>OY720641.1:30692723-32044389 GCA_963169105.1 Ceriagrion tenellum
TAAATCTCTCCTTTTAAAACATATCTCAGAAATATCTTCCCCTATATAACTCGTAATAGCCTCTTAAGGCTGATTCACGCATGATAACTCCATTAATTTCAACATGAAACGGGTGAATTGGCACGATTTCGTGTCTCCTTAGTTATTATTCGAGCTCTGTTATTTTGTATCTCTAATTTTAATATATAAATAAGTCTCTTGACATTGATTTAATCCCAAATGAGTGGAAAGAATTCATCTCGTTTTTATTTTTAGCTCTCTACTCAAGCCTTTCATCTGCTAAAAGAGGAAATATTTTCCTGTTGGGGTTCACATTACGAAAATTGCCTAATAGCATTTCGCCTCAAGGGAAATGTCAAAATTTTATCTGATGTTTATTCATTAATAATGATTAAATCAGGTGGGTCACTTGGCTCTCTCGTTTTAAGAGGGTTTCCTCTAAATAAAAGAATCAATCCCTCAATAAAATAAATATGAATAACCTTCCGTACTAAATATATTTTCACCTCAAAATTTCTAGAATGTCCCACAGCCAAGAAATGAAATTCTCTGGAGTGGCATGATGTTAAGGGACAGAGGGGTACGCTCACAGCATTTTATTCCTCTTTCCCCTCAAATTGCCATCCTTTCCGACTGGGAAAACTCCCACGTCCTTCACCTCACCCGGATGCGTTTTTCCTTTCCAAGATCTCATTTCCACACCAATTTGCAGCCCAGCAACTCGAAAAAGACATTTAGAAATCCATTTTTCTCGAATGGATAGCAAGCAACTGCTACTCTTGGTATCCGCGAAAATCTGCAAGCAGACAACTTAGACCAACTTCAAGCCCGCGGACCGCTGTGCCGATTATTTACTGCACATTTTGGCGCATAATTCCTGATAACCTCATCGCAAAAAAATAAAACACACGGCGTCATGAGAGAAATTTCAATGGGAGTACCCTGAATATAGTTATGCAGATAATGCATGACATTTAGATGAGAATACATATCTTTGAGATGGCTCACGACAAAATGGTGAAGTTTTAAATTATTATAGAAATAGGGATCTCGTAATTCAACAGTCGAATCATGAATAAATATCACGCTATTGAGAATGCAGTTTTTGTGTCTCGATCAAACTTCCATTTTAGAAGTGCCCATTCATCCGAAAATGTGCAAACAAAATACCAAAAAGGTAATGAGTTGTCTGATTGAGAATTTTCATGATAAAAATGTGTCGTGGTCACGTACTGTTTGTTTACGAAAAGCCATTTGCGAGTGAGGTTGCTTATAAATGGACGTACGACGCAAGGACCACTCCATCACTTCAATTGATACTGGCGAATCGAAGCTCTCTGACACTTAGCATCAAAGAAACCAGGTTTCGCGTGACTAGATCTAATATTGTTTCTGTAGTTTTTATCCGATTGAAATAATCGTATTTTTCGACATGGCTTTGGAGCAGAATAATGATGGTGCAGTGCACTACAGTTCAGCAATAGATTGGCAGGCTCCATATTCCAACACGCTTTTCGATAGAGAGTACTTAAACTTAACCATAGTTTCCTTGTAATATGATGGAAAGTTTTCAGTTTAATTTCTAATTAAGGGTAGTGTTTTTGACATAAACATAAAATAGTGTGCAAAATGAAATGGTTAAAATAGTTTGCATTTCAATTAAGTGTATACTACAAATTTTGTGGTGCAAAAATATCCCTTATGGCCGCTTCTCTCACGATCACCTTTTCGAAAGCGAAAAAACGACAAATGTTTTCCCGACAGAGCCATTGTATTCCACGATTCCTCTCCTTTTCTCATCCATATTTCTTTATCCCTTCCTCTCCTTCTCTGCATCTGCCGGTCGGCCGTTCACTTGCGCCTCGACACAAAAGGCAACGAATACCGCGGCCCGTTTTCCATAAGTGGAAACAGTCCCCCATTCCACCTCCGCTGCTCTTCCAGCCAGGCCTGTTTTCCTCCCTGCTTAGCCCTGCCCTCGCCCCACTACACCTCCAAAGCCCCCTCCACATATATTTATGTGCATGTATCTTTATCCCCGCTATCAGGGACATCCGGCGAATATACGAGGTTATTCCAGGGGATCACTTCTCTGGGATATCTCTTTCTATCGACTAAGAAACAGGCCAAATCGGTGGGAGTGCAGAGTCATATTGGCCCCATACTCTCTCTCTTATCTCGGATGCCGGAAGTGAGGGAGGGAGGACCCTTATCACTTTCTGCATATCCTTTGCTGTTTCCCTTCCAAATGGGACAGCGCCACAGGTAAATTTATATCAAGGTCGTTCAATATCGACTGTATTCTTTCTTCGATGCAGCTTAAACGATTCCGCCATAAATTTGCCTATTTGGGACTATTATTCATAAGCATAGCATAAGTTGTTTAATGTTTTTGTTGACTTGCCAGAGTAGTAATATTTAGAATGCCGAATCGCTCCGCATATTCGTAGATTTCCTTGGGAGAGCATTGACAGTAAGTGTTAAGAAAGCACGTTAAAACCGGCCATGAGGTGGCAATGGTCGGAAAGATCCATATCGATAGAGCTACGGACATATGGAGTCGAACAATACTAATGTAAATTACACTTAATGCTCAGGAATGCAAGATTTATCAATCACGGCAACACAAAATGAGATAAAAAGGAGTATAACCAACGAATTCACAACCATTCCAATGAACAAATAGCTTGGTTAGCAGTGACGCGCATGGATGAAAAGATATTACACCTACGAGATGATTTATAATTAAAATATCATTTGACCTGACCTGGATTCGAAGCCAAAGACTATTTATACTCACATTGATGCAGAAACTAAAGCTTCCTAAAACAAAAGAAGAAAACGCACTATCTAAATAAACCTAAATCCAGGCTGGATCTCTTCAGTATTTTACCCGGTTCATACGAGAAGCAAATTGTCAAATAGAAATAGCCAAGCGTCCAAGAAATTTTATTGGGGAAGACGATTATCTCCTAAGCAACGTCTGGAAAAAGATATCTTTCCATAAATGCGTGTGGCCAGTCGTTACCTTTTTTATTTCATTTCTTTCTTAAATTTTATCAACAATTATTAAACGGAGAACACAAATACAACTAAATTCTTCAGTATCCAGACGACATTTCCAGTAGAAAGGACGGAACATGGAGTTTTGCATAATAAATTACTCTACCCAATAGAAAAACCCAAAAATGGTTCACAGCTCCAGCAGATTCTAGTTCGACCTTGGGCTCTGGTTTCTCATTTCGTCGTTCTCGACCGCCCGAAAGAAATCGTTGGAGCACTCCAGCTGCAGCCACTTAGAGATAAATCATTCCTCTACCTGTCCGAAGTCCACGATGTGGTCCCTGGCGACCTCAAGAGACGAGAACTAGAGCGAAGCACACGTATAATTCGGCGGTGGTGGCAGAGTGGTCGACACCGGCTGATGCAATTTCGCCGGCCGGAGTGAGATACGGTCACACAGTGGTATGAAGAACCCACTTTAGAGGTCAAAAATTGATTTTTTCAAAAAGCTGAAATTATGTCTCCAATGTTCTTATGATAAAGATAAATGTTGAATTCATCAAAAACCCAAGGATATTTCACCCTTTGATTGCCTGTATTCGATTAGCTCAGATGGACTTTTCATCTACGTCTATTTATTTATTTATCTTCACTACCCCGAATACAGCACAATGGGCCAATTTACGTCGGGTGAATAACAGTAACAACGGACGAGACACAGACACCCATGTCCTGGGCAGAAAATATTTTACCCAGGCTCTCGATTTTTACTCGAACCCGCGACCCTAGGGTTGGCAGGCGAGGACTTTACCCCGCCGCCACCGGGGCCGACTACATACTACCCTGCAAGCCGTTAAATAGGCATGTGGCAGGGGGGGTTTGGACAACAGCCGTATAAAGATGTAAGGGATAAGGTTTTGGGAGGTAAAATGTTGACGTGAATTTAGTGGAGCTCATGTTTTACTGTGGTCGCTTATTGTGCGGAGAAAGAACGAGTTTTTGAACCTATATATTTGCCAGTGTATCTCTCTTATTTTATCGCATCCGTCAGACCCATAGTGCTCGCAGAGTTTCTGTGCACTGGAGAGTTCCTCCAAGCCTAGCTTACCATGGTAGATGAGCAGCGATTGGCTGCCGGCGTCCAATCCCGCAAACCGGTTCTTAGCTCAGTGCGCGCCGCGTACGAATACTGTTAGTGGCGACCCAAAAGAATCGGCGAAAACGAACGCTATGCCTCGCCGACGCGAGAGCCTATAGAATAGAAATACTCTGGACGAGAAATTACTATAGATATCGAGTCAAATCTTGCAGTGATTGCAATAGTTATCGCAGTGATGTTAGAAAGTAATCCCCATCGGCGCAGGTCACCGTGGTTACACAATAAATAAACAAAACTTAAATCCTCTTCACCAACATTTTGAAAAATACAAATACGAAAATTCCGACTAATTATCATAACAACCAATATTTTTATCGCCAGGAAAGATATCAGAGTTTCTATTCTACCTCTAGACTTTTCTGGTCAGCTTTTCCAATGGTCCATGCTCCCGATCCTTAGACTGCTACGCACCACTCGAATGTTTTCACATATTGTTTCCTAGTTTGCAGCCGCATCCACTTTAAGCACAGCATCATCTATTTACCATGAATGAATATCAATAATATTAATGGTCATTTCCTTTAATAACTGCACATCAGCCTTAAATATCTAATTTATCGTTATACTTTTATATGGATGATATATATTTTACCGAAATAATAAAAGTAAAATAGTTCTATGAGAACTTTTTAGTATTCATCATAATTCACGTACATATTTGTAGACATGAATGTAACAGTCCTAATCAACAATGCCTTACTGTGGAGGCAATACACAAAAGAATAAAGAGATTGAAGGGAAAGAAACTCTTTCAAAATGCCACTAGGGCGCGGCATGCCTTTCCACAAAAGACGAGGAGATATTCGGCAATATAAATGCACATACACATAAACTTACATCTTCATCTGTCACCTCGATCTCCTTCCGAAGACGGAATGAAACGGCTTGAAATCGATTCCTACGACGGAGTACGTCCTCGCTCACTCACCCCCTCTATGAATGGGAAAGAGAAACACCACCGCCGCCATCGCTTTTCAATCTCATTCCTCAGCCCCGTCCTCTTCTTCTCTCCTCTCCTTCGCCTCCTTGAACTGATTCCTTCCCGATTCCATCCTTCTCAAGCCACGATCTCCCCCCAATACTCTCTCTTTCCAATACCATTTCTCCACTCTCATTCCATCAGCCCATCGGCATTATGCGACCATAATCCAGTTTCCAGTCCTCAAGTGAATTTAGCCTAGAGATACTGCGTCAATTTTCGAACAAGACTCAATTAATTTATCCCGAAAAGTGCTCCAAGAAATGAGCGCAGATTTGATTAGAAAGTAATGAAGGAAAAGGATCCTTTTTAGAGACTCTTTGCCAGTTTAATATGGGCTTAAAGAAAGGTCACACTATTCCACAGCACTGACTCAGAGGTACCGATTGCAACTTAGTTTATGAGGCATGCGAATCGTCAACATTTACTGCTGTCATGCACTGGGATAGTCTATTACAATGATCTTTCAATGGTAACAGAAAATATTTGAAATCAATAATGTTGCGTTAGGTCCTTCAGCTTCCCACAATTGGGACTAGATGCAATATGAGTCTGAAGACTCTTATTGCATCGCTCAAATTAAACATATTCAGACTTTTAAGTGTGTTAACGCCTCTACCACGTGATATTTTCAAACTAATATGTAAGCACAAATGGGTTAAATTTGCAGTGAAAAAATGATTTGACCTGTACGGGATTCGAACCCAGATCTCCCTGGATCTTGGTGTATACGTACTCGTACGAGTGACTTTGTACCATAATTTGTACATGTAGTAATTGTAAAACTAATACATATGTAATCAATTATAATAATGGAAGTAGTTTTTATTTTCGTTGGAAGAGTCAAGTTTCTAGCCATCTCACTCATTCCTAACCCTATCCATCCTACTCCTTCAGAAAACACTTCCCAGGTACCCCATTCTCACTGCGTCCAGTCTACTAAAATGCCTATCTCAACACACTCAGGTTTCACTGCGATATGGAATTGTCGGTAGGAGAACACTTTCGTACACTGCGATTTTGCTTCCCAAAACAAACATACATTCTCAGGAGTGCTTCAAATACTGCCCACGACTTGTTTACGGGCATTCTTTCGCCTTGAAATTCTTTATCTATCCTTCAATCCTTCACAAACATTTGGCCAAGATTAATAAAATCGCTTATTAGTTCAACGCCTTCATAATTTTTCTTCATCATATCAGTCATTCTTACAACCATTTTAATAAAAAATAACTACTTTGGTCTTTGACGCATTTGTCCTCTTAGATTTCTTCATTGAGCATGGTTGTAGATGTGCAGTACGAGGTTAATAAAAAGGCCACATTGTTACAAGTACTATTTAAATTACCGAGTAAAACGATCCAGAAAAGCCCGGTGCATCCTATGTGCCGTCCACGATATTAAGTACCGACCTGTATTGCTCAAATGTTTTCAGTGTATTATCGCGTTCCTGAATTTAGGTAGATGTCAGAAAAGAAGCAATGTCTCTATTACACTGGGGATGAGCACGTCTAGTCAGCACTGGCGCCGCAAAATTAATTTTGAAGAAAGTAAGATCATCGTCAAGGAAAACAAGGAGATACCTCGGCAGATACCGGAGGCGAGCGAAATAGTTAAGGATTCCTATAATTTTAATAGGTAAGATGGCTACCCAACTTCCTCTAATTTAACACGGGTTTCCAACAGTTCACAATCATCCCCTCAGCCCGTCAGAGAGACTCAGACTAGACCAGTCCTGTAGGTATATAGTGAACCAAGAGCCCATTACATAGAGGCCAACACTCTCGGACCTGAGGATTTCGACTGGAATGCCTATGCGACGCATGTCCACTGCAATGCACAAACGTACGAAGAACCGGAAAATTATCAATTAAAATCAACATCATGGAAGCTTACGTAGCAATTTTAGCGGCTGGTATTAAAGGTTCTGACCTGAGTGAAGTATACGGGGTTAATCTGTTAGATGTCAGGGAGGCAATGTTCTCACGTTCGTAGGCGCCTTCATTATTCCCCAACTGACCATCCGCCATTACTCTCAAGCCTCACCTTCCCTCCACCGAGTCAATCTCCGAATTCTCTCGACCGCCCACATTTCCCAACCCAACACAGACCCACCCACTCACCCCTCGCCATTATTATCCACGCCCCCCCGCGCAAATTCTTTTCCTCTCCGCAGAGAAGCGCTGCTCCCGGCACACTTTTCCAAAGTTCGTTATTCCGACCGAGTGGCCAGGACACAAGAGAGAAAATCCCCCAACCCCATCCCTCCCCGTCCATTTCCCCTCCCCTACAACCCCCACCCCACTTCCCCCCCCTCTCCTCCATTACCCACATTCACTTTCACCTGTTGGGGGCGAGGAGGACGGGGCCTAAAGTTGGGGGGTGGTCGAGTTAAATCCTCCCTACCCAAACCCTCCCCGGTAGAAAATACAGACACATTCCCTTGGCACATAAAGCCACACAGTGTCGGGCCTTCCAGGAAGGGAAAAAAAAGGCCTCGGAGGAATGAATGGTTCAATTATTCCACCCGCCTTGAAATTTACGGCCCCTTTAACGTTGCGGAAAAGAAAAGAATGAAAAGGTTGTGGTTGACGGGATTATTTTCGTACCTTCGTATAAATATGTGCATAAGAATGTACATACACACACCATCCAATGGAGGGGGAGCAGAAAGATAAATATTTTCGGGGAATCCAGATAGCCGTGGTGTCAACGGAGTCCTGTAGGTCCCTATTTCTTTTAAGAGTTTTGGAATTCACTCTTTCGAGACAATGAGGGGATCGTTTTGGTACTATGGACCACATTCTTTCCCCCGATTTGCAGGATGGCTTCCAGATAATCTCTTTCAGACTATCCCTTAGGCATAAATCTGCCGGAAAGCGTCTCAGAGCTTACCAAAGTATTCTTAGCTCCTTAGCAGAGTATTAGAAAGACCACAAAGAAACCTTTCTCCACTTCATTAAAACAGATCATTATATAAACACTCATTCAAATATGAGACATTGTTGTGATAGAAAAAATATTTCAAAGTTATCTTTAGAATTTTCCAGTAGTAACTGTTAGCACAAAAAGTATTTTTACGCCCCATGATATGAATGTTAATGAAGAGAACATAACCATTATTCCAGTGAGCATAACTACTTTCTCAGGCCTGAAGTAGAGTTCAAGAAATACGAAATAAAATTGCGTTAATTTAAATAGGTACTATTTACAAAACTATATTTCGCACACCTAATGAATTTTTTTTGGAATTTGCAAGCAAACAGATATTAAATACAAACCTCTTTTTTAGTTATTTAATTACGAATTTAGACACACTAATGTGCAATTGAAGTCTTAAGAAAATGCAAATTATTTGGCAGAAATAGGTAAACGTATTATCATTTTTCAACAATTTTCGAGGATTTTTGAATTCAACAGCATTTGAGAATCACTGTCAACATTTCATTTTCCTTTCGCTTATGGTGGCAGGAGCGGAAATAGCGGGTCGTTGAGGACATATTTTTATACTTTTTCAAGCGATCAAAAAATAATTCTTGGACTGCATTTCACAGAAGCGTCATAGAATTCACCATACATGCAGTAAGGGATATAAATCAAGCATTATATTTGTTTGATTCATGAACTTTAGGCGACATACATTTTAAATATGTTGTTTTCTAGTATTGGACTCGGGGTGACACCTTGATATCTGTTAGCAACGATTATAATAATAAAACATGTATTTTTTCACCTTAAGACGAATATCTGTAAATGTATAAACTAGAATTATTACAAAATAAATATCATATGCAATTAGGCAACACATTATAATTGCATTCAATTGAAAAAAATAACAAATCACTTTGACGCAGTTTTTTTTCTTTTTCACATTAATCTATAGATATTACTTTTTGCTACTACTATATTGAGAAAATGATAGCAACGTTTCACGCAAATGAGCATGTGAAAAAGGCTACAGCCAGCTTAAGCGTTCAAGACCTCGGGGCCCAACTTCATTCACCCATGGGGTTGAAGTGGTGACCCTTACGAGTGACCCAGATTCTCTCAAGGTGGCAAGGCAGTAAGGCGCTGGAGGTGTCGAATAGGAGGCGGCTCGTCACCTCTCCACCACACTTCACTTGAAGTTTTATCGGCGAGAATCGATGTTAAATTGGTGGGCATTCATGCCTTCCTGTTTGGCCCTTCGACCTATTGATCTCTATTTTACGATCCGTGTGACGGACAGAGGAGCGACCGATCGGATCTTCGAGAGGCATTGGAAGAAACAGGTGGATGTAGTATTTTTCGGATTCCTCCCGACTGATTAGGGGAATGGTTCTTTTTTCCGGGTGTGACAATGATATCTGATACGAATTGGCCGAGTGATTCATCTACATAATACCCCGCGAGCCGACGCATTGATGTGAGGCAGGGTGGGTCAGGACTCCAACCGTGTTCAGGTGGAAAAGATAAGGTTATATGGAGGCAACATGGTGAAGCGTATTTTGGGAGAGTTTGAAGTGGAGCTCAGTTTTCATAATGGCCACTTATTGTGCGTGGGAAGAACGTATTTTGGTAGCTAACTGCTCAGCAATCTATCTTCCTTATTTTATCATTTCTGTTGAACCTAGAGATGTAGTGCGGCGTCGAATTGATATTCTCTGTGTCGCTTTGAAACACACCTGTTCTGAATTTCTCCAGCCGTCTAAGCCTAGCGCGCAGCCTACGAGACTTTAGCGCCCTCCAACCTAATCCCTCCAAAGCTATGAAAAACTCGTTCACTTGCAGCAGTTTTTAACGAAGTGTGCAGCTGCTATTTGTAACTCATTTATTTTTTGGTTAAATATTTCTTAACAGTGTCCAAAACGCTCCAATAGATTATAGGGGGCCAGGCCCGTTGTATGAGAATCCTATTAGGGGATTGCCTGGGTCTTCATGTACTTACAAGCGGCCTTGCGAGAGTGAGGACTGGTCATTGGGGACATGAGAGGAACAAATAAATGATGTGGTGCGAGGGCAGGTGTGGTGGAACTTGTTCATAGTCAAAGAATAACTTCTTAGCAGTTTTCTTCTTTTCTTATTGCAAAACATGGAAACCGCCTAAGAATAAATTATTCCATTTATCTTTTGTACAATTTTTTATAGTACAGTTGGAATACTAGCTGTAAAGGATAAATACATCTAAGCTAAAATGGTTTGAGCATGTAAAACGTATGCCTAGAAAGGGAAATTAAATAAAAATGCAAAGGAAAATGCCAAGAGGAAAAGACCACGGATTGGATGGATGAAAGGAGTGGAGAGAGTAAAAGGGAACATAAGGAGATTTGTAGAGCAGGGATAAAAGAGAAAAAGCGGGAAGACAAAAATCAGAGGAAAGGTTTGTGTACTAAGAAGACGCGGTCAGTAGCTGGAAACTGAAGACGATGATGATGATCAATAGTTTGCCATCAGAAGTTGCCCAAAAAGCTATAATTATGGGATTCATTATTTTTCCTCTCTATTAAACTGCACTTGTCCCACTTACGGTATCCTGTTTCAAAATACTCAACTTTTGTGTGGCATACATAAGCAGCAAAATTTTTTCCGCCCATTACCATTTAACAAAGCCAATAATAGCTGATTTCATAATAAGCTAACGCAGGCAGAGAGATGCTCTTTCCGCTCTTCTCAGTCCGCATCTCAAACACGGAGCGAGCAATTGTGTTGCAACGTCAGCAATCTTTTTTCAATTGAGTGAGCAACAGAGCTGAGAGAAAGACTAGGTTGCAAGCCGTAACAGACTAAGATACCACTGAGTCGAACAAGAAAGGTTTAGTGTGTTAAGTATGCACGGCGGCAGTCGAAAGAACCTCTCCCGTTCCCATTTCCTTTCTTCTCCTCTTTCATAGACCCCTCACCCCAATGGAAGGATCTTCCCCACCCCTTGTTTCATTCCAGGTGCCGGAGAAGCTTCTAGAAGCCAGGGGATCCGTGGGTATAAAATGCAGATGCCTGGGGGTCAGTCTGAGAGAGCCCGGTCGGAGTTCAACTGCAACCCGCTAGAGAAGACGTAGCCCTTGTGAAGGCAGTCTTGTAAATAGAGCCTTATCCATCGAACGGTATTGCTTCTCAATGAACGTAAGTGTGAGATGGAGGATACTATTTCCACCCGCACAATATCAATGAAAATGATAACAGAAAAAATATCAGAGAGATGCACTGTCAGACTGGTAGGTACAAACGTTTCTTCTTCCCAAGCAGTATTTGTTACAATATTTTACCTCTTCCAGTTCCCAATTCCCTACCCGTTACCATTTACTTCTACAGTGCTGGCAGAGTAGTATGCAAAGAGCAAATGAAGAGTTCAATTTCCTGAATGAAATTGAAAAATAAAGAAACCTAAAGTTCCTAGAGGTCTCACAGAACGTCACAAAGGTTGCAGCTGTCACGCGGCAAAGGAGCCCTATAAATGAATTCCCACTGTCTGCGATGTGCAGTTTTGTATGTGAAAAATTTTGTCGTGAAAAAAAGCTGGAAACATAATTTTTTTTCAATAAGATCCACTTTAGGACGTAAATACGGTCAATTGAGTCTCGATAAGATCCAAAAATAGCTCGATTAATAAACTATCTCGTCGAAGAGAAGTTCAGCAACCTCAGCAATCTTTTTCAAATTGTATCAAAATGAGATCAGAGACTCGAGCGAACTAATTTTTCCACAGAAAGGAATTAATCTTATCGAGGGAAAGGAAATCGTCTTTTCCGTGATTTTTATTCTGAGCTGGATCGTTTTTACTCGGTTCGGGAGCCGGGAAATGAGGTGAAGAGAGGGAAGACTCCGGGTCAAAATCATTCGATCGCAATTCAACCGCTGCCAGTGAATCCCTTAACTGCACCGGATCAGGAAAGAAAAAAAGAAATGATGCGTAGAATTGAGTTTTCTCCGCCGGGTAACCTCCTTCCACGTGACATTTCTTTCTTACTTCCGAGCCGAGATTTTTTTTCCACATTCTCGTCATTCGCTTCCAGTCGGTTGAAAATTTCACTCTGCTCTCGAGTTATTTCCACTCCACGACTTCGCGGCATTTCCCAGCAACATAGTAACCGTGCGAGAAATCTCATCACCACCGGCCGACGCGCGACTTCTTCCCGGAAGGCCGACTCCCGAGCGCCGGGTCGCCGCCGCACAAAGTAGCATTTGGATCGGATTTTGAGCCAAAACTGACAACCTGTTGTTAGGATTGGGATAAGCAGACGACCCAAAAATCATTTAGGAGATTAAATCGCATCCAAAATCCTGTATCACATCAAATTCTACTCGATGAGGAGATTATATAATGCATAACCTTGGGAAAATAATAACGACTTATTAGCATTGAATTTTTGACCTGGAAAATGAAGGTCAAAAATCGAATTAAGGAAATAGAATAGCCTACATGTTTTTTTTCAAAGTCATATATTGGGATCTAGTACTCGGAGGATATACACCCGGCTTTGTTTGCTGGAGAAATCCAGAACAATGCTTTTCAGTTTGATACAAAGAATGTCATTTTGAAACCACACTACATTTATAAGTCCGAGAGAAGCGATAATATGAAAGAGAGACATTGCTGAACAAAAATAGGAAGTAACACTCGCTACTTAGCGCACAAGTGACCATGATAAAGGCTGAACTCCTCTAAAACAACTCAAATAACACGTCACCATTACACCTCCCAAACCTCATCCTTTGAAACGTTACATGGCTGGTGTCCTAAAGGCCCCTGCCACACGCGAATTCGGCAGCTCAAAGGGTAGTATGCAGTAGGACACATATTTTTCATAGAAGCAATGAAAACAATGGCTAATTACTCGTTTGAAAACATGACTAACTATAAGGTTGCACATATACACTTCTAAATGTTATGTTAAAGTGAAATACATTGCACATATTTAGAGTCATCGCTCTGTCCTGCCATTTATTCCCGAAAACAGAGTATTTGAAAAAGTTGTGAGGGCATATTTAGGGATGTGGGTCATTAAACAAGGGTGGTAACTACAACCGTAGATGGTCATCCAGACGACCGAAATACTGGCAACGGAAATAATTTCTCAATCATTTCGCTTTATATTGGATTTTAGCGTTTTTTCCTCGATATTAAACGCACTCTCCAATCAAACTTACAATGTATTCACCTCTAGTTCCCTGAACCAATAATTCAGGCGACACAGGTCGATTAGATGATCATTATGCGATACAAAGACCTAGGCGTTCATTTGACCACTATCGACCGATGGCCAGATTTTTCCGACTACATTTTTGATTCCGCAGCGTTGGCAGCACTGACGTGGCCGGCCTTTGACGAGCAGAATCCCTAACCGGTCCATTTTGAGGCACGTAATGCTCCCGGCGAGATCGCGTTAATTGCTTCCCGTGGCCCAAGTAAAGGGGTGTGAGCAGGGGTGGACGTCCATCGGGGAATGATGAAGACGGGAATGATAAAGGGGTTAGAGATCGATCCTCTGGTAACCCAGGAGCACTGAGGGGGTCAACGGCATCGTTTCCGGCAGTCCCTGATTCATTTCCGGCCGCAACTTTGGATCGAATCGACGGAGTAAGCCCTCTTGCGAACTGGCGAAACTCCAGCGGGTGGTCAAAACGTGGAGGAAGAAAATGATATCGACAGTGAATTGTTTTGACAGGCGTTTTATCTTTAAAATATCTCATTAGGCAACATTTTGAAATTTAATAACGCATTATTAGCAACGTTGAAAATAAGTTACATTTTAGTTTTGAATTTTTAACGTAAAATACGAATATATAATTACTTAAAATTCACAAAAATATGTCAAGAATTAAAATACACCGAAATAAACATTGTTAAATCAAAATTCACAAAGATCACTCAGAGGTAATGTTCAGAACCTCTATATATTACGCTTTCTGACCTATGTTGTATATCTGTATCCAACATTCAAAACTAAAATATAAATTATTTTTAATGAAGCCCTGAGGGTGCTTTAATGAAATTTGAAACGTAGGAAAGAGAGAAATAAATGAAATAATCATGTATAAATTTCCATAAACTCCAAAACAAAAAAAATGTGACCGCAAAAGAGTTAATAAAAAAGAATTATCAAGAAAGAAAATTTAGTGCGTTGCGTAGGCGAGCCATGGTATGGTGTGTGGTGTGAACTGGTGCCCGTTTGTGGATGATTTTCTGCAAGGGTGCGTTCCTGAAAGAGTTGAAAAGTCAACTCCAAAACTCTCTTCTCTGTTGTATTCCCTTTCTTTCCCCTCATCCATGCCGACGATCCGCAGAGCGCCTCTTTTGTTTTTACATGGTCGAAAGGAATTGCCGCCATCAATTCATTCCTTAACCTTCTCCTGTGGCTCTTCTCTCTTCCCTCATCCTCTTTCTCCCCTGTTTCCATCTCTTTCAATTCCGCCTTTCTCCTCATTTTCCTTCCCACGCCTGCGACTTACCAAAACGCCTCAAACTTTTCATGGTGTTTAGAGCAATTTTAGTCTATGCACAGATATGAATAAAACTCTGCATGCATGTACTCCTTAATAATATCAATAAATAAAATCGAAAAACTACACCATACCGATTTGTATTGTTTTTTTGGCGTTTAAATGCTATGATTACACATACGTGATACAACTCTATGACGACTCGGAAATTCCTGAAAAATACCACGTCGAATACTTAAGTTGTAACCTGTTTTAATCAGAAGAAAATTTAAAAAATATATTTGTAATATTCCTTCCTGCCTGTGATGTGTGCTCCATCGTAAAAACAGACGTGTGCCTAATTAATGTGTGATGGTGGGATTTTTAGATTTACTTGAAACATTATCAAAACATGCACCCACGGTAATTGCTCTAGTAACATTAGCATATTCGCCAAAGAGTGTACAAAGCATTATAAAGAAAAACGAAGGAAGCGGAGAACCTTCCATCGTTGCGTGAGAAAACCTAAAGCCTGGATTCAAGAATTACGCCAGAAAATGCGAGCACAGTAGGGAGAGTTTCCGCAAACACTAGGATGAATTACGTCTTCAAAAGTTAACGCGATACAACGGGTAGGTGTAAAGTGCTTTCGGGCACCTCACTAAAAAGAGCACGAGGTTTAATTTACCCGGTCTCGAAAGAAAATTCCGGGGGCCTCCGTTTTATACCAGCTCCAGAGCGTAGAGATTCTAGCGTAAGTAAATATCCAGCCTAACCAACGTTTTTTGGATTAATCGAATTGTCATTCGAATAATTAAAGACAACTGCGGGCGAAAGGGACGCTTGTGGTTATCTAGAACGTGTAGCTTATAGGGTTGATATAAAATAAAAACGTCCTGGTTTCGATTCTGTGAAGCCTGAGCTTTACAGGTGTATCAGAAAATCCATATTGGTGGGTAGATGAGCAAACGATAGCGAGGTAATGTTAAAACTGAGACTATATTACCGGACCTACGTTTAACTCTACTTTACATCCATTGATTATAATGACTAAAAACCATTTAAACTATTTCCATCAATGCTCTTAACATGGGTTAAAAAAGATAGTAGATAGCGTCCGTACCCAGGCAAGAGAAGTCTGTTATTTATCAGATTATAACTGGCAGAAGATGGCTTTCGTTCATAATTTCTCCATCTATTCCATTAATAATATAGAGCCTTTTCTTTAATAATTCTCTTTAGAGCCTACTCATATAAATTATTACTAGAAAGCACAAATAGCGCCACACTACTAAAAAATACATTTTTGAAATATTACTACGCTTTGTTTATTAGCAATTGACATTAATAATACATTAAACGCCACAAAATTTGAAATACCACATATAGAAGTAATGACCAAAATAGAGACATGCATGAATGCTGAAATGTACGGCGATACGTGCATTACTCAGCATTTTGGAGGCTAGTGATGTTATCTCTGCCTCGCGTACTCCATGTTCATGAAAATGTAGGGCAATGCGTGCTAACTTTTCAAATATGACTTCTAATTACTGCAGTTTCCGCTTTACGACCTTTAAATATTTATGGCGAGCGACAAAACTGCCTCCCAGAGTCACGCTCACCATCCTATGTCTAATAGACTCATCATCTCGCCACGAAACATCATCGTTCCAGGGTCACATATCGTTTCCGCCCTCTTAGCCGGGTCACATGACGAAAGCTGAGGAGAATACGAAAAACTTAAAACACTTGTGCATAAATATTCCGACGGAGAAAGACTGATGAGCACAATTACGACGAATCCCGGCAGAATTTCCCCGGAAAACGGATTGCCGGGTGTTTTAACAATTGCTGTACATCTACACTATGCATTATTTATCCCATTCATCAAGTGGACATGATTTAGTAACCACAAAAATTTAGGTGCATGCTTCCGCTAGTACTGTGTTAGATCCATGAGGATCCAATTTGCGATACAGAATATCATCAATCACCAGTGTCTCAGAATAAATCAAAGAGCATCAATCAATAATCCATTTCTTAGATTTCTTACTTTAAGTCAATAGAGACACAGGAAAAAGAGGGGGAAAGAATGGAAATGAATGTTCTTTAATAAAAACAAAAAAGATATAAGGGAAATCTAAATAAATAAAGTCAACAGAATATAGAGCCGGAGAGACGAATATCAGTAAAACTGTAGTTGCGTTGTTCAAAAATTGATCTCTGTTTATTAGTATAAATTAATATTAATCAATTTTCATAAAATGACTTGAGCTACTTACTATGGTAGGTAGATAAAGTCATATTAAGATACATCAGCATCCACGCTCATGCTGCTCCTTTGACAGGGGAAAGACTTCAAAACTCATTGGTGTGCTATTTTGAATAGTGCTGCATTGCTTATTATTTTGCAAAATACGAAAAATCATTTTCTCAATTAAAGATTGGCCTCACAGAAGAGGGTATGAACGTAGTCTATGTTCTTCGCTCTGTCATCCAATTTCATTCAATGATCCTCAGAATTCTATACAGCCCACGAATCACCATAGACTTCTCGGAATCTGTCAAAAGATATCCAGATCAGACTTAAGTCTAATTCTGTGCACCTCGATGGTTGCTTCTTAGGAGTAAAAAGATAAGAATGGGCTAAGGATGTAAGTTGCAATTCTTGGCCTAGTGATTGAGAGTTCCTCCCGTTGATTCTCATATTTTGATCTCATCGAATGGCAGGTGTTTCGGCTCTCGCAGCAGGATTACAACTTCCACCTCGGACTCAAGCTACTCGCTTATCTCCAAGGCAAGGAAGCAGTGGGAAGGGAAGGTTAGCGAGCCAACATCCCCTTCGAGGCCGACACCAATGAGGCGAATTGACGTCAAAAAGGACCTCAATTGGGCCTTCGCCTCCCCGAAGTACTCGTATTACTTAGGTTACCCAAACAACGTGAGACGAGTTCCCGTCAGTCTCGCTTTTGCGAAAACTTTCCGCACATCTTTGAGAACCGGAGGAGCCCGTTGCCCAAATTATTGGGATTAGGTGTCCTCCTGGCTCCCTTTCCGGGTAGACGCCAAGCGGTCTGCCGGAGTACGTCATCAAATCAGGGACCACCGGAGGGTCGATTCGAACCAATTCTGGTCAAAGCGTGGGTACATCCGTCATCTCAATACTCCTCGTCTAGCCATGGATGAATGGATGGCAGTGGATGCTCAAGAGAACTAGTAAAGCGGTATTGCTAACATGCCGTCCGATGAGGGGAAATACGAATCAGGATAATGAATTCTCAGCCAAGTAGTATAATGGGTAAAGCATAGAGATACGATGACGATAAAAAAGAAAACCCCTGAGACAGGATGAAATAGTTGGAGCAAACACGCGATTAAAGGGAAAAGGTTGCATACAAGTAGTCCATTAAAATGTCTGTTCTCTAATGGGAGTTCAGGACCTTATTATGCTTGAGCCAGTAGCGAAGTGCATTCGGCCGAAAGGAAACGAACATATCAGCGTTCCTATGAGAAATTTTTCCACCGCTTTTATTCGGGTCATTTCCCTTTTATCTGGCTGAAGAAAAATTCTAGGGTTTTGATAAATGCTAAGGGATAGCGGTTACATTTAGTTGAAATGGTTCATTAAAATGACTGTTTACTTTGGAAAGTACTGACGCTATTAAGTTCAGCCTGTAACATGGGGCATTTGGCCGAAAGTAAACGAAAAGTTTCAGAACACCTACGAGAAATTTTTCTGCCAGCGTCCGATTACTTCTCTACACAGACGGTTAACGGCTTAAACGCTGTGGAGGGGACATTTCCAAAGGGAGGTGATCTGCGCTCGAGATCCGTATTATGTTAATGGCGAAGCCGATAACCCGTTCTGCCGCCCGGGCACGACATTCATCTTCCCACAAAATGTTGGCACGGGGGCCTTGTACACCTTTTTGCCTCTGTCCCGGTATGCGCGGAAAATCACGAAAATTTCGGGAGATAAACGCCGGGAGAGGAGGTGAATTCGTTAAAGCAGATTTACGACCGCACGCGTGTTATACGGCCCTCACTCCCTCCTCCGAAATCCACCCCATCATCCCACCTCATACCTCCCCGCCCCGCCAACAATTTCCAACAATCCTCCAACCCCTCGCTTGCCATTACATTCATCTTTCCCGTCCACCCTCATTCTAATTCCTCTTTCTCTTTTCACTATTTAAACCCGTGATGCCATAACAGTCTCTACTACCCAAAGCTCCTCTGAAATGGCCTTCTCTAACAGAAAAACGTGCTCCAAAATGTCTATATGAGTAGTTTTAGCGAGAGTTTTTCCTCGTTAGAACGGTAAGCATCTTCAAATTTTACTATTTAATTTCAGCAGCCGTCAGAAGCATAAAGATGATGTTGTAACATTAACTGCGAAATTATAAAGTTATATATGACGGAAATTCTCTATAAGTAAAGAAATATTTGGGTGAGGATGTGAAGAAGAGGCTGGTGAAGAGCTTGATATGGAGCGTAAAGTTGTGTGGGGCAGAAACGTGGACTCTCAAAAAGGAGGACGAGACTAGGCTCCTGGCATTTGACATGTGGGTGTGAGGAAGGATAGAGAAGGTGAGGTGGACGGAGGGGAACACCAACGAGGAAGTGCTTGAGATGGTGGGCCAAGACAGGAAACTTCTAAATGAAATTCGAGATCGGCAGAACAGGTGGCTGGAGGATGAAATAAGGGACGATGGGTTGCTAAATGAAGTGATAGAGGAAGGATTTTGGGCAAGCGGGGAAGGGAAAGAAAGAAAATAGGTTTCATGGACAGGGTGAAGATGGGTAAATCGTATACTGAGGTGAAATAGAAAATACTGGTCGTAGTTAGGCCCCTGAATGTGTAGAAATCCAGGAGGAGATTCTATGATATTCTGTTATCCTACCTTAACCGGTGGAATACTTAAAGAAGATCTATATATGTCATTAGCATGACTAAGTTTTTTTCTGCGTACGGTGAAAACGCCTGAACAACAGATAATTTAGTGAGTCCGTAAAAATTAAAGTAGCGCGAGGTTAATGCATTTTAAAACATACCTGAAAAGGCAAACAAAATTTACACTTTTAACATTCTGACGAAATATAGGCACTGGAAACTCCTCACTTTTTACATGAAGTCTCTCTCGATTACATACCGGTACCCTCTCTCACGGATAATTGCTAGTATTTTTTGGCAAACATCTTGAATATAAATGCAGTATTTGGCTGATATTTTGGTACCCTTAGAAAGGTTAGATATTTACGCCAAGTTCATTGAACTCTTGGCGAAATAATATGTCGCTCATACTAACTTAAAAAAGGAGGCGATTCTGCAGTGGAGCCGACACAACACTGACTGGCGCAACTGTGCCTTAAATTCCAGCTCGCTCCAAACCCTTCATTACCAGCGGCCCCTCCGCAATGCACGTTTTAATGCCCGTATTTATTCCTTTACGTTCACCCCTCTACTTCCCTTTCACCATGCTCGTAACATCCATTCAATGCGTCCGTATTTGGTGCGCTTTTTTAAGCTTCATACGCAAAATAACGCTAATTTAATAGGGAGAATTTTCAGAGGTAACATTTCTTTTGGAACCTTGTGTATCCGTGGGATACTTAAAAGAACGACATTTTTGATATTGGAGCAAATAGGTATGAAAAAAGATTTACAATAAACCCAGCCAATGCCACACGGTGAATCTTAGCAGGATTTAAAGAATATTTTACCTCTTCAGCAAATTCGATTATAGTTATTTGCCAGATGATGTAAAAATTAGTTAAAACTGCATGCTGTGATAGCATCTCACAGTATATGCATAGCCTTAGAGAGATAGGTTGTAGGGTTGTCAGAACAGTTCTACAAAAAGGTTACCTGCTTAATTCGTGATCTGCTAAGTCCCTAGACTTAAGACTAACTAACTAAGACTTAAGACTAGCCGCCAGAAAAATTAACAAGTTCTCAGACTTGAAAGTAGCTGCATTAGTAAGAAAATGACTCCGACATTTTGCGCAGCTTAGCAACCTCTATTCCCGACTGCCACCGCCCTGAAGTACTTATCCGACCACGTCCTCATTCAACTTGAAATGTTCGAGAGAGTTTTACATTTCAAGCATGAGGCCCAATCAGAGCCAATAATGGGTGACCATAGTTGTGAAATCGTCGGAGTGAGGATGGCAAAGCACTGTCCTGGAATACGAAGGTCAAGATTTTGAGTCCAGCTTAGTGCATGACTGTTGTGTTTTCTTTAGAGTAAGGGTGTTCAATAACTGTCGTAATTCACAATCAGTCGATAATTGTTATTTACTCGTGTTTAAAAAACAGTAATCTGGGCGAAACGAGACAAATCACGAAAAAGAATGTTGTGTAATAGGTATGCTCATGCTACAGTATAACCCCTCTAAATGAAAACCCAGGTTAGCCGAAACTATCAAAAAACACTGCACAATCAATTCGACTGAAAGACACTCCATGTAGAAGAGTAGAACGGCAAAGATTGTGCGAATAAAAGGTAAATTTAGAGTTTCTTCTCAGGTTTCCCACCGATTTATTAATCAATCATTTGACTCAACGCTAATGCATTATTAATCAAGGAATGGAGAGATGAGGCTGCCCGCAACCTTGGCGAAGAAAAAGAATAGAGGAAACTTTCAACGATTTCACGAAATAGGTTATTTGTGAAGATCAGGTAATGATTTTGACGATGAAATATAAATGAAGTTGAAAATTAAGTTTTACGTGTTTTCGCCTCACTAATTTTTTTAATATCAAACATTGGTCATCTATAAAAACACAGTTTATACGAAGCAATTCCAAAACCGTAAATTCGGTTAAGCTAGGTTCTACTTTAAATGAAGATTGAAAGTCATGAGAAGTTAAGTTACATTTTTTGGTCACCTAAACGCCCTCATTACTAGCACATGACGCCTGCAACCACACCTCGAAAATAGAGGACCTCATATGAATTCATGAGCATTGAGCTCTATACATAATTGTCGATTCGCGAAGGCCCTCGTCTCATCGAAACCCTTATTCATTCATCGCTTGCCGGGGATGCATGCCTTCAATCTCAATCTTAACCCTCCTCCACACATGAAGAAACCCATTCTCCACTGTCGCGTCGCCCTGAATCCCTCGCCTGGATTTGGACCAAGATTAATGCCGAGATGAGGAAGTAGAATCCGGGGGAGACAAAGGAGACAGGGTCGTGGAAATGGAAGGTGTTCGGTTGGGCGAGAAAAGGTAAAAGCGAGTGATAAATTATTTGACTATACAAGTAGACCCAGAAATCCAAATGCTATCGACCCCACAAATATGTCCTCCCGTATTAATAACTGACAGAGAAATCAGAATATGAAGGGCTATTTTGTGCTTTGAATGCGAAATATGAATATAAATTAACAAATAGCATAGTTGGAGCGAAGGCTTCCATCTTCAGGTCTGACCTGAAGACGCCTCTTGTTACGGAGGAGAAACTGTTGTCAAGAATTTTGACTCACGCAGCTACACTGGAAGAAGCTCCAGCATAGCAAATAGCATTTAAATTTTAGGACGAGTCATCTCTTAGAAAACTCTTAGAAGATATACTTTTGAAACTAAAAAAAAAAGACTTTTGTTTATGGAAGAAGATATATTAACATTCAATCCAAAGTTATGTAAATATATTTTGGCCGATGCACTAGTTATATCGAACGAGTATGTCCAGAAGATTATCAAAGATCGATCTGTACTCAATAGGCTATAACACTCTGGCTGTATACCTGGGAATAAAAAATATTAGGCTTATTTAATGGCTTTTGCATCTTTCTCACGAATAAATAAGACGGACACATAGCAAGCAACTGTCTACTTACACATATCATCAGAATATTCGTCAGTTTGACCACTCTATCCCTTTGCTAGATCAGTAACGTTCTAACAATCAAAGATGCATTGTATAACCAATAAATGCAAGAGTTAGATTCACTTCCAAATTACCATTTTCTTCGGAGAATAAATCAAATTGAGAATATCACTCATGCACGTATCCACAAAAGGTCCACTGTTTGAACTTCATTTGTGACTACCGAGGAATCCCGTTTAACGGAACGCCGTAAAATGTACACACCGGTAAACCGAAGCTGTCAATGAACACTACATAATTAATAAGATAGCGCGCTGCGCCATACACAAGAGTAATACACGCCACATTTTGCTAGCAATAGGTAAAATGAGGGTATTAAATTCAGATTGATCTCCGACTTGTAGAGGAATCAAATGATTTAAAGGCCGCAGGTGTACTCCTATCCTCTAGATTGAGGGATAAGATCACCTGCAACCGTTGCGAAGAATGCGTACAGAGGAAAATTTTCGATACTTCAATAGATGGATGATTCGCGATGAACGATTATAGATTTTTAGCGTATAATTGAATTAACGTTAAAAGAATAATACGCATTTTCACAAAAATTAACCTTTGAATATCAACTATCGCTTATGCGAAGAAACGGGCAATACGAAACGATTCCGCCCCTTCATTTCGGTTAAGCGAGGTTCTGCTTTCTGCACGCATATATTTCCTGTAGAAAGGCGCCTAGCAAATCTCCTGCGTATCTTCGCTGGGTTGGATGGCCTATTTGAGGGAAGGGTTCCAGCAGGCCTGGTAACGGAGCAACGTTCTGGCCATCGGAAATAAATAACCACTTCGCGAACGCCGAGCTCTCGCCCATCAGAGGGAAAGACTTGACTTGGGGCCATTATTTTTATTCAGACCGTCAAGGATGTCCGAGACCATGCGAGGTCACATCAGTGTAATGGAACAAATATTTCTGCTTTCCAGATAAGAGTTTCGGAGGCCATTCAAAAGCTAAAAGAGTGCAAGTGAAAGCTTAGTCTAATAAAACGAACTTAATTACGGCCAGAAAATGGTAATTTCCACGAATGCATTTACGAATAGACCACGCGAAAATTGAAAAATTAATGCATGCGTCACCAAATTCTGAAATCTCTTTCAATGTTAATTAATTTAACAGGGATAACGTGGCCTAAAATGACAAAAACCTGATTCTACGGAGAATCTAAAGATTATAGCAAAACCTTTTCAGTTTTACAGAAATAATACCACAATACTTCTTTGAATGAATGATGGTATTCAAGTAGTATGTACTCCTATTCCTAATGATTACATGTTACTCACAATGACATTGAAAATAATTTTCCAGAGGTCGTACTTTTCAAATAAAATTTAATGGTACGATTTAATAGTCATCCATACACGAGAAAAACAAACCATTCCACAGTAATTATCATCACAGGGATAGTGAGAAATAAGTAATGACACAAATATTTCATCAGTAATAACTGCAAAATGGAATAAAAATACAGATATATGAGGTAAAATACATGGCCTTCATGCTGAAAATATTATGAAATTTCGGACTGTTTCGATACTTTAAGTGGAATGCATTAAGACATTAACAAAGAAACTCAACAAATGAATACTGGGCACGTTTGTAGAAAGTAACTATCAGAATTCCTATAAAATTGCATTTATATTTGCTTGGGAAGAAATGTATGATATCTGTAGCCGTTACATTAAAAAAAAAGACTTGGTAAATAACATCCCGCGTTTGATATTGCTTACCTCACGAAAAATGCTCATATTTTTAGAGTGAGCAAGGAAGCTTACGACTACAAAATTAAAGTGTAATATAATGCCATTCTCTAAAATATATTTAGACACTCATCTGAAGAAAAAAGGAAATACATCTTGAAAATGAGCATGAATAACGGGCCAACACGAAAAAACATTCTCTCGAATTTCGTCGCCATTACCATATTTTTTTAGGAATACATGCTTCAGGGCTTTCGCTCCATTATATAGAACATTTCAATGATGACGTTTGCGCTGAAGAACAACCCGGCATCATTTGTCACGCTGTGAGTTCCACAGGTTGAGAGAACCACCTGCTCGAGGCGGAATGCCCGGGACCGGATTTCACGCGCCCGGGGTGCGTTGGGGGCGTAGGGGTTGAGGGGGTCGGTCCGTCAGGGGAGGAAGAGGGGCGGATGAAATGAAATACGACGCTGAGTGAGTATGTTAGCATGTCAAAGAATGAATGTCAGAGCCGAAAACACACATCCGTCCTAGAGGCAGAGACGTAGACAACCATCGTGCGAAAACTATAGAGCGTTCCACATTTAGTTGACAATATGTGCTTCATGGAGAACACTGTCGCCAAACGAACGCTTAATGTGCTCAACTCCAAGCCAAGTATGCAAACATTTCTAACACCGCGCTAGATTAAAGTAAGCTGCTTTAGAGTAAAATACTTACCCACAGCAAACAGTATACCTGTGTGTAGTAAGTACACCGAGTAACACCATAATAATTTTTCTATTGGTATTGTCAACATCGCACCTCGGATCTTACACTAATTTACACAGGATACAATTCTTCTGTGGAACGGAGTATACATTCTCTCCCTTCCTGGCAACATCGATATGGCAAGCAGTGGTCCATTAAGGGCAGAAAAAGAAGTCAACGGCCCCCATTACATCATCTCGGGCCAAAGTGGATAGAAAGGAAACTTTGAGAACGTACGCATTACGCGTACACTTACTTGTGGAATGCTTTTCGCCTGTCATTATTATTACTAGAGGTTAAATCATGATAAAGGGGATTCCGGAGATCTTCCCTCCTAGGATGCGGAGTGAAAAAAGATTAACGACCTACTCCGTGGGGAGAAGGAGATTTTCATTTCTTCTGAAAGCCACGCGGAGGTTAGTACGGAGTCCTCGGTGGTGCGAAGCTGATTCGAGGCTGGAAATATAGGCTGAAAATGGTGGGGAAGTGAGAAATAAATTGCAACTCATTCATTTGACAGCTAGATCCATGTGGAGAACAGTGTTGCCAAAACCTATTATCCGGGTTTTCACCTCCAGGCACCTCGAACTAACATTTCCAAAACCGCGGTAAATTTAAATAACTTTAGGAAATAACATTAGCGCATTGGATGAGTCCGTGATGCGCAGTTAGAATGATAAATTGCTCAAATGTTTAATTTATTTCTGCTATTGGCAACATCGCACTGGCAGCCTCATGGATTTTTTTACGCACGAAAGGAATCATCATAGGTCAAGCTGTCAACTAAATATGGAGCGCTCTATAGAGAGAGTGAGCGGACGAACATTATTGGACATATATGCTACATACAAAAGAGGATTCCGCGTCGGAATGGGGCCAGGTGCGCGTGTCGAATGGGGCAAGAGTGAAATGGAGACAAAAATGATATGGGCTACGAGTGAAATGGGGCAGGAGCGAACGTTACGGCGGCGAGGGTAAGAGAGGTTGTGCCAGGGTAGCGAAAGTGATGTCGGGAGTATTTTCCCGGGATTCCCAGGCCGGAGAGAGCCGGAGGATGAGGGGAGCGGGGCCAGGGACGGGGTGGCAGGGTCCCTGGGGAATGAGGGCGAGGGGACCGCTCCGGGAACCCGCCACAACTCACTATTACCCCTACTTTCCCTTTCATTCTCCCTTCCCCGCGACCTCCCAGGACTCTTCGATTCCTTCCCCTCCTCCCCCTCCCCTTTTCCTATCTCCCCTTCCTTGGTCCCCCCTCCCCTTTCACCCTGCCTCCGCTCTCTCTGACGTACTCCATCGTAACCTCCCCTCCATCGCCTCTTACCCACTCCCCTCCTCCCTTCATATTCCCTTCCCCACCTTTCACTTCTTTTACAAAACGGGCGCGCTCACCACATTCCGGGGAAAAAACGGAATATTTACAGGGGATCTATCTGGACCGCAGGTTTATCACGGAGACTGTTCGCTCGCAAAACTGCTTGTGCATCGGCAGGATTTTGACTGGGTTCAGCCGCGAATAATGTTCTATTATTCATTATTTTTACCGATAAAATTCATAAATAGGTAGCCTCTTACGCATAATCCCCTGTAAACCCCTTTAAAGGTGTGTGGCTTGGGGCAACATCAACCCTATTACAGTTAATCTAACCACGACTTCTGTTGCATTGGCAAAAACCAACCAAAACGTATTGGGACAAACAGACTCAGGTTAAAAGAGAAACGACATGATAAACGCAGATACAATTCGCAGGATTCGCCTTGCGGAATCAAGTAATGTTAAGAAAAAAAACTTCATTTGTAAAATTCCACAGTTTTTAATAGCACAGCATTTATTTAAAAACTTTACAAGTGAAGTTTATGTATTGACGTGATGAGTGATGAATTAATTTTATGATAGGCCTCGGAAAGAATCTTTCCCAAAATATCATTATTAGATACATATTAGCGTTAGTTACAATATACTGTCCAAATTTTGCTAGAAAATCCATCCATACAAATTATATTATTATAGTTGCGAAAAATTCACTAATAACTGGTCACCGCAACTTGTAAAATTTAGCTTGTGCCGAATTTTTGGCACAAATTTGGGCATAATTTCGCCGCGGACATTTTCGCTCGCGGATATCGTCGCGAGCCGGACATAACGCGAGATGTTCCAAGTTCGGTAGGGAGATTTCAAAGTGCGCACTGTCGGCGGTATTGCGCGTTGTCGGCGATATTGCGCGACAAGAACAAGGTCCTCTACTTTTATAGTGAATTCGCATCTGGCGTCCTCTTTTCGGAACTTCGTGGCAATAGTGCTCCTCTACGCCGCCGTCTCAACCAATGGCTGGACGAACAGTTCCCCTACTACCCCCAACTCCTGCATCGGTCAGCTGACTCCCCTCAATTGCCGGCCGCACCGACACAGCTCGGCGCTCGCCCTCTTTGAACCTATCACCGGGGAAGAACGAATCTCCTTGGTTCCAGTTGTGACTTGTGTTCGTCTTGTATAGACCAAGTTAAAGGTATTTAGCCTACGGGCTTGCTTTCTATTGTAATATATGTGGTTATATAAATGCTGTTACTTGAAGTTAATCAAACTGGCTAAGGTTGCTGTCATTTTTCTCTCGTTTCCGCCCACCAATCGCAGTCAATTCACTCGCGACGTCAAGTTTCAGCGGCTTGCGTTGCAAGCTAAGGCCACATAACACAGAATTTTACTCTAAAATCGCAGTCACAGATAATGCCGAGGAGATCTATGTTTAGTGATGGTAATTCTACAAAAAAAAACTTCATTTCAGACCCATAATATACACTAAACCAAATGTGATAGCATAAAGAGTATTCTGATTCTGAATATAAAGCGAATGCCTATGTACGGTTATCCTTTAAGAATCATAATTTAAGACAAAGTAGCAGGCATTTAAAAACACCAAAAATATGTGATTACCACAGATTGGGCCTCTAAATGTTTTTGTCGCTATTTCTTGTATGCGATTATCTCTTTCCACAGCGTGGAAATAACCCTATGAACTTTTATGGGCTATAATCTGACGGGAAGCATTGTAGTCTTCTGATTAAATGCAACATACGTAATAATGGATTTAAGGTTTTCCCGGCGAATAAACGCCCAGAAAACTTCTCGCGTTTCACGCCGGGTAAGATTGTAGAAAACTGTCAACGCTTCCAAAGCAGACCCAGCAATCAAGCATAATGGCTGCCTCAATAATGAGGAAGTTTCAGCTATATATAACTGTCAGCATCCTCGCTCCGAAATTCATTCTGGTAATGACGACAGCTAAGTCTATTGTCGAAACGTTGATACATTTCAACAGTATTACCCGGTTTGAAATTCGAGAAATTTTCACAATCAAAATACCAGTTGACTAAATGTATCAAACGTATGAATACTACGCAAAGGTACTCCTTATAACTAATTTTCTCTCACATCCTCTGTACCTTTCATTTTGAGCAATACTTCGCCATCCCTCATTCCCCTTTGAAGTTTTAAATTAAGCAATTTTCGTGGTCTCACCCAATGTTCCTGCGACTTCACCCACGTCCATCCGCTGACAGTCAAAAATCAACCCTTAAAAGGCCTCCTCTTCAAAATCCCAGGCCTCGCCTTCCTCACACGGACGTCTCAATTCCTCCTCCCATTTCCACCAGATGTCAGGGCAGCTCGGATGGCCGCGTCCAGATGGTTCTGATTCTTATACATATATATTCTCCTCCTCTGCCTTTCCTTGTTTCTCCTCACCGACCCTCTTCCTCTCCACCGCACTTGCTTAAGTCCTCCGTTTTCACCCTTCTCTTTTGTCTCTTCTCCTTAGTCTTTCGGTCGTCTTTTCCCCCTCTCGCATTCCTTCCTTCTACTGTCGCTGTTTAAAGTATGAAGACTCGAGTTTGCATTCCGATTAGAGATGAATAATACCACCGAAAAGGATGCCAGTTACACCAAACTTTAACCTATTTATTCTATATCAAACAATGCTAATTACTTGTTAAAATACTTCTGCAATTTTTTCATCGTGATGAGAACTAAAAAAGTGAAAGTTGCTTTGCATTTTTAAACGGATCGTTCTCTTTAACACCGGAAAAAGAAGAAATTTGGCGCTTAATTAAAAGAAATTACAAGAGTAGACACAATAGTTGATTTCCATGGTCCAATTTCTTTCTAAATTTTCCCATAAAACTTTATCAATTTTATGAAAAAGCATTTTCTTAGCAATGAATTGTTTTAAGAACATGTCCGTTGTCATGCTTTACAGCTCATTGTACTTCAAAACAATCACCAATGCAAACCCCCGCAAAGAAATGGATTTTTAACGAATTAATAAACAACAATATTTCAACAGTATTAGCTAAGCATTGATGAGGAAGTCTTCGCCAATCGTGTGCGGGAAGTCAGCGCGACATTGCCACCTTGAGAGTTCCAGGCGCAGTACATTCCATTCCACATATAGTTGACAATTTGGGCTCTGATTGAGATACATTTCCTGTCTAAATCTCCGTTAGGCAGGTAGTGTTACAAAATGATTGCATTCATGGCCAATATGTGTGCCCCGGGTGCGTAAGTTTGGCAACAATATTCTCCATTACGCCCAAACCTATCAACTAGACGTGGAACGCATTATAGCTCCAACTCTTTTACCTTTCCTAGCTTCGGTCCCCAAACATTCCACCCTCTCCACATTTCTTGTTCGGCCCTTTTCTGGCCCTGCCCAACGGTGGGTGGAGGCAGACTCGGGGCGGCCAAGGGGCAAGGGGATTTGCGACAGAATGGCCAACCAGCCGTGAAGGAAGGAACGAGCAAGCCGGAGAAAACGCATCGCTCCAATAGATTCGGGATTGGACTGTGAGCCGTCAAGTGTGAAGGAAGCCGAGAGCGCAGATGGAAGATATTGGCGGTTATTCATGTCAACATATTATTCCCCAATCATCGGTTCTTTTATAGATTCGTACCCACTGTCGTCATATTACAGTATTCCCTCCCTATTTCAGTCCTTTTATGGTAGCTCGGGCTAGATTTTCACAAATCATAATGGAGACTATATTCGAATTTTAATTTTCTATTTCATGAGCTGTGAGAAGCAGAAATAAATATTGCAATATTAATAGCATAAAAACTTAATTTTGCGTGACTAAAATTCTCAGCACTTAATTAACCGTATAAGCTTAAGCCGTAAATGTCATTAATTTTTAAAAAGCCGTATGCAAAAAAAGCCTTCGCCACCGCAGGTGTCGAAATTCTGACCTTTTTACGATGTCACAAACACGTTTTTTTAAATACCTACAAAGAAAGAATGCACGCTTTGTTAAAAATTGCTACAAGCAAAGATATAGTGTTTCACAACTTAAGGAGGGATTAAGGTGGGAGCCTCTACAGACTCGGAGGCTACACCCTATGCTTAGCTTGCTTAAGAAATTCAGAACTGGTGTGTTTCAGAGCGACACAGACATCTCACGACGTTATGATGTCTCACTACATCTCTAGTTCTGAAAGAAGCGATAAAATAAGAGAGATACATTGCTGAACCAATAGGAACAAAAATCGTTCTTTCCGCATACAAAAAGTGACCAAAATAAAAACTTAAATCCACGTGATACACTCCCATAATACACGTCACCATTTGGCCTCCCAAAACCTTAACCCATAGCCGCTTTACATGGTACATATTATTGTACAAACGAATGTACAAATTCCTTCATGAAGGAAATTGTACCGTATAAAGCGGCAGATTGTATGGTTGTCTGAATGACTTAACGGGAAATAGAACCTGCTCTAATTCCATTCAGTTTCTTGTACATTCTATGATACATTCGTTTGTACAATAAAATGTACCGTGTAAAACGGCCTTTACATCTTTACACGCCTGGTGTCCTGACACCTCCTGCCTCACGACCATGTGATGGCTCACAGGATAGTATGTAAATGTAACTGAGTGATTTAAACCCGATTTTACTCATGGCGAACCGTAAAATTGCGGTGACATGGGAAGTATAGAGGCTGGATAGAAAAGAGGAAGGCCTGCCTAAGTCATCTCAATATAAAGGCATTATAGAGTTCCATTCCTTGAACCGTCGTAACCCATTCTTATGCAGGAATAAGCAATTTATCTCACTAAACTCACAATTCTTGTCACTATAAATCAAAGGGACAGGACAAGGTGACATGTCGAATTTCAAAAACTGCTTCAGCGAGAAAGGCGATGGTAGATCGCGTCCATGAGAAAGTTCCTTCGACCATGAGTCAAGTTTTTTTATCTCTCGAAGCAAGGCCTCTAAAGAATCTACTTTCTAGTCGATGGTCACAAGGTTCCCTTCCTTCCTTCCTTCTTCTCAGGAACTCGCAGACCATTCAAGCGCTCCTTCGCTGACCCAAACTCGCACACATTTTATACACCCGAGCCAACTACCTCCAACTGCACATTCTCTCTTCACTTCAAAAACCAACCCTCGTTCTTCGTGGTTCTGCCGTGTTTTTTTATTGCCCCAGGGATCGCCCCCCGTTGCTCCCCCCTACTGGACCGTGGCCCTGGCCCAACCTTCTCCTTTTCGATCCTTCAGGCTAAGGAGGGAAATAAAACATCCACGGAGATGAAAGGGTGAAAAGAAAAGAAATTTCCGGGGAATAGAGGCATGTTTGTTCTAACGGGGCCGTGGGGTTGGTTTTTCGAAGGTACCTTATATTCTGGCGCTCTCGAGGGGGAAAAGGGTCATGACCTTAATACGCTGCCCCGAGTCTATACACACCTCTCCCATTGGCGACCCCTTCCTTACCGTAAGGCCCCCCGGAAGAGCAGGAAAGGGTCGAATCTTGTCCGCACGTGTGTGTCCCTTTTCGGTGCGAGCCCGGAATCCATGATCGCTCTTTCTCAGAACCCTGAGCGAAAAGATGACGGACGTCATTCCTCTCGTATCTCCTGTTTCTGGACTCCGCCTTTGCTCAAAGAGTTTTCCGGATAATCTAATACTGGTGAATTTTTTACTCGAGGGCAGGCGAGAGATTATAGAAGGCCCTCGATGGAGCCACTCGGGGCGGAAGCACAAGACGAGAATATTGAATAATTTAAAACTGTAACGCTCGTGGATTAACACAGCTTCCGATGCAGGGCGATGACCAATACCAAACATTTGCGGCACTGCGAGGCAGTTATTGGGATTTATAAAGCTAATGTTAAGGAGGAACTCAGATATGAAAGGGAATGAGCTATTCCTCTTTGTTATAACAGTGAAAACTATGACTTTTACCGCCCATTTTTGTTATTAAATACGTGTTTAAATGCCTGAGCACCATTATTACTTACATAACAATATATTATAAATTTATTTCTTACTCCAGAGTTTACCAGAACATGACAATAAGGCGTTTAAATGCGTGATAAGTAATAAAACAATTAGACATAAAAACTCGTATTGTTAATTCATATATGATGCTGTTTCATCACGTCTCGCCGGGAACAGTTGGGCATATTTATCTTAGGATAAGCCACATACGGGATAATCCCTGACAATTTGGGCGGAATAGCTCGCAAAGAAAAACAGCGTTTTTTGTTAAAAACTAGGCTACAAACTAAAAATGTAACGTATTTCATAGAAGGAGAAGTGCGGAAGCCTCTATAGATACGGAAGCGATACGGTTTATTTTATAACATGAAAGTTTTTGATCAACTGAGTTAAGGTGTGACAAGCTGTATAATATTTCAACGCCGCATTATTTTTCAGGAAACGATAGAAGCGGCTAAGTAGGAGACATACACTGCCAAACTGCTAGTTAAAAATCTTCTTTCCATAAACCTTCAAAGGCTATAAAAATACGTTAATGCACTCCTTTAAGTGGAATTCAGGTTCGTCTTATATCTATCCTCATTCCCTATATATTCCTCTTTTCATGACTGGTGTCAGAGCTCATTGGTATTATGCTCGCGGGGTAGTATATAGCATGTTTCAGGTTGAAATTCTTACATCTCTATCAATTGATGTCGTTGCGAAATACTCATTATAATACATTGTTGTACATTAATACAAATATTTTCTCTAACACCTTTGACATACAGCGCAATGGGTATTGCTAATATGTCATATCTGACGAGGATTTTCGCGTATTTCATAATGTACTGATACATCTACATACTAAACTGCGAACTACCGCATTGGCTTGAGACTGGGGTTTTGAAACACCAGATGTGAAAAGGTGAAAATTATAGGAAAGTGAAAGGTTGAAATGTATTTTGGGAGTGCTGAGAGTTTGGAGTGGAGTTCAACTCTGATTACGGTCAATGATTGTGCGAGGGAAGACTTTAAGTTTTGTGCGACCCGATGAATCTCTCTTGTATAATTAATTTTAAGTTATTAATTAATTCTGTAATTATTAATATTATGAGGAAATCCCGTTTTTCCGGGTTCCGCTGCGTTGTGTTTAATTTTCGATGATGTTTCATGACAAATGTAGGCCACATCTTCGGATTAGGTCCGAATGCCGACTGGTGGAAATGGGCATGTATTTTGACCGTCCTCAGGGTGGCCTTCCGGTAGCGCGGCCAATCAGCATGGAGGACCCTGAATTTGGCGCGTCTTTATTTAGGAGTCTTTTCCAGATGTTTTAGAGTTTGTGTCAGTCATCTCCATTGAAATTTACAAGACATACATACCAATGACGCCGATCCCTTCCGGGGTAGGCAGAGTCACTAAGTTTCACTCATAAATACATATTTTTACACCTAACTCTGCTCCAATCGTTTCCTCCATACTTTTCTATCCTTGCATACCTCTTTTGCCTCATTTACCCCCATGCACTGCTTCATACACGCACTCCTGCTTTTAAGACTCCTAATACTCCTCCTAAAAATTTTCTCAACCACATTCAACCACAACTTTCTCGGCCTACCTCTACCTCTGTTTACGAAACAGATATATAAGAGTGAAATGAATGGTGCAGGAGGTAGAGGTAGGCCGAGAAAGTTGTAGTTGAATGTGGTTGAGGAAATACTTAGGAGAAGGGATTTTAGGAATCTTAAAAACATGGAGGCGTGCATGAACCAGTGTACGGGGGTAAATGAAGCAAAAGTCGAATAACGAACAACAAGATTACGTAACGCAGCAAAATCCAGAAACAATGGAATTACCTACACTACAGCGCTCCAAAATTCTCGATTAGATATTCATATTATCCTCTCATAAACAGTGGTAGCTTTATACATTTTTTGGTACTACAGTTAATATATGTTGGTGATAATTCACCCCCTACGAACGAAAAAGACCAACAAATACCCACCAGTCTTCCCCACTATCACGAACAATATCAATGCGAGACGCGAATCGCTTCCCATCCCAAAACCATCAAGTATCCCCATCTACATCTCCGATTGGCCAAAAACCCTGGAAAGACTAAAGTCGGCCCTCGAACCCTTGGGAGCACTAGGCGCCTATGTGTTCGTTCCCTTTATCTTCCGAGATTAAACGCCGGCAATACCCGAGAGAGGATTCTAAGCGGATGATCACAGAATCGATTTCGACGTGTGAGGGTAGGCTGAGTGGTCTTTTGGGGAATTCTGTGCCTCCATTTGCGCATTTCTAAAGGTAAGGTGGAACAATATGAAGATATCAATTCGGAAGATTAGAATTGATAGATATCAAACACAAACCATTGAATTTTGAGATACAAAATATATACAAGCTGGCTGGTTATTCAGTTCTCGATAGCAATCCGAAAGGCAAGCATTGAGGGATAACGATGGGCTAACTCCAGGAACAACAAACTCATTAAATTTTTCGCTAATTTATGGACACACTGGCTAGTTATGCTACATTGAAACTTCTCATTACAATATATATTTCAGCAGCAAGTTTTAGAGACAATGACCGTGTTCAAATTCAGTGATATACCCCTCAGTACACACCAGGTACTAACTTCAATACGAACCTTTGTCATAATTGCGAAGTGGAACGGTTAACTAGCACTTGCTCTTACATGGGGACGAAAATTACGTTAAACGAATAAATATCTCGTAAAAACACCTAGAAACTAAATTTGATTCGCTAATAACAGAAAATCAGGTCACGCACGAATATAATAAGAGTTCTTAAAGGTAATTATAAGATTAACAAATACGCATTCAAATTAATTAATATGCTCACGAAGTTCGTAACCCAAGCTATTGCGGACGATATGATGGATTAGTAGGACTAGCTCGGGCGGCTATAATATGCCCTTTCACTTACTAGCCCGTTCAAGCAGTTTAACAGGCGTTGAGTTGGTCCAAAGGTTGGAAACGTGACGTCAATTCCTAAATGCGGAGAATATTCGGTGCGGCTGGTACGACAGTGTAGATTGGAGTAAGGCCCATTACTGGACATTGTATAACACAGAGTGGAATCGTGAATCAAGCACGAAAAATGGAGGTTTAGCATTTAGCTTAGTATGAAAACAATTATGCCACAAAAATATTTAAGGTTCATCGACTGGCCTCTATTCAATTCTTATTAGTTCACCTACCTTCGTCGAGTTCAATGGAGTTTATTCGACCATGGCTTGCAAATTACGCCCAGAAGGGCAATTGGCAAAAACTCTGAATAAGAGACTACTCTCTTATTCCATATTTCAATTATTATTACGTTTTAATCCACGTGATTTGGAGAAAAAATTGAATAAAAACATATAAGGAAATACGAGTTTTTAGCTCATATAAAAAAGAACGGTATTTTTCACAGGTAACTAGCAAATGGATAAAATGTTACCAAATAATTGCACGGTTGGGCTACGCGCATAGAGTAAAGATTCCATGTATATTAACAGTATTCTTTCTGATAATTTGATATTCAATCTATGCTATTTAGTCTCTCCCATCAATCGAAGTTGATTGAAATTTCATAAAACAAATCAAATACAAATGAAGTATAGGAATAGCACAGTAGGAGTAGTGGATATATATTTCATAATGGGTGGTCATTCACTACCCTGTTACCACATTCGCCACTGCGTGGCACTGTAACCTACTTCCGGTGTCTGAGTAATGAGTGGCACGAGACGCCTCAATCACTTGCTCTCACGCTGTCGCTCACGTATTAATCTGAATATACCTGCATCGTAATACATACTTATCTCTGACTTTCGTGTATTTCATTCTTGATCCGCGTAACACTCTACTGTGACCACTCATTTCTCAAAGTACTTTTCGAATTTCTGCTGTCACTGAAGTCTAGTAGGCGGTAGTTTCATTCAAATGGCGGTGCCGTCTGATCCTATGGCTGGACAAATGCGGTAATTAAAGCATATTTGTGCAATAATCTGAAAAGTTTGTACCTTATCTTTGGTTTTCAAATAGTAAACCATTTCGTCAGCAAAAGTAGGATTTAGATAAGTAGAGTAGATAAATAAAAATGTGTACTTTAGTACTCACATAGGCCGAAGTCACATTCAAAATGAAGTCAATTTTAGCTCTTCTTTCTTTCTTTCCGGTATCACTTCTCTCTCCCACTTTCTCCCCCTCTCTCCTGCTCTTATTTCTTCTTCATCTCTCATCTCCCATTTGACCCGCATCATTCCATTCCCCTCCACGAGGTAACGATCAATATGACGAGCCTCGGCAGCTCTCAAAAACTTGGAAAAGGTATTTCCCCCCCTTCCCGCTCCTTGTCTTCCGACCAATCACCCACATGAGGAACTACCAAAATGCCGTTTTACGCGATGCTCATGTCAGCACTGAATTCAGTACTGAAATCATCGCCGTAAGCTTGGAACGAAAGTCGGGGACTCATGAGTAGCCTTGAACCATTGAGTTCATATGTCAACAAATTTTCAGAGTATGCCTGAAAAAATTCTTGCGCCACATTTCACTCAAACTATTAATTTGGTGAAAATCACCTTGCATCTAGCAATAAACGTGATAAAAGAGTTATTTGTGTTTAATTTCTCCTAGATATGGGCATTAAAAATATTAAAGCATTTGAGGTAGGCTAAAAACAGAGTTAGAACGCGTGCAGAGGAGGTCAGCAAGATACCTGAAAGGCCATTATGATAGTCTTGTTAGTATGTCTGACCTGATGCAAAAACTTGGACGAGAATCGCTTTCAGACCGTTGATTGAAAGTTGGACTCAATATTTTATGTACATTTAAAGCCGATTAAATTTCAGACAATGGTTTCAATGTCCTACGGCCTCCAACATACTACGGTAGATCAGATTACGAGAATAAAATAAGGGAAATAGATCGTAGAACATACAGGTTTAAAATGTCGTTTATTCCACGACTGATAAGAGACCATAAAGGCTTTTAGACTTTGAAGTAGGTTATCTGACTGGTAGCATGTATGATTAATTTATATGCACCCTAATCCATGTTTCTAAATCTGCTGAGTAGTGCTAACACCATATTTTGCATGTTCCTTGCATGAATCATGTGTCACGTTTTCATTGTTACATAATAGGTTATTTTAGTAGCCTCTGTAAAACTTGTATCATACCGATAGTGTGGTGCTTGTTTGTGAAAGTTAATTTCTTTACTGCAGTGCATTCTGGTATTAAGTCACCCCCTGTGGTGGCTTGCATGCTAATAAGTAGATGTAGGTGAAGCATTCTCTTGAATTTGGTTGACGGTGCGGTATTCGGAATGGAAGCAAAAATCCTATGGAAATACTTGGTTTTTACCTGCCGCTATACCTTGAAAGCTTTATTCCATCTACGCTGTTTATTGCATCCGTTTCCTCAGATACAGCATGAAAAATTTCATCTTTGTTAGAAAAACTACTAGATCATTCGTTCGCCTTTAAAGAAGAGTATGCTGCATGCTGTTTTCAGGTTTGTGCTGGGGGATAACGAAAAAAAGGAAATCAAAAAGAGTTAAAAAAGCATAGATTCCACGCACGAGTTTCAGATAGCGGACGCCTGTCCACAGTCACTCTCCCAATGCGGATACTTAAGTGAGGTAGGCGGAGTCGACGTGCAGCAGCACAGGAACGGGGGGAGGAGGAAGGGGAGGGGGATGTTCTGCGGCAGATGGGTGCACGATTGGGGGGTGGGGGGGGAGGGGAAAGGAGACGGGACGGAAGAGAATGTGGGCAGAGATGGGAAGGGGAAGTACGTAGAATTGAGGGGTAAGGTGAGAGGAATACGGGATTATTTAGCATTTGGAAGCTCAGATACGAGCGGAGTCGAACAAAAAAAGCAACGGCATTGTTACAAAAACATCGGGGATCCAGCTAGGTATTTTTGAAAATATATGCGTCCGTAAAAAAATAGAAACTTACCTCAAATATATGATATAAAAATCCTAGATTACAGAAAGCTAACTGGTCTAAAATATTCCAAACATATGACAAAAACAGAGCGCATTCAATGGATACTAAAAGCCTCATGCACCAATATAGCCGAATGGAAATGTTATTTGATAAATAAATAATTTAAAAATCTCCATAAATAAATATTGAAAAAATCCCTATTGATATTTTTATTTTTAATATTTTGAATTATGGGAAAATATAAAAAAAAGGAAATTCTAAATACATGAACATAACTTAAACCATCAGTTTCGAGAGCACAGATTCTAATTGTTGATTTAAAAAAATACCATAAAACATCAAATAAATAATAAAATACATAAGTTACAGCATGCTAAAAAAATGCAAATTTAACAATAAAAGTCAGAAAATCTCAAGTGTATAAATATAATTTCACAAAGCTTTAAGTTTTGAGATATGCGAATCGAAAAAATATTTGTTCAGCAAACAAAAAAAAAACACTCTCCAAATAAATATTACTTAAAACCCTGAGGTTTGAAAATTCAGAACCCCCAAATACGCAAAAATATAAAAAACAGCGACATTCAAAGCAAATAAGTACTAAAAGCCTGAAGTATCGAGAGCACGATATCGAAATAATGTTTTGGAAACAAAAAAACGGCCGTAAATGTCAAATTGAATGCATGCAGAACGCAGATATTCGTTGTACACATCCATCTCTAGGGTAGGAATTAAAATATATGGACACAAGTTTGAAGCACGAAGGCAGGATAAGAGGATAATGTGAGGGCTTAGAGAAATGTCACGGTGAAAAAATATGTATTGACGCAAAAATTATTTTGAATGCGTGTGGAATGACCTTTAAAAGCTCATTTTAAACCCTTCTGTTATCCTAAATAACACAATGATTCCTATGCGTTTGAGCAAAGAATCGCAAGGCTAATGTTGATTACTGCGACGGATACGTGACATATAGCATTTCACTGCGTGATTAGCGTTAAATCAGTAAAATCTGGGGATAATATGGAAGTAAAATTTATGGCAACCCTCATTTCCATGCGAAAAATTTCTAGCGGAAAAACGGATTGAAAACAATGACAAATGTGAATTTTAGAATTAATAAAAAGTCTGTTCGTGTAAAAAACGCCATAAAAGTGTAAAAGAAAATGTAATTTTTGCCGAAAATAAAAAATTTGGAAAAAAATTTCGGTTGACTGTGTAATGCACCCTTCTGCGCTAGTTAAACATGTCACAAAACTGTACTGTGACTGTTGAAACTTTTATAGCCGTAATCAACATGACTGATTTTTGAGATGAAAATAAAAGTTTGAGTAACGTAGCTATTTTATAGTGGAGTTGAAGACTATGAGCTGAGGAGAAGATGCAGAGGCAGAGCATAATTTCGTAAGCAAACATGTATTTTCTACTCCCACTTCTTGATGGCCAACTGAAAAATGTATTGTTTTAGGGCTTAACAATACAGAAACCAGCATTGCACAAAGCGAGAGATGGAGCATGCGATGTGAATTATAATTTTTAATATCTTCATGAGATATTTGGGAAATACATAGAGCCAAGGGAAACACATGACTTGGTAGTCAAGTCAAGAATTCGTCTTATTAGAACTCGCAGATTTTAAAAAAGGATCGGTATTTCTACAAAAAAAAGAAGTGCACACTCTAACCCGAGATATCTCAAAAAGAAAATTTCCATTTAAAAAAATGAAGAAATGGCTCAGTAAGGGAGACGAAGGCGCACATGCAGTACGGCACTTGAAGTATTCAACCGATAGGAAATTGACCCCGGAGCGCCCGCTCTATCCAAATAAACGTGATGAGCCGGGCTTAAAAGAATTCACCTCTCCTTGGTCTTAGGAAGATGAATTTCCAAATAATTTACCAGCGGGGCTTCGGCAATAGAGCTGTTTGAAGAAGAAAGAAACCAAGAACGAAAGGACTGAGTTACTCTATCTTCATAACTAGGAACCGAGTCAAAATATACGAGTGGAGCAATCGAGCTAGGAAAATTAAACTTTAAATATCTCTTGGTCCCAAACTACTAGATTTTCTTTTGTGGGGAACTTGAACAAAAGAACCTTAGACTGCCGCAGTGAAGAGATAAAGGATTAAGAATTTAAAAAATTCAAGATGGAAAAAATGTGCATTTCTCGGATTACAGATATATTACATGCACTAAGGTTAGGAGTGAGTAAGACCGAACAAAAACACTTTATTCACAAGCTTTCACCAGAATTATAAGGGCAGATACATCGTATTAGCTGCTGCAACTGCAATGAAAAAAATAACGCTTTTGCGTGAATATCTGTCAGTCATTGATTTGCAGGTTTTTGTTAATGTATGAATTCTTGTATTCGTAAGGCTTATAACAAGATATAGTGTAGTAGTGTGATAGCAGTGTGATATATTACCGAGTCTGGAGGTGGCTTGCAGTGTACTATGTAGACTTGAGAAATTAACATACTCGGTCAGCTCTAATCATTAGCTAAATAAATACCCCGGTGGCGACGGGGTTAAGTCCTCGCCTGCTAAACCAAGGGTCGCGGGTTTGAATCCCGCCTGGGTGGAATTATCACCCACTCAGGGCATAGGTGTTCCTGATTTTATTTGATTATACTCACCCAATATAAATTTGCCAAATGCACTGTATTCGGGGTAGTAAAGCTTGAAAAGAATTTTGAATTATAAATATTCAATTCCAATGCTTAAAACTTAACTCGTAAAAAAGATCGATACATACGAAAAGAGCGAGAGAAGCTGAAAGAACATGTTATCATATTATTCATTACTTAAAAGAGACATCGCAACTAATAATTTGTAACAATGCAGAGTAAATACATCAAGTATATTTTTAATTGCGACTTTTCCTACACCACAGATATAAACCATAGTAAAAGTTACAATTAAATATGTCTTTGGAAATATACCACAAAGCTACCAAAGATACCGTTTCATCTGTTCACAATAAGTGTAATAATGTGTAGGTAGAAATAAAAAAATTAAATTCTTTTCCCGACTCTTTCTTCAAATACATGCATATGAGAGTTTGGGGTGGGTTTTCAACTTTCCAGTCTTCGTTTTGGCAGACATAGATAGCTTCATTTTGCGGGAAAAAAATATAGGATACATTGAAGTCTTACTTATCCGAACTTTGACTAACAAAGTCACCTTGCACGTAGAGTTGAACCCCGTAAAAACGGAACCCCGCATAACGCAAGCTCAGGTTAACCGTAAATATAAAAAAAACTTCACAATCAATTTTACAGAAGGCCACACCATTCAAAAGAGTACAACGGGCTATATTTGTAAAAAATAGGTAAAGTGAAAGTTTTATTTTCAGATTATCCTCCAATGTTTTGAGCAATCAAATGATTAAACGCCCGCTGATGTACTACTAATGAAGAGATAGACAGATAAAGGTGTCTGAATATATTTATGATAAAAATTGGGGGAGAAAATGTTTGATTATTTCAAGAAATAGATTAATTTTGTAGTACAGTTAATGATTTTGACAATGCAGTTACAGGAACGTTAAAAAATATAGTTATAAATATTTTCTTTAACTTTATCCTTGAATATCAATCACAGATTACCGAAAAAAACGAGTTATACGAAACGGCTCCATCCCCTTTATCTTGATTAACCTAGGTTCTGCTGCCATGTCTATCTCTTGAAGATAGGGGAAAAAGTACACGAAATAGTTATACATCGGTATCTCGGTATAAGAGAGATAGGGTGTTGCAATTGACAACGGGGAAGGAGGGAAATCCAGGAGGGTACAGATGTGATTCAGGAGGGAGTGATGGGGGAAGGGAAAAGGGAAAAGTAAGGGTTAATGGTGTTTCCGAGTCCCCCAAAGGAAAAGAAGTCGAGAGGAGATACGCACAGAGGGGAGTTGGGACGAAGAGATAGGAAGGCGAAAGAAACATCATCTCGCTTGGAAGATTTTTCGCTCTTCTTTTTTTCTTCTCTTCACCGAAGGCGATACGAATCGTGGAAATCTCTCTACTGCTGCGACATCCACACATCACGCGCCGCCACAGTCTCTTGTTTGTCCGCCGTCGAGCTTCCCTCGCGCCATCGATCCAGACATGTTTTTATGCGTCTCCATTATAAAAAAAATATTACCCATCTATGTACTGCTCGGCAATATTTACTCTCCGAAGAGCACATTGCACGCGTTTTTAGCAAAACACTCAAGTTTTCCATCCATCACCGGGAAGCGCACACGCTCTGCTTTCTCCATCGAGGAGACCGAATATTTGGAAAAAAATGCGACATAATACCCGAGACAATATTAATTTCGATTAAAGACTATAAAAATTACAGTTAAACTGACATTAATGCTGAACAAAATGGTTCAATCTCTAAAAATAATGCATACTGTCGGTAGATATAACAATTTTTCTACATCAGGCTGCGTATGATTCGCTAACGACCTACGTTCAAGCTCACTGAGGTGTCTGCTCATTATGATCAGTGTAGCAATGTGATGAGTGCCCAGAAAAACAGTCACGTCATTATATATTACGCATTTCAAATATTTTCTTGAAAATAAATAGAATGTTTTCACTTATTTTAACTCTAATATTCCTCAATACGAGGTTTAAAATGACGCGGAAAACTTATTTATACAAAAAAGGTTTAGATATTGTTTTTCATATCATCTAAATGCAGAGGCGACCTACAACCATTATCGAGTCACAATTTCCATTTAGCTATATAAATTTAAATTAAGCTCGATTCCATTTAAACTGTTACCGAAAAGTGAAAACTTATGCGCAATATTACACATTAGGTATACATCGTGCTATGGGCTTTTGAATGTGCCATAGGCTTTTGAATCCTTCCCCGACCAAAAATTTTGATTAATAACATCCAGTCAATAAATAATTGACTTGAAAATAACTTCAAATTGGGATAGGGTAGGATTAGAGTCTGCAGTCCTAGGGAGCTTTACCACTGTTTGCTGAGCACAGAAAAAATTCTGATTTTTGACCCAGTTATCATTTGTTATGTTGCTTATTTTATACGTAAATTAGCAAGGTGAAAAATTATAAATTTTATTGAATGGGGTAGGCTTCGATTAGTAGATGTATTTAATGCTCGCATGTAAAATAAAATAAATACTTTTCTACTATATTTAGAGGCGGTTGAGGCCTATTCTTTTCACATAGTACGGAGGACTGCTGTAAGAGAGACGTGGAGCAGGTTAAGCGGCAGAGTTGAGGTCGTTCGGAGGAGAATCAAATCTCAACAATTCTTTCTATCAAATAAAAGTCAAAATTTTGTTTGCCGCTTCAACGCGATTTATGTAAGAACATAAACTACTGGAGCAAATTTTGGTTGCTGCATTCATAAAAATCAGTAGTTTCACTCAAACATTTGCCAATTTCTTGCTTTGTTGTAGATGTGAGTTAAATGGTGAGTTATTTTTTTAGTATCTAAAAAATCGTTTGAATAATCAATGATTTTACTCAAGTACATGAACAATGACTCGTCCTACCAGACTTGAGATAACAAGATATTTATGGTTTTGGCATGGCAGCGCAAAAATGTTTACATGATATCAATAACAGGGTTGAGAAATGTATTTAAATTGAGCACAGTTCCAATTTGCAATACCCAGATAATCATTATCACGGAAAACATTACAGGAGAGTAAAAAGTATTACACCTACTCGTGTATACGAACACGAAATGTTATGCTCAAAGGGATTTAAAGTGATTAGCACTGAAGTTTGGATATTCGGACATGAGGCGGAAGGAGAAATCGAGGATAAGCAATGACAAATGGTGCTAATCCTGATGCTGTACAGCACCGACCGTCCATTTTCAATACAGTCGTCTTTGGCTCGTCACCACCATAGTGATACATTGTACAAGATGGTCACACCGCGCCTCCGTGCGTCTAAATGGGATGGACGAACAAAGCGTTTTGATGGATAGACAAAGAGGAATTGGGCTCGTGCACCCTCTAAATTATTGAGAGGAGCTGCCTCTCAACCCTCGCCAAGGTACCTTCCTATTGGCACGGTTGACAAGAGGAATGTACTAGCCACGCAACAATAGCGCGCCAATGCAGTAGGCTATCTTTTTCCTTTCCATATTTCTGTGATCATCTCAGCGTGAAGAATGGTTCCTCCTTTGGGACAGCAAAGTGTTCGGAGTGCTATTTGTTAGTGTAAAGATCTGCGGGAAACTTTCCATAAGAAAGTTTGTTATTATATGTATGGATTCAATTGAAGAAAACGTCACGTTACCGATTGAGTTTCCTGGCAACTTGAAACTCTTAAAACACGTAGACTTATTACTCAAAACATGTATTACTAAATAATTCGATTAGATAAGTACACATATTTCCATTTTGGCGAAATAATACGTTTATATTCATTATAATGGTTGATAACAAATATTGAAGTATCAAATTCAGTAAAAAAACACGTATTTACTCATAATTTTGAATTCCGTGCCGTAAATTCAAGTCATAATTTTATCCTTGCATTATTTACATTTCCACCGTAGGAAGACTTTTTCTTACGTGAAGTTTGGTAAAATGTTTCTATCAACGTACGTTAAAATTTATCAAAATGACGCACGATTAGCTCGCGTACTTGAGAGACGAGTCAATTATTTAAACTTATGTCACTGAAGGCGAGTAACAAATTACATATGGAATACCACCATGCTATTTCTCTCCATAAATCTTGTGTTTTCAATGGGCTACTCTAATGCAAATTGATAAATCTCGATTCCATTGTTGTTTCATGATTAAACCAATACAAAATAAAATAATTTACAAATACTAATGCTATCCCGCGAAGCAAAATAATACTTGAACGATTAAGTTGAACATTAGAATTAGGCGGTGAGTCTAAGGCAGCGATTCTCATATTTTTACAGCCATAGAGTCCTATTTTAAGGAAAAGCTTCTGGAACCTAAGGACATATTTAGTGCTCAGTTCTATCTTCTATGTGGCATAATACAAACGACTCGTTCATGAAAGAATTGAAAAGAAGGTATATTACCTAGTGAAGGAAACGATAGTAAAAATATCAGGAGAAAATACTGCTCATCATTGTATTGAACGAAACACTAGGGACGGTATCTGAGAAAGAAATTTTCGCTTGATGAAATTAGTTTTGTTTTTTCGACAAGATAGAAGCAGCAATGTAATTTTAGTAACCCTCATCAATGCTGCGGACGGAGCTCCTGAGAACAACCGAGGCCGTAAGGGTTCCGCGGAGCACACTTTAGGGAAAAGCTGGTCTAAGGGATAGCTTCACGGCGTCTGGCAAGTATCGCCTTGATCAATTTGTAGATTCTTGTTCAATCTTCAGAGCATTCCTATTTAACCCTCTCCACAGTCCAACTAATCCCATTTCCAGAGGAACTCGTACACAGAACACGAGGAGTAACTGCTCCATTGCGACCAGTTCCTATTCCACGGTGGACTTTGAGGGCGGATAACGGAGTGTAACTTTTATGCCTTTCCTCAGGGCGAAGCGACGCCTTGGGATGGGTTTCGCGGGGGGAGGCGGAGTGTGAGGGGCAGAATGAATGGAACGGTTGGAAGCCAAAACACCAAGGCCTTTCGATTCGATGTATCCGAAGTTCTGTTGAAAATCGATCTTCGCAACTATATCTACCGCACGGCCACCATTAACACTAAAAGGGCCGGACTTTGTGGCATATCTGTTAGTACAATCAGAGGTCAATTTGACACCTTAGAAATAGTTAGTTTTCTAAAAGAAAATTGACATTTTTAATTGAAGCAATAAATTAAATGTATCTATCAAATATATTTTAATCATTTTATTTAATTATTTTGCCAGGATAGTAATTTATATCAAGGGGCAATATTTTACCATTTCCACAAGTAGAAAGTGGCGCATTGCATGAGGACTTGAGCCGGGAATTCTTCCATGCGTGCGCGCTTCGTACTTAAATTCGTATTTTGAGTGTTTATAAGCCACCATAAACGTTTGTCAGACAAACTAAATAACTACAGAGAAAAATATTCCAACAAAAGGCAATAAAAATGCATTCCATAATGTCAGAACTCGAATATTGCATGGTACAGATAGCCTACTTATGACCTCTCTGTACTAACAGGTGGAAGGTAATGTACCTACAGTATAAAAAATTGTTGTTTTGAGGTTTTTATTTTCACGTTATATATTCTTATTCTAAAAAGATAAATTTCAAGAAATATGCAAGAGCTGAGACGATTCAGTCAGGAGTTATGGATTGTTAAAAATAAACAGGGGTCAAAATGACCCCTGCGGTACTTGGGAGTGTTAATGTGATTAGTGAACACTCTCTACCATTGAACACCCAAGAGAAATCTTAGTATATGCAGCGCAAGTTGTCAATTCGAATACAAATGCTCTACTAAACCAGCAAAAGGTTTGAACAACCTACCCTATGCTTGTTACGGAGGCTTCCGCGGTATCCTTCTGAATTGGAAGTTCTTGAGATCTTCCCGCGTCGCAGCATTATAATCATTGCCATTCGCCTTTGGCCAATTGTACTGGCCTTTTTGTATCACTCTAGAAAACTCATATATATATGAGATATTGGCGCATACAAAAAATAACTTGTCTGAATCGAAGACTAGGGGTGATATTCACTCCCACTGCACTAGATAAGAGCATACTCTCGATATCCCCTCCTATAAACTGAGAAAATCAGCTGACAGTTATCTGGTGATGGGAAGGAGATGTTTTAATAAACTGCCACTGCCAACTATTCAAATTGCGCCTCCATGTGAGTTTAAAAGAATGATATACCCTTGGCTTCTCCGAAACCCTTTTTATTCACTCAATGAGTTCTTTAGTGATAAGATTCTTGATGTATGATTTGTGTCATCTAAAGCACAGTAATTTCCTTTAATTGATTATGTTTATATAACGTTTCGAAACACATTGCAATCTTGACACAATCTATAGCTGTACCTGGCTCCTGCATCAATAAAAGTTATTATTATGATTTAATGGAAGACCGTTTTGCCAACATTCCAGTCGGGCCTGATGATGCCGACATCTTTGTTTTTACTTATACAGTAGCGGAAAATCCACCTCAACCATCACCAATGAGATAGGATAGAGACGTGTCGAGGAGAGGCGGGAGACAGTTCTCAAAAGAGCCTTGTCTAGACGGAATTCCCGCCATCTACGCAATATTTCTCCCGCACCAAGACCAGGGCCTCCTATTACAAGTTGAAAAGCTACGCCACGGGTCATCGCGGGTCATCCCGGCAGGCCTTATTCCCAACTGTCCCCAATGCGCGAAACACTTCGATACAGTGTGCTGTCACGTTCCTGCCGACAGCACGCGTGTGCATTCTAGGCACTCGAGGATTTAATGGCAGCATGAGTACCCGGCTTAAATCGTCTCAGCGTAACTATTCCTGCACATGAAATATATATCATGCCCATAGCTGGTCAATTTGTGAAATTTTTAATGAAAATTCTAGCATAAGGTAATCAGTATTAAATCATTTTAATCTTAAGTTATCTACTTTTCACACAGTGATGCATCGCATTTCTGTCGTTTGGTTTGGCCATCCGCTAGGTTTATCTATTGCAAGTGGGACGGAATAAGTACAGCGGACATCAAGCGAAGAGTACTCCAAGCTGATTAGGCGTTTATGGGAAAAAGATAACTGCTGTGCTCAAAGAAGATAGGACTAAAAACCAGGAAACAATATATGAAGCAATCGTCTGGAGCGTGGCACTCTATGGGTCGAAAGCATAGATCGTTAGAAAAACTGACCAGAACAGACTAAAAGCCTTCAAAACCTGGCCCTGAAGGAGGATGCTGAAGATAAAATGAACAGACAAAATAAGATATGATGAGGTGTAGAGAAGAGTAGAAAAGAAAAGGACCATATGAAACACCGTACAGAAAAGAAGAATCAAATGGGTTGAACGCACACTGAGACACAAAGGGTTTGTGGAAACATAATTAATGGTAAACAGAAGGATAAGTCCCGAGAGGAAGATCCGGGAATAAGTTCATGGACAAAATAAAGAGGAAAATACATAGGAAGAGATACCAGAAGGTAAGGGACCTAGCAATAGGGAAGGAGCGAGGGCTGCAGTCAACCGATGCTAGGATTGAACGACCAATGATGATGATGGATTAAGAAAATAAATGTTATTTTGAGGTCGAAATTCAGAGCCAACACTGGCCATTGCTTTAAATCTCTGGTTCAATATTCAGTGATCATTTCAATATTCAGTGATCATTTCCCATGAAAAAAAAGACAGCCGCCTCGGATCGACCAGCTAATTCTATCTTTAACTTCTGCCGATTTATTGCTTGATTATGGCAAGCACGAGGAAGACTTGCGCGGACCGATCGACTTTTATTGCCGGCAGTATTTCCAATCTTGTGTCGTGGTCATGACAACGGAAATCGACTGGACCTCACGACCTTTACTCTTGAACACTTGTCCTGCTTTGCTGTATAAAAGGACATTGTTTCTAAAGCAGTCTCTTTGGCGCTATAACATTCAATATTATTTCTACCAACGATAATTTCTGGTTTGAAAACGTATCCCAATGCTAAAATGAAACCTGAATAGGATCTGCGTTACTATGTAGCAGTTTGATTATTGCAACAAAAGCCATTAGTCACCTCATAAATCTCGAAAAGACCATAATGATCTACCAAAGCCTCGAGTCTCGTATGTTTAGGCTAAGATAAACATAATGAGGAATTAAGATGGATTAAACAAGTTGCTAGCAGCTTACGTTAGACATCCAAAAACTCGCTCTCGTAGTGCATACAAAAGAGATTTCCAGTGCAAATAAAAAGATATAGAGCATTGTGAAGCGTCAATAAAATACATTCATATAGGGATAAAACCCATATGAACGCGTTTGACATGTATACGCCACCTATAAACTGTCCAATCAAGTAATACATAGTAGCTGGTTTTTGGGGTGCATCGACATATAGGGTCATATCGCACCACCGCCCAATCATGTTTTCAATAAATACCTTTGATAATGTTTCAGAGAGAATATTATCATGAAGCCTCACTACATTTCTAGGTTTGACAGATGCGATACTATATGAGAGATACTCTGCCGAACAGATTGTCAAAAAACCTCGTTCTTTCCGCGCACAATAAGCGATCACAATAGAAACTAATCTCCTCCAAACACACTCTCATAGAACATGTCACCATTTCACCTCCCAAACCTTTACATCATTACACGGCTGGTGGCCTACCACCCCCTGCCACACGCCCAAGCGGCGGCTTGCGGGGTAGTATGTAGACGTAGAAAGGGAGCAACCAATTTGAACGCCAAAATTTCAATCTCGCAGACGTTATTGAGTTGTAAATAACCCGCGACACATAGCACTATGGGTTTTGCACTCGAGATGGCTGTCGTTCTCATCACTTCACTGGACGCAATCCCAAGTTAGATTCAATAAATGGTCTAATGAAGAAAGAGGATTGTGAGCTGGAGACAGAACGCATGGGTGGATATTCAGAGCACGACGAAGAAAATGCAATCTGGAGAGGGTTGACGAGAGAGGTTCTGTGCTATTTACAGGAGAGTGTAATGCGTTGAACGTATAGAGGAACTTCGCGCTCCATTAAATATTCGGATAATGCAGAATATCGGCGCACCTCCTACGGTTAGTACTATTGTTAAACGGTAATAATATAACAATCAATAGTTAATTCCTGAGAAATTGTCATAGTTTTGAAGACAAAAAAATTTATTTTCTGTGGAATTTAGGAAGTTTTCTCATTTTTCATTCCTAAACTTCACAACACTCTCCCTTTTAATTTTAATCTTCAAATCGACCCAAGAACTTTTCAAACGGGGTTTGATTTATCAAATAATCATAAAAAATCACAAATCACAGATACTTAAATTTTGAATTATAATTTATTATCTGAAAAATTACTGTATTCCATGGCATTCCATCAAACTCGCATACATTTTCAAGTATTAGGCGATAACTTGTGGGAACGAGTGACTGGTAACATCATTACAAAGGAGATTTTTTTTAAAGTTCCCACACTGAGGTTATACCACCTATGCATTGAAAAAAAAGAAAAAAACGCATAAGTTGCCAAACCCAAGGTCAATAAAATGAACCCATGTTAGAGTGCAAACTCAAGAAGTATCTTTTTAGTGATAATGTCATCATTCACTCATTTCCTCAAGTTGTCGCCTGGTACTTTAATCTTTATCCGATTATGATGGAATGCCACACTAGTCCGTTTACAATTCGGTTTAGAATTGGGTAAAAACAATAAAACCGAATAAAATACAAACGTTAATCCAATAACTTAATGCAAACTTTAATTCAAATACAAAAAACCTGTGATTAGTTGTTTTTTGTCAGAGATAATATTCAAAATTTAACTTCAATCAAAAAGTAATTCATTATTGAGGCCGGCAAGTTGCCGAAATGTAGGAAATAAACTGTGAAATAAAGACAGTGATAAAATCCAAAAAGTACCTTTAATTGTGATAATGTTACCATCTAACTCAAAGTTTCTCAATACATGTCATACCGCAAGGAATTTCCCATCACCACCTAGCCTTTCACAAGGTGCGGAACAAGTCGCTGCAGTCTGTGTGCGCCAAATTTGGAGCGGAGTGAATCGGTGAATTGGACTTGGAAGGATGCAAATCTAATTTCCTTGTCTCGTTGATTGAATGGCGGGCGCCGCGTCGCTTAGAGAGGCGGAGAGGGGTCTCGTGATAATCGGACGCAATCAATGTCTCCATGACGGCGCGCGGGACAATTGGATGAGCGTGCGACTCTCTCAACAATACCGCCTATTCCACCTCGCACTCTTCCACCACCTTCTCCCCCGCCCCTAACTTCCGCCTCTCAACTGCATCTCGCATCAACCTAAAGATCCCCGCCGATGAGTTTGATGTTACACACAGGTGCACACCTTCAAGCGCGTAATTTAGGGAAAGAGTGATTTTGACGCGAGGCATTACTGTGACGCTATGGATTTAGCAAAGATACTTATGGAAATCTGGTAGAAAAGCCTTCAGCAACGGGCTAAAATATTGGCTAAGCAGCTAAAAACTGATCTTTATAATAAATAATCAAATTAAAATTAATTTATGTTTTTTTAAGTAGGTAAGTAAAACAAGATGTGCAGCTATGGTAAACTAGGTACTACAACTAACTGTTAAAGATTCTGTGTATTCAACATATTTGGTAAATCAGATCAAGCTTTTGCGAAGTATTTTCCATATGATACATGTATTTTGAAAAAAAATGCGTGCACGCGCCATGTGCCAGTTGGTAGAAAACGTACACGAAAGCTCTCATCCTGCAAAATGTTTTGAAAAGAGGAATTTTGGTTGAATACACGATATTTCAGAGAAAGACACGTATAAGAAAAGAGGCATTTTTGCAGAATTTTAAGTCATTCCCTAAAAAATGAAACAATAGATTTTGAACCATAATTTTAAAAGTTAAATAAATCTCTGGCATTTTCTGAATGATAAATAAACGAATTCTAAATTTTTACATAGGCAATAGGTATAATTGATAATTTTTCGCCAATATAGCTAGAGTGGATCTCTTTTTCAACATAAAACGGATTCTCTGGAAAAAAAATCTGCATGAGTATAAACAAGATATGTCGAACGGTGATTCAATTTCAACATCTACATGCATCGGAATAGTTCGGTATATTGATACTCTGATACAGCAGCACTAAAACACTGAAAAAAATATATACCATGAGTTTAAGGACACAAGGGCATTTTGACTCTTCATAAAATTTCATCAGGTTTATCAAGGAGTGCAAATGAAGCAGGAGGCCCGTTTCATTTCTACATGGCTGCAGATATGTCAACTGCGCAGTTATTTCGGAAGAAGTCTAAATAGTATCATTAATCAGCTTTTTATTTCCGAGCAGTAGCGCTAACGCAGAATAGTGCTTGACCTTAGATCCTCAGAAAAGGTTTTCAATAGAATTTTGCTGCGAGCGGGGAATATTCGATTCCGTTATTCCTCAAGGTGGATTACAATTAGTGTTTTAAGGGTTTGAACAAGGAAGACGTCAGAAGACTTCCCCATCTGACAACGCGTTAATGTGAAAATACGCACAGTCACTCACCATAGTGAATCAAGCTCGTGACGATACGAGGGACGTGCTTTCTTTTTTTTCGGCAGCAATGAGATAAGAAGTCGAATTCGATTGTCTTTCGTGCTCCAAACGTGACCCGCGTGAGAAAAACGCAGAAGGGAGGGACGAGAGGGTGTAGGAGTCTGCGGAGAAACCGTTAAACAAAGGGATCCCGCGAATCCACGGACGGGGTCGCCCGGGGAATCGGTAGGGCCTCTATCCCAGGGGTGGAAATCAGGGCCGGCCTCTTACGTCACCGCTGAAAGTGGCGTGGAGGGCATGGTGGCGGGAATTCGAGGGTCTAAATGTGGAAAGGGGGACCTATATATACATATATATATATAGCTCGCGCCTTCAATTGTTTCGCAGGATGAATCCCATGGTGAGCGGGCGCTGCGAGCGGGAAATGGAGAATGCCGGGAAGGAATTCGCGGAGGCGGCCACGAAAGGAAAGGAGTATTTGGCCTTCTCCTTCACCCCCTCGGAAAATCCCACTCCCTCAATGGCAACGCAAAGAGAAAGAAAAGAAAAATCAAGAGGTGGATGGGGGGAACAGAAAGAGGTTTAAAGAAAAGAAGAAGTTCAAATTGCGACATCTTTTACAATCGCGGGAACAGTACTGAAGTCATCATTCATATTCAATGAAGTTAAACAAAACGTGCACTCAAAAGTAAAGAAATGTACATAAGAGAGGATCAAAATTTCAGAGCGATGAAGGTTTAAAGTTTAAAGGTTTAAATTTTTACCTTTTGATTCAAACGTTACTTATACGACATTTGAAGTCAATTAACCCATGACAATTAGTGCCACAGGGGTGCTAAACTTACTATTTGCAAGAGTGAAATTTATTATTTTCCATCCAGTCCGGCGCGAGTGGTAAATATCGATACATGTTTTCTCTGTGGTATGTATAGCCTTCCTTTGTGGATATTTAATGAGATGAAAATGTTAAGAAATTTCGGTTTACATTAGCTAGGTAAAATTATTTGACAATTTGGAGTTTTGGCCTCGGGCAACACACATACGTATGCGAGATTAGAAACTTTCCCCATGCGAATGGTCAACTGTATGACCGAAATGAATGCTTAGGAGTCTATTATTCTTTGCTTTTATTTACATCGAAGATTTCAGAATATTCAACAAATTTGGGCTCAATGTAGTGGAAATCCGTCATGATGAAAGCAAAATAGACGTAATTTTCCATAAATTATTCACACGACTTTGTGGAAAAGTATGATGCTATTGTTTTCATTACTTTGAATTTCCCTGTAATTTAGTTAGCCAATTTCTCTTCCTTGAAATTCCACAATGCATCTCATATTGCAATTCTGTAGCCGATGAATGGCTACCAATTTTACTCTATTATCTCAACTTAAAAAAATTATTAAAAAAAAGATTCATCTCTCTCATCCACGAGGGAAATCTGGTTAGAGCGCCAGATTAAATATTACGACCTACGTCACCTAGATGGCAAATGAGAGCTCTCGTGGGCTGCAATCATCATACCACTAAATTCAGAGAGCACTTGAAAAGGAACGTTTCTACAATCACGGACCTCTTTGCGCATATAATTGTTTTTAAGAGCATTTCAGATTAGAGTTAAAATAAGAATAAATTCCATTTTATTAACATGTAGATTCAAATGGGACTAATGCGGATATAAACACACATTTATCATATCCTGTGTCTGATGGAAAAACAATAAGGATCAATTGAAATCAGCAATAAAAAAAGCAGTTCGTAGCTAAGTTACGAAAATTAATAGGATTGTCAATGAACGAATAACTAAATGTGCCGAGGAAAAATATAAAATGGTATTAAAAATTTCACAGTTTAATAGGAAGTTTCAATAGAAGATTATTCAAATATTCGTTATGACCTGGTGAATTCAAAAATTCCATCGAGCCAAGTGAGTTTCAAGATTTTCGTTCAAATTACAGTATTTCAACCAGCAGTGACGCAAATACGGCGAGAAATATGTCAAGTACTTACATACTTATCTATTTTAATGGAATTCATTGGTGCTACAGGCTTTAAAGTGATGATTCAAAATGGGACTAATTATTGGAGGCTCCATCTGATTAGATAAAGCAAAAGGAATTCTATAGAAAGTTCTTTGGAATTAGGCCAGTCTAAGCCACCTCAAAAACGAGCGAGTCCTTCAGAGAAGGCAAACATAATAAAGAACAACGAATGTTCAGATCTTTGAGCAGAATAGCAACAGGAAAGCCTGCGGCTCTTATATGCTCCAATTCAGCCCCCAATCATATTTCAAACATAATCTGGATCATAGGTGTAGAAACTGAGGCTGATGGCTCGGGAAACAATACCGCCGCATCTAAGGACTTTGGTGATAACAATAACGCAAAGGAAAGGATGAAAGTATGGGGAATTCGCAGTAATCTTCTGTACGGGAAATTATCGGTCCAATTGACTTTTGGGTTTCTATTCAGCCGGGATGGGTCGTGGGATGTGATATATACGAGAGCGAGACACTGAATATGGAGACACTAATTCCGGTATTTCAAATTATTACTGAATAAATATAACTGAATTCGGAGGAATACATCGTCATAACTCAATTGCAACTTTGATCATATTATTTTGTCGGTCTAATTATCAAACTATGTAGCTCCAAAAAATACGATATAAAACTTTTATGCCTATAGTATTGTTTTATGGTCCCTAAACTGACCTATCAAAACCTAATATTTAGGGGAGATAGAAGGAAAGGAAAAGAAATGTTCTTTTTTATATAAGTGATTTAAAAATCTCCTTTCACGTCAAAACGTCTGCTTTTTGGCTTCTCCCGTAAAAATTAGGAAATGTGAATCACATTATTTGTTTAATCAGGTCGACAATTTGTCACAATGTTAACTTTTCAACGCAGTTTTTTCGGATAGCATTGAGCATAGAATGCGCATAGCATTGAGAAAAGCAAAATATGTTTAATTTTTTTACCAAAAAGGTATCAAGCTGAAGTGAAATATAAATAGAGAGAAAGATACCACCCCAGTCACTTAAACCCGTATCTTTGGCACTGCGAGTTTTCTTCTCCCCATATCAAACATCCCCGCAATACTCCTCTCCCTCCTCCTCTTCACAAATTGCTAGATTCCTCTCTCCCGGCATCCGCTCTCCGCCCCACCCCAAGTCACGTTATTCCGAGCCCGGATGTCTCAGAAGCTGTGGTGGTGGTGGTGGTGCTGGGAGTGAAGAGAGTAGAGGGCGATATCCCAGGAACAACGCACGCGGAAAACGTTCGTTTTAAATCCTCCCGTCTGTTGCTCCTCTCAGCCTCTCTCCCTCTCTATCAGCCACCCCCAAACTCCCACCCTGAACACAAACAGCCTGCTTCGAAAGGCCCAGCCTCCTTCCTCTCCCCCGCAAGACCCACAATATTCGGCCCACTGATTCCTACACTACCAACCCCACCAAGCCTTCCCCCTCGTTCCATTTTGCTCCATCCATCCGCATCCATCGCCCATTCCAACTTCTCCCCTCCCCAGCTACTCTTTGACCTCCAATGGGTCACTTGTTCCCGCACTCCCTTATCAACTTCTCTTTCCTCACACCATCCCTTCTACCCCACCCCAACCAGGACTACCAACCGCTCTTATTTTCGAGGATGCGTCTCCTCATTAACCGCGCAATAATCTCTATTTCCCCGGAGACATTTATAAATACCAATCACAAATTTTTGTAGAACATTCTTTATGGATTGTAAATTAAGTAACTTTGCTATTCGAAATAAATATTATTTAAACGTACCGGGTTCCGATGTGGCACGTCATTATCAGGTGACGTGCCACATCGAAACACGGGTCATCTTAAATAAAATTTATGTGGAATAATAAAACAACAAAGTTACTTTTACTTTCATTAACAACGTGGAGTAATTCTATGGAGTCACGCTTGATACAACTGAGTATATTCTTAATAGAATTGTTAGCTCTGACTAATTTCTGCCCAGGCAATGTTCACGTATATAAATATATATGAGAACAACATTATAATACTGCTACGTGACCTCACCTACGTCGCTATGCAAAATACTATCATTGTATAACCTTAGAAAATGAGTTAAGACTGAAAGAATATTTATAATCGTAAAAATATATAGAAAAATGAATTAGTAACATCAAAATATTGTCCTGTCACCTGAATTACGCCGCAATGCATAGTTTGATCATTGTGTGATGCAGGGAAATCAGATTGTAACACTAGGGAATAAGCTGAAACTATTTTCAAAAGTTAATAAATATAAATAAAACATAAAATAAATTCAAAACTTTTCTGTCCTTATTGCTGGTGACACTGGTGAACCCCAATTACTCAAGTTCTACATTTCTTCGGGAATGCACTTTGCTTCATTTTAGCATTAAGGTCTTAGGATTGGAGGAACGTCTAGCAACCATTTGCGTTGAAGCTACTCAGAAATGGATATGTAAATGTTAGCATTTCAAACGATAGAAATTCATAGAATTTTATTAACTATTAGAAAAATTATATTTTATGGAACCGCGTCTTCAAAAGTCTTATCTTTGTCACCAGTTTGTTCTCATTACCAGCGAAATAAGAGTTGGCAACCCTGCACCCAGCATCCATCCCGCACCTTCTGCTCGTCAAGATGAGGCTGACGATGTTAGAGTTTCACAACACTTGAGGAAATGAAAATGACGGGTTCAGGAGCATTTTTTCGCTGAATTAAAAAAAAAATGGATTACGATTTCAGCACAAAACTTAGCCAGATGACATTGAAGAGAGTGCTTTCATTAGCAAGAAACGAATGAATACTCACTCGCAAAAAACTAAGATTTCGCGACCAACTGATTTTTTTATTATGGCGCCATTTTCCAGATTCTTATTTTCCTATAAGGTCTATTTTACAATCCATGTTATGCTTAAGAATAAATTTCTCTCTCCTGGCCAAGAAATTAAAAATTCTTTGAAAATAGAATCTACTACGAACTAAATTTTGGTACATGTGACTCATTCAATTCAGTACAGAAATGTTTCAAAGTTGCAATATATGTGATCTCTACTTGGTACCTTAATAACGACCATGAATTTCTCTGTTAAATATCAACCACATCCGGTATTGTAACCTTAGCTCACCGGTAGGGAAATCAGTACCTACCGTAGTCTCGATCAACGCTAAACGTAGGATATATTTTCCTTCTCTTTTTAATAAGATTCTGGATGTGCATTTTTTTATTTACGATTTAATTTACACAATAGGCATTGACGGTATTGTTTTGTTGGGGTCTGTTCTCGCGTCTCATACAAATTACGTGGTAACTTACATTTTCCGGAATGATATCATTTCGGAATAAAAATGAGATTTGAAAATTATGTGGGCAATCTACTTATTCTGAAAGCACTGCGTACTTCACCCATGAAGTTAATATCAACGGCAAACAAATTGCTCATGAAAATTCTTAATAAATAGAACAAAAAATGTACAACATAAACGACTACGCGAACCTACGAACGATTCAGTCGCTAGACGTAATGATTAAGGTGCACCAATAGATGGCAACTATTATCTACGTTATTTGTTACATTTCGTCAATTTATCCAATATTTTAGCCTGTTTCTGGAGGCTATGAGAATGTTCAGTATTATCAGTCGGCACATATTGGAGTGTTGTACTGTGTAATGGATCTACACGCAGTATTCCAACACGGACGAGGATTTACTTTAAAAAATCTCCAACATCGCCAGGATTTGAACCCCTGCCCTCCAGCCTGAACCCAACCCTCAACACAAACACGATCCCACATCACGAGGGTATCGCACAACTCGTTGGGTAGGAGAAGTGTGATTGAAGAAGACGTTTTAGAGTGAAGAGAGAGGAAGGCTAACAATATGGAAACAGCGCGAGAGAAGGCTGGAGCTCTACGGGCAATTGAACCGAGATGGTCGCCTTCCACTCAAGTGGGCGGATAATCAGACACTGGGGAGCGAGGCGGGAGAAATGGAGGCAGGGGGAAGGGGAGGTGCCAATTTAGGGATCCCACGTTTCGACGAGGCTGCTGGGTGCAGTGTTGATGCGCGATGAAAAGTAGATGGAGGAGTAGATCGGGGGGGTGAGCATGGAAGTGAGAAAAACACAAAACCTAAAGAAATGATACAAAATAATTTCATTTATTTACGAATTCTACAAGCGAACGGTAGGTTTTTGGACTGTCCTTAATCATAAATTTCCAATTTCCGGTACGTCGTCCCGATTAGCCGTATATTGATGACCCGTCGTTAGGTCCCTCTAAACTTCCTCATATTGCCTCCATTTTATTTCGACCAATATTATTCTTCCTTACTCTTTTCCGCTTCCCCGGTCTTCTTCCATCTATTGCCTTCTTCAACACGCCTACTCATTTGAAAACGTCCTTCATCCACCCCTTCCGTATTATCAAAACCTCTCCTACCAGCTTCCGTTTCCTCTAACCGTATCCAGTGCCTCCTAATTTGATTTTTCACCACCCAGCTCAACCTTTAAATCCTTCTACAGACTCAAATCTCAAACACTGAAAGTCTACGCACATCTTTCCTTCTTAATAACCACGTTTCCGATCCATACGTTGCAACGATTCAAATAAGACTTCGAATTAATAATAATGCTTAACTTAAAGTGTGTTATCGTGGATGTTATATAAAGGTTATTACCGAAGTTATCGTAATATCATATATTGCTACCATTATTCTACCAACCTTCATCCCCAAAAATATAACTCACTGCTTCATTTTGAATTTTTTTAAGATCTCCTATACAACTCAGTTCGCTCAGTATTAGGTAAACACGGATAATGATGACAACACGTTGTATTCACGTAATCTCTTCGTCAGCTTCCTTCAGAAGATGGCGAGAGCTGTGAACGATATATCAACTATTTGATTCGACAATGCAATTCAAAACGACTTAAATCCATTCCGGGGGAGATACTGAAAAATTTGTCTCTCCGAGGGTGTCAAGTAAAACTGGAACCAACATACCGTAAGGGTTTTATAGGGGATAAAGGAGGAAGACAGGACGAAGCTAGAAAAATCAGCGTAGAAAAATTACAAATCTGTTTCCTTTTGAAAAATAATCAGAAATTATTTCCATGAAATTGCGTCTGAAAGTCTCTCCTCTGTTTATTTTTTCGACATCAAATCCGATTTCCACCTCAGGACTCATCTTTTTGAATACTTTTGTAAGTTTTTTCAGAGCCTTATCTAACAACATACAGGTATACTCATCAGAAACAAAATCATCGATACGAATGAAAAGATTCAAGGGGAAAGTGAAGTTTTCAAGGGGTATCAAGCCTTCTTAGTTCAAGCGCCTGTTAGGTAGGCAAATGAACGTATAATGGGAGTAGTACCGTATCACCTATGTTCAAGGATGTTATTAAATACATTGCAGCAGAGCGTGTTCCACCGAATCATCCGAATTAACTCTGCATTCGCCAATGCAATGGAGAAGTAAATTTCTTGAAACATATCTTGTCGTATCCAATAACGAAGCTAGACTGACTAAAAAAACTAATCGTACTAGACGTAAAATTATTTTAGAGCTGTAATGCCTGACAAAAAAACTATCCATCGTCATTCCACTTGAAAAATGGTCAAGAATTAATGTTACATGATTGGAGATTTCTATATATATCTTAACACGTGAATTATCTTGGATCAGTAATATTCAGCCAACTAGGCAAAAATTAGGGTCAGCAAGGAGGTACATCCAAACAGCACAAATTCCCAAATAATTTGGCATAAAGTATGGTATACAATCGACAGTGGTACTGACATATCTTCTTCTGATATACTCTATTATATCTCTAAAGGAACGAAAAAATATTCACAATTAAGTATTTAAAAAATTATTTACTGAACTAAATTTATAAAAATGATCAATTTCTCGTTTAAATATCATAGTTTCATTCATAAATAACTGTTCAACAGATACAAACAATTTTTATGGCCTACCTAACGTGATTTATAGTTCATCCGAGACAAATAAATTTGTTTCACGCAAAATGTCTTGTTTTTGAAAACTTCAAGTTTATATTATGATGAATTCCAAACCGTACACGGGAGAGTCTCCAAAAAAACAACTAATAAATTAAATGCCACTGAGCACGAAAAGCGACGATGAATCCATTTAGGTCATAAATATTTACCGATGATTTTCCATTTCTGGTCAAATTTTATAGGTATTTGCCAAACTAAAAATGGAGATTTACCATTTTGTGGGAGTCTTAAATATTTCTGCATCCAATTAGATATAAATTTCCGCCGGATATAATTTATTTCATTTTCAAGGACTCCTGAAAGAATGGACAACGCTGGTGACAACCTGAGCGCGCGGTGATGTTCTTTTTTCATCCCCTTATATTTTGCGTTGGTAGGAACAGCTCATTTTGAGCGAGAGTGTTTTGAATCCAAGAGGAGAAAGAGAGAAGGGAAATTTTTCCGCCGAAATAAGTCCGAAAAGAATTTCGGAAGGAGAGTGAAGAGGTCGCTGGGTGTCGCAGAACGAACAAATGACGGAGTCATGCGCGTGGGAAAATGGGAAAGGGTAGATGGCAGATGGTGGTAAAAAGGAGAGGGGGACAACCCGTAACAGCCAGTCTATCGCAGCAGCAAAAATATACATTTTAACTCTCTAACCACGCCTCACAGTCATTGATATCAATTCAACTTTTTATATTGCCATGGCCAGGGACATGACAATACATCCACCATAAATATATAGTCGAGTTTATAAAAGAACGGAAAGAAGGACTGCGACAAGTAAAAGGGCAGGAACTGTACGGAAAAAGATGAGTTATAAAAATCTTCCACCAATTGCATCCAAGAAAGACGTTGGCACTATCTTTTTGGATCGACACGCAAAATAATATTTCGTAAGAGAGTGCCACAGATCGAAAGTCTTCATAAACCTTATCCTGTTCCCCTTACATGATTGCACTAAAAGGCAGAACCTGGAGGAAAAATATACTCCAAATATCTATCAACATTATTCATTTATAAATACCAATTTCAAAGAACGTACTTTAGGATTTCATCATCAAGTAACCTGAGAGTTAAAAGTAAATTAATCAGTTCCCTTATATTTCCAATGACTTCATCATTAACAAATTGCAGTATTGTTTTGTTTCTTTCAAGAGTTTACCTCCAAAACAACTAGGTTATCAAAACATTACCAGATGTAGTGATTTATCTTTCAACTCAACGCTCGTCTTCCCTTGCTTGTCACAGTTTGAAAATCAACGGAGTTGCAAAAAAATATTCAATCAAAAGTCCGGCAGTAATTTTTCAGGGACAGAAAAACTTTGACTGAATCCTAATTCATATTCATCTCACTTTTTTAGTCCAAGGAGAAGTTTCTAAATATAATAGGGGAATGGAAAATATTTTTTTAAGGATAAATGGCTTTACAAGTTAGAAAAGTCACAAGGGTTATTTCTGGGACTCCTCCAAAATCGTGGATGGAAAAATAATAAACGCTTGTAGGTATTCTTTCAAGAAACTTTTTCTTCTCGATGCACTTGTTTCCAACGAGACTCCCGACGCGACAATAGACGGCGCTTCCATTTCTCCTAGGGCAATGTTCAGAAAGTGTCATGCTTTCTCAAAATACGTCGCCTTTTCTATGACCTCTCTTCTTAAAACACCCGTTTCTATACTTTCTGCAACAAAGGTTCTCCATTACTTTTTCTACTTAAGGTATTACATCGTGCCTCCATTTGCTAAGCCTTTTCAATACTCATTTTTTAAGCCTTTTCAATACTTTGGAAGAAAATGTTGTTCTCTGTATTTAAAAAGCTATCAACAGAGATTATATATTGTTTGTAATTTCACGTTATCCAACCAAATAAATCTTAAAATATTCTAGTGATGTAAGCTTACTTAAATCTGTCAGAAATAATCTTTTTTTGAGTAAATAATGGTATGATTAAATTATAAATGAATATATTATTTTTAATGAACATATACATACAAATTTTAACAAAAATTAATTTGAGGATTAAAAAAAGCGCTGCAATCGATTTTACAAGGATTAAATCAAACTGCTTGAAACCACATATTTGAATATAAAATTTTCCTCAATTTTATCCTTTCTCAGTTTCAATTTAGTTAAAAGGCACGATCATAATCGACGCGAATAAAGTTAAAAGTAATATAGAGAGAAAAAGATAACAACTGTAATGATGCCCATGTTTTAGCACATGCTTGAATAATCAATCAGAAAGTACCATTCCAAACGTAAAAGAAAACGTATCGGATGTCTTTTTCGCTATATTGAACGTTCAGAAAAGACGGGCCTAATTCATTGCATCTTTTATCTTAACCTGTATCTCATATATATATATATATATATATATATATATATATATATATATAATAAGAATGCGATATTGGAAGTTTTTAAAATCGAAAACTATGCATCACTTACTCTAGTAACATTAAATCTCTTAAAATGCCCCAAATCAAATAATAACATCAAGCATTTCCATACTTTACGCAACGAAAAGTGAAAAAGAGGTGCCACTCTTTTCTGGTTAGGCCACACCGTGAATATTTAGCGAGTAATGTGGACCATGGAAACAAAGATTTAGTCCAAAGAGTAAGTAGAATACAAGAAAAGCTGTGCACTACAATTTTAAACTGCTACGAGCAAATAAGTAGTGTTTCACAGCTTTTAGAGGAATTAGGCTGGGAGCCACTAGAGATTCGGAGGCTGTACGCCTCAATTAGACTGCTTGAAAAATTCAGTTAACAGGTATGTTTCAGTGTGGAATATAGAATATCATTTTGATTCCGTACTATCCATTTAGATCCGATAGAAGCGATAAAATAAGAGGGACACATTGCCGGACTGATACGTACAAAAATTTGCTCTTTCCACGCACAAGTGATATTGATAAAACTTGAGCTCCTCTCAAAATTATCCCATAAATGCTTCATCGTTTCACCTCCTATTACAACCTTTACACAGCTGGTGCACAAACTTCCCCTGCCACGAGCCAGTGCGGAGTTTCGCAGATTAGTATGTAGATATAAATGCACTATAAACTGACTTAACAAACGACTCTCTTATATGATCCTCATACGCAAAATGCATCAAAAATTGTCTCCATTCTCCTCACGGAATTATAACTATAAGCTGCTTCCGTAAGTTTCCCCGGAGAGGTCAATAAATGCCTTTTCACCGCCCGGCACGCGATGTCCTTCTTTAGCACTTTGGCCGACCAACACATTTCGGGCGCGGGAGAAAGGGGGGAGTATGAAAGGGGGAACGGCCGGAGCAACTGGTAAGCGACTCCCTTTAACAGCGGAGTACAATCAATGACGGACTCTTCTACCGCCTTGTAGAAAGGGAGCAGCGATGTCATGCAAACATGGGATCAGGCTTTGACACCTAACGTAATGTGCTTCTGTCCACTTCGTGTCATTACTCCACCTTTCCATCGACACTCCGAAAGGCAGCCGTTGCACAAAAAGAAGAACATTGGTTTTAACGATTCGCCCCACGAATCTGACGATTTAAAAATGCATGCGTTTTGGAGAAATTCCTCCATACGACGGCGTTCTTATTTTAAGGGGTATTGAAAGGAACCCATCGACAATTGACATCAAAAGAAATTCGAAGTTGAAATGCCGATGCAGAGAAAAATATCGATTTACAGCCATCAATTGTTGAAAATCGTCCAAACGTCGGCGTTTATTTATTAAGGGGCAACAAAAGAAAGCCATCAACAATTAACATCAAAAGAACATCGTTAAGCAAACCGTTCATTGAACAAGTCATAATGGCGGTGTAAAGAAAAATTACGGTCCACAGCCATTGATTATTGAACCACTGAAGATATATTAATGCACTGTCATCAATATGTTTTTGTCAGAAAAGATAATTTGTTTTCTGTATAGTCTGTCAGAGTAAATAAGGCTTTGCATACCAATATTCTGTAATGAAACACGGATAGCAATATTCATGATCAAAGTAGACGACTCTATTCAAACCATGGAGAGTCATTTGAATATGCATTTACCACTGGACCAATCAAAATTTGAGTGTTCGTTTACGAAGCTCGGGGCTATTTAAAGCCGCGCAAACGGTACATCTAGATCAGTGGAACAAATGGAGGCACTAATGGTTATTACAGCTAGAAACGTTTTAGGCTTTGACCACTAAAAGCGCTTATATCCGATGGTGCTGAGAGTGCTGTGTGAAACATAAAACAATATTCGTTAGTTACCGGTGCAGAAATAGTCACTGCTACAGTATTTTTTTTAATAGAACACATTAAATGATATTATACAGAGATGGGAGAATTATCCACCGGTTGATTTTTCTCATCAGTTAACTGATGATTGATCGGGCGGTAAACTTAAGTCGATAAAGTCGCAAAAATAAACTAAAAAAGTGAAAATACCCTATTTATTCCGTCCACGTGGAGTTTTGACCATGGATCTACTTTAGGGATTCCTGCCAATTTATTAAAACAATCATTCATTTAAGTAACAAATTAATAATAACTTAATAATAAAAACAAATAATAACAAATTAATTGTACCCTGCCACAGAACTTCTATGTATCATAACTATTTTTATGTAAATTCATGCATTGTATGGAATTCTATTCCGCAAACGCTGAAAAATATTAATTCAACCGAAAGATTTAAAAAATACTTGCTGTCTTATTATCTCAGTGATAGTTAATATTTTGTTAAATATCTTGGATTAAATTCATGAATATGCTACCTTTGTGATTGCTACAATGTATTGAGCATGGAATTGTAATATTTGTTGTGGGCAAGTGCTGTGATTTGATAAGATTCTTGTAAATAGTGACATGTTTTCTATGTGATTGTCATTATTTTTTGCCTGAGTTGTAATTACTTACGCCTCCTCCAAAGGAATTCTTTCCTAGAGCCAATAAATCTTATCTTATGCCACCATTCCTACTCATTCTTTTACCTTTCTCCAAAATAATCATTTTATTCCACATTTGCACTGCCCATATCTATTGCCTAGGCTTCGATAAAGTTAAGGCCCGGGAATTTTTCATATTTCTCTGCATTCTGCAGTCCCGTGAGAAGAAACATAATAATAAAGAGGACTTGAAAATGACCTCTATGTGTCGAAACATGTTGTACCAGAAAAATAAATCAGTGGAAGAAAACGAAGTCGTTTTTTCATTTGTGAATATCAACTTCCACATAGTTGAGCCTGATACCATTGAATAAAGAGGACTGTGTGAGAGGCCGGGAATTATAATGCGATGATGAGAAATGACTGAGAAACTTTTGGCCGAAGTGAGAGCAGACGACAAGGGGTGGGCGTTGGAGGGAGGGTAAGATGGGAGGGGGTAGGTAAGAGGGGAAAACACTTTAACGACCATTCTTGGCCAACACCCAATTTCCCGCCCGCGTGGTTTATTCATAAGGCAACACTACTTTATTATGCAGGCAAACGCGAAGTTCCGCGAGTTGTTTTAGCATTTGATTATTCATTGATACGGCATGTCCCGCGCGCAAAGAGGCGGCAACAACTCGCGTCCTCGCCGTCTGCGGCGCCCCGATCGCTCTATATACAAACACCAAATAACCTCAACGCGCTCGCCAAACATTTATCCGAAAGTGTTTCTGGGTGATCATTTTAGGGAAAGGGGGAGAAAGGTGGGTTGATTCCGGATTACGGTGCGCAATTTTGGTTTAGCGTCCTAATTTTGAGAACTTCGTGATGAACATCGAAGGAAAGCCATGGTTATGTCGACATCAACAGACCATCGAAGCTTAACTATCGACGTGTGGGAATAATCGACCTTAAACTCTCGTTGACATCATGGAGATCATTTTAAGGCATCGGGATATAGAGAGTTTATTCCGTGTTATGATGCACCGCTTCAGTTCAGCGTCCTAATTTCGAAAAATATGTGATGAAAATTGAACAAAAGTCATCGCTAATCGATATCAAAAGACCATCGAAGCCAATAAATTGACGTAAAAGAAACATCGTCCTTGAAACGCGGGTAGCACATTTCCATACTTTTTTCATTCCAAATCAAGAAGCTGTGGCAAGACAAGTAAATGCGTGGTTCTACAATATGAGTATTTACCCATAAAACTAAGCGACTAAAAACCCTATACACACGGAAAAAATTTTTATTCCACAAATATTCAAACTATGATCTTGAGGATATGTACAACGTATGAAACAAATATTAAAACTTCATTAAGCCTGATTTATGTTGCTTAATCACTTCGAATTCATGAGGAAATTACGGAATCTTTTTAAAAGATTGTTTTCCCGGTGAATAGAATGAAGAAAGGCTTATCGAGATCCCATACAGGTTGGAAGGCGACCAACGTTTCGATCGCTTACATTGCAGTCGTCATCAAGGTGATGAGAGCGGAGTTGTCCCAAATATGCAGTGGTCACGGGAGGCCAAGTACCTAGCCATTTTTCCGCGCTTTCTTCTGATTGGCTCATTGTTCTCGGGTTGCCTCTATATACTTTACTGAACTCTTAATTTACCTCCACTCTTCGGCAACTCCGCTCATCGGCATTTCATCACCCTGACGATGGCTGCAGTGTAAGCGGCCGAAACGTTGGTGATCGACCTTCCAGCCCAGATGGAATCCCAATAAGCTATTCTTCATGAATTCTCTTTGCTTCACTAATAAGAGTACCTTAAGGCAGTAAAGTAGATTAATATTGTCTCCCAATTGATGCTTAGACCGTGTAAAGAAGTAAAATAGCGCCTGTTTTAAACATGTAAATGTTTAAGGAAACTAATGAATTAGGGGTAGCATTATGAAACTGATCCATCGAGGAGGGAATTATATACAGCAATGTAGATTACGATTACATATTTTTTCTATCACGAGACAGTTTTAATAAATGTACTATCAATACCTAGTGATGACACAATGTGTTGAAAATTAGGTCCCAGTAAAAAACATTCTAAGGGAATCTACATAACGGAATAATTTTCAGTTAAACCATTCTGAAATACATAACGCTATGTGTAAAATTAGCATTGCAAAATGGTAACAAGCGCTTATTTTTTACTTCCATGCAAATGTATCACTACTAAGTAAGCGTACGCTAAGGATCATGCAAATCTGGACATAAACGAAAATAGCTATAACCACCTTAAAGAAAAGAACGGCGGGGCGGGGCCACACTCTAAGAAAGGGACCGCGGCTAAGGGATTGCCTCGATAGCCGCTGAAATCCTCCTTAAAAGGAATGAATCCTGTTTCCCTAGACGATCCACGTCGATAACACCCCTCGCTCGAAGCTCCGATCCCCTACTTTATCCTCCGGCCCTCCCCCTTTGTTCAATTCCCAACCCTAACTACCTCACTTCCCGTCACTCAGTCGAGTGGAAAAGGGCAAGATTAGAGTCGAGATAGTTCTATTGCTAATACCAGTATTCGGAGCAAACTGAATCACTAGCTATCAAAAAAATTCACTCTAACCAATAGAGCATTTTTTCAACTACTCCAAGTTTCTGCTCTCGAATCATTGTGCTATTAAATGCGCAAAACCATGATGGTTTAGAAAAAATCAGCATTTTTTTGAATGATGATGTCTTTGGGCAGATGTGTAGGAGCTAATTAATACAGAGATAATGAATGAATTCCTTAAAGTTTTCCACTATTTTAAACATCAAGTTTTAAATGCACGACGTTTCTAAATATTGATTAAAAATGCTTGAAAATTATGTAAATGCAATGAAACTGGTCGTGGATTCAAAATTGAATTACAAATTAATAGATAATAGGATATAATTCTATCTTTTTCACCTGGCTCTTATTGCTGGAAATATAATATTCACGCACTTATCATAGCCTCTGTAACTTTTTTCTCCTATTATTGCTTTCATTAAAAAAATTTACATCTACTGTCCCCAAAGAAGATTCCGTCATTAAGCTTTTATTTTCTATAAATTAAAAACCAATTTACTGTTTAGTACATAGTCATCATAGTAATATGAACCAGCAGCTATGTGCCTCCTCATAAATAGAGATCGATATACTTCGGGATGAGGCTCCGGAAGAAAATTTCAAAGAAGCAATCCGGTATTTGATGTAAAGTCTTCTGTAGAGGCTGGAATAAACTGTGTTTAGAGCACGATTTATATAACTGTTGGCTCCAGACGAAACTTTATGGAATCTATTCACATGATCATGATAAGCAGTAATTTTGTGAGTGCACATAACTTTGTGATTAATAAAGTTATAAGATCACAAAGTAACTGCTTTTTATTGTGAAATGAACAGATTCCATGATGTTACGCCTGAATCAACCAAGAATTCCGCTGCAACACTTATTAATACGGAATGAAATGGAAGCTAGAATCTTCAAAGGATATGATTCTCGTGAAATGTAGCCAAACTCAAAACTCGCTGTTTTATGGCAGATATTTATTCATTTTGCACAGTTTTGATAACATGTCATCAGACACTAAAGAAGTTTCCTCTCTCTTTTTTCACCAACAGAAAATGGGATTAACTGTTTATTCTTTTGATGAACGATTTAACATATTTTATGCCCTCGGAGCAAATTTTTTAAGATAAAAATAAAAGGATTAAGTGCAGGGGCAGCCATAAATAAAAAAAATTCTTCACAGCAATATAGCCTTTTATTAGACATCTATAATGTAGGTTTATGCATGCATGAATGGCTCAGAAAAAATGGCGAACTTTTCTTAAATAAGGAATCAGAGCAGGAGAAAGAAGCAATAAGTCCCGGAAAGAGCTCCAAGAATTTCATTTTAATTCTCTGACGGCAGAAAAATTCTGAGAACTCACAATTTTACCTTCGAATGCTTTCAAATTTCACCATATTATTGAAAACAAATTGCCTGAGCTCGCTTGGGGTCGTTTCTTAGAACATAAACATCAATTTTCGTTTATGGTGCACCTAAAACACTGTACTTTTCGGAGAATCTCATAATCGCAGATTTTATGCTTCGCCAGTGGTGGGGAGAATATATATTTATCATTATTTTACGACGGCTTTTAATGGTAACTTCATAAATATTATACGCATCGCTTTATTACTTGCGGTTAACCCTCCAGAGAAGTTGACATCCAGCTCAACACAAAATGGGATTTCTTCCTTTGATGCTCAACTCTTATATCTCCGAGAAATGATATGCTGAGGGTGAGGCATCATGGAATATTAGCTATTATAGTCTAGGGGATATTTAATTTTTACGGATTTAAAATATTTTGTCAGAGAGAAGTACGGAGAAAACAACCTGTTCCAGTTGGACGAGGGCGAAGAATGAGTCATAATACGAGACTTTTAACTAAGTTTGTCGATTGTTCCTGCATTTATTCAGTTGATTTAGTCCCCAATACTTAAATTCTTACCTGATTCACATTGATAACAGCGGGCCGTGAATGTTCGAGGTGTAACTCTTTAATTTCTGTTAATTTGCACAGTTAAAAAAACAATATAATCATTTTTTACATTGATAGATAGCCTGCTTACGATACATGGCGCATTTTTGTGAAATTTCTCCGACTGTCAAATTTCTGCAGGTTTTTGCTTATGAATCAGTATTTGTAGTTAATTAGATTTAATAAGTTATAGTGTAATAAATAATGGAGGCTTTAAAGGATATAGTGTAATTAAGTGTCTGTAGCAATGGAAACATTGAAAATGAATTTTCGTACTTCTCCCACTCCCAACACCTAGACCTTCCGAAGTTCCACTGCTAATGCTCTCGAGGGCATCTTGGAGGGCATCTCAATGCGGGCGAAATCGGCTTTCACTCTCTTTGTGACAATACATGTGAGCAGTTTTCTTATGCATGTACCTAATGATGACTTCATAAGTCGAATGCAAGGTCGTTAATAAAGTGTATGGAATTAGTAGTAGTAGGAATTACTAAGTTGTAGCTTTCATTTCACAATATTAAACAAGTTTTGCCGGACACAACTAGCCTGATTAAGTGCGCAAGTACCACAGTTAGGGTAATTTACTACAGAAGACACTATCGAGTTCCGGATATAGTGTAATACATGTTGGTGACACATCTTCCTCTACCGCACATCCTTAAGGTGGCTCATTTACATCTACATACTGCCCTGCGAGCCGCCTAATAGGCGTGTGGCAGGGGTTGTTATGTCACTAGCAGTGTAAAGATGTAAGGCTTTGGTAAGTGAAATGGTGTTATATATATTATGGGAGTGTATTAAGTGGAGCTCCGTTTTTATTGTGGTCGTTTATTGTGCGCGGAAAGAATGAGTTTTTGTATCAATCTGTTTGGCAATGTATCTCTCTTATTTTATCACTCCTGTCAGACCTAGAGATGTAGTGAGGCGTCATGATAATATCATCTATGTCGTTCTGAAACACACCAGTTCTGAATTTCTCAAGCAAGCTAAGTCTAGCGTGTAGCCTCCGAGTTTCTAGGGGCTCCCACTTATATAGATGTAAGTACGCATTGGTTAAGAGAATGGCTGGTACCACAAAACTTAGAAAGGATTACCTTCCTCATGGTTAAAACTAATCTGCGTTATCAGCGATCCCAAAGCGACTGAAAAAAGTGAAGTGTCATCCATTATGTAAAGCAATAACTAAAATTTTAATCGATCAAGGAGAGCTTCCCTCTCGTCCCTCCGAACTTCAAATATATCTTTTTCTCCCATCCGTAACCCACCTCCCCCCGGTGTCCTCCTGGTGCGATAACAGCACCAAAATTTCCCTTTTCTTCGCCCACCATCGGGCAAACCGAGCGATATAAACTCACCCCCTCTCCTGGATCCGCTCGACCCATTTCCCTTGCTCATCTTACTCCCCGATTTTTTTTAAATTAAGGCAAACATTCCAACCTTTTGAATTCCCAGTAAATCCAGCATCGCTCTTTCTCTTGCGCCGTGCCTGTTATAACAAGCCCCCTTCAGTGAGGGAGGGCGGCGGGAGGAGGGGGTTGAAGTGGAAATGTGGGATACTCTGCGAGAGGGGATGGGAAATAATGGATATCCCTTATACGCCATATTTGTCGCCCCAAGCCCCAAACTTTCCTTGCCGCTCTTCAACTCACTTCCCACCCCTCCCCTTAACCAGCCCTTGTGTAAAAAAACGGGCAATAAAAAATCACAAAATACAAATCTCCCCCACACTCCCACTTTCCGTATTATGCTCCCATCATTCTCTTTTCTTTTATCCTCACGGGTACGGATTTTGGAATCGGGTTAACACGATCGAGAGGGAATTACATTTCTCATTCATTTTTTTAACGGGAAAAAAGGGAAACAGAGCATGCACGTATGTATACATACCGTATGAATATTTTCCCCAAAGTGATGTCGTTCGAGTAAAGTTAGCAAAGGTAAAGCAAAATTAGATGTGTGCTTTGCGGGGGAGTCACGTGACTAATAAGCTAGAGTGAGAATTAGGTATTGGAGTTTTGACGCGCAGTGAATGAATTAAAGATTGAGAGAGAATGAACGCAAAATGAAAGAAGATACTATGCATGCTAACTGTATTGGTTTCGCCGTTGCTAATTCATTACCTATCCATGATTTTCAAAAAATTAACTTGCCGGCCCTCTGTAAAGAAAAAAAACTCCGGATTAATATGTCCGTGGTTAATATGTCCGTGATTAATATGTGGTTCTGTAATATTTGTGATCCTCTTGTACTCTCTCAATGTTTACGACACCCTCCAATTACGGTCCCGCCCGTACATTTATCGGTATGCAAATCGAATTCTCAAACACGAGGAGAAGTATGCGATGGAATTTTAATAGTTACACAAGTCACTAGTCAATCACTAATTAGAGGAATGTCACTAAAATTCAAGATTTAACCTGGTCTTTAATCTAATAAATATATGTAGGTATAACTTTTGTAAACCTGAAAAAAGATAAGAAAGATCTATTTGGTAAAAAACTTAGGATTTCCACTATAAAAACTTCTGCTGCACTCTGCTTTAAATGAATTTTAATACACCTGATGAAAAGAATCACTGATTAATACGAAGCCACGGAGAGATAGTACTTACATGAGAACAGGAAAACACGGAGGTTTCTTAGATGATTTGAGATTCACTGGGATATTTTATAGCTAAAATCATGATCACTCGCCGCAAAAAAGAACAAATATTTTGTCAATGCGCAAATTATTTGTACTGCTGTAATGTGATTTTATTTCGCCAAGAATTTAATCGCACGTGAAATAGATTGTCACAAAAAATGGATGAATTCTAATTATTACCGCCATGGACCAAAATCACAACGATTAAGTTATTTTTCATTCGAAAAAACATAATAATAAAAAGTTACTCCGCATTAAGCGTTAATACATTTGCTCACCTAATGCTACATGCAAAAAAGTGTCGTCGTTTGGCATTAACGAAAACTTGCACAGATAGACGGTCAGATAGACCATTCTAGACCATCATTTGTTTAGTAATTCGTTAAGCAGCGAATTGGTTACATTGGCGCAATCAGTTTTCTTTCACCTCAACATTATCACACCCTGCTTATTACAACGTCCAATGGCCTACAACACCAATTATTTAATCAATTCTCATTAGTTTCTCCGTTCAAACGATTTTTATGACCATTAATTTTCCCATCAGAAAATGATTTTCATCTTCAATCGAGGCCTTAAATTGAGGAAACGAAGTAAAATATTAAATAGAAAGTTATGATCATTACAACCAAAGAGGGAGCTATGCAGAGCACTTATTTCGATAGAAGACAAACTTTAACCAAAAGGAAAAGAATAATATGTCATAAACCAAACATTTAGATGAATGCATACATAATTCTTCCGCAACATACGAGTCAATTCACCCAACCACAAGCATTACTTGACTAACTGAAACCTAACTGTATCTTCATACTTCGCCTATTAAATGTTTTGCAATAATTGGAGCCAGGTCCAAGAGTTACTGTCTACGATGATAATGGTTACCAATTATACTTGGTTAGCGTAGTTTAATCAATCGGCGGTGCATTTACGGTGTAATGCAACTGGTCCTGTACTTCGAATTCTGTGAATTAACGAATTACTGAAGGCGCATTACTGCAACCACAATCCTACCGAACTAGTTAGGCCACCGCGATTGCGATTACAGAGGAATGTTTTCCGAATAAATTAGACGCGAAATTGGCATCTCTGTTTGCTTTACTTGGTTGAAAATATTTCAATGCACAGGGGCCCGTAGCAATACGGTATCTAATGCAAATTGGACTGATACGGATAAAAATCTTTATCCAATGAATGCTTTAATAACGCATTCCGTGTCGGGTGCTGCGTTGCCTTACCCCGCGGGGAGTCCCGTGCGACGCGACCCCCGACACCATACCTGGTGAAAACAGTCGAATCCATTCGTGCGCAGCGCTATCACAGAATAATCATCCTCCCCAAATTGCAGTTGCATCCATTAGTCTCGTTAGAATTCTCTCAGGATTCAAAAAGTTCTCTCGCCCAGAATAGCCATTTGTATCCAACTGGGATGCATTAATTGGAAGTGTCCCATTCAGGTCGCGAGAAAAATCATCACGCACAGAAATGACTAGGAAAATAACGCTGTGCGCTGGCGAAAATAATAGTTATGTAAACTGCCGATAGGTGGTATTCTGTACGTAAAACACTCTCGGCCGATTAAAAAGAAACAAACATTTTACAAATTCGTATGCTTAAAAGATGAATTCTTGATACCGCAGGTAATTAATACTTTCAATCTTTGACATTTTTATCGAAAAATAGCTGATTACCCGCCCTTGTACGGGATGAAATGTTTATTTGATGGCATTTTGCGTGTTATTAATCAGAAAATCATGTGAGAAAAAATCTCAATAAATCCAATTTTTCACACGGGGGATTTCCAAAAGTAACAAGTTTTACCAATTAATCACCTGTACTAAACAACAATCTCCCTGGTAAAAATAAATATTTACATAGCAACAATTAGACCTTCTACTAGAATAAGATGGAATTTACTGTGATATTAAAATGGCGAAAACTTTCAAAGTGGCAATATGCCTGCATTTAGACCAAGTATACTATCTATGTTCATGTATAGTTTCAGCTCATTCGGCTAAGCAACCTGAAGTTCATGAATTTTTCGAGTGATTTTAATGATTGACTCCAGTATTATCCATAACTCTAAGTAATATTTTTCAGGAGTTACTTGCCTTAAATTTTCAACTGAAGGTAAATATTCCTGCTTTCTATCCACCAATGCGTCCAATCCTCCCTGCTATCCAATGGCAAGCAAGGATAGAAGCAATATGGTGGGTATTCCCGTTTCCAGGTTACAGTCTGATGTCATCATGCCCCCTCCATCGACTTCAGTGGCATCGACGGACGTCGATTATACGCGTAGAGACAAAGAGTGACCTGTCAAAGAGGAACAAAAATAACAGTAGGGGAAAGGACGAGAGATTTATCACCTACTTCTAAGGGTTCTTGTTTATGTGTCGCGTACGACCGTCGTAAACCGTACGTTTCTCTCAGGCGCACGACAAGAGAATGAACTTTTAATCCTTCCATAAGTCTCAAATCTCTTTCCCCCGTGTACAAATCCCTTAATTACGACTTATCTACAATGAACACTATGATTCCTTTCCCCACGGAGGCGCTTCAATCATCCGAGACTGTCGAAAAGGACGACGATGTCTCGGAATCCATCGACAGTCACCTCCAATCGGTAGGTGTTCGACTCCTCAAGAATACGATGCGTCACGTGACTCTAACAAATTTGGCGTTTTTGTCGTGAGAAGTTTAGCGTGAATGAGAAGTGCGGGCTGGGAAGGAAGGATTGAAGGTTACGAACATTTAAGCAGGGACTAGAGACGTGCTCTAAACGGGGAAAGTTGTCTCCACAGTTACTCCCTACAGTTCGGCGCCTGAGTCGGAAAGTAAGCCGACATAATTAGCCGGTAGATCCACGACTGTGTTCATAGAGTTCAAGTTAAGAAAATTTGAGCAAAATTTTCCCTAGTCAAATTAAAGACCATATTTGAATTACATTTGTTAATTCAAGGAGCTATAGAAAGCTTGAAGTAAATATTGTATTATTAACCCTTTTAGTGCGGCGGGCCGATATATCGGCTCATAGGCAAAATATTGTTTAACTTTTGCACACAAATATAATTACAATTATTTTTTGTACGAAGTATAAGCGTTTTTTTATTATTACCTAATTCAATGCATACGCAATAAGAAAAACTGCATATGGATATTTTAAACAATATCTTTATAATATTTATTTTCCTAGAGTGATACATTTCATTCTAGTTACCCTCCGCATTTCTCACTATAACCGCTGGCAGGGGTCAGCACTAAGAGGGTTAATAACGCAAAAATATTGCTAAATATGTGTAAAAATAAATATTTACATAGCAACAATAAGACATCCTCCTGGAGTATGATGGAATTCACTGTGATCTTCAAATGGTCAAAATTTTCCCCCACAGTAACTCCCTTTGCCACGTTGACACAACGGTTCCAGTCAGATCACCGAAGTTGAGCAACGTTGTGCCCGGATGGGAGTTGGATGAGTGACCCTCGTCTACACCTCTACCGTGGTGCTCTTGTCCCAAGTCTGCAAGTGGCGGGCAGGCTAAATGAGGGACGGTACAATGGACCCAAAGAGATCTGAGTGCCATGAGCTCCAGAATGCTCTAGCCCACCCATATAATCTATAACTCCCTACATTGTCGCGCCTGAGTCAGAAAGGAAGCCGATATAATTAGCTATAAGATACACAGTTAAATTCATAGAATCCAAATTATGTAATTTGAGCAATTGGTCTATCGATTTTCCCACCAATCTACTTATATACACTCATAAGTCATTGATTTGAATAATTTTTTTAACGCCATACGAGGAAAAAGCATTCTCATCGAAGTTTTTTTTTGGGATTCAGTGAATTCTTCGGCGGTAAAAAATGGATTTCATAAAGTTTTTCGGAGAAACACAATCTACACATTGTTAAATTTCCTACAAGATCTAGGCGATACAAATTCCTCATTTTTGTACATGGGTTTCCCACTGGAGCGCAATCCCAAAACATATACCAAAGATAATGACTGGTATTTGCTGGCAACTATATCGAAAAATATTACAGAAGGTGGCATATAAATATTTAAAATTTTTGGAAAGGTAGAATATTTTTCTTAAAAATGTGACCAAATACATTATCAACTCACCGACAATTTTTAAACTAAAAATGAAATATTCCGTCAGCCATATAAGAGCTAAGCGCTACATTAACAACGGAAGAAAATGTAAAAACGAGGAACGTCAAAAAAGCAGCAGAAAAGGCACAATTTTCATCGCTCGATGTAATGCAAAGGTAGAGGAAACATTTGAAATTTCAGCGACGAGTGTTTTCGTTATTCGGAGAGAACCGGGTGAGGGTTGCGCGGGTCGTTGCGCTCTTGTTTTGCAACGATATCCATTTGCTTCAGGAAGCAAAAACAACAGTGCCATTATCTTCCCGAGATGGCAGCACAGGCGTCATCGGGAGTAAGAGAAAGGAAAGGGTAGACGAGGCCCTGGCTTGCGATGGAAATCCTATCCGAGAAGAAAGACGACATAAAAAGGGATCACGATATCACGTGGGACGCCCTCCCCACCAGTACTCGGCTCGCTCACCACTCTAGAGGGAATCGGGCACAAGAAACAGCAACAACAATGACATTTACATCCTATCGGTCGGCGTGATTTGTGTGTCTGCGCCTTCGAGGATACGCTCCCCGTACACCAGCCGACATAATTGAAGATGAAGAGACGACACGTCTCTATGCTCTCCATCTCGTACCGTAGCAGTGGATGCAGCTGTTTAAATGTCGATTTACGCATTATTATTTTGTTCAGTTTCCTCCTTGTTCAGTTACTTTCCGATATTTCGTCATTTTCCTTGTTATGTTTATGTGTATTCGTTTCTGATACACGTTCTGTTATTTGGGCCACTATAAACTGGCAATTATGCTGTATGTGGACATTTTTAAATAAGTAAATAAAATTAATAAAACTAGACCCAGTATAATATATGAAGTCGTATGTTTTATTATGGACGCTCGATTCCAAGCTTCACTTTTTTAAATTGTAAATTGCGACAATATAGTTCGAGAAATCAGCTACTTCTCCCTTGATATCTGAATTATTTTTACAATAGAATGTAAAGAACACTATGTATATTTCCACAATTTATTTTCAACCGTACTACTAGTTGAGATGTAAAGGCGTAATCCTCAGGTACTTTATCTTTCGGACATCATGACTAATTTTCACGAAGTGAAAACGAAGCTCACCGATTTTACGGACAACTAGAATTAAACTTGAATAAAAGTGCTGTAATGAACTACTACGAGCAAAATGTGCTATCGGAGAATGTAGAATCTGCAAAATACCTCGGAGTTAAACTAACTTATGTTATCTCGTGGAGCAAACATATTCGGAAAATAAATGGTCAAGCTAATCATAAATAGGGATTTGTTAAAAGAGTTCTTGGAAAATGCGATGATAAAGTTAGAGAAATCAGCCACTTCTCCCATGTTAGACCCCACTTAGAAAATACTGCCAGTGTTTGGCATCATCATGAGGCAGGCTTAAAAACAGAAATGGAATGCGTGCAGAGAAGATCAGTAAGATACATGAAAGGCCGTCGTGATAGTCTCGTTAGTGTTACAGACCTCTTACAACAACTTGTATGGGAATCGCTTTCAGACCGTCGATTGAAAAAAAGGCTCAATCTTTTAGGTCAATTAAAAACAGATTTATTTTCCAATGAAGTTATCAATATCCTACGTACTCCAAAATACAACGTTAGATCAAATCATGAAAATAAAAAAGGGAAATAGATTGTACAACAGAGAGGTTTAAAATATCGTTTTTCCCGCGTTCGATAAGGGACCATAATGGCTGCGATTAGACTTTAAAGTAGGTTTGTTGACAGGTAGTATAGCTGATTTGTTCATATGTTCCCCTAATGCGTGTTTATAAATCTGCCAAGTAATGCTAACACCATGTTTTGCATGTTCCCTGCATGACTCTTGAGTCAAATTTACATAGTTACATTAAAGATTATTTAGTAGTCTCTGTAGCATTTGTAGCATACCCATAGTGTGGCGTTTGTAGGTGAAAGTAAATTTCTTCACTGTAGTTCATGTTGGTGATACTTACACCCTTGTGGTGGCTTTTAGGGTAATAAGTAGATGAAGATGCTTAATCATAAATGAACCAATAGGTATATTAGTCAGTTGGATAACGGACACGGTAAAGGGAACTTTTAAGGTAGCAGAAGCCGAAGCTGGCGGGTTCAGTTTACCAATTTGAGATAAACTCGATCGTGTAACTAGGGCGTCACGTGCTACAACGAACGATTTAAGATTTTGGTGATTTTTAATCACACGGATGGATAACTCCAGTGAGCGATAAATCGTTTTTCGCGTAACTAATCGGGGTATTTAAAACTACCGACAATATTCACGCGAGCAAAACTCGTTCGTAGGGTGAGATTCTTACGAGTTGTTTAAATACAATAAAATTTCGAACCCTTCGTAATTGTACCACGTGACTTCTAAGTTGCCTAATCGAAAATATCTTTAAAAGTTCAAACGCAACCAATGAGATAAGTGACGACATTTGAATGGAAATATGCTGCCTTAAACTCTCACCCAAAGAGTTTATATTGAAATTGATGAGCGTGTTACCGTAGTTAACCGCAAATTCTGTAGTTACGTCTTATGAATCTTAGAAGCAATTCTAATATGGATTTCTCATATTTGTCAAGCTAAAATATAATCAACAAATAAATTATTACAAGGACGACCAATGGTTGCAAATGTCAATAATTATTTGTACTTGGAACTCTTTTAAATGTCAAGGAACGCAAAGTTAAGCTCAATGGATTTTCTATTACTGGATAATAGTTACTATTATGGCAATTCTTTCTCAACATCCAAAATGAAATTCTAAAATTCACTACTTTCTGATTCTTAATGTTGTAGTTGTATCCTTATATCATGAACTTGTTTGCAGAATTTAAAACTTCACTCTATGTAATACTTCGTAGTTTAACTTGGAAACTTGTTGACTGTTTTTTTATTTGTAATGTTTAATTTTTATGTAAAAATTTTATGTATCATACAAATATTCGCCTTTGACATTTATACTTTTTATTTTTTCTCGTTCACTGTCTCGCATTACTATGTATATTTTTTTCATCTTAAGGTAGCTTGAGCGAGATATCATTTTTCCAAGAAATCAATGAATTTGATCCCATTTTAAAGAAAAATATATCACCCTGCAACTGACGCCAAATATCAACCCCTTACCACATTACTTTCCGAGATATTTGCCAGAAAATATCGGCCCTTTTATATGGGAAATGGTACGTGTATGCACTCCAGAGAGACCTTATATTAAAAATGAGGCATTCCTTACACCTAGACATCGTCAAAAAATCAAAATTTTGTGGTTTGTGTGTTTTCTCAACTATTTTTGAAAATTTATTGATTAAATTATCAAATTTAATTCAATACTTATAATAATAAAACTCAATAAATTGATTAAATTAAAAATTGAAAATGAAATATTGTCACCGCAGTAAATTCTTCGGGATCACAATAAACCTTCCGTTTTGATGAATTTTCAAACTTACCGCGTGATAAAATGAGTCAAGTTAAAGACTTATTTACATATTTTCATTTGATTACTTACAATTTTTGTCTTGTAAAACTATATTATTGTACCATTAATAATGCAACATTTAATTCATGTGTCCTAGAGCTAGAGAAATTCTAACGTATTAATCAAATATATTATCTATTATGATAATGGAGCTATCTCGCTCGCACTACCTTAAGGGGCATGATCCCAGAACAATCAATAAACATCAAATAAATTAAATAAATATAAATAAATATTCTCATACTTTCTACCATGCAACAATTCACAATTGGTGCAATTTTTCAAATTTATTAAATCCAAAAATGTATGTGGGAATGCAACCGAGCAGAGAACGAACATAATAAATGTCAAATTAAGGCCATTTTAGAAATTACCATACTCATTGTTTACTTCCGTCATCCATTTCTTGGATAAACCGGCAGAAATGAGTGAGCAGAACGATTCCCTGCGGGTATAAATACGATTTGATATATTGCTCCACTCGCTACTTCCAAGTTTAAAGCAAGTTTACACACATTTGACAATATTGTTGGATCAGTGGGAGAGCGAATGAGCGGGAAGTTAGAACCAAGAGAGGAGAGATTGTTTCGCCGAAAGAAGGGAAAGGTGGAGGGAGGGCGAGAAAGTAGGCTGCATGGGTGGAAATTGCTTTGGGAGTCGGGGGTGGAAGTAGAGAGGGGATTGGGAAGGGGGAGCTTTTGTGAGGGATGTGGGGAAAGATAAGGCGGAGCCGAGGTGATGAAGATTGAGAAGATCTGTTCGTGGATAAAAGACTCGAGAGATGTGGCGTTTCATTTCGGGCGGGCTGCGATGCAATCAAAAAGATTACGAGTCGGCCGGAGGGAGCGAGAATTATGCAAATCTTTCTGTCGTGGGATAGAGTCGCCCGCGCTCCCTTCCGAAGGGAAAAGAGGGCGAAAAAATCCCACCGCGACCACACGACGAGGATAGGTGGACGTACAAGGAAAAGTACATCAGTGTGAAGGACATTTGGAGCGACTGGTGCAACGAATTAAAATATAGAGCAAGTCGGTAAAATGAGGTGTTTGCGTGATTTTTTTCTGGGATAAAAAGGTGAATCCAAGGTTATCATAAAAAAATGGAGGCATCATTTGGTTTGAATGTTGCAGCCAAGTCTGTCGTTACAGTCGACATAATGAAGGCCATGCCCTGGCTTACGTTTTCGGTGGTTGCGTTCTGTATGCCGTTCGTCAAGGCTAACATTAAAATCCTCCGGTAAAAGTTTTAGTGACCAGTCACAAGGTCACGCCTACTTGGCAAAAGTTCCTTTAATGTCAATCATGTCCTTCAATGCCTCTTTATTGTCATTAATATATTAGTTGTGTTTGCCTATTTAATTATTTTGTTTAGTTAAATGCTATTCATTTCCGTAAGTTCAGAAGTGTTTTATATTTGAAATGGTTCATTTTATGCTATTGTGTTATGGGCACCAGTAACCCCAGTGGAAAATGTGGGGTGCTTGCTCCTACTACCAGGTCATAATTATTGTGGTTTAGGGAATTGGAATGGTAGATAACAAATAGGATCAAAACATAATCTAATGCTACTATTTATTAACAGTTTCAAATTATTACTGCATCATCCATAAAGAGTTAATTTAATGCTGGATATGTACAATGTGTGTATATGGTAGTGTGGTGAAACTAATGCTCTCGTTAGATCTGATGGACAATCGCCTCCCATGCATCCCTGTTCCTGCTCCACTTCGTCCTTAAACGCTCATGATTTTGCCTCATCCATTCTCCATAATCTCCCAGAGTGAAACTGTATGATATACAGGACAGGAAAATAAAAGTGTCGGCCATTCATATGGCCGTCATTTTGGTTATTTTTGACTGCTTAAAAATAGCTTTACCCACATTTAATTGGATGAAGATGAAAACAGTTTCACGAAATCCGAGTGATGTAAGTTTCTTATTTGGTGGATATTACATTAACCAGGTACAATCTAATGCTAGACAGTAAACGCTTCAATTGGTGCAAGGGTTAACCAAGTGCCTTGAGCCAGCCGCTACTCTTTGACCGGAAGACCTGTGTTCAGCCACAATTCTTCTCCAGAGAGAACATAGTGAATATTCATAGGCCACCAAAGTGTGTTATGAGCATCTACAGTGTTTATTGAAGGCAAAGCTTGAAATGAAAATCGCTACAAAAATCCCCCATCGACACTCGCAATAATAATGTAAAGATATACGAAGTGTAAGAAAATGCTATCCATAACTAACTCGACTCACCCGGTAAAGGGATCGATAAATTCCACAATCCACATTTTTAGTTTGCATATGCAATCGATACTTTAGAGAACTTCTAAAGTTTTCTTCCCACATGGAATTTTAATCGCCGGTCCAGGGCGTGGAGTTGGGTATTTTTCTCGAACTATAGGAAGTAGCGAAAAGAGAAATCATCCATAGAGCTTGTTTGTCACTCAAATTTTGCTATTAACTATTTTCCCCATCGTAATATTTAAACAAAAGCCACCCTAATAGATTCTTAGGTTACGTGGTTACGTGCCAAGCATTGGATAACGACATTGGACCTGTTCAGTGATTGGTAGCATTTATAATTGTTAAGTGAACTAATTTAACTGCACTCAAGGATGGGTTGTTTGCGTTTTTTTAAGATTATCATCAGAAATTCGCAATTTCCAGAACACTAAAATATATGTTTAAAGATACATCTTCGCCAATTAACCGAATTAATTTTTAACATTGCGACATTGCTATGCATTTTACACCACAGAGACTTGTATTTTCATAATTCTCATAAGATCTTTAACATGATCGTAACGTTTTTCCGAGAAATTCTTTAATTCAAACACTTCATACCGTTGGCGGTGGATTCGTTGACATTAGAGGGGCAGTGGAATTGCTAAGAAAGGCATTGGGCAAGAGTATTGCGGTATTCCTAGTACTGCCAACCGTTCCAAGGAATACCCTAAAGGCCCTGGCGGCACAGAAAGAAGGCGGGTCGTTAAACAGGAACAAAAAAAGGAAGGAATTTCAAATGCGATATTGATTGCGTTCGACCGCCCGCGAGGGGTGAGCCAATATTGCTCTGAGTGCATTTTTGAGTGAGGGGGAAGGTGAGGCGGGGGTCACGTGATCACCTCCCGCGGAAGCCATCAAAGTGGAGAAGGGGAGGAGGATAGGTATAAGAAAGGGATAGAAAAGAGTGGGGAAAAAAGAGAGGAAGGATGAATCCCACTGGTGGTGTCCTTTACAAGGAAGGGAAACAAAAGGGGTCAGCCCAGCGTACGTACATTTAACTATCACATACAAACACACAACAACACGCGAGCCAAACCCATGTTAGCCCGTACTGAGGAAATCCAATAGAGACGCGAAAGCGCATTTCACTTACACCGCTGGGGATTTTTTTCGTTCCTATGTATATTATTTTCGCTGCAGCGCTAATTCTCAAAAGAAGGCGCGCGTTACCGCACTGCACTTAGGAAGGTCAGGAAGGTGGTCTGTCAACATAATTATGTCGTGAACGACCTCTGAAACTCACAGCGATGAAGGAAAAAGAATCAATAAAATGGAGGGGAGAGTTTTATGACAGCAAATTTTTTTACGTTTCTCTCAAAGTACGGAGTAGAAAGACCAGTAAAAATATGGTTTCCCCATACAGCAGTATATGCTCTAAAAAGGTGCTGCTTCCTGTTATGAAAGTTCTATTGCAACTGCACAAGTACAAACAAATACATTATAAGTCCATTTCTTCGCTTTTCTAATTTAAAAAATATCTAGCCGAGGAAAAAAAAATAACTATTGGAAAAATAATGAGCAAAATATGCACATGAATAGAAAGTTAATATCTCAGATACTTCTAATCACATCTCTTGAATTATGTCTGGTTACTACTTTCATTAATATCCTACGAGGGAGAGGTGCAGATACCATGCCAGTTAATGCACATTCTCTTTGATTCTCGTAAAAATGCCATTACATTCATTCCATCTAACATACTTGCGTGCATCAAAGGCTAGGATATTGCAGGCATAAACTGTCTGCATTGCCTTTATTTGCTCTTTAACTTATATTTACTTGGAAAAGTATGATAAACTGCAGTTATATAAAACAGTGAACGAGTGGTTATTGCTGCTAATCTTTGAAAATTATTACGTAGAAAATTGAAGACAAATTCAATTGATTCTGTCTTCAATTTTCAACTCATGGTTTAAAACGAAAACGAAAATGGTCAACTTCCGTTAAAAGCCACATGGAAACGTTTTATAGAGCGGTGAAGATTTAGGAGAGTTCATCATAGTTTGAAGAAAATAAAAAGAAAAGAGTTTGACATTTCATTGGAAAGGAATTCATTCTTTTAGTTTAGCTGACATTTTGACTTCCGGGACGTTTCCTTTTCTTTGATTCTACAGCAGATACCGGTATGTTCAGGCCTAACTGAAAACAATTCTTCACTTCTTCAAACGAAAAAAAATCAATTAAGACACGGGTGATAATACGAAACAATTTGTCGCAGACCAAGGAACAATGACCATAATTATCGCTCTTTGAGAGTATCACTTTTGCCGCTCATGTGCTTTTTTTCAGAGCATATGATATACGGGGGGGATTCGAATTGAATGATCGGATGAGGGTAGATAAAAGGCTGCGAAATGACATGGAATGAGGGATTGGAGGGAGAAGGAAGCCACCGGGGGAGGTGAAGGAAATGGGAAACTGCCCCTTTTGGAATATCGAAATATCGGGAGGGGAGGAGGAAAAGCGAGTTGGAGGGCGAAAGCAGGGACGGGAAGGAGGTCTTATCGCACTAAGTGCCTGCGGGTGGCGGCCACGACGCCGGGGAAATGATAAAGGACTCCCCCGTAGAGAGAAAGAGAGAGAGGGGGGCGGGGCAGAGCCAGAAAGAAAATAACTAAATTTCGACGATTTCTGAAAGGTTACGACGATGGTAAGGATAAATAAAGGACTACTTTTTTTTCATTCTCCTCCTCCACCCTTCCCGCGCGAGAACTTTGAGACGATGTAAAGAGAGCAAAACGATTCCGACGACATGAAAAGAAGACAAATAGCAACCAAACGCTATCGGGGAAAAAAGAAATAAAAAACACTTCTCTCCTATAGGTGGAGGGAACATGGACGTCAAGAGAGTTTTTCAGCACGAACGAAGAATGCTATAGTTGTAACTCTTGACGCTCTATGGATTTTTTGTGCGATCCAAGAGATCGGTAAATAAGTGAAGCTGCCGCGGAGAAATGATCAATTCTGAGTAATGGGAGACCATTCATTCATCGCGTGTCTCCCAAAGACTCACTTGGATCTGGTTGTGGGAGGATACTGGAGCATATTCTCGTGCTACGTTAGAATCTTGAAATTATAGCTTCTCCTAAGCCCCATTATAGTAATGGCAGGCCGCAGTTCTTTTTTATCTTCAATATCTTCAAAGGTGCAGGAGGATGCGTTCCCATTGAAAGGCATTGCATTCGATGCCAAAAGGAACTAAGAATCAATCGAGATGATATATTACTTGCTTGTCGTCTTTCACGTATGTTGATAACTTAAAAATAAAATAAAAACAAATCTTTCGTTTCAGAAGCTGGAAAACCAAAATATTCATTTATTTATCGGATGAATGGGCAGACTTAAGCCGACCAATGCAGCCAAGACTTATGATCCCATAATAGAAGCACAGTTTACAACAGAAGAATGGACTCTAATGTTGTCCATCGAACTTCAAACAGTACGAACCCGACAAATTTCTGCAGGATTATGCCAAAACTGCCGCCAGAAAAAAGTCCCAATGGAAATCAAGTCAATCATCAAATGTTTGGCTTTAGGTAACAGTGCACAGACCAACATGCTATCTAAGATTTTTTTACTTCCGGGGCGATTTCAGGCAGAACCGAGGGAAATAGTCGCTACACCTTTACGGTCCATCCATGTTGGCTTAAAAAACGGGATTTCACAAAGAAAGACTTTCAGAAAGTAACAATCCGCAAGTTTGAAACCGGAAAGTAGCACTTAAGCCATGCTTAGCTGAGTTTTACCAAACAGATGAATGAATACCAAATTCCCGCAGAAAAAATATAACAGGCGACAGTTTTCAAGTGTTTTATCCCCAAAATTAGGCAGGATGAAGATAATGGCAATCAAAACGGTCATTGGGTATTACACCCTCTCTGTTTCGATAGTTTAAACTGAATTAGTCGCATTAAATATTCTTCGTGAATTTTTACAACTGACATATGCTCGAAGAATCGTTAATTTTGACATTCTTCGCCATACCAACTTCATGACCATCTAAGAACAGCTATTTAGGGTTATTTACATTTTTATGTTAAATGGATGATAAGAAAATGTCGAAATACCTGTGAGGCCTACCTTTTTCAGGCAATGACATTCTAATCTGGCGTCATCAATGGATACTCTTTTATAATTAAAGAATTCACGACGCATATCAATGGAAAGTTTGCGGCAATGTGTAAAGAATACATTAATGGAGAGTAAAACTGAATGGTGAGTGATATCTCACACTTTTCACATAAAATCAATCAATAAAGCAAGACATCAGATAAGAACTTAGCTCTCAATTAACGCAAATGCACCCTCGTGGATAGAAAAAGTCCGTTGTTAACTACAATATATCAAAGACATTTTTAGCCAATGGCACGTTTACATTTTTCTGGGAGCGAAGATGTCTCTGTTATAGTTGAGTCTTGACATGAGTGAGAAATTGAATATGATACTAAACGAAACATTTACAATCTAGGTACTATACATTGCTATTTTCCATGAAAATGAAAGTTGAACATCATTTATATTTAATTATTAACTCTATAAATTACTTTTGGCAATTTCGCCAATATTTAAACCTGTGTCAGTTTTCAAAAAATTTATCACAGAGACAAACCCATAAAACCATGCACTGATCTTGGAGAACTGTTACCGTGGAATTCGAACCCGCGTACTTTGGATAGGCATACTAGTACTTAGAAGAGGTGGCCGATAAAATTTACCGAAATGGTCCAACCAGCGCTGTAGCTCTAGTCACGGAGTCTAGGCCAGTACATCGCTCCTGCTCGCATTATGGCAGCCAAAGCTCTATCGCCGAATCACATTTATTAGGGAGGTCAAGGTGAACAGACGGCTCCCATGAACGAGGCGTGAAAGAAATAATGCGAGTTGACGACCCCTTACCTCTCGAGGGAAGAGCCTCTTGCACCCGAGAGGTTTCGCCCGACGGCAGAGTGCCTCCTTCCGGCATAAACGACTTCCCCCGTGGCGGTTAAGAGGCGCGCTGGGGAAGGGAATGTATTGCAGGCTTATCGTTCTGGGGCGGAAAAAAAAGTAAAGAGGACAGCATGAGCTCGAATTCTGAAGTGGCTCTTTGCAAAGCGAACGATTCCCAGAGGGGAAGGACACGGGGTTGAGTGCTGGTTAACTATCTCTACGGGACCTCCCGCCAAACCCCCCGATTCTCTCTCCCCCCTCCCAACTCCCGCCTCGCAGTGGGCCAACTTCACTCCCGTTTAGGAGTCCCCACTCTTCCGAGCGCAAAGGCTGCACTCTACACTCGTAATACTCCGCCCAAGACGTCTCTCGCCTCCTCCTTCCCCTCAGGCCTCGTTGGTCGGGACCTCAAGACACGCAACTGGCAGCGGATGGATAAGGGAGGGCCCGGCACGCGAGGCTAGACTTTCGCGTGCCGGCCTTCCCTTACCATCACCCAAGAAGATTGCTCTCTCCCCTCCCAATAAAACACACCCCCTATCCCCGTGCGAGCCACTCCCCCCATGCATATTTCCCTACCCACCCAACCCCCCGGTTGCCATTCAAGAACTCACGAAGGAATAAAAGATGCCAACCGCGCCCATATTCCCTTTCCGAACGAACCAGTGGCTCTGTTCCACTTTCCGTTCCTTTCATGTTTTCCCTCAGGCGAGAGAATGGACCAACCGGACGTGAACCTTTTGACAGAGGAATTTCCTTTATATTTTGTGAGCCTTTCCATTTACTCAATACTGCTCTAATCACTTCGTAAACACGACAGGGCACTGGTCTTCCATTCGTCTGATAGACCCTGCGCACTTCAAATCAGATCGGGAGCAAGTTGATGTGCGCTAAAATAATAAAAGAATGTCGAAAATGGCTTCCGTGAATACTGTCAAGTTATTCGGTTTTCAGTAAATGTGTCTCTGGTTTGACTTCGCGAGTCAAGATAACTACTAAGTTTCATACTTTAGTTTATTCGGTTTAAAAAAATTCTGCTTCCCCCGATGAAATCAGTTGTTTATTGAAAACCGCAATAAATGCGCAAAAAATGAAGATTATTCCACTACATATTTTTGAAACCACATTTGTCAAGCCAAAAGAAGCCGACTTCAGCACCATTTGCTGAGATTAACGACTTTGGACTTCAGTTACGGCAGTAGTTTGCTAATAACTTTAATGAAATATACGGTAAGGTGTCTGTATTTTATTTTTATTCAATTTCCAGGATTTTTCGCATCTCATTAACAATTTTTCAATCAAAAGCTTGAATATGCTATCTCGTTCACACGTTTTTCTACTGTAATCTGAACAATTTCCACACGGGCCCTTTGTGTCCATCTCCCCTTTAACGGCTGAATTACAGTTAAACCAGCAGGGAAACCCTTATTCATTTTCATCTCAGTTTATAAAAAGATCTTTAAAGATGCTAAATTCACGGTTTCAGGAAATATAAAATAAGTGACCTCGAGGCCAGTACCACCTTAAGGCGTCGGAAATGCATATTCTTAAGTCTCAACCACTTTGTGATAAAAAAAGGTCAGGTATTCAAATACTTATTTTTAACGAGCTCAACAACTTTTAACAAAACATCCCGCCGTGACTGTAGGTTCCCACAAAATGATACGTAACCGTAGGTTCTTAATTTATTTAATTTATATTGTTTTTTATATAATTATATAATTATTTATATAGTATATAATGTTAAAATTCGCCAAATCAGATCATTCCATTAAACGTTATTTGTGCGCTCAATAATGCACAAACTTCATCATATTTAACGTAAATCTCCCCTTTTCAGATAAATTTATTAAGCGATAAAATTAAAAAATAACTATATTTTATACGCAAATTCAGACGCAATTACAAACATATTTGCGATTTCCTTTGGCCAAAATCATTTGGGGGATAAATACTAAATTTCCAGATCTCAATATTAATTACAATTATGAATCTTCTGAAGAGAGCTGCCGTAGTTTGTCACATCTCGATTAGCTGAGAGCATTTGAGATCCTGCATTGATAGATTCCGTTCACACAATAAACAAAATACAAAGGATAGCCGCATATCTAGTTAATTCTGCCGAAAGTAAATAGAGAGAATATATCACATCTGTGGGAGGATTAGGTTGGAAACTGCTGGAGGCTAGGTGACTGCATTCTGGGCTTTTTGAACTAAAAAAATTGAAGCGAGTTTTAGGATGAAAGGGAACGTACTGTTCAAACTCCGCGTTCAATATTTAGAAATTAATAAAAGCAAGCAAAAATGAGAGCAATACATTAACAAATAATTTGGTACAAAAATTACACGAGGGACTAAAATGCGCTTCATAAAGTAACAAACAATCCGATGGTTGGGACATACTACATGCATGGCAGATGTAAGGACGACAAAGAGAAATTTAGAAGGTACACCAGATAGAAGCAGACCAAGAGAAAGAGCCAGAAAAAGATGCAGAAATGATATTACAGAATATATACGACTAATTAATGCAGGTAAATGGAAAGAACTAGCAAGAGAAAGAAGTAGATGGGCAATAGCTGTTGAGGAGACCAAAACCCACGGAGGTTTGCAGCGCCTAAGGAAGAAGAAGGTTTGTTACAAATATTTTTTCCTGAAACGCTCCATTAGTGATTTAAAAGTAAAGAGAGTGAGACATTAAGACAATTCGTTAACATTCGGTCCTTTCCAACTTCCTATTTCTCTTCCTCATCTCTCTTTTCATGGTTCGTGTCCCAACACCCCGTGCCACGCGCCTTTCGGCGGGGGCTGGGAGGATATTATGCAGAGGTATATGCAGACGATTTTTTTCTTTTTGAATTTCCCTTCACAGTCTGCTCCGTACCGTCTCTTCTACTTGGTCATGCCATTTCCAACCCAACCCGCCATTGTTTTCGTTCCACCAATCACCGCCGAGAATGAAAGAGGGCCATTGTATTTCAGCCCGGGTCAACACCCAGCGGCGCGACCAGTGGACTGGACATAGGGAAGCGATATAATACAGCTAATGACAATCACTCCGTCTCGCCATGGGCATGGAGACAATGACCCGTGCCTCTTAAAGGTTCTCTGAACTCACATCATGAAAATATTGACCATCGCTTGCTTCAGATGAGGCAAGCTGGTTTTTACTAAATATATGGCGAGGTTAATTTGTGAACTTTGCTTTTCAGTAAGCACAAATAAGACAGATGGGTGGATTTAGTGTCTTTTTAGCACGAAAAAATACTATTTTACTGTGAATAATTAGTCATTTATTTAGAATTTTTATACATGATGCAGAATATTTTTCATTACTTATATTTTGCATTTTTCTGGAAAAATAATTAGCGCCGCGAATACATGCCAATGTCTTCTACGTATGAACTGCAAAAATGTTACATTCAAAATCGAGGGCGGATTTTTGCAGCTTTAATTTTCCCGGTGTTATGTAACTGCAAGGATACATACACACTCTACTTCTATCTATAAGTAAGAACGTGGGAATACTATACATAACCTCCTCAGATACAGTACTACGTCAAAGTAATTTATTCTACTCGTCTAACACCTAATCGGGAAAGGAATTCACAAACCTCAACGTAATTTATTTGTGAAACTTACAACACATATACGGCAAAATGACCCTTGTTAGTTCATCGAATATATATCGGGGATTATTTTAGTAATCTATGTGAAAGTTTACGTGAAATAGAGCTTGATACATATTTATGTTTTTCTGCTTCTTTTGCCTACACCTCATCATGGGAATCAAGCTCAAGACACATTTAGTTTCTCGTAATTTTAAATAATCTCTAAATAAAAGCTTTAGATTGAGAATGTATGAACAACAGAACGAAAACATTCAAACTAACCAACCAGTCCAATTCATGGGGAAGAAAGTAAGTAAACATTTATAAATGAAAAGTTTATTTTAAAACATTCAAGCGAAATTGAGCCATGAGATATCATAATTTATGATGTTTTCTATCACCGTTCAATGTTCAATTACCTCTCAGCCTCCAAATATGCCTGTTGACATCGGTTGAGGAAAAACGTCGTCTGTACTTTTCTTATCCAAAGATTTTACTCTAAGTAGATTTCAGGAGCACCGCGGGTCATTGGGCCATTTACACGATGCTTATTTCACTACTGAAAATCCAACATAGCTCAGTGTACATAAAATCATACCGCATGACCGCTTCCGATTACGGAATTGAAATCGATTATGAGTACCGAAAAGAGATTTAGTGACATTTATTTTTCATCACATTCTTGGATCCAACGATCAATCACAGGCGATTTGAGCGTTTTGAGAGAATACCAGTGGTGGAGCTGTAGCCTGCACGAATAATCATCGGAGGAGCTGCGGATTAATGGGGAGGTGGGCTATACCGAGAAAATGTTTTCTTGAGACCTCTGGAAATGGTTTCCTGATGATTGTTCAGAATGCTTTATAAAAAATAGTCACTATACCAAATCAAAGAGGCCCAATTTATTTTCATAGCGTCGTTCAGCGAATGTCCGGACAAGGTCAGAGCGCACTGAAAATCGCACCGTGTAAGATAGGCTCTGGTGCATCGATTTTGATTAAAGTTCCAAATTTGGTTCCGCGTTTTCATTATTGAATTTAATAATTTATTCTTTGCCGTCGTAAGAACCGCTTTTAAAACGGCCTTCACTGAACTAAGAACCGATGGGAGTGAGGGAAGGAGACGCGGCGGGCGTGTGGAATCGACAGCCCGGAAAGTAAAGACGGCAGAAGGCGACTGAGGTGCAAGACACACGTATGCTAACTTCTTAACGAACCCAATTCCGAGCAAATCGATCGCTTCCCTCCTTGGGAAGTCCTCGGCTGCCTCAGCCGGCCGCCGCGAAGGGCTAGACCCTGCGCCCCGCCCCCCCCTACAGCTCCCCTCACCCCGTGGGGGAGAACCAGCCAACCTACCAACCATCCCGGAGACCCTGAATTCTCCCCATCACGAAAGGGGGACACGCACAGGGCGCTAAACATTATACATATATAAATCCAAACCTGTATCTCAGCGCTGCATTACAAGCGGCTGTGGAAGGTGAGAGACGACACAATGCATGCGAAGGGAGCGAGCAAGGAAGAGAGAAGAAAGAGAATAGGAAAGTGAATTGCATGCCGAGACGCTTGAACTTATTTGAACTCCTTGAAACCTGCCGTTTTTTTACAAAAAAGAATTATTTATGTTATTTTGAAAAAGAACAGATTTGAAAGATCCTTCCCACTCTTTCTTCATTTAGGTTTGCTTCCATTGAGGCATATATATATTTATAAGGTTTTACGGTGTTTTTATACTAGAAGTGGCAACTCTGGAATATTTCTGTGCCTGCATTCTCCCTTTACCCTGCGTAAAATAAGTATACCCTTACCCAAACCAAATTTGACTATATTTAAACGATGTTTTTTGTATTCAGGACCAAAGGTATAAATTTATTACCCCATTCATGCATTGATTCTAAGTCTGTGAAAATATTTTTGAAAAATGTACATTCTTAGCTTCTCACCAAAGAGTGTGTAAACGAAATGTTGAAGTACATGTTTTATAAATAACTCCATAAAGTGTTAGTTAGTAGCTTCTTAAGGTACGCACTTACATTGTTAAGTAATTCTCTTGGTCTCACTACATGAGCTATATGTATATTTAAGTGTAAGCATAACATGTTATTATTTGATGGTAGCCTTGAACAGGTTCTCCTTCAAGGCTTCTTAAAGTTACTCAACATTTGCTAATGAGAATGTATTTTGTGTTGGAGTGATAAAATAATTATTAATATTACATTATATCCATTAATAAATTCGGCCCAGTATACGCCTCACTCTTGCTCACGTTTTCAGTGGATTGAATGGATTGGATTTTTGGGGAGACGACCGACTGCTAAGGTCATTTGCGCCGTAGGGAATAGGTAAGGGAAGAAGGGTGGATAGAAACCCGGCGTCGTCATTAGCCTGCTCTTAACGAAAGGCGCCAAGGGGACCACGGCTTGACGTCTCATCCGACAGACGGAGTACTGTACTTGAAGTGCCCTCCACAAGGCACTCAAGTAGAGATCGGGTTTCCTCTGTAAAACATCCACCTCTGCAGGGATTTGAACCCTGGCCACCCGTTAGGTTAGCCAGTACTCAAGCCACCACACCAACCCGATCCCCGTTTTCAGTGGTCGTGTTTTATTTTCGTCAGCTCTTAATTAAAATTCCATCAAGCCGAAGAAAAATCTAAGGCTTTCCCGGCATATGGTGTTGTAAAAGGTTACTTGGGCTTTCCACCGGATCAAACTCTCCATCTTGACCGACGGTTCATCCATCGTCATCAGAGCATGAGGGGCATCAGAACAAAGTGTTAAACACCATCATGCCCTAATGACGATGGTCGACTAGTTTATCGAAACTTCGGCCAAGATGGAGGGTTTGACTCGGTGGAAATCCCGAGAAACCTTTAATTACATCAAGTCGAGTTATTTTTATGACAACTCAATGCCATTTTCACGTATATCCTTAGAGTATAGGAGATTTATTTCGTAATAATTCAATTAAATTTGAAAAGTTTTCCTTTACAGTCAAGATAATATAATTCCTGTAATTGTAATTGTTACAAAATATCAAGATGTAAAGCCGAGTCCAATATACGAAAAAAATGATTTCAATATAATTTCGTTTAAATTAAAATAACGCGCCAAATTACTCAAATCATAACATGCTGTGATTAATCAAAATTTTAAGTTCCTCACTACATGAACAGTGACAGCAGTGACTGTTACTGCCTATATGGTGTGCTCCGGCGCATATAAAAAACCACTCAAGTGAAATATAATCTAGGATTTTTCCGACTTGTCTCCCCAAATTTTATTTTCTTTCTAGCAGGGCAAAGCGTTTAACGCAATAATGAGGCTTTCTAGTTATTTGTCGTTAGAAAAAGATGAATGAGTGATAAATCTGCGGAGACTTGCATTGAGGTGAGACAAGAAGGTTTTCAATGAGCGAGAAAAAGTGCATTAGATTTTACTTCCCAGTTTAAATCGGAAGTGTCAGTAAAACATTATCATTGATAATTGGCCTAAGTAGAATATTGGTCAAGAAGTAGGCTTTTATTAGGCGATTTTGGTTACCAGCATACTGGTTCTATATCACACGGTACTGGAAAGCTGTAATGCTAGCAAGTATCGTAAAACGTGCCGAATCAAGTATCGAGAGAAACGAGTTAAAACCCCGAGCACAATCAATTGAGCCCTGTGCGGATGAGGTATATATATGTATATACTATTCATATCCGAGTTGATATCAGCAATAAAATAAGAAACGCGAGAGTAATAATTTGGCATTAGGGCTAAATATACGCTCGTAAACAATATCTCTCTCGAGAAGTAAAAAAAACATAAAATGCATTTTATCGCCGACTATCACAATCGAGGACGGCTGATAAACACGCAGGCATTGCCTTGTAAGGGAGAAATTTGTTGAGTAGATAATTTTTAGTGCCTCCGTACTAACCGTAGTGCTTCAAATACATATATAACCATCGTAAACTGCAATTACCACCTTTGAGGTGAACAACACGATCATTGAATAACTTTTTATTTAGCTTCAATATTGAAACTAATGAAATACTGGAAAATGAAATTTCATCCTCCACTGTGACTGTACGGTCTATTGTACATTCCTGCTCTGTACATTCAGGTTAATTTTTACCTCAAGTCCTAATAATGCAAATTTAATTTTCGAAATTTTAGCAGGAGGTATATGCCCTAAAAATATGGTAAAGTTTTCAAGATAACATTTTTTTCAGAAAATAAGACCGGTTTACGTTTTAATTCGGCCTGCAATTGGAATTCACTCCCAATGTATGTAAACACATGACAATCTCGAGCTTATTTCAACAGAAAATTATTTAATTCCATATTTCGAGAAAGTTCCAACTGAGAAAGTGAAATGGATAATTTGTGTGTATCTAAAATCTTTAAGGTATTCAATCAGTCACCGTGCATTTAGTGTTGTGAAATTATTTTATGTAAACCTAATGTCTTGTTTTTCTTCTATTTTTTGTTACTTCTATTTAATCTTAAGAAAACATCATATATATATGTGCTCAAAAGTAAGAGAGGATGTAAATATGCCAATCTAGATCAAAATTTCAAAGATAATTATATTATTCCACATTTCCCGTAACTTTCAACTAAGAATGTGAAAAGAGATAGTTGTTGTTCATTTGACATTAGCAGGGTAAATAATGTTTTTGTGTGCGTTGCGTATCTTGTAATTATTAATATTTTTCCCATGTAAACACTACCTGTATCTAATAATAGTTATTATTTTTAAATTGGATCTTATGTAAACATAAATTTATATGTAACAAAAAGAGTTTGAAAGGCCGATGTAAAGGTCTACGACAATAAGCGTTTTATTGTTATTATTTTTACCACTATGCCCAACCTTTCGAAACATATACTTGAGATAATTTAGTGGTCATAACTTAGCCATCGTCAAAGTTCTTATTTAGCGCAAATATATTATTGCGCAGATACGGCTGTTTATTGTGAGTGAGAATTTTGTAAAGTTCTTACTTTAAGCTGCCGATTGGCTGAGGAGTACATTAACAAATGCTGGAGGTATAATCATTGAAAATAATTAAATTTAGCATTTTTCCAGGAAATATGACAGTGGGATACAATATTTCCCTTCGGCCTTTAAGTTGCGGCTTAGCTGCAGTACCAAGCGAGATATGTTCTTATTCCCATAGACTCTTCAAAAAGTATGGCATTCCATAACAAGAAGTATTAATGTCAATTAAATACAGTTTTAGATAATTGCAATTGGATAAAACAGTGGAAAAGGCTATTATGAACACCGAAACTTGGCTAGAGACGAAAATAGACAGACGTTGAAACCATGAAGGCTTTCCCATCGGATTAGATGGTATCTCTTTATATCGCAGGTAGGTAACTAAGGTGAGTCGCTGGCTTTTTCCTCTGATACAGTAAGTTTTTTGGAAATACCTACGATCCCAAAAAATATATTTCGCCTCTAAGCTGTCGGAGAACGTGGAACGTGAAATTGGGTCATGGGCTACAAGAGATAACCTTTTGCAGGTTGAGCACAGATACTTCTCATCCAATAAAATTCATCCAGCGACTCCTTAAACGAGAGCGTTTCCTAAAGTGCGCCGTCAAAAAACATTGAATTAAAGTGAGTAAATGGAGACAAGAGCCCTCAAAAATGTGTCGAGGCCCCTTGTTCCAAAATTGAAAATAATTATTTTCTTTAATATTTTCTTAAAGATCTCTGCGCGTATTCCTTCCCACGTAAATTAGTGTCTCTCGGTATTAAGAGTCTTATAGACCATGACAAATACCCCAAGCACCATTCTTACCCATAAACCCGGTTATTTTTTATAAAAAAGGCCGCTTTTTCAGTCTGTGTGCGATAAAAGAGCAGCAGTACAGAGAATAGATGAAGTCTTTTAATCCTAACAGCTGGATTAAAATTCAGATACTTGGGTATTAGACGTAAAAGATCTACCAAAGGTTGAACTTAGCCATGAATTAATAATTTGACTTGACCGGGATTCGAACCCAAATCTCCCTATTGCCGGTCAGGTGTGTTTGTTGGATATTCTCATGGCAAATTGCAACCTTTGGTGTATATGCCCCCGTGCGAGTGACTTCATACCGGATAATTTGTTAATGCAGTGATTGGAAATTCGTAAAAGATCTAATTTTTATTTCTTCAACTACGCGAGAACTGATTCGAAGGCTTCACATTATGGACTTTTTTGCTGAATTAAAAGAAACGTGGTTTTCTGACTACACCGACACAACTTGAATGAAAAGCTTACGAACGGCAGTGGACGTTAGGTACTTGCAAACGTATCTCATGGAAGCGGTAAAAATACAATGGTTTGGCCCAGAGAGGGTTAATAATCCTGACAGGAAATTGTTCCGGAGCTGAGCGATAACATCGGAGCCTTCGTGCCAAGAGAAAGGTACATTACAGGCACGGAGGGATATTTATGGAGTTCCTACCAATACGCTGTCAGGAGAGACGCACGGTGATGCTTTCATGTTTTGGGCGACGGCAGCTCGGCCACTGGCTTGGGTTCTCAAGCATCGCAAAATCTTTGTCTCCATTAGCGGCCCTGAATCGCCTCTAAAGGCAGTCTATGCGAGGCATTTTGTAGCATCCACATATTGCGCATTGCAATTTTGCACATCGTATGTAAGGTGTTAATTCAATATTCAATTGTTTCCTCCATATATTTCTATATACCTATCTATTTATTTTAGAGCTATGCATATCTAATATTATCCTTGCAATATTAATTGTTTAAATAGTTTACCGACGTCATACAATGAGAATATTGTCTCGAATATGACTATGGAAATATCACGCTCAAACTACCTAAAGGACGCTGAGGTGATGCCTCACTAACCCCTGCATAGCTTCCCTTCCTTGGTCTTCCTGTACCTTTGGTCTCCTCCCGGGAATTCGATCCTTGACTTGAGGGGTGCAAACGGGAAGGAGAGACGGAGGTGGAGGAATCCGCCGCGAAGAGAAATCTGCGGCCGACCCCCGGCGATCTCTCACGTTCCCTCCCAGCCGCAGACTTCTCTTCGACCGCACTTATGAATAATGGGCCCCGGCCGCCTCCGCATATCGCCTTCACCTCCTCCGAACGTGCGATAGCTGTTTGCTTTTCCATCTCTGCCTCCTCCCTCTCTCTATAACCCCCAGCCCAATATCTCTTCCTCACATGCGCTCAAAAGTTCACGTATATATTACGTTCTCTCAGGATATGAGCTGAGATATGATAAATTCCGAGGGCATTCACCAAAGCACAGTGACTGATGCAATGAAATACTTAGGGAAATATTTCCGGCGTTCAATCTTGACTTTCATTAATACAGCTTCATTTAGTCCTTGATTTATAATATATAACTAATCTAGTAAGTCACTTGGAGAGGTTTTCTTTATGAAAAATAATGTTTGCTATGCCAAAATGGAAAGTTTTAACCAATTAATATCTAATACGGGGTAGCCACGTTCACACACGGCGTCCCACAAAATTTTGATTCGATTGAAGGAGAAGAGGGGTCAGGACTTCAAAACTGGTGAACTCAAAGTACACTATTTCAGTTGATCCTACTCCTCTATATCAGCTTTATTAGTTATTACAGCATAGGGTGACTATTCGACAAGTTACCTTTAAAATTGGATCATGAAAATGAGATAAAATTGTCAGTTATACGTTCCATTGTTACCAATATAACCTCACAATCTAAGACAACTGGCAACAGATAAACACTATTGATGCCAGGCAAGTTTGACGTGAAGCTCCACGGTGTTCAAAGATGACGTTTTAAATAAACATCAACGATCAGATTGTCGCTCATCCCTGATATAAATACTTGCATCATTTTCTCAGAGTTATTTGTAGTAATTACAAGCCACGTCGTCGGCGTTTCAGGATAGGAATTGCTATCCCGGAATACGCACTCTTTTGATGAGACCTCAAAATCCAAGCACCGGACACAAACAATGCCTTTTGAATACAGAAGCTGAGAAGATGAACGGAGAGAGAAGTAAAGAATACTCTGGGTGAGGGGCCACTCAAAGGACATTAGAAATCAATCCCAAGTGGCCTTATTCTCTTCCCCGGAATCAGCACCCTTCAGTCCTCTTTCACGCCACGGCAAAAGAAAAGAGAAGAAGAATGAGAAAGCACGGTCTGCAATTGCACACGGACAAAGCTGCTTAACTTCTTCAAACGCCTCCCCCTTCCCATACTGCAATATTCTCTTTCTCCTTTCCCACCCTATTCTCTGCCAACCCTTTCCCAACCAACTGTTTTAAGGCGGTTCGAGCGATTTTCGCCTCTAAACAGACTTGGGTGAAACTTTGCTTACATGAACTTAGTAGTATTATGCTTACATAAAAGTGAAAAAAATATATTAACCGATTGATTTAATAGGCAGTTGCTAATATAACAGCTAGCCTTATGGCACATGACATGTATTTTGAATTTATCCTATTCTATATGCAAAGATATTCCCGTATTCGCGAAATTATACGTTTTATACATAAGTGTGACTAACAAATATCAAGACACTATGCCGAGTAATAAACATGAATTTTCATATAATTGCCCCTTAAATTAAAAAATTCGCCAATTTTTCGCTATACACTAATTTTTGTGTCCACCATGTGCAGTCATTTCACATGCTACGCCACTCACGGGAGAATAAGGAACTAAAAGTTACGAATGATAGATATTTTTGTTTTCAAGCTGTAAAATTGATGTCACAAAGGCATATAGACGTAAAGAAACCTAATCAGAGACAAAAAACTCTGCTATATGTTACCTCTAGGTCACCCAGCGTGACAGAGGATTAATGAAGACGAAAAAAATTGAATCATTAATCTCTACTGCGTGTTTATTTGCATCGTCCAAATAGAATTATTCAAGTGAAATGAGGTTCAAGAGTGTTTTTTGACTTACTTGAAAAGTCATTCTCATGTGCACCCATTGACCCACGATTGCCTCCCCAGCGACCATAAGCCTATTGCCAGCCGAAACCCTGTGGGAGCGATGAAACTGCGTCGATAGTCCCCTGCTAACAGAACAAAGATTAGCCGGATATATTTATATATGCACGTCGGTCTCTCGAGCCGTTTTCCGCCAGAGAGGGAGAGGTCGGTAGCGGCAGGGATCAGTGGGCAGACCTAGGATTATGGAATTATTGAAAGGGGAAAAGATGAGGAGTAGCTTACGTGCACGACGAAATTGGATGGTGACTGGAATGGCAGGGCGACGGGACAACGAATGTTGCTTCTGGGAACGTGGGATAAAGGCTCGTTGAAAACTAATGTTGAAATTGGTTCGTTACAATGGAAATAGAATAGCATAGAATAAACCTTTATTATACTCTGGGACAGGTCCCCTAAAGCAACAGTAAGATACAATGAAATAGAAGCGAGATAACTAACAAACTAACAAATGATTGTGTTCAAACCAAAAAATAAATTGAGCTTAATAAAAAAGAAAAAGGAGGCAAAAAAAACGAAGTTGGCAAAGTAAAAATGAAAAGGATTTCAAGCTTTCCTCCACCGAAACAGCATATTTTGAAATCAATTTAGAGTTTCCTCAGCCAATGCACGCGCATAGCAATGAAATTTGTCTAGTTCTGGTCAATTATTTTATACTTTAGTGCATAAGTTTCGCCAAGTGTTTTGGCATCTTGAGGGTTTTGTAATTCAAAGCCGTGGAGACGCCATAAATTGGGCGAAACGTCGGACATTGAGCTAAACATGTTTATAATAAAACCCATGTTCAGGGATTTTTACTTATTACCTCTTATTTAAAGTGAGAATACGAAAGGGATTAAAATTAGGAACTCAGTTTGACAACAAGGTCAAACGTAAAATAATTAACAAGCACGCTTATGATTTACTTTTTCCGTGGTCAAGTATGGACAAATTGGTAGCCGATAAATAATTTGAGAATACACGTTGCTCTCAGATTACTTAAAAATTTCAGACCAGGTCAGTTTTAAGGCAACAGAGAGAACACTATTTTAACCCTGTATAAAATGTGTCTAGAACTGATACAGTGGACGAATTAAAGGAAATTTGAAAGCGAAATAATTCTTCAAAAAAGTTCCTTTACCAAAACCAGAGATTATGAGGACTCTACTGTCCATTATTTGACGAGTTCCAATTTCTATTTCGAGTGGGAATTAAACCATTTTACGTACTAATTCCTAACACTTTAAACTTCCGTCCGATCTGTAGAGCTCATTAGTGTGGACTAAACTTCGAACAACATCACAAAAAAGACGCCCTTAGAGTCGAAAGACTGCTTTCGACGGGGATGGATAAGGTTTGCATCCATTCTGTTCTCGGAGGGTTTACCCGAATCACTCGCTTGCACGCACACTCAGATGGGATTTAACTAATTTGAAAAATCAAATTCGATTCCTAACGGTAGGATGCAATTGAACAAATGTTATTGAACTTACACAATTGGGCTTCCGAACGGCAATAATTAGGCATTCATCTGGCTGCTGCGACAGACGAGATCCGATTAGGGCAGTTAATTGCGCACTACGTCCTACTCCTCAGCAGTACACGAGCTGGAAATCGCATTTCTCAAATGCTCTCTTGTGTTTCCTTCCTGAAAACTAACAGGAGATATTGGAGTTTGAGGCAAAGCAATCTGGATTATCCCCTATTCCAAGAACGTCAAGAAGAGATGATTAAAGCATCAATTTCAACAGAATAAAGTCTGTGCTTAAAGTATATAATGAATATGGAGCATGACGCCTGAATATTTGATAAATAACACTCGTGTTCCAGTAATTCACGAGCAACGCCAAAGTTTTATAAATGGTTTTCACAGCATTGCTCTATTCACACCGGTGTATTTTTGTATGATTCGTGTGCAATTTAATTCTTTTTTATAATGATGATAAGTCGACAACTATGGGACTATTGATTCTTCTCAATTTAACAGTTTTTTAAAGGGAATGCGGATGACCACTAATTTAAATAAACAAAACAATATGCATGAAAGATTAATTATAAAGAAGTAAATGCATGCCAATTTCTAGAGGGTTATCGATAAAAAATATCGAAAAATTACAAAGTTAGTGGGTTGGCCCGAAAGCGCTACTGTAATTCTCGGGGAGCAAATATGGCGGACCGTGTTACAGCTTCAAGCATTGACCATCATGGCTAGAGCTCTCTCTCCATGCGCACCTCAGTGGGGCCAACCTTCCGAGTTTAGAGCGGTTCATAAGGCACGCATCGTAAGTCCTTCGCCGCGTCCACCTGCCTAAGTTCCGCCCACGCCCGTTCGTGCACGAGGAGGTCATTAGGTGTTAGGTCTCGGGTCAAAATTAATCGCGTTACGGCTCCCATCCCTTGGGGTACGACATGAATACATGGGGTGGACTTGCCGTAGGATGGAATCCGCTGGGATAGGTCCATGCAGACCTTGATGAGCTATGCCTTAAGGGGTCGGCCTTACTGTACCGAACGCATTATGCTCCTTCAATTATCCAAACTCGATCAACGAAACTCCCTCGACGGAGGCACACCGGCGGCGGAGTATTGAACCACAGTTTCAAGGTATTTAGGGCGAGACATAACTTCATACAAAATTGAAGTATCTGGTCTCAACCGGATACTTCAATTACTATAAAACAGGGGTCATGCTACAGCGAAAAATTTACTCAATTTTCCCCTAGGATCCACGATGCCAATGAAACAAAATTATCAGCCGCTTCCCGCATCAATATTAGAGATATTTTGAATAAATCAGAAGCCCATTTCCATGGTGTATGAGGCCTTCTGCGCTCCAGTGAGTAAAATCAGAAAGTTTTGATGCACGCATCACATCTAAAATTGAACTACATTCGTGAAGGGAAATGGTCGCAGGTTTTAATTTGTGGAAGGTATCGATAATAGACCAATAGAGATTTCTCAAAACACGAACTTTTACTCCTTCCCCCCTCTCCACTCCCTAACCCTTTTTCTCCTTCCAGCTCTTCCCCTACCCCACGCCCGCCACCCTAGCCCTCACTCTACTCCCACCTCACCCCCCTCGCCCAAATTCCTTCGACTCCCCTACCACTAACTTGTACACAAACTGTTAATGATTTTGTATTATCACCTGAAGATGACACGAAGTTTCGAAACCCGGGTCGTGCAAATAAACCTCAGAAGAAGTTAACAAGATCATTTTATTTGGTCCATAACATTCGTGAAGTTTTAATGTCATTGATTATTGAACGCATGAAAGCGTTTTAGGCGTTACTTTGCGGAATTTCCTATTCTATATCCATGAGGGCGCAATATAAGAACACAGTAACTCGTAGTAATTACTTAGCTACTAGTACTAGTAATTAGTTAGCTAAAAGTACTAGTAATTAGTTAGCAGTACTTTTACTGACCAAGAGAATAATTTGGATTTCAATGAGAAATTTGAAATTGTGAATAGCTCTGACAATATTTGCAATGAAGTTGTTTTTGTGACTCAATCCTTCTAAATTTAAGCCTCCCTTCCTGTGCGGTAATCAGCTAATTTTGCTTTATGACCAACACCAGTTCTTTCCATTTCTCTTGTTCTGTTTCCTCACTTGTTAACCTATTGCTAATCTTCATCTTGAACTCCCCCCTCGGTACATTCCTTTTCATACCTTTTCCTTCCTCGACCTCTATTTTCCCTTTCTTATCATCAGTCTCTGAGGCAATTATAATAGTTGATGGTTATTGTATGTACCTTGATAATGACACAAAATGCTGAAACCAGTGTTTATTAAAAATTGCTTGAGAAATTACTACTGTGATCTTTTTCTCACAACATCATGGATTATGAATTATTATTTTAAAGGAAAATACAAGTTAGCGAAATACTTTTCATAAACCAATCATAGCGCTTCCGAGCACGGAAGGGATAAGAAAATATGAGTCAAATTAGTATCTCAAACGTCAGTGAGCACTTAGCTAATTACTGTGAAGTTCCACAAAATAACACAAAGTTTAAATGTCATTAATATTTCTCTATTTATTTTCTTTACGATTATATAATATTTTATTTGTCTTGAGGTTCAGTAAGCCTTTGAGTTCAGAGTTAGTATTCAAATAATACTACTCTTGTGGACTTTGTTCAATTTTAAGATCAGCTGAAGACGTTAATCTACAGTCGAAGACTGACTGATTACGAAGACATTAATCATACCACTGTCGACGTTCCAATAAATAATTAAATGCTTTATTACTTAAATCTATCATGTACCCCATTTATTGCCCTTAAACTAGCTCCTGTGGCCGTAACTATTCTGTATGGAGATCAGAATAGAAGCCTCACCGCTCTCCATGGATGCGTTACCAAAAAACATTTTCTGAAGCATTTAAATATGATCACGCCTAAATATTTTATTTTTACTACTTCAGTTGTTATTATTTACACTGTGAGACTATTCCACTAGGTGAGATCCTCATCATAGGATTTTTTTAGTATAAGGTAAATCACATATTTACAAGGGACAATTTGCGAGAATAGACGGCTCTAAGCAGCGCAAAGTCATGCATGATAAGCGAGCAATTGATTCAAAATTCTAATGTAGTTGCATCAAAGGTTTTTTGTCATTTCGAACATTCAAAAGCCTTGGCCACACAGTCGGCGTCAAAGGTAGACACAGTATACAGAGTTACTCCACTGCTAGTGATGGATGAGTATATTTTTATTCTTCAAAAGAAAAGATCTAACAAATGGACAGACATATTCTCTCTCTGATGCCTTAATATGAACCATTAGTGACTGAGCAACGTCGTAATCTAGTGAATAATTCCATCTTTGGTGTGAGAACGCTGGAGTTGCGTTAGAAGCGGGTGTCGGCACCTACTTCCACGTAAACATATTAGATTGTGGTTAGCACAGCCAACGTCCAATTTGCTGCATTGTGCATGTATTACATCGATTATTTGTTTTCAATTATGAGCAAACACTCGCAGCTGTATGATAATTGTTTTATTTAATTCACAGGACCAAATTAGCGTTATTACAGGAATGCTGATTTTGAAGCTGGAATGAAGGTCATTAATACACATGGACGACATCAGTTGGGTGAGATAACCTATCGCTTTAAATAGGCAGATATTAATTCATACGTAATTGGACACAAATTGTGGGGAATGAGCAAAGCAGCTAACACTCGCTAACCTAAAGCCGCGCTTATGTCAAATGGGAAATGGAAAGAAAATTATAATTTCCTATTTTTTATCAAGTATAACATCATAGAAACGCTCACGTGACGGTTCAAATGACCTAGGTTTACAGTTCTCTATATGGCCATTTACGCTTTATAGTCCTCTACATAGCGCCTTATCAAAAAATTTTTAGTTGAGTTGGCGCTATGTAGAGGGCACTAGTTTATACTAGTGAGGTGCACACACTGTGAAGGCCATTAGTAGAAAGGAGAGCATTTCGAAAACCATAGATAACTTCATCCGAGCGATAATTACAATTAAAATCACTTCGATGACTTTTCCAGGTCATCTGCCTTACTTAAAATCCTACATTCAATTGCTAGAAGCACTCAAGAAGTACCAAGAAATGAACTAGGATCACGTATCAATGAGAAAATTTGAATGGCAACCATGAAGTCTTTTGAATATCCCTGAGAATTAATAGGTCACCTCCATAATTTCTTTCTTTGAGTCCGTGGGCCAGTTACTTTCCACTCCAAGATCAATGATGGGCCCTTGACCTTGACAATGAGTCTCAAGTGCCATTGAGTCTAGGCTCTGACAGAGTGGAAGTCAAGGACGGAAAATGGTACGATAGGCCTTTTCCGAGAGAGAAAGCCTAACACCATTTTTCGTTCACCCTTATCTTTACTACTTGAGTCGCTGGCACGAATGATCTGTTTTCCGATATTTTAACACAGTTTTAACATGATTTAACCACCATTTTCCCAGTACTCTATTTTATTTAAACTCATTCTTCGTCTCTTAGAGGTCAAAATCAACAAGAGACTCTACGCAACAACACTTGAAAAAGCACAATAACAGATATGAGAATAGAATATAAGAGGCATAAGCTAGAAATACGTTAATCTTTCGTTCAGAAAACAAAACAAATATTTGATTATTCACAACGCAAAAGCATTTTGCCATAAAATCGCTGATGTAGAACGGAGCTAGATGAATAAAACTTTTGTGCTAGTTCTGACAGTTGTTAGAGAATAAACTTTGAGAAATCGAAAATTTTTTCCATAATTGGCTGAAAGTAATTCATGAATCTCGTTCGGATCGGAATGAAAAATATATTTATGCATGAAAAAGTTAGGCCGACTTTTCTTTGAATGGCAACTTGATGTTTGCAAACACCAATAATAAGTATTGTATAATTTCACGTATAGAGGAAAACCTGTATGTATGAGCTCTAAATATTACGAAATAAACGGCATGCTCCTTTAGGCTGCGTTTAAAATAATGTAAAAATTTGAAAAAATTAAGCCATTTCTGTAAGATGCATTGTTTTCTCTTTCATTAGTAAAAATGGTTTATGAGAACACGAATGCAAATTTTCAAGGAAATCTGTGCCTCCAAATTTCTAAAGGAGGATAGATCGAGATTCATCCCTATTCATAAAATAGGCAATATTATAAGTTATCGGGAATGTCTGAAATGAAGGTTCCTTAATTCCTACTAGGTGCTCCTTCAAATTGTCTGGAGCGATTAGAATCGAGAGTCACTGAGAGCATTTTAATAACGTTTTACGTCAGTTGGAAAAATTCTTATGCCGCAGTTAACTCAAGTACATATGTTTATACAGAGGAAATAAAAATGCATGTGGCAACATAATTGATGTAGGAGCTATACCTTTTGTCACCTTAACCCACGCATTGTTATGATATGAGTTTACGGCGCGGAATTCAAAATGTAAGCAAAACTTGTGTGTAAATATGCGTTTTCTACTCATTTTACCTTGATATTTTATAGCAACTATAGTAATAGTAAGTAACATACTATTTCGGAATTATGAAAAAAACTATACACCTAGAATCGATTCATTGCGGCACATTGTCGGCCCTGGTGGCGGCGGGGTAAAGTACTCGCCTGCTATCCGAGGGTTACGGGTTCGAGTCCCGCCGGGGTAGAATATTATCTGCCCAGGACATGGGTGTCTGTGTCTCGTCCATTATTACTGTTGTTCACCCGATTTAAAATGGCATATTGTGCTATATTCGGGACAGTGAAAATAAATAAAAATAAAATAAAATAAAACATACGCCCAGTGTCATTAGGATGCGTGTGAAAAGACCACATCTAATGCCTAGAAACCAAGTCAATTGCATGCAATTGTTTCAATCAATTTAAAAACATTAATAAGTGCGAATACACAAAGTTTCTGGTCAATCATTACATATTCGAATAACTCCAACCTCCATTAGTCGCAACATTCTTCCCTCCTTAACCACCCACCAACAATTCCGTCTAGAATGATCTATTAAACGGACATTTCTGAAGAGTTGTCAGGGGAGCCATAAGAACAGGTTCGCCGGGAATGCACCAGATCTTTCATTAGGCTCCGCTTGCTCCACTAGCATCTCTGCTCCGTTGGCGTGGAAGGACGGGCGAGTCGAAATGAAAGACTAGAGAGTTGGGAACTTGGCCCATATATCATTCATGCATAGTTCCTTGACGCACAGTTTAGTTGCGAGTGAAATTAATGAGGATACACTTGAAGAATCACAGGTGAACGGGGTAAGTGGCACGGTTGTGCCTTTTTGGTGAAAAAAACTGTCTCCCTAACATGGCTCTCGCGCGCAATTTGTACATAAAAATGAGAACTGGTATGTCGAGGTTTTATTTTTTTCTCTTCCCGTGCAACTTCAACGCGTACACTCTCCAAGTCTTCATGGTAACATGACAGTCATCAGGCATTCAGGTATTTTTCCGGCAGCGAAGCCGTACGAGTGACGGCACAAATTCGCGATAGCGTAACCACTTCGGCCGACCCCGCGACAGGAAAGAGATGAGGAATTGGAGTATCGATTTGCGCGCTCCGTTGGGGTGCGGGAGGTGGCAGGGGAAGGGAGCGGAGTAGAAAGACAGCCAGCACGCGGGAATAATGGGCACCAACCTCGTTTTCCCAGCAAAAAATAAACGAATATCAGTTTCACGGGGAATTGTAATTGTCACCATCTGCCTGCCGCCTTCCCCACACGCTACTCTCTGTTCCGAATCCCGCTCCCCTCTAGCCGCCTGAACACGAGGAATTCGGCCCGCGCGTTCTTTTTCATGATACACCTCAGTCCGTCTAAAAACTCTCACTTGCTTTGAAGTGGAGCGGCTCCATCTCTATTCAATAGTGAATATTCTGCCTTGCTTGCAAGGGCGTTACATCCTGCTCAACATATAGTTGACAAGAGACAGGAGTTTCGTTTCCCGCGTGAATCTCCATACCGGCCGGATGTGCGTGGTTGCCAATTGGAGCAAATAACTTCGATAATGTTTCAATAATTCTATGACTTCAATTGGTTGTATGATAATATTGGTCAAGCATACGCAAAATTGTTGCTGAACACTTATTGCAAATCCCGAAGCCATTCTACGTGGTTACGCCCCTCATAAAAATAATCTTCTTGAATACAGCGCCGTGACGAAAAAGGTTGCCTATGTGATCAATAGGTGCCGCGTAAGTTTCGCAACACCACCACATGGTAACAATCAACAAGTGACTTTGTTGGAAACTGGAGAAATCTTTCAAGTAAGGAAACATATAAATTACATATTAAAATATCTAGTATCAGTCAGCCATTGAAACCATTGAAACGTCGGCCGGAGCGGCCGGAGTCAGACATGTGATCAGGTGTAAATTTCGAGAAGAATTAACGTAAGACTTACAGAATGTTTTAATAATTATATAACTTCAATTGGTTGTAAGATAATATCGGTCAAGCAAGAAAATGATTGACTTCAGAAATGAGTATCTACGAACTCGCGCAGTGTTACTCAAAAATCTTATAGTGCTTTAGTGATATTTAACTTAAACTATTATAAATCAAAACATTTTGGTTTTAGGAAAATTTACCACTTTAAGCTTCATAACTTAAACTTAACCCATTCAAGAATAGCCAAAGAGAAAAATACCTCACTGGATACACGGGAAACACTCTTCCCTCGGCGCGAGTATAGCTATCCCAGCTCGAATCTTCTACTCGGAAGCTCCCAATTCTAATTAAAATATTCAGCAAGGAAATTCGTTAAGCCAAACTGTATCAAACTTTTTAACATACCGGATGAAACAAACTTAGATCCCCTTCGATTCCACGGTAACTTCTTTGCATAAAGCTTTACTGAAGATTCATGTGAGTTCTGTAGTCTTCGGATTCTTTCGCCAAGCGCGGAAGATACTCGTCCACTGTCTTCAGTTACATATGAGGACCCCAGAAGTCAAGGGGTCTAAGTAACAAAACCATTGTTTAGAGAAAACTTAAGTCAAAGTTGAAAATGTTTGGTACAACCCACTAAGTAGTTAAGGGGCATTGCCCTAGATAGCAGCACCTGTCAAGAAAATCACTTGGATCCCTTTACCACCTAAAAGATTAATATTTTCACATCCCATTCCTGTACCTAACTTATTTTTTTCAAAAATGTCACTTAGACCCCTTGGCTTCTGGGGTCCACATATGTCAGTGACATACGATAAAATCAAGAAAGGTTATCGGGCATGCCTACACTGAGAGTTCCTCCTTAGGGCGGTTGGAATGATTTTTATATATGCGCAGATTGGTACAAATTATACAACTATTTGATTTAGCGCTATAGGTAAGAGTAATAAATATCGGTATGGACCAGCATGGTATGACTAACACGGATATATCTCGTTGAATACTGAGAATTTAGGTTGTGCAAAACTGTATTTTGGTGACATTTGTATCACAGTATTTAATTCAGGCTCCTTACAACATCAGCAATAAAAAGTAAATTGCGGATATACCTTCATTATGACGTGGTAATAACAACTCTTCTAAGATAATTGTTTGCTTCTTTCTCAATTTTTTTCCTTTGTAATTGAGAAAAAGCTGTCGCACTACCCTCCTTTAAGTATTTAACGGTGAGTCATCATTTCACATCGATTTCAATGAGTTAGGCAGCAAAAATCTGACCTTTCAAGCACGCCTAAAGATCAGCAACTTGCCACACTTCATTAATAAATGTTTCCCGAAAACTAAAATACGCTAAACATGAGAAATCTTGTGGGTTTGCCATCCAGAAAATATTATTTTTGAAAAAAAATGAGGAGTTTTTAAAGCGTGGATTTCGTCAAGAAATCAATGGTGTGAAGTTTGCATGAATTCACAGCTATTTGTGAACGCATTTTATGTTGATAAGATAACGTTATCTCCAACTTTATGATCGCAAGTTTTTTATACTAAGGTTTCGAAATATTATTGCTCGTTTTCAAAACATCGACACTTATCTTGCCCGATTCTTCAAGTATGGTCAAGCTTGGTGAAAAACTTCCATATCTTACTCACAGAAGGCATGCAAATCGTCTCAATTCCCTAAGCAATCCAAAACCTGAAAATACACCTATACCTCACCCCATACACAATACCTCACCCCATAAATGTTTACAGAATTACAAAAAAATCCTTTTGTTTTGAAGGCATTTTCACTGCACAGAGTAACAGAATGAGTCAAGTTAACCCATTAACGCCGGACGTCCTCATTTGAGGACGGCTATGTTCACAAGAACTGTGGAATAGTTTAATAAAATATCTTAGTATTCTCAAGTTTTACCAAGAAAGGAAGGTTTAACCTACTATTATAGCTCATTCTCAATCAAGAAAAACATTAGTTTTTTTATTTATAGCTAACGAAAAATATCTCGAATATTTAACCTTGCACCTAAAATTGCATAAATTCTTTAAAAACTGTATTAGTGTTATTAAAACTTTTTACTTAATGCATTTAGCGGTGAACAGTGCACACTGAGGTAATATTCATTATTTTTAAGGATAAATACATTTTATTCTTTTGTAGACGACCTTATTTCTTACCGCCCTCGTACGAGGACGCACGGCAAATATGAATATATTTTTGACCTGCTATCGCAGGCTCGATGAGTGACTGCTTATTACATTCTCCAACTGTAACTGCCCATTTCATTCTCTAACTAACTCCAGCGACGGATATTTTTCACGTAAGTTTAGTATGTTATCAGTGCTATACGTATAAATAACTTGGATCTGCGCATTTCCTTTTTGGTAAGAAAAACATTTTATACTTGTAATTATCACTGTCTGCCACCTATTTCTGTTCATTCTTGCCCGTGGGGCGATACTCTTCAACATATTTTGTACAAATATTTGATTTTGCGCTATAGGTAAGAGGAATAAATATCGGTATGGACCAGCATGGCATGAGTAACATGGATATATTACGTTGGATAGTGAGAATTTCAGTTCTGTAAAACTGTATTTTAGTAACATTAGCATCACAATATTTAATACAGGCTCCTTACAACATCAGCAATAAAAAATTAAATTGCGAACATGCCTTCATTATGACAAAGAAATAATCTCGTACGACCTTTCGCAACTCCCACAACCCACTTTTCTTCGGAGTAGGACGGCCCATCGACCAATCCCATTCGCTCTCCTTCCCCTTCCCCAAAACAAACCAGCATCGCGCCGCGTCTAGATGCTCGGGTGGTTTTGGGGGGGGGGGAGGGGAACGGGCCGGAGGAGACGCAACAAGCAGCCTCTTTACCCACCCCCTGCCCCAACCCAACCTCGCCTCCGACCTATTCCCCTCCACCTCCCGTTCCCCAACGGCAGTCACCCACTCCACCGATTCCAATGTATCAGCCCCTCCTCGCCCATCTCAACTCTCCACAAATTTCGCCCGGTGCGCGCATCGCCCATGTTCGGTCGCCATTATGGAGATTGGTATTAAAATAAAAAAATAGCCCGCTTATCCACTCAGCTGACTCGATTTCGTTTTTTCGAGGGGACTGTCGTCTCCCAGACGAAAGGAATAGCGAAAGATCGACGCTCTGAATAACAATCACGAGGCCTTGGCTACCCCCACCCCTCAAAAAGAAGGGGAAAAAATATACACGTGCAGCCATTTGGCGAATCTTTCGGATGTCTTACTCCGGCTGGAAACCAAGAAAAAGTCTCAAAACTTCACTATCATCGATGATTTTCTTTCGATAATTCACTCGAAGGAGAATTCACACTGAGACATCGAAACATTTAATATAGAATATTTCTGCACAGATGTCGAAACTCGTCCCAGTCAACTATTTTCGGATATGCGAATGGGTGAATATTTTGGCGTTTCGGATTTCTTAGAGAATCGAAACGATTTGCTTAGAGTGAGATGCGGAAATTTTTTACCAAGCTTGACGAACAATCCGCTACCAGCAAGATATGTGTCGGTGTTTTGAAAACTAGAGGGAATATTTTGAAGCCTTAGTATAAAAACTTACAATCATAAAGTTGGAGATAAAGTTATCTTTTAACATGAATAGCGTATATCATTATCAATGAGTAAATTAATTAGAGTAGAGTTTTTATCCTTAAGAAAAACTGTCTATGGAAGCTTTATGCAGGGCAATTAGGCATATTTAATTCAAACTACTTATCATTACTATTTCTTACTTCACTACTTACTTAATTTTAGATAAACTCCACTTTCTCAGGCGAGATATTGTAGAACAGCATAATGAGTAATGAAGCTCAAACGATTTCGTACTGTCTACTAATGTTTATTTCACCTCTTGCTACACGTGTTTCGACTCAACAGCAGTCATCATCAGGCAAGTCTTGCCTGATGATGACTACTGTTGAGTCGAAACACGTGTAGCAAGAGGTGAAATAAAAATTAGTAGACAGTACGAAATCGTTTGAGCTTCATTATTCTTAATTTTAGATATTCGTTTCAATAGTTATTTGGATTTATAAACTACTTTTTCAAACTCTTCGCAAGTACATAATAGCTACTTTTCTTAAGACACCATATCACAAGCCCCAGTATTTGGGACCCTAATGAGGAAGGCTTAAACACCGGGATAGAAAGCGTGCAGCGAAGATCGGCGAGATACCTAAAAGGCCGTTATGATTATCTCGTTAGTTTTTTCGCAACCTTTTGCAACAACTGGCATGATAATAGCCTTAAGACCATTGAAACAAATATTAGATAAAATCTATTATATTAGCTCCACATTTTGCTCATTTGTTGACGACGTTTATACCATCTTAGGAACTCCGACACACTACGGTTGATGAGATCATGAGAATAAAAATACGGTACTAGATTGCAGAACGGACAGGTTCAAAATGACACAAGATAACCTATTACCCAGCAAAACTGGAGCTGGTGATGTGGTATCTTAATAAAAGTAACTATATGTTCTTGCGAGTAGTATGAAAAGTAATTCATTCATACCACATAATTATTGAAACAATATTATCCAGTAATATGTTACCTTTTGTCATTTGAAACCTGTCCGTTCTGCAGTCTATTCCCGTAGTTTGTCGGAGTTTGTACGATGGTATTAACGTCGTTAGCAAATAAATTGATTTGAAGCTCACTCAACAGATTATATCTAACATTTAATCAATGGTCTTCAAGCGATTACTATGCCAGAGTTAGCAAAAGGTTGCAAAAAACAGCAGCTGAAACAAGATTTAAAAAAAACCCAAATAAAAAAAAATTCATCGTTAATATAATAGACCCCCATAGTCGGGCTAGAGCCATCTTAAGGATCCCCAAGGAGTTACCAGTATAAAATTTCGCTACAACAGTATCACGCTTCGCACGCTCCGCGGTAGAGCAAACTGTCAAAGAGAGCTTCGACACAAACCATAGAGCGATATCGCACCATTTCCAAAGTACTAGAGAGCGCGCGACCCGTTGGCACGATCGCAAAGGGATCGCAGGTCGACCGTATATTCTCTTCGGCTTTTCGCAAATTCAAGCAAGACCAAACTCGAGCCAAAGCCCCTCTTTAAACTCAGTCCTCTTTGATGAATAGGAAAAAAAATGCGAAAACCGAAAAGGAAAAAGGGGTGTCCTATGTTTGCTGATGTGGCTCGCGATATGCCACGGAGCACAAAAAAAGGGCAAAAAAATAAAAGAAGGATGCCGGGGGTTTTTCTCGTCGCCCAGAGCATTACACCCACCATTACACCACCCCTTCCCCTCTTGCTGTCTGTCCCACATTCCCTTCCACTCCGCCCATATCCGGCCACGCCCCCTTCCCGTACCCCGCCCACCCGCTGGTCCCTCTATCCCAAAGGAATCCTTGCCGCCCACTGCATCTATTTTATCTCCTCTCCCCCATCTCCCGTAGACCACGGGCACACCTTAAGGGTACACCTCAAGGACTGCGTGAGTCAAAACAATTACTATAATAACCATTTTTATTTGGTGTAAAAATGCATTCTTCGCTGATTAAATGGGTTATCTTTAGAAACCGAAATTGAGGTAAAAAATATTAAGATTATTTCAAGGGTATATTTAAAATAACCAATTTGTCCAGCTATACGAGCCGACTGCAGCGCCATTTACGTGGAACAACCGCATTTTGACTTATAAAGGCAATTTGCACATTACCATGAGAAAAAAGTGATATGATTCCTATGTTTTATTTTTATTCAATTTACCTCCAGTTTTATTCAGTTTTTTTAAATTACGGCCTATGCATGATTTCTGGTTCAAATTGACGTTTTCTGCTGTATTATGAGCAAGTCCTTTGATAGTCCATGTTAAAATATTCACTACCAAGGCTGAAGTTCGGTAAAACTAGCCTGATTCTCTAGATTACGAAACGAACTTAAAAGATACTATTTTCTAGTCTTCATAGTTTATAAAATACGTAATCCTGAGCCACCTTAAGTATTCAGATCAGAGCCGCCTTAAGCATTCGTGATAACATCAACTATTATGTCCCAGCGCCGGTCAAGACTTAATAAGGCGTGATTTCTTTCTGACTGTGAAATAGGCAACCGATTCTTCCTCAGAATTCCATTTAGGGTAATTTGGGCGAACTTTTTCTTTGGCCATAATGAGTAAAATATTCGATTTTTTATGCAGCTGCTGTAAGAAGCGCGAAGTAAAATTAGAATTTTTCAATATTTACCTAACAAAAAATATTAATTTTTGTGACTGAAATTCTGTAAAATTAAGTAAATATTTCTATATTATTCATTAACTTAACATTCTTTTTATCGCTGAACAATAAAAGCTCATTCGCAACAAACGTTTTTTGAGTGATTTGGTGAAACATACTGCAGATTAAAAGCGAGTGAATCACTCGCTTTTAATAATATTTGATGATTTAAATAAAATACGCACTATTTGATTTTTAAAGATATAGATGTCAAAAGTGAACCATTTTTTAAATAATATCTCCTTGGAGCAGATGCGCTGAAAAACTGCTATTTCTTTACGGCAAATATCTCGAAGACTAATGCGGTCAGGTGGTACATATTTCGGAAAGGATATATATTTTACATAAATTGAGGCCAAATTCATTGAAATCTGTGCGAAATATCTTGCTTCAAACTGCCTTAAGGAAGCAAATAAGGTGTCTTGCCGTGTCAGCAAAAAGATCCTGGGTCAAAACATACATAGGGCCCACTTGAGGACTCAAGAAGAAGTGGTCCTTGTGGAACAGGGCCGAGAAAGGTCACGATGGCGTGCCCGCGGGTTTTTTTTATCCGAGGGGTCAGGAGGTGATGCTGGGTTCCAAAACCCCCGAAAAGGAAGGGGTCGAGGGTATTTTGGAGTCGCGGAGCTGGGGTCACCCTGCAAAGAGCTGGCTTCCGCGCGAAACCTACATCCTCTCTTTTATTCCATCGAGTGCATTGGCGGGAAAACGAGAAGAAGGGACGACCGGAAAGAAGAAAGGACGGGAATGAGAAGGAGCGGGGTCGGAGACCCTTTTCTTCTCCCTCGCTCGAAGTCAGCATACTTGGAGACCGTCGCACGACATGGAGAGTTCCCCTTACTGCGTCGAAACCAAAACACCCTGTCGACCCCTTTTTTGCGGGCCCACCGGCTTATCCACGTCGCCCCGTCCCTCTCGGTGGCCCCACAAAGGGATGAATTCTTGACGGAACCTCGGGTGCCAACCCTTCGTTGGGGTTGGCCGATGTAGGCCGTGCGACAAGATGGACGACATTACAATGGGTGGCCGGAGAAGCCGCGGCTTTCGAGATATGAAGAGCCGTTTCATGAACGTGTAACGACATAAGCGACAAATGTCGCTTTTATTATCTTCTATAATACCTCAATCACTTTAATATGACTTGAAGAAAGCGTTCACGGCAAAAACGTGACTACTGCGTACAAAGAGGATTGGTGTCGAAACGAGAATACACTGTATCGAAACATTCACGTAGAGCGTAGCACCATTACATTTATACAAAGGAAGAATTACAGTTGAACGTATTCATGTTAATTAAAAGATTTTTTGCCAAGTGTTTACGCCATGGTCTTAAAAATTAAAGCGAAATTCAATCATGTAACCGATTACTGACCTGAAAAACATAATATAACCAATAATAACTGCTGGCATTTCTATTTGCACTACATGAGAGGAATTGCTCAAGCTAAGAAGGCGTTCTTGGAAAAAAGACAACTGCTGTGCTCAAAGAAGATAGGACTACAAACTAGGAAAAATAGGTGAAAACATTCGCGCGGAGCGTTACAATCTATGGATCGGATGCATGGACCATTTGGGAGGCTGACCAGTAAAGAGTAGAAGCCTTCGAAACTTGGTGTTAGAGGAGGATGCTGAAGATCAAAAGAACTGATAAAGTAAGTAAATAAATATACAAAAGAGTACAAGAGGAGAGAACCCAACGGAAAACTATACAGAGAAGAAGAACCAGATGAATTGGACACGCCCTGAGGCTCAATGGGTTTTTAAAGAATATTATTGCAGGAAAAAATGGAGGGAAAAGTACCAATAGTCAGGCAAAGGGATAAATATATAAACCAAATAAAGAAAAAAGTGCAAAAGAAGAACTAACAGGAAGTGATTAACATTAGATAGGGAAAGACGGAGGGCTTAATTAAACCAATCTAAGATAGAACGACGGATGTCAACGGATAAATTGTTAGCGAAAATTGCTATTTTGTTATTTATATTTTATGATTTTAAATTATTACAGATAAAGGTATGAAGCATCAGCAATACAGAGATCCAGGAGAGAAATGACTGCAGGAAACTCCCGGAGAGAATCGATGGAAAAATAAATAAAGATGTATTTCAATCACAGTTAACAAGGTTTGAGTTTCAAATTTACTGTTCTTAACGGCGATAAATCATTTTATTGGGTAGAACTGAAATACTTACACTAAGATTCTTAGGGATAGCATTGATTTAGCATTGTTTTATGAAAAGATACAATAATAATTGATATTTATGATGCTTAATGTTTTGATGAACGAAGCTGTAGATATTTGCGAAATGATTTGATGTTGATATGCAAGCTGAAATGATACATGAAAATATTTTCTGTGATATGCTGTGATAAATATCTTTAAGCATAAACCAGCTTGATGCATGAAGATAGTGGAAATGTTCATGACATACGTACAGCTGTTCTTTTTTAGTTTATTGGACGAACATTAATTTAAATTAATAAATATTGTACCGTGAAAAATTATTGGGACAACTTTAATTAGTGCAGATGATTTGCGTTAAGAAACAACCGTGTGAGTTTGTTCATTAGAATTTCCTACCTTAAAAGTGAAAGTAGCCTCTTAGTAGCTTGCCATACTCTACGTCACATTTCCAGCACTAGTCTCCCTCAGGTGAACCTTACATCACCCAAGGCCTTGTCTCTCTGAGTTCCAGACTTTCTCCCTAAGCTCTTAAGGTTGGTTTAATTTTCGTGGGTCTGATATTGCTAGATCTGAGAGATGTAATGCGAGGGGAGATGAGATGGGGAGTCGGGGAGTGCCTCCCACGAAGAGGAAAAGGAGGAAGGGATCTTCTTAATTGCAAAGACGGGAGCAATGTTGAAGGAAGAGCAGCCAGGGGAGGGGGCGTTTAAGATGGGGAGGATGGATCACCCCGTCGCCATTGGGGAGAAAGCCAGGGGTGGGCCGAGGCAATAATGGGACGAATGGGAAGCTATTCCACCCCGCCACTCCACTTAATGGAGGTTTAACCAACTATAAACCGTGGCTAATTCTTTTCCCGGGGAGGTGGAGGCTGAAGAAGAGGAGGCTGGGACGGAATACCTTTTCGGATAGAAGAAGTATGAAGATGGGAAAATCCCGGGACAATGGGCTCCCATAAGGCGCACACAGTTGAATGACAATTTCTCCGGATTTAATAGCCGCGTATCCATCCCGTAAAATGAAAAATCTCAAGCCTTCGAAAATACCCGACTTCTCATTTTCCTGCATTCATAGATGAGATTCGTTCAAACAACACTCCACGTACACTTTACCTGTCACGAAGCGCTTCGAATGAAGAGGTCATGCCGGAAATATTGAGATCCGAAACTGATTAGAAAAATTTAGAATTGACTCGAAATCGTGATGGCTATCATAATATACAGAAATTATGCTTTGTGAGTTAATTTAAACTGGTGAAGAGTAATAAGAGACCTGAAGGGTGTCCTTGAAAAGTATTACATGTCCTCGGAAGGAATGATTTAATGATTTAGTATAGGAAATTGCTGTAAACAAACAGTAAATAAGATTAATTTTGAACCAGCTACGCAACCAATAGATAGCACAACACAGCAAAGCAAAAATTACTAGATAACTTTCCGGAATGAAAAACGAAAAGTCAATGGTGCGTTCTTCCCGGCAATGAAGGCAAGATCAAGGGAGAGACTCGAAAAGACTTCACTTACAATGTATACCACGAACAATTAAGTTCTACAAACAGGTAAAAGCTAAAAGATAATTGAGACACTCAAATCAGAGCTTCGATATTTAATTTCAACTTTTAGAGTCGACTTAACAGGATATTTCGCGATTTTTCTTGACATAATTATCAGAATATTAGATATGTAAAATACAGTACACGAAAATTGGCGTCAGAATTTCATCTGGCGGACATTTGCGTAAAATATGGTAACAATGTTTATGGATGGCCTTAAAACGGTCTATGATACAATTTTCTCGTATTTCAGGATTTTCCTTACAAAAAAATCTGAATTCACATTTCACATCAGCCGCCTTGGATACGGGTAAATTACGTCACGAGGCGGATTTCGCTTCGCTGGTACATTCCAAATTTTAGCGATTTTCCTTTAAATACAACGACACTATTTTCATTACGAATTTAAACCGCAGATATTTATGTTTTCATAATTCTCAATTAAATTATCAACAATATGGTTAAGTTTTTTCAAGCAAAACGTTTATTACGCCCCAGCAATTCATTCCTCGACGTCGTTGACATCAATACGGATTTTACACGATTAATTAAGAAAGTCATAATTAAAGCCTCGCAAATGTTTTGCTCCCACTCCAGCCTTTTGTGTGGGAAAATTCGGTGTCACCCGATATCCAGGCACTAATTCTCCTCCGTCTCTATCGCAAAGCATGTTCTGAAACGAAATTTCCATAACAGAACTGAAACTGAATTCAAAAGAGAGGAGGTACTTTGAGGGAGCACTACGAGACCACCCTGAGAATTTAAATAAGAATAAAGGAAGCACAGAGGGGAGGAAGGCAAGACAAAGCCCGCGCTGCTCAACTCTTTTGTAAACAAGGAACATGTGTATTGAAGCGTTCTAATAAATTCCGATCACGCAACGAAGGATTGACACGTACAATGAAGATAAGTACGAGATTTTCTCACGCTGCATTTCCGATTGGATTCCAGTGTCAGGAGAGATGTTGTGGAACAGCATCTTTAATGATAAACGAAAGATTCCATACTGCCCACTTCATTACCTGTCATTACTACACCTATTTAGACTGTCAAAGAGTCATCATTAAGTGCAACATAGGTCAATGTGCCCAATGATGACTGCGTAGCAGTCGGAACACGTGTAGTACTGTGTGCGAAATCACACAGAGGAAAAATCATCCCCCTTGACCGAGATTCCAACCCGGATCCATCGATTTCCGGCTGAGTGATTTAGCCAGGACGCCTTGGTAGCTTAACTGGCTATAGCACTTGACTGGGAATCGAGGGATCCAGGTTCCAGTCCCGGCCAAGGCGGATGATTTTTTCACTGAGAAATTTCGCACATTTGTGCATCGCGGGTGACCCCGTAAAGTTAAACGTGGCTAGTCCTGGTGTACTCAAAAACGTTCAGAACTATGTGATTATAAAGTGGACAGTACTAAATATTTCGTTTATCATTACGAATTGGGTCTTGCTCGCGGAAATATTGGTGATAGAGTAGATGATTGCAATTAGAGCTGCGAGAAATAGCATATCAAACACTTAAATCACCCGTCCCAGTACAAGAACCCCACGAAAACCTCCGAACCGTTCGTTTTTGTAAAGCGTGACTCCTTGGTAAAGCGAACGGAATAACCTCGAACGGTCCCAACACACACACTCGCATGCAATGAAATTAGAGGAGATGTACGAGGCGACACAGGGTGGGATGGGAAGAATAAGGAGTCGGCAAAGGGAAGAGGTGTGTGCGGGGTTGGGACTGAGGGGCGGGTCGATAAGAAACCGCTTGCTCCGCCCCTGGATTTCTTCAAGGGCCCCTCCCCCCTTCCACACACCCTCTCTCGTGCCCCCCCCCCTGCCCGCCCCCGGGGGCCCTCCCAGGCCCTTCTTTCATCCTTCGTTCTTCTCTCTCCTTCCCTTCGCCCTTAAAACCACCACTTCTTAACAACCACCCTCGCAACCACTCCTACGGACCCTCCCCGCCCAGCACTTATCCCCGAGGACTTGTGCGCAGGATAGCGGGAGTTTGCTGCTTCCGAGGGGGTTTGAGGCGGGTAAGAGGGGAGAAGAGAAGTGGGGGGAAGAAGAAGGTAGGAGAATAGCCGTGCTAAGACGAAGGAACTGAAACGGGGAAGAGGGAAAAGTGGCGACATGCAAGAGGAGCAATTTTGGCCGAAAGGAAAGGGCAGGGTGGGAAAGGTAGCGCGGCTTCCTTTCTTCACCTGGGCCAGTGATCACTCGAAAACCCCTCCGTGTACCAAGTATGACAGATATAGTAAACGTGGCAAATTACTAGTTCACATTCATCATTCATTGATTGGTCGTTCAATTCGGTAGCCCCCCCATCCTTCCCTATCTAATGCTCTTTCCCTCACTTCCTGGTTGTTCATCTCACGTACTTTTTTCTTTATTTGTCGTACATATCTATCACTCGGCAAATATCTACGGACTTTGCCTTCTATTATTCCTCCTATTGTATTCTTCACAAACAGATTGAGCCTCCATTGTGTCTTCCATCCACCTTCTGAGCATTCATGCAATAGGGTCCCTTTTCTCTTCTACCCCTCTATACACTTCTTTCTGATTTTACCTGTCCATTTGATCTATTTTACGGTCTTTCAGATTTAGATTTCGAAAGATTCTGATCTTTCTGATGAAAATGAACAGTTTTTTATTGAGCAAATGTCTCATCCCAAGTTTATGGACATCCAATTCAAGGGTGGGTAACAAAAATGACATGTATTAAATGCGTAATATATATTACTACTATTTTAACACACCCTTTTTATTTTATTCATTTAATAGTCGAACATCCTGCAGACACAGGCAAAAGTATACGCGAAATCGGTGAAAAGCGATTGCTTATCGGCTCACGCACATGCTGACTGCTGTCCCCCATCATTCCCGACCTAATACTATTTCCCTCTTATCCTGGTTTTACTTCTTATACTCTTTCTTCTTTATTTGTTGTATGTATCGATCCCTTTACGTTTCTCATAAGCTTTGCTTTCCATTTTTCCTTCTAGTATATCCTTCACAAACCGCTTGTGTCTCAGGGTGTGTCCTATCCACCTGGTCTCTCTTCTGTGCATTATGCTCAAATGGATCTTTTTTTTCTTCTACCCATTTATGAACTTGCGATTCATAATCTACCCCTCTACATACTCGCATTGTTGCCAGCAATGAACATTCCTCTCTAACGGATATATTTCCTAAAAGAACTACTAATCAAGCAATGGTTACTAGAAACAGAACCGAGTAACCTACTTCCGACCCACCGAACCACTACCTTTCCCAAGTCGTTTGTCGTGGCCACCTCACAACTTTGGAATTCTATTCCAATTGATTTGAGGAAATCTCGTTCGTTGGAAACTTTACAATCTAAATTGTGAGGAATTTTATTTAAAGAATGTTTTCCTGATTGGTTTAGCCTTTTCAGTATTAAATACTCGCTACAAATTTATTCTACATAAAAATAGTTTTTCTTTTCTTGGACCATTTATGTTTCTTGTTTTTACTGTTTAACATATTTTTTAAAATCTCATACGTATTGTTACCGTAAGGATTCTTACCCTTCGATTATCGTGTATTATATAAAAACTTATCTTTGAATTAAATTGCAACACCTGCACAGTTATTGTCTTTCACTGGGAGTAGTTGTTTTTTTCTTTCTTTTTCTTTGTTATTGGGCTCCATTTATTTTCTGAATTGAACGCAATGATTTGATTATATGTTAATTACCTCGTTGCAATTTCATTGTATCTTATTGTTCCTCTAGAGGACCTGTCTTAGATTATAATAAAGGTTTATACTATTCTATTCTACTTATTTCTGATTAAACTAGTCTATTTGATCTTTAGTACGATCTTCCTGCATCAGGTTTAGAAAGATTTTAGTCTTCGTAGTCATAATAAAAAGTGTTTTATGGAGCAGATATCTTACCCGAAGTTTGTGGACTGCCAATTTATGGGTGGGTAACACAAATATCTTCATTTAAAGCGTATTATATACCACAATTATTTAGAAAAATGTTTTCAATTTTGTTCATTGAATAGTCAAAAATCCTGCAGAAACAAGCAAACGTATAGGTAAAATAGGTAAAAGAATCACTCACAGGGGAGCTCGCTCACTCAATCGTTCACTCAACTCACGCACAGGGGAGCGATGAAACCCACTCCAGGAAGAGACGGTTCACAGGAGAAACCCTTAGGGCACTCCTCCACGCAAGAGATAGATATGAAGGGCGTCCTTCCCCCTTTGGCCCTTTGTATGGGTCCAGGGCAAGGTTGAAGTGGCGAAAAGGTTAGGGGGGGGTTACAGAATACTAGTTGAAAAACCAGCTGAAACAGGCAGAAATGTCGACAAGATATCACAAAGAAATTAATGCGCGATTTTTACATTTTTAATGGAAGAAGACATGAAACTACAGAAAACTATGTATAATACCTAGAGATTATTTATGCACAGCATTTTTAAGTGCAGCAGACGCCGGTGTTACTAAGGAGTTGCGGGTTGGATGCGGGTATTTGGGAAAATGTATACGCCAGCGTCATGAGTAAGCCAGAGCAAAACGCATAATATTAATAAATAAATAAAACTAAAGTGAAAAACGCATAATTATAACGCCGAGATAAACTTGAGAAAGTGGAGATTTGATGGATAGTATCCTTCGGTATAAGTATAATTCCAGGTTGTGTGCGAATAAAAGGCATTAGAAATCTATCCCTTCTGCAACCTGTTTCTTTCATCTAAGTGAGATACAAGTGAAGGATATAAAGGGAAATAGGCGATACGCTCTTGTCATCAAGGGCATTTATCCGGGGTTGGCCGGAACCGGGAGAGGCAAGGGATATCATCCAGGATTGGGTCACTGTGGAAATCAACGGAGGGTGGGTGGTCGGGGGTATAATAAAATATACCCAGGCAGAATCCTCCCCTGGGGACATGAGCAGCTCATTCCAGGAAGAAATAATAGATCAAGGTTATAGCAAGGACACCAGGCGATAAAGCACCAGCTTTTTCATCAAAATTAGTCGCGATATGAGCTACATCAAGGCCATAAAAATACCTCTGATCGCGAAATCTATCGCTCGAAGAGTTCCGTACAGGGGAATAAAGTATATTGATGAGATCTTGATACAAGCTCATTCCACATAAGTGTCTTTTATTGATTCACCATAAGTTGTCATCAATGCGAAGACTAGTTTGCAGCGGCCCTCCACTAAGCTCTCTCTTCGTTTCTAGGAGGACATATTACAGACACAGATGGCGCTTATTTCCTCATAAATTAGTCGCTCCTAGGAAATTTCAATGCATTTTAATTTGATGTACACATGCACTGAAACCTGAATTAAACGATCACCGACGGTTCCCCTGAATAATGGTCGTTGAGAGGGGTGGTCGCTTGACAGGAGTTGTCGCTAAGAGGGGTTTCACTGTACTTCTGTCTCATCCCCATAGCTTTTTTCAATTCTCTACTTTTTTCACCAAATGGAGACGCCTGCCATACGACAGTCAGGTGATATGAAGACGTTTAGCGGCTGCGTTGGTAGCTCGGAATATTCTCGGAATCGATGGGGGAAGGTTGGCATGAGTGCCGATGAAGGAGCGGAAGTTGGTTTTGAGGGGCGTGAAGCGAATGGGGTAGGCGCTCCCTGGAGACGTGCGCTTGCGAAGTGGAGGGGTGCTGGGAGAACACCCTGAGGCACACTCTGTCGATTATTCATGGCGGGCGGAAGGGCCCTTCTGTGAGGGGACGCGACACGCCATGGAAAACGGAGCAGCGTCTTCTTCTGCGTCGAGCCTGGAGAATTTCGAGGCCGGGCCCGCCATCCAAGGCACCAGTGCCGGAAAACTTTAAGTATTTTGTGAGGCATTTTTCCCTAATCGCAATAGGGACCACATCAAAAATTAATTTTTAAATTTAATCAATGGCAAGAGGCATGGACTATAAATACTAGAATATTGATGGACGCAAAAAGATTAGTTTCGTGTGACTGAAATTCTCAGTAATTGATTAAATTTTACACGTCCCAACTTCACTTGCCGTTCTGGTTAGGCCACACCTCGAATATGCCGCGAGCATTTGGGACCCTGATCATAAAGATTTAACCAAAACAAATTTTAAAAATACAAAGCAAATCTGCACGTTTCGTTAAAAACTGCTACGAGCGAACACATAGTGTTCCACAACTTTAAGAGGGATTAAGGAGAGACCCCTAGAGACTCGGAGGCTACTCGCTAGGCTTAGGTTGCTTGAGAAATTCAGAAATGATGTTTTTCAGAGCGACACAGAGAATATTATCACGACGCTTCACAACAACTCTTGGTCTGACAGAAGCGATAAAATTCAAGAGATACATTGCCGTTCAGATAGGTAAAAACGCTCGTTCTTTCCGCCCACAATAAGCAACCACAATAATAAACTGAGCTCCATTGAATGCACTACCATTATAAACGTCACCATTTAACATCCCAAAACCTTATATTTTTACACGGCTAGTGTCCTAACACCCCATGCCATACGCCCATTCGGCGGCTCTCAGGGTAGTTTGTAGATGTAGATGCCTTTATATTAAGACGTCATTTACATGTAATTCCCAGGCAGTTGAAGTATTGAAGGTTCTCCATCTCGAAAACGTTTGCTATTCTGGAAAATTATTGCGGAGAGTGATCGATTTGTTTAATATAATGGTTGAGAAAGCATCCAAACTACACAATGTTAAGTTTATCTCGAGACCTATGTGTACAAAATCCTCATTGTTCCGAATATAGTTTCCCTGAGGTGCATTCCCGTGCCATCTACAATGAAAATCTCATTTATTTCTTTAATTCCTAAAAGAGGCCTCATTTGAATAACAAAAATAGGCAACTTTTTCAAAGCGTACATTTTTAAGTTTTGGCTTTGCATAGACTCATATTTCATTTGGTAAAACTTCCTGGAAAAACATCCTAGACATATGATTAATTACGGTTTATAGCACAAGAAAATAGCCTTATTTTATATACACGAAAACGCCTTAATGACCAACGATATTTCTGCTACTCTGGAAATTATTGTGGTGAGTGATCGGCTTATTTTTTATAATAGTTGAGAAAGTATCCAAACTGCACACTGTTAATTTCCTGTCGAGACCAATGCGTACAAAACCCTCACTTTTGGGAATATAGTCTCCCTGGGGTGTATATCCATACAATTTCCCATATGAAACGGCTGCTGATTTTAGGCAAATGTCTGGAGAAGCAGCACACTAAAAGGCTGGTATGTTGGAGTAATTTGATTCAGCGGACGACTTTTTCAAAGAGTGACGGCTCCAAACAGGTGAACGGGTGCAGTGAAAGTATTGGAGGGCCTCAACTCTCAAATACCACACATTCGAAGCATGGCTCCCTTTGTCCTAGTTCCATAAAGACGTTCACATAGAAGCCTCCTTTTGAGCAACAAAAATACTGGCCACTTTTTCAAAGCCAATGTACCAGCACATTTTTTAATTTTGGCACGGTAACACCTCGTAACCGTAATTAAGTTCAACTTCCTGGAAACAACATCCTATATAGATATAAATAATTTATAACTTCACTAAGGATCACTCGTGTGACGAATAGACAAAAATAGCCAAAGGAAGGTAGACAAAAAATATAGTTTAACGAAAAAGAAAAACGAAAATAATTTATAATTTATAACATTGTCTGTTATATCCACAAAGCCCACTCTCTGAAAACTTTCATCAAACATAATCATTCTCAAATTATAACATCCCCTTTTTTAATCTTTACATTTCTCCTTGTCCGTTAGAACACAAAAATGCATTATTGTTTGGTTCTTTTTTCTTTTCAATATTTTTATTCTTATCGATTTCTATGTTTGTTGATTCAAAGAACTGATTTTTATTTACTCTGGTAACAGCCAAATTAATCATACCCACTACGGATATATTTACAGCGGATGTAAGTATAGAACGTAAAAGGCTGCTTTATTAAAATTAACTGGAACTCGCCTTCTTACTGGCACTACTAACTGCACCTGGTATATTTAAACTTACTAATTTCGAAATGCCGATTGCAATGGTATATTCAGACAATACAAATTTAAATATATGGTAATATGATGTAAAATCAGAACCATAACGCAATAAATGATATATAAAAAATAAAAAGACAGAACAATCTCAACAGAGACTATGGGTACGAACTTCCTTACGTGTGAAAAAGGATGATGAGACATTCAAATGAGAACGGTTGGTGGTCACCATTGTTGCAACCGGCAGTTATTTACATAAATACTCATACTTGATGCATCAGATGAAAACATTCCGTCATTGCCGGCAAAAGGGACTGAATAAGTTCGCACCTGATAAATATATACAGGAAAACCGAATGTAAGAATTGTAATATAATGACGTTCTGGCAGAAGTTTCAGTTGAGGATCAGAGATAACAGGGAGGAAAAAACATTTGGGTACGAATTCGAGTCATCCAGAAGAGGTAATTAGGCATGGAAAAATGGTAAAATATCAAGAAAGCCGTATTGGTTAAAAAACTGAGGAAAGCATATAGGTAAGAAGCGGTGAATGACAGAAGATAATGACAAAGGAGAGGAGAACAGACGGAAGGAATGAAACGAGGACCGCAAAGGTGGAACGGGAAGACAAAGGTAGAGAGAGAGAGGAAGAGTTAAATGAAAGGGACCAACCGTCGGAATTCGCCACTAACGAAGGAGGCAGGGAGAAAAAAAGGAGACAAAAGGTTAAAAAGAGCCGAGGGAATCAGGGGGGAGGAGGCGCAATAGAGGGCGGGGGTTGAGGGAGAGTCCTTCAGCGGTCGTTTCCCGGCGACTGCATCCTTTGTGATTAAGGGTCAAAAAGGCGGCTCTCGACAGGAGACGGGAGAAAGTCGTCAAACTCGAGAGATTGTATCTGAGGAGAACACGGCACTGGAACTAGAGTTACCCGGAGGATAGACGTTATATGAGTGCCATGCCATTGATACAAACTGGCTTACTTTAAAGACTTACTTTAAATGATATGCTTAAAATGCATAGGCCGTGCAGTATATTTCAATCCCATTGGAAAGCAGAGAGTCATCATCAGCAAGTAATACCATTATTCTCACATAATTAATGCGACATTCCAAGAAAGACGCGAAGAGATGGCCATATATTCTACACTGACAGTAAAACCGATTAAATGGAAAAAAATAAAGACTCCATACCTAGTATTTCGGAATCTTTTATCAAAAGGGTTCATTTTCCATATAATATTTTCATCATGTCAGCGCATAGTTATAAAGAATGGTTCATATTAATGAGGGATTCAGATATAATATTATTATAATTTGGTGTTAGAAAATGATCAAAACTTTCTCTCTCTCCTCTCCAAAAGCTTTCAATTTTTCGACACGTTTGGGCACTCTTGATTATTTTTTAATTCCCGAGTGAAAAAACTAGAAAATAAAGAGGACATACCGAACATTTAGCAACTGTCTTGGCATTGCCAACGTCACGACCAGTAAAGTTCCTTAACGTAGGATATAGACCCTTTTTATAGGTCCCGCATACATAGACGAGGTTATCTTGAATGAAGGAAGGGGCATAAACCCTGACAAACAATTCACGAGAGCAGAGAAAACTCAAGCAAGCAAATAATTATTAATTCCACCGGTTAAGGTAGCTTAAAATGGATGTAAGTTTAAATCCTCTAGACTTCATGCCCACGGCTCTATCTACTTCTAGAATTCCCAAAAAAATCTCCGCGTAAGTCCTACCCTTCTTTAAACTGTAAATTAATCTTATTCTCTTTCTTCCCCTTCCCGGCTTACTTAACGTCCTACCATCTATTACATGCTGAAATTACCCTTCACCCCTTCCAACCATCTGCTTTATCACCGCCTAATCCCCTCAGAAGTTTCCTTTCCTCAGCATCCATGCCAAGCTCTTCCTCAACGATTTGCTTTAAATGTGAACTATTCAAGGACTATAAAAAGATTCCATCTTAACGCAGATTCACCTTCCGGTCTCATTCTGTCTACGATCGGAATTTTAGCTTAAAAGTAATATCTTTCAAGTTAAATTTCCTACTTATTTCGCCATTCACCCCTCTTATTTTTTTACTTGGATGCAAGCTTTTCAAGGTGGCTGTAGGGTTATCGTGAGTGATTGAATTTACGTGTTTCATAATTTTCAAGAAAGTCGAAAATAAATCGCGGATCACACTTCACTTAAGTGCCTCTGTTTATACGGTGGGAATTACCATGCATTTTTTGAGATAATTAATTCAAGAGCTATCCATATCTTAAAAACTTTGCAATAATTAAAGCATTGTTATGACTTGATTTATGGTGAAAAAATCGAAATATCAGAAAAATATCATAGGCAAATACAAGCTTCTCATTCAGCATGATACCTTAATATTTATTGGAAACCATTATCTTAATATGAAACGTATTCTTAAGCGTTTATGCTAATATCTGCATACATAAAATCAAAGAATTTCGAAATATACCTTAAGACTATTTGATGTTAATTTTTATTTACAATTAACATAATTTAATAAAACTAAATTATGTTACTTGTGCTCATTACGCGTTCAATATAATTGTGACCGGAATTTAAACCATTCCTACCCAAAACCCCTTTCCCTACTCTGGTCCTATATGGTTCGGAGCCAATCCTTCTTTTGCCTATGGGCGATCTCACGAGATTAAACGCTTGGAGTATGGGCCCGGGGTTTCCGTTCGGCGAAGCAGTCCTTTCCCCCACTATCAAGCGCCCTACGGCAATGTGTTCAAATAGTATTAAATTGCCAAGATCCCAAATCGGGAACATGCAATATTTTTTCACTTTCATCTATACACACCACTCATAAAAGCGCGTAAGGCAAAGTTTAACGCAAATACGTAAACAAGCAAAAATTACTCCAACCACCTAAAAGGGACTACAAATCTGATACTGAAAACTTTCAGGATGGAGTTATGCTCCAGGCACTTTGAAGAATGTAAAGAGCTATTTAGGGAAGAGATTCTCCGACATAGAACACCGCGGGAGGACATACTCTATTCAGGAGTAGCAACCCACCCACCTTCGAGAGTCCATCTTTACTTTAGTTCGGGAATCTTTGGCTAGGGGGTGCCCCCAGCCTGCGGGGGAGTGGGGAGTGGGGAAGCTGGGGGGAGGATGGGACGCCTTCCACCAGCAAGGTCGGTCGGGAGACTGGATCAATGGGGCGGGTTCGGAGGGCATGCCGGGGACGGCGGGGGCAGGCTGGCGACGTACATACTCATTTCTCTATTTTACGATGTTTTCCGAATCACAATTCATATACCTACCAGGGTAAGCCAATAAATACGTCACAAAACTGAATGAAGGCAATTATAATAAAAGTAATTTCAAAGTAATAAGAGAAAGATATTAATACATTTTAGTTCAATACATGCATAAAAGAATCCTAAATCCCAATTATAATCTTACCGATGATTGCTTCGACTTTCAAACGTGAATTGATAACTTAGAGCAGCAGCAATACCTTTTCGAAAATCGCTGTCCGCTCCTTGACACTTCGTCACATCAATTCTTTCGTAGGCAAAATAAAGAAACTTAAACAATGACGATCTCAATATTTAATCGTAAATGGATACATTATAGCTGCAACAATATCATTTTGGAATTGCTGTCCGTTCAGTGACACTGCGCCATGTCAATTTATTAATAGCTCAACAATGACGACGCGGATGTGGCTAATAGCACAATTGCTCTGTTACGCTGTGCTTTTAACTGAGTCCCCCAGCCTAAAATTCTAGTGGTGGCTTACAGGGTAGTAAGTAGATGTAATTTCCTGAAATTTAATTCACTCTCCTACATATTCACCCCGTACATTCAGACACCACATCTCTTAACAAGTCCGTGATAGCCGGCAGTAATGAAGTCTTTTGTTGGCTATCGCAGCCAACGAGAAACCTCTTGGACTACGGAATCATCATTTTCTAAACGTCAGTCACCCAAATGATTTTTTTTGGGGCCCGAACATATGAAAATCACTGAGGGCTGAGTCGGGACTGTACAGTGGATGTTCCAAGCGTTCCCAGTGAAATGTTTCCGACTGATACTGATGATAAAATGTTTAAGTTTGCGACTTATTTATTGACTTACCATCGTATTTGATGAAAATGCACTCTTCGTAAATATATTATTCATAAATGAAGGATAATGCAATTCCCAGATAAAAAATAGAAAAACCATCGTTGTGGATTCCACAATAATAAGTAGCTTATCAATTTGGATCCATATCGAAAACAATCTTTGTACTTTTCCACAACTATATATCAACAATTAAACGTACTACGCGTCTTGCAGCTTGCTGCATCTTCAGGTAAGCTGCGAAACGCATAGTACGCTTAACTGCTAATAAATAGTTGTGGAAAAGTACAAAGATTGTTTTTAATACGGATTCAAATATAAAATACTTCCAAGAAGTGACGCCTGAAGGTGTAAAGTTTAGCCTGTCAATGTTTCGAGGGTTACTTGCTATAGATTTTGAATAAAGAGTAGATACATGGCTTCTTTACACAGCTGAAAATGCGTCTACTCGTTTGTTCAATGCATAAGGCAAGCAAGGAAAGAACATGGAGAAGCAAAGTGGTGTATGTTTCGGTCGTCAGGATACAGTTTGATGACGTTATGGCCTCTCCATCACCCTCAATGGAGTAGCGCTAGTGACACAATGAGTGGTCGTGTCGACCCCTCTTCGAGAGACGAGGGCACTTTGTGCGAACGGACGCACTTGTTCCTGGTTGTCAACGCGTGCATAACGCACACCTCTGCACGATGCCGGGAGCAAGACACACACCCGGGCGACGACCGCACGGAGGGTTGTAAACAGCGCGTGGACGAGAGAGTCGTGTACGCGTGTTTCGTTGTGCCAGGGCTTGAAGAGTGTTTTGTGGAGTGCCCTCCAGTCAGGAGTGTGTGAGCACGCAGGCTTTATGTCCTGTTGCCCTCGCTGCAAAGGGGGGAGCCACGTTAACAGTTCAGCCTATGCTGAGAATAGCCTCGCATACGCACACACTGCTCTCACAAAAGATCCTGGCGTTACACAGTGCACTAATTTGGGACATGGGCTGATGAACTTTTAAAATCTTGCAAAGCGGCGGAGGAGAGCTGATATAGAGTGACAGGTGAGTTAGAAAACCTTTAAAATAATTACGAATTCTTCGAGAAGTGAGATAATTACCAAGGGTTGGAATTCACCATGAAAAAATTATTTGAATTGATCGGGATTCACACCCGGATCTCCCAATTTCCGCTCTGGTGTGTAAGCCAGTTAAACCGCCAAACCAGCTTCCTTCGAGGTGAAATTTGTAGGGGTATTTAGGACGGGTTCGAAACCCGGTCAAGTCAAATAATTTTTTCATGGCGAATTTCAACCCTAAGTGTATGTGCACCCTTGCGAATGACCTCGCACCACATCATTTGTAAATGCAATGATTGGAAGAGAGATAGACCAACTGCGGTCCCTTTTCAACTCGTCTAGCAATCAGGCCTCAAGATAGGATCTCTGCTAAAGTCTAAGTGATGGGTGATTTTAGCCCTCTGCCTTGCGATTGTGTCTGTCTCGTGACTTTTTCACGAAGTTCAACGGCGAGCTTCATCTACCTAAATGATACTACCTGTCCACTTGACCACACGTATACGTCACAAAATCGCTTTTAAGCCGTTCCAGTCAAATATGCGGGGAGATACGACAGCTTGCCACAAATGAGCAAGTCCAAGGAAAGACAGGGTTGTTATATATTTATGGGATTACTTCGAGTACCGTATTATTTAGACGCAAACAAAAAAATACGCGGAGAAAGTTTCTTCATCAGATATTTCCCATACATGAACCTAACGGGTAGATAGAACTTTTTTCAGAGCTAAATGGACAAAAAATTGAGTCAAACGTTACTTATGTAAACTTGACAGGTGGCTCAACAACTTTCTTGCAAAAAATGGCCTTAAAGATATTATCAGTACCATTGTGCAACATCTAGGCGACGCTATTTTTATGGCTACAGAACTGTAAAGGCCAACGTCTTATCCAATAAACCTTATGGATGAAAAGGTATTTTTGCATTTATGTTTTTTACTTAAGTAATTGCAGAGTGGTCGAAATATTTAAGTGCTTCATGTGCTTCGACAAGAAGATAAGATCTAAGAATAGTAACTAAAGGTTAATTCCCGAGTGGGTGTGAAGATTTTTCCCCAATGTTTTTTTATTATATTGCGACAACTTTTTGAATAGGATCTTATTAATAACCTCAAAAAGAGAAAAAATTAAGATTTTGTTATCATGGGAATGCACTTTACCTTTCTTTAGTGAATATAGAGATTAATTTACCGCATTTGGTGTCTAGGAATAAATGCAATAATTATTTTGCTGGTTGTGTGATTCATCGTGGGACAAGTCTTAAAGTAAAGGCAGAGATTCGATTTGCATTGAGTTATCGCAGTAACGAGCACCTGAACTCAAAAGAGCTGTCTGGGTGATCGAAAAGTAATTATCCCCAAAGAGTTCCAAATTATGGTCAGAAATCAATGGTAAAACTGTGGAACATTTGAAACTACTTATGTCCTTAAAATTTAGAATTTAGAACAACAAATCACCTACGTGAAATCTAAAGGGATAACTTTAAAGGGTTCACAACGACCTGATAACCACCGTGTGACGGATTATCCAATGAACGCCAATCTTATGCTACAATACCTGTACAGCACACTAAAAATTGACAAATAACGACATGTAACACTGAGTAAGAACTCATTATATATCTTAATAGCATTCATTCATCAAATTATGGCCTCTCCAAGCAATCCACATAAAACCAAATGATCCCAGCATATATTTTTTACGATTATAGCCTCAGCGCAATATTCCAGTTACCTTGGAACGTATACTTAAAATATTGTATATCTTGTACCAGAAAAAAATATCAGTACCTATATGTTCTAGCAAAACTTGCTGATTTATTTTTCAGTATAAAATGCTTGAAAGGAGGAAGAAGAAATATTTTATGATAAATTCTTCCACCTGGCTAAGGAATCAGCGAAAAATAAGGATATATCCTTTAATACCAGAGGGGCAGGAGAACCTTAATCTTCAAAACCCTCATTTTAAAGGAGCGAAGAAGGGAATTTGGGTGGATAATATTATTTTTTCACTAGAATCTATTTATAAATATATCTTGACTAAGCTTTTTACAAAAAAAGTATGAACATCTCTCCGCACAGAGATAGGCAAATGTTTTGGGGCAGGGATTTCGCCCGAGAAGTAGCTTAAGAACTGAGCAACAAATATAAATTTAGAAAGATTAATAAGAGGATATGTTTGGCACTTGGAACATGCCGAGGAAGCAAAATCCTTGAAATAATATAATGGCATTGCTCCTTACATCGAATATATATGGGACATTTCCAATTAGATGTTCACGGCAAGAATGAAAAAAAACTCGGGAAATAATATATCAGTAATATATATTCCATATTTACGGAAAACTATTTGAAATAAGCAAAAAACTCAAAAAATTGACTTAAAATAAATTAGATGCATATCACAGACTTATTTTTCGAGTTATTAGCCAATTACTACCATAATTGAATCAAAAATTTGGGAATTCAAAAGGCATACGCTCTAATTATCTACTGTAGCCATAAAAAAGTGTTCATTATAAATATACTCGCGGAATGCTCTAAATATTTGTGTCAATATTTTGGTTTGAATTAGCTTACACTCATGATTAGTTCAAGAAATACATAATTATCTCTCTTGTTCCAGCATGGACCAGTCTTACATAGCATTATTCTATAACGGTTATTATGCTGTAGCACTTCATATGCTAACTACCCCATTGGAAATTCATACATACAAAATTTATTTTTAACGCAGATTTGGCGTCGTGGCTAAAACAGGTACATTAGAGACGCGAGTCAGGATCATTCTGAGCAAGAAAGATGATTATTTGCAAACGTGACTGTTGTAATATTCTAGTTTAATTCGCACCTTGAGGTGAATCCAGGCCACATGGCGCCGTTCCCTCGAGGAAGTAATATGAAAAAACATTTTCCTCAAGGCGTACCGAAGATGGGTAGCCCTCAATCTCCCTCTCTCCCCTACTTGAAAGTTCAGCAATATTTCTTCTCCGCCCCCACCTCAAAGACTCCGCGCTTCCGATACGCACCAACGCAATAATGATTGCCTTCCTTCGCGGAATAACTTACGAACGCAGAAGATTCCCACGCCTGGAGCCAACTTCCTTGAATTCGAAATTTTATCGACTAACCTCCCACCCTCCCATTTAGGATTTTTTCATCCCCAATTTTGCCTCAATCCTCCTCCCACCCTCCCATTAATCCTGCTATATTGAATTTCTCCATCTCCTATCAAACCGACTTCCTTTCTCCCGCTCAAACCCTTATAAACCCTTTTAACATCCAGAGTCAAAATGGAATTGAAGGAGATGACGCCTCAGCCGGCGTTTAGCGCCGCTCCGCTGGTTGGGGCACCAAGGAGGAAACTGTTACGGTGGCTCTGGCATTACCGCGCGAGTCAAAACAAACATTAAATGCACGTTCCTATTTACTGAGCGAAAAAATCCTATCGACTATCTTTTTGTAACGGCATATCATATCGTATAAAATTGAAATAATCAATAGGAAAAACATTTTTCCAAAGATCAAAATATCATCCAAAAACTGTACTACTTAACGAAATTTTTACCAAAACAAGGAGACGTTTTCCGAGGAAAATGGCACGTGCATGTCCTCCAGAGAGACTTTATTTAAAGATTATGTATTTCTAACAGTTATATTTCGTAAGAAATTTAACAGTTTGCGCTTTTAAAGTTTCCCCAACAACTTTTCAAAATTAATCATTACTCACAGCAGTGATGTTTACAGAATCGTCAAAAAAAACCTTCAGTTTACGGGCATTTGCACCGCGCGGCATGAAAAATATAAGTAAGGCTAAGGACTTGAGCAGGTATATTTATTTGATAACTGAAAAACTTGGTCGCATAAAACAATGTTATTGCGCCGCTGACATCATATTAACTTCTTGCTTCTTACAGCTGTTGAAATTAAGAAATAAAAATTGAATATGGTCTTCTGCATCTAAGTACTACTATGCGAGCCGCCATATGGGCGTGTGGCAGGGGGTGTTAGGCCACAGGCCGTGTAAATATGTAAGGAATAAGATTTTGGGAGGTAAAATGGTGACGTGTATTATGGGAGTGTATTAAGTGGAGCTCAAATTTTATTTTGGTCGCTTGTTGTGCGCGGAAAGAAAGAGTTTTTGTACCTATCAATCCGCTAATGTATCTCCCTAATTTTATCCCTTCTATCAGACCTAGAGATGTAGTGAGGCGTCATTATTATATTCTCTAAGTCGCTCTTAAATAACAAAACGCTGTCTTAATAATAATGACTACGGAAAACTTCGTCCAATTCGCCTAATAATACGAAACAATATCGTATACACTAATACATAAATAAGTATTTTAATCTAATATCAGTGTGCATCATAAAAATTTGGCGACTGTTTAACAAGATGGTGATCAGATTGAAGAGTTGGAAATCACATCCTCTATCGGTCGCAGAAGTGACTCAAATTTCTCATCAAACCTATTTATAAAACATATCATGTTAGGCTTTTAAGGACATAATTTTAGTCAACTTAGATCATTTTCACTGACGGCATTTTGGCAATCCAAGTAAAAAATTTCCCCGCTAATTATACTCACCACTATGCCTCTAAGCTGGAACTGCGACCGTTGAGAAATTATTTCTATCCGTTAGAAAAACAAGTCCATATTCATTACCTCGTGCATTTACTGAGCCATAGCAATGACTACGCATTACAGTCCAGGAAACCCGCAGGGCTTTTACAGAGGAAGGTGCACCAAGAAAAGCACATCTGGACTGTGGCAGGAAATGAGCAAATAACACTATATGTACATAAGAAACCCACCCGATGCGGAATGCCCTCAATTCCTGCAATTACGCACCAAATACTTACAATCCTCTTGTTTTGAATGCGTTGAGAAGGTACAAATGTAAATATTTTCCTATATAGTGCTCGCATGAGACTTAATGCGGAGAAATTGCCTATTTAAGGTCGTGACTAAGACAATGCACCCTTGGGTAATATCCGAGGAAACAGTTAGCTTTGGTTTCTGCGACCGGGAGATCTGAGTGCAGAATGCCATTATTAAGCATTAGTCCCTAAGGCTCGGAGTTACGATCTTGGATAACGGGCTTCGGTTGGCTTTTAGGGAATGAACTTCTAAGCTGGGCGTTAAACTCCTGCACCAGTGAGTCATAGTCCGTGCCTACTATTTCCACTATCACTAAAATGAGCATATATGTCTATAACTTAAATTTGTATCCTATTCTAGAATTTTATGTTTTACATAATGATCTGAGAAAACATTGTTTGTTTCTCATCTCTCTCTGACTGATATTATATTTTCAATAGGGTGTTATTTATCTGTGGCCGTGAAATTTTTGTTTTTATCACTGTGAAATATTGGCCAGGAATATTTTTTGTTCTCTTTTTCGTCAAAAGCAGAATTTGATATGTATTTAAAGTTTATCTCCGATGGGGAAACCCAGAGCAAAATAAAAGTCATTCTATTCTATCAAAACATTTCTTCAATTTTGTTTAAACCATTTCCGGGGAAGCAGGTACTTCAGTTACTCAACATTTCCCTTGTGACACGAGTATTTTGCAAAATGTATACGCCCGCGCCATGTGTCAGTTAGTCGAGAACGTGCATGGGAGCTCGTATAACATCTATTCTCAGTCATACGTACGTACGCGACACCTTTCATGTGGACTAGTACCGTAAATGGACCAAGAAAAATAGTATATAGAGGCTGAAGAACTTAACTATCACTATATATAGTTGCCTAAGAGGTTGGCGAAAGCTCGAGTTAGAATGTAAAAAATACGAAAATGTAAGAAAACCGAAATAAATAAATCGATAAATATGGTGTAATGCAGGGGCAACGTCCGATGAAATGTACGTCCCTTGAGAGATGGACGGGGAATTCGGAGCGACATTCGCCGCTGCGTTTTCCACGGCGGACTCTCGACGCGGGACAAAGCGCTAAGTAAGCGCGGACGACGCGACGCCGCAAACGCAGAAAAAGAAACGTCTAGACGGGAAGAGAGAGACAAAAGAAGAACGCATCGAGAGATACATGTACGCGAGTCCAACAGCCGCGTCCATTTTATGTGTATCCCTCGTTGGAGACGAGTCGTCGAAAACTACTCTTCCGCGTTCATCCCTGCTCGCTTTCTGCAGTGGCGAATGGAAAAATAAAACAAAAGAAGAGCGGCAATGATCGTGGCGCATTTCCTAAAACCGATCCATCGCGAGATACAAATGACGAGCGAAGCACGCATCCACGCGGATCGACAATGGTCGAGACGGTCGCACGGAGATTTTAAGAGTATATTCAAAGAGGGCTGGCGGAGGGCTATCGTGCGCCTGTTGTAAGCGAAATGGTTAGAACGCGGGAATTAGGGCTGCTCTGTCTTGACGATGTTAGTCGGTACGAACATAAAATCACACGTTTTTATACACATGGCTTAAAATAGATACGATATATGAATACATAAGATAAAATAGATAGACAACCAAAGTTTAGATGCAATATGCTGATAATTTCACGAAAAACTCTTAATAAACATATTATCCAAGCCATAGGAGTCGACAGCTGTGCCATTCGTATAGAACCACCGCATATTGACTTCCATTACGGCAATAATTTTCTAAAAACTTTCAGGAATAATTTTATTATATTATATATATTAATATATTATAATTTAAAACAAATGAATGAAAATCGAGTTCCCAAAACGAAAATTAAATTATTGGCCGAGATGCTGCTATCTGGACTGATTTTTCGAGATACGGCTTTGTGGACTGGTATTCTGACATACGATTTTATGGACGAAATTCCAGATACGATTATACGGCTCAAATTTTACACATACGATTTTGTGGACTAGGAATTCAAGATACCCCTGAATGGAATGATTTTTTGAGATACTACTTTGCGGCTAGGAGCGGTCGATATATCCATTTCAAAATGAAAAACAATTGTAACTTTCCACACAGAATTTTTAATCTTTTCCGACCATGGTTTCAGCACCTAGTGCCATTATCAAGGTCAATAATGGCACTAGGTGCTGAAACCATGGTCGGAAAAGATTAAAAATTCTGTGTGGAAAGTTACAATTGTTTTTCATTTTGAAATGGATACGGTACTCAAGCCTAGAATTCCCACTTGTTTTTGACCAGAATAAACTCGAACCCTTCGAAACCTGGTGCAGGAGGAGGATGCTGAATATGAAACAGACGGATTAAATATGAAATGACAAAGTGTACTGAAGAGTAGAAAAGGAAAGAACCATAAAGAAAAAAAGAACCAGATGAATTGGACTCACCCTGACACAAAATGGGGTTGTGAATAATATAATTGAAGGTAAAATAGAGGGAAAAGTCTCCAGTGGAAGACTCAGCAGTAAGTTCATGGACCAAAAAAAGACGTCAGTACACAGGAAGAGATACCAAGAGGTGATTAAACTAGTATTAGATAGAGAAGGGTGAAGGATTGCAGTCAACCAATCCTAGGATTGAGCGACCAATGATGATGGATCATATGACCAGTCGCGCTTTTTCATTGTCCCTGAGAATCTCGATCAATTATTTTAATGTACAAAATTTAAACTTAAATTACCTCAATTAAAACAAATACACGCGAAAATGTAGGGAATTCCAACGCTAAGGAGGTGTATGGGCATTAAAAGCTCTTTTGTTCCAGTATCCAACAAGCGCGTGCCCTCGTTACGTTCTTCGGCCTTACTGAACCTCTCTCTTACCTTACTAATCTCGCTCCTTGGAGAGGAAACAAAAGAATATACACGCTCCGCTCTCCATTTTCGGACATACCGCCATTTCCTTTCTCCCATCCTTTATCACTTGAAATCATAACAACCCTTCCTGATCCTTTCATCTCTTTTTTCTCCAAACCTCCACAATAATACTGATCACGGAAAGTTTTCGATCACAACCGTTTTTGTTTAATATTCACGGAAACAAGGTATTTTTAGTTGGAGCGTTAAATATGGCAGGGAAAACAATCGAGGAAAATTTATATGGGCCAGGGTCCTGCGATATCAATTTTCGAAAACGATTCTCCACCAATCTGCGTTGAAGTTTTTAATTTTGAAATGTGGGACGTCAGCGTAAGACCACCCATTTTCCCTCCAATCATTCAAATCTGGACAAAAGTACAAAATAAATGTTTCATAATTGCTTTCTGTCGAGGATTTACGCAGACATACACATCGATCAAAATATTAGTGGAAAAGCTGGACCTGGTGAATGCAAATTTCACCCGACGCCACTTTTCAAAAATAGATAACCGATTTTAATAGGAAGATGTTTTAAAATGGAAATTTTTCTGGATTTCCTTAGCAAACCGATCCAAGGAAACAATTGTCGCATTGCGCTTGAGATGGATTTCAACACACTTTATAGTCTAAGCAAATATTTCCTACTGTATTTAGGAATTTTCCATAGCGGAAATACATTTTTGATATGCGTTAGATGAGCAGGACTAATATTTATAAAGAATATTGATCAGAATAGTATCGTTTTTATTAGAGTATCATTAATGAAATTGTTTGTGCCAGCGGCCCCAGTAACGCAGATATAAATATAAAATATACAAATATATGTAACATATATGGTACCATATATACTTATTATCGTATAGACAGCTTAAGTTTGGACCTAGAATACTAGTTCCGCTTAAGAAACTTTCTTTATGCTGACCTATTTTTGCAAACATTCTCCACTTCTGCAACTCTCTAGCATTTATTCATGCATCTATAACGTTATTCTACCATTCATTCTCTCAACATAACTAAGGCAATGAAGAACGCCGCTTTCATACATGTTAAATACCAGATCAACCATTCCACATTCTTTCGAATCTCACTTATTCCTAACACTATGTCTCTAACTTTCACCAAAAAACAGTTCTCAGATGACTAAAATTCATAACATTTAGTTCACACCAATGCTTATCTTAAAGTAACTGGCTTCCATTGCCACATGGGCTAAAATGAACGATTGCGCACATTTATAAAAATAAATATGGAAATATTAAGCCATAAAGGTCAAACAAAATGTCTATAATATACCTACGAGAAGAGACAAGCAACATTTTCGTTTCTTCTGTTGATGTGCTTGACGGTGAATCAGAATCAGCATTTTTAACCGCTTACGGAATGACACATTCATTGGAACTAACCTTCGGTTCAATCTGCATTCACTGATCCTGTTCAACACGGGTTGCGTTTGGATCACTCTAAATGATACTGATCATTAAACTAACGATTCACGAAGTACAACAGCGAACTGTTCGAGATTTTGGCGCTCTCTTTTACACATTCGGATTGATAGCTTAATGGACTGTTGTGCTAATAATTTTGTTCCTAATAACTATAATCAAATCAATGAACAATATTTTGGAGAGAAAAACTAAGTATGAAGAGTTAGGCGAGATTTCAACGAGTGGTTTACAAACGTCGAAATATCGAACCCATCCTGATTGTGCCACGTGACTCTTTAATTTCCGGAATAAATTATCTCGAACGGAATCTCCTACGGGACAAATACTATCATTGTATTCATGAGTTAGTTTCATCTGTCTCATAAATTATTTTTATTGCCCATTGGCCAGTTGCAGGAACGACACACATGTATTCTATAAACTTATGGGACCCAGAAGCCATGGTAACCATTCAATAAGTGTTCCACAATCATTCGATAAATTTATTGGTTTCATAACTTATGGCATGGGGTTATGAGTTCCGTAAGTAGCCAATATGGCAGATGCGCAATGAACCGCTTGTAGACTTAATTACTCGATAAAAGAGTTGTTTTGAAGCAAATGACTACTTTGTTTACCCTTAATAACTAATTGGTATCTGTATTAGCAATTATTCATACGCTTAGCTTTCGTAATTTTTATCCAGCAAAGGAAAGTTAGATAAAATATTCGAAGCTATTAACTATTGGTGAATAAGTTATGAAACTAGTAGATGTGTTCCTGCAACCCGGATATATTCATGTAATCTTTTACTTGATGGATCTCATGACAATTGATTCCATAACTAAATGCTCTTGCAACCGGCCATAAGTTATGCAAACAATAGCTATTCGAGTACAATTTTAAACAAAATGAAAACAAAGAGACTACACGCATCGTGGCCATAGCCTTCGTTAAGGAGATTTCTTTTTTTTTAATTGCCTTCGTCATTAACGCCATTCTCCAGTGAGGGCACAAAGCAAGGGACTTTGATGACCTCTCTCCTGGGTCACATAAAGGGACCTTCTCCTGCCTCCCCCCACTCCAAATACCCCCCTCCCAATGAACCCTTTCGTCACCGTATTAACTTCCCTTTCAACTCGTCCTTCCCATACCCTTTCCCTACATTTTCCATTCCTGTATCCCTTCGAAATTGAAATGAGCGTTGGGTTGACGAATAAGAGGGCCGCCGGTTCGAATCCCGAGGGAAGCCGTAACATAATTTAAGGCGGATAGGACGGATTTCGTTCACACACAGATTTGCGTGTACTTTGCTTACGTGTACTTATGATTAATATTTATAGGTAAAAAGGAAGAAAATTGCATGTTTTTTATTTGGTTTCTAGGAAATTTAATGCAATTTTCACACATAGTCACATGGAACTTGACATGTATTACGAAATATTTAGATTCTTAATGCACAGATTACCCCAAACAAGCGAAATGACACGTTACATTTTCCTATAATGGTGGGTAGCAAGTTAAAAACATCATTGCGAGTTAAATACACGTATTTAATATGATCATCTCTTACATTTCGGTATCCGAGCCGTAAACCCAAATTATAACATTGCTTTAATTAAGGAAAAATATTAAATCATAATCCTTGCTTCATTTACTCACAATACCCGACCATTCACCATAACGGTAATAGGAAGTGCACCCAATCCGCACATTTTCGTCGGGTTATGCTCATCATAAATTGCTCCATTAAGCGTACCGACGATAAAACGGATGACTAAATCCCATATATATTACACACAGAATTGAATCATGTATCTATGAACTCTTTCTCACTGTATCGTTGACTTTATTGTTAGACATAAAAAACCAGCGGATAGCTCTCTCTCTCAACCTTTTAATAAGGATGGAGAAATCAATAAACGGAACGGTGATAACACTTTCGGCGAATAAGCATGCCAAGGTGACGGAATAGTGAATTACTAAAACAAACTTAGTCGAGACATCGTGGAAGTTCCTCATATTATAACAGAGACAACAATTGCACTTGTCCACAGGATACTTCAATGAGTCAGACGCGTTTCATCTCATGGAGACATCATCAGGTACAAGTTTTTTTCAAAGAACCACGGAACTAGCCGCGCAGTTACTTCAACGGAGTCACCCGCTAGTGATCACACAATTGTGTGAAATTCACAGCGGAAAAATAATTCGCCTGGACTGGAAATCGAACCCAATTCCCTCGATGTTGCCGATTCACAGTGGAAGAGCACGCCTGGGTGGCATAATTGGTTGGAGCACGCGAAATCGAAGGATCTGGGTTCCATTCCCAGTCCACGCGAATGGTTTTTAGCCTGTGGCGTCTGGCCTTTAGACGAGTTTTATCCAGTGAAAAAGTGCAATAGTTGTTTTGTTATAATAGTGAATAACTGGCGCAGTATTTCACCTGACGTGACGTGCGACGGAGACGACAAATAGCGCAACGAGGAAAGGTGGAGACTACCTGTACTAAGGTAGCGAAAGCAGCTGAGGCAAAAGGACTGATCTCACTTTCCTTGCAGCGTCAATCTCACTAAGCAGAAGAAGGAAAACCCAGGGAGCTTAAACCTTGAGCACAAAATCGAATATTGTCTTAAGTACTTGAGTCTCACTCAACTCGAAAAGGCTTTACCAGAGAAGCTCGGACAGAAAGGCTTGCACCGCAAGGTCTTCCCCTTATCCGAACAAAACCATAATATCATTCGAAATGTCCTCTTGATTTTCCCATTCCTTTTGCGCAAGAGCGGACGGCGAATTAAAAAATGCATATCGTAGAAATGCATACTGCAAAAAATACATTAAGCATTTTGAACAAATAGAGTAACCTTGTTTTTCCACAATAAATTTAATAATTTTCGACCATGGTTTCGACGATTAACGTCATCATCAGGTAAAGATACATCTTGGTGCAAACACTTAAATAGGTACTAGATAGGGTGGGGAGGGGACTGTAGGTGTGGGGGAGGAAGGTGGAGGGTGGATGGGAGTGGTTGAGTAGGGTTGGGAGGGGGCTTCCCAAGAGGGTGAGCCAAGGGTCTGGAATGTGGGGGGGTGGGAGAGGTAGGTAGAGCTAACGCCTCCGAAGCTGACTACCTGCACCCCACCCTTTACCCTCCAACCCTACTCAACCACTCCCATCCAACCTCCAGCTTCCTCCCCCACACCTACAGTCCCCTCCCCACCCTATCGAGTACTTATATAAGTGTTTGCACCAAGATGTATCTTTACCTGATGATGACGTTAATCGTCGAAACCATGATCGAAAGTTATTAAATTTATTGTGGAAAAACGAAGTTACTCTATTCTTTCAAAATGTTCAGTAAATTCCATGAAGTATCGCCGAAAACCACAAACTTTACATTTAGCATGTGGCCAAAAAGAAATGAATTTGATTTTTTATTTATAATTGTGGAATTAGCAAAAATTTAGACTTTCCCGTGACTTGTGCAAGTCCGTCGAAGCCTTACTACAGGGATATAAGGGTGAGAAAGCATAAAGGTTGGGTCACTCTTGACCTTAGGGAAGGTTGTGAACAGAAGAAAAGAATTTAAAGGGAAGTTGGTAAGGAGAGTTAGTTGTCTTAGGTTATTCGGCATTGGGGAAAGAGGTCTACGAATACTAACGATTTCAAATGGTTTCCGGAGGTTGAAATGAATTAAAGATGCATTAACTAGAAAAGTAAGATTTTAGGTAAAGTTAGGAATTATAAATAACGGAAGTTTCAATGAAGATATGCATATGATTGTAACTAATGGGGAAAATACCAAACAAAATAGCACAGTCTGATGAGCTTACGGTAAAATGTAACGACTTTAACGATATATATATATATATATATATATCACCTTTCCCTTTCCAGACTGACACAATCATCAGGGCCCAGTTTCATTATTACACATTGACAACCTGCTTCGATAATGTCCTCCAATACTCTTCCAATCTTTGCATATCTTCGCTTCTTCCACAGTCCTGCGTTACTTTATGCAAGCTTTCTTGTTATTGAAGACTGAAAACCAATATTCATCTCTTCAAGGTGGTTTCGGCTAAATTTGTCCTTGCTTATTATTAATACTTGCTAATTGAGTTCGAATTTAACTTTTGATCTCTGCAGCAGTAAGAAGCAAGGTGAAAATATTGCAATATTTTTGACGTAAAAATGCTGCTGTAAATGGTTTAAATACTCTGAAATTAACAAAACGTGAATACATTTGCCTTTTCACTTGATTTATTTTTTTCTTGCCGTACACTGAAACGCTACGGTGTTTACGCATGTACGCTATACCTACAACGGTGAGTAAATAATTTGTTTTTAAGAATAGCTGACAATCAATGGAAGCTACACTCTGAAAAATTTCTGGCGAGATTTTTGCGCTAGAAAATCATTATATTTGGAGTAAAATGCTCTGTAAGTGCATATCCGTACCATTTCCCCTTAAAATAGCTGGTATTGTTTTGCTTATATCGCGAAAATTAATGCAGCCAGAGGCAAAGATGGTACCTTTGGATAGATGAGACATTTTTCTTTAGAATTGTGACAAATTCAGTGAATTCATGAAAAATGACATATTGCTCAAACTAATCTGAAATCATTCATCGCCACCTTGTATCCTAACAATATTCGTCTACCTTGGATCCTTTCTTGAGATCTCAATGTGAGACGAGTCAAACCGGGACGGCAAACAGCGGCAAGTAATCCGAATTCTTGCACCGCTTGTGATGGCTACCATTAGGGTAGGTTTTCCGACCATCCCTCCACCTTTAACAACCTCCCTCTCCCGCTTCGTAGTATTTTCTAAAGTTCCGTAGCCCATGTCTCAAACTCGCTCGCTTCGCAGCGAAAGCAGCTTGTGCAAGATCTTATCTACGGATACAAGTACTGTACTGCCTGCGGTATATTACTCATCGATAGTTTTCCCCTGGGTCTACCCGTTCCTACTACCCCATCTCAAGGCCGGTACCTCTAAATCCCCAGCGACACACTCCTTCGGCGGCTCAAAGAGTAGTAATGTAAATGTAGATGTATTCCATCTGGATCCCCTTTCTCTTAAACCCCGCCCATCATCATCCATTTTGCATTAATTCGTCCCTTTCGCACGCCTGCCGAGAACTGGCGGAAGAAACAAAAGGCAGCTACGTAAAGACCAACCCGCCCTGTCCCTTTCACCAAAGCAGACTCACCCAATTTAGCCTCAACAATTACCTCTCCTTACCGAATTCTTCCCTCAAAACCCCTATTCTCTGTTCCTCATAGGCTTCCACGCTAGTGTCTTTCACTTGTCACTACACAGTCATACTGTCTCATCTTAATTTTCCAGCTAGATTAAAACTCCCGTCAAGCATAACGAAATTCGACTTTACGTACGGAAATATGCATATATTTTCCCCATAGTTGTATTTTACGATGCTCAAAACTAGTAATAAATTAGTAGCAAGGAGTAGTTAGCAGCAAAACTAGTTACATAATTTGGAAATTCATGGACAAATATATTTGGGACTGAAAAACGTGAAATTTTCACGAGGTAAAACCGAGAGTAGATAGTAGAGAGGAGTAGAATCTATAAAATTCTAATCTACTGTTCGAATATATTCCTAAAAATCGCATTTTAAACTACTCGTATCTATGTTGAACACGAGAAGATCCAAATTTCCTACGATTCAGTAAAGTTAAATAAGTAATGTCTACACTGAACAAAACAGAGACGTCTGCAATCCTAACAAATGATACTCTAAACCTACAAGATGACCGTCTAACTGCCTATTTGATAATATTCCATCGAACTGAAATCTATGGGCCCACCTCAGAGATATGCTGTCTACAAATGCTTCCCTTATGATAGACGCTGCTTGACATTTCAAATAGATATCTAATGGGCTTTAATTTTTCTTTTACATAATTTGAGCCTCGAGTCAAACAAAACTGTTGGTCGTCAAGAGAACAGTTCTCGAAAAATGCGTCATTTTGATCGATTTTACAAATTTTTTTCAACCAAAACTTTACGAAAATTTGGAAAGAAAAACAATTTACAACAGAAAACTAAGAACTTTTATCATATTCCCTTTCTTTTGCCATGAGACGTAATGAACAAGAACGTCTAAACCTTCTACATTCAATATTTCTAATTTTATTATGCAAAATAATAAAAAAAGACGGCTAGCAAACAAATTGAAATCGATACGAGTATTTTATATGAGATGGGAATTTGCAGACAGACTGAATGACAGACGGAGAAAATTTCCATTTTATAAGAATAAAATAGATGACCTGTGGATTAGCGAGAAAAGTCACGAGAACGTCTACCGTGAGCCTCCGTATTGGAGTGTCGTGCCTGGAAAGTGCGGAATCCCTCGTCTAGAAGCTCGTGTGACGGCTTTCACGGAGCGGCGAGAGGTGAGAGAATTTGTAAGCAGGAGATTCTATTCTTGACAGGTGGATTCGCTTGGCTCGTCTTACTCAACGTTTTATAGGCCCGCATCATACACCAGACAGGCAATGGCTCTCCTGCAAAACGGCCGAACTTACTACAGGCGCAGGAAGTGAGGCGGGAGCAACACTATACAAAAATAGGAGCAACTACATCCATATACTATCCTGCGAGCCGCCGCATGAGCCAGTGGCGAGGGGTGTTGAGCACCAGCCGTGTAAAGATGTAAAGTTTTGGGAGGTGAAATGGTAACGTGTATTATGGGAGTGTATTCAGTGGAGCTCAGTTTTTATTGTGGTCGCTTATTGTGCGCGGAAAGGACAAGTTTTTGTACTTATCTGTTCTGCAGAGCATCTCTCTTATTTTATCGCATCTGTCAGACGTAGAGAGACGTAGTGAAGCGTCATGATAATATTCTCTGCGTCGCTCTGAAGCTCATCATTTCTGATATTCTCAAGCAAGCAAGCAGGTTAAAAGCCAAAATTTCTTTAGGTAAAGATAAAGAAAACTTCCCAAGGTCAAAGAAATATTAATTTATTTTTAAAAATCTCATGGAACTAATAGCTAGAATAGCTATAAAATTGATTAACCATATGGGTCGTGGAATGGAATGTGGAGGGTGGCGTTATAAGAATCAGAAGCATGGACCATTGGATAAAGAGACCAGAAAAGAATAGACACTATTAAAGCTGGAACTGGAGGACGAGGATGCTGAAGAATAATTATATTGAATAAGAATTGAAGATTTATACAAAAGAGAAGAAAAGGAAGGGACGCCTTGGATCAGAATTCAGAAAAGAAGAACTAGAGCTTTTAGACACACCCTGAAACACAATGAGTTCGTGAAGAATGTATAGAGGGATAAATGCAGGGAAAAGTCCCAAGAAAAAGCCAAGGGATAAATTTATACGATAAATAAAAAGAAGAGTGCGTGAAGAGAACCACCAGGGAGTAAGGACACCAGCATTAGATAGAATGGAGCGCTGCAATAAACCATTCCTAGGATTAAACGACCAACGAATGAATGACTAATGGGGATTGGGTTGATGTGGTGGCTAGACTACTGGCTAACCATGCGGGCGGCCAGGGTTCCAATCTCTGCAGAGGAGGATGTTTTTTAGAGGAAACCCGGTCCCTACTCGAGTGCCTTGCGGAGATCACTTCAAGCGCAGTACTCCATCTGTCGGATGAGACGTTAAGCCGTGGTCCCCTTCGCGCCTTTCGTTAGGACCAGGCTAAGGCCGACGCTGGGTTTTCTATCCACCCTCCCTCCCTTACCTTTCCCCTACGGCGCAAATAAACTTAGCTGTCAGTCGCCTCCCCAAATATCCATCCACCCATCAATGATTAACCTTATGGGACCATAACGTATACGCTTTTAATAAATGAACAAAATACACAAAAGCATTTCTCGTTCCTTAAATCTGGGTACGCAAGAAACCAACGGAGATCTGTTTTATTTTATATAAGTTGCAACATGGGTTAAAAAGGGTTCTAGGCAAATGCGATGAGAGAGTACGAGAAAGAAGCTATTTTACACTTATCAGGCCTCAGTTAGCATATGCCGCTAGTATATGGGATCCGTACGAGGAAGGTATGATAAAAGAATTAGAGCGTGAGCAAAGGAGATCTGCTAGGTTTGTTAAAGGCCGTTATGATAATTGTATAAGTGTTACGAGTTTAATAGAAGAACTAGGATGGGCATTACTATCAGAACGCAGGTTAAAATTTAAGTTAAACCTTTTAAGTAAATTCGAAACCGATTTGTTCACAGATGACGTTAGATATATATAGAGAACCCCTGCGTATTATGCTAGGTTTGACAGATTAACAAAATTACAGAGATAAGTTGTCGTACCGATAGATAAAAAATGTCATTGTTCCCGCGTACCATAAGAGAGAACAATAGGCAGCGTAGCAAAGGGATATATAGGTGAAATATAGTTAGAGTAGTCTGTAGTGCATGATGCATGTAATATCAACCAATAATCCCTTTCTTATTATGTAGATACTAACCACCTAGCTGCATGTGACCCTGTTCTCTAGCATGCCTCCCTTAAATATCCTACTTGCATGGCAATAGTGCATGTTTGGTGATCTTCACCCCCTGCCACACACCCTCGTGGTGGCTCGTTGATGTAGATGTAGACATGACGAGAATTTCAATTCATTTCCAAATCTTATGACCGAGAATTGAAGAAGGAACGTGTGTTGTCACCAGTGAGGAGGAGAGATTATAGAAGCGGGTTAAAAGAGGAGAGGACATGGGCGAGCAGAAAGAGACGGCGAGAAAAACATTGGCGAATTGAACGCGGCTCTTATTATTATTATTTGGCGTGCGCTCCGACGAGCGCGTTCTCTTGCGCCATCGCCCCGGCCGGGTCACGTGACACAATTAGGCGCGCGCTGCGCCCTCTCCCGGCGGGAAGGAGAAATAAGATATATGCATAATGCAGAGGGAAAGAGAGGGCTGCTCGCCCCGGGAGGGAAAAAGAAATTGGTTGTTGCGCGCTGAGTGGCGAATTTGTCGACGGAAAAAAACAAAAATAAACGAAAACAAAACAAACAAGCCTTCTCTCTCTCCCTCTCCACTCAAAAGCTCCACATTCCCTCTGCGTGCGACACGCCTGATGACGTCATTAGCCCACTTCCATTTTTGTTTTTTTTTTTTTGCTTCAGGTGGTAATGAGGTCTCACCGAATGAAATAAAGACGCCCTCTCACGCCGTCGTTACTCACCGTTGATATATTTATGGATTCCTCTCAAGGGGTTAAATGTCGAGTGCGTACTGAATGAAAATACGTTTTAACTTTGGACTAAACTGAAGTCTTAATTTAGGGAAACTACAGTTTTATAGCAAACGACGCGCACTTTAAAATTCTCGAAAAGTTGTGTCACGCATTCATTTTAAAGTATCCACGAAGTTAAAAATATGGCTAACCAAAGAGATCCTTACTAAATTTAAATTAAAGCCGTTTCCAACGATCACCGGAGAAAAATGGATTAAATATGTATAATAGACAATCATGGCGAATGTGGTAGAACACGAAATGAACAAACGACATAAGCACGTATGAAAGAGTACTGGCACAAACTTCGTGGAAACTTTTTCTACATCGTAAAAAGGAATAAAAAACACTTCAACATTTTAATTTTAACCCAATCAAGGTGTGAGCTCGTTTTTCCATCTTCAGGGTAATGCCTTGAGACAAGAGCATTTCTTTTTTAATGTGAAGCGAAATGTAAAAGAATTTTTCTCTCTCGAATATGGGGATAAAAGTATGGTCGTTAAGTGCACATAAGGGTAGGTAATCACTGTCGCTTACATAGTCATAGGCTAAATCAATGCTTGACGATTGAGCGTGATAAATCCACAGGCCGTAATCGTTTAGGGGCTGAAGAAATGGAGGGTAGACAGTCATGGAGGTAAAACAATTTGATCAAATTGGAGGATATAAAATCTGAAACCAAGAATGACGAAAGAAAAAGAAAGGACAATTACAACTCCAGAAAATTTATGAGAAAATAAAACAGAAAATTAAAATTAAAATCTGGAACTCCTGTACTTAAGGTAGCTTGAGCGAGACAGTTCCCTAGTCACAATGGATACAATGTTATTACCATACGTTTACATTTCAGCAGATGTAAGAAACATTGATGAAATATTGCTATATTAACTGTCTTAGTCTTTCTTATGACTAAAATTCTGTGTAATTAAACGTAAATATCTATTTTTAATACATCTATATGTTTTAATTTGACTCATTATTTTGCGCGGTGCGTTTAAAACTCCTTCTCAGCAACTTTTTTTTTTAATCCTGAAAAAACTACTGCGGTGACGATATGAATAATTTTCAAAAATACATGTAGAGACTATACAAACTTCACACTCAATTTTTTGACGAGATATAGGTGTTAGTCTAGTTAGAGGAGACACTATGACCTCTTGCGTTCACTATTGTGCACTAATAACTTCGGAACACAACAGCGAACTAGCCTTCTTTCATACTATTGACTCTGGGCACTCCAATAGAGATCGATTGAAAAGTTTACGAGCGCTAAGCAGCAAAGGAACGTCGATTATAGCAACGGTGATTGTTGTCAAGATCGTTGATCTTCAGTAATGTCATAATCATGTATATAGTGAGGCTTTTAATTACTCCGTAATCAAAAGTATACGGTTATGAATATTGAATTTACGAGAATGAAAAAACTTCACACGAAAAATTAGGCCATAATTGTTGTTCACTAACAGATTACCTAACTATCGGAAGTTGCAAAAATTATCATCAGCGCGTATTACTCCAATAAAGCGCCGTTCGTGTAAGTTGAAGTGATCTTGTGAGCGCCATTGTGCGCTTAAGTACATATTTTGAAAGAAAAGCTTTCAATAGGTTTATTGATCGTCCTCGCGAAGGGAAGGTTTGTTGATATTTTGCAGAGATGAACCCATTAAGGTCGCTGGTGCCGGTAACAGTGAGCCCTTGAGAGCACAATTTCAACTTTTAACGTAAGCCGAAAAAATTCTTTCACTGCATTACACCTAAGTTGAGGAATTTATACGGCGTAATCACCGAGCATAGAGTAATATAAGTAACGCAAGGGACATATTTTAAAATTTTGGTCAAAACATTGTTAAAACTTGAGTTTACGGATGGGATTTAGAAGTTTAAGCGAAATACATGGGAGAGCAAGCTTTTTTTAACTTTGAATGATACCTTGATATTTGTTTGCAAACATAAAAATATGAAATGTGTTTCTTTGGGTATAGGAAAAATATGTGTGAATGCTATCGTACTATTTCGAAATATGAGTCAAGTGCCATAAGGCTACGTGTTAAAATAGCAATAAATTGCCAAGTAACCAAAGCGGAGGCATGCAGATTTTTCACTTTTATCTATACACTTCGTACTATGACAAAAACGCCTAAAACGTCCCAAGCCAGCTTAGTGCCTCGATGATGGATCAAGGGTGGATACTTTGGCTTTTTTTATTATTCGGGGCGCCAGGTAATTTTGGAAAAATTTTCTTACGCTGCCTCAGGTAATTTTGGAAAAATTACCACCAAAGTCCACATGACACTAAGGATGATAAAAAGACAATTAAACTCAACGTTCAGATCACAAAAATAACCTTGTAATTCTCCTAAATTCTCTCAGAATCAAAATAAGTCTCATCAGAACGAAGAAAACAATTACTCCCCGACACTCAATTATAAACCACCGTTCCTAAGTGATAAAACCCAGCCATGGCCTTCACAAATTTTATTTGTAAATTAAACAATAATAACAACTTGTCTTTATTGAGCGAATTTAGGACTGTAGCGTCCTCTCTTACAATTAACTCATTTGACGAACGCAAACATCCATGTCCATGCAGTGGATAAACTACACAGGCGAGATTCGAACCCGCGACCCTCAGGTTAGCAGGCTAGGACTTTACCCCGCCGCCACGGGAGCCGACAAATTAAACGTAAAATTAAAATGTAACACTAATCGTTACAGCATACGAACGAATTTTGACGCAAATCTGCAGAAAAACACAAATCGCACCGACCGCCTTAATGGTGGACATTAAGTAGGCGAGTGCACGGGGCGAGTGATAGTTCTCCGTCTACCCGTTAAACTTGCCGAAAACTCCACTTCCTCTTCCGCACTCAGTCTCAGTACGCTCCAACCCCCCCCCTCGCCCCCCCTTCGCTCTCGTGTGCCTTCTCACATCCCCCGGTAACAACACGCGTCGGATCCCCAATCGCCTTTCTCACGCTGCCTCAGGCATTAAGGAAATGAACACGCTCGCATTCGCAAAGGGAACGCTTGTTCGCTCAAAGCACTCAAGAAGAATACCGGAGGAATCCGTCACACCCCCCCTTTCCCGCCTAACCGTCCCCCACCCCCTCCCAACAGCCTCCGCGCAACAATGGAAGACGATGAGGGGGGGAGGAAACAGCAGGAGAAGGAAAAAGACTGAATACATCCGGCGACAGCGATCCTGGAATTTCGTAGGAGCGTAAGTTGGAGGAAATCGAAGCGGTAGAAAAGCCGCAAGTTTGTTAAAAAACCCCGGCCTGTGAGAGTAAAGACCACACTCGAATTTTACGTTTCGTTTCCACCAGCTGTAGGAAGCATGAAGTAAATGTTTTAATATAAACGGTGAAATTATACACTTTTATCCGACAAAAATTCCCATTAACTATACAAAAATATCTCTGTATATCTTATTGACTTATTTATACATCTGAATATATCGGGGTTTATATCAGAGTTAGATCGCGTGCAGCGAAGAGGAGCTAGGTTTGTGAAACGATGCTACGATAAGTTGGCTAGTGTGTCTGGACTGTTAGAAGAATTAGGATGGGAATCGCTATCATAGTGTAGATTAAATTATAGGCTTAACCTAACTAAATTTCAGGAAAATCATTTCTCTGACGACGTAAAAAACATACTATTAACCCCCTCGTACTACGGCAGATTAGACCGCGCCAATAAAATTAGAGAGCTAGATTGTAGAACCGATAGGTATAAAATGTCATTTATTCCGCGTACCATTCGGGACCATAACAGCTGTGATCGTCGTCATGAATAGTTCGAATAGTGACAATAGCTAGACAGTACATCTTTCTCTTTATATTCTCTACGCTCTTATTTCTGCATGATGTAAATATTGATGTTTCATTCATGCATGATATTTTGAATATGTAGTAGTAGTCTTTGTATCCCTTGCATGTTGGAATGAATGAGGATAGAATGTTTCTTGGTTATTAGATTTTTAATTGGCGCTTTGCATGTGTGGTACGCGGGTTTCAATGTAATTTCGGTGTTCTACCGTATCATTCATGCATGCCTGGTATGGAAGTACCCCCTGCCGCACACCCTTTGGGTTGCTTGCAGGGTATGACGTAGATGTAGATATGACTCATCTTTATCACGCGGTGCGTCTAAAATTCCTTCAAAACGGAAAGTCTTTTTGTTATTCTGAAGAAACAACTGCAGTGAGCAAAAGAAAATTTTTAAAATGTAAATGAGGAAACTAAAACTACTCAACATTAAATTATTAAATTACTGACGAGATCAATGATTTATTATTCCCTCATTTTTTTTAAACAAAGTCTCTCTGGAGGTTATACGCGTGCCTAATCTCATAAAAAAAACTTGCCCAGAGAAACTTACACAAATAATCAATCCGAACTAATAAATACATAGTCAGTTTAGTACATACATACTTAGGATTTGTCCTGCGGGAAGCACATACGTGAAATTTGCGCACAGCAAGTCGTAAATTAGGATTTACTAAAAGAATGCTAGGAAAATGTGACAAGAAAGTAAAGAAGAGATATTATTTTTCCCTCGCGAGACCTGACTTTGAGTACGCAGCTAGTATATTGGACCCTTACAAAGTAGGACTTGTTTCAGATTTAGATCGAATAGAGCGGAGAGCAGCTAGATTCGTTAACATTGTCACGATAAACATAGCAGTGTTAGTGAATTGCTGAGATATTAGGATGGGAACCTCTACCCGATCAAAGGGAAAAATACAGATTAAATCTTTTACGAAAGTTTGATGTAGACTTTTTTCCGTAGGTTCAACATATTTTACTAGAGCCAAACTAGTATGGTAGAAACCGGCAGACAAAGGCTCATACTACCTATCAGAAAACCACAAATACTCCTCATTTTCTCGCACCAATTGTGAATACCAAAAACAGATCAAAACACTGCAATAATTCGTCAATATGCTATTACATTTAGTCATATCCCTCATCCAATTCCTTTTTTCTCTCTTCCTTCTCCCTTTTTAACTTTCCCTGACACCTCCCGCAACACGCTTCCCACAATGGCTCGCAGGACAGTGCGAGGATGTTGATATAAAGGGACCCGGATTATTATTCTCCCCAATGCAGCGAGAACGAGAGCCTGTTGGGGACATGGGGACATCTGCTCTCATTCCGTCGGAATCGAGGACCCCATTTCCTCTGACAACATTCGCCTCAAACCTCTTCAGCACCAAATTATTTTCGCGCCTGAGTTGTCTCTTGGGGGAAATGGGAGGGGGAAGAAGAGAACGCCAGGGTCGAAGGCTGTTGGCGACGAACTTCGAAGTAGCGGAACGCCGGGAAGGCTACGGTGCCCAATCGAAACCACTGAAATGTGAACAGAGACGTGGTAGCTTGGCAAGAGGGCAAATGCCTGGAGACGGTAAAATAAGGGGAATGGATTGCAGAACAGGCTGGTTTAAAACGTTATTTTTACCGCGAACGATAAGAGAAAATAGGAGATTAGACCGATGCCAATGAGACATTAACACTAACCAGTAGTGCTGCATTAATAATTCTAACCAGTATTTATATCTTGAGTAGAGTACTGCATGTTCTTCTACGTATTACTCTCCTAGTTTCTGGTCTGACTGCGCACTAATGCCCTGACTGCTTTTGGCCTGCGCCTGGCATTCGGAGGAACGTGCGCGGTTCTGATTTGAACTGGGATGAGCGCTGCATCCCTAGTGTGGAATCACCCCGTGCCACACACCCTAGTGGTGGCTTGCACGGTATTTCGTCAATGTAAATGTAGAGACTTTTAACTACATGTGCCGATAGGTAGTGAAGCTAGTTCGTTAATCCCCTCCCGAATTCATCCATCCTGATCTTCTACCAAAGTGCGGACAACAGGCCATGCATGTTTGTGGTATACTTCTTGTATTTCTGTGCATTAACGCAGTGCAGCAGAAACATCAAAACAAACAGTCTAACATTGGAATCATACAAATAGTATTGAGATTAAATAAGATCACTTTGTATAAACCACACAAACTTTAAATGGTATAAGCCCGACCGGTTTCAACACTTTTGTGTCATTCTCAAGGGGTAATACCCCTTTATCAAGAGATAATACCCCTTTTATCAAGAGATAATACCCCATTAATATTATCCCTTGAGAACGACACGAAAGTGTTGAAACCCGTCGGGCTCATACCACTTAAGGTTTGTGTGGATTTTATGCAAAGTGATCTTATTTCATCTCAATATGATGTCAAAATTCCACAAAGTAAGCTCGAAAACCATTGAAGATACATGGAAATAGTGTAGCGCACGCGAATCTTCGCCTTCAGAAAAGTGTTAACATGTTTTTACTAGCTCATCGGTAGTCGTAGTTACATTTATTAAATAAAGTATAGTGTAATGTATATTAGTGCTAACTCAACCCCTGCTACACACCCTTGAGGGCACCCGCAGGGTGTTCTGCAGATTTGCATTTCTTCCCGTAGTGTCACTAGTTACGCTTATTTCGGCGCTCAATGAATCCAGCGACAGTTTTGTTGTTTTTTAAAGAACTGTTCTGTATTGCAACGCAGGCAGCGAATAAAAACGCAGTCACCCGCTCTGCCCAGCTAAGCCAAAAGACAGTAACTGACGAAATTACATATTTTGAGATTAGAGTTGATTTTGTTATTTTCAGCCTTGAGGACTTCAAATACACTAAAAGAAAACCGTAAATGTAGTAGTTTGCGTCATACTACATCCAGTTTCCACCGTATCTACCGAATAACTATCAGTTTTCTAGACCAGATAACACTAACTAGATTATTTCATACAGAAAATCTCATTACTTTTGTTCCCTTAGGATTTATCTTCAGTCCAAACTTACAATTTAAGAATTAAATAAATTTTAATCTCTTTGCAGATGAATAAGATGATGAATCGAAGACTCGAAGATGAAAAATTTTGTATGCAATAACTCAGAACCAACAATGATACAATAACTCAGAACCAACAATGATGCAGTTACTGTCTTTTTCGTATTGTCTTAGCATAACAGGGCAGAATTGCTCATGTCTGACTGAAATATTCATTATAACTGGAAAAAATGTTTCTCAACCTGAATACATGAAAGTTCAGTCTAGGAATGTCTCGGGATATATGTTGAAAAGGGAAAACTGGGTGAGGCGTTAATCTCTTTAAGCTTAGCAGGGTAGCGCAGGCGTTAACACAATTTTGCGCCCGATATTCACAGTGATAGAGAACAACAAGATGGCTAAAGTGGCAAAAAGAACTTGGCAATGTATCGTGGGGTCTTGCTTTATAAACCGCGGTCTGGGCGACCGATTTCTTAAAGTGTGAATTCCACACAACACTTATGATTGCTAAATTCAAAACGAAAGTCTCGAGGAGTAAAGGAAAAAAATGACTCGAGAGGAACCAGATTTAAAAGTACTACACCATCGTCTCTCTTGGTAAAAACCATTGAGTAAAGCAATGAGCAAAGATGGCTCCTTGACGCACTATAGTGAAACATGTTATTTCTTGCGAAACGTACAAAATCCCAATGTTTTCAGCGTGTTAGCGTCACAACTGTTCGTTCACGATGCTCGATTTTGTACTTAAATGGCTTTAATATTCTAATGAGCAATCGCACGGTATGGCCCCACATATTCTCTTCTTGGGTCAAAAAAATATTTGAGCATTTGACATCCCAGGGGGAGCAGTTGACCAAACACAAAGTCCAGTCTTGTTCAATTCACGCATCACTTTCTCGCCAGCTTCGGTTTCCTAGAAAGAAAAATGTCACGCGATTCGGGGGTAGCTGAACGTGTCCAGAGAAGAATCACCTGGATTTTCTACCATGGGATGCCATAGCGACAGCCGAGTGCCCTTCGCACTGAGCTACCTTCACCTCGTAGGACTTGACGTCACGACTTTTCTCAACTACTGTTTACTATTGAGCCTCTTCACCCTAGTATTCTCGCATCCCGTACTAAGAGGGTTCCCTGTGGTAATAGAAATAAAAGGCCCTGCTCCAATTCCTTGAGGAAAAATAATGCTAAACTAAATCTAAAAAATACTTGTGACACGCATTAAATTTATTAATGTTGTTTAGATTGGTTTGTTTACATTTTCGAACGCATGCCTTTTTCTTTTGTTTGAGAATGATAAGCTCGCTCTGGAATTTCTAAAAGCTTCGAGAAGACCATTTCCAGTATATAGACTTGCATCAGCGCCTTTTCAGTGCAGTTTTCCTTGAATCATCGATCTAGTTGTTGTACAGTTACAGGGATTAAATGGTCCCCACATAAACCTATTTCTGATAAATTAAAACCGCAATGTAATAAGACATTATTATTGCAATTCAATAAATTCATTAGTTTCTATAGCATTGGTATCATAACTATAGTGCAGTGAATGATAGTGAATGCTAATGGTACTTATTGGCGCAAGTTGGTGATAACGCACCCACTACCAAACACCATTGAGGTGGCTGGCAGGGCCATACGTAGATGTAATGTGTACGTAATGAAAATGACATCTATTATTGAGCAAATAACAATAAGTGCAGCTAATACTTTTAACAAGAATACATTCTAAAATAGTCCAAAAAGGTATGCAATAAAAAAGTCTTAAAGAAATGAAAATCTCTATAAGGTGGTTACCGAGATAGACTAACTTTTTCGGAAACGAAAAAAAGTGAGCAGGATTTAGGTTCAGAGGAAAGGAATTTACTAACGTAATGTATGACGTCTACACTTCTATCAAATAAAGCCCGTTAGCTTAACAAAAATTCAAGGAAATACTTTGTAAGCTGTTAAACTAACAGATCGTCACATTTTGAGTTCCTATGTAGGTTAGAAATTTCCGTAAACTACAGAAGCGACGCTGACATTAAAGTTGAACCAACTTGACGAAATTCCAATAGGGCCTCATCACGACGAATTTAGTGACAAAACCACCGACGAAATTACGAAAAAAAAGACGACGAAGCAGCGGCGGTAAAAAAGCGAACACCAGCGGCAGAAATCTACGAAGCAACTCCCTTCAGAGAGGGAGAGAGAAAGAGTTAGAGGAGCAGGGCCGGAGATATTATGAAGGAAAGGCTGTAAATCTAAAATTCAAATGCGATCCGATGGAATGCGAACGCCCGACGCGATGACTGCATTGTTCCTGGGCATTTCCTTCTATTTCTCCACTGTTTCCTCGGAATATCCTGCTCCAGGGTTGCAGAGTGACATGTATTTTATATCCGGGGGAAATTGGGGGCGAGGTTTGAGGGGGATGGGGAGAAACGTCCAACAAAAGGGACCTTTTGTCGCCGTGACAGGGAAATGCTCGGATGGAATGCCAGACTTTCCTTTCCTGGCGGTCGACGCTTCCCAAGTAGCGCCGGACGCCCTCTGCGCGCGAATTGCAAAAGAAAGAAAGCCCAGACGACTTTCGACGCAGGGAATGCGAGACCGGAATGCCTGCGAGTGTTCCACGAGGTAGACCAACACATAAAGATGGCACGCCCCGTGCGCGGAGGACGATTCCTAGAACTGTGACCCGCCGCCATGTTGCTACTCTCAGCTGAGCCTTAACGAGCATTGGAAAAAACCTGTTTCCGTCGATATTCCGTTGTTTTGCGTGCCTCTCTGCTTCTGTGGATGTGCATTATTTTGACATATATTTATGGCAGCGCATAAATAAAACAGGACATGAACTGGCATCTCTATGAATATTAATTTTTTTGCTTATCAAAGAAGATGGTGCATAAAAGAATACCAATTACTGCCTTTATCCTAGTCTTGCCGTAGGTTATACTAGGTATAACGTATATACGATAGTTGCGCCCAATAGCGGAGAAACTCACTCAAGTTAAAAAAAGTCTAAGAGGTTTATATTCCACAAATTTAGTAGTTCCAATTGCACAAGAAGACCATTGATTTCCATTTCTACAAGTGCGTGTTAACTTACGATCCCCGAGTATTGTTTGTTTTGATTCATGACAATGCCTGCCCTCACATTGCGCACGTGGCGCAACAACTTTTACAAAACTTAAGTTGGGAATAATTATCTAACCTCCAAACAGTCAGGACCTCGCTCCTTGTGGCTTCATCTTTTTTGTACCTGAAATCGAGTATTGGTGGCAAGATGTTCAACAATGACGACGAGATTAAAGAGCACGTTATTACTTGGTTGACATCACAGGCGACACCTTTTTATGAAGAGGGAATACAAGAGCTTGCATCGCGCTATGACATGCGCCCACAAAACGGTGGGAATTGTGTATAAAAATAGTTCAAGGTCTCAATATTCTTTTACAATAAATTTTTTCTGAATATCTACTTCTCTTATTTGACCTGTCAAACGGAAGTTACTTCCTGGATGCAAACTCGTAAGGATTTAATTAAAACTGCCAATGAAAAGAGAAGAGTCCTGGTAAATTGATTGAAAATAAAATATGGAAATCATACCCACTATTTTTCAAGTTATTAGCTAAATACTGCCGCTATTAAAGTCAAAAGGCGGTAGTTCAATACAAATGGCGCTGCAGTCGGCTGCTATGTCATTACACGTGGAAATTAATTATACATTCGCGGAATTTCCATCATTTTTGCACCTTAAGTTTGGTTTACAATAGATAACTCATCGCATCAGGGAAAGCAGAATTTTATAAACCATGCTAGTAAAAATGTGCAATGAAGTGATTTTTTTGACTCCGATATTCAGACCAGAGCGACTTCAAATTACACGGCCGACGTCCCTATCTCCCACCTAATTTTGAAACAAAAGCGGAGGCACCCTCACACGCTGACCTATCGCGGTGTACCCGGAAAACATACCGTCGACACCTTGTTCACAGCCTCGCACCCTGCGCTTTCATTTATCAGCGACCGCACACACCGCGAGAGGCTAAAGATTGCAATATGCTTGACATCCTTTTCATTCCGTGCGGACATGTTCCGAGCTGGGACGCCATGCCCTGAGGTGTCACACTTGTCACGACCCGTTTCATCGCAGAATAGCCATGACCGTCAAGATATGTGATCTCCCATTAAAGTAGTTTCACACCTGATGGCTTACCGATTCCGACACAAATTATAAAGCATTAATAAAGCATTTTTTTCGCTCATAAAACCGTTTATTAACTCTACACTGACAGCACATTCACTCTTATACATCAGTTGAAGTTTTTTTCTAGCGAGATACTTGTGACTGACCGGGAATTCAGGAGGTGAGACGAGTAACTTTTCAGGATTTTTCAATAATATAATTCCACCATGAGCATGAAACAGCAATGCCTCCACAATATTATTCTATCAATTGCAATAAACACTTCAAAGTTCTTTCTTCCAGCTTCAAATATTGTTATATGAGCTTAATCTGGTAAATTGACATAACATTTCAATTCGCGCATGCGCGGTATTTACTTTCCTCGCCAATTTTATTTCCACCTAAAATATTATGAATTTTGATTCAAAAAACTTATTTGTGTTACACCTGATTTTAATTTTTTGCACGAAAATCGCCCAAATTTGGCAATCATGGCGTTCGTATATCGTTGTTTGAGTTCCATAGGCATATATTACTATATTATAGCATATAGCATAAGTATAGCATAAGTACAAAAGAAAAGTTAGATTAAAATTGCCACAAAATCATACAGAAAAATGATCTAAATTACATGAAAATCACAGTAAAAGGGTCAACATGATAGAATATATTTTTTTTAAGTTTACGGTGGATTAGGATCTTCAGAAAGTAAGCGGGTTTAAATACAGTGTAAAGGAATAATCTAAAGAGAGGTTCACTAACGCTCTCTCTCATAAAACATGTCCATTTAGAGTGATAGAAATGAGAAACGTAACTAGCGTCTCACTTAATCCTCGATAAACATACATGGATCACCCTACTGCATTAATTTCCGACCATTTACGTTTGTTGATATCAAATTGTAGTCTAACATTGGCGACGCATGTTACATTTCAGTCTTGTAAAATACATATATTCTTTCAAATATTTTTTTGCACCCATGTAAAACCAGAAATGGAATAAAAGGGATTGTCTTAATAAGGATAGCAAGTTTAAATGCCATTCTAGAATTAATAAATTCACAGTCAACAATTTCAATGTAAAACGGACGTTACACAATTATGAACATGCAATTGTGACAACAGAGCACTCAACAAAAACACTGTTCCTCAAATAAACCAACAAAAGAGCAATAATTATTTCCGTAATATGCAGTATAAATATTAATTAATATTCAGTATAAATATCAATTTTAGCACATTAATAGAACTGATAGTATAAAAATTGTCACAGAAAATTTAGTTTGATTGTTGTAGGTGGGCTACGATGATAATATGACGGGATTACAACATATTCTTCCTTACATGAAGCGCTATAAAGTGTGGATTGCATTGATAATGCTGCATTATAAAGTATATTAGTTAATTAAAATTCAAATTACATGCATGATGTTAATCGAAGAAATATCGAATTGAACAACCCTGGGTCATACGGAGTCAGCAGAGTCATCTGTCGAAGTTGGATGGATGTAGAGTGCCCAGTTCGTCCTTCGAGTGAGGCAAGATGGAGGAGAGCGGGATGGTAGGGCGGGGGGAGGAGGGAGGGTGGATCTGACGTCACTTCCTCCCTACCGATTTCCTTCTCTTTCTGCCCAACCCCCCCCCCCGCCCCTTATCCCGCTTGGTTCCTCGCCATTCCAACTCTATGGAGCAACCGGCAGAGACCCTGGAGAGAAGTTAAATGCACCCAAATGGAGTACTTCATAACGATGCCCTCCGTAAATGACGCCTTGGGGCGGGATTGCAGAACTTTTTGTGAGCGATGAAGAAATCCGGAGAGTCCTGGTCTGGGAAAGGGAAGTGGTGTGTGACCTTTTTTGATTTTTTGTTTAATTTCTGGGTCATACGCTCTCTCCGGGATCCATCATGGAAGTGGGTGATTAGAGACTTCATCGGGTCCAGAAAAAAAGGGCGAAATATCCCGAATGCAATATTTTATTTTTTTATTGTCCCAGTTGTCAAAAAAACCTTAACGCGCTTTTGTTCGTTCATTGAGACGAAACCTTCCAGAGTGCGTTATTAGATCCGGAATTAATTCGAGAATATTTGAATTTTAAACGTCGTTTCGAAACTTTTTTAATTCGTGGAGTCAATTTAATTCCGGGTGAGATTTTGAAACTTTTTGATTAATTTAGTGGAACTCGCTGTTGCTCGTATGCTATTCTCACTTCGCCGGAAAATTTCGAAATTGATGTGTCAAATTTTAAAATGTTGCAATTTGAAAGTAATAGGAACAAAATTGCTGGGTGAAATCGGTTTCCACATCTCAGATGAGTTATAAATACACGGTCACGTCACTGAAATTGAGCTAAGTGACGTGAGTGAGCGTTAACCACTAGGAGGGGAGATAACACGAGAGGTGGAGGTGGAGAGATAACACGAGCGATTAAAATGCTGCCTCAATGCAGTGCGAGGTTACGCGTAGAGTGCAATTCAATTACTACCGGGCAACGTGATTATCTATGCACCTTTCGTTAAAAGCGTGCTACTTTTCCAAAAATGGGCTTCCCGACAAAAGCGTGCTACCATCTGTTACCTTCCCAACAATGGGGGGATGAATTTTAGAAAAAATAGGATACTGCATTTTCTCACTAATTCTGTATTATAGTATAGCCTCAGTAACGTTATTTTATTTTAAATGTTATGGGATACTAATTTTGTGTAATTCAAGATTCTTGATGTGATTCTGAGTAGATGCTCTACGTTGTGTGAACAGAACATGCCTACTTATACCTAACGAGCTAATAAAATAAATAACATATATTAACTAAATAAGCATATTTAAGTCTGAAAATATATTGATTTTTCATGCTGTACGGGGAAAACGCCTAAACCGCACAAAGAAATTTTGCAATTCTGTTAAATAAATACTGTGGTGATTTGGTTACTTTTAAATATAGTCGAGAAGAGAGACAAAATGCACAGTTAAATTTCTGAGGCGACCCATTCGTTAGAAATTCCTCATGCTTTCGATAATGTTTCCCTGGCAAACATACTAGGAAAATGCCACGGGTATATACTCCAGATCGACTTCATTTAGATAATGAGGAGTTTTTAATGCATACATTTCGTCAGCAGTTTAACGGCGTGCAGTTACCACAATGGTATGTTTTCGTAGCATTCCCCATGTAAAATGACAGGTTCATTAGGCTAAATCTTGAAATTTATGTTGGAAAATATCTAATATTTTGGTAGATTTGGAATGGTGAGATATTTTTCTTTGTAATGATGCCATATTAAACGAATTCTGTCAGATATATCTCGCTCAAACTACCTTACCGCCGCCTTTTCCTTTGGTTCTATTATCTTCTCACGCAAATCCGGCGGGAATGCCTTCATATAATCCCAACCTCGTCCCACAAGGGATTAGTTTTTAACTACGCTGAAATTTCCATCCGATGCATGCTTAACGATAAAATGGGGGTCCTCAAAAACGCTGCAGTTTGCATGAATTATCTTACGAAGGGATATATTTTCTTTCTCGATGTGACAGCACTTACCAGAAAAAAATGGTTCTCTATTTCTGCGATAACATAAACTATCTTTTTTACTCTCTGTGCTAAATATTTTACGGGATAAAAGCCCAGTAGAATACCATCCTCTGAGACAGAGTTTCCCAAACTGTCTTCCACGGATCCCGTGAAGCACTGCGAGTGATTCTCTTGGGCTCCGTCTGCGATAGTTATGAAGATGACAAGGATCGCAAAAATAAAATTTCTGCAACCCTAAGCATTTTTTTCTGTAGTTTTCATTGTGAATATATATATACCTTTATATTCTTACTTTCTTCTCATGTATTCCCTAAATGTTTAATATTTTAAGGGGTACTACCAGAAATTTAAGCGTCAAAAAGAACAATGAGGCTGAAAAATTTTGTGTTAAAAATTGAATTTGGACTCGAACACACAAATTAAAGTGCAGTTAACGAGGTATTACAGACATATATAAAGGTCGTAACTATATAATAGAAATTTTTTCACTGTTATAAGTGAATGACAAAAACAAACATGCATGACCATATTAATAGCAGGATTCCCAAAAACCTCTGGAATCAATCATTTAACGAACACCGAACCAAACTTTCTCCAAAATTTCTTCACGAATTAGGAATGCTGCATGCAATAACAACTTGAATGCATGTAATTATATGCAAATTACTCTAAAGGTGCCTTCTGCTCATTACTACTATTTATATTTATTTCCATGACTAAATTCCCATGATAGCACATGACAATTCTGCTAATGACGTTACATTATGTTCAGGAATATACTTAAGGTAGTTTGAGTGAGATAGTCAGTCATAATGGACACCATATTCAAATTATACGTTTTAATTCCACCAGCTGTTAAGAGTGTATGAATAAAATATCGAACTATTAATGGTGCAATGATATACTTTTGTATGGCTGAAATTTTAGGTAACTAAAGAAAAATTCCGCGCGGCACTTTTAAAATTCCTTCACAACGGAGGGTTTTTTGGCGATTCTGAAAAAATACTGCGGTGACGATAATTTGAAAAAATGGTCGAGAAGACATACAAACAACAAACTTAATTTTTTGATGAGATCTAAGTGTTATAAACTCCTCATTTTTTATTATGGTTTCCATGGAGTATGTACACGTACCATTTACCATGTAAAAGGGTTGGTATTATATGTCAAAAATCTCGGAAAGTAGTCCGGTAAGGGGATGATATTTTGGTATTTTAGGAGGAGTGGAATAATGTTCTTTAATATGAGACGAAATTTATTGATTTCTAGGTGAAATGATATTTCGACAAACTTAAATTATACATACAAATTAAATATAAAACCTTAATTTATATTTCCACTGGAGTCGCTTTTCAAAGAATAGCAATACCACTCGGGTCAGAAGGGAAGCGGCAATCATCGCAGTATGTATCGATAGAACTGAGAGGGAATCAGGGACTCATTAGCAAGTTAACCACATGAGTGAATTCGATTAGATGTCAAGGGGAGCCTACTGAAATGCTGGGAGCTGTCTTCGTCTTTCACAACAGACCATGCGGCAAAAGACAGAATTCGCTGCCTCGTCCGCAAAGCCCATCCAACGCCACCTGACGTCAACGAGATTGATCAGAGATGACGAGAGGTTGACGAACGTTAAGATAGCGGCACATAATTGACGCTCTTTGTTTCGCATTGTCGTTATGGTGTTAACTCAACATGCGGAATCTAAGATTATATCCACTGAGACTCCTTCGCATCGGCGTAAAAAGCATTCTTACGCAAAGATATAATAGAATAAAATATAAATTTATTGCTCTAGGACAGAATTTCCAATGGAACATACAGTTGATACGGAAAAAGAAGCTCTGAGGCACGGAAAAATTTACAAATCACCTTGCTTAAACAAGATGAAATTCCAGATATTGTTGAAATACAAAAGTAATCTGAAACAAATGTAATGGAAAATTTACAAAAGAAAATTTTAGACACAGGTGTTAGTTAAGTGAACTATCCATTTATAAGGCTTCCGTTTCAACAAAAAGAACTATGGTAACTGAAAATAGGATTAACAATGAAGAATTACAGAAGCATAACGGACGTGAAAGTTTCACCATGAGGACAAAGTGACTTTGGCCAACTAAAACGGAATACAAAACAAAAGAGCAACTAGAACCGAGATGAGTCAGCAGGAGACGCATTAAAATAGAGAACATCAGTACAATTAGCCTAAAATTCAATTGTATAGGGTGATCAACAGCCATTTGATATAGGGAGAACGCCTTCTGAATACTCATTACGGACTTTCACTACAGATTCGTTATAATATAGCCAGTTTTTTGCTGCATGTTTTCGAATCATTTGTTTCGATATCGGAAAAGTGAACTGATTCAACGCCTGACTGCAAAAAAAATCGTACGTCTCTCCACTTGAAACTTGCAATTAATAGGCTTCGTTTTAACCGTCCTAAATTAATTTGGAAAATACCTCTCGGAAATTGAAAAATATGAAACAAGGAGTGGGAATTGGTATTCATTCAGACACGCGACCACGCTTCCGTACGATTTAATGTGGGAAACAATTAACTTTTGTTGCATACACATTGTTTTGCACATTTTTCTGGGATAGCGTTGGCAAATGTAAACGTACAAATGGGATGTTATTCAGCGTCAAGACTAGGTTTGCTAAAAATATTCTTACGGTGATGAATGTAAAGAAAAAGATAATTAGATCACGCGAATAATTTTCCAACATGAAAAAAGCAGCAATTGTTAAGTTCTTTTTAAACTCAACCGTAGTACAGGAAGTGATACATTATAATAAATCGTCACATACATATATAAAAAAGACATTCGTTAGAGTATTGGGATATTTCATAAGAATTAAGGATAACACGTCTTAGTGAGCTTTAATTGCGAAGGAACAATCTGTGCGCTTGAAGATTAATCAGTTCAGGTTTTCAGAAAACTGAAAAAACAAAACAATGGCACAAGGCTCCTTCCGATAGCCTTCATGAGATGGCGATACGGATTTCTACATGGATGGACCCTGTTATTACACCACACGCACGAAGTTATGTTCACCGTGATTTAGATAAAATATTAAATAAAAACAATATTCCCACGGAGGCCATTTTGAGAAACTCGGGGGCCAATTCGATGGAAAATTGAGTTTTTATTCCGCGTCGCTAGCGCCGCCACGGAATCAGCCAGGCATCCACGAAGAGAAGCGAGCCCGTTTTTAAATTAACGCGAGGGAAAATAAAAGAACTTTACAAGGTCAGTGAAAACAATAAAATTTGACGTGAAATGGAGACAATTCTTTCCCTCTCCCTCTCATATTCGGCTCTCAATTCCCGCCGAAGTACGCATTCCTCCGAAAGTAATTACATCCCGCCTGGAGACAGGGCAATCTGGCGAGTTTAGCCACCAATACATTTCCCCGAAAATGTATAAAAGTCGGGGAGCGGAGGGATGGGCTTCCATTTTAATTTAAAACTTCCGTGGACTGTCGCTCGACCAGAAGGTATCCATCAACATTTCACGCACTTTGCCCTTTTCCATTGCAATTCTTTCTCCACTAATTGTCCGCCAACGCTTCTCCGCGAAGATTCATAGCTATTGAGGCGGAATGAATACTTTGCATCCAGTCATTCGCACTCGATGCCAATTTTATATCATTGATGCAGGGACGTAAGATTCACACATTTATGGAACACGAAAGACATACGCATGGATCGAACACACGAATAATTGGAAGGTACATCGGTGCGTTGTCTGTAAAAATACGAACTTCACACAAAAACCAAAAAACATGTGAATAAAAAGAATTATATTGCCAAGTTTTTTTTTTTTTTAAGGATTTTGGTCAAAAATTTCTGGTATTATTATTTTTGGTGTCTCCCACTGTCGTCGTTGATACTACGTGATTCCAAGTTCGATTACCAAGAAAAATAGATGGAAAGATAAAATTTTGTAGTTTTTATTAGATATAGGATAATGCGTTCTTTTAAGTATTTTGAATATGAATAAAACGACTCTCATTTTCTTTCCCGTGCAAGCATCTTAATGTAGGCCGAAAGAGTTATCATTTCATCTAAAAATCAATTAATTTTGTTTCATTTTGAAGACTAATATGTTAACTTTCCAATGACACAAAAACATATGCTATTAACTGTACTATTTTTCGAGATATTTATCAAGATATACCACCCGATTCATATGGTAAACGGCAGGGGTATAAAATCCACACAGACTTTACTTAAAAAATGAGGAGTTTCTAACACCTATATCTCGCCAGAAATTTAGCAATAGGGACTTTGCATGCTTCCGCAACTATTTTTCAAAATGAGTCCATTACCCTCCCCTGAAAATTTACAGAAACGCAAAAAAATTCCATATGCATGCTTATCTCCACAAGAGGTAAAAAAGACCAAAATGAGAGACTTACCCATATTAAGTAGAATACTAGGAATTTCAGTCATATAAATTGATATTTCTGCGTCAATAATGTAAAAAATTACTTAATGCTTCTTAAGGCAGCTGAACTTAAAATAATATATACCTCGGATATGGTCAGTCTTTACTACTAGGGAAAAAATACGCTCAAAATAATTAAGGTAGTCCATCACCAAAGTATCCCCGCATGTATTTCCCAAAGAATCCCGCCGTCACGAGGTGACCACGTGTGCGATAGGCAGGCACGGCCGCGTCTCTACCGTCGGAAATAGAGCACACGGAACAACGCGACGCCGCACGATTTTGCATCCCACAATGTTGACTTGACTCAACTGACACGACCAAACATGTAACTCGCTTGCAAACAAGGCACGCGGAAGAACCCTGGAGTGTTTTCATTGAAATATTTTTTCCAGGTCAGCCGGCTGTGGGCCAAAAAATAAGAAAACCTTATTTTTTTCAGTCTACCGACGATGACATCATCTGATGAATCTCTCAGGGACGTATTTGAAGAACAAAATGTTACCTGGAAAATGGACCTGTTTCCGTGCAATCTCTGGCCGGAAATTTCACGCACGAACACTCTGATTTCATCGTGAGTCAATATTTTGAGTGCATTGGTAATGAAGTTGCTCTTAGTCTTGAAATTTTAGCAATATTGAAAAAAGGTATCATAGCTCATTAAAATTTCACTTCTTAAGGTGGTCCAACTTCGCAATGACTTAAATATGATGCAGTCCATATTCGTGACACTCAAAGACATACATGCACCAACTTGGTGTGTCATGAAAAAAAAGAGTATCCCGTTTTCGCTATTTCTTCTAAAATTAAAATTGAATATACATTATGGTTAATGCAGGAGTGGGTTGAATACACATTTTGACCCCATATACATGCCATTTAAAAAACAAACGAATATAAGAATCGTGTTCTATCCGTTTTACTGAAGTAAAATGCGTTCACTCAATGGAAAAATTGTCGTATGTGGCTCCGATTTCCGGAAAAAATTCTCAACAAAAATACAATCAGTGAACAGTTAACTTGTTTTACATCTTAGTCTTGTCTTCTGTTAATCTTAGATGGCATGACACCTGTGAAGCAGTACTTTTAAACATTAAAAACGAAGAAGTCCAATATGGTTCTTGTTTTTGCTCAGACACGATGAACCTACGTTAAAAAGCCATTTTCGCACTATCAGGTGTCGGGTATGAAAGACATTCAGTTATTTTGGGAAAAAAAGACCGACGACTTTGAATTCTACCGACTCTGCGATAGTATCTACATCTACATCTACGTAATACCCTGCGAGCCACCACGAGGGTGTGTGGCAGGGGGTGAAGATCACCAAACATGCACTATTGACATGCAACTAGGATATTTAATGAAGGCATGCTAGATAATAGGGTCACATGGTTAGTATCTACATAATAAGAAAGGGATTAATGGTTGTATTACTTGCATCGTGCACTACAGACTACTCTAACTATATTTCACTTACTTATCCCCTTGCTACGCTGCCTATTGTTCTCTCTTATGGTACGCGGGAAAAAAATGACATTTTAAATCTATCGGTACGACAATCTATCTCTCTAATCTTGTTAATCTGATCAAACCTAGCATAATACGCAGGGGTTCTTAATATATATCTAACGTCATCTGTGAACAAAACGGTTTCGAATTTACTTAAAAGGTTTAACTTAAATTTTAACCTGCGTTCTGATAGTAATTCCCATACTAGTTCTTCTATTAACCTCGTAACACTTATACATTTATCATAACGGCCTTTAACAAACCTAGCGGATCTCCTTTACACGCACTCTAATTCTTTTATCATACCTTCCTCGTACTGATCCCATATACTAGCCGTATTTGAGCCGCTGTTGTCGTTGCCGGGCAGGCAGCGTAGGAGAGCTTCATGAATGCTTTCCTGTCACACCATTATCTCCCTCCCCCAGTCATCACTTCGATCACCTCAACTATTCGGACAAGTGCGACAGCCCACGTCTCTCAAAGGACCAGAGGCTCCTCTAGCCTTTGTCACCCTATAATTCCGGTGACGTGCCAGTCTAAGCGGGGGACGGTGATTGCGGTTCATTGGCGGTCTATTCTGCACCGTAAGGGGTGACTCGAATAGCGGTGATTTGAAGTTAGAGAGCCCCAGCGCAAGGCACAAAGTAATTGCGACAAAATGAAAGAGAAACGTGACCCGAATTGCCGTCACATCGTGCAGCGCAAACCTGCGCGTAATATACCAGAGTATCGTTGACTATTTGACAGCCGTCAGTCTCATGAAACAATGAAAATTCACATCCAATGCCACTGTTAGTAATGGAACTCGACGAATACAAATATCTAAGGACATTATGAATGAACTAAGGACATTCCAAAGAATGCCTAAACTGCATTAAACGACGAGAGAAATTCTTTCATAAAGACATTCAACAAAACTTGTCGGGGTAATTTAACTTTTGAATCCTGCGTTCGCTTATTTAACATCCGTTTCAACAATTTCAACAGGTGGCAGTTATATTGTCATGCTTACCTCTTATATCTTCACCGTTAATGCGCAATCACTTTAAACATTCAAACTATCCATGAACATCAAGACAGGTTTTCTCCCAAAAGGATTCACTAAACACCTCTCATCACTGACTTCGAAAGCAGTTAATTCATTACTAGGGCGGCAAAAATCTACCAACCTATTTTTATTTCTGAAACAATTCTTTAAACTTTCCTTCACCGTAGTATTTAGTGTGAAATCTTAAACGAGGACATTTTAACATAGCTTTTGCCCGTGAATATACGGCATGCATGACTGTTCTTAAAACGCTTTGATGCATGCAAAACAAAAGTTTTTTGACGATTCTAATTTTGAGGATGACTGCTAGAGATAGAGGAAAACAATGGAAAAAAATGTCAAAGATGCGTGATTTAAGCCATTATATTCTAAAATAGGTGAACAAATGGTGGTACAACGCCAAATTCAATAGTGATCTCTATTGGAAGCAGACTTTAAACGCCACGTTTCCACAACCGGGGACAACTTCAGGTGGTTAGCTGTGACACCATTGGTCAATTGCTCAACTACTGTTTTCTACATCAAATTTGAAAATAGATTGACCTCTACTCATTTATGTTCTTCAGCATATAGCGTTTATATATGCTACTAACTTATGTTACCCAGCGCAATGATAACGATGCTGATGCGTATTGATAATACTACAGCTGGAGAAGAGGAAGTGAGGAGGATCTCGGATAAAATGCAGGAATTGATGCATCTGTCTTCAGGAATAGAAAAAGTGAAGGGGAGATGTGTACACTATCGCAAGATTTGAAAGGGTCATTGAGTCACAATAGCGACATTCTCAGGATCGAACGGAAATAAGGACGAATACAACGACCGTAATAGGAGCTTGTTGTCACTCCCCAATGGATAAATAGCTCTTGAAATAAGTTCCAGTTCCGTTCATTTAAACGACTTGACTGTTTTCCGCTCGACTGCTTTCCACCTTATTCGAACGAGTATGTCGTACAGATGAAATTGAGCCGGGACAGAAAATAAAAACATACTTAGAGGGAGAGAATGGTGACATTACAGGGACCAAACGGTTACAGAATGGAGCAACCTTCTGACGGAACGAATCCCGGATATGAGAGCAATATCTTTCGCCGAATGATATGTTCCGCTGCCTGCGATGGAGAAAAAACGAAAGGATAAAATATTTACGGGAGGGAACCAACATCTCCAATTCCCCTTTGTTTTTGTTTTTCATTCTTGTTCCCATCAACGTTTTTCATTTTCGTTTCATTCCACTAAAACGAGAAGCGATCGAAGACGCAAAGACGCCAGAAATATTTCTCATGTCCCGTTCTCTCGGTCGAATCGCCATTTGTCCTCTGGAGGCTGTACACTATTGGCCAATCGGAGAACGGAGAGGGGTGGGATTATAGAGGGGGGTAAGGTAGAAAGAGGAGTGGAGGTCATATCGAATATCGAAAAGGGAAAAATACTCTCACTATGTTCCCGTGCCTGACCGACTCAATCGATGTGCCATGGCTTCTCATTAAAAGCTAAACACTTCAATTTATTTCGCAGGTAATAGCGTAGTGCCAATTCACAGGGATGACATTGCGACAGCAACGTTTTGGCTACTCTTTTAGGGTCTAGTTTATTGCTCTATTTGAAGACACAGTGTATTTCTTAAGGTAGCTCTAGCCTCAGGGTCACTTGTAACAAAAATTCTGAAATTTTTAACTCGAAATCTCTGAAGTGCGTCCCATAAACTGATAAGAAAATACAATACAAAAACCTGCAAATCCTTAAAGTTATAGGGAACTTTCTGGTGTATTTGAAGTCAAAAACGGTGGTTTCAAACAGATTTTTGCTAAAGTCGATTCTAATCGCTGGACAAATGAGGCCATTTAAAATGTTTGTGTAGAAATTTCAATATTTTGTACTTTTTTTGGTATTCAATAGCAAACTCAATTCTTCTGAGAAAACATTATTTATTTTGACTCACATAGTCAGACTAGAGACACAGTAACCATTACTGGACAAAACATTAGGCTCATGTTACACAAAGGGACTTCATGTGCGCTGATTTCGGAGTAAATATGAGGAGATTGCAACTGGGAAATATTGCTCACATCGTTGCTATATTTCAATCTGCGCCTCCGGTGCCAGAGCCGTAATAAGGTGATACTCGGCGAATTGGATCATTAGAATTGATACCCTCCAGCCTTGTTCATATTTCACACCTTATTTCAACAACCCCAACTAGCTTCTACGCATAAACCACGAGATTTCTTACAAGGACTACTTCGTTTGGATGAATGCCTTACTTTTGTACCACTTATAGCCAGTTGCAGAAACGACACATGTATTCTATAAAGTTATGGGACCCATCAGCCATGGCAACCATTCAATAAGTGTTGTAGTAAGATTAGATCAATTTATGGGATTCATAACATAACAATTCATTATGGCATGGAGTTGTGAGTTCCATAAGCAGCCAAGATGGCGGATGCGCAATGAGCCGCCTAGAGACTTAATTACTTGATAAAAGAGTTGTTTTGGGACGAATAACCAGATTTTTTACTCTCACTGACTAATTGTCATGTGCATTAGCAATTATTCATAGGCAAAACTTTCATAAATTTTACTCGGCAGTAGAAGATTAGATCTAATATTCGAAGTTATTGGCTATTAATAAATAAATTAGGTAAGTAACTATTAGATGTGTTCCTGCAACCCTATAACTTTTCTGAGATCTATAACTTTATGAACCTCATAACTATTGATTCCATAACTAAATTTTCTTGCAGCTAGCCATTAGACAGCCACTTGTAGTTTCAGCGACTCGAAACAAACGATGTTTTCACGTATAAATTATTTATAGGGCGATAATTTATTTCATTTCCTTCAGGTCCTCGCGCCGTCAAATTTAATTTGCAAATAATATAATGAGTAATGATATAATTTTGCTGAAAAAGTCACATAAAGGATGAAAACGTTTTACTGGTATGGCGCGAATGACAGAAAGACGTACACTTCGTTTGGTGGTAGAAACTTTCATAAACTGCGTCTTACACGGAAAGTCAAATAGACTGAGACGCGACTCTCTTTGGGAAGAAAGAATATGAGCGTGTCCGACTTTGCACACTTTCATCACATTTATTTCCATGGCATCTCTAAGGATAGCCCTCAGGAGGGTGAAAAGGAGAGCTTTCATTCGTGAGACTGTAGAAGCCTCGTCCTAAGAGGGAGGAGTTTGAATGCGTCATCTCTTTTCTTGCAAACTCACCCGACGAGTTAAAATATCTCAAAATAATAGAATGTAGCTCCCTCAAATAAAAAAGTCATTCTTTTTTGAGTTTTAGATATATGAACAAAGCTCTTTGCCGAAACAATTTGAAGAAATATCACACTTTTCTTGGCAAAAATAGTGAAAAACAGAATTCCAAATTGCCGCAATGCGTCCCCGGACGCCATATTGTCTTTCCCATCCATTTTAACCTCTCTCATCACAGACTAAAATCCGACTGAAAACTCATTTACAACACCATTAATTCCTACAATGACAGTCCTGAGCTTACTCCTTTCACCAATATCAGGGAGCCTTAGCGACTCACCCGAGTTAATTCATTACTCCACCCGTCCACTCCCAAATTGTCACAAATTAAAACGTACGCTCTTCATCCTAATATACCCACTTCCTAAATATTATCAATTTTTTATCTATATCGCCTAAAAACTTCACTTACTTGGAAATAGCACTTCCTTCCGTAAGTAAAAACAAATATTGACCGCAATAAACAATAATAATAATCGGAATATACGCTTCATTTTCATAGTTTTTTTTGTTATTTTGCTGTAGGAAGGCGATAGAAATTAAAGGAGATTATGTGGACAAACGGAGTGAGTAGATAAAAAAGATTCTTCCATAAGAATTCATTACATTTTTGCAGAATAAATAGTATTTGAGAAAAAATGTCAGGCACAAATTTTCGGGCAACCCTTGTATGTATAAGGTTTGTATAAAAAATTGGACTTTTTCGGTTTTGGACTCCTATTCAGGAAAATTGTGCTTATTAGATAAATGGTATCCTTATTATAAACGTTCAAAATTGATACAATAACCCTAATGATTTTTCTTCGAGTTATAGTCGAGGAACTGGCGGTGACATTGCAAAGCACCGGAAACGAAGGCGTCGGTAAGCAACCTTTGTGCTTTTTATCTTTGCGAAAACAGAAAGAGACTCATTCGTTGTTTTTTTCAGAGGAGAAAGACCAAGGAAACTCCATCAAAGGAATCCTAAGTCACTAACGCCGCGCTTTAAAGTAAATATCTGTGATCTCCACTCATTTTGCGCCGCTTTCGTGACGTCTCTTTCCTTTTGATGTTGCTGAATTATGCGGAATGCGTTTTTCGATTCTTTCGTCGGAATGTTTAATCTCCTGTGAGTGACAAGTACTTTCATCTCGGGGAGTGGTGGAGCTCGGAATACTCCACTTCCTTTTTATTTATTTATTTTAAAACCACGGTTCGCCGAGACAATAGGCCTTGGCCCACATATTTCCACAAGCAGTTTGCTTTTCCGCACTAGAAATTCACAAACATCAAATGAAGACAATGAGCCTCATAAAGGTTGATAAGATCATTTGAACTAGTAAAATGGAAATTTCTGGAGAAAAGTTATGAGTCTATTATTATAATGTAGACTGCGAAGTCTCAGTTTAGTGATGTACATTTTACTCGATCGTGAGATTCCTTTGCTATCGTGCCATTCCACCTCTATTGCTCACTGATGTCAGACCCAGTTCAAAGATTAGTCGAAATATACCAATTTGATAAGAAAAAAATGAAAAATAAACAACTGACCAATTAACAACCGCAATTTGGTTGGCTTTTCAATAATTAAGTGTATATATCATTCCACTCTTACAAACGTTTCCTAAATTAATAATGCACGTTGTTTGTAGACTCATCATCATCTGGTGTTCAGCCTGCTGGGAGGTCCCGTACACCACTGCTCTCTCCATCCGCTTCGGTCCCGAGCTTCCTTCTTTGCTTCATCATAGCTGATGTTCTTCAACTGATCCACCAATTTAATTCTTCTCCTTCCTCTCTTTTTCTTTCCGTCAATTGAACCCTCAAGTGCCACAGTTATTATACTTTTCCCTCTCATTACATGACCCAACCAGTTTTCTTTCCTTTTCCTTATTTCCTTTAGAAGCGATATTCCTTCTTTTACTTTGCTCAAAACCTCTTCATTTCTCATCTTATCTACCCATCTTACTTGTTCCATCCTTCTCCACACCCACATTTCATAAGCTTCTATTCTATTCCTTTCCCTCTTACCTAATGTCCACGCTTCACATCCATACATGAAAACGCTCCATGAATAACATTTAGCTAGTCTCTTTCTCAGCTCCAGATCCAGGCTTTTATTGCATAGCAAGTTTTTCTTCTGACTGAAGGCCTCTTTTGCCATTTCTATCCTTGCTTTTATTTTTGCAATACTTCTCCAGTCGTCTGTCACCATCGTTCCTTGGTACCGGTAGCTTTTAACTTTTCCTATTACACCTTCATTTATTTTCACACTCGTATAATTTTCACAGTTTACTGGCATCACCTTTGTCTTTCCAAGGTTTATCTTCATCCCATATTCCTTCATCCCTTCTTCCAAAACCTTTATCAACCTTTGAAGTGATTGCATATCATCTTCTAATATCACCATGTCATCTGCGAATCTTATACTTCTTATCTTCCTACCTCCAATGCTGACTCCTTCCTCTCTCCCATCACATTATTTATGGATCATGCCCTCAACATATATATTGTAAACTAAAAATTACAATTTATCCTATAGAATAAAAAGAGTGATAGAAATAATAGCTCCCCTAACTAAAAATAATCTGGCTTGATACGATCTCGGACATGCGTAACCTCTTCATCGGGACTCCATAAAGTTGGTAGCACTTACTTGCGTCGCTGTATAGTAATAGACAAATAGAGCTGCATTTGACATAGCGGATCGAATGTTTTTTCTCTTAATTTGGGTAATGTGCTTCACCGTTAATCAAGTAGAATACTAGCACACAGCCATGATGGATGAACGTCTTCAGACAAATTGAAAAATTTGCACTACTGAGCATTGAAATATGCGATGTTCAGATTATTCGAAGAAGGTATTTCGCAGATTCCGTGTTTTATAGTGTCAGATACCCGCAGAGGTATAGAACTAAGCTTTTTTAATGAGAAATCAACCAATCATATTTGAACACATTTTAAAGAAATGAATTTGCGCAATCAAATAGCAGCGGTGATGTTTAGATGACTGCTGATTCATGCCCTTGTGACAACGTCTAACAGATAAAAATAGAAAACAAAAACGTGATAAAAGAATATACCCAAAAGAAAATTAATCTGATTATGCTAATGTAATAGTGATTTATACCTGTCTAGATTGTATCAAACTTTTCTTCACCCGCTGCTCATTGACTAATCGGGAAATCAAGAGGTTTTCCTAAGAAAATGCGAGTTAAATAAAAAAATCCGCCAAATTAAATTGATGTTTTCAAACGTGACCATTAGCCGAGAGAAGGAAATTGGTGGTGACTGAAGATTGATCTCTGAAAGCTGTTTGATTAAGCAACCAGAAAATTAGGGCGTCGGGAGTCGCGATGTGTATTTTCAACCACTTACCTTATACAAAGCGACCCCTCATAACGGCCACTCGCATAAAGCAATCATCCCTCTCATATCCATTTTTCAACGAAACTGTCCGTAGTCGCTTAATTGATTCACTGTATGTACACATTAAATTAATATTAATTGAAATTTCTCAAGAGCCACTAAATTATGAGAAAATAAACGACATCTGAGTAGGCTTTAACAAAACCGTCGCTAAACTGAATCCCTGTTGAACGACCACCCCTTTTAACGACCATTTTTCAGCGGAACCGTCCTTGGATGAAAAAATAAAAGGGAGATGCTACTTCGCTCTGATTAGGCCACACTTCGAATACGCCGCGAGCTTTTGGGACCCTGGTCATAAAGATTTTCCCAAAAAACTAATAAAATACAAAGAAAAGATGTACGCTTCGTTAAAAACAACTATGAGCAAAAATATGGTGTCTCACAACTATTAGAGGGATTACGGTGGGAGCCCCTAAGAGACTCGGAGGCTACACGCCGGGCTCGGCTCGCAGGGTATTTAAGTTACTCACGAAGTTAGCATCATACGGGATAGACAGTAATGTAGTAGGCTGGATAGGAGACTTCTTACATGAACGCGTTCAAAGGGTGGTATTAGATGGTGTCAGCTCAGGAGAAGTAAAAGTTTCATCGGGAGTTCCCCAGGGAAGCGTGATAGGCCCAATTTTATTTCTTCTCTACGTAAATGACTTCAATGCAGTAGCATAGTGCATGTTTGGTGATCTTCACCCCCTGCCCCACACCCTCGTGGTGGCTCGCCGGGTATTATGTAGATGTAGATGTAGTATGTAGATGTTGAACTGTAGAAATGAACAATGAACCCAGGTCACATAAACATAGATTTTCATTTCCAATCACTTATCTGCGCTGAACTGTTGTACTACGTTTAGGGCAGGGCGTTTTCCCATTCAATATGTGACGTCATCTGCGCTTAGCAGAGTTAAACATAACTTCTACGTCGTTGTTCTACGTTAAAAAAGTGTGACAGTAAGCAAAACTCAAGTTATCCGGGAAATATGTATTAGTAAAAAGATGAATATCTTAATTTATTAATTAATTGTGATATCACTCGAAAAATTAATATTAATTCTCATTTCGATCGATTTCTTTTAAGAAGTTTATCGTGCATTTTTCTTGTTAACACTTCTGCGAAGATCGTTCCAATCGTCGACCTTTTTGTGCTATTTTGTGCTCCCATCCGCTAAACAGTTTGCGCAGCTCATCTGCGCAGAAGGTATTAGGAAAGCACCAATGATACCCTGCAAGCTGTCTCAAGGGTGCGTGGCAGGGCCTGTTCCCTCCATTGCGTTCCTCACATCTCTTCCCTTCTTTTCTCGTCAATTTCGGCCGACACAAAAACCTTTTTTCCTTTTCTTCCATTACGTACACCTCACCTACCAACCCACTCACATATTCCTGCCCTCCTCCGCAAACTTCGGCTTTCGAATTCTTCCTTTCCTGCTGTGAAAAGGGCCCACTGCACACTCCATTCGCACAATCGCCTGTCCTCCCCCTTGTGGATAAGAGACTCCAATACCCTCGGGTCCCTCCCGTGGGACAGAGTCCTATTTGACGAGCAGAATGAGAAGAATGGGGCCTCCTGATTGGCCCATGATTCTTCCATTTCCTGAGACGGGATTTCCGCGACCGGGTAGGAGCCTCCTGCCAGGGATCCTGTCGTCGTGTATACAAGGGTCTCTCTCTCTCTCTCTCTCTCTCTCTCTCTATATATATATATATATACCTGCCACACATTCTTCTCTTCTCGTTCTCCATCTTCCTTCTTCGCCTCCTCCTTTATCGCTAATCTTTTACCGCCCTCCCCATGTTCTCCCGCCTCCTCTTCTACTGTTGTCGTCGACGCTCACCTGTGTCGCCCCGTACGCCTGCGACGTCATCCCCCAATCCATCTATTTCCTCTCTGCAAGACGAAAGAACGACGCCCGAGAGATGTTTGCCTATACGGGAGGACGAGATCGAGGAGAAAAAAATGAAGGAGATTGGCAGATCGTCCTCCTCCTCCCGGCCGAGCGACGAGGTCGTGTGAGGCGACGGGATCGGAGGAAAAGGAGGAAAATATAAACTCTCTTCCCGCGAGGAGGGCGACAGAGAAGGTTTAAACGATAAGAGCACATTGTGGCGAGAAAGTTGGCGGTTTTTGTTCGATAATAAAACCTAAAAAAACCCACCCAGAATATCGATTTGCGCCTGTCCCGTGAATGCCGCCCAATAATTAAAAGTTGCCCTCGCTTTCGTGCGAACATTTTTTTATTTTTTGCGAATTAAAAAGTGAAAGGTTACCAACCACACAGTATGTGCCCGACCGTAAAAAATGAAGTTTCATCTACTTCATCTACATCTACTTGTTACCCTGCAAGCCACCACAAAGGTGTTTGGCAGGGGGTGACTTATCACCAACATGAACTACAGTGAAGAAATAGACTTTCACCAACATGAACTACATAATTGGTATGCTACAAATTCTACAGAAACTACTAAAATAATCTATAATGTAAAGTTGCAGCATAAACTGGCGCGAGAGACGGTTAGCTCGAAAGATGGCCAAAACACCAACGCTATTCAATGCACAAAAGCTGCATCATTAAAACGTGCTCTTGAAGGATAATTTCAAGAAAGAATGTAAAATATGTAATAGAAATATCTACATTACATTCATTGGCACCTGCATGGTTAAAGCTTCCATTCAGGCGCGAAACATGGTAATGGCGTCAGAGTATACGTCAAGGACGAAAAAATTGAACAATGCAATGAAAACAGCAAATGAGATTCGTAGGAAAAAACAGTGTAAATGTTAGCACATTTAAGATTAATCATCTCAAACAAATCATGCATTCATAGATATAATATTTAGCAGCATTAGCGAACTGAGGCATCTGCTCCAGTGTTTCATTTCATTTCAGTGTCCAGTTCGATCGACACATGACAAATACGACAAAGTTAACTTTTTCTTTTAAATCAGGACCAAAAGCTCGAGCTTTGATTGACCTCTCCGTCGATTGACCTGTTCTCAAATGACCGCGCCCAAACCAACTAGTTAAGCGTCGCTCGGATTTGTGTAACTGATTGAATTCGATTGACGGACGAGAGAAAAACGAATTACGAATGGTAGCAAATGGAATCCCGGCACGGAAGTCCTGGAATGTGAAAGGATAGAAATCCTGGATTAGCATGGGAAAAAAGGAGAATTCCACCCTCATGGTGGTATCCCATGCCCCGTTAGTTTGCTTGGGGCAATTCTCAACAAGGTAGGACTGGTCCCGCTTATCGCACGACAACTGAAAAATGCAATTATTTAAAATCCGGAACTTAAGAGATCACTGTTTCAATTAACCATGATAACCGCGAGCAATTATTCATCAGCTTGAATCAATCAACGATGGAATCGTAAATGGAAAAGGAAAGCTCATACCATCGATCACTTTGAAAACGCTTCGCTATTCTGCTCCGTTTCAAACACCATGTTTTATTGTCCACATGACCTTGGAACGAAAAACCCTGGTACGTTAGGATTGTGAAACAGTTTCCGTTGGCAATAAATTTAAGCTATAAATTAAAACTTAGCGTCAAATAGCTTAGTTAAGAGTAACTTTGGATGAGTGATATATTTTGTATGCAAGTCAAAAAGAAAAACTTTCATACATTCCTAAAAAGGATGCCACGTCACAATGTAATATCGTTTCATTTGCTTGCATTAGCTACGAATAAATCGGGACCTGCATTTAAACGCAATATGAAAACTATTTCACCCGACTTCAAATTGAATTCATCGGAATTCAATAAAATTGAATAGTTGTCGGAAAAGGGGCAATGATTTTATGACATCAATATTAGATACATCCTTACAGCATTCCCTAAATTAATGAGAAAGATCAAACAATCCGCTGATTTGATGAGTATTAGCTGAAGGTGAGTACTACGATGCAACACCAGAAGTTCTTGATAGGTAGCTCAAGTTCCAGTTCTCAAGGCTTCGCGCACCTAAAATTATCTTTACGGTCAATAAATCGTAAATATTCTTGATATTTTAGATAAAAAGTCATTACTCTTGCACTAAAGAATGTTGAACACATCCATTACGATGTTTATCGTAAATTGGCCTCAGAATCAAAGCTAATATCGCTGTGGGCTTTAACGCGGGGATCGTCAAAAATGTGTTCTTCGACACGTTTCATAGTCAACTAATCGTTTTGAATATTAACGTACGCATTTCTTTTTCAACAAGAAATTTCCGTGGGAAGGATTGGTCAAGTATTCAAGTATAATGATGTACAACCAATTTGGACACATAATCATATAAAAGCAATTTGGATATGCAAGACCAGAAATCGCTCAACAGACCTTCATTATTGAACCAAACATGATACCAACACATAAGTCGAGATCATTCGTTGGCAGTAATTTGAAGCTATATATTGAAACTCGGCGTCTTTATCTATAATTCTGTTCCAATAGTCGACCTTATTGTGCACTTGTGTGCTTCCATCTACTGAACAGTTTGCGCAGAAGTACTTTGAAAAGGGCCAATGATACTCTTCAAGTAGTAACGCGGTAATTAAATTTGAGGAGTATTTGCTAAAGGTGAGTAATACGATGCAACACTAATAGATCTTAGAAAGGACTCAAATGAGCAAGGGAGATGCAGAACTCGAGCCTTACACATGGAGAATTTTCCTGACTTTTTCTACCCGGCCATAAAATCCAATAAGGAAGCTTATAATTTCATTCCACTAAAGTGAATACCTAAGCAAGCACTGAACCAATATCAGAGAGAAGGGGGTCCCTTATTCTAGCTGAAATTCGAGAAAACTATATCCTTAACAGAAAGCTTTTGCCATTATCCTATGCCGGCTGACTGAACGTCAATTTATTCCGCTTGCTGCGCATGTGAGACTCAGCCAATATATCGATGCATTCCTAATGCCACGTTTCAAAAACGTCCTCGGCCATACTTCCCTTTCGCGATCAAGTAATATCTTTCCTTCTCATTAAACGTGGCATATAAAGGCAAAATTACAAATTTATTTCCTTTCTAAAATGGTTTTCCCGCTACATTCGTGACAAGCCGCAAGGATAAATTTTCCATCATCGGGAATGAAAATGTTTTGGAGGCATGAAGGTATCACTATGCATTGCCACGATGCCTGATAATAGAATTATTTTGGCCTCCTATTAGGACAATTTGACACACTCTTCCCCCGGGGAGATGCACAACTCGCGCCTTACAAGAATGCACATCAGGTGCATTGCCATCCGAGAAATTATGGCAGAAGCGCCGACGAAAATTGATCACGTCATCAGCGAGGCTTTTAAAATGTGTTGACCCAAAGTGCTTCCGTCTTCTATTAAAATCACCATCAATATTTCACATCCTATTCAAAGATTCGTGAAGCTCTCAAACACTCTATCGTAGGTGATCAAATGCCATTTCCTGGGAAAACTGTTTGCACGAAGGGGAAAAGTCCGAGATGTTGAATAAACATATGGAAATCTTAGGGCCTATTTTAAATTTATTTTCGAATGACTACCGTAATTGAATAATGACAAACTAAAATTTTGTGACTTCCACACTTTATTTATTAATAACTTCACAGCCGAAACCGGTTAGTAACTTATAATAAAAAATTATAAACTGTGGAAGTCACAAACTTTTTCTTGATAATTATGACGTCCTTCCACTAAGTGAAAGCTTCCCTCTTCGATATTACCTTAATTTAAGTATAAATACGTTGACTCTGTAGAAGCGCGGCAGTAGTCTTCCACATCAGGAAAAATGTGTTTAATAAAAACATATTCTTGGAACAATCTGCGTATTTTTTACCCTTATTTTGGTGTTTGATGGAAAACACATTTTTCAGCGAAATTAGGACCTTTTCAAACCAATTATATTACAATTCTGATATAAGTTCTTTTGTTGGAACCGTCGCGGAATGAAGACTCCGTAACCCTTTCACAGCGTATCTGGTTTTCAACAAGCGTTCTTAGAAAATGCCATTTTACAATGAAAAAACGAAAGTCATATTCGTATTATTTTATTCGTGTTCTTCATGAGTTCACTTGGTTCAATTATACCGCATTAGAGGTCGCCACTGCCGCGTTCGAATTCGGGGACGTGGCACGTCTGTCGCGGCCAAAGAAAAAGATTTTTCCGGGTCGTGGACTTAAGTCGATCATCGCGGCGGAGCACAAATATTTGCAGATCGAACTTTGTCGACTATCGCGTAGAAAGGGTTAAGGTAGTTTGAGCGAGATAGTTCCCTAGTCACAATGGAGACCGCGTTCGAATTTTACGTTTTAACTTTAACAGCGGTGGGAATCATGAATTAAAGATTGAATCATTAATGGTGCAATAATATACTTACATTTGACTAAAATTCTGGGTAATAAAATAAAAATATCCACATAAGTCTTTATCTATCCACTCATTTTATTCACCCGGCACGATCAAAACTCCGTCACAACGGAAGGATTTTTGCGATTATGAAAAAAATACTGCGGTGACAGTATGATTTATTAAAAAAAATAGTCGAGAAAACATACAAACAGCTAACTGTTAATTTTTGACGAGATCTAAGTGTTAGAAATACCTCATTTTTAAATAAGGTCTTCATGGAGTGCGTAACCTACGACTTCCAAAGTAAAAGGGCTGATATTTTTGTCGAAAATCTCGGAAAGTAGTCCGGTAAGGGGCTGATATTTTGGTATCGTTGGAAGAATAAGACATGTTTCTTTAAAATGAGACCAGATTCATTGATTTCTCGGTGAAATGATATTTCGCGCAAACTACCTTAAGCCCCGATATTCTGCTGGACGGAGAATGAGCGGGCCGCGTTCACTCATGACAAACCACAAGTAGGTATTCGTGTCTTCACACGGGACAGAATAAGAGACTGTTAGCATCCGACGAAGTAACGAAAGGGCCCAGAGCAACGAAGAAAGGCACGAAAACTGACATCTAAATGGTGTCAACAGGACATTCCCATGGTCCCTCACGGCGCATCTGGCAAACAAGCGGGCATGTACGCCGCGAGCGAACGAGTTAATTTATTTCCGAAGGCTCATGATCGGCCGCCCGTCTGAATTCGTGAGCCGTCGGGTGAACAGTCCCATGCATCCATTCTTGAAGTCTTCTGCACTCGCTTGGGAGTCCAGAGATCGGCCTCGTGTTTGCCGTACCCTCTGGCCTGAATCAGACTCAGCCCAGTCGGCAAATAAGACCATCGGCAAGTTTACAACTGGCAGCGGTGACGCAAGTATTGTAGGAGTGAATGAATTACCTGCACACGAACAAACTCCGCGCAAAGGTCAGGTAGAATTTAAAGCCTCCGATGCGATGAGGCACAACGCGCTAGCGACATTCCTGTCAGGTGCAGTACTGCGGATGCATTAGAGATAAATTTATGACTTGAGCGCGTATAAAAAGTTTTTAAACTTTTTTAAATTAGGACTTTCGAGGTTGTAACGACACATCTTGGCGACGTTAGCGAAGTAAAGGCATTTTTCATTACTTTTTTGAGAATTATTTGGACTTTTTCGACCCGAATAGACTTAAAATAAATGGAATGTTGATGAGCTATTTATTCTTACAGCGTTATAAAGACTGAAATCCCTACGAGCCATAGTTCTGAATGCATATTTGCGGCAATGATAACACGACGGTCATAAAATCCTTGGTTCAACTGAGTGCTGTCTACGTCAGGTGTTCCTCAACCCATTTCGGCATTACAAAGCTCTATCCATCAATAAATAAGAGCTAGATGCTTACTAAGGTTTAGATGAGAGATATATTAGAGCCTTCAATCACTTTCCGGCAGCGTAGTTAATTTCTAGTCTACTAACCTTAAAGTCACCGGTACGAATCCCGACAGCGTAGATTTTTCATTGCTCTGGGCATAGATGCACCAGCATCTCAACTGTTTAACGTTCAATACCCCGATGTAAAAGGCAGTAGTATCTATTTTCGTAGGAAATGGAAAATATATATACAAAAGTACCCCACCCATTTTAATCGGAGGTGGTAAAATACAGACGATTTACCTTTTACTCCCTTATTGAGGTCTTTGGTCAACAACTTAACATATTCTCTCTACATTACGAGTTTTTGTAAGTCGTGAATAGAACATTTGCTAAAAAAAATTATAGTCAAATAGATCATATCGAATAAATAAGATATCCAAGGGAAAATAAGGCGTACTGTTGACATATCTGAGTGAAAATCTATTCAGATCTCATTTTCAAAACCTAAGATGATGAATACATTAGAGAGTTATCGGTACATTGAAATTTATCTCTCGGCTGAATCAATTATTTTCCTAAATAACATCTGATACACTTAAGATGCTTTTACATATTAATCCAACACAAGTAGCTAATGAAAATTCGAAATATCTCTCTCATGTTAGCGAAAACATATATGAAAGCCGATCTTGTAAGGAGATTAGTAGCGGTCTAAAAAGTGGTGGCGAAATTGGCTTTTTAATAGGTACATACGGTCAATATGACTATTTAAGTATCAGTTAATTTAGCCTTTAACTTACAATATTTTGAAACAGGGCTATGAAGAACAAAAAATGACCACGATTATGATCAAAGCTAAGCATAACGAGTTCGATGAAGATGGAGGATACTTATAACCAGCACTATGAAAGCACGAATACATTGGAAAGAGAAAGATTAATTTTTCCAGTGAGTTTGAAGAATATTAAAGTTACAGGATTAATTCTCCAATAAAAACCGAAAAGTGGTTTGAAATTGAACCAGATCCCGATAACAAATGGTGAGAGAACAATGGTTTCCAGTGCGAAGATTCGCTCATTTTTTGGGGCAATATATCTTCCACAAACAGTAATAAATAAAAAGGGATGCCCATATGTAGCAGCGTTCTCACGCGAGTAATCAACTGGCGAAGTGATTCAAAATAATTATTTCGAATCATGAAAAGCTCATGCATGGCGTATAAAGATAAGGAACCCTAATTTACTGGGACATTATACCGCCACCTCCCGGGTCATTTCTTTTAACGCCTGGTTAGTTTAATTGGCAGGGGAGGGAAATTTAAACGGGCAAAAGGGTTTGAGGCATCGGAGAGGGAAATTTGAATGGTTTGGGGCGGGTAGATGGGCTATTCAGTAAGGTCTCTGAATGTCCAAGCCTCGACAGTAACGAAATTTCATCCTCTCTACTCCAAGAATTCCGATTCAAAATGTGAGAGATGTCGGGGCCTGTGAAGTCACATCAACGCATTTCCCGAGTTTCGACCAAGTCGTCATCTTGCGGAATAAGGAGGATTGAGGAGATCCAGAACGGAAGAGTTGGATAAGTGGTTGAGTGGAGTGATATTTTGTGCGGTAGTAATGTAAAGTGTAAGAACCATAAAAATAAAAATTACCGAGGAGGTAATTCTTAGACCCAATTGACACGGTAATTTTCCAACTACCTTCAAGACAGGGGATCATTTCAGCTACAAATTTTCAGAGATGCTCAAGGGTGCAATTTCGACCAAAGTTTTCTGACGTCACGGAAACGGATCATAACCATTACGGTGTTTTTTAAATATACAATATTGTTTATTGTTATACAATAGAGGATCCTACTATTGCCTCACCGTTGAGGCCTCACGGGTCATCGAGAGCATATTTTAACGCTTCAAGTGAAGTCGAAAAAATTCTGCGATCGCATATTACGAGGGTAAGTCAATAAATGACTCGCAAAGTTGGATAGAGGCAATAATAACCAAGGTAACTTCCTGAAATTTATTTCACTTTTCTAAATATTCACCCTATACATTCAGACACTTATTCCACCTCTTCACAAGTCCTTGATAGCTGGCAGCACAGAAGTCTTTTGTTTGCTGTCGCAGCCAACGAGTAACCTCTTGGACTAGGGCATCATCATTTTCAAAACGTCGGCCACCCAAATGATTTTTTAAGGACCCGAACAGATGAAAATCACTGGGGGTTAAGTCGGGACTGTACGGTGGATGTTCCAAACCTTCCCAATGAAATGTTTACGACTGATTCTGATGATTAAATGCTGACGTTTGCACCTTATTTGACTTACCCGCGTGATTTGGCACATCTGTTTCCGCGATGTAACTCGCCATGCAGGCAGCTAAGAACATTATAGAGGGATTACATTTTTAAAAATTTTACCTCAACTTTAGCAGGGAGGGACTTCAGTTTTCTGCGCTGTATTTCATATCTACCCATAAGTTCTATCAACACAAGTTTTTTCGAATCATCTTGACATACTGATATCTCTAAAAAGCCAATATGATAACAGTAGAAGTGTCCTTTCTCGCTTAGTAGGAAATATGCACTTATTAAATTGAATTATTACGTAATATACGTCAAGTAACATAAGGCTCGGTGTAAAAATAGCATGAAATTTCCAAGAAACTAAATCGATACATTCATTTATTTCCACGTTTATGTTCACATATTACTAATAAGTGGGCAACTGAAAAAATTCAGCCAAATCTGTGGATAAACAAAATCGCATCAACCACCTTGAAGTTCGCAAAAAACGGCATCCCGCGGTTCAAAACACACGGTGGATTTTCGCGGCGGGGAATGGAAGGGAATTCGGGAGGGGGGGAGGGGAGGGAAGGTTGGGGGAGTAGGGGAGGAGGGGAGGGGAAGGACGAGAAGGAGGTAGGGGGGGGTCTGAAAGATCGATTCGTGCGGCCATTGTTGGAGGGTTGGGAGATGGAAGAGGGAGAGAGGTGGAGTGAGAGAGCGCGAGGGATAGAGAGGGGGAATGGTGAGAGACGATGGCGAGGTAGGGGAGGGTTTTCGGCCCAAGAGCGGCGACGGCAGAAACAACGGAGGCAGAGTCGGCGAGCGACTGAATCGCGGCGGACGGAGGGAGTCGGGAATTTGGGTCACAGCGAGCACCCCTCTATTTTTCGGTTGCTCCGAATTATTTCCACCCCTTGCTCGAATGGGAGGGAGGAAGATGTCCAGAAGTGGTGGCTGGACTACACTAATGCCCTGTTTACATTACTAACTTTCTTCTTCTTCCTTCCAGGATTAGGCTTTCAGCCTATTCCGGCTTCACATCACCATCTCAACCTTGGCCTCCCAACTCTCCTTTTCCCTAATGGCTTCTTTTCCAAAGCCTGCTTTGGAAACCTCTCTTTAGGCATTCGCTGTACATGCTCTTTCCACTTATTTTTGTGGTCCACCAACATATTTGATATTGCCCGAACAACTAGCTCCTCTCTTATAGATGTAATCCTTAATTTATCTCTTCTTGTACACCTCTTCACTGCTCGAAGAAATTTCATTTCAGATGACTCTAATTGTTTAAGCTCTTTTTTGTCTTGTTGTCCAACATTCTGATCCATACAACATTGTAGGGACTGCCATCACCTTATAGAACTTAATTTGTGTTTCTTTTCTTGTTTTGCCTTTTAAAGTTCTTTTTATTGTCCCACTTATCCTCTGAAGTTTGTTTATTTTATTTTTGATATCTTTACCATCTCCATAAGTTATATCACATCCTAAATATTGGAAGTGGGATACCTGTTCGAGTATTTTATCATCTATAGCAATTTTTGTTCTTATTGGATTGTTTTCTAAGAGTGCCAATGTATTTGTTTCTGCTAATGAAATTTTTAGGTTGTATATTTCACTCAATTGGTGTAATCTAGCTTTCTAACCAGGTAAACTCCAACCCTAGTAAAAGTTCGCCGTGTAAACGCAGGTTGGCGCTAACCCTAGTCAAAATTTTAACCACGCTGGAGTTACTAGGTTTGGCGCTGGTTACCATAATTTTTAACGCGTGTAAACGCACGATAATTAGAATACCAGCTAAGCGATCGAGACCACTTAAAGCTTTTACTTGAAGCGTACAATATATCACGAGAGTTTATCTTGTCATATTCCGTATCCATGCGTCAATGCCAAGTTGCTTGGTGCATTTAGATATGTGAGTAAATGATGAACTGTATTTTAAGTTCTAAATTTACCTTTAAAGCGCAAGCAAGGACGGGTAGTGGGCAGAACTTGAAAGAAAACGTCGTTTATTCAGCTGCATATATTGAGGCAAGGACTCGAAATGGAAGTTATTTATAATTCTTGCACGTCAAGATAACATCTTGAATTGTTTTTATCTACCATAAAAGAGTGCAAACGACATAATAACGTAATATTCTCGGGGTATCTTAATGGTAAAGTATAGCATAGTGACATGTCGCTCTATTAAAAAAAAATATTCTCTCAATTTCCATCTTTCGATGTAATGTTTAGACATGAAATGAGAAGTGTATAGTTGAATACTACTGAATGAGAAGTCTAACCGTGCGAAAACTTTGCATATTTAATCCTTTTTCTCACCCATACATGTTTCTTGAACATAGCCCATAGCCCAGGAAACAAATGAGAAGCGACTTGCGATGTTTGTAGGGCTGTGGGCTACATCACCTTCTTGACTCTCTGCCTGAGGCCACCAGCATGTTAACAAGGGTTAAAGAATGCCGTGTAAATGCAAGTTAGTAATGCCGCCATATTAGCTAACATTCTCACCCTAGTAATGTAAACGGGGCATAAATCCGCCATTTACGTCGTAGATGCGTGATGAATTTAAAGCGGCGTCAATCGAAGCGACGTAAAACGGAACAAGATATCCGCAGCTACATTAATTCCATCATTTACCAGGGAATTAATTTCCAAGATCCCTCTTTTTTGCCTTCAATGAATAAAAATAAATTTCAACTTCTATTAAAGATAGGATAAATACGTCCAAATTATAAAAAACGCAAACATGGTTCATTTTACAAGCGTTAAACTGGAAAAAAATTTTCCGACGGTCCATACCAGCCGCCCAAGGGCCGTCGGCATTATTTCCATCCCTTGCTCGAATGGGAGGGAGGGAGATGTCAAGACTACACCGCCATATACGTCGTCGTACAGGCGTGATGAAGTAAAAGCAGCGTCAATCGAAGCGACGTAGAACGGAACAATATACTCACGATCACATTAATTCCATCATTTACCAGGGGAGTTGTTTTTAAATCGCCCGGGTTGATATCAACCACGTAATAAAGGAGTCACGTGGTACAAAAACAAACGGTGGGAGATTTAGGTGTATTTGAACCACTTGAAAAATTCTCACGCAGCCTTCTCAACCAAGATTGTCTCGCGGTAAAATAATTATTGGATTATTGCATCCCGAATATAGACACGATAAACCACGTTTCAGACGCTTAAAATATCCATCTGAGTAAGTGAAACTCACCAAAATCTCGAACCGTTCGTTGTTGTACCACGTGACTCCTAAGTCACGTGATCGAGATAATCTCGAGTGGTTCAAACACAACCCTCCGGAGCATCAATTTCCAAGTTATAACTTTTGCCTTCATTGAAAAACAAATAAATTAAAATTTCTACGTAAGATAGGAGAAACGCGTCCAAATTATCACAAACGCAAATATATGCTGAGATGGCCCATTTTACTGACGCTAAACTAGGAAATAATTTTCCAACGGCCCACGCGAGCATGGACGTAACATATAGAATCAGACGTAAATCGAGAACTTACAGCTTTCTCTTACGACAGCAACAAAGCAGAGAACAGGTAGAATGGGCAAGGTAGGGCTTTCTTTTATCACCTAAAGTCTGATCATTCATCCTCGCAAGGCTTAGAATTGTATTAATTGTTCTGTGATAGCATAAACAATTTTTTTGAGTGAACTATATGGATACCGAGGATAAACTTTGAAAGAGAAAGAACTAATATGAAAAGTAACCACTGCAACAAAATAATGAAGACATCTCACTTGCAAGTGGAGTCAGATGATTACATACCAATAAAAAAACGCATAATTCATTCGATTCTTTCATATATATATATATCATTTAGTAAGAAGCAGGACCGACCAAAACGAATTGAGCTGTGATAGTTAAGGCGAAATGACTCCCAAAATATGGCTATAGTAATTTTAACTCGTACGTGACTGCAAAAAGAGCGTATTTAAAATAAAAGGTTGACAAATGGTGTGTATTGTGTATTAAATGACGCAAAACAGTCTGTACATCATCAATCGGATCAAGCAATCTAGGAAAGATATCAGAGCTAATTATTCCAAATGTTTTTGCAGAGTGACTTTCGTTAAAGATAAGTTTAATATTAACAGGTAATTGAAGTCTGAGAACCTTCAAGTAAACATTTCCCGTTACCTCAAGTGGAAATGCCGTCATTTGAATCTTTCAGCGGCAGTTTCATCTTCTCCTTATAATTTAGGATGAAGCAGCTCTATGGAGTTCCGACAATGACGCTAAGACGGCAAACTTGGGCAATTTCCGCCCATCGTTATGCACATCGACATCGCTTGTCATACCTCAGCAAAACCTCTTCCGCTCGCCTGTCGCGGTCAAAAGCATTTCAGAAGGCTTGTCAAGCGATGAAACACGCTACTCAACCAGCATCATAAGCCTTAGAAGTTTGTCAAACACTTTGTGGTACGTTCTCATGAGAGAACGAGCTACTTGTCGTCACGAAGTACCCACCTAATTCGGGGCGGGAATTTTTTTATGATAAGTTTACCTGGGTGAAGATTAATCGATACCGATCAGAGCCCTTGCAGTATCAGTGGATAATGAATTCAAAATGAAGGCAACATATCATCTATTTGGGTGGGAGATGTTCTTCGACTTTGCAAAGATTGTTTTTGTGATGCCTAAAAAACCTCCATAAGCCTCACTATGCCTGCGGGTGAAGTGGTGAAGTAAAATAATTTAGACGTTGTAATTGAAAGAAACCTTAGCAATGATAGGAGAATGAGGAACGAGCGAAACTTGTAGAGTAGCAGTGGATAATGAGTTAAAAATGGAGCCAAAATATCATCTAATTGGGTGGTAGATGTTCTTCGACTTTGCTAAAAATTGTTTTTGTGATGTACAAAAAACCTGCATAAGCCTTACTGTGCCTGTGGGTGAAGTGGTGAAGTTAAAATATTTAGACGTTGTTATTGAAGGAAATCTTAGCGACGATAGGACAATGAGGAACGAGTGAAATCATGCTGAAAACATAACTCTCTTCATTTTTCCTCAGTGCTTCTGAGAAATATATCCCAATATATTTATCAGCAAACTTCTTCCTAAGAATCACTAAGAAAATTCAGCAATACATGCTAGAGCTATTTCTAAGCAAAGAAAATTCACTGCAGAACCGATTAAGGAAATAGACTACAGAACCGATAGATTTAGAATGTCATTTTCTCCACGCACAATAAGGGACCATAATAGTTCCGATAGATTAGTTTTAGGATACTCTGACCATCATCAGGTAAAGTAGGTTAGGCACTTGTGCTAAATATCCTAACATCATAATTAGGAACTCACCGCGAATTTAATTTCCGGCAAGATATATCTTATATAATATATACTCTTAGATGATTTATATACCTTGTAGTACTATTTATCAGCACATTTATGATACTAACCAGTGCTTGTGTCTTGAGCAGTGTACTGCATGGTAGCATGTTCGTCTATGTAACACTCTCCTACTTTCTGGTCTGACCGCGCATTGTTATCCTGACTGCTTTTGACGGCACCTGGCATCCGAGTGAAGTTCAGATTTCTGCTGTCCTGAGTGCTGCATGCCTATTGTGGAATGACCCCGTACCACACACCCTAGTGCTGGCTTACGCGGTATTTTTTAGATGTAGACATGTTAGCTTGGGGTGATGTTAAGAAAAGCCGAGCAGTTTCGTCAAATCGCACATTTATTTGGGCCACACTTAAATATATAAAATTACTTTTTCAAACCAGGTCACCCAGCGCATAAAAGTCATTTTTGGTTCAATATTATGCTGTCAGTTATTCTAATTTTCACTCAGCCTTTTAACACGCAAGGATTTTGACATCACGATGCACGCCCCGGGGCCGAATATCTCTCCCAGCTAACCCTCTCCGTCCCTGCCAAAAAACCCTGGAGGAGCGTAAATAGTTCTGGCCGATGGCGTAAACCCTGGGCGGAACCCGGGCAACCAAGGCGGTTCCATCCATTCATTTCCCCAGGGTCATCGTCATGGATCGCCGGGATCCCTCCTTGGCAGTTCGGCCAAGGTTTGCTCCACTCTCTGCGGTGCTGGCCAGCGGCGCTGATATCACATACGTACGGGCGCGGACCATAAACCCGATGAGCCGCTGCACCACACTCAGTCAGCCGGCACGAAGTTAGATGACACCGTTTTAAGGGGGCTGGAGCTGTAATCGTGAGTCATCGAGGGCACTTTTTTCAACAACTTTTAAAATTAGTCGAAAAAAATTCTTGGATCCCATTTCACCTCAGTACCTCCATTTATTCGGTGGCATTCACAATTCACGTGGCGATATAAGTAAATCAAGATATATGTTTTTAAAATTCACCTGCAAATTTTCTAACATCATTAGCAACTCACAAATTAAAGCACTGTTTTGACTTTGGATTACGGCGCGGAATGAGAAGTTTAAGCAAATATCAAATGTAAAGACTTATTTTTTATTCGTCATGATACCTTGATACTTTATCTACCTTTATGATTACATGAAACGTATTCGCGTTTAGGAGAAATTCTGTGCATATTTAACTGAAATTTTCGAATTACCTGCCAAAAGCTAAGGCTAAGTGTTAATAGATGCATTCCATTGCCAAGACACTCAATTTTTCGCATCTATCGATAAATACTATTGATACGTAAGCGCATGCAAAGTTAAGCGCAAATGCAAACATAAAAGTTGGTCCAACCACCGCAATATGGACATAAAAATTAGTAAGCGACCACGATCATAGGCAATGATGAAAAGTTGCTTGACTGAATACATAATTTTTGCAGACACACTTGGGCACATTTGATTAATCGACACATTAACGCCCTCTACAAATGAAAGACCGTGCCATAAAATCACCCTACGGTGAACATTCGAGGTTATTGAGCTTACCGTCTGTGTTAGTTGCTTCAAAAAATATATTTGTGGTCTCATTTCTACCAGTTTGCAACTCTTTTAGGGGGTACCCGTTTCATATGTCAAAAATTGAAAAAAAACGAGGACCACCCTTAGCAAAAACTTGTGTAAATCAATGAAGTTTACACTCTTATGCGCAATCAAAGAGCCTATTTGGACTTTTAAATTGAAACGTCATCGAGGTAAAATTTATCGATGGTGAAAAACTTTTTCAGTTTGGCCACGTCTGGCAAATTTATGAAAGATTTTTTTAAAAGCCTTTGGCGCTCACCCAGGAGAAGTTCCGTGCATGTGAGCGCCAAGTCCGAGAGGGGAATCCAAACGACCATTGTTAGTTCAACACTATCCAAATTAATTACGCGACATGGTCTAAAACAATGTATTCCCTCCGCCATGAAAACACCATCGCCCACATAGGATTTTCGACTAATACGGACTTAGTGCAGGAATGATGCCTTTTGTCGGACTGGGAAATGTCCCCGTAGCAAGCAAGCACAGCTCACCGCAACCGCAGCCCTCGACTGGAAACACACTTCCCCCTCAAATGCCACTTCCATTCCTCAATCAAAGCAAACCGGAGGCCGATGTAGAGAGCACACTGACCGGGCCCCGAATCCTCTCCCGAGGACTCATCCGAGTAAACGACCCCCCAAAAAAGGGCAGTTTACAAGTTTTTTTTCGCGAATAGTCACAACAAAACTGCGACCAGTGTCTCTTCTTCAACTTATGTTCACATTTTTCATAAAATGCATTAGGTCCAAGCCAAAGAGTCGGAATTCCGCAACAATTAGCGATGCAGGGGATAATTGACGCCCCGAATTACGGATTTGGGTTAATGGAAGCGGTTAATGGAACGCGTTGGAACCCGTAGTCCCGGAGCTGCATGCGCACGCATTATTTACAATCAACTGGTAATGGTTTCGCGACACACGGGACGGCAATTATTTCTGATGACGTCTTCGGATACACCGGACGGCACGGTGGCAAGCCCATCCGGGCGAGAGGATCCAGGTTAAATGCGCAGGCCTTAAAGGAGCGACCCGCAAAGGCAGAGTTAATGGTGCGGACGAAAATTACGGCCGGTTAAATGCGCGCCGTTTCCCCAAGGGCCATAATCACGCATTCGATCACCCATTGGGGATCTCAGAGATCATAATCGAAGACAGCTTCATCAGCACAACCTATTACTTATCAGGCTTCTACAGATGGGAGTTTTCAGGTCCTCTTTCATTCATCTTCGAGCACCTATTTTGTGTAAAAGTCGCATATTCACTAACAAATTAATTTCAACGAATGCGCAAAAAATTTAATCATGCGGTCTCACCTCGCTACGTAATAATATTAAAGTGTTGCGGTTTCCTTTTCATCTGCTGCGATTAGTGTTTTTTTATTTACTGATCCACTGGCTATGTTGAGAGAATGGAAGAGAATCGAATAACGAAATAGATATATAAGAGCGAAATGAATGGTGCGAGAGGGAGAGGTAGGCTGAGAAAGTTGTAGTTGAATGTGGTTGAGGAAATTCTTGGGAGGAATATTAGGAGTCTTAAAAACAAGAGGGCGTGGTTGAAACAGTGTATGGGGTTAAAGAGGCAAAAGAGGTTTGCAAGGATAGGTCAGTGTGGAGGAAATTATTGAAGCAGAGTTAGGTGTACAATTATGTATTTATGAATGAAACTTTGTAACTGTGCCTACCCCGGAAGGGAACGGCGTGATTGGTATGAATGCATGTAGGTATTACTCTACCGGTAGGTAAAGTAAAGCCAGTAAAATTTCCAATCAATGCATTTACAAATGATATGGTACAAAGTCACTCGCAGGGGTGCATATACACCAAGGTTTTAAATTCACCATGAAACTGTGTGGCATTGAGTGTAATAGAGGAAAATAAATGGGACAAAAATACATACAACAAAAGAGGTTTATAATGATAATACGATCTCTTCTCTCCCCCGGACGCGTAACGCGTAACATAATTACTAAAATAGTAGTACTTGTTAGTGAATATAAGGATTTGAAAATTAAGTGCTCCTTAATATTCTTCTGATGTATTTTAAGTAAAATTATCAAGTTATATGAGAATAAAAAAGACGAAGTCTAATATCCACGGATGCGGATGACATATGGCAAAAAATAACCCAAGATAGCAAGAACATTCATCGGGAAAACGCAAACGATGCGTTCAAAGAAAATGAGACAGAAAGCGAGGAAATAGCAGGTGAAAAAATTCGTGTGGAGCGATATACTCCAAGGATCGAAAGCATGGACCATTGGAAAAGCTGAGCAGAAAAGACAAAGAGCCTTTGAAACCTGATGCTGGAGGCTAATGCTGAAGGTCACTATACAGAAAAGAAGAGCTAGGAGGATTGGGCACACCCGGAGGCAGAATAGGCTAGCGAAGAAACCAAATGGATAAAAGATATAAAAGTCCCAAGAGGAGGACCCAGGAATAAATAAATGTACCAAATATAGAGGAATGTACATAAGAAGATCCAACATAGAGTAAGGTAACTAGCATAAGGAGGTAGGCATATAGGGCTGCTGTCAGCCAATCTTGGGTTTGATCGACCAATGATGGTGATCTTATCATAAAATTGTTGTACCAATTAGAGCTTTTCATTTTCATTTAACTTTTGAGCCAGGGAAAACAAATTGAAATTTAACGGCGGAAATGAAAATCACAATGATATCTAAAGAAATAAGCTTGATTTAAGCCCTTGAAGCGGTTAACTACGTCGAATTCTGTGATTATGTATTACGAACGGAAATGCATAAGTTTGCTGAGCAACTCATACACCAACTCAATTACAGATGGAATTCGTTCAATTTATACCGAATCCCATCTTCTGCTGCATAGATATTCTTTTCTTCGTCTCCATTAAAGTGGGATTTTCCCCGCAAATCCCGAGGCATGGGAGAAGGAGAAGAGAAAAACTGTCTGCCAGTCCGTAAGTCTGAATTCTGAGTAAAAGCTTTCTGCTGTTCTTTCCAGAAACCTGAGGAAGAGCAAAGAGAAATAAGAGCCGATACTTTTCCCAACAACTGCGACCATGACGGAAAGTTTCGAGTTCTTGCCTCGACGAACGAAATGACAAGCTTTTGTCGCTTGCTTTGAGGCACGTCTGAAATTGGTGAGACTTGAGCTTGAGCACTCAATCTCACGGGAAAAAAATAAGAGCCGTAACATGAAATCCCGTATTGTATTACCATGACAACCGCCACGAACGCATACGGTGAGGGATGTATTGTCACCAGCCATTTAAGGAAAACAAGGTGGAATTACGAGATATTTGGACGAAATTATTAAAAGATGGAAGCCAAGTTTTAAAAGTGGCATATTAACTAACTGCAAATGCTAGGCTAAATATTATGTCACATGTTAACGATGTGGTTACTTTACAATGAGCAGAATATGATTTTAAAGGGTTGTACCATTGCTGAAAAACATTCCGGAAGATATTAACGGACGGATAACATCACTAAATGTAACTTAGATTATGTCTTTCATGGAAAAATACCCTGTAAGAACAAAAATCACTTTTTATGACATGATCCCATTTCCAATTATCTTCCATGTGAAATATCCTCTATCACGGGTCAAGATATCGAGGATAAACTGAATAAATTCCAACACATTGCTGGGAAAATAAGTAATACGGCGAGAAATAAAATTGGACTTAAGTTTGACAGAAAAGAGCAAGTTCCGGTTTAATCATAGGGTAGCGAGACGTTTGTTTTCTTATAGAGAGAGGAAAAACGTCAAATCGGCTGTAATGAGGTTTCTAAGGATTGCAAACGCGTGCTAATTAAAAGAAAGGGCAAGGAAAGGTTTTATGAGAGAGAATTTAAGCACTTTCAAATCCAGAGGAATATATTACTGAATACAAAGCCAATTGGTGCAGATACTATGAAAAATTAATGCAAAACCATGTCCCTAAATTGTCTTACAGTGAAACACTAGTGGTCACGGCAATGTCAGTTGTCTGAGGCTAAAATTGTTTCCCGTACAGGCCATACAGACTAATGAAGTGAAGAAGAAAATTAATACGAGATATGAACTGATATGCCCAATGAGAAGAAGTTTAATACTAAGAGCGATATTTTATCAAGCAATTTACACCCGTAACAATTTTCAGGTATTTTATACTTCACGATGCACTTAAGTACTACACTTGAATATAGCTATTTTATCTGGCTGCCTGGATTAAATGGATGCGATTGAAGGACCATAAGCTCATAATTCACCCATTTAACTCACGCGACTTTTACTGACCAAATTCACCATTCGTACTCGTCACAGTGAACGTTCGTGAAGTGGTCAAAACATCCATTCCGAAGCTAGCGAGGACGGTAGGTCGCAAGGTACCTAGATTATTATACGAAGCATTCTCAACAGCACTCTGTACGATGAATCATTTTTAAGATGGGTGTTGTCTTACTAAGCGAGTCAAAATAAATCCTTATTTACTCATAATTACTGATTTCACTGAAAAATCCAGGTTTTCTTGAACAATTGGTTCACTAATACCAACCATAAATAAAGCGCAGAATATATACATTAAGAACAAAATGTAAAACTAAGATAAAAATATGCAGATTCTCCCACGAATATATTTTCAGTGACCACATTCGCCCAGCCATGGGCGCCTACTACAGCGCCATTTGTACGGAACTGCCGCATTTTGACTCCAACGATGTCAGTAATTTGTAAGATTCTTATCATTATTGTAATTAGTTTCTCAGAACTTTTTGTTTTTTATAAACCGTTTTAATTAATAACTATATAATGATTTCTATTTCAAATTGAAGTTTTTATTACGTAAACAGAGAAGTCTCCGTTAGAACTCATGTTAAAATCTCCACTATTTCGAGGATGAATTATAGAAAACTAGCCTTGAATCCTGTTTTACTTCTATATCAGTGCTTTCAACCCACTTAAAAAGACGATACATTTGATTTTTGGGTAGATGTGACCCTCAGGCCAGAGTAATTTCGAGATGTGGATTTACTATCAGGATAAATGTAGACATTATTTCGTCACCGACGAGTCTTGGAAAGTCCCAGGTCATACCAAATATCCCCGATGTCCGACAACTACGGAGAACCCCTCCATCAATTTCCAAAGGACCTATTCAACTGAGCGAGACCCTCATTAATCGGTGAAACGATTCAATTCTCCAGGTAATTTGATTCGAATGAATTTTTTAAGAGAGAGCGATTCGACTGGGCGAGAAGAGTATGGCCTTTCTCGGGTCACCGATTCCCTGCGCGATCCGTAAGAGACTTTTCAGAATCGAAACTAGGTCAAGTGATCGAATCACACTATCGGATCTTTTAAGCGGCGATCTCTACTCAGGATAAAGTGGATGATGAAGGGGAATTTCCCCGTCGAAAAACGCCTCCACTATTCCTTAAGTATTTTCATTTCCCTGTGAATCTCAAGCGTGTGGACTGCACGGCCCGAAGTCTCTAGCAATCTTGTCTTCTGAAAGAGACTCCACGTTTCGTGCAAAACGGTAATAACCGGGAGATGGCAGCACTGAGGCCGCCAGATAAAAACGCATCGCGCGCAAGGGCTTCGTGCATTTTAAGAGAGAGAGAGAGAGAGAGATCAAGAAGACTATTACTTTTTTCTCTACTGAGAGAGGGTGTTGCAATTGCCTTCCTCGACCCAATCCGACCCGGCGCCATCTCTTTTTAATACCGTGCGGCGAACTCGAAAGTGCCGAGTAGATATTGGACGCGCTATTTTGACGTTTTTTTAATCTTTTCTTTTTTTCTCTCTCTGTCTCTCTCTTTCTCATTCCAAAAGAGAAAGAAAAGAAATCGGAGCGTTTCTCACGGCGCACCCGAGAGTGAATATTCTAAATGCCTTCTCCTGCCGCACGTGGGAGATTGCCGTCTCGCGACGCGTATTCGTTTTGTTTTATGGGACAATTGCCGAGTGAAATAAACTGGAGGGTTCGCGGGGCACGCCATCTTCCGTGAAATGGGCAACGGAGACAAAAGCCACTCCATGTCACGAGATATCGACATTATGTCGATGCGTGCGATTCATATCGGAAGGGCAATTCTAGGCTAAATATGGCGACTCGGTATCAAAATAGTGGTAGGCAACACAAGAATGATAAATAGGCGATGTCTTCCAGCAGACATTTTTAATTCACGTTTTATATTTTAAAAAATCTGTCTAATGCCCTGTCAAATTCGCTGGTGTATCCCGCATGGTGAGATATACGGACTAGTATTGAAAACATAAGGAGTGGAACATAGGGTGGCTTTTAAATTATTCTTAAGAGATTTCCGAATTATCTAATCGAGCTTGCTCTGCATAAATCTGAAGTCAGTCTTAGCGTACTTCGAACGCAGATCGCTGAGTTTAATCAACAAACAATGATAACTTACAATAGCACAGAATGCTTAAAATTCATCGCTCCTTAAACAGTAGGTAGGTACATTCTCATTTCCAAAACTTTTTCAATCAGGCGGATATTCAGCTTCATGCGGGACTTCAAAACGTTTATTACCTCTTGACGTTATGTGCATGCATAGGGAGAAATGACCCCATGGCTTGGAGAATATTATAAAATACCTTCCATGACTTGTATACAAAAGACAAAAGATATAATTTTACAAAATAAGTAACCATTTCGAGGTATGTGCGAAATTCCACAGAGAAAAAATATTCCGCCTTGACCGGGATGATTTTTCCTCCGTGGAATTTCGCACAACGGTGCATTGAGGGTGACTCCGTAAAAGTGGAACTCCGTGGCTAGTCCCGGATAGCTTACAATCTGTCATTTCGAGGTAGTTTGAGCGAGAACTTTCTTCCGTCATAGTAGATGACATAACAGAATTGTGTTTAAAGTCCAAAAAATTTTATGAAGTACGAAAATGTGTTAAAACTCATAATATACCTTCCTAGATATTAGTTAAAAATATAGCTCAGACTTCATGCATTTATATCTCGTCTACCACTGAAAAGTAAATTGCAGTAGAATGATTTTTTTCTCTCCTATGTAAAGAACTACAAGTGGTAAGAATGCAATAATTATCGGGAAATGAAGTACATGGACACATTGAAAATTTTGACGCGATCTGTGGGTCATAAGTTTCTTTCTTTATAAAAATAACAATTCTCCCCTGGAATTCGCTCCTATCTCCCGGAAAACTTATTAATATTCTGGAAAATAGTTGCAAAACTTTTGCGATTACCTACTGACATTGATTTAATTCGAAAGATGGCATCCAAGTTCCATACAGAGGAGAAATTTGTCGAAATTTTAGAGATCTGATAGGAAATACGCTCTCACTTAAGCCCTGATACAAATTTAGCGATTAACTCCGAATAACCACGACGTGCGTCATTTGTATCGACGAGAACACGTGATGTATCCTCATTATTTTATCGTTTTTGAGGTCGATAATGGAAACGAAATATTAAAGAGTTCTTTGTCAAGGCGAGTACCTTCGAACTACGGAGAAGAGTGTAAAATGGTCATTCATCTTTCATGGAGGAGAAACCCGTTGGCCGAGTTCACTCGACCAATTTTGCCTGCGTCGAGCTAATGGACGAAAGAGGCAAACAGTTCACACGCTGGCAAAACACTACACTGCGAGTGTTTTTCGTGGAGTCGGATATATATATATATATATATATATATATATATATATATATATATATATATATATATAAACTCGTATAATACAGAATATAAACTCGTTCACAACAGGTTTTTTTGTGATTCTGAAAACATTTCGTTGGTGACATTATGATTTATTTAAAAAAGTAGTTGATAAAACATACAAACTACACCATGTTAGTTTTTTGACGAGATTTAAGCGTTGAATATTTCTCATTTTTAAGTATTATCTCTCTAGAGTGCATACACTTAACATTTTGTATATAAAATGGCTGGTATATTTTAGCAAATATCTCGGAAAGTCGTTTGGTTAGGGGCTGATATTTTAGAGTCTATAGAAGGGTTAGATATTTTATCTTAAAATGAGACCAGAGTCATTAATTTATAGGTTAGGTGATATTTCGCTCAAACTAACTTAATGTAAACTCTGAAGATAGAACCATCGTAGCTTCTAAAGCGTAGCATTCTGACTGAAATATTAATATGCGAAATGCACCAAAGTCAATTAGCGGGTGGTGCATGGAAACAAGTTCCTTCTCTAGCCTACAAGCTTACCCGATCTTATCCCTAAAATAATTCTTTAATACTTTCAGTAAACTTCTCAAAATCACTCCTACTTTTCGAATACATGTACCTCTTGGTTCAGTATGCATTCGAGAGCTTCCAACCAATAATTTAAATTTATCTCCATAATCATCACTCATAAATGCACTTCAAAGGGGGAATATTTTATGGTTCAGCAGTAGCCGAAAACATTGATTGAACTCCATCGGGAAATGAGAAGCTGCAGAAGACCAATGAGGAACAGAGGCCTTTATTCGAATGGAACGCGTTGAATAACTCAACAGGATAACAGGATTAGCACGAAAAGCGATTTATTTATGTGGACGCAAAGCATATGCCATGCGAAACTCGCAAAATTAGGGTATTTGGCGAGCTGGTTGGCCAAGAAAAGGCTTCCTGGTGCCGGAACACAGCAAAAGTGTTCAGCTGGCTTTCAACGGTGTAATGGAGCTACGATGAAATGGAATAATGGAAGGGTATATTTACAGCGGGCTGTCCAACCATTCAAAATGACAAATTAATAGATAATGCGAAAAAAACAGAATCGCACCAACTTCACTACACTGAGAAGTCTCCATTCCCATTAATCTTGTATATTTAACTTTGAAATTATGTTTTTGCTTTCCGAAAAAAACATAAGACGTCCCTACAGAAGCAAGTAAAAAGTGAATCACCATATCTGAAGCTCTGAGTAGTAAGAAATGGGAAACCATATCAACACTTGCATCTCCAATGCACTCACGTTCAATGACCAGGATTATGAATGCGAAACATGTTAAAGAAGTCACCCGATGGTAGTTTTTCTACATATGCCGCCAAAAAATTTGAAGCTAGACGATTGTAATTATAGAGTGAGGGATATGCAAATAAATAAAATATTTAAACCCACTTGGAAAAGGTTTAATACATAATACTGAAGAAAAACTAAAAGTGGAGAATATTTTTAATTAGAGACTAATGATATACATAAATGTGTCAATCGTAATGATTACTTTCATCAATGACGGTGGAGATAAACTGAATAAAGATTTAAAAACAAAAAGTTAATAGAATAAAAAGAAAGGCTGCACGCTTCGATAAAAACTGCTACGAGAAAACATGTAGTGTTTCACAACATTCAGAGGATTTAAGGTGGGAGCCCCTAGAGACTCGGAGGCTACCTGCTAGGCTTAGGTTGCTTGAGAAATTCAGCACTAGTGTATTTCAGAGCGACACAGAAAATGTTATCATGACACCTCATTTCGTATCTACGTCTGACAGAAGCGATAAAATGAGAGATATATTGCCAAACAGATAGGTACACAAACTCGTTCTATCCGCGCACAATAAAAGACCACAATAAAAAATAAGCTGCACTCCCATAATACACGTCACCATTTCACCTCACAAAGCCTTACATCTAATATCTTTACACGGCTGGTGTCCGAACACCTCCTGCCACACGCCCATGCGGCAGCTCGAAGGGTAGATTGTAAAAGTAGATTTACACAGTGGTAATAGCGGAAAGCAATGGATGCACGAAAAGCTCGCAGCCAACATTTGAACAACCACACACGAAAAAGTTTTAAAAACATGAAAGTAGTGAAATATGTATATGTTAAAGAATACACCAATAAAATCATAAGCCTAATGCCAACAAATTGCATTTGTCAACTCAAACGAAAGGTGTATTAAATTGCGTAAAAAACATCATGAGAAAAATCGATCTGTATCATGAATCGATCCGAGCACCATTGGCTTATCGGACCAATGGGTAAACCACTGCGCACCCAGGCTTCATACTCTCCTAATTTCCCAATTCGAATAACAGAAAAGGTGTATGACCATTTCATAAAAGCTACTCCCAAAACGATCAGACGATCTTCAACTAATAGCAGTACATGCAAATATTTCACAAGTGTCTTTTACTTAAGGAAGACATTCAACATAAAAACTCGATTGATCAAATAAGACAGAGTGGAATGGGAACATAACACCCGGGATGTAGAACGCATTTAATGATACCATACGAGTTCTGATGCGTGCGGTCTTCCTTCGAACATCGCCAAAGAGAATCCGAGAGATTGATCGCCATTTGGAATGCATTCGTACGGATGCTTGAACGGCAAAGTGAAAAAAATAGGTGCTAACTCACTCTGGTTAGGCCACACCTCAAAAGCGTTGCGAGCATTTGAAATCCTTGACAGAAAGATTTAATCCGAAAAATCAAGAGAAAGATACAAAGGAAAGCTGAGCGCTTCGTTAAAAAACTGCTACGAGCGGATCTAAAGTGTTTCACAGCTTTGAGAGGGATTAAGTTGGAAGCCGCTTGAGGCTCAGAATATGCACAATAAGCTTAGCTTGCTAGAGGAATACAGGACAGGTGTAATTAATAGCGACACAATAAATGACATTTTGACGCCGCACTCCATCCCAAGGTCCGACAGAAGCGATAAATCAAAAGAGGTATTTTGCTGTACAGATAGGTACAAACATATGTTCTTTCCACGCACACGTGTGCTGAGGGTGGAGTAAACATATAATCTTTAGATACAGTTAAATATCATGGAATTGCCTTAAATTCAGATGTATCGTGGGGAACACAAATCAAAAACATATGCGGCACAGCATTAAAGAAACTAGAATTTGTTAAGCGTATAATAGGAAGGCCCTCGAATGAAAAAGTCAAAGAAAGATGCTTCTTCGCTACGGTTAGGCCACACCTCGAATACGTCGCGAGCATTTGGGACCCTGGTCATAAAGATTTAACCAAAAAAGTCAATAAAATACAAAGGAAAGCTGCGCGCTTTGATAAGAACTACTACGAGCGAGTTTTTCACCACTTTTTCAGCGATTAAGGTGGGAGCCCCTAGAGACTCAGAAGCTGCACGATAGGCTTAATGCTTGAGAAATATAGAACTGGCATGTTTCAGAGCAACACACAGATGCGATAAAGTAAGAGAGTTATATTGCAGATCAGATAGGTAAGAAAAATCGTTCTTTCCGCGCACAATGAGGGAACACAATAAAAACTGAAGTCCACTAAATACGCTCCCATAATACACGTCACCATTTCACCTCCCAAAACCTGATCCCTTACATCATTACACGGCTAGTGTCCTAACACCTCCGGCCAAACGTCCATGTGGCTGCTCGCAGGGTAGTATGTAGATGTAAATGTAAGTGACCACATTAAAAAGTGATCTCCACCCAAAGACTCCCAGAATCCACTTCACTACTTCACTATAACTTTTCTCTTTAAATGCTTACACGGCTGGTGTGAGAACACCCCCTGCCTCACGTCCATGCGGCGGCTAGGAGGGTGGTAGGTACATTTAGAACGATGCCATATGAGGTCTAATGCGTGCGGTCTTCATCCCAACATCACCAAAAAGAATCCAAGAGATTGATTGTCAAGGCGAATGCATTCGTAGGGATTCTCACCGACTGACTATTCCGAAAGGGAGGGTACGAGAGAGAAGGAAGGGACAAAGGCGTCGATGGGTGGCCATGGAATGAGGGCCGGGGGTACGAGGGTCAGAGAGGGGCGGGAGAAGCGGACAGGGGCGTGGGTGTTTGAAAGCAGACAGGGTCCCCAAAGTTTCCTCTACAAAAACTGCCCGCTATTCCTCCGATCCATTGGCACATCGCCAAGGAAGGCCTCCCCTTTTGTCTGCTTCTCCTCCTTCCTCTGCCGCGACATTGACTGGGCGAGGAAGTGACTGGGTAGCCGGGTGCGGCTCACCCGCGCCCTCGACCACTACGCTCCCTCCCCGCAGTCAAGGAGGTTCGGGGTCACACATCAGCCGCCTTGTGATCGGCGGCTGCCGCCTTCAAGAATAGCGGGGCTGCTGTTTAATGAGCCTTTCCACGGACAATAGAGCGATCGGCCGGATATAAGCTGCCACCTCCGAAGGAAGTTCTTTTGATTGAGAGAGACTAAACTTAAGGCAGCTTTACACGGTACATTTTATAGTAAAAACGAATGTATCATAGATTGTACAAGAAAATGAATGGAATTAGAGCATGATATATCTCCCGTTGAGTCATTCAGACGATCATACAATTTTCCACTTTATATGGTGCAATTTTCCTCACGGTAAACAAAAGAGTTCACACATTCATTCGTACAATAAAATGTCCCGTGTAAAGCGGCCTTTAGACACGGGCTCGCATTTCAACTCAAGTTAGAAATAACACGCCCCACACCCATATAGAATATAGCTATCAGACTACAATATTTTACCATTTCTCACCTTTTCTTAAAATTTCGTCAATATGCTCAGCGAACTAGTCTGGGGTAGAGTAGGGGAAAAAACTCAAATCGGTGCTGGGACAACGACTGAATTTATTTACAGGTCCTCGCTAGTAACAGAAAAGAGACCATTGAGACGCTATGATGCAAATCAAAATTATTTTAAGTGGCCAACGCACTCAGGGACACCAACTTAAGTTTTTTTCCCACTTCCAGACATCACTAACGGAAATGGACGCAAATTCCAAACAAATATAAGGCTTATCACCCATACAGGCAGGATCTTAATCACAGGAACTCCGAAACATTCCATGATATTTCAACACGCTCCTTCGTAAATCTGACATACATACTCTTCAAGGCATTCCCTTTCAGAGAGGATAAAGTCAACGAATTTTGATATTGCCGTTGCCCCAAAGAAACTAACTCTCTTTTCACAATCTCCCACAAAATTACCTATCGTTTAAAACTTCTTCCGCTTTTCTAATCCTCATATCCTTGCTTCATACACTCTCCCCAAATCTTATGAATCCTAATATTCCTCCTCTTCAAGAGTCTTTTCTGCCTTACTCACCTAAGACCTTAGACGGTTACCTCTTTCTCTCACACAGTTCAATCTACTATTATATTGGAATATGTACTCACTCCACTCGCTCGACATGGACAAGCCAACGAAATTAACTCCTTACATAGATGACCATTGCTGGATCTTCATCATTGGTCGTTAAATCCTAAAACTGGTTGACTGCAGTCCTCCACCCTTCCCTTTCAAATGCTAGTTCCATTACTGGAACATCTAATCCGAATTCTTTCACCATCCACAAGCTTTACCCACTACGTAAAATTTTGTAAACACAACTGAAGGTACCGGCCATATAAGGGCGAGCATAAACTTTGAAAATCGTCAATTTTTAGGTTCTATTTGTACTCTGCATAAGCTACGCAGGTATATCTTAAAAATCCCTTCGCTAAATAATGTCATTTCTTTACGATTACAGCTCGAATTTCGATTTGTTCCGTCATCTCATCATTGTCTACGGAAAAATGGAATAAGGCCTGCCAAAATGGATTTTGGACGTGGATTTTTGTGTCATGCTGTTCCTCATAATGACCGATATTATTGGATAGGAGTAGCGGTACGCAGTCTTAAGGCCGCCATAAAAAAGTAAGTACCCTCGAAATCATTTTCTCTGTCGACGTGTCTTTCTGCCAGAAAGTTTGCCGTATATCACATAAAACCCCAATGGGTCTTAATCACTTCTTAGATCCCTGTCGTCCATCTTCCTCTTCGAATTAAAGGCACTCTGGCCACTTCTCGAAATGAGACGTTGCTCATCATTAAATGCCAAGGCTACTAAAGCCATTTGGAAACTTCATCGTCACGATAAATGACGACACTCAACGCAGGCGTTAGGGACATGCTTATTCTGTGCCACATCCCATAGATTCTGAGAGATATCCGTACAATGAATAATATTAAAGTTTGACACCACCATGGGGTACATTCAAAGCAGATTTCTTTAAAGAAGAGTGAAACCGGCTTGATTTGCAAGATATGTTTTGATTCCACTTAGAAAGGCTAACCGCTCGTAATTTTCACATACATTCTATGGATAATATAGCTATTTAAATCGATCACGCTAATTGAGGGCCAACGACTCCTCGCCTGTAACTAAGTTGTGTGATAAGCCATTAATATTACTATCAATATTATTTCTTTGCTGTACCATGAAATATTTTTCACAGTAGAAGGTTATCTACAGCGATTTTCTAAATAATACTAAGGTGATCGATGTATCTTGAGAAAATTTAAAAACCACACTTTTTCACGCCTGACGACATCAACGAGTTACAAATGATTTAACGCAGTTTCTCCTGTTGCGGATACGAGTGTCAAATCCTAATGAAACGGGCTTAGATTTTTCGGCAAATAACTCGAGACGTTACCATTAGGAAAGCTGACCAGAAAACACTAGAAACCTTCGATCTGGTGCTGCAGGAAGATCCTGAAGATACAATGGACGGACGAAATAAGTAATTATGAAGTTTACAGAAGAGTAGAAGAGGTAAGAACCGTATGGAATACCATACAAAAAAGAAGAACCAGATGGACTGGACACACTCTGAGGCACAATGGGTTTATGAAGAACGTAATTGAAGGTAAAAATGAGGGAAAGTTCCCCAGAGCAAGACCCAGGAATAAGTTCATGGACTAAGATGAAGAGGAAAGTACATAGGAAGAGCTATTAGGAAGTAAGAAAACTAGCATTAGATCGGGAAGGGTAGAGGGCTGCCGCCAACCTATCCCAGGATTGCACGATCAATGAAATAAACAAACTTCAGAAGTAGTGTTACAAGTCTCTGGTATTTCGCTTTCATTGCAATGGTAAGATATTATTCTTTAAAGTGGTACCACATTTACTGAAGTCTATTTGAAATTATATTTCCCACAAACTCACTTGACGAAAGAGGCTCATGATGCATGGCAGAGTTAACAAGCCTGTTAAGATCCTTCCACAAACTTCTTCCCTCCGGTTTTCTACCCTGTAGAGGCCTTTATTCCCAAATCCTGGAGAAAATTCCTTTCCTAAATCCTCCCTTCCCCCAATTCGACCACACACCTTAAAACGACCCTTTCCTTTTTATTTGACTTACCCGACTGCAAATCCCTCGGCTTTCTCTCTCCTTTCACCTATACAGATGGCGCAAGATGGCGAATGGTGGACGGATTTAAAAGTCGTTTTTCACTTGAAGAAAACGTGAAAGGAATTGGGAAATGGAGAGAAGGTTTTCTTTTGATGTCGGTAACTAGAGGGAATTCTACAAAATAGACGCACACACAAGGATATTAGAAAATGATTACTAAATCACACAACCACATCACAATCAAAAGATTTAAAGCTAAAAATACGTTGTTAAATACAAAATAGGATGTCATTGAAGATAGGAATACGAACGAGGAAACAGTAGCTGAAAAAATTTGTGTGGATCGTGGCACTCTACTGATCGGAAACAGGCCTTTGGGAAATCAGTCCAGAACAGACTAAATGCCTACGTAACGTGGTGCTGAACGAAGATGCTGAAGATAAAATGGACAAAAAAAGAAGAAATGATGAAGTTTAAAGAAGAGAATAAGAGGAAAGGAACCTATGGAACACCATGCATAAAATAAGAACCAAATGGATTGGACATACCCTGAGAACAACGGCTTTTTGAAGAACGTAACTAAAGGTAAAATAAAGGAAAAGTCCCCAAGGATGACCCAGGAATAAATTCATGGACCAAATAAAGATGCATGTACAGAGTAAGATAAACCACGAAGTAAGGGAACTAGCATTAGATAGGGAAGCATGAAGGGCTGCGGTCAACCAATTTTAGGATTGAACGACCAATGATAAACTCACTTGGAAATCAGTATGCATTCATTTCTTGAAAATAAATTCTTCAAATGCATTTATTATTTATTAAAATTAAAGATTTATCCTATTTCAATTGAGAAATCATAGCAAAAAGAAGTAGATCTCTAACTAATGTACGTTTCAAGTGCCTATTCTTGATTTTCAACGGATGGCGAAAATATTCTCGATTTATCTCATCAGATAATTAGACCATTCCTCCGTGCTATCCAGTGGCAAGCCAGAAAAGTGTACGGAGAAGCAATATGGTGGATTACTCCGCTGTAATGGTGTCATGCCATTTCCATCCACTTCAACGCCCCAACCCAGTCACGCCCGATTTGTCTCGATGGCAACCACAGAGAAGACATCAACACAGGGTCTTCCTCAACACGCCCACAGCCTGCGTACATCAACCCACCTTTCCTTTCCGCCCCCTTCCCCCACCCTCCCACCACCCCGTCATAATCACCAACTCTTCAACCTCACCTCCTCCCCACAGCCTCCGCATCCTAATCACATCACTCTGGACCCCTCAAACCCTTTTCTCATCTTCTTCACACCCTCCCTACGCCCTCCTTCCTTCTTTCGCTTGTTTGCCCATCTTTAATTCCCTTTCTTGCCCATGGCACGGCTCAAAAGGGCGTTTAATGCGACGCCGTAAATTACATCCATTTATGAAAGAGCTCCCTCCATAATACGCCTCCCTCCATAATACGCCTCCCCCCATATCCGAAGAACAGACCCTCACAAATTCCTCCACCTCCGGCCCTGCACGGGAGTAAAAAAAAGGGTTCGTGGGGAGGGGTTGCTCATCATTGGTTGTGGTGGGCAGTCAGGGTTCGAAATGAAACCAGATAGAGACCGTTATCTCTCAAGGTCCCCATATCAACCTCATACAACCTTATAAATCTCATCTTTAGTTTTCATTTTCGGTGCGCCGCGGTAGTGATAAAAATCACCGCTGATTACACGACGAGGGGAAGAAAGAAAGGCGAAACATCTTAAAGGTTGCAGTAGCCAGTTTTGTTCACGTAAAGATTTTCGGGAATCTTTCCATACGTTTAGTTATTAGTTACATCTATAAGCATAAGAGAAAATGAATTTCATATTAAGGATTTGGTTTATTGGCAAGTTAATGCACGAAGATTCAGGGCATTTAAATACATATTGAAATAGTTCGTTTACATCCGCATCTACATTTTACTTTGCAAGCCACCTCAAGGGTGTTTTGCTGGAGGTAACTTGTCACCAACATGCACTACAGTGTAGAAATTAACCTTCACCAACATGCACCATAATATGGGTGTGCTAAAAATGCTACAGAAACTACTTAACCAATATATAATCTAACTATGTAAATGCGACACAAGAGTCATGCAGGGAACAAGCAAAACGTGGGAGTTGGCATAATTCGGCGTATTCAGAAACATGCATTAGGGAGAACATATACATTAAATTCAATCAGCTACACTACCTATTAACTAACCTGCTTCAAAGTTTCTAACCTGTTCAAAGGAACTAACTGTAGGAGCAGGTTTAGGACGAAGTTCATGGACCAGCTGTCAAAGGTGCTAGGCTGTGCCACATACGTGCAATTGAAAAGACTGGCGTAGGATCGGAACAGGCCAAACAACCCCCGAGTTGACGATCAAAGAAGTAGAGTAACTTTTGAACCCAGTCGCAAAAAGATTTACGGACCGCATTCAATTTGCGTTTACCTGGTTATATGGTGGAACTTTCCATTTATGAAGTTATTGAAATAGTATAAGAATCATATTTTTATAGTTTTTCCTCAATTACCTCAAGCTATAACTAAATTTTTGCGCTGTATTTTACTTTTGACAAAATTACATTGAGATATGAGGTTCTAGAAAATTGCCGTTAAAGAAGACATAATTCGGAGTGGCACTTTGATGTTTGCTAGCTACGACTACATAATGTAATAAGAAACATGTTATTTCGAGCTAAGATGAAAATACGGACATGTTCAATTGTATTATAGCGTAAAATATTTCATTTGAATAAGGGTTAAAATGGCATTCATTTGCCAAAAATATGATGGTTGTGAAGCAATTTCTTTCGCTTTAATTTTACAAGCAATAGTACTTTTTAAAGAAAATAATACCAAATTTCCTAAGACAGCACAATAACAGTCACTTATCGCACCCATTTTCGAGACTTTTGCAAAAAAAAGTCAGTCAATCGTTTTTAAAAGGAAATGGTCTGGGTAGGCACTCCAGATCTTCTTCAATTAAAAAAAGAGGCATTTCTAACTCGTAGATCAGGTTAGAATTAAACAGAAATTTCAATTTAGCATGCATTAGTTCTAAACCCTTTATAAAGATTTTCAGGTTCATTGGACACCTCTGTGATTTCATGTAATCGGAAATATATCTTCGGATTTGAAGGCCATTAAAGCGTACAGCGGGAGAAAAATGTGCCAAGTTGATGATTTATATAGATATTACTTAATTTGAGAGGTTTACTTAATTCGAGAGAGTTTTATTTACAAATTACAGTACTTTTATTGAAATTTATTTACAGTAATTACTTCACCCTGTAAAATGCCGCTTAAGGTTAAAAAACTAAATATAGTCACTAAAATGACTAGGGAAAATTGACGTTACCTTCAAATTACCTTCAAACCTTTTAACACCCATCAGCGGCCGGAGTCGACCTAATCTCTTGGGGTGAAGTCTTTAAGAGGATCTTTGCGTGAACGCACAAAGGGACCCACCCCTGCTATTACACGCATTGATGGGGCTTTAAGGATAACCACTGCTCCTTATTGGCGCGTTTACGACCTTTATTAAGCCCCCCTTTCGTCATCACACGAGAGCCGTAATTTGCGTTTCCGAAATCGTCAAGTCTCCGAAACATTCTGGAGTATAATTCTAGTTACATTTTCTGGTGCTATCTGTAGGTGGATCAGTTTTAGATACACGATTCAGGATTATTTAAATTGTTGTTTAGATTCGAGGATCAGTCAGAAATCATATCTAATAGCAGCCAAAACAAAAGCTTAGAGATATTGGGTAACTCGCCATTACCTGTCGTCCCGCTCCAACTCGTATCACAATGAGACTTCAAGATACGCTATCAGGTAAAGTCACATTGACAGGTGATTTTAACCACCTGTCTTAGTAATGTTCGCGCCTAATAATTTTTACAACAAGTATAAAATGGGACCACAGTCTAAGTGATAGATGAATTATATGGAACTGGTAGAGTTGACAAAGTAATTCCTTTTAATAACGCACCATCACAATTTTTAAAAATCCCATTTTAAATGTCAGACAAGATGATCTGAATGGTTTCAGGCTCAACTTTGTGGAAGTTCATCGTTAAATAATGAAAAAAGAAAACTGTTTTATTTAACCAATTAATTTTCAGGTACAACTCGTTTTGACGCGGCGGCGTCATCTTCAGGCACCTGTAGATGAATATCGCACATATCTCAGGTACCTGATGATGACACCGCTGCATCGAAGCTAGTAGTACATCAAAATCTATTGGAGGAATAAAACAAAGTTAACTCCCCTAGATGTTAATTGGCACGATCCGGGTTTCCACATTTCGTATCATCTTCACGTCTGAAGAGTTAACAAAGCCATTTTTATTTGGTCCATAATGGATAACTTCCACAAAGAAGTCTTCTTTTGTCAGACAATATTAAGTATCATGCATGATTTAGAGCATAGTAGTATAATTATTCAATGGCATTAAAAATATTAACCGGAAGTTGTAATTTTTACGAGTGTACAGCATGTTAGCGATCTTGACTACGCCGTACTCTTCCAGTTTCTGATTTTCCCGCGCATCGTTCTCCTCATCGTTCTCCTTATCGCGCCTATCGGCCGGGAGATCAAGCGAGGTTCTGATTTAAATAATCAATTACCCTTGAAGAAGGCTTGTGCAAAATTTTCCGATCACTTTAATTCGGCTAAGCGAAGTTCTGCAGTAGGTACTTAATGCAGTTTTTCAGTGTTACACTCCATCTTCAGGAGCACACAACCGCACATATCTCACTTATATACCTTGGAAAAATTCCGCACAATATCGCCCAAATCCACGAGTTGTAATTTTATTCGGGTTAAAAAAAACTCTTTTCGCGTCATCCACAAACTCGCACGATTTGAATCTTTCACGAAATTCAAGCATAGCGTTTAGCCTCCCAGCCTCTATCGGCTCCAAACAGAATCCTTCCATTAGCTGTGTAACGCTCTCGACTAGGTATTAAATGTTCTAACGAAGCGAGTGGATTTCCCTAGTATTCTATTTTCTCTTTCGGGGATTAAATAGGTCTCCACACCGAGAGACAAGGAAAATACATGCTGGAATTTAAATTGTAAAACGAGGTCGCCAGAGGCATTTGTCCGGAGTTTAATCCGGGATGCTCAGATCTATGGCAAAAGGAGAACTTTAATTTCATCCGAGGTTTTAATTATTGTTGAACACTGAATTCTTTTAGTGTGACCTTTCTTGAGCAGAAAAATAGATACATGAAAGCGTTTTAAATACGGATAAAAGATGGTATCCGCCTAAGGGATATAGAGCTAAAAGTAAAACAAACACTGTAGTAACGCGGTAATATAATCATTCGAGAAACGTCAACACGTGGGTTAGGTGGAATTCCATTAACCCTTATCCTTAATAAGATTTCACATGAAGCATGAAGTGCTAATAGTCGTTCGAGAAATGAAACATAATTTAAAAGAATTGGCAAAGCAAGAAAAAAGAATCAATAATCCCGATTTCGTTGACATATGAAATGAGGAAATGAAAAAATTTTTAAAACAAATAAAGCTCCGACTATTTGTCCTAAGAATCTGAAATAGTGCACTTTTGTTAGCTTAAAGTTTGGTAAGTCTTTCATGAAAACTTTCCTTATGCATTAAACAAATATTACGTACGTTAATATCGTTATAAAACCGAATATAAGTCAGAATTGGTGTTAATTATTGCAGGTAACTCTACACTTAGGCAGATGCCTTGGGGTTCACCTTAAGGTAGTTGAACGAAATATCATTTTATCTAAACATCAATGAATTTGGTCTTATTTTAAAGAAGTATATATCACCCTTCCAGTGACCCCAAAAACTCCACCCCTTACTACATGACTTTCCGAGATATTTGCCAGAAAATACCGACCCCTTTACATGGGAAATGGCACGTGTAGGCACTCCAAAGAGACTTAATATTATAAATATAAGGTCTCTCAAAAACTAATGGTCCTAATGAGGATCTCAAAAACTGAGTCTAACAAGAGGAGAAGTAGGCATGTATTTACGCAGATGATACGGTAATTAAGGCTTGAGAAATTCAGAACTGGTGTGATTCGGAGGGACACGGAGAATATTATCATGACGCATCACTACATTTCTAGGTATGACAGAAGCGATAAAATAAGAGAAATACATTTCCAAAGAGGTAGGTCAAAAAACTCGTCCTTTCCGTGCACAATAAGCGACCACAATAAAAACTGAGCTCCACTAAATACACTCCCATAATACACGTTACCATTTCTCCTCCCAAAACCGTATCCCTTACATCTTTACACGGCTGGTGTCCTAACACCCCCTGCCACACGCCCATGCTGCGGCTCGCAGGGTAGGAAGTAGATGTTCGTGTCCCCCCCTGCCAAAACCCTTGTGGTAGCTTGCAGGGTAATAAGTAGATGTAGATGTACGTTGCCACTTTTTTTCTTCCTGACCTATCTCCCTGACCCAACTCCAGGATAAACGTAGCTGGGAATTCTGCGGGGCATCATCGAATTGGCCAAAGAGGACAATCCTCAAGGCTATGCGTTCGCTTTCCTTTTCCCCATTCTTCTTCCTGTTCCAGGCAAAAAAATACGCTGCGAAAAGAGATTGGGGAAACGGAGGGAAGACTGGAAATGCCGCCAGGAAAAGGGAATTTCTCTTCCGTATTTCTCAACGGCTTTTCGTGAATAGGGTGACGGGGAAATTATTAGAAGCAACACAATATTCGCAAAAACGATGCCAAGTGTGCATTCCTTGAAACTCTTGCCACCATGTCCTTGTCCCTCCCCCTTCCTATCTCTCCCCCACCACGCTATTTATTATACGCGTCTCGCGAGTTTTCACAGAGTTAAAAAAATTTTTCGTATAAAAAAAGCAGAGTATGGATTATGTAGATTGTCTGGAAATTGGTTCCCATGGCGGAGTGACCCGAGCCTTCCAGGCGTTTCATTCAAGCGGGGAATGGAAAAATAACATCCGCACGAGATGGGAACAAAAGAAAAAACTTTTTTAAGCTCGCAGAGTAATTCACTCCGCACTCCTATTCCATGCGTTTGGGACGCCCTCTTGGAACAAGATGGCGTCCGGGTCGCCATTTTGGCGCACGCATTCGCTTTTGCGATGCAAATGGCTGCAATCAACGCGAATGGGCAAACGGGCAGCCGAGAGCGGTGGGGGGGCGATGAAAGGGTGTTTCCCAGGGGGAACACTAGCGACGATGGCGGCAATTGAGTGCCACGAAGATGAAAAAGTGCCCTTTACGGAAAGGGAAAGGGAGAATCGCTGAGGATTATGGGAATGAACGGAGCGAGGACGCTTGCTCGTGGTGCGACCTTCAATTTCCACCGTTACTATTCTCTCGTACTTTCTCCTCTAAACTCCACACTTTAAGCTCCAAAATTGAAACATTTGAATAGCTAACTCTAGGGCTTCAACCCACAAGGCCTACCTACTTTGTCATGAATCATTGCATTTGTAACGTTTGACCCTTCGGAATTATGTTTTGGACGAATAACTACTCATTTTTTTTAGGAGTGTTTTATTTTAGAAAATGGCATCTGGACAAATTAGGAAGCGGATGACAATACGAGGAATTGAAGAGGGATCAAAATTCGGGGCCATTAGAGAGAAAACAGGACGATTTGCCAGAAACACCGATATTATGATAAGAACTGATCAGAAACCTATCAATCAGGTTAAGGAAAACACAACTGAATGAATTGTTATCTTAATCTGTAGTTATATTACTTAAAAAGAATTTTTATTTCATTATTTTTGCTATGTTTAATCTGGGTGGTTGGTTACGAGGGGTTATTCTATGGGAGAGATGAGGAGGCATTGTTGAAATGTTGGAGATTGACTTGAGATGTGGAGTTGACTACCATAAGAAAGGAAATTAAAATAGCAAAAGTAATTGAGAAATCGAAACATGAAGGATGGCAGAACAAAAGTCATTGAGAGCAGTCCGCCATTTCGCCACTTGCTAAGTTTCATTGTATGTTATTTACTTTGGCCGCAAATTAGGACAATGAAGTATGAATAAATTGCCACATTTATTCGGTCACGGAACAGAATCACGAGGCTTTGGCTCGCCGGAAATCCAAAAGGTTCGAGTATCGGTATACTGCGCAGACCACAACGCTTTCAAGACCTCTTTAGGGTATTTAGAGCGAATTTTTTGTAACATACAATTTTCATTAGACTTGGAATACGTATTTCAATCATGTTATCTGTTGATAACAGAGGAAAAAATTGCATCCTACCGAGTGTTTGGCAATTCATTGCTATTTATTTGGTAGCATTACGTAATATGACATCCATTTCGTTTTATTTCGACAAGTGCATATTTTCTGCATCCATTACTTATGAATAGATAATTTTTCTCAACACAAAATAATGCATTTTTATGACTATTTTAAGTTTTGCCTGCAAATTTCAATGGCGTCATTCGGAGTTCAACGTTCGAAAAAAACTTGAATAAAACTGGGTCCCATTATCGAAACTCACGCCGGAAACACTAGTTAAAATATGTTTAAATTGAAGAAAAAAATCAAATATAATCCTCGTACAATTCCCATTACTGCCTGAAAGGTGAGTTTTAACGCATAAAAAACATACTTAAGTAAAATTTGGTCGAAGTATTGTCATGAAATAAAATTAATTTTTATTTAATTACCGAGAATTCCAGGTATATGCAACATTAATGTTTCATATTTTATTCATGCTTCTTGCAGCTATCGAAATCATACAGAACAATCATAAAGACCATTCAAGCATTGTCTTCATTATGACTGGTGAATTATCTCGCTCTGACCGCCTTCAGAGGGTGTGAGGTCGATTCGTGGGGACGCGGTCAGCGCACAAGCGACGCGGCGGAAGTCTAGTTACTCGGGAGTGCCTCCTTGGAGACGACGTCTGCGGGTGACTGCGCTGATGACTTCCCACGGCGGTTGATTAAAGGGAAGGTCCAGGGGCGGTTCAGGGGGGGCGGATTTCTAAGCTCTCGCCCCTTAACTCCTCCCACCGACATGGGCTGCGACCTCAGTTTTGGCGGAGATAGAACGCGATTCCCACCCGTCCATTATTTCGGATCGCCATTAGATACAGTAGATCGAAGACGTACAACTGGCATCAATAAAATAATATCTCAATCCAAGAAAGCTTTCATGATGGCAAAAAACTCCTGTGTCGTAAGTGAACTTTAATTTTAAAGAAATCAATATCATACCAGAGAGTGAAATTTAACAAAACTGTAAAACTACCACAACGTTTATTGTTACCATACCCCGATCTGTTTCCACACACTCGTGATATTGTCTAGGGATATATTGGGGTATCAAAGTTCACAGGATAATTTCTATCCTCTTTTTTCATTATCAAGGGTATTATCCTCTTGATTATGACACGAAGTTTTTGATGCCGGGGTTCGGTACGAATAGACCGTCGCAGAGTAAAAAAGTTAAATTAATCTTACTCTGTTATATAAGAAACCACATTCCACAAAGACATCTCACGAGCCACTGAAAGTAAAAGCAAGCAGGCTTTAAAAATTTTCGCAGAAAGTATAAAATTTGTAGACTCTGGAGATATTGAGGGAAATTTTTCCACATACAACATTTAATATTAAGTGCAATTATCCACGGCCATATCAACTGAAATTGATGTCAAACATCTAAATCTGGGTCGTGTGATTAAGTTCATTTGTCAGCGAGAAATTGAACTTTTTCTGAGTCGTTCATTCGCAGGATGTAGAAAGGAAGAGGATGATGTTTTTCGAAACTTGGGTCTGGATGCTGAAGATCAAAACTACGGAAAGAATCAGAATCGAGGAGGAATACAAAAGAATAGAAAAGGGAAAAACAAACAAAAATGCATCACTGCCTGGAGGTAAAGGTCTTGATGACTGGGCCACCTCTTTTTGAGACTACAAATTCGTCGGGAACATTTTCGAAGAAAAAGCCCTCCAACGATTACCGAAACACAGAAGCATTGATCAAAAAAGGAAATGCAATTGTAAAGTTCCACAGATATTTACTAGGAACGACCGGTTTTGATGCGAGTTATCATCATAAGGTCCAACAAATACATGAATAACTGCATTGGGGTATGACATAAAAATCGGTTGAGTACTACTCACGACTAAACACAGTATCCACCATGACCTATAGGAAGCAGTTTACTAGGTGCCTTGTTCGTGTGGAAAATCATACATCGGCGAGACTTACCGATCACTGGACGTATTACTGCAAGAAAACCGAGGAGAACAAAAAAAAACAGAATTTCAGCTGTCTGCCATATCGATCGTGTAGTTAATTGAGAAGAGGAAAATCTCATATCTTGGGCACACTTCCCTGAGAAGGAAAAAGTACGAAATCCTCAGTCTGATCTTGGAAGGGAGAGTTGAAGGGAAGCGCCCAAGAGGGAGAAGAAAAAGTTCATGGACACAAAACATGAAAGAGTGGACAGCGATTAGAGATACTGGGGAGCTGTTTCAACAGGCAAGAGAGCGATGCTTGAGCAGCCAACGCACTGAATAGTGTACGGCATCAAGAAGAAGAAGAAGCCATATCGGAGCACGCCTGGACCCCGAGACATGACGTAAAGTTAAACGAAGCCAAGGTAATAGTGAGAGAGGGGAGATTTTACCCTAGGCTAATTAGAGAATTGGTTGAGATAGCCCGGACGGACGACTTTAACAGAGATGAAGGATACAACCTGGACTACGCATTGAGCAGAATCCTGAAACGGATTAATGGGAAAGCAGCACCAAGAGTTGGCGGATAAGAGGCCCCATAAAATAAGGCCCAAAATTGTGGACAGGAATCTTTGACCAGAAGACGCTGACAGTAGTCTCAGCGAGACCGTTGCCATCGCTGCAACAACCGACGCGGTAGATCCCGGAAAATGAAGGAGCACTGATCTCTTTGTTTGTTTTTTTTGTATTCTTGCATTCGATTTCCGTATACGCTTTGCTTTACCTAAAATTGGATATCGAAATCTTAAAATTTTGCACTACTACAAAAATAGAATATTATATTTACTTGGAAACCGTAGATATCCATGGAATAGAAACTCATGCCACCATTTGTGCGTTACAAATTCCTGTGTATGTACGAGGAATATGTGCCTTTTTGTATATGTTTGCCAACTTGGAAAGAAATAGAGGCATTGAAACGCATGCCGGGAACAGCTAGTTATTATTATAAAAGAGGAATGAAGCAGAGAGCCGACGGGGATATAGCTCTCCTGCCGGTACACCTCAACATCGACGGCTCAGTTTCCGCGCTCGACCCGAACCCGCCTCGTCCGCCTCACGGCCACAGAGAGAGGAAGAAGGGCTGGCGAGGCGGGATTATCGAGCGACTCGGAGGCGAAGTCAGAGCGCGGGTCAAGAGGAGGAAGAAGAAAATGAGCGGGAGGAGGCAAAACTAATATTGACTGCGACGCGGGGCACACATCCCGCCTTTAAACGACTCGGCACACCCAAATCAATTCCAATATTCCTCGACTTAAATTTAAGACGGAAGTGAAAGGCTGGGTAATTGGTTGAATGGGTTCGATTAGGATGGATAAGTTGGTTGGCTCCTTGAGAATCGGAACAGACTAAATATTAAAGAAGAAGGCATGCGGCGTATAGGACGCACGTAAGTGAGGTCTGTTTTTTATAAGAAACGAGCTGTGCCCGGCATGCGTTACAATGCCTCTTTTTCTTTCTAAGTAGGCACACATCTACAAAGCAGACACTAACAAATTTGAGACCTGTTCCGAATAATTCCTCGTACCAACTCAGGAATTTGTAACGCACATAAAATGGTATGAGTTTCCATTCCATGCCTATGCTGCGGTTTCCAAGTAAATAAAATATTCTATTGTTGAAGTAGTGAAAAAATTTAAGATGATCGAGTTTAAAAATTCAATTTTAGGAAAAAGCGAAGCGTATACAAAAATCGAATGTAAGAATTAAAAAAAAGCAAGCAAAGAGACCACTGCACCAAATCTTTTGCTACGTAATAGCTTACCTTTTAAAGTAATAACTTACCTTTTAACACAAATTGTCTTTTTGATATGATTCTGATGCACGCGATATTATGCCTCATTGATAAGATTCTGATGCACGTGATTGAGCAACTCGTAAACGATCTGCTTCGTTGCTTGCTTGTCATTCCTCGCTTGTTTGAGGAGCTAGCGTGCCAACACTCATTTGTTGAAAACACTCATGCTCCACCTATTATACAATGGATTTAATGATTCAGAAACCTTCGCGGGCGCGCGCACAACTCACAAAAATTTCATCGTAATCTGATGAACGGTATTGGAACGCATAGAAGACAAACAAACAAGCATTCATTTTTATATATTAAAGATTACCGACATCTAAACTATGGCGCTATACCCGTGCTTGATACTTACGAATAATGCAATACTTTTCCAGAAGCAATTTTTAAAACAAATAGAAAAATTTACAAACAATTTTAATACTGCAGAGGAAACAGCACAATAATAACCAATAATGCGGCGATTCTGTTGGAAACACAGAAAACCTCGGCCACTTCAATAAGTAGAAAAACAAACTATCGGTATACATCATATACTATGTGAATTAAAATACACAGAAACTCTTAACTGAATACCAAGCAGTAAACATCTCTCCAAAGTTTCCAGAAAAAATCTCTCAAATCATAAATAAAAAGTGACAAAACATATTCCAGGGACTTTTGGCAGAAATACGTCATTTCGGACAGAGCAGACAGGTTACAGATTTGTAAATCCCGCATTTTATGTCGACACATCACACTCCCTTTCACGTCGATCTCAACTAATCACTAACGACGAGAAAGGATATTTTTATAGCCTTTCTACTACCTTATGACCTCGGAAACGACCCAACGCGTTGATTTTGTCATCGAAAGCATTCCTATGCCGATTTTTTACCACACACGTCGACCTCTGAGTGCAACAGATCGTTAAACAGGATCCGCGGCAGATGTGTGCAATTAATGGTTGCACTTTGCTTTCAGAGTGATGATGCCCCAAGGCTTTTCTATTGCGTCCCCTTACTTTCCCATCTCCTTTTCTCATCGCCCTGACCATTAATCTCGCTCCCTATTAACGTGAAGGTTCAAACGGCTTCCAGAAGCTGACCGCCAAGCACAAAAAAGTAGGTAATCACCAATGACAGCAAATACCCCTGGCACCACACGAAACATAGCACCACCAAATAGAGGGCTGGGGTAAGTTTGCAGCTCATTTTTTGGTATTGTTATTATCATTACCTAAAATCCAAACTGCTCCAGAAAAATTATACACCTACTGCCCTAAGAACGCATCCCTTCAATTTGAACTATGGATTTAAAGCTCCTGGTAAAATTTGAGGGATGACAATTATGTTTTCGCTCTCATGAGAGCAATTTAAAAAGGCGTTATGGAGACCCTAGATTGCATACCTGATCGAGAAACGGGGAACGGACACAAATGTTTGAGTGGAAGCACCTCTCAAGTAAAGTGGAGGAAGCCATAATATTATAGTGGTAGTGAAACATGGACGAAACTTCGCATTAGGACCTTTTCCGTTGACCACGGCCCAAGCTAGCTCCGCACCAGCGACTGAGGCCGTCTCCGCGTTTGACAATTAGGAAATTTATTCAGTAAGAACCCGTACCGGTCGCGCCTCGGAATATTTGTAGATACGGCGTCAAAGCCTCCGACAAATATCAAATTATGACTGAATGTATTTGAAATGTTCGAGACCGTGATGTCAACATTTCGTTACTATCGAGGCTAGGAAATTCCGAGACCATACTGAATAACCCACCAGGGTTCTCTAGGTCGAGAAACCTTCACAGCTAAGGTGGGTTTATATAGAATTGAAAACCATGCAATTTGAAGTTCTGTGTGCGAGAAAAATATAAATGAAGGAATTCAATATTTTATCATTTGTTCCAAATAGGGGAACCCTTTTTCATTGAGCATACAGAACTAAAGTCAAATGTAATTTATCTTCTTTTATGGTAGAATCTCTATTAAAACAGACACATTCCCGTGTCTTACTCATGCTAATTTGAGGCGTTTAGTTGGTATTCAAGACATCATTAAAACAAATTGGATCCTATTTGAAATTTTTGATACTATGATGTCAAAATTTCGTCACTGTCGAGGCTAGGAAATTCCTAGACGATACTAAATAACCCACCATGGTTCTGTAGGTTGAAAAACCTTCAGAGCTAATATGAAATATTATAGAATTTAAAGCTATGCAATTGAAGTTCCGTGTGCGAGAAACATATAAAGGTAGAAGTTCAATATTACCTTGTTTGTGCCAGATATGGAATATGTTTTTCTACGATCATTCAGATTTAGAGTCAAATGTAATTTTTGTTCTTTTTTGGTAGAATCACTATAAAAACTGACATATTACTATGTCAAACACATGCCAATCTGAGGTGTTCAGTTGGAATTCAAGATTTCATTCAAACAAATTGGATACTTCAGGAAGCCCGGAGGATTCACTTCACCCACGTCGATTGCAATCAAAACGTCAGTTATTTTAAAAAAGTTTTTTTCTTTTATTTTTCAGCTGGGTGAGTTTTGATGCTGGGAGGGACTGGTGTGGTCCATCCCTGTTATCAGAATCGAAAGGCCACGCCCAGAATAGTAATCTGTTCGGCTCCTCCCCCTTTCCCGCTCCTACCAACAGCCTTAGGGAACCGAGGCGCGAGAGGTGAATAATAATGGAAAAGAATAAAACTGAAAAAGTATTCCATTCTGAGCGAGCCGAGGGAGATGAAAGGTTCTCTAGATTTGCCTTCCTCCTGGGAATGTCGACCGGACCGATTGAAAGGGCCTGGTGACTGGAATCCCCGAGTCGCTTTGGTCGTGCCAGGAATCGCATGATTTCGCCACCGCAAAAGGTCGATCGTTTGCATTACTACTTAAGGGGGATTTATACTACGACTTGCGAGAGATTACACAGACGTATTAGCTATTATTTTAAGAATATAATATGCTACTCAAAGAAAATGTACTCATTCACATACTAAATTCAACTTAAGCGTCATAGGACATCGGCCGTTCAATCCTAAGATTGGTTGACTGCAGCCCTTACCCTTTCCTGTCCAATGGTAGTTCCCTTACCTTCTGGTATCTCTTCCTAAGCACTTTATTTTTTATTTGGTTCATGAACTTATTCCTGGGTCTTCTTCTGGGGACTTCACCCTCTATATTATCTTCAATTATGTTCTTCTTAAGTGGAAAGATTGAATGCTAATGATTGAACTTTTCACGTAAGCCAGGAATGAATTCTTCGACCACGATTCTCTTAAATGCTTCAGCTTATACGGAGGAAATTACAATAAATAAAATTATAAAGATGATGCATGCATTTTTTTTAAAATTTTCGTCCTTACTTCGTGTCATGCATCGGGTTTGTGTTGCGGAATTCGAAACCTAGGCAACAATCATGCATAAATACGTATTTTTCGCCCATAATAGTCTTAATATTTGTTAGAAACCATTATGATAAAATGTTATGAGTTGTTTCACGTTTATGAAAATATCTGTGCATTTAGAATCGAATAACTTCAAAATGAAGTTATTCGAATGTCAATAGTCACGAGAATACGTGTTAAAATAGCATAAAATTGCCATGAAACCAAATAGATTACAAGAAGTTTCTTTCACTTTCATCTAAACATATTACAAGGTATATGAATGCAAATTTTCATACACATCTGTACATAAAAGGAAATCGCTCCCACCACCACCTTGAGAGCATGAAAGAAGAGTGGAGGGAGGAGAGGGGAGGAGAGGGTTGTACACGAGTTGAGAGGTCGAAGGGAGGGGGAGAGGGAGGGAAGGGATGGGGAAGTAGGGGAGGGGAGAGAAGGGGAAAGGGTTGGAGGGCAGAAGAGTCGATTCTCGCTGGCGGGGGGGAGTTCGCCGGTCCCTGACCCTTCGTCCGAACCCCTTATCAACGCCTCGGATTCCACACTATGCGTGCATGCAGTGGGGCCTCATTCAGTAAGGACTCTACGCGGTCAGACTTCGGAAATTCCGTGGATAAGACGTAGAACCCCCAAAGCAATCGAAGTTCAACACGTATCAAAGCAAATCAACTATTTTATCTTCATCATGTTGGTGCCATAATCTCACAATAAAAGTTGTTGTTCACTTTCCACAGAATTTTATTCACCAGCCAACGTTTCGACATAAGCTATGTTATTTTCAAGGTAGCTTATGTCGAAACCTTGGGTCGGTAAAATAAAATTATGCAGAAAGTGAACAGAACATTTAATGTGAGATCATGGCATCTGTACTCCATTTCCACAAAATATCGCCTGATCCGCTAAACTTATATCATGTTGGCCGCATTGACAGTCCATTGATTACTTAAAACGATTAACTTGCTCGTTTGATGTTTGCGAAAACCTAGTTGCAAATCATCTTTGAGGCATTGACAAGAAATATTCCACTAATTCTCGGGATTTCCCAAACCTTACTGATAAGCAGCCCCTCCCCCTTAACACAGCGTTGTGTACGACCTCGGAAAATCCGATTATATATAATGACAAAATATTAACATCACAGTCAATGCCACTTTGAAATAGGGCCAATCCAAAGTTAAGATTTTTCGGAGTCCTTGACGTCACATCCACGGAATTACCAAGGTTCGACCGCGCCGAGTCCCTACTGAATAAGGCCCCAGAACATGCGAAGCGATCTGCGCCCACGAAGCTTTATTTTAGCCGACACACGCCCCAAACAAAGAGCCGTGGAATAAAAAAGATAAAAGCTAAGGGGGGGGATAAGGAAGGAAATGCTCTACGGCGCTCCGATGGAAATAAATTAAAGGGGTAAAAAGGGAACGGTAGGGCCGGCACTCCTCACCGGAAGTCCTTTTTCGGCCGACAATACATTTTACTGGCGAGAAGTAGGTATTTGGGGCGTTGGATTGCGTCTCAAATGCCGCAGTTGCAGACTACAGGAGATTGGATGGAAGCGGAAAGGAAGCCAAAGGAATGCCTTGAGGCTCGATGTTCACAGAGTCAATGTTGAATGAAGAGGTGATAAGGGTTGCACATGAAACGGGACGGGCAGCATTTTCAAATGGTGGAAGCAGTATTCGTTTGAGTTACGATTTGCGTGAAAATTTTTAAATGTATACTCTTTAAATGTACATAGTATTATGTTTGAATAAAAGTGAAAAAACTGTGCATTATAGATTTGGTTTATTGGAAATTTAACGCTATTTTAATACGTAGACTTACATCACTTCACAATCATTTTGAAATGATTAGGCAGTTTGTAATTTAAGAATGACACATTTTCCAATAATTTTACCAGATTCAGGTGAGATATCGTGGAAGTTCATCATATTATAACAGAAACAACAATTGCAGTTTTCCATCCTAAGGAAAGGTGCAATTGTTGTTTCTGTTATAATATGACAGATTTTCTTGCAAATAATACGCTTCAAATTATTCTATTAGCGGCTATAAATATCAAAGTAACATGCGGATTAAAACTCAATTTTTTTTACAGGATTTTTCAAATACTGCGCCGTAAACTCAGTTCATAACAATGCTTTAATTAGGGCAAAAGTATTACAGTATGACTCTTGCATATTTGAAATTACCACATGTATGGTTGCTACCATCGTACAAACAGATTTAAAGAAGTGCGCTTCGGGAGTTTTTTTATCGACTTACGCGAAAATTTGATTAAAAATTGTCCTTAAGATATAACTCAATAACACAATACAAAAGGCTTTTTTGCCTTTTGACTACTTATATATAATTCCAACGCTCAATTTTTTCGTTGTGACAGAACGAAATAATTCCATAATGTAGAGACAGACAATATCTCGCAAAATGCTACAAATTTGACAAAATCTAAATTTTGCTAAAAAAATAAAAAATATTTGTACACAAATATGAGATGGATGAACTTTAAACCTGCCCAATGTTGACTTTTTTAAACCATTTATCTACAAGATTTTAGAGTTGAGATCAACTCAAAGGTCTTGACCACAACTCAAGAATCTTGTTGTTGCATTTAAACTAACGCCAGAATAAATTACAGAACCTAAAAACGACTCCAGCTGAATTAAATAGGTTTTTAATGGACTAAGAGACTTTGAAATTTGGAGTTTTCTTTGGGAATCTAGTATGGTAATTGTAAATTTCTAATTATCCACAATATTTCATTGTTCAGGGAGCCTGACCGGTTTCAATGTTAACACTTATCTTCAGAGGCAGAAGAGATGCCTCTGAAGATAATGTGTTAACATTGAAACCGGTCAGGCTCCTTGAACAATAAAACAGTGAGGAAAATTAGAAAATTACAATTTAATAGGTACTATGTCTAAATCTATGTCAAAGTCAATTCGTCGACTGTCTTGTATATTTGGGAATCAAGTATATTTTGGCGTATCCCTTGGGCCAATATTTGTCATACTGCACATTCTGCAGCAATTAGATGACGCAGCCCTTGGGTTAATGTAATGCTCTCTGCAATTTCAGGCTTTGTAAACTACAATTTATATTCAGTTTTACCATACGATAGTTACTCAAGAGAAAGGACGTGTACACATCGGCTATTTTACCATGAAAATATTTAAACAGACTGAAGGGACCGGGTATTAATGGGTGGATTCACAAACTTGCTCTGATATAATATTACCGAAATAATTTTCCACGTCTTGCATGCTTTCCCAGTTAGAATTTTCATCCTTAGATTCCATATTTTTCCTCATCAGCTCTAACCTTCAGCGAAAATGAACTTCCTAGAAAATATATAAACATAGCGTGAGATGAGAGATTGTATTTGAATTTTGATGAGACAGAGAAATTATTTTCCATGTGAAGTGAAGAAGTTTAAAGCTAGGTAACGCCTCTCCACACACTAAATCAATAAATCGTCATTCGTCTACCTCTGAATGCATCATAAATTACAGTGATTGATGGGTTGAAAATAATATTCCACGCAATTTCCTTAATTTCTGATTACCTTCTTACATGGTCTTAACATTTATCCGTGTTATCAATCACAACCAACAACATTTATGCAAATTCTCAAAACAAACGTGGGCCTTAGCAGCAATTCATTTGTTTTTCCGTATATATTTCCAGGTTAAAATGAATGGAGGCATAATAAGTTCATGAAATAATATAATGCAGTTTTGATTACTTAAAAAACATGAATCATATCGCCTAAGCGGCTGGATTACCCTCACGCAAAGTATTTTTCAAGTTCAGCGAATGCGCTTCAAGTAGGGAAATTTTCCATCACTCTTACGTAGAATACAATTATTAAACCTCAGTTGGTAGCCCTGGAACGAGCGGGCTGGTCTTTGGATGTAATCATTGCACCCTCGGAGCGACCAACATGAAATGAGAAAAAATTCACCACTTCACCCACATCACAGTGAGTTATTACTAACGAAATATCTAGTCAAATCCGCCAACAGCAGCAGCAGCAGAAATTACAGAATTGGGAGAGAGATAATCCTAAAATCCTTAATGACGGAGTCAATGAGAGTGAAGATTATGAAATTAACTCCTCTCAAACTACCTCTCTGTATTGATCGCTTCCAATAAAAACTCCAGCTTAATAAGTGAACTGAATGTGAGGCAGTGAACTCCATTTCAATGTTGGGAGAAAATAAACGAAAAAAAGGAGGCAATCAAACTAGTACCAAACGCCTGCAATGATAGAAAGGACTTTGAAACATACGCTCCGCCAGTACAACAATGACAGACAACAATGACAGACAACAATGACAGCATGGCCACGAGAAATTTTTTTTTTTTTACAAATTATCGCTAATGAATGAAAGAGTATGATATCCTCCAAAGAGAAAGAAAAGCATAGCACAACTTGAAACAGGAGACAAAAATATATGTATCTCCTGGAGTTAAAAACAGCGCATAATTCTATCCTTGGGGTAGAATTAAAAGTTGAAGGTCTTACTTGGTTGAAGGTCGAAATTGTAGTAAATCAAACTTTGTACCTTCCATAGTTTTATTATTGTGAGTACAACCGTTTTTGGCAGTTACTCCATCGCCAGGGACACTCCTTTGTATACTTCTTCGGTATTCTGCTCTGATAACGAATATATTTAATTCTACATCAGATTATTTGTTTATTCAAGTAGAGAAATATCATATTCAAAATCTCGCTCTATTTTTAACATGATAAAAATAAATTACTTAAATAAAGTACAATAATTTATTACAGATATGTATGTAAAGAAATATTCTGGAATCTCAATTCTTCAACGACAAATGCTGGAAGGTATGGAATTGGGATAACATATAATTCACTCTCTTTATATTGATAGACATATATGTACATCTTACGTAATATCAGCCAAAAAATCTGTTAAATCGTTTGTCTCATTAAATGAAAATGCAATTATGTCCGTATACTACTGACGTATAGTTTTGACAGGTGATGGTCATCATCATCATCTGGTGTTCTGCCTGCTGGGAGGTCCCGTACACCACTGCTGTCTCCATCCGCTTCTGTCCCGAGCTTCCTCCTTTGCTTCATCATAGCTGATATTCTTCACCTGATCCACTAATTTAATTCTTCTCCTTCCTCTCTTTTTCTTTCCTTCAATTGAACCTTCAAGTGCCACAGTTATTATACTTTTCCCTCTCATCACATGGCCCAACCAGTTTCCTTTCCTTTTCCTTATTTCCTTTAGAAGCGATCTTCCTTCTTTTACTTTGCTCAAAACCTCTTCATTTCTCATCTTATCCACCCATCTTACTTTTTCCATCCTTCTCCACACCCACATTTCATAAGCTTCTATTCTATTCCTTTCCCTCTTACCTAATGTCCACGCTTCACATCCATACATGAAAACGCTCCATGAATAACACTTAGCTAGTCTCTTTCTCAGCTCCAGATCCAGGCTTTTATTGCATAGCAAGTTTTTCTTCTGGTGATGGTCATAGAATTGAAAAATGTCACACATTGATGTATTAGCCTCGCGAAAAAAAGCGTTTCGCAAAGAATGGGTTTGGAAGAAAAAAACAGGCAGACCATAAAAAAAGCGGATAGAAGACGGAGGTATGTATTTTTTATGGAAACTCAAAAATAACTCAGGTCGATAAACCAGGGGCCAAATCGGTCGCCTTTAAACAGGTATATATAACCTCGAAAAGAGCTAACCATTGGGATGAGAACCGAATATTGAATAATACCAGGGAAGAAATCAATGGAGTGTCCGACTGCCGAACGTTTGATAAGTGATGCTCAGTGCTGGGCGAGGTCGCCGCTGGTCCCTTGGATACATGCCAACGGTTGCCGTAGCGATTCACACAAAGCACCACGATTAAAAACAATGCTAGCTTGGAGTGAGCTATTAAATTTCAATTGGAATGTGTTTGCTCCTTGACGTTATTCATTTAAAAAATCTCTCGCAGAAATTTCCTGCATTGTACCCTCTATTAGCAAAAAAAATAAGGAAGGCACAGAGTTTTTTGCCCTCCATTAAAGTTGCTCATATTATTAAGAGTTTCATAAAATAAATGACTGTGAGATTTTATCAGGAGTACATATTTTGACTGCCTATCCACCGTCGATCGCGATCGCAAACAGAAAGTGAAATGATAATTAGCGTAATTTATTAAACCCGAGGATAATGCCATGAAATTTAAACAAGCTTATGAAAATAGCCAATTTAATGTAGAAGGCAAAAAGGATTCAATGGGTATCACACGAATCCATTTTCATTAAACCCATTTCATCGAAACTTGGTATAAACATTCATAGAGCCTACTCTCTTCATAAGGGTAGGCCGGGACTTATTAGCCTTCAATTTGAAATATTTTCATACCCAATGCATCTCGGTTTTTTATGAAGAAATTACTTAAAAAAGCGAAGAATGACAACCATGTTCATAAACCAGGTATGCCTCCGGCTTTCTTAATAGGATGAAAGTCGACGTATATCTCAAGTACATTGCAGATGTGAAATCGATTCCCAGCGAAGGAAAAGGGAATTCATGATTGGATGATGACCTTGGATATGTGAATCGACGACTCGGAAATGAAACAACCATCAATCATTTCGGAGGGACAAGACACCAGCGAATGCAAAAAGAATTACTGTAAAAATCGTCTTTCAGGAGTATATTGTGATCCATTTTCGTGAGAATGTTTTTACCTTTCTTTTTTCACGATAGGATGAAAATGGATTTTTATCGGAGACCCTACGATGATCTAAAATCTTCATCCAATAGGTGTACATTATCAAGATGTCACGGCAGTGAATAACCGTGACTCCTTTTCGCCAATAGGAATGCACTCGGAGAATATTATTTTAAGCTTTAGCGCTACTCATACGAAATACGAAATTTTGCGGGGAAAATACTCATTCGTCTTTCCCGGGAATGGATTCCGGATCCCTCAATTTCGCTTCAGTAAAGCAAACGAAACATCCTCATCTCCTGTAGATTTTTGAGGCAGGGAACAATTTTTTAAAAATCTGTGGAATATCTCGCTTCCGCGAACTTGTGTCGAAGTCGCATCATGACAAGTTCCGGAATCCTTAATGCACTTCTTGATGAACGACAGAAGGGTCAAAATAAAATGAGCTGTACTATTGAACTGATATGCGCCGAAATTTTTCCCTCATAAGCAACATCCAGGAATAGAATGATACAGAAAAAAATACTATTCGGTCTCGGTGGTTTGAGCGAGATGTATCTCCATTCATAATGGTGACCACATTAGAATTATGCGTTTTTATTTCAGCAGCTGTCGGAAGCATAGTGAGTAGAATAGACCAGGCAAAGAGGACATTCTACCATAGGAAGAATGTACTTACAGCTGGTAACACAAGTGTGGAATTAAGGAAAACAATCACAAATCAAAAAGTAACTTTGTTTCCTTCCTTAGATTCACTCTTACCTCTTCAGCGAAGAGAAGATCCCGCCCTACTGTGAGGATTGCGACTCTCCCATTACTGTGAGACACCTTCTGACGGTATGTGATAGGTACCGTGCTCTGCGCATCCGGCTGAACATCAGGGGAGACCTAGGACACGTCCTAGAAGACGATCCTGATTGTGTCTGTCGGATAATGTTATTTTTAAAAGAGTCTGGGCTTTTTAACTGTTTGTGACCAACCATTATTTGGTGTTTTTTATCTTACGCCCATTTTAATGTGAGTTGTGTTGCTTTTATTTGTCTATTTAATTATTTATTTTAAATAACTTGACATGGTGATGTTAGGTTGACGTGGTGCGAATGACCTCAGTCGTTGAAGCACCCTAATCACCCTAACACTACTACTACTTAGATTTATTTTCCTGGTACAACATGTTTCGACACAGCGGTGTCACCATCAGGTACCTAGCACAGCGGTGTCATCTACAGGTACCTGATGATGACACCGCTGTGTCGAAACATGTTGTACCTGGAAAATTAACCTGTGGAAGGAAACAAAGTTACTTTTTCATTTGTGATATTCGACTTCCACATAGTTGAGCCTCAAATTGTGGAAGGAAAACATTTATAAAAAACTTCTATACGGAGCATATTTCTTCATGGCAGTGAGACAAAAACGATGACTGCTGCAAAGAGGAAAAAGGTGGAAGTATTCGTAATGTGGTGTTACAGAAGAATGATGAAAATTGATAGACCGAGCGAATAATGAGAAAGTCTTGAGAAAAGCGAAGTCTTCTGAAAACACTAAGAAGAAGACGGAGCAACTTAATCGGCCACATCATGAGACATGATGGCCTGATGAAAACAATCGTCAAGGAACAGGTCAACTGGAAGAATGACAGAGAAAGGCCTTGTTTGAGATGTATAGATCAAAGAGCTAAAGGATATGAAAGAGATGATACAGGTAAATATGAAGAGATTAGCTGATAAGAGAATTGAGTGGAGGGTTGAGTCAAACCAATCTCAGAATTGTTGACTGATGATGATGAGTAGAAAGCATGAAGTAAAATCTGTAATATTAAGGGTTCAATAATACACTTTTACATGACTGAAATTCTCCGTAACTGAATAAAAATATCAATATAAACGCATATCTGTTTTCGTTCTTTTGTACTCCCTCCTTCCCATTCTATTTTTCATTCCCATTCTTAAAAACCGGTCACCTAGCACCCCCCGCCTCACGACCGCAGAGTTGCATGCAGATCTAGGATGCTTCGACCGATAGAAAATAAAACGATACTCACTTGGGAGATTTTTCGAGTCTATATACGAGAGCTACTAACGGGAAGTATTCGCCCATGGGGAATATTATGAAACCGGAGATCCGGAGTCTGAAGTGCCGCTCTAGGGTCGAGCTCGAGGGCTTAACAAAGCGTCGATTCAGTGTTTACAGGGCACAGCTGAAAACCGCAAGCGGGAGGGGGTGAATGGCAGAGGGTGGGGCAGGTGGGACTGTGTGGGACTGTCGCCCGAGAGCGACGAGGCCTTAAATCCTTAGCTGACGAAGTGGGGCGGGGATAGAGTATGGGGGGCGGGGGCAGAAGGGGAAGGAAAAGGGGTGGGAGCGGAGAAATCGCGAAAGGGTTGGAGGATTTTGAGTTTAAGCTCCTCCGTGCAGGAGAGGGGGGAGATGGAAAGTGAAAGCACTTAAGATGGCTCTAGCCTCAGGGTCGCTTATTCCAGAAACGGTGAAATGAAGCAACACATTGGTAACAATAAAATGGCAATTGTCATTTCCACACTGTTTTAATGAAAACAGACCATAGTATGGACACTTAATGTCATTATCAAGAACACAACGTGACACTTTATGCCAATTTGTTTGTCAAAATGTAAGTTATCTTTTACTGTAAAACATATGTGTAATTGTGCAGTAATACCAGCTGGGGAGTCAATATAAATTTTTTTTCCTTTTTAATGTGTCAACACGCCATCGCAGAGATGACGACCGTTAAAAGATGATCGAGTTGGTAACCCCAAAGCGGGCATTCCCAAAGGGGTACCTATATTCCCGGCAAATTTTTTGTTGTTTATTTATGTAACAACTTGTTGTCGTGGAATAAATTCCTTATTATTATTACCTACGACCAATACGCTGGAATAAATATCGGTAAAGGGACTAAATACTTAAAACAATTGAGTAACTTTTTCATAAACACGACGAAGCACGCAATTTACGAGCAATTAACCCATATATTCAAAGACGAGAAGGAAGAGGTAAATTACCTGAACAAACTGACGACAAAACTCAAAAAGGACTGGAATTGGAAAAAGCTATCAGCATTGAAAATGGAACATTGAAAAATTTCATGAAATTAGGGGGAGAAATAAATGAGCTGAAAAATTCTGACGGAGAAATTACTGTAAAATGTTTCAAACTATAATTAGAAGAACTGCCAAAGGACCCAGCAGAACCAAGATGGAGAGGCTCTTCGACGGCGGGGCCAGGGATCGAGAGATTGGGGTAACCAGCCCCTTTGGATCGACCCTCTTGACGCCTGTCTCACTTACCCTGGCGATGCGCCATAACAAACGGGTAATGAATAGATGATGTGATGACAAAAATAATACAAAAACCTTAAAAAATACGATAAATGAATGAGGTGACGAGCAGAGAACAAAATTCCCTTACAGTACCCTTAAATGACAATAATACGGATTTATAATACTTCCACAACTTAAGGTAGTTTGAGCGAAATATCATTTTACTTAGAAATCAACGAATTTGGTCTTATTTTCAAGAAAAATATCTCACCCTTCTAATGGCACCAAAAATTTAACCCCTTACCACTACGTTACTTTCGGAGGTATTTGCCAAAAATACTAGCCCTTTTACGTTGGAAATGGTACGTTTATGCACTCCAGATAGACATTATTTACAAAATGAGGTATTTCTAACACTTAAATGTCGCAAAAAACCAGTGGCGTGTAGTTTGTATGTTTTCTCAATCATTTTTGAAAATTAATCATATTGCCACCGAAATAGATTCTTGGGTATCCGAAAAAACCTTCCATTTTGAAGGAGTTTCAAACGCACTGCGCGAAAAAAATGAGTCAAGTTAAAGACTTGTTTAGATATTTTCATTTAATTACTTACCATTTCTGTCATATAAAACTATATTGCTGGTGGAATATAAAACTATATGAAGCTGGAGGAATTGAAACGTATAATTCGAATATGATCTCTATTATGACTAGGGAACTATCTCTCTCGGACTACCATAAGGCCTGAAACTCTTTCATACGAAATGAAACACCTTGGAATTGCATTTTGTACACTGAGTTGAATATAGTGTTTAGAAAGTAGTTTTACTGTACTGTAATTCAGACTTGAAAGTTTCAAGATGGAAATGGAGATTGCTCAGATTGCAGCGAAAAACATCCATTTGAATGACAAATCATAATCAAATGGAGATAACTAAAAAATAATGGAAAATAAATAAAAAATAGGAAACTTACCACACGTTCTTTAAAAGGTATGTATTACCAAAAAAATGCCGTAATTGAACTCATAATGCGGTAGTTCCGTACAAATCGCGCTGCAGTAGACTCCAGTCGTTGGACGGATGTGGCCATTAAAAATATTTCCGCTGACTATTGTGAATATTTTGCACCTCGTTTTTGGCTCTCCATGGGTAACCCGTTTCATCAAAGAAAGCATGATTTTTTTAAAAGAAAAAAAAGGGTGGCTTAGTTTTTGTTTTGACTTCCATAGTCAGGTCAGAGCCGCCTTAAATCCTTTGGTATGGAAGTGGGGCGGGGCGGGGGAGGAGTTGGGGTGAGGAGGTGGGGGTCAGAGGTGGGGGGCAGAAGGTGGGGGCGGGCGGAAAGACAGGGGATGGGGGCAACTAGGGGAGTGGGGGTGGACGCTTTTGAGTTTAACCTCCTCTTACCCGAGAGAGAAGGCTTAAAGAAAAAAAAAATTAAGGGCTCCGTGGAGTAGGAGAGATGACGTAGTAGGCTCTCCTTCAAAGCGGTCGGGGAAAAAACAAGCGAAGGGTATTTTGAAAGTCGATCTCCTCCCGCATCCCGTTTCGGGGTCAAATTTCCGAACAATTTGAGGCTTCCGTTGCGAGAGGATCCTGAAAACGGTGGAACAAAATACATATATAATGCGCATTGCGCTCGTTTGAAACTGAACGAGGCTCACCTTGAACTGAATCAAAATGCGTCGCTATGTACTCAAGGAGGTTCGAGCGAGATAAAAATGTACCAATTCACCACGAAAACCTAGTTTAAAATTCATTATTTTTTTATTTTAGCAGTTTTAAGAAGGATGAAGCATACTTTGTTGCTTTACAGACGCAGACATTTTTATAAATGGATTAAAAACCAGCAATTAACTCAATTTTTTTATACCGTACGCTAAAAAGAGACGAACCAGATGGATTGGACACACCCTGAGACACGATGGATGACCCATGAATAAGTTCATGGAACAAATAAGTAGTAGTGGGGTTGATAGGGTGCGTCGACGACATGGTCATTTTGCACCACTACACGTAATAATTGGAACAAATAAAGAAGACGGTGCATGGGGAGAGATTCCAGGAGGTAAGGGAACTAGCATTAGATAGGGAAGTGTAGAATTTTTTTCCGGTACAAAAGGTATGGTGGGATTTGCGTCTCGAATATCGTGCTTCACTCTCAGATGCTCAAGTATCTCATTAAGTAGTAACGTTGATTAAGGATTACAACAATTACCAAAGGCTGAAATGCGTGCATGCGATCTCAAGTTGTAATAAAACTCCTTACAATATGATCACTAAATAGATATCTTATTTCCAGCAGTATCATCCTGTGATATCGAAAATAAACTAGAGATTTCCCTAGATACCCATTTCCTTCTGGGGAGAAAGCATTTTTTGCCCTCCGAGTAAGCTCAATTACGCCAAGGAAGCTCAAATTTAGGCTATGCTTGATGAAAAGACATCCTATACAAACGTTAACAGAAAGGTAAAGAGAGTTCACAATCAGACAAATCATCACCTTGAGAACGGTTACTTGCCGGGTTTCCTTTACTCAGGGGAGTCTTTCATCAAATACGAATGATCTCTTCCAAGAGTAGATCGCGGAGGATGACTCGATGAAATAAATAAATGGTTCTTTCTGAGAAATCTTCTCGTTAAGGAACGGAAATATACGAATCACACCAGAATGCAATTATCACGATGAAATAAATTATTGTTAGCACCTTTTGATTTCTACCGCGGGTAAAGAGAAAGTTCTTTAAGCTTGCGATGAAGATGCTATGAAATGTTAACAGTACCTCAAATGAATGAAACTTTGAACTTTAGATACAAAGTGAAGATTATTACTCAAATATATAGCTTATGGTCACTTTTGTAAACTGTAAGGAGCCGACTGCTGCGCCACTTGTATGAAACTACCGCATTTTGACTACAATCACGGCAGGTATTCCATTAAAACTTTCGGAAATAAGAGGTAATATATTTAAATTTCCTTTCATTCATATTCCCAGGACTTTTTGCTTTCTATAAACATACATACCAATCACGCCGTTCCCTTCCAGAGTTAGTCACGAAGTTTCACTCATAAATGCATATTTGTACACCTAACTCTGCTTCAATAATTTACTCCACATTGACCTACCCTTGCAAACCTCATTTACATCCACACACTGCTTCATACACGTCCTCCTGTTTAAAGACTCCTAATATTCCTCCTCCTAAGAATTTCCTCAAATACATTAAAACCACAACTTTCTCGGCCTACCTCTACCTCCCTCCTCTACCTCTACCTCTCTCGGCCTAACTCTACCTCTACCTTCCTTCATTCATTTCACTCTTATATATCCTTTTCTTTATTCGACTTTCATCCATTCAATTTTAATAAAAAGCTAATACATTCGTTTCCGTCTATATTGACGTTTTTCTGCTGTAATCTGACCAATATCCATAAGATATTTCATCCTCAGTTTCTACGGCGCTCAGCATTATCAACCTAGGATAGTGCATGGAAGAGTATATGGTGGGAATACAAGAGCCAATCACAAAGCACGGAGGGAAACCTTACATATATTAATTAACCTATTTAACGCCTATTTAACGCGGCCACAATGATACCCTAAAACTTCGACCTGAAGACACCCGTTGGAACACGGTCTCAAAAACAACCTACGCGATGGAAACTCGAGAAATAGGGACGCAATCTCCAAAAGAGCCCATTCTAAAATCTCCGCTTTTAAGTCCTGGACCAATTTTTTCATTTCAGTTAGTAAAAACGCACCTCAAAGATGCAATATGTATGGTTTCAGAATTTCTAGAACAGTTGAACCCGAGGCCAAAACCTTCCAATGGCAAGAATGCTCTCACTATCGTCCGAAATTCGAGCTGCAAATCTCTACGGACGCGAATCGTGCTGTTCAACGGACGTCGCCCGGCTGACACATTGCCACATGACTTTGCATTCCAGGACGCATCGAAGCACGACCTCGGGCGCGATTGCAGCGGAGCGACCGTGCAGTTCATGAGGGTAAATGAAGAAGACGATCGAGGCAGAAGGAAAAGGGAGGAATTTCCCGAATTAACCGAAACGCGGAGGCTCGGTTTTGCGTGAGAGAGAGAGAGAAAGCAGAGCGTTCTGGGACATGAAAGAGATCTCATGGGGAAACGATCGATGCTCGGGCGCGTGAAAAAATGACAAAAATAAAAAAAAGGGAAAAACTAAAGGAAAAAAAGGGAGTATTAAAAAAATTCCTTAACCCTTCCCTCGTGGAGTGTATTGCGGTTGGGCGGAGAAAGATGGCGACGCAGCGTATGCGAGGCTCGGGTGCCCGGCGGGTGGGGAGGGGGCCTTTCCCCGCCCTCGGCTGCCGTGACACGGCCGTGACGTCACAGAGCGAGCAACAATGTGGAGCAACGGAATTCGATTGTGGGAGGAGGGTTAGGGGAGTGGGGAAGGAGGGGTAGGTGCAGGGTCAAAGGAGGGGCATTAGGGAGGGGGAACGGTAGGACGTCCTGAAATTTCGCGTTTGGAAAGTCGAGTCATCATGTTAACCTCCAGGAGTGATGGAGGTCACTTCTTTAACCAAAAGCAGTACCAGCACTTCATATCACTCAACATTCACATACTACCCTGCGAACCGCAGCATGTGCGGGTTACAGGATGTGTTAGGCCACCAGCCGTGTGTAGACGTAAGGGATAAAGTTTTGGGAGGTGAAATGGTGACGTGTATCATGAGAGTGTATTTCGTGGAGCTCAGTTTTCATTTTGGTCCCTTATTGTACGCGGAAAGAACGATTTTTTGTACTTATCTGTTCAGTACTGTATGAACAATGAAAAAAAAAAGTTCAGTATCTTTCTCATTTTATCGCTTCTGTCAGACCTAGAGGTGTAGTGAGGCGTCAATGTGATATTCTCTGTGTCGGAAATAGTCTACAGAGGAAATGCCACTTTTTTCAGGATGGACAAAAGCGAAAAATGCACTTCATAGGTTTAACTTGTTCCTAATTCCTTAATAATAGCCTGATTACCATAATAAAAGGTACAAAAGAATGTGCATGGTGTACAAAAAAGGAACGTGATTAGATAGCAAAAGCTCTTTTCTCACAAGTTCAACAATAGTTTGAGCTGTTATAACTCACACTTACCAGGTTGGACTATCCAAAATTAATAGGAAAAAGTACAATTTTGGTTGAAAAATCAGTGATCAGGACATATATGAGGTTGGTTTCTACAAGAGTCCATACGGTAATTAGAAAATGAACTACAATCCATAAAAATGGCACCAAATAAATATGATGAAGGATTGCTCTCACATTCGAGTATTCTACCACCTGATTGGACAGTTTAAGAACAGTTTTAATCCTAATGTCCCAATTACAGGCATATCGTTTAGTTTTTCCTCCCATAGGTGACCCGTCATTTGATCCCTCTCAAATCCTTTATATCGTCTCCCTCTTCTTATATCGCTCAGATATCGTAACCACTTCCTTCCTCTTCACCGTTTCCCCGGTATTCTACCCTCCATTATCCTCTTAAACATGCCCACTCTAACCTGTTTAAAACGTCCTCTATCCGTATCTTCTGCATACTCCGGAGCATATATAACACCTCGCTCTTCTTTCTCACCATGGAGCTCAGCCTTTCCATCCTTCTCCAAACCCAAATCTCAAACGGCACAAGTCTACGCACATTCTTCCATCACAATGACCATGTCTCCGATCCATACAGCCCCACGCCCCTGATTGGAGTTTTCACCAGCCTTTTCTTTGCGTCTCTTCTCAGACCCCCCACATTATCAATCTCTGCTCCATCTACTCGCGAAAAACGAAATCTTAACATCCAGTACTCGTCACCAGAGATTAGAATTGAAATCAAATTGGTTAAAAAGTGGTAATTAGCATGACGTGAAGATTAATGAACTACTAATCAGAAGAGGTTGCAATGTGAAAATAATGTATGCGTACAAGCTTAGGTGCCATAGACTACAAACAAATGTACCTAGCCAGGTGATTAGATTAACAGAAGAAAAACAGTAATTAACCCTGGCTTCATGTATCAGTTTGATGTGATTGGGCAAAAGACAGTTCGTTCGACTGGGAGAAATACACGGAGGTGAGAACGATAACTGTCGACTTACTGGTAGCTCCAGGGGCTTGACTTAAAATTTAAATGCATCTGGTTTATTACCTCCGAAAGCAATATTCTTTAAACATACCATTGGCTATGAGAATTGGTTTCACGATCCATTAGACCTAACTTAATCGCTATTCAACCTTCTTAAGGGCGAGTTTACTTAAGTTCATTTATTATTAACTTTTTAATAAGCATGAGATTTTTGCCTCTTTGCTGACAGCTATGAACAATAAACAATACCGGGGATAAGTACGAATCAGAAAGTTTGGTATAAGCTCAAAAAAGACAACTATGAAGAGATGCTGTTCAAATGGTGAAGTTTGCCCTTGAGCTCGAGAGTGTGTTCCCTTGTTTTGAAAACGGTTGCGTTCCACGAAGAATGGCCCAGTCGATTTGCATGATTACGGTTCACGATTTCCGACTCCTTGGCTCGAATCAAACCTCTTTCATGTGGCGTTTGCACATAAAGCACACACAAGCAAAACGAATAAATCAACGTCGTCGACGATCGGCCATAAACAAGACGCGAGACGAGGGTTGGATTCGTTTTTTTTATAAGTTCACGTTAGAGGTGTGAACCCCTAAAGATTGAGATGTGTTACTCGGTCTCCTTCGGGCAAAGAAAAGATTGGGTTATGGACAAGGTCTTCAGAAAGATTTCTTAGGACACCGGATTAGGGGAAAGAATATCTTGAACTCTAAAGTTTTAAATACTGAATATATGGGAATCCCAAAAACTCTTCGTATATTTTGCTCCTGCTTAAGATCACGTGCATTTATAGAATTCATGTTCTGGGGACAAAACACATCGAATGTTAAAGTATAAATTGTAAGTTATAAATGAATGAATGAAAAATAACTGAGGAAGAATGATCTAGATCATGATGGGCTACACACTAGGCACACCTAATTATTGAGAGGGATCGCTAAATGAGCTCAAAGGAGTTGAGTCCTTCAATTACGTTAATAATCACATAGTTAAATTGGTAATACTACAAACACATAATGGAGCTGGGAAATAATTGTGCAGATATCAACAAACAAATACAATCAATAATAAAAGAATTATAGAGACCATAACAAACCATTAGTAGAAACGCAATGATGAAGTTATCTTTGTAAAGGTGAATTTTCTCAATGAGCGACAGTTTATTTCATACTTATGTATGTTTGATAAAAAATCATTTGTACATTTGTATTCAGTGCCTTATTACTTCTTGGCTATTCCGTCAATGATTTATTCTGTTTCTGCTGCGTTTTCTAACAGATCAATAGGAAAAAATAATATCCAGCCCAAAAATATATAGTGGAAACATCAAGTATGGCTTTAGACTTCACTCCGATGAGGAAATAAAAAGTTAAAGAAAGGATGGGAATGGTGTAAAAGTGAGTGTGAGGGGTTTAACGGTATGCGAAGGAAGTATGAGCGAGAGGAGAGGAGGAGAACAGAATATGAAAGCAGGGAGTGAGAGGGAAGAGATGGGAAGAGTGGAAAAGGGAGGAGGGTTAGAGGGGAAGTAGGAGTGGCCCTGTATGTTTTTATTCCCCCCCTCCCGTTTGGCCGGGCGACTATAGCGACGTATCTCGTTTGAAAATGTGATTACAACAGTCGGGAGCGGAGTAAATAATTAATCAGCGGCAACTCACATTTGTTTAGACCGACTTCGAGGCTGTCTCACTCTCCCTTCCTCGAGAAAAACAAGAGGGAACTCTGGGAAGAGACTACGAGTCGGGCACTGCGGGAGAAGGGTTGTTAATTCAGAGCACGATCGCTCGAACGGAATAGGAGAGAGACGGCGATAAGGAAGCGAGGGCAGAAAAGACGAAGAGACGGAGAGGCAAATCCGAAAGGGGGGCGTGTCCCCGAATGAGATACAGCCCGGAAGGTGGGACGCAGAAAGAAAGAAAAAATAGAAAACAGGGTGCTTGGACGGGCGCCCTGAATCAAACCGAGGCGAGAGAAAGAAGAAAAAAGCGAGGAAAACAACATTGCTCGATGCTTTCACAGTGGACTTTAGACCAGATAGTTGACTTAAGACCAATCTACACGATGCCTACGTCAGCACTGTAATCAGCACCAAATAATTGAAAAAAACTTCGGGACTTACTCGAATTCGAAACCTAGGGACCTATTTTTACACGACGCTGATGTCAGCAAGGCAGTCTAGTATCGATTGTATTCTTTCTTCGATAAAAGTCTTCGCAAGTCTTTAATAAATCTAAAATCTAAAATGAATGTTTGCTTGTTCGTCTTCTATGCGTTCCAATACCGTTCGTCAGATTACGATGAAACTTCGGTGAGGTGTGTGCGCGCCCAAGAAGGATCCTGAATCATTAAATCCATTGTACAATGGGTGGAGCGCCAGTTGTTTCAAAAAATGAGTGTTGGCACGCGAGTTTCCCCTGCCAAACACCCATGTATTGGCTAGCAGGGTAAAAAAGTAGAAGCAGAAGCTTGTCAAACAAGCGAGGAACGACAAGCAAGCAACGAAGCAGATCGTTTAAGAGTTGCTAAATCACGAGCATCAGAATAGTACCAGTGAGACATCATATCGCGTGCATCAGAATCATAGGAGTGAGATATAATTTATGTTAAAAGGTACGTAAAATAAGATTTGTGCCGTGGTCTCCTTGTGGGATTTTTTTAATTCTTGCATTCGATTTTCATATACGTTTCGCTTATTTTTAATTCTTCGATTTTTAATCTCAAACATTTTTAACATCTGTACTACTTCAACAATAGAATGTTTAATTTACTTGGAAACCGCAGCATAGGCATGGAATGGAAACCCATGCCATCATTTTCGCGTTCCTGTGTGAGTATGAGGAATTAATTGGTATAGGTCTCAAATTCGTTTAGGGACCGATTTGAACCCAGGAAAAGGCATGCCGGGCACTGCTAATCTCGTATAAATGTGCTTATTTTGTGGTATTTTCCATAATTTTTCATTTCCAGATTGTTCATATTTATCGTCATGGCGGGGCATTTCTATTTGGAACGACGACTTATGCCGCATAGCCGAACATTTCCTTGGGTATGCAACGACAGTAAACGCTCGGTATGATCATTAATGGCAGCCGAGTGGTGGAAAAAATTGAGAAGATCCATATCGATAGAGCCGCGGATACATCGAATCGAACGATCCTGCCTCAATTATTTCCTCCACTGTTGCTCACGAAACTCTGGGAGGAATTTCTTTCTTTTCCTTAGGTTGCAATTTAAATCTTCCAGCCCGAGCTTTCAGATTAATTGCGAGCCCCATTTTTATTCGATGATTCCCAACCAACTGTACATCTCCAGCGACGTATGAAGGAAGAAAAAGGGGAAGGGTGAGGGGATAAGACAGTAAATCCCACCCCCCTGTGTGCTTAAGCCCCTTGGGGGCGCTGACGCGAATGAAAATGTGCGAAGGGGAGATTTGTATGAGGCGTGAGGTGGGGGGGAAGCTGGAGGAGAAGGAGGGGAAGGAGGCTGCCTCCGGAGTTGTGATTGGTCGCTTGGGCGAGGAGAGAATTCGACAAGGGGGAGCAGGGCTCAAGGTGGTGTAAGCGTAATTTTTCCCTTGTCATAACGGAGAACATATTAGAACTTCATTTTTAATTTCGGCAGATATGAGTGGCATGAAGTCAATATTTTTTCTAGTATTCTACCGGTTTAGGTAGGTTTAGTTAAATTTCTTAATTAGGTTTTGATAAATTTTGTTAAATTTCCTCCCGGTTTTCTGCACTTTTAGGGGCCTATCTGGCTCTAGCATATCCTTCTTCACCTCAGCACACGATATGCCCTTCTTCATCCTGTCCACGAGACCAATTCTCTTTCTTCCCCTTCCCTGCTGGCCCAACATCCTTCCCTCTATCACATTCTTGAGCAACCCATCGCCCCTTATTACATCCTCCAGCCACCTACTCTGCCGGTCTTGAATTTCGTGAAGAAGTTTCCTAACCTCGCCCACCATTTAAAGCACTTCCTCGTTCGTCTTCCTCTCCGTCCACCTCATCTTCTTCATCCTTCTCCACACCCACATCTCAAATACCAGCAGCCTATTCTCGCCCTCCTTTCTGAAAGGTCATGTTTTAATGCTTAGAAAGTGAATTTTTGTGTTAATGGTCAAAAAATACGGAAATTCCCCGAATTTAACTAAATAAGTATGCGTAAATCTTTAATTGGACTCATTTATTTCACGCTATGAGGGGAGAAATCTTTGATACGGGAAGGTTATTGCTGAATTCCCGACGAGATATAGGCGTTAGAAATTCCTCACTTTTTAGAAATAAAGTCTCTGGAAGGTATACCCCAACAATTTCCAATGCCTGGTAATCTTAAGAAAATTGATAGAAAATTATTGCTCGAAGTGTTACCGTTCTCGTTTATTAATAACACTTTCCAGTGCTTCTTAATAAGATTTAATGCATCTCAAATCACATGAACATGTCTGACATTATTAGCTGCAACAATGAAGAGCCATACTAATAAAACACCAACACCATGACAAAAAAGTCAATAGTAACAAAATACTCCACAATAACAATCACAAACAAGTCACAGTATGTAGCTAATATTTTCGTATGATTGTGTAGGTGAGATTTTTTCAATAAAATGAGAACAAATCCATTGAATTTTGATCAAAATATAATGTTCATCCAGCCATGATGGAGAGCATCCTCGAAGTTAACTTCCCAGTTTCAAAGAGTGCGAGAAGCATGGAGTAAATCCTCTAATGTTAGAGGTGCAAAAATATAGTTTAACTTGACTGAAATTACTATTCTGACGATAAGCGTTTTTCTTTTTTTCCCCTCCCCTCCATCCGCATTCCGAATTACGTCGCCAACTGACGTCACAGAGCGCACAATGCGCATCCAAATTTTTCGTAACTCGCGGACCCATAATAGAGTCACGCTGAGCCAGTCTCGTCTCAGTCCATACGACGCCACCAAAAATGTTACGCTCTGAACCTAGTTTATATTCTATATTTTACAGCTCTGTGTCTCTCTCCAACTTTTATACCCTCTCTTGATACTCCCGATAAGAAGCCAGGTCGAGGCATTCAAACCCCGTGCGAACGTGACGGGCTAATACTCTACTACGAAAAACGTACCAGTTCTAATACACCCTCAGATAACATGGCCAAGATCTATTCTGGAGACCAATTATTCTTAAATGAACTTTAATTATTCTGATCTTTCCTGCTGGCGGTTACTTAATTGTATATGCAAGGACTACACCAAAGGCCCGAAAAATAAGATGAAGGTCATAATTCAAATACTCTCATACATGATTGACTCACTGGCAACCCGCAAATTGGAAAAAAGCAAAAATAAATGATTACTTAGCGTGTTTTCAAAAAGTTTGATGCTAAGTACGTGCTCTGAGTGCAAAGGTATTTCAAGAATTTTGTATATTCTACGAATTTTACATACAGTTACATACGAGCGAATTTCTATGCCCAAAAGGATTTTTAAATGGTTAGACACACCTCTGATAGTGGGCTTATTTATGAACCCCATTCTTGGCACTTTTTAACCAGAATAAAGTTCTTGTTTACTCGCAGGCAGATCATATTTTTTTGCAAAAAACGATCCACGTAAAATAGTATCCATACAATTCATTAATTCATTATACTGAGCTCTTTTGAAATGATATGCATGTTGTATTTTTCCACGCAATCAAATATTTCAGTACCGCAAGAATCCCGCTACTTTTCCGAATGTTATGATGGGTACACTAACTGCGAGATTGTTCCATCCAATATGGCCGTATTATACATTTCAACAACAGCAATATTCTACGTGGATACCGAATAGCAACATCTATTCTCTCATTTATGGTGGTTGCAGCAATTTTCGTTTACATACAAATTTCCGTGAAACTTACCATACGGGATAAATTGAAAAAATGGCAAGCTAGTGATTTGAGTACTTGGCAAGCTTAGGCTTCTCTAACGCGTAGCCTTAGAGAAATTGATCGATAAAAATAACCGATTAAATAATTATTTATTTTCCCGTTGACACGAAGTTATGCATTTCATATCATCATACAGGTCGCAAACAAGTATAAAGATTTAGTACGGTGCATCTCAATATGATTTTCTATAAAATTTCAATTCCTGCGCCACAAAACTATCTCAAAACCTTATTCATATATTTATTAAATAAAAATAGTCCACATAGAGAAAAATTGCCAATTTTAAGTGTACTTGTAACAAACACAAAAGGACATACGTACATAAATAACAAAAAACATAACGAAGACGATCTGGTGATGTTCATTACCGTCTAGCTTCGCGGGTTATTTAATGAATGATGTGCTGAGGCAAACTTGATGAAGTTTTTTGGCCTTAGAGAAAAGGGGTCAATATCTGTGGGATACGAATGTATTAGGGAGGAGGGACGGAAGAACAGTGGACGTTTAATTAGTAATAATCTTGGAGTTGTGATGTGGAGTAATAAGTAAGATCTGGTGGGACGCGAAGGCATTCTGATGTAAACGAATGACGGGACTGTCAATGGAAGAATTAAGAGTATTGTAAATGAGTTTTAAGTCAGATTTCAGTCCTTGGTAGGAGAGACTACAAATGAAGAGGGAAGTTAGTATGTAGTCTGTGGATGCATTGTGGGAATTGAGAATCCTGTATTTCACTTTTTTAGCGAAGAAGGTTGCGAGACTGTTAAGACTGGCAAGAGAAACTTTAATCAATGTGATAATTTGCAAATCTTGAATATATGCAAGGCTATTTCTACCGTTTACCGAGATGAAGACCATAAATGACGTGTGTTCCAAGAATTTTCATCCGATATACTTGAATATTTATTTAAATTTGAACTCAATGACTGATGGTTACTCCTCCATCCACCTTGATCTATGATCAACACTGTTGCTCTTGCTGGGCGAAACTACGAAGTCCTCCTGTGTGTTGCCAGAGCCGTCTGGTGGAAAGAGAGAGGAGTTGTAATGCATAAATGCAGAAGACAGGGATAGTTTTTTTTTCTGCATGGGCGTATACTTTTCCCAAAGCATAAACCACGCGACTCCAGGGGACGAGTGGGGGGTGTAGAGCAAGGGATTATGGGACATTGGGGGCGCTCTTTCTGGGACTGAAAGGTGGGAGTGGGTGGGAGTTGAATCGCGCAATCCGATAAAAAAGCTTCGTCCGAAACGAGTAAATTCTGGCGACGGAGAAATAAATAAATCGGGCCAAATAAAATATGGACTCGCTAGAAAGGGAAGAGAGTGGGGTAGCGTAGTGCACACACCGCCCCCAATCCACCCTTTATTATTTCATCCTCCCCGGAGCGCCAGCAACGGCTGGAAATGGCATTAGTATTGCGGCAAGAAGAGCGACGGCGAATTATTACTATTTTATCGAAACGAGATGCACGTTCGATATTCGAGGAACGCAGCGGTTAAATCTTCAAGTATGTACACACAGTTGAAGAGGGTCAGAAATACAAATGGAGAATTAGTTTGCCTGTGGGATTAGGCAGTGAGTGGTATGATGTTTCACACACGCGTCTTATCTTATCGTAATATCTTACTGAAATCAGCCATAATGAATCGTGGAGTTGAAATTAGTCACAAAATCCCGCTTTTCAGGATTTGGATAGTCGGAGCGAAGTTTTATCCTGGTCATAATAAACGGTTTATTCGAATTTTATCATTTATTCCAGCAGCTCAAGGACTAACTACCTAAACACTTTTATATTAATGGTGAAATATATTTTGTTTTATGTGAATGAATTTCTCAGGATTAATCACAATTTAAATGCAAGAATAAGTCCTTAACTTGACCCAATTTTTTCAAGCTGTAGGAAACAGTCTTCACATCGGATTGTTTTTGTTTACAATTCATTACAAATTGCAGCGGTGAGTAATCTATAAAAAAAATTAGTTTTTAAATCACACAAGGTACTCACTATTCAATTTACAACACAATGTCGAAGTTAGAATTCCTCACCTTACAAATGAAGTCACTCTGGAGAGCATACCCTAGAGACACAATAGTCAGAGACTGGAAACCTTGGTTCCACTTTTGATTGCCGCGTCAGGGAATACGGCGGTACTAATGGGATTCGCTCATTTCGAATAAAGCGCAGTACAAATATTTGTAAACGTAGCTTAGTGACCGCAACAAAAACACAAAATTTATATGAGTTCTATCTTTAATTAAAATATAAATTGAATTCAAAATTTATTAATTCCACAAAATTAATTAAATTAATAATATTAAAATTAAATATTTAATGAAATATTCAATTAAATATTCAATTAAATATTTGATTGAATTAAGCTCCCAAAGTCACTGACTTGAGGGTCTTAAGCATAATCAAACCATTTCCCAAGGAAAGTATTTTGAAAAGTAGAGCTTTAAGTGGCAGATATTTTGGTATCTTTAGAAATGAGACATTTTAATTCAAGATAAGGCCAAATTTGTTGAATTCCACGTGAAATTATAGCTTTCACAAAACTTCTAAAAACTGTTGCTTAAATAGAGAGGAAAGTCTGTTTATATTTCATAATAAGCAACCAGGTAAACAAATGATTATCTGACAGCTAAATGCACTTTGTTTCAGATTTTTAGCATGTAACCATGGAAGAACCATTATATGAAAGGTGAACATTCGGGCGGGATTCGAAGCCGCGACCCTTAAGCAAGCAGGGAAGCACTTTAACCTCCCGTTATGGAGCCGACCAGAAACTCAACACTTTCAGCGAGAGGGCTTCCAACAAATGAGGGACTTGAAATGCGTATCTCATTTGACTTCCCGCGTATAACGCCTGGAGCCTCGTTCTTGATGCAGAGATAACTTTCTCTGTTGAGCGTTCTCCTTGCTGAAGCATGATCTAAGGATTCAATCGACAGATTCATAACAGTAAAGACCAGTTAGGATCTAGGAGAGGGATTTGAGCTCAATAGAACACCAATAAAACTAACTGAACGGCTTCTCCATTTCTACTTTACGAACAGGTCGTAAGCTTGTTTACGAGCGAGTCAAAATTGCTTTCCTCTACGAATCCTTACGGATAAAACCATATCATCAATACTAAAGCTTTCTTTTAAAGTGATGGGATACTATAAGTTGATGAAGATCGCAATTTTAAGAAAGCTCATCGTAGGGAATGGATAACCAACGTTTCACGACAAAGCAAGGTTGTACACTGCCTCCCAGACAAATGCATACGTACTGGTTTGTTTTTATCGAGGCCTACATAAATAAAATTACCCTGGTTAAGCAACCAATATGTAATTCGGAACATAAAGGTCCAAAACTATTATAATAAGATCCGATTTTCTATATTACTTGCTATCTGTGTGTAAATCAGGGTGGTCCTGTTTGAACTGTACAAAATAATCTCGACCACGTCACAAAGGAGTCACGTGGAGCAACAATGAACGGTTGGAGATTTTGATGAGTTTCGGATTGATATCCTAAGTGTCCGACAATTTGTTATACCCGTGAAGAAAATTCCCGCAATAAAAACTTGATCATGAAGATTTAGTGAGATTTTTAAGTGGTTTGAATAATCTCAAACACTCTATGATTGTACCACGTGACTCCTTAAGACGACGCATCACAACCACTCGACCTGTAATGATTTCCGACCCCAGATTTTCGTTAAATCTATATGTATGTCATCAACTTGCAATTTCCAGAACATATATATTGGACCTTTGACAAGGGAAATCTGTACCTCAAGTATGAAAATTTTTCCTAGGTGCATAAAAATATCTCCAAAACAATGGCGAGATGTATAGATTCCACTTTTTACACTGTAGTAACTAATATTTACTGTAATTTATACAAATTTAAATTTATTAAATACAAATATGCCTGTGGAACTCGAACAGCAATTTAGGAACGCAATTATTGTCAAAGTTAAACAATTTTCAGAATTAACCTAGTCATTTTTTTCTTCCACCATCGATTTATTTTGGAAAAACAGGAAGTTATGAGTTAGCAGAACAATTTGTACGATAAATCGATGCATGTAGCGACGCGATTCGAGATAATTTTACACGAGCTACATCCGCAGGAGCCAACCTCCACGTGTAATACCGTCCTCAGTAACCTGATCGAAATAATCTCGAATGGTTCAAACATAACCATCTGTGGTCGCAATTGAATGCAAAGCGGCCATCAATCTCTAAACGGCGAATTTCAATTCATTCGAAAGAGGGGGGGGGGGGGCTATTTTATTTCCTCGGGTCAAAAGAGTTTTGTATCGCGGAGTGTCACGCAAACCATGGAAACCGTAACGCCAAGGATTTCCGGAAAGAATTCAAGAGCCTTTGGAGATCTTAGGGTTCCGATTACGCTTCGAATCCCTTGGAGAACGGAGACTTGCCGCGGACGCTGCAATCTTGATTCCCTCTGCACTCTTGAGGTGAATTAATGGAGGGAGAATAAGACGTCCTATCACTGGTACTGCTTTTTGAAAAAACATTTTTCGCTGCAAAAGAAAATTTGCGCATTATAGATGGCAGTGAAGCCTTTTCTGGCTCTCTTCCGCGTATTTTTACTACTATAGACGACAGTTTCGATAGCATTGCTGCTATATTCCTCAGGTCAGAAGTGAATGCAATCGAAACTGTCGTCCACAACAATAGATATACAACGAAGGGAGCCCGAAAATCCTTCATTGCCATCTCAACGGCTACGCGCAAGCCTTCGAGTTCACATTTGCACATTATATTTTATAAGTTTCATGCCAATCATTGATAAAGATAAATAGATACTTATAAAGGTGGCTAGAGCGTGATTTTTCGCTTGTCATCATGAAAGATGCATACAAATACTATTTTTTATGTCAGCAACTGTAATAGGCAGGAGGTACACATTGTAATATCGATGGCGCATAAAACAGTTTCATAGGACTGAATTTCTCAGTAATTCAAGAAATACAGCTATAGTGGATTCCTTCACCTAACTCAGTTGTAACATCACGTGAGACGTAAGAAGTACAGCAGACATCACACGGAGAATAGCCCAAGCTAAGAAGGCGTTCATGGGAAAAAGACAACAGCTTAGCTCAAAGAAGACAGAACTACAAACTAGGAAACAATAAGTGAAAATATTTGTGTGGAGCTTGGCACTCTATGGATCGGAAGCATGGACCATTGGAAAAGCTGGCCAGAAAAGACTGGAAGCATTCGAAACCTGGTGCTGGAGGAGGATACTGAGGACAAAATGGACGGGCAAAATAAGAAATGATGATGTGTGCCGAAGAATAGAAGAGGAAAGGACCATTTGGAACACCATAGAGAACAAAAAAACAGATGGATTGGACGCACCTTGAGACACAATGAGTTTGTGAAGAACATAATTGAAGGTTAAATAGAGGGAAAATTCTAGATAGGAAGACACAGGAATAAATTCATGGACCAAATAAAGATGGAAGTACATAGGAAGAGATACCAGGAGGTAAGAGAACTAGCATTAGATAGGGAAGTATGGAGGAGTACAGTCACCCAATGTTAGGATTGAACATCCAACTAACATTTATATTAGCTCTTCGTTACTAGACCCATTTTCTCACGTAGTACGACAAAACGCCTTCAAAACAGAATGTTTTAATGTGAATCTGAACCAATTACTGCAACGCTTAAGTACGCCGGCGGCTCTTATTTTATGCTTCATTCTAATAAGAAGGACCAACAGGCCGTTTGGAGTTTTGGGAAGCTTGCCACAAGTTTTAAAATGTATCCAACTTAACTCAACAGGAATACCAAAGTTTATACAACAAGAAAGAACAATAGGAATCAAAATGAAGATTTTACTCATTTTTTACTCTGAAATATGAACGTGCTCATTCAATACCTCAGGTGAAGCGAAATAAATCAGTCATTTAATAGAAAAGGGAATAAAACGACAAGGAATTTCATCTATTTATAAATTTTAATGCATGACGTGGAATGATGGAATGTCAAAGTTTACCGAAAGGAAATTGCTTCCCAAATTATGCATTGGATTCAAAGCAAAATGATCGCGATAATGTTTTTAATTCGTTTTATAATGCCGCCAGCCTGACGCTATCGAAACATCATTTTCCGCAGAGGAAACTAATTGGCACAAAAGAGAGAAAAAAAAATCAATTACCTCAAATCCACCCTCAAAATCTGAAATGCACCGAGTGGAAATTTGTAATGTGCCATAATTAATTACTGGCTCATGAATGATCTCTCACCTAGCAATTTGTTTCCCACCGATCGAAAAAAAAACCTGCCATTTTCTCATCTACCACACCTAGACTGCTAAATTATGGAGTGTACAGAGTTAAAAACTAACTGAATGGCTGCTACAATACTTCCCATTTCAAGGAAAAATCTACTAGTTCCTTGCACTTTCAGTTTCACTGTTCTACTTTTTAGGCACGAGCGATATGCAACCTTCCATACTGGTGTTTGTTATTCATAAATCTACGAGATCAGCGCATTGAAACTTTTTGCCTTAAATATGAAAATGTAAAATAAATAAGTGCGCATCTCATACATGGCATCCGGAATACTTTCGAAGCATAAAAAAATGCAAAATACTAAATGGCTGATAGAGACTTAGAGAGCGTAAACTTTGACTTCGCCTGAATTGAGCCTCTAAAATTAAATACTTGCAACTTCAGCATCCCTTAATTATTTGGTGATCAGTTTTTTATTTCGGGTAAGATAAAATTACCAAAAAATATCCCTAAACTAAATTGACCTTGACAAATACATTAGCAGAGGAATTGCATGCATACTAAGCAATTTCACAAATGAGAAACTGTTTGTTATATCTCATTTACCGTTGACTTTACGTTGACTTTTCCAACGTTGCTACAAGAAAGGATAAGCATTTAAAATTCTCCATTAATCAAAAATTATGACTCCACTACCTTCTACGTTCCTTATCCACTCTCTAGCTAAGGAATACGGAATCGTCATAGAAATATTTTAGAGGAATTACTTGTGTCTGAACACAAGTTCCACTTCGAAAGAGTGGGTAAAATGAAATCCGTATTTCCATCATTTAAGGAGGAGCCTACAATTACAATAACCGTTTTCGTATGATGTACAAAATTTGCATTTAGGCTTAGTGCTGCCCTGCATATTTTATAATCTTCATGTAAATACTCTTTAGGATAAGATATCAAACGACAAAGCGTTAAACACAAGATTTTAGTACGTCACGACAACCAATAACATGATTTGATATCATGATTTTTTTTAACGAGCTGAAGGAAGGGTAGAATTATCTTTATGATAAACAATTTTTACATTGTATATAAAAAGTCCAATTATTATATACATTGAAAGATATGATTGGTAAACATGGTAAACAGCAGAAGTCTCCCTTGGCAACGGTGCCACATTCATCAAAATATGTCACTACGTCCTCCAACGAAAACTGGAAGTCAGTTATTTAAACATACATGCTCGTGTAATATTACCGATAACCTAAGCTGAAAAAATACTAAGTGCATGTTATAGACGTTTTTGAACAATGTGATTCGCGCGGAAATTGAACTAATACTAGTTAAGAAATTACCTCCTGCCTTGCCGAAGCTTTACTGCCCCACACCACTTTCAATTTTGTAATAAAAAACCGTGGTTTTGATCCGATCCAACCTATTTGAGAACTGTGCCATCTGGAGACTACTAGAGGCTTATGACTCAAATTTCAGCTCGATATCTCAATTTCTACGGCAGTTATCGTGCGAAGAAACAGACAGACGGTCATAGCTAGATTAATTCGTAAGGTGATGCTGAACATTTCTATATATACTTTTCCATACCTGCCACGACTCCTTCAATGCGTTACATTTCTGCTGTGACAAGATCAATATACCATCACCACGTAGTGGTGTAGGGTATAAAAAGTTATGTAAAGACATGCCATCGCACTTCCATTAAGACAATTATTTCAGCGTCAAAGTTCATCATATTTCAGCGTCAAAGTTCATCATATTTAAGCCAATATATCTTCGTTCAATGACCGAAGACCTAGAAATATGTTTACATCATTCGATAGAAGTCTCATTTTATTAGAAATTATTTTATAATAAATGTTACAACTTAAGCAGATTATCTGGCAAGCCTAAAATGAAGGTTCCTCCTTCAGACGGTTTCACTCCGACCACGGGAGTCAAACCCATTTGTATATTCGGTATAAAACCCTTACTCTTACTGATGATATGCGTTGCCGAACGAAAGCCAAAACTAAGTTCAAAGATGCCCAGCTTGATACGCTAACATATATTTTTTAATTGACACATTTTTCCAGCTATTGGAGCCGATGCCAGGGGCCTTTCTATGAAATCACGGCAATTTTGACTTCATTTATCACATTTATTAGCTGATTTCTGACAAATAAAGTGTATAAGCTGTCAAAATTATATTTTTATTCGATTTATGTATAGTTTTTCCGTCTTAGCAATGATTTTACACAAAAATGGCAATTGTATATGACGAAATAATTCAATATCCAGCCAGTTAATCTCTTTCAGATAATCTTATTCTGATTCTATTAAACACCAAGTTTCATCCTCGAGATAAATAGCGAGAAAAGGTAGGATTTTGTCGCCGATATGAGATAGAGGAGGCGCTTTTCTACAATTTTTACGAAAATGAATGAGGTAAAATATAGTTCATTATGCTCTGGAGCATCCTTCAAAACCCACCCCCACCGTTTCTCCATTCTTTAATGGCGGTGAGGAACCTGCTTCAATCATCGCAGCTATTAGCTGATTTCTAACATTAAAAAAACTCGAGATGCCTACATTTATTTTATTGTATTTTTTTCGGAGATTTCTCTTCCTATAAATAGCTTTACACGACAATTGCAATTTTATTTTACGAAAAAATGAAATTTTCCCTACCGGTTAAACTCATTCTGATAATAAACGCCACGTAATTTCAGGTTCGATTTGCGAGATAAATAGCGATGAAAGGTAGGATTTTTCCCCAATATGAGATAGAGGAGACGCTTTTCTACTAGTTTTCCGAAATTAAATGAAGTGACATTTAAGCCATTATGCAGTAAAACAGTCTTCAAACCCACCCCAACAGATCTCTTTTCTTTACTGGCGGAAAAATCGTCTTTCGAGGAGTTGCCGAGCGATTGACACATTTTTGCAGCCATTGGAGCCGCTAGCAGGGCCCTTTCTATGAGATTACCGTATTTTTTACTTCAATGACGGCAGTCATTAACTGCTTTCTAAAAAAAGCGTCATAGATGCCTAAATTTAATTTCTTCGATTTTTTCGGATTTTTTTGCTATAAATAGTTCATCACGAAAAAAGCTATTGTATTTTACGAAAAAATACAATTTTCCAGACAGTTTAACTCATTCTGATATTAAACACAAAGTTTGATCCGCGAGATAAACAGGGAGGAAAGGTAGGATTTTGTCGCCGATATGAGATCGAGAAGACGCTTATCTACTAGATTTCCGAAAATGAATGGAGTGACATTTAAGTCATTATGCAGTGGAACAATCTCCAAAACCACCCCACCGATTCTCCATTCTTTAATGGCGGTGAGGAACTGTCTCCCAAGGAGTTGGGGGGCGAAGTGGCTCGCATATCTCCGAAAAAAATCCATGGGAGGACGACTCCTCCCGTCCTCTCCGAAAACCTGCCCAACGAGACTGCTGAGAGTACACGAGAATTTCCCACCTCCCTTCTCCCCCTCCCGTCAAAATCCCCCCCCCCCAACCCTCTCTCCCCCTCTTTCTCTCTCTCAGAGCCGCTCGATATACAAGGGGAGGGGGAGGGCGGGGAAAGAGGTCGAACTACAACCCCCCTCTCTTCACCCCTTAACACTCTCCTCGCCATCTTCCTTTCCCTCTTCACCCCCTCCTTTCTCCCTCCACCTCTCCCTCCTCTTCCCTCACCACTCACTCGTACCCACCTCCCTCCATCTCTTTCTCCGCTGGAGCAACAAAGGAAAGCGAGGAGGGTGGGCCTAAGGGCGAAACAGGAAAGCGCCCTCAACGCTGAAACAAAGCTGAGCCGTATCTAAACTATTGCTATGCTATCGCGCTGCCATCGCTATGCCATCGCTATGTTATCGCTATGCTATCTCTATGCTATCACTATGCAATCGCTGTGCTATCGCTGAGCAATCACTGTGCAATCGCTATGCTACCGCTATGGAGAAAGACCTAGTCCATGAACTTAATAAAATACAAAGGAAAGCTGCGCAATTCGTCAAAAACTGCTACGGCCGAACAGAAAGCGTAACACGGATTTTGAACGATTTAGGGTGGGAGCCGCTAGAGACTCGGAGGCTACGTGCTAGGCTAAGATTGCTTGAGCAATTGAGAATGGATATCTTTCAGAGCGACACGGAGAACATCATATTAGAACCACATTATATTTCCAGGCTCGACAGAATCGATAAATTAAGAGGAATATTTTGCCGAACGGATAGGTATGGGAATTCGTTTTTCCCCCGAACAATTAAGGACTTTAATAAATGCTAGGCGGAAATTTTTTTTTATTTTAATTTTAATTTTTTATTTTTTTTTAACGGCTGGTGTCCTAACACCCCGCGCCACACTCCTTTTGAGGTGGCTTGCGGGGTAGTATGTAGATGTAGATTTATGTCATCGCTGTGTAATCGCTATGCTACCGCTATGCTGTCGCTAAGTATCGCTATGCTATCGCTATGCTATCGCTATGCTATCGCTATGCTATCGCTATGCTATCGCTATGCTATCGCTATGCTATCGCTATGCTATCGCTATGCTATCGCTATGCTATCGCTATGCTATCGCTATGCTATCGCTATGCTATCGCTATGCTATCGCTATGCTATCGCTATGCTATCGCTATGCTATCGCTATGCTATCGCTATGCTATCGCTATGCTATCGCTATGCTATCGCTATGCTATCGCTATGCTATCGCTATGCTATCGCTATGCTATCGCTATGCTATCGCTATGCTATCGCTATGCTATCGCTATGCTATCGCTATGCTATCGCTATGCTATCGCTATGCTATCGCTATGCTATCGCTATGCTATCGCTATGCTATCGCTATGCTATCGCTATGCTACCGCTATGTCATCGCTGTGTAATCGCTATGCTATCGCTATGCTATCGCTATGTCATCGCTGTGCAATCGCTATGCTATCGCTATGCTATCGCTATGCTATCGCTATGCTATCGCTATGCTATCGCTATGCTATCGCTATGCTATCGCTATGCTACCGCTATGTCATCGCTGTGTAATCGCTATGCTATCGCTATGCTATCGCTATGCTACCGCTATGTCATCGCTGTGTAATCGCTATGCTATCGCTATGCTATCGCTATGCTATCGCTATGCTATCGCTATGCTATCGCTATGCTACCGCTATGTCATCGCTGTGTAATCGCTATGCTATCGCTCAACAATCGCTGCAGTATCGCTGAGCTAACTTTGCACTATCATTGAGCAAAGGCTGCCTAAGTCGCTGAACTAAAGCTAAGCTTGTTGGTATGAGGCAGTTTTGCTCGTTTTATAAATCTCTCTCTCGCTTTTCTTCTTTTGGTTTTCCTTCCTGTTCTGTGTTTGTCATGTTATGACGTCCTGTTTTTATTTGTGCTGTTATGACAAACTGTATGCTTAACTTTCTAATTACATTTAAGGTCATAAACCGTACAAATCGACTACTATTCGTAAAAATAATACCCATATAAACTGGAAATCAAAACACTAAGCCCTTTTCCCTTCCTCCAACCTCCTTACCCACCACGGATACCGCGATAAACGATTGAAGGGGACAGAGGAGGAAGGGGCGCCAGGGTTTGTGGGTTAGGGTGATTGAGAGAAGGGATGGAAGGCGGGAAGAGAGCCTAGGAGTGCTCACGCCAATGTCACGTTCGCATCTCCGCCCGAAAAGACCCGAAGAAGGTACGAGGATGGCCGTGTTTTTCCCGGGCCGCTGTCGGTGGGTGACAACACGTCCCCATAACGAAATACACGCCTGCCAGTCGACCCGCGTGCGTGCCTGTTGTACAACTTAGAATCACGGGAAGTGCGTGGGCGAGAAACCAGTTTTAAAAAAAGGTTCTTCCACGACTCCATCAGACAAAACAAATACCACATCCCACCTTTATGCTTATTTATAAGAAGCCTGCTTTTAGTGATCACCTGTTTTGCCCATTATAAACAAAAACTAAGGTATAAATATGCTACGTATTCCGTGAATATATTTTTTAAGAGTAATTTTTTGTAACCATAAACGCCAAATAGAGTGCCATTTCAATGTAATCACCGCATTCTTACTTCAAATATCGCATTATTTAGTTAATAAACCAAAACTTTCAGAAGGTAAGATGCCTATATATTGATTTTATTCAATATTTCGGGATATTTTCCTTCTCAAAACAGTTTTCCTGGGAAACGACATTTATATTGGAAATGCTATCCGTTTTAAGGACAAAATACCATTTTTCCCGCATTTCTTCCATTACCCATTGAACACCATATAATTTCAAGTTCCTTTGAAGAAAGGTAACACGTTGATTATTTTAGAAAGTTACGAGTTTTCATGCAAGTAAACAGAATCTACATCTGCACATAACTTTACAAGCCACTTCAAGGTGTTTGGCAGGGGTATATTGTAAAACTAACCTTCACCACCTAGCGCTACACTATACAGACAGGGCATTGCATTTTTGTACCATATTTCATAGTTGCCATATTCTCCGTGCATTTTAATACGTGTATTTACAACGGATATTTTTATTCCTAGTCTTACTTTCCCGTGATAAAAATTGAGTGAATAAATGAGTACGTGCTATTTTCTACCGCTGAAATGCATTAAAAAATCCTCCTACGAGCCATTAAAATTAAATCCTAGTCTCAATGAGACAAATTGAGAATAAATGAGTTTGTACTATTTTCCATCGCTCAAATGCATTTGAAAAGGTCCTCCCACGAGCCATTAAAATAAAATCCTATTGTCTCAATGAGACAAATTGAGAATTAATGAGTGCGTACATTTTTATAGCTCTCAAATGCATTTTAAAATCCTCCTACGAGCCATTTAAAATTAACAATAACGGTCTCAATGAGTCAACTTGAGAATATGAGTACGTACAATTTTCTACTACTCAAATGCATTTAAAAAGTCCCCCTAGAGGCTATTTTCATCAATGCCAGTTTATGAGGCTAAATCGGTTACTTCACTAAGCTCTAATTGTTAACCTGTCATCCATTTGAAAGAATATCCACCAATGATAAAATACAGTGATGACAGAAGAACTCATGGAATATGCTCGAAACACACGAAGACCGTCTCTTTTCTCGAAACGACTACAATACCATGCAATGGTGACTCCGAAAGGAGCATATTATCATGTACTATGTGTACTATAATAGGTGTACTTACAATGGATGTTTTCACTCCTTGTGCATACACTTCCGAGAGACAAGTTGATAAAAAAAGAACGTACAATATACCACTACTTAAATACAGTAAAAAAATCCTCCCTCGAGCTATTTTCATCACTGCCAGTTGAAGAGGATACGAGGAGATTAAAAGGATACGAAATACCTACGTACCGTTTTTCTTGCGCGTCTTTCAAGTATTTTTGGCCACATAGACAATGAAAGAATTACCTCAGTTACTTTGAAAGGATGTTAACCAATCGCGCTGAAAATCGAAGTGGCATCTAAGTACTGTAAATTTACTAATTGAAGTCGATGAAACTTAGATTAAAATGGAAAATGACGATCAAACAAGAGGAGTAGAAGTCTCTTCTCTTCCTCTCCTTGGCTTTTATCGATGTCTTTCATTCACAAGAAAATGAGTAATACGAAAATCTGGTCATTGTTTGAGGACAACTTAGAGGTGACAGGATCGGTGACCGTGCGCCATTGGATGGTCATTAATAGAATTTTGTAACGATATTATTGGACCAAATTTCACATAAGCACATCTGTTTCTGCGTTGGAACACAGCATACAGTCAGTGATGGAAATAATAGACAATATACATGAAACATATTTAATTTATTTCCTTGTTTAAAACTTGATATGACTGGAGTTTCTGGTCCAGCATTCGAAATTTATACAATATGAAATAGGTTGTTTTCGAATACTGTTCTCGAAACAACACCTTGATATTTATTAGCAACAATTTTTGAGATAATAAATGTAGTATTACGCGTGGATAACAAAATCTTTAGGTACACATGCAATCTAATTATTTCGTAATATATGTAAAAAAACTACAAGACTATGCGTTAAAATGGTATTCAATTGCCGGAAAGTTGAATCCGTACTTAAAATGTTTTTCATCTTTATTTTTATACGTCTCCAAAGAAAACAGATACACAAGTTTCACGCAAATCTGCACACATAACCGTCAAACTATGCGCACGTGTACTTATTGGGAATACTTTTAGATAAAAGTGAAATAAATGCATGTTACAGATTTGGTATCTTGGCAATTGAATCCTATTTTTACACGTGGCCTAATTGAAGTTGAAAAATATTACTATAAAAATTAAATTTTCAAGTATCATTAATTATTAAATTACTAAATATTTCGACTAAATATGTATACATTTTACTTAAACGCGAAATATTACGTTCCATATAACTTTAATGGTGGCTAACAAATAACAAGACAGGTATCATTCAGAGTATGAAACACGTATCTATATAGGATTTTCGCTTAAATGCATTTCTTTCGCGTCGTAAACAATACAAAGCTTAAATTAAAATTTGATAAATTTTACTTTGGCATCATTTATAGTACTAATGTTTGGATATTTACATCGTATAGACAGATATAGGAACTTCAGTGAAGTGTGATCTCAGAATTTTGTCGACTCACTTAAAAGGTAATGAAATTGTGTATTGAATTGTTCACGATGACAGGTCCAGCCGCATTCAAGTTCACGCGGGAAAAATTCGAGATTCCTTAGCAAAAAATCCCTAAGAGCAGTGGTTGTCCGAATTTGACAAATAGGCTGTGGTTTTTCGGACACAATTCATTCCCAAAAATTAGGCTCGAGGCGGGCGAACCGTTGTCGGCTCATTTCCTACTTCACGTAAATGAACTGTGTTTCGTAACGTAACTTTATGTACGTCACAATAAACAAATAACCCTTTCTTTTCGTCACTTGTGAGAGGTACTTGGACGTAGGTCACCAATTTATTACATAAGTAGCCTCTCTTTATTAAAAAATTAGCCCATGGATTAATCTCCACTCAGATATACGGCGAGCCACGGCAATAAACAATTTTCCAGAAAAATAATTCTCTCTTGTTTATTATACTGTTATATTCTGACATCGCCTGAGGAAGATCAGAGACTTTTGATACGAAATCCCCAAATAAAATGACAAGGACCCTTTGATGTTTAAATGTAGCGTATTTACTTGGTGGGATTGATAGGGACACAAAGAAGCTCCGCGAGACAACGCACGCGAATCCAATTATGAAAAAAATATTAAGATGTTCCCCAGGGATTGTCAAATGCACTACGCAGGTATTCATTGATTTTCTCTCTTGTTCAACTCACTGAACATTACAGCAAAACGCATACAAATTAATATATTATTGCTCCTTAACATGTATTAGTATTTATAAGATAAAATAAAAATACTTCCAAAGTTGAGTGCATATATTTCACATTTTTTGTTTGAGCAAGCTATGAATCAAATACTATGCAATCCGATGGTCCTATAACTACGGGAACTTTTTGTAAATGTGAAAATAAACCATTAAAAAAATCTTGGCCTCTATATGACAACAATTATTAAGCTCAAAATTCTTCCGTATCCTGGGCAATTGGACACCATAAGTTAATTAAAAAGAAGCGATATTAGAAAGCTAAAAGGGGACGGTAATAAGAAGTAGAAAGAGAACAAAAGAGTCAAAAATGAAGTCATATCACTTAACCATCATGTGAATGCAGTACCTGCGAGTTTCGATCCTTATTTGTGAAAGCTACTGATATGTATGTGGGAAGATGGAATTTTCGTACCTACAAGCTCGGCCGTGCATTATTATAATTTTGCCGCTTACATCGGTTGTAGTGCGGCGTCAATACAATATCTTACTTTTAATCCAGAAATTTGATTAATCTGAACCTATCAAGTGCTCATAACTTGTAGCGTCTGAATCACCAGCGTCTCCCAAACTAGTATCACCATAAGCTCAGCTTTATCTACATAAAAAGAAAAGCAATATCCTTCAACAATAAAGGCAAGTTTTTCATAAACAAATAAGTAGCATTTTACCAAAATATGGAGCACCAGGTGCTCTATAAAAATGCGTACGGTCTCCTCAACAGAGCAGAAGGCAATCAACAGTCAGGAGTAGGTCACGGAAAAAATGTTTTCAATCATCAGCCGAGTGAAAATTTGCAGGGCGCTACGGACTGAACATCGACCTTACGTGCCTGGATCCCTCACAAAGAGCCGGCCTTAGCGATGGAGCTAATGTGCGGGCTGTGATCAGTGATCCACGTAATCTCAGAGATAATCGAAGGGGTAGAAGGGAAAAAAAACAGCTGAGCACTGCAACCGGGAGAACACGGCTGCATTGTGGGGGTCACGGATTGTGGCACAGGATGACGGCATGGGAATTATTGAATTCAAAGGAAAACTTAGCAAGGGGCAAACGTAAAGTGTTCAACTTGCTAACGGTGGCAGTCGCCTAATACGTGAAAAACAATCCATCTTCACAACGAATCCAAACGTGAAGTGTCAGAATATAAACGTTTCTGATTACGTCATCTTAATGGCTCAGCATCGCAGTTTTTTATACAATTCCGCTCAAATTGAAGTTTTAATTTTTACGTTAACTATTCTCATGCCATATATGTTAACTTATCTCCAAATAGGGTACAAACGAAGGGATCACAGAGCGAAAAACTGATACAACGATTATCTTTCATTCATACAACGATATATCCTTCAAACTAGATTTAGCTGGTTGAGTAACTTTGAGTGAATTTTCGCTAAGCACTCTGCACACGCGTCCTTACCAATGATATATTTGCATCAAAGTATTTTTTTAAATTACATCATGCCGATCCGGCTTTTTGGCTTATCAATGCTATTTAGACATGTAGCCTTATGGCACATAACATATACTTTGTAATTGTCCGATTGAATTGAAAAATGCTTTCTCTTAAACGCAAAATAATATTTTTTTTATTATAATGGTTGCCAACAAATCTCAAGCTATCACTACAAGTCAAATACCTAATCAAAAATAGCATTCATAACCATAAGTCATTCATCCCTATGATTGGTTGACTACAGTCCTCCATCTTTACCTATCTAATGCATGTTCCCCAACTTCCGGGTATATCTTTCAATGCACTTTACTCTTTATTTAAGAAATATTTCAGTCATTTCCTTTTTATTTTAGAATACCGCGCCGAAAACTCATAGGCATAAAATGCTTCAAAGAGGGAAAAAAACTTAAAATATAACTCTAGTATAGTTTCCTATACGTTCTGTACGGTTAGTTACGACGCAAAACACGGGTGGACTGAAATTCGTTCCAAGATTTTTTCTACTTATTTCATGATATAACGACAATGCGCACGCATTCCATGACCCACAATGACCACCGCAGCCATTTTAAGAATGCGAAAACCCTTTGACTCCCCCGAAAGAGTTCGGGGTGAATTTAGGCGCGAGAGGGGTCTCCGAGAGATAGGGTTTCCAGGGTGGTCGCTGGGCGTCGCGTGCCAGAGCAACAGGCAACGCCAGCACGACTCTTGACTCCTTCGGTGGTGGCAGGGCATTGTGGGTAACGGCGGTTGGTTTGGGAAGGGACTGTCGGTAGAAGGGCCATCCATACTCGTCGTTTCCCTTTGGCACCCGCTGGATCAGTCTCCGTCCAGGAATGACCAGGGTTAAGGTTCGAGGGGGAGCGCAGCGGTAAACTCTGCGAGCATATACACTCCATTGAAGACGGTCTCCGCATTGCTATCCAACATATAAGTTTTCAAGTAGGCCAGGGTAAGAGTTGTGACACTGTAAATGGTAATATTCGTGGATTTTGATTTGCCTATACATCCCAAAATATATCTTACTCAAACCAGCAAATTGTGGTGCTGAAAGTTACGATAAAATTCCTCGTTACAGCATTGAATTGCCATTGGGCCTCGCGATGCAGATTAGGCGTGTATATGCTGTTTCTAAAAAATCGACATTTTTTTCGCTCTATTCATTTAATTATTTTAAACTAAAAAAATGAACAGCTTCTTTTGTAATATTTAGTTTTTCGTTACAAAAAATGTTCAACAACTTCCGCTAACATTCCTGTCAATCATAATACACAATTACTTGACCCGACGACGATGGAAAACGGTACGCCATCTCTCGTTTCCGTAACGTCATTTAACGTCTATCGTAATCCCCACCTAAGTTTTGTGGCGATGTACAAGGTGATAGTCCTAGATTTTGAATGGTTACATGTCTTTAGTTCCCACAATATCTTAATGAAATCGGAGGATCGTGGATTTGAAAGTTATAATATAATGCCTTATTATAGAATTCAAGTGCACTGGGACAAGAGTTGAGAGGATGTTTTTCATATCACTGGCCCGCACTAATGCGAAGAGTATACAAATCATGGGCAAAACCAGGATTTCATTTTGGATGGGAGGAAGAGAATATTTCCGTCACCTCTCAAGGAACTATCCACTGAAGGAAAAAGATGAGAGATACTACGCAGAAACAATGACGATAATAAAGTATTTAAGATGATTCAGCAACAAAATATAGTGGAAATATACAAGTTTAGGTGAATATTGCTTAAATATTATCCTTCTTGTGGTATCCAATCGCATACGTTTATTGGAATGACTTCGATAAAATACCTAGTAAATTGAACTGAGATATATGCATACTTATCATAAACATGAAACATTTCATCCATAAATATATTGGTGCGGTTGGATTAAGCTTGAAAAATTTTGCTTATCAAATGAAAACTTCTGAATACGCCAATATTACATAAGAACTACTTGAAGGAATTTACCACTGACAGATAGAGACCTCCTTATAAATGCTAATTATACTTCGCTCTTCCATAGAATTTACTTCACATCCAACCAAGGTCTCAACGCATTACATAAATTTTCAAGAGATCATTGCACATACAAAAAAGAGGTATTGCCCAATCATATCGACCAGATTACAATTTATTTCGGCATATTTATTCTCGTTCATTCAGTGACCGCTAAACAACATGGCGTATAAATAGGCAAAATGTTTTAGGGCCAGTAAGTTCAAGCGTATTCCAGGGTGTAATACTGTCTGTTATCCTCGATAAGTGCGTGTCATGATAGAAGGAACACCAAAACACCTTGTAATTATAAATCCTTATAAAATATACATTGGGAAGACATGAACGGCGCAACTGAAACAGACCTACCAAACAAATGGAAAGATCGTGAGTAAACAAGTTTCTACCGATCTAGAGCTTTACCTCCCCACTCCCCGCGCGCATTTTCAGTAAAAAACAAAATATCCCGAGACGGATGCACTGGATATCACAGTTCCTTTTTTTGCGTGACTCGCTAGCACGGCGCTGGCTCGTCATAAACGGTTTTATCCGAGTGCTTCCTTTAGTTTCCCGTCTCTGCATCCGCACGCCCCCGCTCCCCCTCCGCGACGGAGCGGTCGCCTTAGCCGATCGAACGCGGCCGTACCCGCCGGCCGGTCGGCTCCGTGTGGGGGCGCCGCTCCTCCTCATTCGAGTGGGCACGGGCAGCCGGCCCTGAAGCCCCTTGTTGACACGCGCGCATCACACGCGTGGCTTCTCGCTGGACCCGACACGGCACTGTTTCGTTGGGGTCGTCACGGAGGACGTTGGACACAGCGTTAAGTGGTGATATTGAGTAGTATATGGGGGCATTTACGGGGGGCGTGGTTCACAACCATTTTACACGCTTCCATACTCGTAAGAAGTGTAAAGGATCCAATAAAAAAAGGCTGCGCGCGTAATGGCAATGCCAGAAGGGCGCCTGAATGGTGCTTCATTTCTGGCACGTAAATCAATTTTTTACTAACAGTAAAAAGTGGTAACTTTCAGACAGCCATTCCGCTAATATTTCACAGTAAAAATATCTAATGAATAAACCTCTTTCCAAGTGTCCTAGAGTACATGATCAGGAGCAACTACGAGTAAAAATTCGTGCACCATGCCTCATTTCTGGCACGCAAAAAAGTTTTTCTCCTGAGTAAATATTTTTTTTCCTTGCAAACTCAAAAACAGACATTAAAGGATTGCCACTGCAAAGATATACGATAAATGTAACACTTTCCTTGCGTCCAATGATAGTCGATCAGGTACGAGGGAATAATCACTACATTAGACGCCGGCCACCTATAATAATTTTATCCAGGATATCGTTACGCGCTAAGCTACCATGATTGATGCAACAAATCCCGTGCTTGGGCGTAAAATATTACGGATTTTGACTACCGGTCGGCCAATTAAATTGCTCTATTGACCAGACGCGAATTTATTGCGCACTGACCGATTTCAATCCATTACACATAATCATTAGAGTTACGATACGCGTAACGTTATTAGGGGGAGATTATTCTAAACGATCTCGACAGTGTCTGTTTAGAAAAATTCTAAATGGACCTTCTGAACTCTATTGATTTCCAACACCCAAATTTTACTCTTTTTTGGCAAAAATATGAGACCTGAATTATTCGCAGGTTTTAAACCGTAAAATATGCCCGGAAATTGACTTTAAATCGAATTTATTTAAGAAAAATTGTAGAGTACCAATGTATTAACTATCCCAATTCCCTTATCTTCCTCTAACAAATGGTGTTACTTTGCATATTGTACCCGAGGGCATCCGTGCTTGAGAGTGATTAGCCAAACAGACCAATTTACCCTTTAACCCCGCCATATACATCCTCTCCCTTGAGTTACACGGAAGAAAACGCGTAATTATGGGTTGACAAGGGGTGGCAGATGCCCACCCTCAATATCTTGGAGGAAAAAAATTTTTGTTACGTTAAAAACTCTGTAATACAAATTATACATGAGCATATGAATGAAGTTATTAATGTAGTTGATTAGAATATAAAATGGAAATAGAGAATATTACCAGTGATACTAGAGTCGCGTTTTGCTCTTAAAATGGTTCAAAAAATCTATTTATACACTCGGACCCCCTGGAGATGTTTTCCGCCCCCTCCTATAAAAATTCTCAAATTACCGCCAAGCAAGGAATATATATACCTGTCGCGAGTATCACACCTCTGACGAAGGTTCGTTAAATGTCGGTCAGTAGATTAAAGCACTGCGCGTCGTGTGGTCAGGCATTACTACTTCAACACCAACACAACACGACTGGAATGATCGCTAATAGGGACGAGCATTGCTGATTCTTCGCCTTATTCTGGTTGCCAGTGCGCGCGTAGCCAGGGGACAAGGTTGAATGGAAGCGAAGTTGAGCAGTGGAGGGGTAGGTGGGGGGGGGGGGGAGTGTTTCGCGTGTGTAAGAGCGGAGCGGCGACAAGGGGGGGGCGGAGGTCCTTACGCCGCTACGCTACACTACTACATCTCTACCGGGTCACTCTCCAACTCACCGTTTAAACGGCAGCCCGCCAGCGGCAGCGGTCGTAGACGGCTGCCTCCCCGCCGGCACAATCCTTCTCCTAAACTCTGCAGGCTAACACCAGGGGTCTTCCGAGTAGCAGCGATGGCAGCAGAACCCAAGCGAGAGGAGACTCCTCAAAAAACGTCTGAACCTCTCTCGGATTCGAATCAAATAGGGAGGTGACTCGGCAAGCTGCTGTTTGGGGGGGGGGGGGGGAGCAGGATGGGGGTGAGGGTTAGACTATTTTTTCAACTGTGCCGTATTCTAGGGGAGGAGCAGAGTGGGCGGGGGAAAGGTTCACTTGGATGGAAATCCGTCCTCAAGCCGGCTCTCCGTGAGCGCGGTACGCGAGAAAAGGCGGGGAGACGGGGAATAGGAAGCGTATAGGGCAGGAGTGAAGTAGGGAGCAGAAGCGGCGGCCTCGCGGTCGATTTGACGTTCTCGCGTCGCCGTACTGGGTCGCCGCGCGCGCGGCCCAGGGCCTCCCGCCCGCGCCGGCGTTGCCGGAGGACTCCGGGGGCTGAGCCGCAAAGGAGAAGCGGACCGGAAAGAATTTGCAGAGCGGCCGACTCGACTTCGGGCAGGTTGGGTCGGGGGAAAGGTTGAAATGGGCAGAGATGATCCAGGGAAGGGGGGGACACACAATAAACTCTACCCACAAACCTATATATTCTTGCTAGACTAGGCTAAACACTTTCTCCAGTAGAGTCTGCCGAGACGACAACAAGTGCATACATAAAGCACGAGAAAATGGTTTGGTTCCTCTTGGCCTTAAACACTCACAAGGACAACGAACTTGAGGGGATATAAACTAACACTATTTCTTCCGGTCAACTAGTTGGGTATAGGGGTAAGGGGCTTTAGTTCACACAGATCAAGGATTAAAGTGGATAGTAAGAGGGCTCAGGGAGGTAACTGGAGATCGTAGGTCGGGTGACCCAACCGCAAACGCACGCCAAGTAGGTTTATTTTTCTCCAGGGTTTCGTCACACGAAAACATCCACCGTCTCCCAATTCACCGGCGTCCCTTGAACTATATTCCTATATATTGAGCGAACCTCTCGTTTACAGAAGAGGAAAAAGGGGCCCAGAGATTACTGAAGGGAGGAAGATGAAAATAAAATAAAATACAAACACATATATCTATTTACGTAAAACTCGTCTGAGCCTGCTTCAGTCCGACGACCACAAACAGCGGAAAAATAATATTCACTCACGCACCACAATCCTGACAAAGGGAACGGGGTCGAAAAAAAATAAACCAAAGCGTGAGAGGGTGGTTTATGGGATGGGGGATGTTTCCCCTTGAGTTTGTAGGTGGGGAGATAGTGGATGGTGGATGGGTCGCTCGTTATATATGTGACTACATATATTTTTTTCCTGACCCCGTTATCCTCTCTATAATCCCTCGGCGGCACCTATTTATTTTACTGCACCCCCCGTCCTCGCCAAACCCTTCGTAGTACCCACTACAACGCCCACCTCTCGAGGACAGGATACACCTTAGGGCAGAACTATTGAACGGGAAGCAGGGTTCTTTATTCACACAAGGGGGAAGACGAACAAATAACAACACACTTTTGCGAACACTTGTCGGAGGACACTGGCTCTTGTGTCGTCCAGTTGAGACGAGGAATCCTCTATTGGATCTGGATTGGGAAGAAGGCGTCCTTTCGTTCTTCCTCGAATCGTAAAAAGAGGCCGGAGAGCGGAAACTTCGCCTCCCAACACACGGGGAAAAGGTTGAGAGAGACGTACTTTTATATATTTGAGCGTCCACGGAGGGTACGATGAGGAGTAGTCACGGCAGAAGGCGGAACAATTCGACCGCGGCTGGGCCCATCACTGCGGCACCCTGGACGCCCCAGAGCACGCGTCCGAAAGGGTACTCTCGTGCAGTGCGTCTCGTTTACATGCTGTACGCGAGAGTAGGAGAGTTAACCGTCACCGCCATGAAAAAAACAAAACAAGAGCGCTGCCCACGACACAGGAGACTGGCACTAACTACTCCGCTCGGAACTCTGGAGAGACACTACACAAACTCCTCTCCGCCACAACCGACAGAGGCGCTACAACTCGCCATTCCCTTTCCCCCGTCCCCCCCTTCTTTCCCCTCCCCTCCTCCGGCGCCCGCCCCTCCATTGTTTGGGGATGGAGGAGGCAGCGCCGCTCGGGACGACGGTGGGCGTCACCGGAAGCTTCGACCCGCTACCCACCACTACACGGTACCTCCCCCGCCTCCCTATCCATCCTTCCCTTACCTCTCCCTCCCTCTCCGACCACCTTGGCTCTCCTTCGGTCGCTCCAATTTCTTCTCCTCACTCACCCACTCCGCGCCCCTGTCTTCATTTAAGTCACCCGAGTCGAATGGGACGAGAAAAAAAGAAAACGCGGAGGGTAAGCAAGTAGAGGGAGCGTTGTCGTCCCATTGTGACGTCGAGAGGGGTAAATTTCCCGCCCGCTTCTTCCCAAACGAACACGCGTGACCCACAGGGTACTAGGGTCAAAACGGGCTCTTTACCAATTGGAGGAGGGAGGGAAGGTGCTAGGGGGACGACGAGTTTGCTTATTTTTTTCTACTAGAGCCTTCATTCCGGAAGAAAACAGAGGCGACACGCTATTCGTAGACTGCTCGAAAATTTCAGAACAGGTGTATTTCAGAGCGACACAGAGAATATCATTTGGATGACCCTAGCAATATTTAGTATGTAGTTCGTAAGCTAATGAAATATACTTGTTTTATTTGTGGTTTGTTCAATTTACTTGGTTGTTCGCGGGTTCCTCCCTTTGTCTCACTTTCTTCCCCAAGCGAACACGCGTGACCCACAGGGAACTAGGGTCAAGAGGGGCTCTTTACCAATTGGAGGAGGGAGGGAAGTCGCTAGGGGAACGAGTTTGCGTCTTTTTTTCTACTTTACCCTTCATACCGGAAGAAAACTGATACGACACGCTATTCGTAGATTGCTTAAAATTTCAGAACAAGTGTATTTCGAAATGATTCAGAGAAAATTATTTGGCTGTCCCTTGCACTATTTAGTATGTAGTTCGTAAGCTGATGAAATATACTTGTTTTATTTGTGGTTTATTAAAATAGTGATGTTTCCGAGTTCCTCCCTTTGTCCCCCTTGTATTCTTGGAGAGAATTTGTTTATTGGGCGATTTTGGAGAGAAACCTCTACTATTCTCCCGTTGATGTTTCAAAATTGGCCGAAAGAGGCGATAAAATAAGAGAGATATATTGCCGTACAGATAGGCACAAGACTTTGTTCTTATCATGAACAAGAAGTGACCACTGAGATCCAACCCAAGTACTTCCACCATTACTCAAATAGTGTCCTCTCCAATTCTCTTTGACACCTTTTCACAGCTGGTGTCCTGACACACGCCTATGCAGTGGCTCGAAGAGTAGAATGTAGATGTAATTGATTAGACATTGAGTGCATATTTTGATAACCATAATTATGATAACCATAATTATGGTAACCAATTATGATAGAGGTAGGCCGAGAAAGTTATGACTGAATGTGGTTGAGGAAATTCTTAGGATGAGGAATATAAGGAGTCTTAAAAGCAGGAGAGCGTGTATGAAGCAGTGTATGGGGGTAAATGAAGCAAAAGAGGTTTGCAAAGATATGTCAGTGTGGAGGAAATTATTGAAGCAGAGCTATGTGTACAAATATGTATTTATGAGTGAAACTTAGTGACTCTGCCAACCCCGGAAGGTAACGGCGTAATTAGTATGTATGTGTGTCTGTATGATAACCAAGGACACTTTTAATTCACTCATTATTTCAGATCCTACAGCACACTTCGAAACAGATCGGAATCAAAGCTGATGCGCGCTAAACAACAAAACAATGTCGATTATGGCATCAGCGATCTAGACTAAGTTTCCTGATTTTCCATTAAGGCGTGAAGCATATACATTGCGTCTTTTTTTACTACTCTGTGTGAAAAATATTCCTTTTTTAAATCACTTATTTTGAAGGAATTAAACAACTTTACAATAAACATTCAGCTACAACAATTATTCATCGACTAAATTCTACCCACGAGGCAGGTTAATTAGGACTATACCAGGCCACATTCGACGTCATTTCTGTGCGCTTAAGTTCGCTGATTGGTTTCGAATGTATGCTTATTTCAACATCTTAAATGAAAAGCTTCGATTATCATCTTAACATTTACCAAAACATTACTACAGCAGATTACCCAGTTAGCGAATGAGTTTTTATGAGTAATGGACTGTATGGCGCTTCATAATAGTTGTCATATGCCCAGTTTAAATTGATAGTTTTCCACACTAGAAAATCGAATGATTGTAAGAATTTCACCATGTGAACACAAACAAGCGCCAACCCTAGGAAACATGTTTCCTACGCTTAAGTTACCACGGTAGAGACTGGAAGAGATAAACTATGATGGAGATCAGTCATTAGGATCAGCCGTGCTCCATTTCGTGATAAATGAACGACAGGGGAGATGGCAAGGGAGGCTAATGTCAGGGGTTATCCGAGGGACCACACCACGCAACAATACAACCAGGCCAGATTCGAAATTGAGCCATTAAATAAACAGCTTTCGTGAGTGTTCGAACTCGAAGCCAAAGCGTAGGAACTCGTGGGCTGTAGCCAGCACAAGTGTTGAAACCACATCAAGTTGTTTTGAGATGACCTCAGCGTTTCTTGAAAATTTGAGAAGATAACGATGGACCGATATTTCGATATTTACAATAATTTTACTATTACGGAAATACACTTTACCTTGGTTTGTTGCAAACATTCAACCTTTTCAATAAATAATATAAAATACAACAAATAGCAAAAAATTAACAGTGTATAGTAAACTTTCACCATGAAATATGTCAGAGGAAAGACATTTGTACAGGTATATTCTTTTTAATCGAAATTAAAAAAATATAGTGTAAACCTGCGTTTTTTTGAATCGCTCAATGACATGTCGAGTCAAATATTAGCGTTTTTCTGAGGATGCTTTAGTAAATATGAGAAACGTCGCTATAGAGAAATAATTTTTCTTTGACCTAAACTTCAGTGAAACGAATTTTATTAAGTAGTCATGAAAAAGAATCATCTGGAAATGATTATGCTTCTGTTGTTTGATAATGGTTCTCAGACTTCGTATATGGTAAATGCCCAGAGGATATTGAAGTCTACCATGCCCTATCATGCGTGCGTAAAATGCTCAGAAAAACTAACGTTATTGTGTTCTCATGACTTCTTAGGTGCCGGTTACATCGGTTAAGACAGTGCTGTCTAATCTAAGATACCTAACCATTTGTTAAAAGTCACTTCTATTCCAATGTCTAAGCCAATAAACTCCGGCAGCTTCCCGCCGTCGATCTATCTGAAGATGCATGGATAGCAATAAACATTACCATCGATTTTATATTATGAATATTCGATTTTAAATTTAAATTACAAGCGAAACAATATGATTATTCCACAATGTAAGTAAGACCAAGGGTTTTTTTCGGGAAGATTCAACGTAAACGTATAAGAAACAAGTTTTAATTTTCAATAATATCCTTTTATCATAGGTTATAATTAACTAATATTCCGGTTTTTGGTATATTCTCCATGAGTTTCTCATGTTAAAAAGTAGTAACTGAATGATTGCAAATTTAATGATGACGATCTTTTAAAACTATAGGCACATGTGTTTGTAGAGTGACACCAAAGTTACAAACTTTTTCAATCACCAATATAAAAGTTGTGGAAAGAATGCATGTCCTAGATTTGGTCTCCTGGCAATTTAAGCCTATTTTAACAACAATGCGAAATTATTCTATTTAATATATCACTACAGATTTTTCATGGGCGAAATAATGCGGTTCATAACATTATCATGGCTGCTAACAAATGCCAAGGTATCGTGTTGAGCAAAAAACACGTATTTTTAGATAATTTTTGCTATAATTTCGAATTATGCAATTAAGTTATGACAATGCTTTACCTAAGGAAAAATTAATAAAAAATCTCCTGCAATTTATGAGTCGCAAAATGAACGGTGATTTCCACCAACTAAAATTATGTAAACAAGGAATGTGGGGTTCAAGACATTTTTTTACAACTTATTTTAAAAGTTGATTAAATATGTCGACAATGGCCCACGATTACCGCTCCAGCCACCTTGCCCGAACTCTCAGGGGAGTTGCGGCCACGGAAGAGTACTGTCGGAGGCAGCAACAAAGGATGTGGAACGAGTAGCTTAATGCATCAGGGGAAGCATAATGGTAAGGTGGGTAGGTACGGCGCGCTTCCTTTAAAGGGGGCAGAGATGATGATGCAGTGGCGACCGAACTTTCATTACGAATGGAGGCAGTCGAATATTCCGCGCGGGCTCGAAGCTTCGGCGATTACAGCCGCAGGGAATGCTAATGGCGGATGCAAGAATGAAGGAGAGAAAGCCACGAGAGTGGTTTGAAATGGAGGTGAAGCAAAGGGAGATATCCCGAGTGGGAATGTTTCGGCAGATGACAGAGATAGAGCTCACAGTGGCTGCCAATAGGACTTTGATGTATGTTAGTCGACGAGTGGTGCAGCTGATTAGTTCATCTGCTCCCTAATGCTTGATTCATAATCCACCGAGTAGTACAAACATCACGTTTTGCATGATTCCTACATGACCCTTCTATCTCGTTCAAGTGGCTGCAAAATTCATTAATACAAATAGTTTCCGTGGCATAACTACATCTACATATACCTATTACCCTGCGAGCCGCCGCATGAGGTGAGCTGCAAGAGCCGCAAGGGGTGTTAGGACACCAGCAGTATAAGGATGTATTAAATAAGGTTTTGGGAGATGAATGGTGAAGTGTATTCTGAAAGTGTATTGAGTGGAGCTCAATTTTATCGTGGTCACGTATTGTGCGCAGAAAGAACGAGTTTTTGTACTTATTTGTTTCGCAGACAGGCGATAACTGCAACGATGCATAATGCCAGACGATTACCGTAGTCAAACAATAAAATAAACCTCTAATGGAAGAGGGTCAAATAGCTAAACAGGTAGGCACAAATCATAGAAGAGTGAATGGTTTGAGAGGAAGAGGTCGACAGAGAAAGCCAAGGATGAATACGTAGAAGAGACTCTAAATGAGAGAAATTTTAGGGGTCTTAATAATAGAACAGCGTGAATGCAGCCATACAGTCGTACAATGGAAGCTATAGAGATTTTACAAGGATAGGGTATCGCGGAGAAAATTATTGAAAGGGAGCCAGATTCCTAGGGCTAATGTAAAATGTTAAATTCTTGGACCCTGTCTACACCGGATAGGAATGGCGTGATGGGTAGGTGGTAATGTCATCATTGGCCGTTCAATCCCAAGATTGGTTGACAGCAGCCCTCCACCCTTCCCTATCTAATGCTAGTCCCCTTACCTCCTGGTATCTCGTACAATGTACTTTTATCTTTATTTGGTCCATGAACTTATTCCTCGTTCTTCATCTGGGGAATTTTCCTTCTATTTACCTTCGATTATGCTCCACACAAACCCATTGTGTCTCAGAGTGTATCTAATTTATCTTGTTTTTCTTTTCTCTATGGTGTTCCATATGGTTCTTTCCTCTTCTACGCTCTTGTACACTTTATCATTTCTTATTCTGTCCTTCCTATTTTTCTTCAGCATCCTCCTCCAGCACCAGGTTTCGAAGGTCTCTAGTCTTTTCTGGTCAGCTTTTCCAATAGTCCATGTTTCCGATCCATATGTGACAATGTATGTTTGTATTAATACCCGGTTGTCGGAACAATATATACGTACTTAGAAGAATAAATGGTCTCAGACCTTATTTGCCTGGATAGAACTGGATAGAATATAGTTACATGCTAACTAGTTACTTAAGTGATGAAGGTGGCAAAATAACTCTTGGAAAATAACTCCCATCATAAAAGAGCAGTTAGGCAAATCACGAGTTTAATATCACTGATCGACCGTTATTTACGTAACAAGTAATTTGTATGCATAAGATAAACATGCGTAATTTATATTCAGCAGAATGAGAGCTTTCCTTATACGCGAAATGATCGTTCCTGATAGTTATATCATGAATGCGGTAGTGTCTGCTACGAAACTTGTTTTTAAAGGTTCCTTACCTAAATGAGTTTCATAATTATCAACTTAATGGATAAATATTCCCGCAAACGACCATAATCAATGTGCAGCGAGGGTTTGCATGATTGAGACTGCATTGGTACAAACTCATTACCATACTTGTTTCATATTTGTCGAGGGCACTGCGTCACGAAAACCGCACTCTAGTGAAAGACTGCCTTTGCGTTGCCAAGTGAATATCAACCATTCCATTCCATTAGAGCAGCTTGCGTAATTCATTTATTTGTTTGCTGTTTTGTTGTCCTTGCGTCTTTGAAAATCGGGAGCCTTAATTCACTCCATTTGACCTATTTTAATTATTAAATGTCCAAACAATGATCGAAATAATGCCTGAATTGGATAGCATACTCCCTAATTGATGAGAATACACCTCAGTCCTCTCTGAAGTAGAAGCATATGAAAAATTTTACGGCAGATTTCCTCTCCTGCGAGCTTTGGCCTTGAAGGGTCCATAAAGAAGTCAAATTGTACAAAATTAGTCTAAAACTTAAGTAAAAAAATCAACTGTTTTGGAGAAAATAAATATAATGTATCAACTAAAAATTGACATGGCAGAAAAGTTCCATTTGAATTGAATATCAACTTAAAATATTAGTCTACATAAGTTCCGCTTATTTTCCAAAATCGGCAACCAATTTCATCATAGCATAGCTACCAATTTTACTAACCCAGTATATAACTATACAAACTAAGCAATGCTAAAAAAAAGTCTTGCAACATTCTACTCATTGAATCTTCATCAAGCATACTCATGAAAACAAATAGATACGACGGTGGCACCTTGATCCGCACGGTAATAAATACGAGATCAAATAAAATAGGTACACACAGCTCTAAAATATTCGGTCCTTTTAAGCCAGAAGTTTAAAGAAATGCTACCAATAAAGTTCTACGAGTGAAATTGAAGTCAAAAGGTGAAAAATCTACAGGGAATGTAATCTGGAGAGCATAAACAGCTTGATCAAGGACGAAACACGCTCTTTAAGGTACAAAAACGCCCTAGATCTCTACAAGAATTCGAAGAATTTAGCACCGATGAAGATACCAACTTTCTAACAAAGGAAAAATATATGCAACGATATGGTGGGTCTAGATACAGATGAAGGATTTCCATTTAGAAAAAAATCAAATATTTTGAGTAATAACGTCGGACGCATACGACGTCACTTCCCTTAATTTAAACAAATCTACGGTTATTCCGCGGTCGAAATAACTACGTAGAAAGAAACAGCAAAGTAGTTACAAGATATATAGACATTTAACCTTATTATAGAGGCTTCCGCACGCAGATTTGCTGTAAGAAGAAAAGCTGAGTGGCGAAAATAAAGCAAGCAGACGTCTCTAGCATACAGCTTCCCCTAAAGGGCCGCGACGTGGAAGGCAAGCATTACAGCGCGTCGATTGGCAGTGGTGGTTGAGAGAGTTGTTGAAAAAAAGAGTACTCTTGGGTGTGGATGTGCGAACATTGCTTCTCGAACTGGTTATCGGGGAAGTTTCTGGTGAGAAAGGGCGGAGAGAGATTCTGGAAGCCGCGAAGGACGCTAACGAGGTTCCCGACTTGGGTTCGCGGCGAATCGCAAATTTGTCGAGGTGGTACGGTGCCGAGGAGCAGGAAAGTTGCCAAGGGAATGGGAGAGAGGAGCGGAGATAAACAAAAGTAGGAGGGAGATGAATTTCGATTGCGACGGAGGATTCTCAGCCTCCAGGAGGGCAGAGGGAGGGGGGGCAACTCCCCCCTCTCCGAACGGCAAGCGATAACTCCCCAACAGGGGGAAATATCACTCGGAGCTGCGGTTGAAAGATTGCTTTGTCAGACATCCTTTTCTTACTCGTGTGGACTTCACAGGCGGTTGGAGATATTTTTTTCCATTTTGAGATTTGTGTGAAATTTTGCATGCGGGTACTTTTAAGAAATGGGTTTGGAGTGAAAAAATATTGATTGTTACCGATTCTTCACTATACCCTAGGGAAATTGCACTGTATGGTTCTATTTGTATTGTGGGTGGTAAAAACAGAAAATATTCAGATACCTACAGTAAGATATATTTTATTTGCGTCCCAAACGATTCTGTTGGCCCGTATGTCCCTGGAGTCCCGATAGCCTGCTTAGCCTGTCATCAGGTTTTCTAGGGACCGGATCAACAGAACTTGACATACATCCATGCCCTGGGAGGTGATAAACCCATCCAGGCGGGAGTCGAACCCGCGACCCTCAGTTTAGCTGGCGAGGACTTCACCCCACCGTCACCGGGGCCGACTATTTTAGAATTACCTCAACTTCTGATATATCGTGGGGAACTCACACACATAACATATGTGGCACAGCATTAAAGAGACTAGGTTTTGCTTAGCGTATAATAGAAGGGTGCTAGGATAAAAATACATGAAGAGATGTTACTTCGCTCTGATTAGGTCACACCTTGAATACAACGTGAGAATTTGGGACCCTGATCAAAAAGATTTAACGAAAAAAATAAAATACAAAAAAGCGACACGCTTCGTTAAAACTGCTACGAGCGAACATACAGGGTGTCCCATAAATGTCACGCCACAGTGACACTGGAGCTAGGGCAGCCTAAGAGGAACCGAACCAGCCTAATATGACCTCAGTAAAAGTTGCACGGTTTTCGTGAAATTGCCAAATTAAAGCTTTTTCAAAAATTTCACTTTTTTTACGTTTGTAGTCCCAGAACTCACTTGAATAGCTCTCAATTTGGCTCTCTGATAGGGCTACTGCCACAAATTAACAAACAAAGTACTCTATCCATCCCATTTTTTGAAAGCCGATAAAGTTAGACAGGTATAGCGGCTTTCGCGTTTCTTTTGTTTGTTCGGACCACATGACCCCCCCCACCCTTTCGGGCCTCAGTTGCAGGTAGAAGTCGGCACATGAGTCACAGTTGGAAGATTAAAAGAGCGGCCCTAATGAGAACGTTAAATTATCCGATTGAATTCTGGGACTAGAAATGTAAAAAAAGTGAAATTTTTGAAAAAGCTTTAATTTGGCAATATCTCGAAAACCGTGCAACTTTTACTGAGGTCATATTAGGCTGGTTCGGTTCCTCTTAGGCTGCCCTAGCTCCAGTGTCACTGTGGCGTGACATTTATGGGACACCCTGTATAGTGATTCACAATTTTTAGAGGGATTAGGGTGAGAGCCCCTAGAGACGCGGAGGCTACACGCTAGCCTAAGCTTGCTTGAGAGATTCAGAACTGGTGTGTTTCTGAGCGACACAGAGAATATAATTATGTTGCCTCTAGGTCTGACAGAAGCAATAAAATAAGAGAGATACATTTCCGAACAGATAGGAACAAAACCTCGTTTCTTCCTCAAACAATAAGCGACCAGAATAAAAACTCACTCAATACACTCCCATAATACACGTCACCATTTCACCTCCCAAAACCTTAAATCTTTCCACGGCTAGTGTCCCAATATCCCCTGCCACACATCCATGCGGTGGCTCGTAGGGTAGTATGTAAATGTAGAGTTTGTCTTCCAATCCACGGTTCTTTATACAGGACTAAAACGTCATATAACAACTGAATAGTCCGGGTCATGTGACAACATTTCACTATAATTTCTCATTTTACTTAACTCTTGATGACCCAATGATGTTCACTGATTTTGAAAAAAGCATACATAATGAGGCGAGAGTGGTATGGAAGAGCGTTCGTCTGGAACCACAAACAGCCATCGACATTGCTGACCGTTGACCATAAATACAGATAATAAATGAGTAACTCCGAGTGTATACGACGCACATATACCTACGAAGAAGAACATATAAAAAGCTAATGAAGATTCTGCGGGGCAGTTCGTATAAAACGGAGAATTCGAATAAAAGAGAAACTGGTGGACGGGATATTGCATTCAAATAATTTGTGGTATATAAAATAAGATATAGGTCACTATTTGTTAAACCTATTTGCTAATTGGACACTTGCACGTTTAAAGTATTCAATTGCACTCATTTCCATTGAGAAACGTTAGAAGTGCTTTTATATTGGCTTTTTCGCCTAATAGTACGTCCGCATGGCAATTAAAAATCAACATATTCACGTTAAATGCACAATTCACTCAAAAAACAGAATTTCTGGTATTTTTATATCTGTGTTTCATAGACAAGTGGTAACAAGGGATCCGTGTACAATAAAACGATAAAAATAAGAATTTAGAAATAAATTTTATGAATTAAAAAAATGCGCACTTGACCCATGAAATCATTAATAATTACATTCACGTTTACATACTACCATGCGAGCCACCGCATGGCGTGCGGCAGGGGGTGTTAGGTCACCAGCCGTAAAAAGATATAAGGTTTTTGGTAGGTGAAATGATGACGTGTATTAAGGGGTGTATTTAGAGGAGCTCAGTTTTTACTCAAGTCGCTTGTTGTGCGCGGAAATGACGAGTTTTTACACCAATCTGTTTGCAGTGTATCTCTCTTATTTTATCGCTTCGGTCAGACCAAGAGATGTAGTGAGGCGTCATGATAATATTCTCTGTGTCGCTCTGAAACACACCAGTTCTGAATCTCTCAAGCAAGCTTAGCCTAGCGTGTAGCCTCCGAGTCTCTAGGGGCTCCCACTTTAATCCCTCTAAAAGTTGTGACACACTATATCTTCGCTCTTAGCAGTTTTGAACGAAGTGTGCTGCTTTCCTTGTGTTTTACTAATTTTTTTGGTTAAATCGTAATCATATAAAAATTAAAAAATTTAGTGACTTTCCATTTTTGACTGATTACAAACACGCTCCAATTACTGTTAGCGACGCAAAGGCGATTTCCACTGACAAATTTGGCATTTTGAACCGGCAAACCGATCGGTATAGCTGGCGATATACGTGATGATGCCGTTTCGTTTCACACCGATCGGAACCAATCCCTAATTACAGGAAAGGAGAGTCGGGAATAACGGGAGAATCGCCGGACGCCCAGCCTTTGTAACGTTCACGACGAGACATGGCAAGTGGTCCAGGGTTTAACGCCTCATCCTACGGAAGGGGATGGAAGATTAAAGCATCCCCCTTATAGTTACCGAATAGGGATGGTACCTACTACCGGAAAATATTTTCAACATCACCAGCATATGGGAATCGAACTCGGGCTCGGGAAGGCAATATCTCCCGTCAGTGCGCTAAATTTTCCCTTACGTTCGCCATTATTGGATTATTTCCATTCAACGCGCTGAAGTTAGTTCTGAAGTTAGCGCGATGTGCGCTTAATCTACCCGTTCTTTAACTTCAACATTTTCTGTTTTACTGGCCAAAAATTACTACTTTGACCCTTTCTTTGGCATTTATCCTGCCCTAAGCGATAAAATAACATACATAGCCGAACAGATAGGTACAAAAACTCGTTCTTGCCGCGCACAATAAGCAATCACAATAAACACAGAACTCCATTAAATACGCTCCCATTATACTCGTCACAATTTCACCTCTCACCATATCCCTTACATCTTTATATTGGTGGTGTCCTAGCACCCCCCTGCCACACTCCCATCCGGTGGCTCACAGGGTAGCATATAGATGTAGAGCTCCACTAAATACACTCCTATAATACATGTCACCATTTCACCTCCAAAAAACTTACATCTTTACGCAGCTAGTGACCTAACACCCCCTGCCACATGCTCATGTGGCGGCTCGCAGGGTATTATGTAGTTGTAGATGTATATGTACCCCCAACACCATTGTCCATGTGGCATGAATTATAAGGCAATTGAAGTTATTCAGGATCCCCTGTAAGGGCATTAACAGAAACAAAATTCAATTCGCTTGGACTAGGAACCAACCGTAAGGATTCCCTGATTTCACGCCAAATAGTTTATTCAACTACGTAAACCAGGCGTCGTCTTCCACAGCGATTTCTACAGTGTACTAAGATACGTGACGCCGTGACTAGGTATCATATAGTGCGCCTTATTTGCGCGCGTTGCGCCAAATTCCACGTCTTTTGAGATTAGGCGTTTGAGCAAAGCTTACGGGAGCGTTGAAGATAAAGATAAAGAAATATTTGTTCTTGGACCACTTGGTCCACTAAGAACATACAAAAGGTATACATTAATATTAGAGGTCGAGTACAGAGAGAAATATAGAGAAAGTGGGTGCATCCAATAAATGATATAAAAATGGCAACAAAAAAATACAAGCATATTGGTGAAATTGATACGGAGGCTTCCGCGGTTATTTAGTGACCGCATTCCGTTCGGGGCCCCTACCGCGCCGACCCACTCCCGGGGGACAACAGCCCCGCTCGCCCCCCAGCCGGCCTCGTCAGGTCCCAAATTTAGGACCTGATGAACTGGACTTAGGACCCGACGAAGACAGCCAGAAGGCAGGCGAAACTGCCGCCCCCCAAAAACGGATCGACGCGGCAAAAACCCGAACAGAATACGGTCAAGCATATTGGTAAATTAAATTTTTTCCTGCAATAGCATTTTATTAAACAATATGTTTTTGAAAGCCATCAGTGAATTCGAATTTTTGATTAATTCAGGAGTACTATTCTATATCCTTGTTCCTACAACAGAAAAAGATTTATTGAATGTAGTGGTTCGATGAAGTGGGACAATTAAAGTCTGGCGACATTCGAGTTGCTATATTTCGGTTTTTCTCCTTAGACTGAAAAAATTGCATAATATATTCAGGCTGTTGACATTTGAAAGCGTTACTAAAATACGTTTAAAGCATTTAACGCATTCTGCTGTAATCCGATATGGAAGACTATGTTAAACTTACAGAGCAAAAAAGCATTTGCTTTACTGGGATTCGAACCATGACCTGTGACATTAGTTAAATAGCCCGGCGCGTTACCGGAAGATGTAGTTTCGAATCCCAGCCCAGGCGGATGATTTATTTCGTCGTGAATTTCACACATTTATATGTACCAAAATAGAAGTGAAGTTTGGTAAAGGAAAAGGCTTTGAATTTGTTTCAAGGACTAAGGATAGAGCATACTGAGATGATAGATACAAAACATTTATATGTGATTCAAGTCAGGTTTTTCCACCTCCGAACAGAAAAAATGACGCACCACGCTGTCACGCGCACGGTACAAAGACATTCATCAAGAAAGACCTTTCGATTCAAGGAAGGGTTCGAATTTGAATCTTTTAATTGCCGCTCAGGTGTGTTAGCCAGTTACGTCACCAATGCATCTTCATTCGAAGGAATCTTAGAGGAGGGTTTAAGACAGCTTGTTGGCGAAACTGGCAAAGATTTCACCAGCAATGGAGTGTTAGCATGAATATTTTATTCTCAAAATACTCTAACCATCCTGTTGAGAATCGATTGTGGGTTGCAAAAATATATGTTTCTTTGGTGTTTAATGCATAGTAATGTCGTTGTATGTAGAAGGAAAATCGCTAAAATACCGGAGATACCAGCGGAACGAGATACGTCTTGTGACGTCATTTGCCCGTTTTCTAAGGTGGCAGGCCACGGGGTCACGTGACGCTAATTCGGTTTTTACGTCGAGGAATGTCCATGAATACGAGAAAATGATGTCACGGATCGTTTGTTGGTAGTCGTGTTGGAAGCTATACTAAAGCAGTAACAAATTACGCCACAGCGAAATTCTCTCACAGTTTCTCGTGTTCTGGTTATCATGCAGTTTCTGATAACTCGGTTAAGTCATTTCTTAAAAAATTTCTTCATGAAGTATTTTATTCTTCATGAAGTACCTACTTCTTGGAGCATATCTTTGCACCCGCACGTGTAACTACGCACCACATCATTTGCTCATCGCAGTTATTTGAAAAAACTATTTAGATGATTTTAATGATACAGTAGAATCACGTTCAACGGAACCCCGATAAAAGGAAACCTGGGCAAACCAAAACTATCCACAAACACTGCAAAATCAATCAGTCAGCACTCCGCCATGCAGAAAAGTAGAACAAGCTACACTGTTCTAGCAATAAATACAATGATTGCTTTCATTTCAGATGTCCCTCTTATTTGTTGAGCAATCACATGATTCAACACCCACTGATTCAATCCTAATCAAGCGATGGAGAGACATGCTTCCCGCAACCGCTGGGAAGAAAATTTGCAGATAAAAGAAGAAATTTCAAAGATTTCAGGAAGCAGATTATTTTTGATACACAGTTATTTATTATCACGACGCTTTTCAACTTTAAAAAAACTAAAAGTTTCGCGTATTTTCACAGTAATAACCTTTCTAAATCACCTTCGATTAACCGAAAAATCGGTTTATACGAGACGGTTACGCCCCCTTAATTTCGGTCAAGCAGGATTCCACTGTACGAATTAATTACTTGACGAATTTCACCTCCTTCTTGTATATTTAAGTAATATCCTCCGCGTCACCCGTGAACTCCCGTGATAATCGCGGGAGAGGGTCACACGCGCATAATTCTCACGCGTGCACACACAATTCGCACGAATCGGCCAACATCACGCCGGAGACGGGGGAAAGGCGAGGGTTGATATTTAGGCGTTCGTGATGTGGGAGGAGGAGGTAAGGGGTGAAAGGATGGGATGGGGAAAACGGGTTAACCGAGTAAAGGAGAGGAGAATAAATACGGGAAAGGAGGGAAGGTTTGGGGGGTTGGGAGAAGAGAGGGGAAAGAGAGGTGGGGGGAGGATAGGGGAATGGCAAGATGGCGGCTGCGCGGGCTGAGAGACTCGCGCACCCCCTATTGATCCCGGCCACGCTCAAAACTCCCTACCCGTCGGCCAAACCCCCCCCCCTCCTTTCACCTCTCTCCACCCCTCCTCTGCCCCTTCCCCACCCCCAAGCATCCCCTCTCCCCGTACGTACACAATATTCGCCCCTCACCCGTTGCCCCATCAACCACCGTACGCACGCGGCACATTCCCACCATCTTCAACTCTCCCTCTCGTTGCGTTCAACAACATAAAGGCCCTTCCCACTTCTCCTCTCCACTCTCGTGCATCTCTCCTGAAAATAAATTATTTCATATTCTATTCTAAGTTAAAGAACGTTCCACGTTAGGTTTTCAGCATTGGCCTCTCGGAGAACGCTGTTGTCAAACTGTGCGTTCATCTCTGAACCATCTCGCAACCGACTTACATATTACGCTAAAAATAAATAAGTTACTTTAGGGGATAAAATTTGGATATCAGACGACTCCTAGATGATTTATTACTGTATTAGAATGCATAATATGAACATTTCTGCAGAAATCGACAACATCGCACCCCGGTCTAATGGATATGTACACAGGAAACGAATCTCCATAACAATGAACCTTCAACTAAACAGGGGATGCTCTATACATCAAGCAATAGGTGGCTCTGGAGGTACTGAGTGGGCTAAGAATTAACACATAATACACATTCTTACTTATTTGGTACAAAATATTTTTACTTGATATTCTGGTATGAAGTTAAGGTACAGAATATGCTAATTATTCCACAAATATATTTTAATTATCACGTTTGTTCACCATTGGAGCCGACTATAGCGACGTTTCTGAGGAACTTTCGCATTTTATTTTTAATCACGCCAGTAAATCGCAAATAACTTTAAGAAACGGGTGGAATTATTCCAATTTCATTTTAAATCAATTTCCAAGGACTTCTCGCTTTTCACAAACAGTTTTGGCTAGTAGTTTATAAATGCTTTCTCATTCAAATTTACGTTTTTCTGCCGTAATATGAGCAATTTATATGTAAACCCATGGTAATATCTCACAATCAGCTTTAAAGGCTAATTTCAGAAAAACTAGCCTGGAGACGATTTTTCCATCACAGATAATAAAACGCCCTTCGAAGATCCCAATTAACATTTTTAGAGGAAGATGTGACCTGGAGGTTAAAGCCATCCTAACATCGATTAATAGGCATTCCACTTTGAACATTGTGCTTTACATTTAAACGGTGTAATAGTTTTGTGCAACCATCATTTAGAAAAGTCCATTTTAATTCTAGAACAGTTAGCCGAGTTCCCAAGTCAATATCTCTAGGCTTAACTACAGAGAAACTAGACGGTATCCATTTTCCCATCCCAGTTTAAAAAACACACTTTGAAGAGGATAAATTTCTGTTTTAAATTTTCCGGAACAAGTGACACGGAGGTCAAAGCAACCTTAATATCGACGAATAAAAATTTTTAAGCTTTCCGTTTTGAGCAATGTGCTTTAAATTTGCAGGGAGAAATAGTTTACCGCCAAAACCACCAAAAAATCCATTTTTTTAGAAAAGTCACCAGAAATATTGTTAATCTCAAACCAGAAATAGCATCGGTTCAACGGGAAATACAATGCAGGAAAATTTATGTTACGAATCTATATCATATTTCATAAGCCCTGAAACATTCGTTGAATTGTGGTAGTAGGAAAAATTGCCTCATTCTAACGACGGATATTCGCGTAATGGCCTACAAAATAAGACATTTCAGTTCTAAGGCAAGGTTTGAAATTTCCAAACATTGCATGTAACAAATGATGTGGTACGAAGTCACTCGCACGGGTGCATATACACCAGGGTTGAAATTCGCTATGAAAAAAATTATCGAAATTCGCCTTGAAGGCTTGGTGGTGTAACTGGCTAACACACCTGACCGGCAATTGGGAGATCCGGGTTCGAATCCCGGTCAAGGCAAATGATTTTTTCATAGCGAATTTCAACCCTGGTGCAAGGTTTTAAGTTAGATTTTGTAATCTTTTTGAAAATTCGTGCTGTGTCCGTGATCATTAATGCCGTTGAACATGAATATGTTGACATGTACACACAACGTGGCTATCGGGTCATTTCCTCTTGTGGCCTTATTCAATACGGAATGGGCACGGTCGAACCTCGGAAAGTCCATGGATGTGACATCATGGCCTCCAATACATCGCCTCCTTCGTATGGCGCCCTTTGGAACATTCTAAAAATGTGAGGTCAAAATTACGTCACTGTTGAGGCTAAAAAAATCCGGGGCCAAACCAAATAACCCCCCTTGGGTGCTTGATGTATGATCTTATTTTGGTTACCATCGTTACTATAAACATCATCTCGTGGCACTTAATAAAATAATTGAAATTATTTAAGTATTCATTTTAGAACCATCACTCCAGGTAAGATTAGGTTCAAGTATTTCATTCGCTTGTAAGATACGAGCACATTTTATTAATTAATCAACGCGTTTTTCCGTATCTCTGAACTCCCTCTCTTGGCTCTCGCTACTTCATGATGAAATGAGCGGACTCCTGAATGAAAAATGAAACCAGGGAGAGCACCAATTCAAACGGTTGCTTTAAAAATATTGAAGTATGCACCATTTTGAGTTTTCATTCAATTGCTCCTTTTTTCATTTTCCGGATCGCGAGGTATTTGAGCGATGTGCTTTAAATTTGCAGGGAGAAATAGTTTACCGCCAAAACCACTAAAAAATCCATTTTTTTTTCGAGAAAAGGCACCCGAGTTCTAAAACCAGAAAGATTGTTAATCTCAAACCAGAAATAGATGTTTTGAAACAGAAGAAAGCACATTAAACCGAGTTTGCTTTCTCGAGTGTACAACCAGAGAGCGAGTCTTTATCGTGGAAACGAGGGAGATTTCGTTCCTTACGGATGTAATATGAAATATATATCGTGCATCCAATGTTTTCTCGTAATTAAGCATTCATGTCCTACATTATTCTATATTATGTGAAAACAATTTAGACGAAATGAGTTTAAAATAGCACTTATTTTTAATGAACACATCAAAAGTTACTCCGCAGCGCGTCAGGACTTGGTTCACGTGACAACAGTTATCATGACAAACATTTTCATTCAAAGAGGAATGTTTAGGATACTCACAATTGTTAATTTTCATTACAAGGATTTTAAATAATACATTACTTATGGAAAAGCTCACCTGACGTATAGAACAGCGAAATAAAACTCGATAAAAATGCATGAAAATTTTCAACAAGACTTTCAAGATACGTTTGCCAGTTAGCTAAGCGATGACTCGTTGAAAACTTAACTTTATCTAGTGATATTTTTTGCTATTTACATGACGCTTACATATAAATGTAAAACTTGGTTCGTTATAATAACCATAAGAGTAGACTATAGTGGGAATGGAATATTACCCGAGAAGTGTCAGCAGGGCCCGAAGGAAGGAAAGGGTTAACAGATTAGCATAAAATCTCCAGAAAAGTCAAATATCTTGGAAAACAAGAATCTCGGTGTTATTAGGCGTATAATAGGAAGGTCCGCGGATGCAAACGTAAAAGAGAGGTGCTACTCGCTCTTGTTAGGCCACACCTCGAATACGTTGCAAGCATTCGAGACCCGGGAGTGTAAACCAAAAAATTAAGAAAACACAAAGAAAAGCTGCGAGCTTCGTTAAAATTTGCCAAGAGTGAATATAAAGTGTTTCACAGCTTTTAGAGGGATTTAGATGGGAGCCCCTAGGGACTCGGAGGGTACACCCTAGACTTACTTTGATTGAAAAATTCAGAACTGGTGTGTTTCAGAGCGACACAGAGAATATTATCAAGACGCCTCGCTACATATCTAGGTCCCACAGATGCAATGCAATAAGAGAGATAAACTGCCGAATAGATGGATACAAAAACTCGTTCTTTTCACGCACAATAAGCAACCATATCAGAAAACTGAGCCCCCCTCAATACACTCCCACATTACAAGTCACCATTTCACCTCCCAAAACTTTATGCCCTACGTCTTTACAGAGCTGGTGTCCTAACACCCCCTGCTAAACTCCCATGCGGCGGCTCGCAGGTTAGTATGTGGATGTAGATCTAGAAGTGAGAGTGGGTGATGGAAGAATGTGTGTTTGTCACTCCAGTAATGGACGTAATTGAAACAAGTGTGTTTCGCTGATTTGATCGTGTCAAGACAGTTGACGAGAGTGGAATAACCAAACAGAAGACGACAGTAGATTGAATGGTGTGAGAGAAAGAGGACTAATGCAAAAGTCAAGGATGAATGTGGTAGACAAGACTCTTAAGTTGAAGGAATATTGGGAGTATTAACAAAAGGTAAGAGTATATAAGGCCATGAATTAGTGTTAGGGTAGGAGAAGCGGTTTTTTAGCATTGGGTATTATGCAGGAAATTATTTGGAGGGAATCAATCTTCATGGGTTTACGGCAAAATTAAAATTCTTTGACTTTGTGCTCACTACGAAAGAGAGAGGCGTGATGGATATCTACTGAGCCCTAAGAGGTGTTAAAAGATATTCGGTCCATTGTAGTTAGTAACTACGAAAAGCTGGTATATGATTCTCACAGTATTGAATTATGATGAAAGTCATAATTAGATAACACTTGCACATTGGTTTCAGGCACAAGTTAATTCGTACAAGTCTGGGTATGATGACTGTAGGAGGATGCTGAAGATGATATGGACCGAAAAAATAAGGATTGGTGAAGTATGCAGAAGAGAAGATGAGGAAAGGTCCGGATGGAATACCATAGAGAACAGAAAAACCAGATGGATTGGACACACCCTGAGACACATTGGGTGGAGAGCATAATTGAAGGTAAAATAAAGGAAAAAGTCCCCTGAGGAAGATCCAGGAATAAGTTCTTGGACCAGACAAAGAGAAAAGAGCACAGGAAGAGGTACCATGAGATAAGTGAATTAGCATTAGATACGGAAGGGTGGAGGGCTACAGTCAACCAATCTTAGGATTGAACAATCAAAGAATGTGGCACTGAAACCAGAAACAGTGTAGACTATGGGCAAGTGAATGCAAGGCAAGAGAAATCCGATTTCGCTGCCGTCGCCTATCCGACCTCCATCTCCCGCCATCCTCCTTGCATCTGCACGCCTCTCTTCGCTCTGAAATTCAATTATTTAAAGGCGCCCGCGCATTCGGGGACAACCGTCAAAGTATTTCGCCGAGCGTCGGGGGCCTGTCAGCACTGTGCTTTTCTGGGTGAAAAAAGCACGGAGTTTACGTACGAAATAGTGGTAGACACTCAATAAGAATAATGTACTTAGTATGCGGCAGATGTATTTACGGATTAAAGTGAGCGAGAAATTTCGAAAAAAACAGAAGAATTCGATAAAAGCTTCCTTTTTTAACTGTATAATTATTTCTTATCCTTTGAATCTTTATCTTTTAAACTTATCCTTTAAACTTAAGCTCTATCCAGGAACGCAGAATGAGAATTATCAAGGTGAAGACAAAAATTCAATTACGAAGAGGGGAGAATCTAAATGCTGGAGTCACACTGAGAGGAGAGAAGGTGGTGCTTGTGGATTCCTTCACCTACTTCAGAAATAAAATCACTCGGGACAGATGAGGAATGACGGAAATCAAGGAAAGAGCAGCCCAATCTGAGAAAGCGTTCAGGGTGAAAAGTCGGCTACTGAGCTCTAGGAATATGGGACAATAAATGAGGAAAGAGTATGCGAGAGAGCATTTATGAGTTCACGTGGAGCGTGAAACTCTACGGATAGAATGATTAGACCATAATAAAAACTGACGAGAAAAGACTTGCAACCTTTGAAAATGATTGCAAGGCATGGGGAACCTTGGTCGGTAAACAACATTTTAAGTGTGGAATTTACTAAGAGATTTTTCTTTTTCGTCATGTCAAATGATGGATTGTCCAGAAGATAAGAGGAAAGGAACACCATTGAAAAAATAAAAACCAGATGGGTTGGACACACTCTGAGACACAATGGGTTTGAGAAGAACATAACTGGAGGCAAAACAGAGGTAAAAGTCCCCAGAGAAAGACCCACGAATAAGTTGATGGACCAAATAAAGAGGAAAGTACATAGGATGAGCTACCAGGAGGTAAGGGAAATAGAATTTAATAGGGAAGGATGGAGGGCTGCAGTGAACCAATCTTGTGATTGAATGACCAATGCATGAAAGAAGTTAAGCTTTGATTAGATTTTACCTCTCCATTGAGATAGCCCAATTTAATTGCATCACTCCTTCTAGTACTGCCTGGTAGCTCTCTCGATTTACTTATAAATTATACTATGTTAGATGAAATTAGCAGTCAATCTGACACGAGACTCCATACCGTCAAACAGCAATGAATGAAAACTAAATTCCTCTCCATATGATAAAGGCATAAAGTGTGAAACACATAGGCATATGTTATGTCACCAAAAGCACCATTAAACGCCCCTCTAAAAGTTTAAAACTACCAATTGCTGTTTTATCGATGGATTTGGAGAAGTAAGGCGTATTGATCTGTGATTATAGGTATAGTAAAACTTAAAGGAGTTTAAGAAGAAATGGTGTCATATATTACCAGTGACATATGACGGTTACACACAGCTTTCATCAGTTATTATTCAAATGACTCCTTAGCATATGCTTTTAAATTTGAAAAATTGGTATTTAGAGAAACATATCTGACCCCTATCAAATATAATTTTACCAATGAAGGGCGGAAGAAACATTTTTGGAGCCATGTTTCCACCTATGATGTGATTACCTCCAGAGGGAATAAGTGGAACTCATATCACTCATGCTACGCATGATGTGACTTATGGTTGATCAAAATTTGTTCATACCATTCTACTCAAATGGTACTTCATAGATTAAAATGTATGGAGCATTTGATGGAGACATATACGTTTCTGCAATGCCATTTAACTAACGCAACCCAGAAATATTAGGCAATAAAAGAGCATGAAGTTCGAGGTATTCTGTGAAGGACTGTAAATAAATCATGGGACGCCACTAGTGGTTTTTCATGAAAATCTTCCTCAGCGGACTGAAACGACGCAGTCGGTTAAACACGCGGAATACCCAGACCGTTGGAGATGAAATAAATCGTGATAACATTTAACATGACAGCGGAACAGAAAAACACATCACAGGAAGACGTAGACGACATAAAAAAATGAGAAGGTAGCTTTATTTAACATTTAGGGGAAACAGCTACGGAACTGCGCTGCTTTCATGGAACATTAAGGTCTTGTCTCAAAAGAGAGCTACGTGTCAATTAAAACAAAACATGACACGCGCCTCTCACAACTCAAGTTCACTCATTTATAATAATCTTGGCTGAGAGACTCTGAGCACCTTTGCCTGTAAATTTGATTATATAATATTAAAAGCAATGATTATACGTTGCAGGTCGGTAGGATTACGTGGAGAAGAGTCTATAATAATTTATTTTTACCACTTTCCTTCAAATAGTCAGACGGATGGAATGATTTAAAAAGCCTTTAGTAATGTAGATTCGCCTTTATGAATCCATTTTGTAAGGCATATTATGCTTTCCAATAGCCCATATTATAGTTATCCTCGCAAGGGTTCCGCCCCCTACACCCCCGAAACTGCTTCGCCGTTTTTATTTGGTGGGTATGATAAAATTTCCTGAAAAAACGGTTCACTTCCAAGGGTAATATTCCTAGAAATCTATTTTGAAGAGTGCAACGTTGGTGTCACGTTTGATCATCCGCTATTTTTAAAAACCTAGGCGTCACGGTTATAAAATTTAGAGTACGGACTGTGAAAACGAACTTTCCGAATTTGACCACATGTAACTTCGAAACTGCGGGGCGTAGGAAGCGCCATTGTCAATCCCAGGGCAAGTGTGATTCATAGCTTGATATCATCGGTGGTTCTAGGGGTTATTTTCGTTATGTTTTGCGAAACAAAACTACCCGTGTCAAAATTTCCTGAAAAAACGGCTTCCTTCTAAGAGTTATATTAGTCGAAATCCATCTCGAAAGTGAAGAGTTTAACGTTGGTGTCACGTTATCTTTGCAATGAAATGTAATACTTGTTAAGGACGTACATAAAGTTAAATTAATCACGCGGGCTTGGAGTATATAAAATTTCCGGATGGGATGGTATATCACTAAACTTAACCAAAAAATCTAATGTGGTCATCACATTATTTTCTCCATACGGTCGAAAGAGCTTCATAATAGGTGCTCGCCATTAGAATTTCCATACCTATTTTACATAAAAAAATACGTTTGGGCTGTTTTGAAAATGCGAGGCGTAAAGGTCATAAAATGAATGAATTCTTGGTTCTAGATTCTCTCTTTCTGTAGTGAGAAGATCTTAATCAAAGTATTCGTTTACTCAGGAAAAAATGTTTTTTCTAAGAACGTTAGTCGATAAAAATAAACCTCTCGAAATCCATGTCGAAAGTGAAGAGTTTAACGTTGTGTCACATTCGGGCATCCGCCATTTTGAAAATCATAGGTGTCATGATAATAATATTTCAAGTACGGACCACCTATCATAATGTAAAATACGTTAAATTATTCACGCAATTTGATGTGGCCTTCTCATTATTTTCTACATACCGTCGAAGAGCTCCATAATAGGTGTGCGCCATTTTGAATATCCAAACCTACAGAGTTTTACGTACGTTTGGGCATTCGTCATTTTGAAAATCCGAGGCGGCAAGGTTATAAAATTTATAGACTGTGGAGCACTTATCATAATGTATGTACTCATAGTTCCAGGTTCTCCCTTTGTGTGATGAAATAATATTGATCAAATTATTCGTTTACTCAGGAAAAATAAGTTTTATGAGAGAATGTGAGTCGATAGAAAATAAACATCCGTGAAAGTCTCAAAAAACCATCGAAAGATTATAAATGAAAAATTTGCACCTTGTGATTTTTATCCACTGTTCCGTTAAATTAGTACACGTACACCTTGAATTAAAACTTCAAAAGCACAGGGTGAAGAGATGGTTAAATGAACCTCATAAACCAAGGTGAAATCTACCACTACGCAATCAATATTTAAAACAGAACATGTACTTATTTTTGCAAAGGTTAGAGGGTCCTTTCTCGTACATTGAGTACATTTCTTGTGAGAAAGTAAAATTTTAATTATTGTAAAATTTAAATATACGAAGATTATAAATGCTATTTGATTTATTTATTTTGTAAAAGCCATGTCATCATGCCTTTCACTACAAGTCAGAAAATGTTAAAAATCATATCATCAATGCTGATAACTGTGTCAGGCGTCACTGACATTTGAAAGACTGCCGAACGAATAAAGGAATAGAAATAACTGAACCTGTTAATAAAAAAGGACGTATCTAATATATCAAAAGCACGACTATAGAGAAAAAGAAAAGAGTGGATGAGTTTTAAATTCTATCATGTAACAGTCATAAAAAAATTATGTCATAAAATATCATAAAGCGAAGCATAAGGCATGATGTGGTGGAGTCTCAGCATAAAGATGACAGAAATACCAATTTTTTACTGTTAAAATTACTTTAACCCTACCTCGGTTTCAAAGTAGTCCATCACCATTTGTAATTTATTATCAAAACACTAAATCGGCATCAATAGACTGCTTCATTATTACCATTACCTTATTCGTTGCACATCAAGGTCCCATTAAATTTATTTTACTAGAGAACGTAGGCTACGTCTTTCTTCATTAGAAAATATTGCCGTTAGGAAAAAATCTCACAAATTTGAATGTGAGCAGAAAATTTGTTTCATACGCTAGTTTTTTGAGACCATGCGTCAATCTGATACCCTAATATGAGGTTCTAGATTTAAAAAAATTGAGATTACCGTTGAGGTTTAATTTCCAATATGGAGATCAATACATAGTCAGTTAGTTTTTTTTGGTGGCCTTTGATTTCAGATGAAAGCATACGCTTGCAGTTGGGGGAGTGGCAACGGTTGGCAGTACCTCCGAAGTATTTCGAAGGCAAACATATTTTCGCAATATTAAAAACTTGAAAAAATTAAACATTTCACAGGCACGTTTTACGTAACACTGCTTTCATTCAGTTCAATGAAGTTATTGAAATAAAATGGTTAACATAGACTATTATAGGGAAAATAGAAAATATAAGCTAGAATATACTGACTCAAATCGCTCTAAAAAGGCCTTATAACCTACCCTTGTAGTCCTGTAATGGGATTCCCCATCCAGAACCCCCGGTCAACCGTGCTCCCTCAATCAAATTGCGTCCATGGAGGAGAGTATGCGGCGATTAAAATCACTTTCAGGGTCAGGATTTCGTCTATTTGTTTTGGATTTGCCACTGCCAATGTACGCCACCACAACCAGAGCAATTATGTGGCCCACAAAAACGCATACATACACAAAAATACACACACAGGTCCCCACATTGGCTGTTAATTTTCCTCTCGCATTGTTTTCCATTCAGACGAACGCCGAAGTCGGTCACTTTTTGAAGCAAAAATAAATGCAGTGAATTTTCAATTCCAACTAAACTGCCCACGGAAAGTATCCATCACGTAGAAAAATAACAGCAAAGGGAGCTAGTTTTGAGATGCCAGGCAAGAAACGAAACAACACGTTTAATTAAGGTAGCTCTCGCCTCAGGGTCGTCTATTCTAGAAATTTCGAAATGTTAAAAACAGAACCTTGAAGTTAGTTTTAGAAACTGGGATGGAAGTAAAATGGGATTCCCAGGGTAACTTTACTTCAATTGAGCCTTGAAACTAGTTTCTGACATAGAGATTGCGCAAAATAATGCAAACAATAAGATGAACAAGAATGATGAACGAGGTATCGAGAAAGTTCTTGGAAATTGAAGCGTATAGAAATATTAAAGCATTGCTGAACCCTAAGAACTAATACTCAAAATGTAAACGTATGCTACTATGAATGACATAATAAAAAATATTACCGATATTAGACAAAACTCAATGCACGAAATATAAACAAAGAAGACGAAACTATTCAATGTGAGTAAATAAGTTAACGCAAATTATTATGCATAGTAATAAAACATCCAGAGAATAAATCCGACTTCTAATGGATGAAATTAAGTATTAGCCCGTTATCTCCAAAAACTGAACAAACAAAAAACAAATTTAATTAATTACATACCCTGAGAACAACAATGCTGTTACTCTGCTGCCTTTAAAGGTATTTCCCAACGTAAGAAATAACCTAAACTACAAAGCCAAAAATATTCCTATCGTCATACTATCTACTAACATTACCCTATAAATAGCTTTAACGAAGAAATTACTCATTATAAATCACAGGGTACATTCGATAATGACCAAAACGCACTGGCTGAAGAGAAAATGGCCACACGAGGAGCTTAAACCCAACGTTAAACCCTGATTCTATTAGTTTAACTTCCTCCGGACTAAATTTACTGGGACTTAGGTGGATCAGCGCTAAAATGAAACTATGAATACGGGTTTAATAAAATCGCCGGTCTAGCTTCTTTAAGGTAGTCAAAGACTTAGACTAGTGCAGCTACTAATACTATCGTACTTGTTTAATTCATTGGAAAATTACTGCCATGAGTGAATTCAAAATGTGGTAGCTCCACACAAGCAGCAATCGGCTCGTAAGAGTGGGAAAAAATGCGGTAACTAACAATTTATTCGTGGAATAATCTGCTAACTTTGTAACCTCATTTTCATTTTTATAGGTAACCCATTTCATCAGTGGAAGCGGGATTTTCTTAAACCAAATAAAAAAAAATATGTGATTTAGCAAAGGTCTTAACTCATATAGGCCGTGGCCAATTCAATGGCTTGTTATTTATGATGTTTAACTCTGTAAGGGAACACATGGAAAAGTTAATTACGGGGCGTCCACCTGAATATGCTTTATTTCCGACATGTTAGCGATTCATTAGAGAAATACACAAAGTATCAAAGGGCGTTTATCCATCTTTGGAGTATCATTTTCAATTCAAGCACGTGGAATTACATATATTTAAATCAAATGGACGGAAGGCTTTCATTAACTCCCGGCAATTAATTGAAGTAAATTCTTCTCGAGTCTGCGACCGGATTAATTGCCCCCATCTTGATCTTCACCTCAAAGTCTTATCTTATTCTTCTCATCTCCATCTTGGCATTAACGGCCCTTATGACGATGAATAATTCTATCATCGAAACGTCAGCGAAGATGAAGATGGAATAATTAACCTGGATGCAAACCCCAGAAAAATTTACTCCAAATGATCAGAATTCGTTTAAAATTATGTTATTCGCAAGTCTGTACGGAGAAATAAATAAAAATGGAGTCTTTTCATTTATCACCATGTTGATAAAAATAATCAATGATCGCTAAAAAAATAATGTAACCTATAAAAATTAAAATGAGGTTACAAAATTAGCAGATTATTCCACGAATAAATTGTTATTTACCCCATTTTTCCCACTCATACGAGCCGATTGCTGCTTGTATGGAGCTACCACATTTTGAATTCACTCACGGCAGTAATTTTCCAATGAACAAGTACGATCGTATTAGTAGCTGCACTAGTCTAAGTCTATGACTACCTTAAAGAACTTAGACCGGAGATTTTATTAACTCTTCACAAAGTCCCGAAATGACCTAATTCTAAGCGTGTTAAGTATGGAAGTGTGGCGTACCACTATATGCAGATAATTTATTGCATGATATTTATGTCACTATTTGTTTTAAGAGGATAATGGATATTCACTGACATTGACATGAACATTAATGATTCATTAGCAAAGACTATTACCAATCCCAATTTTCCATTGAATATTTATTAAATCTAATTAGACGGCATGCAGCATTATGCTCCGTGCTAATGAAAATAGATTCGATCAAAATCAATTCAAAAGTTAAAATTTGGCCACAGAACAATTTTTTCTAAAATGATTTAATGCAGTTTTGAGAAATTTAATGAGCTTCAGTGGTTATTTTCTTAAATCTCTGGGGTACATAAATTGAAGAAAGGATTTTTGAAATTAATTTCGCTCTCATATCGAGAGAAATAACAAACATAAATCAAATAGAGTTCAATTTCGTTACCTGGGTACTTAAATTAAAGTTTTCGGGACGAAAACTGAAGAAATTAGATACATGACCGAATGTAATGAGATGGCAAGATCAAGATAACCCACGGTGGATTCTTCTTGACGATGCCAACAAATATAATTTTTTGACCATCGATCACGAAAAGTTTTGTATTCGCTGAGTACTTCAGCCATAACTGTACGATAAAATCGTAATACTGAGAAGCTAATCAACTAGACAAGCTAATTTCAAGTCAGACTTTCGACGGTAATCTTCTACGAACACTTCTTCCCCTAATCTAGGACAAGGAAGCTTTCGCCCTTAATGACTTAGCATGCATCGAGCCCACTTCCCGCTGCACTTCGACCGCCACTGGAGTGATTACGGAATAAAATGCGGGCCACTAACATTATTTGAGTCATAGTCAGGGATTTGGGTGATTTGGCGAAGGTGGGAGGTTTTCGGTGCAGGGGGGCACCAAGGGTCGTTTCGACCGTTATTTGGACGTCACATTAGAGGGAGCTTGTTGAGCTCATTGATCTTTCTGATGGATGGGGCACTATACCGTGGACCTCCCGGTGCCATTTTTAACGAGGAGTCGAATTCCGGCGTCGGGTTTTCCTTCAAACATTTCTCACACAATCACTATTTTGGCCACAATGCTTTGACAGCTAATGCCATCCAATCTGTTGCCAACTAAACCAAAAAGCAGCGTCATAGCAACAACTGATAAGCAAACAGTACATTGTTACATCTAGATCAAGAAGCAAACGCACCGAACGATACGAAGCAGCAAGAAAACTAGTATTTTCCACGCTTTTTATGAATTCATAATCATCTCTAAGTAACCTACCGGTAAGGATAGGTTTAACGTTAGCCAGTAAAAATCCAATGGATTAATACAAAGAAGGGCCCTTGGAATGTATAATGTTTCTTTCTTCATCGCAGCATATATCCTACTCGTCTTCATCAACCCTTCCATGGAATGAAATCTCTTTCTCCCTCTTCCTTACTTGCCGAATATCCCTTCGTTTGTTACGGTATCCACTATCTCTTTGCCTGTCGTCACCCCTTTCAGGTATACACCCTGCCTCCTGTTTTAATCTACAGTTTCTTTTCCTCGCCCATCATGCCAAGTACTTAATTTTTTGTCTTCCTTTTCATCTACCTCACCTTATCCATCCTCATCAGCACCCTTATCTCGAAAATATGTAGCCCATTCTCGTCTTATTTTATCAGAGTCTAATTTTCTACCCCATACAGCGCCACACTCCATCCAATCTCTTCACCGGCTTCTTCTTTACATCCTAGCCCAAGGACCATTTTTATCAGCTCCCTTCTATTGCTGAACGATTCTTTTTCCTAAGCATTTAGTCTATGCTACTGTACCAATTTTATTCTAGCGTACTACCCAAGTAATTATACTACTCCCAATACGGGAAAAATGGGTGCGCGGTAGGTGCAACATCAATATTCACTCATTGCATGCCCATCTTATAACTTTCTTTTTTCCCCTTTTTTTCGCGTGTTCTTCCCTCAAATGAATTCCCTGGCAACCCCGTTTTCCTTTCGACTGATAATCTCAAGAAGTCGCTAATCTCCCGTTCCACATTCTCCCCTCCCGTCAACTGGGCAATTCCTCCGCCTCACCCTCCCCCATACGCCCTCTATCAACGCCGACACGTAGTTCGGGAGAGCGGAATGTAATATGCAGAGCAGCGGTATCGTCGACTGATAGGGAAGACGCAAAGACCCCCCCGAGCGAATCCCTCGATCTGCGGCCGTGCTCCAGTCGATCAATCGATTACTACAGCCATCTGGTAATATCGGTGCTGTATTCCATTGCTACGCATTTATGTCACCGGAGAAGATTTTTTCACTCCTCTACATCTCTTCATCTACCTCTAGAGTAACGTTTTCCAAACATTTTTAGCCAAAGAACCCATATTGAAGCAAACATTCCTCGTGAAGTCCCGAGGGATATTTAGTTTTTAGTTATATCTATGTTCTATGAGGCACGTGTACGTATGTGTACAAGGTATCTACATCTACATAATACCCTGCGAGCCGCCGCATGGGCGTGTGGCAGGGGGGTATTAGGTCACCAGCCGTGTCAAGATGTAAGTTTTTGGGAGATGAAATGGTGACACGTATTATAGGAGTGTATTTTGTGGAGCTCAATTTTTTTGTGGCCGCTTATTGTTCGCAGTAAGAATGAGTTCTAGAACCTATCTGTTCGGCAGTATCTCTCTTATTTTATCGCATCTGTCAGACCTAGTGATGTAGTGAAGAGTCAAGATAATATTCTCTATGTCTCTCTGAAAAATAACAATTCTGAATTTCTCAAGCAACCAAAGCCTAGCGTGTAGCCTCCGAGTCTCTAGGGGCTCCCATCCCTCCAAAAGTTGAGAGGCACAATATGTACGCTCGTAGTAGTTTTTAACGAAGCGGTAATTAGCGGATGCGGTAACGAAGTTAAGGTAATTCCATGATATTTTACTGCATCTGAAGATTTCATGTTTACTCCACCCACAGTATAGGTATGGAATTTTTGCGATGACTTTCGCAGGATGCGAACTGTGGTGCATTTGCTGATATTTAATTCTAACCCCCACTCCTGGCACCACGAATGAACGTTGTTAAGATCCGATGACAGAGCTTCAAAGATCGCCTCTTCGCTCATTTCACGGTAGATAACTATATTGTCTGCAAATAAACTAAATTTACTTAAAAATAAAAAATATATGAGAGTACACACTACGTGTACACGGAAGTAAGCATAAAAAGTATTATTAGATGTGAAAACAAGTAAAAAACGCTAGATACAAGAAGCAATGAAATTTTTGTGTTGGTTGTCACCTCCATTAGTACCGTGGGTGGAGTATTTGAGAATCAATCGCGTTGCCCATAAGGGCCCAGTTAGGGTAACGAATAACGATAGCGTAGAGTAACATTATTATTTGATTAAATAATAGAAAAGTTAGGAAAAAACGTGTAGCCGTATATTTATGTACACTGACTCACCGTGCAGTAATTTTCAGAGGATAGTTTCGGGTAGAATCATTTTATCTATGACATTAGCGACTACATAATGTAAAAAATGTAACATGGTTGAATGTATTCAAAATCCTGCCGTAAAATAATATAAATACGAGTGAAAATATGGAATAATTCCTAGGGATTTTCCAAGATAAAAAAATAAAGAACTATAATTAGAAAATATTAAACTGCTTTACAGTATTTAAGTAATTGGCAGATTTTTACTACGTGTTTACATCGTTAATATGAATTTCATACAGATTTTCTTCAAAACGAGAATTCATAAATTTATAATGATTATAACTGTTGCCAACATACATCATGGCGTCACACTGAGTTTAATGTTCAAAAATAAAATATATTACTGAAATTTCGTCTAAGATTAGAAAACCACGTCTGAAGTTCAAGGCAAAATATGCATTCATAAAAGGAAACAAAATTAACCCCGTTATTCTCGTATCATTTCCATTCCTGCCAGTATGGTGCATCCTAGTGCATTAACAGATGCTCTTAAATTAGAAATCCAGGAGATGTATGTGATGTAAGAATTATTTTGAATTTACTTAAAAAAATTAATACAATATTCACCCAATGACCCACGATTACCGCTACAGCCAAATTAATCGCTGCTCTTAGTCTGTCGCCTCGTTCGCACTTCCAACCCTTAATTAAAGCGACTTTATTTACAATCCGCACGCCCGGCTCGAGTGGGTTTGGGTGCCGGGCGCGAAAATATGGAGGTATGAGGAAGGAGTGAGGTTCGATTAAAAAGTTTCCGAGAAAAAGTTTGAAAGCCCTCCTTGAAAAAAAGTAAGCTTCCTACAGGGTCAAATTGCAGCGTTTTGAGATACCCTATTTTACATGCGGAGAGATATTGGGTTCGAATCCCGTAGGGTTGTCTTCTTAACCGTGCGATTGAATGTATGAAACCAAAACCCAGCATAAAAAGAACACATGAGTCTCTGTCTTCGTTAACCAATTCTTTCAGGTTAAGTTAGAATAATGTTTGCCCCTCACTGCCAGCTTAATCCCGGTAAAATACTCGCCTATTTATTAACTCGTTAAAAATCGATATCTCAATATGAGTTAACTACGGTAATTATTTTCAAAGACTATTGAACAGACTTTGATTCCAGTACTATTCATAGCAAAAAAAAGTTATTTCATTAGATTTAGTAAGTTTGAAAGAACTAACAATTGGCTGTACTTTTAAATGTTTTCGCTCCTCAATGTAATAGTTTAAAATCGATTAAACGTCAAGTTTCTCCATAATTTCAAACCCATGAGAGCGCTTTGAAAACGACAAGGAAACGATTTTTTTGTTCTCATCGCGAACAAAAATCGGAGGTGTACTGTAAAATTAATTGACTACCATAGGTAAACGCAAGAAAAAAAGCTAAAGTTTGATGTATCATATACGTACTATGGTTCATTTTAAATCAGATTACCAACTTGAGTCTACGCAATTTGGGCACCGACAGCAGGGTGAGAGGAGGATGGGAACTTCATTCAAGAAGTATAGAATTATCACAAAAAAGATACTTTGAAAATTTTCACACTGAGATTATTTCACCGACGAAGGTTTGGGCCTAACTTAAGCCATTATCATAGTTGACAAAAGTTGCCCAAACTTAAGTCGGAGAAATTAAGTATGTTTAGAAATTTAGCAGGTACCTGTTTCGTGATAATATAACCGATCAATTATTTCCATCGCCTGATATTTTAACCTTAAATCCTTCAAGAGGCTTTCGAGTATTATGAGTTAGAACAAGTGTAAGAAACTGTGGCAGTAAAAGGGTATATTTTTTCCCGCCATATTCGTAGAGTTATATCATCTGATATTTTCTTATGCACAGTAAGAAAAATATTTTTCGTGAAAAACAATATCAATGCGTTTATTAAGTGAAGCATATTTACGGATTATAAATTCAAAGGACGGCAGAAAAAAAAAACCTCAGTGACAAAGGAGAAAAAGACAGGCTCCTCATATTTCGACAGCGAGCCGTACTGTTTTTTTCAGAGGGAAAGGAGGAATTAAACATGATCTTAACAGGCTTACGAAAAAAATCCATTTTCACTCTATTTAGGATTAAATATATTTTACGGCAACGATTTAAGCATACTATAACATGTTTCCACGCAACGGCGTCATCACTTGAAACATGTTATAACAGATATAAATTCTGGTGAAAAAATACATTTTTTCTTAACTACTGCGAGTATAAATTAATGTTCTAGTTGCGGCAAAATTTATTTCTTTGCAGTTAGAATTTGAATTGAAGCTTATAGTTAGTCCACTTCTCGCTTACCTTTTAAGCCCCGATCAATTTGAAGAACGAGTCAACGAATACAAAATAGGGAGCACTGAGTTAGTATTTTACTCTGCATCTACATCTACATTATACTCTGCGAGCCGCCGTATGGGCGTGCGGCGAGGTATTAGGACACCAGCCATGTGAAGATGTAAGGTTTTGGGAGGTGAAATGGTGACGCGTATTATGGTAGTGTATTTAGTGGAGCTAAATTTTTATTGTAAATGCTTATTATGCACGCAAAGAAAGAGTCTTTGTACCTATCTGCTCGGAAATGTATCTCTCTTATTTTTATCGCTTCTGTCTGACTTAGAGATTTAGCGTGCCGTCATGATAATATTCTGTGTGTCGCTCGCTCTCAAACACATTAGTTCTGAATTTTTCAAGAAAGCTTGGCCTTGCAAGTAGCCTACGAATCTCTAGGGGCTCTGCATGCCGAATATTAAAGCACTTCATTTGGAAGTTCCTAAAATACGGAACACAATTTCCAATGGGAATTTGGTCTTAACAAAGGCCTGAATACCATTCACTCAAGGAGACTAAGTAAGCCGCTATCCCTTTCTACTTACACATCACCCTAGAATCGTACATGATACAACGTTCCTGACCTTAATCACCAAGAGCCGCTTAAAAAAATAGCGACAGCCCAAACTAACAACTAAAACTTCTCGTTCCTTAAACGAAAACGGGGACATATTCAATTATATAGCAAGACGTTTGAATATTTTATTTGGTATTTATAATTATTAAAAAGAATAAAGAAAAATACTACCATGTTAGTGGGCAAAGAGCATCTGCTAGGAAGCTTTCATGTCATTATCTGAACTCGCATTTTTCCACCCTATATTCCATCGCGTTGCTTATTATGACTACTGTGATTGATACCATTTTATGAAGTCTTTCAAAAATGTTAAAATTCCATTTTTCATAAGCAAAAGAAAGCAATATTGCTACTTAAATTAAGAAAGATTATTGATGAATAGGACGAGACACATCAGAGTATTAATCACATTTCACTTGAACATTACGGAACGAGAAGTTTTCATTCCGAATGAAATTACTTTCCTGAATCATTAATAAATTCAATGGAAGTGGATGCAACAGGAGCGTTGGGTAGAACTCAGTTCCGCGTGGGACTGAGTTATTCACGTACAAAATCTCGTTGAAATTGCGTCTAACTCACTTAAAAAGTCGACGGCGACGGAGGAGTTTGGGCTCTCAACTGCTCTCCTTTTCATCGTACTATTATGAAAGGACGCTTAATTTTTTCCTCGGCAGCGCAAGCTTTAACTTAAAGATGAGTCGTCCCAGCATCCACTCCCACACATTGATATAATTACTGCGTCTTGCACTCTGATCTTAATGTACTGAGACAGAAACGATTAGTTAATGCTGAACCTCGTTAAAAATAGAGTCACTCTTTTAGACGCTAGCGAATATAGTAATGAAGAGACAAATGAATTAGCTCAGAAGTGCTTCTCGTTACCTAAGTCTTTGAAGCGTTACAATTCATACAGGGTAAATTCAATATGATACGGAGCAATTTAACAAAATAATGAACATAGAAGACTATAATACTATATCTAGCCTCTATTTGAATCCGCATATGTATTTAATGACAGACCGCCGATGGAAAATATTTAAAGCATTTTTCATGAAAAAATCCACGGAGATAAGCAGCTTTTCTTCCTGGAGTAAAAGTTTACTTTTATTTTCAAAAGATCTTTCTGGAGGGTTTTCTATTGACGAAACAGTGTTTAATGCCTCTTTCCAACGTTTCGTACATGTATTTTTGTATCATCAGGGCTTGCGGAGAAAAATAAACATGGATACACAGACAATGTAGAATTGTATTATGCAGTGTGTTTGGTCTCTACATAACCCGTGTGGTCGCATCAACTTTCACCTCACGCCGTGATATTTATAATAAAATATTGGAGAAACTTTGCAATGACGCATGCAAAATTATTTGAATTCCAACCCTACAGAAACAGCTTTTGAATATGATATTTAAAAGGTGGTTAAATCCTGCTCCCACTACAAAAATCATTTCGTCTCTTTAAGTTAGCACAAGTTTGAATGGAAGCTTCGTGCTGTAATAAAAATGAAAATGTGTAGCAATTTACGCTCGATCACGCAAATGAGAGATACCAGTCAATTTGGATCAATTTGTTATTAATAGTTCATTCCATTACATTCATTTCATTATGACGTACATTTTCGAGGGTAGAATATTCCTGCTATGTGCTTTGAGGGAATCATTTACGTCCATTTACGTCACCTTTCACCCACGCAAAAAGCTTGAAGATAGCTATGGGAAATGGCCAATTAAAATTACGAATTATAATTCGTCTCCACTCTGCTCAGGCCTTCAAATCACCACCATCAACGCACATAGCACGACGCCCATTACACCAGGGGCGGTGGGCGACAATTTCATTCCGTCAGGATTAAGTGAAATTGGCCGCATTAAATTTGCGGCTTAAAACACGAGGCGAGCTTAACTTCGGGTCCTCACAATATTTTTTTTCGTCAGAAGAGGAATTCAAACAGGCAGAGGTGGTCAGGGAGGGGGGAATCGAGTGATTAATCGGAGTAATGTATTTGCAGAGACTAGGGACAAGAGAGTGGATTGGTCGGGTAATATTTTTCTGGCCTAACGCCAATATCAAAATGTTTGACTTCACCTGTCCTGAAAGAAAATGGAGCGATATGCATGTAAGTACGCTGTTACGGCCTCAGAAATTCATTACAATAATGACAGTGGCAATTTCTATTGGTGTTTTACAACCAAACCTCTCCCTATATATTGAAAGAGTAGCACATAAATAAAGAATTTAGCAGAATCCATCAGTTTAATAAAATAATTACAATAATTATCTAACTTCGAGAGTAATTGATAAATTTATTTCGAAAATCCTTGGATTCCCTAGGATCGTTGTTTAATCCTAGGATTGATTGACTACAACCCTCCACCCTTCTCTAGTTCCCTCACCGTCTGGTATTTCTTCCTATGTACTTACGTCTTTATTTGGTCCATGAACTTATTCCTGGGTCTTCCTCGAGGGACTTTTCCCCTTATTTCATCTTCACTTATGTTCTTCACAAAATCGTTGTGTTTTAGAGTCTGTCCAATCCATCTGGTTCTTCTTTTCTATATGGCGTTGTACATGGTCCCTTCCTATTCTAGTCTTTTGTTTACTTCAACATTTCTTATTTTTCCGTCCCTTTGATCTTCAGCATTATCCTTCGGCACCAGGTTTTGAAGGGTTCTAGCCTTATCTGGTCAGATTTTCCAATGGTCCATGCTTCCGATCCGTAGAGTACTACGCACCACACGAATGTTTTTGCATATTTTTTTCTGGTTTGAAACAATTCCATTCGAGTACTTTAAGCTAAGCCAAAAAAAATATCTAAGTAAATTTTAAGTGAGAAAAGCTAAGGCATTAGCAAGCAGTCATGATCTTTATTAAGTGAAAGAGATACACCGCAGCAAGAAATTACAATAGTTCAGAGTCAACAGAAAAAGAAATTTCAGTTGAGTTACAACTATTTTAAAATCTTTTCTTGACAATTTTACTGAATAAATATGCGTAAGGAAGCTTGTTCTGGTATTATTTCTTCACGTTAATCAGGATTAGCTTTGGTAAATTGGTGGCACCACTTAGTGGGACATAATTTAATTTTTAGTATGCGATTTTCACGTCACATTTAAAGGGTTCTTTAAAGCTTCAAAAATTTTCTTCCCAGTGGATTTCAACTTCTAGCATCCAGTGGATTTCAACGGTAGCATGCTTCTTACGCATTACAGAAAGTATTTTACCCAGCTTAAGTTGGATAACGACCGAGTAGACAGTAAGTGAAAACATTATCGTGGAGCACGGTACTCTATGAATCGAAAGCATGGACCATTGGCATACCATGCCAAACAAGAAAGGACAGGGGGACTTAGTAACATGGTGATGTACGCGGATACTGTAGACCAAATTGACGGCTGAAATAAAAAATAAAGGAGCATACATGAAGAGTTCACCAGAAAAGAATGGAAGCTCTCGAAACTTGGTGGTAGAGGAGGATGCTGCAGATCAAATGGACGGACAAAATAAGATATGAAGATTTTTTTATTTTAAGACTCTCCCAGCTTTTATTGTCTATGAAGGATGACTTTGGGCTATGCTGCGTTTTGTTAATTTTTTTTAAACTCTACGTTTCGCTCCTCGTATTGGAAGCGTCATCAAGAGAATGAGACTTAATCAGCTTCATATTCCACTCGTAAGCGCCTTATCTTAGTAGCACATATTTGAAATCATTTATAATAAACAATTATGTATCTTTATTTAGGAGAGGTTGAGACTAAATAATCCGTTCTCCCACCTAACCCCTGATCGATACCACGGTCAAAAGTTTAAGTACATACAATCTTACGATAAAATAATGCAAATTCAATTTTTGTTTGAAGACTATCGCAGATTTTCTTGTCTACGAAGGATGATTTCTTAATATGTGAGGCTATAGAAAAGCCAAAAGGCCAAATAACTTCAATAGGGAGGATGGATAAAACCTGAGCCGCATTAGGAAGGGGTTCTTGCCTCCTAGGAAAAGTCCAACGGCTAACGTCTCCTGCATAAGATTCAAATCGGCCCAACAATGGTACAACGGACATCAACGCTTCTATATAAGACCAAGCTGAAGATGGTTAAGACTCATTCTCTTGATGACGCTTCCAGTACAAGGCGGTAGAAGAATGGAAGCGGTCGCCGAACATTCCGCCTCGAGCCCTGGGCATAAGATAATGTTCGAACAAACACGGATTTCTAGGCCAAGACGCAAGAATACCATCCGCGCTTAATACGTGAGGCCATAGAAACAGCAAAAGGCCAAATAACTTCAATAGGGAGGATGGATATGACCTGAACCGGGTTTGGGAGGGGTTCCTGGCTCCTACAAGAGCCCAAAGGCTAAACTCTCCCGCACACGATTTAAATCGACCCAACAATGGTGCAACGGACGTCGATGCTTCTATATCAGTCCAATCTGAAGCTGATTTAGATTCATTCTATTGATGATGCTTCCATTACGAGGAGCGAAACGTTGAGTCTTAAAAATATGAAGAAAACGGAGCATAGCCCGAAAGCATCCTTCAAAGATATCAAGGAGAACACAGAAGAGTAGATGAGGAAATACCACATAGAACACCATATATAAAAGAAGAACCATAACAAATGGGCACACAATGAGACACAATTGGTTTTTGAAGAACGTAATTAAGGGAAAATTTCAAAGAGGAAGAGCAATGGATGATAACACAAAACGAATAAAGAGGAGAATATCCACGAACAACTATCGGGAAGTTAGGGAACCTAGAATTAGCAAGGGAAAGATGGAAATCTGAAGTCAAGCAATCTTACAATCGAGCGATCATTGATGATGTGATAACACTGCCATTCCTTGCGTTTCATACGGAAAAACTCAATCCCGCCCCTCTCCGTCTAATTCTCTCTACCCAGGCATCTTCTTGCTGGCATCATCCGACGCACACTCCCTCCTAAGCAACCCAATCAACTCTGTTCATCCCCCTCACACATCCAATAACCCTCCCACACCTTCCCATCCCCATAGCACCCCTTATGCCCACCTTGCATGTATCCCGTCCCGACGTCTTTTCCTTTCTCCAATTCCCTGAAAAGGCCGTAAGTAGATTAGGCAATTTCTCGAGCAATATCCTTAGTAAAGGAAAGGCACGGTTGCAAGCGCAGAAGGAGGTTTAGAACAGGCCCTGAAAAAGCTTTCTCCCACATGCATGTGCCGATGTCTAACCACCCAATGGGATGGTATTTTTCTCCCAAGGTAATTTGTGCAAGATATCGTTTTGCGTTAAATTTGCTTACTTTTTTCTCCTTTAATAATGAAAAAGAAAAATACCTCATTTTTCCAAAGATACCATGAATTAGTAACTTTCCGCACTGTTTTTCGAGATAATTTCCAAAAGAAAATGAACGCCGATTTACAGGGATGCATATCAGAAATACCTTAATTTTTAAAAGTCTGGCACATAGATAAAATACAAATTTTTACAGAGTTTGGTTTCCATGTTTTCTCAAATATTTTATCAAAGAAATCAAATGCAGCAGCTTTTTTAACAGTATCGCAAAAATTATATTAGGTTGTGGAATCGCCTTCACTTAAGAAGTGAGAAACAAATTAGTTAAGTCCAAACTTAAAACCACGTAATTAAGTTCACTATTAATTTCGCTCACTAATAAACTAAGAAATTTAAAACTAAGTTTTTTCATAGTTCACATTCCAGTTTTTACTTCTAGCTTTTTACTGTTGATAATTAAAAAAAATTAAATTTGACTAATGCTTCTATTTTGGCTATCAAAAAATATCAGTCAAACTAAAGGAAAAATTAACCTCGCGATATATTTGCTCGAAATATTGCCGAAACGTGTTTCTGAAAGTTGCAGCATTTTTTTCTAACTTGCCTTCGTACTGCCTTCATCAACGTGCCAATATTGTAGGAATTTTATTTGCAGTAGGGGAAAAATTGTAAATTTAACAAGTTACCTAGAATTCTACACACGCCACAGAGAATGAGCGATTGGCGATAGATAGAGTTGTAGAGTACAGCTTGCTCTATGATATAGTACATCATAACATAATTGGCATACAAACATCTTGACGCACTATGCCAAGTCAAATCCGTGAGGCAGTGCGCGCGGCATTATGTTTTTGTCCGACGTGTAACTACTTGTAGAATATCCTTGGCTACGTATTGATTAAGAAGAGCGAAGTGGTAGCGAGCCCCGGTAAGAAAAATGCACTACCATGATTTATTAGGCTTGGTATCCTCATGAAAACGGGTTGATGGTAAAACTTGTCTCTCATTTGATGCCGTAAGTTATAAGAGACCGTTTCATCTTTCATTTGTTTGCTCAATTTTTTGCCACTGAGGAAATTCACTATACATTTTTTCTCCTGAAATACTCTTGTATTCAACTACCTTCCTGTTTACTTACTGAGCTCAAAATTTTCGAGGCTCAGTACCTTATGTTTCCGAAGAGAGAAATAAAATTATTCTCTTAGTCGGAAAATGGACAGTTTGAAGAGGCCTTAAGGCCTTAAGATTAATGACCTACTTTGCCTGGCTTAAGTCAAGAACATGCAAAACCCCTCCCAGAATAAAATGTCCCCTCTCCTCTCGACGTATGAGATGCAACTCATCTAAAATTTCTTTTCTCAATGGATTGAAACGCGAAACACGGTCCTTGAATTCAATTAATGTATTTGTGGTATTTTATTTTCCATTTTCTGTCGCCGAAGATAATTTTCTGATAATCTCTATTGTCATTAAAAATTCAATAAAGACAAAGTGACTCAGCAAAAAACTGTTATTTGAGTCCCAAGTTCATGGAAAAATGAAGAAACAATTACCCACTCTGTTCGAGCGCTTAAAATATCACCGAATTAAATATACGGAGAATAGTATCCTCTGCAATGTGTTGAACCTTGAAATTTCGAAATACTATTCCAGAACCTTCGGTTGATTTTACAAAAAAATGCGTTTTTTATTCCTCCCTGTCAACGGGTCAAGGTGGCCTCTATGTCAATGGCAAAGTAGGTACGAATATGTGCACTATCATCGAGATGAATATTTATCGGAAAATACCCAGCAATCTCAGTAGGTTGAATGTTCTGCGTTACGCAAGTTTCAGTTTTAACTTTGTGAAAACACGACGCATGAAATACACATGATAGATTCCACAGTGCTTTTTCATCTTCAACCATGGTATTGACAGATTTTAATTTTTTTCTATAATTTAATTAATTATGATAAATATAAAATAATAATTAAAGGGCGCTAAGCGCTCAGTAGCGACTGATTATTACATCGTATGTCCGGCAGTCGAGAGCATCTGCTCCCGTAAAGGTCACAATACTCCACAGGCCTCGGTAAATTAACTGGCTAAAGCATTCGGCCGGAAATCGAGGGATCCGGGTTCGAATTCCGATCAAGGCGGTTGATTTTTTTCTCTGTGGAAATTCGAATCATGTAATTGACTGACACTGTCATTAAGAAGACCTTATGCTAATGATGAGCTTCAGTTTGGACACCATTGTCGCTAATAATAAAACAGAATGGAATGTACGCAACGCAAAAACTTTTTTAGTTTCTCTAATTATTTCAATTTCCATCTAAATCGACTTTCCGCTTTTATTTTTCACAAATTTTCATGCAAATGATTCGTCACACGCTCAACAAATGACTCCTAATAATGCATCGTTTGCCAGAGTGATGAAAGTCATCATTTAGAGCATAATCTTACCATTCTAACGTTTTGACAGAGGGAGAATGTTGGGGTAAGTCCATTTATTTGTAACTGCGATGATTCAATTTGACATGAAGGTTACAAATTCACAACTTTGATGAACTTTTTCGTATCATTATTTCCAGAGTTAATTTTTAGAAATCAAAATATTCATCATCCTTGTTTGGTAATAATGTTATTCTGGTTATAGTGATACGTAATGAATTGGAAAGACAAATGGGTACCTCCTGAATATGTCTGATTGATTATTAGGTAATATGCATTTTAGTTCCAAAATTTCGATTCCTTTATATTCTTCCTTTATATAATATATTATATTATATATTACAAAGACTTTTAAAAATTTTTGCACAAGATATTAACCCTTTAAATACTGTTAACCTACATGTAAGACCTTACGAATGGCTGCTTTGAACGTACTTTAACGTCCTGGCTCGGTGGTTACTCGCCAGGCCTAGCATGTTTTAAAATATGCCAAGCACTGAATTTTTTTGAATTGTTCCTTAATCTTCAATTAATTGACAAGCGTATTATACATAGACCTGTCTATACTTTTTCTATGGAATATCTTACTCGACGAATAGTTAAACCGTGGGCGATTCACTTTTCAGCCCCATATAAGCCTCATGATCGGGACTCCGGGTCGCAGCGAATAGGTCAATCATACTCTTACCATGAGACGTTGAAAATATGCTGCCGGTTTTTTCTTCTGGAAAAATATCGATTCTCAATTTCCCGAGCTTTCCGCATCGGAAGATGAACTTTTGTAGCTGAGTGGATTCACTTGAACAGATGACGGGGAAATTGTGGTTCATGTGCACTTTGAAACATCATGGATGTTGAAAAAAACGCTCAATCTTCGACATCAAAGTGTCTTGTCGAGCGTCGTTAAATGGGCTCGTAATGCATTGAGGGGCGGATAAGTGGACGAGGCGTTCTCCCCCCTCCCTTTCCAGCCAATTCATCTCCGAACTGATAAAAAATACATTAATCAATCAGAGAACCAATCCATCTCCCACAGCTTCTTTTTGCGTTCGTTTCAAGCTGCCACGCACGCTATTTTTGCCACTCAATGTTTCCACGAAAACAACACTCCACTCAACGGATATAATTCATAAATCTCGTGTAATTGAAGCAGATTCTATATCGCCGCGTAAAAGATAAAGAATCTTAAATTCTGAAGCGTGTTCATATAAAAATTCATATGGGTTCGAACGAAAGTGGAATTATTTCACTGGCGTGACTTTATTTTTTTTTGCCACACCAGAACGACAAGTTTGTTTTTCTGCCAAATTTTGCGAGAGAAATGTGGCGATTTTCCTCCCTGATCCATTCACTTCTAATCAAGTTTGGTAATACTAGCACCGTCTCATTAACACCACTGATACACAGACCTTAATGGAATAGGTAAATTGAAACGTCAAATTATAATTATCAATACAGTGAACTAGAGTCAAATATGAGTTCATCAGAATATTCTATAGATGGCGATGAAGAATGGAGAATTTGATCCTGAATCTCAAATTACTTTAAATTATTTGTTACCAGGAAACTAGTGGGTCAACAAATATAGTATTATAATATTTTTCACGTAATTAATGGTCGTAGTTTACAAAACAGTCGACTGACGTTTAATAATAAACGAATGCCATATCTGTCAATAAAATAACCGCACTTTTCTATCACCATGCATGAAATATTGATACAGTGTATAATGGTGAATAACAGTATTGAACGAAGAATTTTTTACGGAGTTTCCATTCAGATGTGGCAACAACTTTTTTATCGCCGCTTCGAAAATGGAAATAAACTGAGACAAGGGAGAGAAGAGACAAGATAACAGCGAAAAACCTCTAGCTGTAAACGATCTTTTTCAAAGCCCCTGTTTTTAATCACGAAAGGATAAGCTGAGGCAGTAAATTAAAATTGCTGAGTGAGAAGATTTTATGCGTTTCTAGGCTTTCCTAATTTCAAAAGGAAAGTCGACTACGTTTTAAGCATTTAAAGATTAGAGTCTATTAGTCATGGGCTAACAAATAATTTAATGTACCCAATGTTGGAATATGTGACTGACATAAGTATACACTTAACGGATCCATTCTGGATGAAAGAGAGAGAACACACCCGTAAAACAAGTCATTAGCCACTCCACTTCCATACATCGCCCTCAAAGTTGCAAAGGAGGCCATTAGGTAGAGAATTGTGTAATAGTAGGTCATCATGGTGAGGTAACCACAGAGAGGGAAAGCAGAGGAAATGCATCAACGGAGTGACAAATAAGAGGAAAGGAAGTTGATATGATAAATTCAATCGATAAGTGGAAATAATAACGGTGAAAACATCGTCATAGACATAGAGAAATATTATCGCGTTTTGTAAAACGTCAGAATGTAAAACCGTACATAATTACAACCGCATATGCAAGTGTGTGAAATTTAGGGTGAAAAACAATCATTCTGTACTGGCAATCAAACACTGGTCTCTCGATCTACCCAGGCGTCCTCTTCCACTGTGAATCTCATGGGGGCTTTAAGAAACGAGTCTTCCTCACAGTTACGGAGCATGTAATGCCAGACGTACCCATATGTGAGCGCTAAGCGCTAGAGTCCAAGGGGTAAAGCCCAACTTTAAGCACAAAGGTGGTTTACTTTGGTCGAAATCAAGGAATCTGGGTTCGATCCCCAGTACAGGATTTTGTGATTTTTCACACTGTGAATTTCTCGCAATTGTGTGAACACAAGCGTTTGACTCCGTTAAAGGTACTGCGTGGCTAGTTCCGTAGTTCTTTGAAAATGTATATGCAAGGTTCAGAATCTCTAAAAATACTTCATATACTCAATTTTACTACATTGCCATTCGTGACTTATCTCCGGCGAATTTGAAGGAAAATTATGATATTTATAGATCGATACTGACTCTGACAGCTATTTTTCCGTCCGATCAACATCTGCACTGGCAAAAAAAACTAAAATTTTCGCTATGATAACAATGGGGTTAGTGGAGAAACTTTCCAATTCGTCAGATTTGCTATTGTAACTTGCACAAAGTCCAAATGGTGCAGATCTTCTCACTTTCCAATCAGGATCCTAGCGCTGAGCGATCGAAAAGCGAGTCACCGAAGATAGCCGATAGCGACTTCATTATTTTTATTTGGTTCAACTGACGGTAGGTTCATCTAATAACGCCAAAAGCGTATTGCGAGACGCAAGCATGTACCGATTAAGGGGGGTATTAGAAAGAAGGGGTTCTATCTAAAAACATGAATCTAGTTAATATACTTATAGGAAACTGGATGTTATGTAAAGTCTACGGGGGGCATGCGTCAACATTATCAAGTTCAGAATCAAGTACCACAGTAATTAAGGGAGGGTGTAGTACGTAGACTTGAGGAATTTGAGATATGGGTTTGGAGAAGGTTAGAGAAGGTGAGCTGGGTGACGATGAGGACGAACGTGGTGGTATTGGATGTCAAAATTTAAATAAGATTGATGGAGACATAAGATGCGGCATTACTCTGCCTAAGGACCCATTTTCAAAGAGGAGGACATTGATGAAAAATGTTATGAGCAGAGAATGAACAAGAAGACAGGTGAAAACTCTAAAATGGAGCTGGATCGGAGACATAGTAATTACAAAGTGTCTGCAGACTTTAAAACATTTGAGACATGAGTTTGGAGAAGAATAGAAAAGGCAAGATGGGTGGCAAGAAAACCGATCTAGGAGGTGTTGAATTTGGCTTGGGAGTAGAAGAAGCAGGAAAAAGAGATTCGGAGAGGGCAGAACGGATGGATGGATGGAAGCCCTGAGAGGAGAGGGAGTTTTTAAGATGGCAATGGAAGAAAAACCTTTGAATTAGCTGTGAGGAGAAAGGAAGAGGAATTATGGTCCTAATAAGTTTTTTTCGATGCATGAATAAGTACCTTTTATTGTACATTATTCAAATTATCAGAAATGACCAAAAATGGTTGTGTCTTAACGAGTGCACTGCATGTTAGCATGATCGTCAATGCCACAATCTTCTAGTTTCTCATCTGACCAAGCATTTTCTCCTGACTGCTATTTATTCTGTGCCCAGCGGCCGGGGAAATCCGAGGCCTTAATTGGAAAGGAGCGGGTCTTGTGTGGAATCAACTCATTCCTCACAAATACCAGTGGTGGCGTACGCGGCACTTTGTAGATGTTGATGAAAGAGAGGGAGACTAAAGATGACTTTACGAAGGACCTATTGACGAAACATCTATAGTAGGAAAAGCGGGTTGATGTTCCAGTGAGGATTTCACGATTAAACCTGTGCAAAAACCTACCAATTAGCAGATAGAACGCTGAAATTTACACGCTAACAGAAGATCACAGAGCCAAATAAATGTAAAACGAGAGGTTGACGGCCCACGATGAAAAGTGATGGACGTAAGTATTTTCTTAGAGAAGGGGGCGTGGTGTACCAGTAAACTAATTCTAATTTGTTTGGAAAATGAAAATAAAAAGGTCTCCTAGCTCGATTTGGACCTTGTTTCCTAATTAATCGTGTCTAAATTTTTAGCGTCAAGCGAGAAAACGTGAGCGACCAGAGTATCTAAATGTTTCACATGGTCGGTCCAGCATGGCCTGTATTTTACTCCATTGCATTGTTTCGTTTCGCCCGGCTCGAAACTCGACTCTTTCACGATCCCAAACGCGACGAGGAGGAAAGCGCATTCGAGTTGCGCCATTCGACCTAGACGAAACCACGACACCCACGCCATAAAAAAAAAGAATCCTTTTCCATTTCATTCGAGTGCGTATTCGAGCCCCAATGCAGCCAGCGGTGCAAGCCCGCCCCTTCAGAAACACACCGTCCGTGGTTCACGAGATTGAATCGGGCGAGGTCAAATGCGCCTTTTGTAGCGGGAGAATGCAGCAGGGAGGGAAAATGGGGAGGGGTGTAAAGAAGACGGGGGTGGATAGGTGGGAGGGGAAGGAAGGGAGTAGATGAGAGATTTTCGCCGTCACAGCGTGGCATCTCGCCATAATCCAGGTCGCGCTGGTATCCAAGACGACGGGTGGTGTGGGAGGGAGATTGTTCCCAGCAGGAGGCAGGGGGGAACGCGTAAGGGGTGGCAGAGGACGGGGCTGGAACGTAAGGGGCGGTGCGAGATGGCACGCTCTTGGCAGTTTATTCTGCGTGAGCTTGGAATATCCGAGTTTCGACAGTGACGAAATTTTTTGGTGTTGCAGCCATGAAAAAAATAGGTGGCATATTGGAAAACAGTCAGGCCATTATAACCATTGGCGAAAAGTGAGTGGGATCCCCATCAAATAGGATAAAAAAAGCTAGAAAATTCAAAGAAAAGCTCCACGGTTTGTTCAAGGAAAGTTTAAAATATGGGCCAGTATAACGTCCACGTTAATAGAACTGAGATGAGAAAATATGAGCTGATACATAAGTAAAAAAACGAGGAAAATATATATCTATAATTTTTACACTTGCTGCTGGAAAATATCAAACTCTCATGGCGAGTCCACAATTTCACCATGGAAAAAGTAGTAAGTAGCCTTGGCAACCGGTTTTGGATCACCTACTTTCCGGCCAGGTGTTATAAGCCTTTGTTCCTGAGTTTATAATCCGCGATGGTTATTACATACCGAACTGTTTGCGGTATTTTTGCCATAGTTTCGGTGTTATGAACGCATAGACCTTGCATACTTAGAATGAGATTTGATATATTAAGAGTAAGGTTGTAGAGAATAACAAAGAAGGTGCAATGCCCTAGAAATACGAAAAACGGAGAAAAATGGACTGAGATACGGCAGAAAATGAGGTATCCTGTGGAAATCAAGACAGTATTGAAAAAGACGAGGGGGAGTGATTAGAAGACATATAATGATAGTATTTTGTAGATGACTGAACACTTGGGAAGAGGCATGAAGGACAGACTAGAAAGATGAAACGTTAGCCTGAGTAAAACCATGTGAGGTAGTGATCTTAAAGAGTAAAAAACTGGAAAAGTCAGAGTCCATAAATGCCTTACCTCAATATATGACAAGCAATAATTAAATCCTGCAACGAAACTTGAAATAAAAACTTAAAAATTTCTAGGAGATTGGGAATCTTTCAGAGTTCCAACGAAGGTCATATGGCATATAATTTAATCATTAGAAAGGTACCAATGAAATCTTTATAACTTTCGTTATAACTTCTGATTTCAATGAATTAGGATAAAATATTACTTGTTCCATTACAGCATTAAGGGTCGAATACGTTCCTAGGTAAAAAAAAGGTGAATCAATGTGAAGACTGACTATCTAATTTGATGGCCGAGGATAGTTCTGAGGACAGCATCGCTTGATTTTAAAGTGCTCCAAAATGCATAAGTGCTGCGAGGATCTGAATTGAATGGGATTTTTATGAAGCGGGCAGAACGCGGGTCTCTGATGCAGGGTGCGAAGGCTCTCGCGGAGTATGAAAGATGAAACCTGGTTCTTTCTGCATCCTTCCGCGCCCTTAGACTCCAAATGACACCTTTGTGACGCTCGAGTGTCACTTAAAGTCAAAGGAACGAGCAAAAGGGCACAAGAGCCCTGATTTTTAAAAAGAGGGTTCGGTGAGATGAAGGATGAATAATGCGGCCGGGCGGAGATGGGAAGACAAACGAGGACGGGGAAGGTGAATGGGAGGAGGACAGGGGAAATGGATGGAGCTGATGGCGGAGATCCAAAGCAAATACGGATTGAGGAGATATTGAGTGATCTCGGGATATTCATGGAGCGATATTAAGGAGTAAGGAAGGTAGAGCGGCTTGTTGGAGTAAGCGAGGAGAAGAGCCATATCTGAATTGAATGGAAGACCATATTTAGGGTGGAAGCTCTATAAGGAGCAGAATAAAGCAGCAGATTCTATATCTATCTACATCTACATACTACCTTACGAGCCGCCGCATGGGCGTGTGGCAGGGGGTGTTAAGTCATCAGCCGTGTAAAGATGCAAGGGATAAGGTTTTGGGAGATGAAATGGTGACGTGTATTATGGGAGTGTATTTAGTGGGGCTCTTTTTTTGTTAAGGTCGCTAAATATGCGCGAAAAAAACGAGTTTTTGTACCTATCTGTTAGACAGTGTATATCTCTTATTTTATCGCATCTGTCAGACCTACAAATGTGGTGAGGCGTCATGATAATATTCTCTGTATCGCTCTGAAATACACCAGTTCTGAATTTCTCAAGCAACCTAAGCCTAGCGTGTAGCCCCCGAGTCTCTAGGGACTCCCACATTAATCCCTCTAAAAGTTGTGAAACACTATATGTACGCTCGTAGCAATTTTTAACGAAGCGCGCTGCTTTCCTTTGTGTTTAATTATTTATTTTGGTTAAATCTTTATGAACAGTGTCCCAAACGCTCGCGGCGTACTCGAGGTGTGGCCTAACCAGAGCGATGTAGCGTCTCTCTTTGGCATTTTCATCCGAGAACCTTCCTGTTATTCGCTTAACAAAACCTAGTTTCTTAAATCATGTGCCGCATAAGTTTTGTATGTGTGTTCCCCACGATATATCAGAAGTTAAGGTAATTCCAAGATATTTTACTGTATCGGAAAATTTGATCACAATTGTTGGTGACGCTCGAAAGTTTTGTTTAGGCCGTAAATTAGGTTCCAATGGTTGCTTAACAAACCATTTTTTCAGATCGGACTGGAGGCAATTACTCAACGGATATCCATATTTGAAAATAAACACTTGTACAATTTCCACACTTTTATTTTCGTCACCGACTATGGTTTCAGCACATAATGCAATAAGGGCATAGTGTGCTGAAACCATGGTCCTGATGATGACAAAATGTACTGAAACCATGGTCGGTGACGAAAATGAAAGTGTTGAAATTATACAAGTGTTTATTTTCAAGTAAACAAATCGATAGGTTTTACAAAGTTTGAGCCAAAACGCACTCTTAATCTCAACGGAATATTGATATCCAAAATCAACGCAGAGATATAGAGACGGGAAAGATTTCTCTTATATGACCATTATATCTTGAAATGAATGAAATATGTTTGAAATTTAAGTCCTTAGCCATTTCAAATGGTCGTTAGTTTACCTTATTTGAAATTTTATTCATCCGCTGAGCTCTCCTCAGTCAATTAATTATTGGAAACCAATGCATATGCGAAATTTCACGGAGGAAAAAAAACACTTTGACAAGGACTCGTACACGGTTCATGGATATCTCACTAAGCGCTTGGCGAGGCCGCATATTGTCCTATACAAGACACAGTATCACACTATTGTTTGAATATAGGTGTTGTGTACAATCAGCAAGTATGACCGAATCAGTTGCGCAGTGGATACGGTGAAAAAATTAATATCATATCGTCACAGTACCGTCACATTTCTATAAGAAAAAATACAAAACACATATATATATATATATATGTATACCAAAAGTACTGCTCAAAGTACTTTTTTTTGCATACAAACATTTTTCTACGAATAAACTTTAATATATACTTTGAACGGTCAATACTCCATTTCCTTTCTTCTTTAATCTGTGAGTAGAGCAAGTGAACAACGCAGCAGGAGTATCTGCGGCGAAGGGCGCTTCACTAACCAGATGCGGTAAAAGTTACTTAGTGGTAAAAGTGAGGCGCGGTAAACAAGAGTCATTGATTGGACATTTTAATACTTCTTCCAGTAATAAGAAAAGAAAAAGTCTTAGACCATTTTTCAGTTCAGTTCATATGTTTATACGGTATAAATAATAAATTTTAGAGATCAAATTGAGGTAAGTGTTAAGTCTTAAAATTATGTCTAAATTAAAGACTTGCCATGACTTGGGTGAAAGTAGTGGGATATGAAATTTGGAGGAAATAGTTCGTAAATACTTGTCTTATTTTACTCGGAACGATGCCTCGATGTTTGCCAGCAATCATTAAAACCATGTGAAACGCTTTTTTTCGCGTTTAGGAGGAAATCTGTATAGTTTAACCGGATTATTTAAAAATATATGTCAAGTGCCACACGGCTACATGTAAATGTAGCATTAAATTTCCAAAAAATAAATCAGTACCATGCAATTTTTTCCCTTTTATCTACACCCATTATAAACTAGTGTAAAGGTGAAAATATCACGCAAACGTTAACGTAAACGAAAATTGCTCCAGCCAACTAAAATTGAGGTGTGCCATCTCACCAGAAGAAGAGATAAGGGTAAGAATGGAGCAAGGGGGTTGGGTCGGTAGGGCTCAGGGTGGAGACGTCGACCGAATTCGGGGGGGCGAGAGAATTGTGGGAAGGTTTGGCTCGTCGTGTGGGTGGGAAGGTATCGGAGGTCACAGCAAAGCATCCCAAAGGGGAGGCGGTGGGAGGCGAGGATGGAACAGAGGGGATTATGGAAAGTGTGCGGAGGCCGAGGAGGGATTATGAGTTAAAATTGACGAGAGGGAGGGGAGGGGAGGCGTGCGGAGTGGGTGGGGGGTTGATAGGACGGAGGGGAGGAGGAAGAGGGCAGTGCGTAGAGGGGAGAGATCGATGTTGGTCAAAGGTCAGCACACTTTGCGGCGATGCTGTGGCATTTCTTCATACGCGTGGGAGTCCAGAATTGGGATGGACTGGAATATTAAATACAGTTTCAGGTGTGATGTGTTGGAACGGCTTCATAACGACAGAAGCAAAACACTAGCAGTTATACACAATATAGGATGTGATACGACTTTCTAGTTTCGATGATCTACGAAGTTTTCACATTTTCTACTCATAAACTATTTTTCAATCCAAACTTAATAGCGTTCAACTGAAAATTGATTTTTTCCATAAATTTAAAATCAATCTGCCGGCATTTTCTTCAAATAAAGTCATTTACTTCGCCAGTTCCCTAATATTTGTTGTTTTTCTATGGCAGTTTTGCATTGATAAAATATATAATAATATTTTATTGTTAAACAAATTGAGAAAACTAGATCTAACTTGACGTTAATTTTTCCTAATTTGAGTTGTTTTCTGCGGCAGCTTTTATGTATTGATAAAAAACTATTATTATTAGATATTACTAAAGTATTCACGGAATTGAGAAAACTAACTCTACGTTTATTTTTCCTATTAAAAATAATTTTTCTTAGGCAAATTTACATTGATAAAAGCTATAACGTTTAATAGTTTATCAAATTGAGAAAACTAGCAAAAACTTTACGTTTATATTTCCTATTTAAAATTTTTATCCCTCAGGCAGCTTTTTTGCATTGATAAAAGATATATTAACATTAAATAGTTTAAAATATTGAGAAAACTAGCTTTGAGTCTATTTTTCCTAATTTTAGTTGTTATTCTGTGGCAGCTTTGCATTGATAAAAGATATAATAACATTTAATTTTTAAATAAATTGAGAAAACTAGCTCTAACTCGACGTAAATTTATCCTAATTTAATGCTTAGATCATTTTCCAAGTAAAAAATCACCTCGGTATCCGGTAAACCTAATATTGAGATGGAAAAAGACTTCAGCTCCAGTAGAGGTTGTCTGAATCTTGCGTATCTATTGCCAAGATTGCGGCGCCCTGGCAACAGGCGCGGACCAAACGGAACGGCAAGACGAGGAATTTTACGCCTCGAGTTGAACGATCGGCCGAAGCGGTCCCCTCCTCCGGACACTTCGATTTCCGCCCGTCACACGCTCTCTTCCGACTTCCCGATGTTTCCGTACGTGTAACTCCGGAATTGAGCCAACCTTTTCCGTCTATCTCTCCGAATGGGTTTATCGTGTCAAGAAGAGCCCAGCGGCCCATAAACACGGACAAGTTGGCGGAGGAAATACGGAGGGGTCGGGGTGAGGTAATGTGCGGGGTGAGATTGCATTGCAAAGCAATGGCGCCCACTGGCGCAAGACTGACTCTCCGCGGACATTTCAACTTACCGAAAAACCTAAATTTTGACCAAATGAGAAAATATTATCTTTTTCATGCGTTTTGGGCGAGATTTTTCCCGAGTCATAATATGGACCATATTCCATTCCTCTTATTTAAAAAATAATGTCTCTCTATAGTAAATGCGCGTACGATTTCGTATGGTAAATGGCTCATGTATGTTGGCAAATATATCGAAAAGTAGTGCGGTGAGAGGCGGATATTGTAAAATCTTTGGAAAGGTGAAATATTATTTCTTGAAAATGAGACTATATTCATTAAAGTCTGGGTGAATTTATATCTCGTTCAAACCACCTTAACTGAACTTTGCGTACTGGGGATTAAATTGAAGGTCCTTTTAGATGAACCGAGGATTTTACATACTTATCTGGATTGTGAAAGAAGACTTATAACTATAGGTTAAAGAAATTTTATTAACTAATAAAATTCATTTTAGTATGTCTACCATAAAGACTGCAGCCATGCCATTACGTCATGCTGCCGTTAAATAATGATATTCCATGAACGTCCTAGTACATCTAACGTTCTTCTTAGAAAATATAGGATTACGTGTCATTACGTCCTTGGTACTCAAGGTGTGCAATATGTGGCAATAGTTTTGTCAAATGTTTCTCTATACCGAGTAGCTATTACCCAAATTCTCGGAATGGGGCATCACCTACAACTCCATTTACATAAGCATTATAACTCCGCGCTCCAGTTTAATTTGCTCCTGTTAATAATTGTTTATGAGTTCGCTTCATGTTTTATTTTATTATTTATTTATTGGTTGCATTACCGAAAATGTCCCTTTGTTTAATTATTTCAATGTTTTTTATTTCTTGCAAGGTTGCTAAGGATTTTTTCAAAGTTTTTATTTTGATGGATTTTGATTGATATAATAAGAGGGAGAGACGCGTAACGAGTCCGAACGTGTGTACTGAAATTCCTTCTCCTCCCTCTGGCAAAATAAATTACATCAAGAAAATTGTGCACCAACTATCTTAGACATACTTAAATCGCTACCACGCAGCAAGTTGTTACAGCATATCCATCACTAAGTAATCATAATTAGGAATTCAGTCACATATTTGTGTGCCCATACACATATCTGTGACTACCATCCTACGTAAAGAAATTAATGAGGAATTAAAATTACTGCTAACTTATTTCATGATTATTACAACAGGTATATTTGTTGAGAAACATTTACGCGTTGCTTAAATTTTGAATGATAACTTTCTCTACCAATTCAATATAGATAATAATTCATTTTTTGAATATTTGGTCATTAAAAAATTCAACTCTCAGCCAAATTTCACCAAACACATTGGTAGCCTCAGGGCAAAGCAACACAAAACAATGAGACATACAGCCAGGGAATAATAGAAATATTAACACAAAAGTTGAGGAATCGAAAATTTACCTACCACTGACCTTAATATTGAACAATAACATAGTAAATAACAACTCCAAGCAATAAAGAAATAAGTGAACAACCAAAAATTATATTGAAATTAGTCACTTACGAATCATGAAAAAATGTATATGAATAAATAGACTAAATTAATAATTCAAAACTTTAAGTTAAATATAGATATTAATGATAAAATATTCAAGAATCATGTTATTATCTATGTTTAAATTAGGATCAGGGAAAATTTCATTCGAAAAATACTTAATTTAAAAGCTAAAAAAATAAATAAAAGGAAGGACCGGACTACACAGGGGCTGGGTATGACCTTTGTGTGGGCAACAGAAAGAAGAGAGCGGCAGTGACCCCGATAGATTGGATTTGAACCGAAGGGAATGATGGCGTAATGTCGCCGGGAGGTCATCGGGAGGTAAAGCTGGTGTCATTTTAAGGTCCGGTCATGGGACAGGTCGTAACTGGGGGGGCCAACATCAAACGCCTAATCGATGTTACGGTCCCTGGCCGTAAATTATTTCGATGCTTGATCTTCGATCTATTCGATGCGAGGCGATGGCTTTCTTTTCGCGTCGTAAAAGTAGCGACTCTAATGAAAAGTCAGACTCCCACGTTCCGCGACACCGTTTTCATTACAGGACTTCTTTCAGTGCTAGACAGACGTATCCTAAGTCAAAGCAGTTTGACCGAGATTCCATTCTGGCCATGATTGGGAATAGAGCCGAATTCTATTTCATTTCAGTGACTGTAAGAAGCAAGAAACATATATTTTTATATTAATGGCGGGAAGATATTGTTTGATCTTATTGAAATTTGAAGTAATTTACTAAATATACATGCATAACACTTCACATTGACTTGTTTCTTCATGCCGTACGCGAAAATAATCATTTACATCGGAGGGTATTTGTACTATTCTGTAAAAATATCGGCGGTGAGCAATGGATCTATTCTTAAAATAAAGTTGAGAAAATATTAAAGATACCCATTGTCACATCCTTTACGACATATACGCGTTAGAAAATTCATATATTTAAATTTTTTTAAATAAAATAAGTTATAAATATAGTCTGACAGTAGTGCTTTCCCTTTTCCATTTCCCATGTGAAATGGGTGGTAATGGTTGGGAAATATTTCGAGAAGTAATGCGGTTAAGAGCAGTTGTTTGGTATCTTTGGTCAGGTGAAATATTTTTCTTTAAATAAAAACAAAATTCAGTAAAAAACTAGGTGAAACAATCTATCATTTAAACTACTTGAAGTCCTATTCTCGGAGACTTTCGGGACTCTTCCTCTCAGCGAAGCATGCAACCGCAGTTAGGAGTAGGTTTTTAACGGCATGAGCAAATTTCTTTGATAGTGGTGAAACTCGGCAACATGGCGCAAAGCGCAGTTGAAATATGTGAGAGAAACGTGCTTAACAAACTGTTTGGAACACTATAACTGTAAAAGTATGGCAATGAAAGTGGTATGCCAAGGAAATACAAAGCTTAAGGTTTAAAAGAAAGTATAGTATAAATGACATCCTTAGAACGCCTGGGAAGCGAGTTAAGAAGGAAAATTGATGGACCCGTCTCACGATCATTTTGCCTGATAATAGTGTGAAATGTATTATCTCGCATTTTTGGAAAAATATGGTCATAGAATCATGTAACACTTATGAAATCGAACTACTTGAAAACATGTGACATGTGTCCTAAGGCTGCGAGTTTAAATGGCGTTAAATTGCCAAGAAACCAAAATAATTACATGGAATGTTTTTCAATTTTGTGTTCATATATAAATATTTCAAATAAGTAGAAGGATGTAGAGTTTCACGCACATTAGTAAACAGACAGGAATCGCCCCAACCACGTTAACAGTTGGTCGCATGGCTTTACGCGGATGCGAAATGAAATGAAGAGCAACAGTTTCCCCATACGTGGCATTTTCAGTTGGCACCCCTGAGGCGCGGAGCGCTGCATACGCGCGTTTCTTTGGCGACAATTGAAGGCAGTGGAGCGAAAGAAAAAAAAGCACACTCACCAGAGGTCTGAAACTTGTGCGCCCGGCACTCTGCGAACTGTATCTGGGTCACCAACCGCACGGTTCCTCATATTTCCCGCGCATAATCGAGAGAATACTGCCTGCCTGCCCATCTGCGGTGCGGGCGAAATAAACTGCAAAAAAATACGCACACATCCGACGAAATAGGAACAATAGGCGGATGTTTCGGGAGTTGAATGTCTTACATTTTTTATTTTGCGTCGCGCGAATTCGACGGGAGTAGTGAGTTTTCTTCCTTCCGAGGTGAGTGGGGGGGGGAAAGCGAAAGGAGGGAGAAGTGAGGAGGAGGGGCACCTCCGGGGAATCTAGCCACCCCCTCCTTCTCTTCTTCTTTTGAGAAAGACTTCTGCGTCCAGTTCGAACGTCCTGAAGCGCACTAAGCCCCCCCGAGAGAGATTCCCTGGTTTTTCCCACATCCTTAAATCTAACATCTCATTCTGAGGCGTAGGAATGACGCGATAACTCGCACACATTCGTGTGACTGAGATTTTGTATTTATGATCGGCTTTATATTTCCTTGAAGTGGTTTATTTAAGATTTTATCCTATTCATTAAAGAGACTATATTAAAATTAAAAATTTTCAAATTTCAGCCGCCGCTCCGAGTCAGAACGGGACGACAGTTATTGAGTCACCCAATTTTTCAAACTGCTTGTTGGAAAACAGGGTAAAATTCTCGAAAAGTCAAGTAAAATGAAGATAGAACAGAGCCATTTAGGGAAACTAGTAAATTTAACAGAAATAGCGAAAGCGTCTGATCACTCGTCCCCGCCCCAGCAGCTGTGAGTAGCATGACTTACATATTGGAATATTAATATCACAATACATAATTAAATACGGTTGAAATTCTCATTAGTAGACTAAAAACGTGTCCAAAAGTACATTACACGACTCATTCATCCTTCCTTACGCTGAATACGACTTTCCTGCTAAAGATATGAAAGACGCGATATTCCTTGATTTCAACAGATTCAGATACAAAAAAATTTCTTGGAATTTCCTAAATTTCAGATATTGTGGGGGAACACAGATACAAAACATGTGCGGCACAGCATTAAAGAGACTAGATTTTGCTGAGCGTGTAACAGAAAGGTCCTCGCATAAAAAGTCAAAGAGAGATGCTACTTCGCTCTGGTTAGGCCACACCTCTAATACGCCACGGGAATTTTGAATAATGGTCATAAAGATTTAACCTAAAAATTAATAAATTCAAAGGAAATCAGCGCGTTTCATTAAAAACTGCTACGAGCGTACATAGAGTGTTTCACGACTTTTAGAGGGATTACGGTGGGAGTCCTTAGAGACTCGGAAGTTACGCGCAAGGCTTACTTTGCTTGAAAAAATTCACAACTGGTGTATTTCAGAGCGACACAGAGAATATTATCATGACTCTTCACTACATCAATAGGTCTCACAGATGTGACAAAATAAGAGAGATACACTGCCAAACATATAGGTACACAAACTCGTTCTTTCCGCGCGCAATAAGCGATCACAATAAAAATTGATCCTCACTAAATACATTCCTATAATACATGTCACCATTTCATCTCCCAAAAACTTATATCTTTACACGGCTGGGAACCTAACACCCCCTGCCACACGCCCATGCGGCGGCTCGCGGGGTATTATGTAGATGTAGATATTTTTGGCACTTCTGTAAGGCTGAATACAAGGGTGGTGGGATATAAAAAAGAGAACTTGGAGAAGTTAAATTATCGGTGTAGTATTTTGGAAGATATTGGATTTAGAGGTTGAGACAGATGCAGCAGTTCCCACGCTAAGGAACCATTTTCAAAGAGGAGGGAATTAATGGGTGGGGATCTGAGAATATACGTAAAGAACAATCCGATGAAAACTCTGATATGGAGCGTGGTGCTGTATGGGTCGGAGACTTGGTCAATGCGAAAGGAGGATGTATGTAGCTTTTAGGCGCTCGAAATGTGTGTTTGGTGATGGATGGAGAGGGTGTGCTGGTCGGCGAGAAGGACAAATATGGGTGTATTGGAATAAGTTGGAGAGGAGAGGAAGCAAGAGGGGGAGATTCTGAGGAGGCAGAAGGGATTTATTGAGAACGTGTGGAAGAGGGAGGTAGCGTTGAAGAAACTAATAGAGGGGAGAACAATATGGAAGAAAATGGGAATTATGGACGTAATAAGGAGACGGTTTGAGGATTTTAGGAGAGATAAAGTGGCGGATAATCCTAAGAATGGAAAACGGAACGATGTGCCAGAATTTGGAACGTTAGAATCGCAAGTGTCATAAAGCCTATCAGTCAGCTGGTATTTTAATCGAATAAATGAAAACATCACATCGGAGAGTAATTTGTAAAAGAGTGAAGAATTTTCACATAGTATAGACCATAAAATGTATGCGAATATGTGTCTAACACAGTTGGCCTTAAGAGAGTTCATTGCATGACTTAAATTTTTTGCAAACGCAAAGAATAAACCCAAACCAATAAAATAAAATTTGTAACGAAATCAACGCGTTGGTGTACAATCAAAATTTCAGAGGGAACTGTATCTGAGGTTATAATTAAAAACATGTGAATATATTTTCAACGTACTGTTGTGTCTATATGTCAAACTTCACTTACTAAAATGTATGATTTAATTGTTCAGAAATACGCAAAATTAACCATTAATGTACTCTTGAAGAAGCGTAAATAAATGTGCGAAACAAACTATCAAATAAACAACTAGATTTTGTCCATGAGAGGGTGTGCTGGTCGGTGAGAAGGACGAACAAGTGTGCATTGGATATATGGGAGATATTGGATATAGAGGTGATGCTATTGCTCCTGGGTAAAAAAGTATACTTAAAAAGGCAGTGCCAGAGAGATATCTGAATAGATTGATTCAGAGTTGCGTGGAGGATCTCATAACAAGCTGAGCATAGGAAGATGGCTGGAAGAACGCAGCGAGGCAAACACGCATATCCTTGTTAAGGTGCCGTCTCCGGGAAACCAGTCCGTGGTCGTCGGCGGAATCGTGGATATGAGATGCGACTTTTTGGTCTCGCCTTCGCTTCGGGGAAATTTACACGAGTTCACTATTATCGAGTTGGCGTGCGGCAGCGAGACGAAAAAATGCACGTGGACTATCGAGTGGAGAAAGTAGGACGCTAGGAGCGGGGAGTGAGAATATCACAGTGATTGTTGAGTTACGGATTTTGCGAAAAAAAACAGCGAAGAGCAAGATGTTCTGCTGCCTCGCCACCCGCAATTTGAAGATGCACCGCGGAAATGCATGTGCAAATAACTTTGTGGGCCTGAAGCTCTACAGCCTCATCACTTCATTAGACTTCGCCGTTCCCAACGCGCGAGTGAACGCGCGTAGGGAACGGCGAGACGTGGACTAGAAGCTACAAAATTTACGGGATGGGCTTGTGGGAGTTCAAATTGAAACTTATTGAAGACCATTCATAAGGAAGGCGCTTTGATTACAGTCCTGACGCCGAAAATGCAACGAATAAGGTGCGTGCGAAGTAATGAGACCTCCTGTGCGATTTTATTTTGCGGTTAGTTTATGAAAACGTCAGCGCAAAAAATATGATCAAGGGGAGGTTCAACAAATCCAGACTTTATAGAGTGGAAGTAGGTCATTATAGAATCAAATAGAATCGCTATTTTCCACAAAACTTTAATATGATTACAGTGAATACCGCCTTTTAACTCACAAGAGTCTTAATCCGGCATAAAACCTGTATTTTCTTAGAAAATGAAAAATAGTTATCATAAGCTTTGATATTCGTGTGGTCTGATTATTCCTGCTTACGGATGCGCCAGTTGTATTTTTATAGAGCCCCAGCTTTTTCCGACCATTTGACCGGCTTCGTCAAGTAGTTAATGATTATAATTTTTATAAATGAAGTAATGAATGAGAATGTTATTCATTATTTGCACCATGAAGCCAGAAGAAGGTTTGAATCAAGCTCCTGCAGAAGGAATCGAAGCATCACTGAATCAAAATTAAGTTAGCACGATTACATTTCAAATAAATTTCGATAGCCTCTTAGTATAAATAATGCAAATAATATTGCATTTAGGAGGTATTCCGTGAAGGCATATTATGATATATAAATTCACACTATTGCCTTTGCTGAAAATTCACTTAATTTCAGATAAAACTTCGCAATCCTGACTGAAAATAGCTCGTAATATATTTTGCAAGTGTACCTAACATCGTTATAGTCCAGTGCGACAAGGCTTAGCGTTCATTTTCAAAATTATGTAACTACCGAATCTAATGATGAACTCAACTTTAGCGAAAATTGGTTCAAATGCTGAACATAAAATGAATGGGACCATGAAAATGATTAGGTGAAGTTGAAGAAAGTGGAAATGAAAATTATGTCTATATCGAGATAAACTTGCCTGAAATGAAATTGTTTGAGTGCCATTAAATATGAAAGTTGAGCAAGCTCAAACAGATGGAATAAGGTGATTGACAGCATTCGCACAAGAGTAAATAATACAAGTTCCTTGGTAACTTTGTGGTATTCCATTCTTTTTTTTTAAATGGATACCCATCTCACCTTATAGATAAACTAATGATTAAAAAGTCCAAAAAAGCGGCCATAAATCTAATATTCTCCGGTGATCTTTCCTCCAAAACAGTTCAAAATGGTGTTCTCTGAGATACTTAGGTCCGATCAGTGAAAAGATCGCCAAAGGTTTCCCACGAGAAAAATATCGTGTGTCATTTAGACCCCCAAGAAACTTAAAAAAACTATTCGACTAGTGCAAAGACCCGTTGAATCCTAAGAAGAGAAGTGGAATATATGCATTATAGTGTGGTGACTCCCAAGGGTGTGGGTCGAACTGCCCGTAACTTTAATGTTCAAGTCAAAGAACACCAGCTAGCCTATTTTAATAATTGTGAACTTAAGAGCAATTTTGCGAAACACCTTTTAAACCATGACCATGGTGATTTTAATCTTGATATTTTATGTTTTGTAACCCATAGACAAGTGCTTGACTCGCTTAAGCAGCTGGAAATTTTAAAGACATTGCATGACCCTGACTCGAAGATTTTAAATGAGTATTTGTACCAGTCCTCATCTCCCATCCTCACAGCCGCCTCCCGAATTGCTCTCCCCCCTTCCCCGCTAAACTCCCCGCCAATCACTGCTCCTGACCAACCCGCATCCACACCACCCTAATCACTCACCTCCACCCCCCTCCTACCAAGCATATATATAAGACTTTGTAAACCCGGAAAAAGCACCTGAAGATGACGCTTAAGCTTTGAAACCCGGGTCGTGTGTGTTTTTAAGTACGTGGTTTTGTAAATGTTACCATTAAATCCTCTGAAAAAATTTGCACAAGAGCCACCGAACTCAAGGCTAGGAAACAGCTCCTACGCGTCTTGACAGTTGAATCCAGACGGGTCATTAATATTTATGATCACGCATATGCACTCGGCAGCCGTCTGGACACCGTACGGATCCCGGAAGGACTTTTGTCTCATGACGATCGCCATGGCTGTGATCTGCGGATTCGGAGAGCACCCTCAGTTATTCAACTTGAACCACCAACTTAATACTCGAGATGACGAACGCCACTCACGACAAGTATGCGGGGGTGAGCTGTCAGCGGTCACAGAGGATCCGACGCCTTGCTCCCCGCGGTGCAATTCCCGTGTTGTCACGGATTGCACGGATCTCGCGAAAATTTCTGGCGCAAACCTGTGCGGCAAGGGATGGATGTGGAAGTGGATTGGGATAGGTCGTATGGGAATAGGGGGAGGCAACGAGAGGGAGCGACGCTGGGGAATCTAACTACATTGCGAAAAAATACAACGTTTCCATACCAATTCTTCTGCCAATGACGTTAATAACATCTCAAGAACTCCGAAATGCAACGAAAGATTAGATCATAAAAATATATATAGAGAAATAGAACGTATAACAGACAGGTTTAAAATGTCATTTTTCCAGCGAAATATACATGACCTTGACAGCTGACAATAACGCTTTTAATACTTTAACTTGTTTGTCCATAGGTCGTGTAGGTAGTAATTGATTTACTACCTAATGATTGCACCATTATCAGCTACCTGGAACTAATAACATGACCCGTTAATGCGTCCTGGCGGTGGAACGCTTGTCTCTGTGTATTTGTATAGTTGTAAAAAATCATGCAAAAAGTCTAATATTAGTAGCATGCCTATACAGTCCCAGTGACATTTACAGGGTAGTGTGTAATGCATGTTAGTGATAACTCATGCCCTACCACACAACCTTGAGATGAAACGCAGAAAAATATGTAGTTGTAGATGAATAAAGTACAAGGCATTTACACGCAAGGCCAGTAGCTAAAAGAACTCATTGCAATGAGTTTACCAGTAACCCTTTATTGAGTTATTATATTAAGACGTGTAAAAATGGGACGGCAGCTATTGTACTGAGTCATCCAACTTCTGGAAACGCTTGTTAAAAGACAGGGTAAAATTCTCGAAGCGACGAGGTATGATGGAAGTTGAACTCAGCCATTTATGGAAACTAACATATTTAACAGAATATAGCGACAGCGCCTGATCACACGTTCCCTATATCGCAAGAAGAGTTATATTTACATGATGAGGTATCAAATATTCCATCATAATTAGACCTCTAAATTGGACGAACACCTCAGTGTACGATCGGATCGGTACCCCCCCACTCGTTATTAAACATGGAACTCCATTCAATTTAAAGAGCTCCATCCAAAAAGCTCGTGTTGGCAGCTATTATGCCGTATTTACACGATGCATGTACCTGCGGGAAGAAATTGATGAAAACATTCACTATGAAAATTGCATCGTAAAAAAACACCCAAAATTGTGTATATGCATGAATGCGTGGCCACAAAATGACCCCAACTCTAATTTAGAGCATTTGTCGACGCATCTGTCCGGCCACCTACTTGCGTAGATACATGCATCGTATAAACGCGCCAATAGAGAAGTTTTCCAACTGACTTCCCACTGTAAAAATAAACTTTCCTCTCCATTTTGCAGTATTTTTGAATATATCACACTCTTCTAAAGTCCTAGATTGGGAAACTATGGACAAGGCAGCCAAAAATACCAGTCCAGAGGATGGGGGAGATAGCGAGTTAACTATTTTCTTCGGAAAAACATTCATTTCAAAACATTTATGCAAGTTGAAGCCACGTGACGCCATCACTAATGATATTGAATATAATACCACAATGCTTGAATGCCACATATGTTTCCCAATTGCCTCTGAAATCGGCATCTGTTGAGGACAAACGTCGTCCATGTTTTTTATTCTAGAGCTTTAGACTCGTACACTGCGCAGCGCCTGGAACTTTTGATTGTGCGCGAGTTTTCATCCTTACGTACGGAAACACGGGAATAGAAGTAGCCGGGTGTATAACTACATTCGAGCAGAGGGACAACTACACTTCTCGTCACGAGATATCACAGTGTCGCGACCTCTCTCGCGGTTCTCTTCCGGCCTAATCCGTCATAGGACGAAAAAATCCACGGTTATATTGCTTCCCATGCCCTTCTTCAAAGCCGCGCGGTATACGCTAAGCCAGATAAGCCGCTTGCATTTCGCTGGGGAGGTATAAGAAAACACCGTCGGTCAGGCCTGGCGTGCACTGGGGATTTATACGGAGCAGTCCCTAGACTTATCGGATCGAATTATTCTAAACAAGTTGGAAGGACACGAAACAGAAAAAAATAGTTTCGTGTTTTAGGAAAGACGTGTCAAAACTGTCAGATCTCGTCGCTTATTATTATTTTGCAAAATATTACTAAAATTATCAACCATCTCAGGAAACATGAGAAGTATTTTTGTCCGAAACAAGTAATAAATTATTCCATGAAAGCATAAAGGTTTGATTAGCGAGAATTGAAACACGCATGAATATTAAATTTCCTCAAGAAACGTCTACAACGTCAGCAAAATATGAAAATATGCCTTAATTATAATGACGATATAAAAAAATGAACAGGTTTTACACCTAACTAGGTCAAGTTTTCTCCTCAACCAAACATATTTTCTCATTAAGGATGTGAACAAAACACTTTTTTTCTTAACCTGGTTCTTAAGTAGTGTTTATACTATGACAAGTCGGATCGAATTTATGTGACATTATCGTGAGTTAGTTGATACCTAATATTCACGCCCTGCTCGTTTTAAATATTACTGCCCTATTGAGGAGCATTAACATCTTAGATGGAATCATTATGGTTACGTGTTCTTAATTTTCGTTTCCCATTCAGTTTCTGAGATAAAATCTTATGAGGTATTGCAGGCGTTAGATAAGTCACTACGACAGCCCAGTACTGCCCTGATAAACTAAAAGACAGTAATTGCATCACTGTTGGTTTTGAGTTATTGCATAGGTACTTAAGTTTTCATCTTCTAGACTTCGATTCTTCATCTATTCCATCTTCAAAGAGATTATAAGCTTAAGTTAATGCGTATAATGCCAGTGCGGCAAATATGGAATGAAGATAAATCATAAGGGAACTAAAATAATGAGATTCTCAGGGAGAAATACATGTAGTTTCTGTTATCTGGCCTTTATACAGTAGATACGGTAAAAGCAGAGACAAGCGAGCCAGAGAGTACCAAGAAAACCATAAAGGTACGGATAATTTGTTTAGTCTTTTTGAAATCATCAAGGTTGAACATGACAAAATCAATTATAAAATTAAAATGTCTAATTTTCTCAGTTACTCTCTTTTGGCTTAGCAGATCAGAGTACCCAGAGCCTGGCGGGCTGCCTTCCACTCTCAGTGTTCAGCAATAGCCACGTTACTGAGACTCATAGACATACTAACTCAACTGTTTGGGAAATCCAGATTTAAATGATGAAGGTCATGTCAAACGATTCCTTCATAGTGAATTTTATCCGTTCGTTGTACAACCATTGAGTTCTCATTTTTCTCATGCTTCTACAGCGTTGGTTTTAGCTTTTCTTGTCCTTGAAGATAGTATATTTACATAAGTTAGTATGCACTTTTAGTGTGGACTGATTCGGCAAAAACGTTAAGGAGGCCATTACTTGTTACCATTAATAGTCATCGTGAGGCTAGTTTCAAAATTAGGAAACTGCATTAAAATTGACTGTCCAAAATAACATCTACATCCACGAAATACCGTGAAAGCCACCACTTGGGCATGTGGCGCCGGGCAATTCCACACCAGGCACGCAGTACTCATTCCAGTTTAAATCAGAACCGCACACGCCAGGACGCCAGGCGCAGGCCGAAAGCAGTCAGGACAACAGTGCGCAGTCAAGCCAGAAACTAGGAGAGTGATGCGTAGAACAACATGCTACCATGCAGTGCACCACTCAAGATACAACTACTGGTTAGTATTATTAATGCGACAGATAAATAGCACTACAAGGTACTAAAACATGCAAGATTATACCAAGCCGGAGATCACATGCGAGGTTAGTAGCTAATAATCATGTTAAGATATTCATCACTGCTGAAAAAACCTATTTAACCGAGTCAGTATTCTAGAACTGATCTATCGCAACTATAATGGTCCCTTATTGTACGTGGAAAAAATGAAATTTTAAATCTATCGTTACTGCAGTCTATTTCCTTAATCTAATCCTTCCTGTGAATATTTCTACTATAATAGTTTGGCTCTAGCAAAATATGTTGAACGTCCGGTAAAAAAAAGTCTACATCAAACTTTCGTAAAAGATTTAACCTATATTTTTGCATCTAACCTATATTTAGCATCTGTGCGACCGTCCAACTGACGGTGAGGGGAAGGTCTCTTCAAAGAGACGCAATCAGAGCCCAGTAATAAACTCCGTTCCGTCTCACTTTCCCGGCTGATTACATTCCACTCTGCAGAGGGACGCATTCTCCCGGGCAAGGGAACGGCATGAACGAGCGAGGACTGAAATCTCTTCCGAATCCTCCGGCGGCTTGCTAATCACGACAGTGCAAGCAAGCAACCTCCCAATCGCGCGGCCCAGATTAGAAGAAGCCCTCTCTCTCCATCCATTCGATACGATTAATCGATTCGCGCGAACGCTAATGGATGGACGAACGGCGCGCAGCGCTAATGGCGTCACTACTGCAAAGCACGAACACGCGATGCGAGCCCTGTCCCCAAGATACGAGAGATACATTCGTAGTGCGACGAGGGATTGATGAAGGAGCAATCAGTTCCCCTGTATCGAGGTCGTTAAATATCGATTGTATTATCCCAGGTCTTCGTCGCGTACAATAATCCGCAGTTAATGTGCGTATTTTTTGCGTATTCTCCATAAGCATGGCATATGAAACTTCCACTTTCTTAGGCGATATGTAGTAGAACACCATTTTCAAATGATAAACATAAGATATCGAACTGTATACGTAATTTTCAACTCGTACTACACGAGTTTCAATTGACTAGCAGTCATCATCAGGTGAAATATACACCCATGTTGTTGTACCTGAGCAGAAACAATCGTATCTGATGATGACTGCAAGACAGTTGAAACACGTGTAGTACGAGTTGAAAATAAAGTATGCAGTACGATATCCTTTGCATATCATTAATAGCATATGTAAGTTGTATAACATTATTGTTGATTTGGCAGAGAATTTGCATTAGAAATGATGACTTTTTGACTTCAATCTTTTCAGGCGTAATCTTATGGAAGTCCATTATTGAATAAATAATGACAACACCAACTATGCTAAAATCCACTGAGTTCTTTATTGTTACAACTAGTTTCAACGCTACTGTGTCATCTTCAGGTACTGATTGATCTTCAGGCGTTATCTTCAGACAACTGAAGTTGACGCAGTAGCGTTGAAACTAGTGGTACCAATAAAGAACTCTGTGGATTCAAACATAGTTGGTATTGTAGTTATTTATTTATGACGACTTTTTCCCCAAATTCTCAGCTTTACATGGGTGTGCATTGGCAGTAAACGCTCAGTAAGCTCATTAATGGCGGCTCTGTGGTGGACATGTTCATTTGCAGGTTTCCGTGGCGTTCAACTGATGATATCGACATTTTCCGGGTTGCGTCCGCATATTTTGTTGGAAACACAACAGTTTCCAACCAGATGGCGTCCTTCACATGAGGAGGCCAGCAGCTATAGCCACAGGGTAGCTGGCAAAACTGCTGTTTCCAACAACATATGCGGACGCAACTAGAAAAATATTGATACCATATGGTGGATATGGTTGCGTAGAGCCATATCGATAGAGCTATGTATATATCGAATCGGACGATTATACTCTCAGAGCCACCAAGTAATTTTCGATTTTGCTCGATATTACTCTGAGTCAATACTTGGTGGCTCTCAGAGTAAAATCGAGGCTAAATCGTTCGATTCGATATATCCGTAGCTCTATTGATATGGGTCACCGCAACTATTTCCAGGATTGGATTGGATTTTGGGAAGGCGACCGACAGCTAAGGTCAATCGCTCCTTAGGGAACAGGTAAGGGAGGAAGGGTGGATAGAAACTCGGCGTCGGCATTGGTTTGCTCTTCACGAAAGGCACCGAGGGGACCCCGGTTTAACGTCTCATCCGACAGACGGAGTACTGTGTTTGAAGTGCCCTCCACAAGACACCATAGTAGGGATAGGTATTCCTCTGAAAAACATCCTCTTCTACAGGGATTTGAACCCTGGCCGTCCGCATGGTTATCCAGTACTCTAGCCACCATACCAAAGTGATTCCCGCAATCATTTCCACCACATGATATAGTCATTTTTTGGGCTGCGTCCGCATATATTCGCAACGACGTGGAATTTTGCGTGCCAGATCATTCATTCAATGGAATATTGGAAAATTATTCATAAAATATTCTTAAACATTAACGAAATGCATTTTTGTAGGTACTCATATGTGAACATAGGGGAGAGGGGATTGAGTGGGAGAGGAAGAGGAATGGACGGATAACTTGAAGGACTGTGTGTGTTTGGCGGGGACTGAGGGGGGGGGCGAGAAGGAGTTTGGGATGGGGGTTGATGGCGGGGAGGCTCCGAGCGGGGTGATGGATAGGCGAGTAGAGTGTTGCCCACGGCTGAAATCGATTTCAAGACAAATCGGACGTCAAAAGGACTGGAGGAAACGGCGGAGGAGGGAATATACATGGGGATGGATGTTTACGTGTGGATCCAAGATGTGAAATGAGTGGAAAATGAAACACGGGCCCTGTTTTTCGCGAGGGCCCGAGGGGAGAGAAACGTGTGGATAAAAGGATGTGTTGGTGAGGAGGAGAGAAATAAGCACGTGAGGCAAGGATGAAGCGGAGTCGGCGGTGCATGCGAAATAAATACGCGAACACATTTCTGCATCGATTCCATCGCAAGAGGGAGTGACGGGTAGAGTGGATTGGCAACGGATGGGTACATAGGATTGACCGCAAATGGGTCCCACAAGGACTGGATGTAAAACAACTCCATGCATAGTGATGCGGAAAGGTGGACCATCAAGACGCCATAAGACGAAGAAATACGCGCGGAAATCAAAAATATACTCCACAGAAGCGATTTCTGCGCATATATGTATGAATTCCTAAATTGGACCGACTGCATAGTTGAGTTAAGAAAATTTGGAAAGGATAGAGTAAGCCCTTACTCTTCTGTTAGCAGCGGTATTGTTTCTCATAATTCATTACAAACTCAAGATAAAACTCTTCGTAAAGACTGAATTTGACCAAATCATAAAGAGTCAGTTAACGCAATTCGGTAATTCGGTGCAAAGTTGTATGAAGAAAATTTGGAAGGGACTTAGGAAGGTCTTACTCTTCTGTTGGCAGCAGTCTCGTTTCCCATTCTTCAGTACAAAGTCAAGATCAAACTGTTCTAAAAGATTGAATTCAGCCAAATCATACAGAGTCAATTAACGTAATTCGGTACTTCAGTTGAAAAATAATATTGATTTTGGGTTGATATCAATATACACCTCAGACTACAACAAAACTTTGAGACTAAAATTTTGCGCCACATTGCATGGTTGTCAAGACATTTGTTTATATTTTAATTACTTTTTATATTCCTTATAATAATCCTTATCCTTCATTTTCCATTTGTATACATCTGGGTTTGATAATATTTTATTTGTTAATACTATCTTAATATTTATTTCCTAAATTATTATTTTTATAGACTTATGGGAATTACATTTAGCATTGAAATAGAAGTCAAATTTTACACAGTTCTTTATCAAAATCCATGGTTGTTCTATCACTGCTTCCACTAATTTTTCTAATTTTTTCCTCGGGTTTCACTGCCATTTTCTCACACCCTACAAATCATCACGAGCAAGAAGGAGGATAGAAATCTGATGACGTTTCAACAAAAGGAATCCTGAGTTAAGTCTTTGGTTTCACAAATGAAAACGGTACACGGAGAATCAAGCAAACACGGAAATAAGAGATCTTTACAAAGAACATCCTACTAGCTGACCCGTGCGAATATTTCGCACGGTATGAAGCTTCTTCCTGTCTCTTCCTTCTTTCTTCCTGTTCTTTTACCTGTCGAATATTTTGCACAGTATGCAGCTTCTTCCTGTTTCTTCCTTCTTTCTTCCTATTCTTCTGTCGAATATTTCGTACACTATGCAGCTTCTTCCTTCTTTCATCCTGTTTTTCTACCTGTTTCTTCCCATGGACAATTATATGTTATTTATGTTTGTGTTAAAAATACATAACGTAAACTTAAATGGTAAACGGTCAAACTGATTGCATGTAGAATGTAAACAATCTAACTAAACGATATATTAATAGATGCGCCTCCTACAGTCTTTTAAGCATGAAACCATAGCCAACATATTAGTTGATTATAATGTCAAGATGGCCCTATATAATTTTTTAACAAAAACTTTAATTTTAAATCATTTGTCTATTTTTCGTCAATAGCGGGGAACATAAGCTTTAAAACGATGTTTGAATCGTTAATTTTGATGAAGAATTATGGGAGTTATTGCGTTGCGACAAAAAAACACCTTTGAGAAATAATATATATGATAGTGGCATGCACAGGATCATGAATAATAAAATGGACTGGCCATGTGATGCAAAGGGAGCAGGGTGGACTACAAAAGAAAGTACACCTACATACTATCCTGCGAGACGCAGCATTGGCATGCGGCAAGGAGTGTTAGGACACTAGCTATGTTAAGATGTAAGGGATACGGTTTTGGGAGGTGAAATGGTGACGTGTATTATGGGAGTGTATTTAGTGGAGCTCATTTTTTGTTAAGGTCGCGTAATATGCGCGGAAAAAACGAGTTTTTGTACCTATCTGTTCGGTAGTGTATTTCTCTTATTTTATCGCTTCTTTCAAACCTAGAGCTGAAGTGAGGCGTCATGATAATATTCTGTGAGTCGCACTGAATCACACCAGTTCTGAATTTCTCAAGCAAGCTAAGCCTAGTGTTTAGCCTCCGAGTCTATAGGAGTTCTTACTTTAATCCCTCCAATGGTTTCGAAACACTATATGTACGTTCGTTACCGTTTTTTTATTGAAGCAAGCTCTCAAAAGCAAGTTCATGAGCAAGAAGGAGAAAAGAAAGGTTATGATATTTCAGCAAAAAGAATCCTGAATGAAGTCTTTGGTCCCACAAATGAAAACAGCATATCGAGAATCAAGCAAACACAAAAATAACAGATATTTACAAAGAATATGCCATAGTGGCATGCGTAACATCAAGAAAAATTAAATGGGCAGGCCACATGAAGTGAAGGGAGTAGGGTGAACTACTAAAGAAAGTAGAACCAGATGGAATAAGGCCTCCTGGAAAAGCGATACGAAGATGGTGGGATGGAGTCAAGTCAGACATCAACCGGCTGGGAGAACATGGGATGAAGCAGCAGACAGAGAAAGATGGAGTCACTTGTGGGTGAGGCAGAATTCCAGCCTGGGAATAGATGGCCATGGGAGTAGGAAGTTCCTTTTTCATTATTGATCTATAACCACAAGCCAAATATGTCAAGAGCAAATTAAATATAATGAACTGGTAGATTTTAATTCGGTAGTAGAATTTCATGCAAAATTCAAAACGCATGGACGAAATAATGCCGATCGAATTATCTATTCAAAATTAATGCCTATTAAGAAATATGTGCTTTCACCTAAGCCAAATGCAGAATGATGCCAATGCAACTGCAACGTTTCTCTAGAATATCACAGATAGGGACTATCGATTAGCACGGTTACATTTCAGATTTAACGAAGGAAACAAATCAAATTCCCGCATAACTAGCTATAAAGAGTTTCTGTAACTCCGAATGGGGACTGAAAAACATGTCTCAAAAGTAGGATTAAGTTTCCTCACGTGTTCCGATAACATTCGAGACTTTTCGGCCACGTGTGCTTAAGAAAGTTTCATGAGAGTGGACTAAACGAGCACGCGAATACAGACAATATTAATTACGATAGACATTTTTATGAAGAAAAATACAGAAATCAACATACTGCAGTCGTCATAAGAAGAAGAAATTCACGCGGAAATCAAAAACATACTCCACAGATGCGATCTCCACGCATGTATGTGTGAATCCAAAAAATTAGACCCACAGAAAAGTTGTACGAATAAAATTTGGAATGGTCATAGTAAGCTCTTACTCTTCCGTCTGCTTAAATCAAATAACTGAATAACTTCAAATGTAAACGATGAATTAAAAATATCAAATGTGTATTCTACCCATATACTAAAAGAAAAAAACCATCATAAAAATATGAAAGTAAACTTTTAACGAGTGAAGTCAAACGTATTAGCAGTCATGTCCCTAATTACACTAAAAAACTAGATTGGAGTAAATGATTTATAATTAACACAATTGAAAGCGTATATATAATTATTTGTACAATATTCCCTTGACTATTTCCATCAAATATGCACGTGGGAACATGTGCTGACTATAGTTCTTCGTGTAAAGCAGAATTCGCTATGGCAGGCCGGTAGCTTCACTTTGTAAGATGTGATATAGGATGTGCTGAAAAACGTCAGAAAAGAATGTCATTATAGTTATTCCAGCTATTCATCTGTCTTTAGATGACCCAACCTCGACTGAATGAGAGATTGTCTTCCTTAAACACATCAACACATTAAAAAAGCTATGACGCGTTCTCTCGAGCATTAGTTTTAAAATTTAACATCTTTTCTTAAGTTCAACACGAAACGTGACGATATTGCTGTTAATATCTATTTAAATTTTGTATTCGGATCCGCTAACGCTTTTAGAAATTGGACAAATGGGCCATTAACTAAATTGTTGATGCGCCGACCAATCCAACAACTAACTAACGAACAAATAACGGTCAGGGGAAAAGGGCCAACGAGTATAATTGCTCTCTTCAACACTCCGGTGTTTGGCATTCACTCTGTGCGGCATTTAAGTGGCTTTTCACGATGCCCCACGCTACTCTCTCAATCATTGCCCTAGCACTCATGTTTATCATGTAACTGAAACACCTTTTTGAGTCCCTATTTCAATTCAGATTAATCAAACTAGTTATAGTGGGATATAATTTCATCTAAACTCAACGAATTAGGCTTCATTTTAAAGAAAAACATATCACCATTCCAGATATAAAAAACTATCAGCCATTTACTGCAGCTTTTTTGAGATATTTAATAGGGAGAAGCTGTGTTCCAAGAGAAACGACACGTGTTTATACTTCAGAGCAACTAAGCCTGTTGTTTGTATGCTTGAAGAACTATTTAAAAAAATAAATAGATTAATAATCGAAGTAATTTTCAGAAAATCACAAATAAACCTTCTGTGGTAAAGGTGGTTTCGTGGTATGCCAAGAAAACAAACAAGTCAAGTTAAAAGCTAATAAAGACCTGTTTATTTGTTGACTGACACTTTTTGTAACGTAAAACTATATTTTTGCACCTTTAGCACTAAAGTATTTACTTTAAGATTCTTACAGGTACTGAATAATAAAAATTCAAATGTTGCTTCACTAGTAACGATGAAAATATCTCGTTTAAACTTGTTTAGCGGCTAAAAGAATGATGAATACTAATTGGTCCAATTTCGCTAAAAAAAGACAAGATAGATCCATGCGTAATAGAACTCAGTAGTTCATGATGAATAGGTGAGCGCTTTAAAACGTTTACGGTAACTCGGCAAAAAAACGACAACGAAGTAAAACATTTTTCTTCAAACGTTCAGACCGATCGAAACAAGCAAAGAAAAAATTATATATTTTCAACGTAATAAGCATCTTCTTTTCTTTTGATGCTCGCAGTTAACGCATGAGCGATTTTCGCTCGACGATCAGAGGGATACATCATTAATTTAAACGTTGCAATCATCGAAACCTTATTCCTCTCGCCTCGTTAAAAAATAAAACTTATAAAAATAAAATATTGAACCTGAAGAGGACTCCTAACTACGCAGCATTCTAAATAGGAGGAAAAATAAGGTAAACAACGGAAGCTGGCAGCTGCCCGCTCGGCAAGGGAGGCCGGCGTGTAGTATTTTAAGGGTCATTAGTTCCCATTATAAACGGAATGACAGCAATTAATCAACGGGATTCGGAGCAAATGAACCGCGGCGTGCGGACTAATAGGAAGAAGAGAGCGTTAAAACACACTTACTTGCGCCACGTCGCGATGAACAAATTGACCCGGCCGAGGAATAAAATGGAAAATCTAGGCTAAAAGGGTATGGGGCGTGCATCGGGTGAAGTTTTTTTAGAAAGGGGGTGGAAAAGATTGTGCAGATGGGGGTCACGGATTGCCCGGTTGGGAGGGAAGCGGGTGGAAGGGGAATAGTGACCCCATTCACACCCCTTTCTAACTCAATGTACGTAACCCTACTCAAAATCTCCCACCCCCCTGGGGGTATTCCATCCTTTTTTTAGACCGGATCTCGCATTTGCGAGATAGCGGAAGAGGAGGAGGAGAAGGAGGCGGAGGAGAGGGAGATAACCTGTCCTCCTGTATTTATTCCTTTCCTCCCTAACCCACGAGCAAGCCAACAAAGGAACGGGGGCTAGAGAGGAGGTGAAAACTCTGGGAAGAGAAGATGGGAAAGTCTGAGGACGGAGCTCCATTGGCGAAGTCTGGTTCGAATACCTCGCCGTAATCCCTTTATTAATCTCAGGACCGAGGACGGCAATTCCAGGACGCCAGACTTAAAAAGATATTTCAAGGCTTAAGGAACAAACACAAAAGGGCTAGGAATAAAATCCCTTTTGTTTGTCGGCTCAGGACAAAATGCAAGGTTTTAAAAGGAAGACGGAGGACGGGAGGAGGCTGTCCACGTATATAAAATAAAATAATAAACTTGATTCTCGTACGGGAGGAGTACAGGCTAAATTTCCCTGAAAGTGGACTCCGTTAGGAAGAAACTGAAAACGAACCGTTCCACGCATCGATTTATTGATTAAAAGAATTGATAAGACATAGGGTAAGGGGTTAAATACCAGAGCACAAAAGAGCAAATGGATGAATTGGATTAGCGCATACTTTTCGATTACACTTCGTGTTCCTATTCTGCAATTAAAAATAACTAAGTTGGGCTTCTAAACTTTAGCTTAAGTACTGAACTTTGCTGCATATCTATTAGTACCGACAGGGGTCATCCGACAAATCACAAAACGAGCGAATTCCATTAGTACAAATTTATTGCGACCTAGGTTTCGCTTTTTACAGTATCATCAAACGCGAAATCTAAGACGAAATAAATTTACTTGTGGAATATGCTCGTTTTAAGATTTATCAGAAATGTTTCTGTTACACAGAATATCGTCGCAATCTTCAGAAATTGGACAGAGGTCAATTTAACCACTTAGAAATAATTTTCTTTTCTATAGGGAATTTGACGATGTCAATTCCAATAATATGCAAATTGTTTATAAATTTCTTTGATTGAATAGTGAACATTACTTTCCAAGAAAAAAACGGTTGATATTATCATACTATTATTCGCTATTTCAGCGTATAGGATGCGAAGTTCGTGTCTGTCGGTTCATCTTGCAGCGATTCACCCTAGGGCATTGATGTTTGGCTGCCGACATGTCTTTAATATTTCAACGAAGGACAATAAAAATCCAGTCCAAAATGTCAAAACTCGAATAAAACAGGATAAATGTAGCCTGAGGTCATAATGATCCCTCTGGTACTAACCGGTAGAAGGCAATATACATTAAAAGCTATTACTGCTAAGAGGTCTTTATTTTCACATTATATTCTCCTATTAAAAATATAAGTCTCCAAATATGCTAGAGCTGGAACGATTCTGTCATCAGTAATGGGTTGTCAAAAATGATGGCAAACATAGTAACATTGCAAAATTAGTACGTTAGCCAGCAAGCGCTGTAGAAGTATGAGGGTCCAGGAAGATGAGGAACTGCCTTCCGCTTTTAGCATTAACCAGCATGGCAAGTGTCCTGTCCATACACCTCAAAGATTTGGTACGATATTTGGTATATTTTAGCATCCACAGTAAAATTTTGGATCGTATTATTCCCCATTAAGGGGTAAATCAGGAAATATACAATCGAGTGACTTCGAAATATACGTCAGGTAACAAAAGTCTACGTTTTATGATTATCGTTAAATTACCAAAAACCAATTCAAAAGCATTCAATTTTTTCACTTTTATAAACATATTACCAATTAGCACACACGCGCAGAGTTTCCAGCAAAACGGCATCTAAACAAAAATATCTCCGACCGCCTTACGCTGCGAGGTTTTGAAAATATGGGCTGAGAGGGCAAGTGACGAATTTAAACTCTACCTCAATGCAAAGTTGTTTTTAAAGATAGAAAGCAGACTTCGAAGGAAACCAGGGAATCCTCACGAAGAGGCACCCATTGAAGTATGCCATCAACTCTATGAATCACTTCAATTTATAGCATTTTTTTAAACAGGGCTACCTTAAACGATCTCAACATATTTGGTGAACCTTATTCAACTCAAAATGAAAAGAATATGAAAAAATGTACTGAGCATCGATAAAAATCGATATCTGTGCTCAAGTAATAGATTGAAGCGTCCAACAATATTTTACCAAAAGTCCTAATTTATTCAATTTGCTGTTGTATCGCGCACCGTAGCCGACGGCAGCGCTGCATTACGTTAAGCGGAGTGAGGCGAAAGCTCGGCTGGGTAACAATTTCGCCCTCGTTAAATTTGATCTTCAGTTCGAAATGCAAGTGCGAGTGTTTTTGAGGGCATACGAGAGAGGTCAGGCAAATGCAAGAGCCATTCTAACCCAAATTCACCTGATGCTTTAGCGGCGATAAACTCACCGTGGGTTGAGCCTCCAGATTGAAAACATTAACAGGCAGTCTAGTTACATGCTGATGGCCAAGCGAACGGTATCTGAGTGTAGAAAGATAACGCAGATAAAAAATGACTTTTATAAACAGTAATAAAATGACGATCGAGTATTTGCTTTCTCATTGGGTACCCTACTCACGGATATTATGGCATATTTATTTCTAGTCGATTGAAGCACTAGTAATATTGAGCGTGGATTATTAAGCTAACCTAGTTGAACAGATCCAGCAGCTTATAACCTGAAAATGCCCTTAGTTATCATTTAAAAAATTTATGATAAATTCGTTTCTATGTATTAATAAAGAGGCACATAATTTCTAGGGAAACAGCTAATTTAGTTTATTTTATGAAAGCAAGATACAAGTTATTCGGGCATTTTACACAAAGTCCCCATAAATTTACACATCTATCATCCTCCAAGCCTTGCAAATAGCACGCAAAATACTCAACCGAAAGATTTGCAGCTAGAGCATATATGTCCAAAATGCTGCAGCCATTTCACAAGAAAACGTCCTGCATTGCAGCAGAAGTATGACTCTACAGCGTTGCAATGAGCAACAGAAAAATACTCCGCAGCGACAGTAATTATTTCTAGGGAATCCGGATTTTTAAATGACTGCCAGGTTCCTCCACGCGCATTCCCACCCAAGCTCGCATGCATTTCCCTTCAGTTCGTGCAATTCGCGCCGAATGGGCGCGGCCGCCGTTCCCGGCATCCCGTGTGTCTCCCCTCCCCCCTCTCTCCCTCTCCCTCGTGCATCAACTTGCGTTCTTAGCTTTGCAGTCCTGCGCTCACTTTTTCCACCTCATTTCACCCAAGTAGGTTGGAATATACTTGAGGGGGCGCCACAGGTCCCGAGTATCGAAGCGTGGCAGGAACAGAAAGCTAGGATAGACCACGCCCACTTTGACCAAAACATTGACATCAGCATTGGGATCAATCATTAAGTTGTACTTTTTTTTAGGAGAAATTGATCCAATCATAAAAACAGCAATTAAAAACAGGCATCACTAAATTAAGATAGTGATTCTAAAATTTGATATGGTTTAAGATGACTTTAATTTTATTTACTTTTGAAAGGAATAAAAATTTTCAGTAGTTGCAAAAACAAACAAATATATTCTAGCCGAATCGTCATTATCTAATAAAAATAAACTCAGACGGAACTCTGGAGAAATATTTAATTGTAAATATATAATATTTTATAATCTCAATTATGTAAACCTGGCTGAAACGTTTTATAATGTGCAATGTTAATCCTCACTCAGCCCGAGAGAGGCACAATCAATAAGTCAAACGTCGCGTCAGCAAATGATAAATACCACAATTCATCAATTTATCATTGGATGTTCATTTGATATATGTCTCCATAAGAAAATATATAGTACCAAGAAAAGGAGTATAGATTAAGTTATATAGAAAACTCCGATAAAAACTTGGAAATTTAGTATAATACACAACTCCCGCACATAGAAAACCTGCATTTCTCACATTTTATGGAATCTCAAAATTATTACCCAGATATCTTCTTCTAATGCAAAATAACAAGCTGTTGAACCTTTTGATCAGCCAGTACGAAAATTTTAACTCAAGAAGAGTTGCATCAACTCAACACTGCATCTTCCTGACATTATATAGGTACAATAACAACCAATAAAAATGATACAGGGCGGGGCAGGCAATTAGTTGGCGATAAAAGACTTGTGTCAAGAAACTGACAAACCGGTGGAATTTTAACCACACAGAGGAATGGTAAATGCCGCCTTTAGCATAGTTAAAGAAATCATTTTATTAGCATGCCATGTGAAATTTGACAGGGTATGGCTGCACAACTTTGACTATCCTCTCAGGTTTATATCAAGAATCTTACGTAATGTCAAAATGAAAAGTCCATCCCGTTTAAATTCAAAGGGAACCATTGAGAATACATTCAACGTTACTCGGCGAGATATTGTGGAACATCATCGTAAATTGGAGAAGAATTAAAATTGATAATGTCCACTCGGTTATTTATTTGTGCAACGCGTTCCGACACTTGAAGCGTCATCATTAGGTGAATTTTTCATTGATCCCGATTATGACGCTTTAAGCATCGAAACGCGTAGAATAACTTAAAAACTGAGTGGACATTACCAACTTTTTTCTTTCAAAATTCAGAAACTATTGAGGATCAGGATCAGAAATTCACGTAATTCTTTAGAAAATGCGGTATCATATCTTCTCATAAAAATATTCACACTCGTTGGGAAGGAATCAAAAGGATAAATAAAAAAATATTCCAACCTCCTCGCATTCAACCACTCTCCTTCACTTCCAGCGATCTTCTTCCGCTAACATAACCGCAGCGCTGCACTCCCGCTCGAAAAACGCATGAGTCTTTTACATTCCACCTTCTTTTTATTCATTTTCCATTCCGTTCCCAGCCGAGTGGAATCTACGGGAGAACACTTTCGTTTCCCGATGGGTCCACATCCTCTTATCTTCCGAGAGGCAGCCACGCGCCTAGCAACGTGTACTTAGGGAGAGGCCTTTGGTGGTGCTAGCAACGGTCTCCAGAAAGGCACGTGGATAGGATAAAAGGGTGCTCTTCGGAGGGCCGTAATATTTAAATACATTTCTTGGAGCTCGATTACGACCGCGGCTTTGGTTATCGCGATGAAAAAAATAGAATCTCTCTCAAAAGGCGCTCTTGGATTCGGTGGATTTTCGTCTCCACCCGAATAAAACTTCTTCTACGAATAAAATTCTTAGGGCCGTTGAATATCCTACCCAAGCGTCTTTGTTGATATTACCATTCAATGAATGGCAATAAAAGGATTGCAAGTTTAAAAGAATGATAACTGCACAATCTAGGTGTCTTTGCAGATTCAAACGTTTACCCATTTGCGTATATTAGAGAACACTGAGAAATATACTCTTTGCTTATGTGCATTTGAAAAAAATTACGTCGACTTCAAGAAAATATGGAGTAATCTTTCCTTTTAGAATCAACGTGGAAAATGTTCGATTTATTTTAAATATAAATTGATGAATTATATGACATATTCCTAGGTTTAAAAACGTTCACTCACTTTTGAACTGATTGGCTACAGGTGATGTCTTCAGATCATAATAGCAAAATGACCGTTAGCAGAGTAGTTTGTTAAGATATGCCATAATTTCTGATAAATTATGAATAATGACCATTTAGCACTCTTCCGAGAGTCAAAATGGTGAACTTGGTTCGAAAAGCATATTATTACCTCCTGTCAATGTGTTGTGACATTAATTATGACGCTAGTGGGCTACCAAATACCCCTTTATATTTAGTTTTAAAGCCAAGAGAGAGGTCAAAAAACTTGCCGTTAACTAGTATATCAGTAGAGACAAGTTAAAGTAAACATTCACGCGGCCAATTTTACTAAAATATAGAGAAAAATGTGGGAAGGAAATACTATAAATATGGTATTAACATGGCTTGAAAGACACAGAGTCTTTTTGAGCCAGAAGTATGTTTTACATAGTTGCTTTCAAAAGAGGCAGTTGAACATGAATTAAGTTTTTAAGCTAAAAACATATTCTGTATTGCTGTTAGAGATAAAGGTAAAAATAAAAGTGTTATTGACTACTATGTTGAACAAAAACGGATGAAGAGAGGTATATTAATACAATGAAGAGGGGTATATTAATTCAAGTTTATAAGATGTGCATCAGAGACCGATATTTAAACCCGAAAGTCTCCCGCGGTGGCCATTTAAGTACGTTTTTAAGTCAGATAAAATCTTTCCTGTATTTACAACGGAATGTTGACCGAGGGGAAAAAATACCAATTCTATCATTTAAAAAATAGAAATTTCCCTCGTCAAACAGAAGATTGCCTATGAACGAGAAAATTCGCCATAAAACTTTTGGATTGATATATATTTAGCCTAGCTCTTTTTACCATTGATTGGGGCCATTGAAAATTATTAAAAATTCATCTCTTACCCGTGCGAAGCCGGGTGGCTCTTCTAGTCCTCTACAAGAAGACGATCAATTGGAATTGGAATTCGCGGAGACTGTCGTCGGATCAGTGGAGAAGGAAGAGAGGCGACTTACGCCTCGACCCACTGCTCGTTTGACGCGCCATCTGCCGCCGCCTCCTCGAGGCGTAGGCGATCCGATCCTAAAAGGGAGGAGGGAGAGCGGACCTTCCCACCGTCCTATATTCGAGGACTCGAGCCTTGTCGTCCCATGCGCGGGAATGCAAGGAGAGGACGTCCAAAGGTGGGAATTTGGAAGCGCCAGACGCTGGAGGGGGTAAAATTCCTTACGCCATCTGACAAAGAGTAGAAGGAGGAGCAAGAAAGAAGGCCGGAGGAAAGGAAAGGACTGGCCCGAGATGGGTGAGAGGCAGTGAAACTGCAAACACTTGAAGAACGCCGGTCGTGACGCATGAAAAAAAGACGACGTCAGAACCGCCGGGGGATTGGAATTCCAGCCGTGAGGAGAGCGAAAAAAAACCGTTGCAAGGGTAAGGTGACAGCAGGAGTCTGTGGGGCAGGGGTTCGAATTCCACGGAAGTCAAAAGCGGGACGATATGGTGGCATATATGGTGAGGGGTAGGGAAAGGCTTAGGGGTACGGGGCGCTACGCCGCCGAGGCCCTGAGGCTGGGCACCAGCCTGATTTATGAAGAGTTCTTTCGTCATTAATGCATTGATACCGAATGCTCTTATCCAGAGTTGCGAGAATAAATGAATCCAAAGCGAAAACCCGATACCGGGACGGTACCAAATGAGCCCATCTAATTAGCACGCGATCCATAAACACATTTAGGACCGACGACAGAAGCCATCTTGAAAAATTGGTTTCCAATGATGGAATCACATATGCCCTCATGAAACTTGCTACGCAGTAGTTTTGGTGCTCGGCATACACCTACCTTCACGATTATACAAACCAAGGAGATGAATCTCGTCATGAAATAAATCATTTGACCTGGCAGGGATTCGAACCAGCATCTCCCATTTTCCGGTCAGGTGTGCTGGCCATTTACACCACCAAGACTGATGAAATTGCACCAACAGTCTTTGTTGCATTAACTTTTAAACCATAAGTAAGCCCAAAACACAATCAAGGTTATGGTAATATTACTTTCAGACATACCACACCTGTAATTTGTAGAAGTATATTCAAATCCGGGTCAAGTTAAATGATTTTTAGATATATTTTTCGCAAATTTCATCTTATTCGTGTATATATATGTTCCCGCGCCGGTGACTGCGCACCACATCATTTTCTAGATGCAATGATTAGAAAATTCACGCTTATTAAACTTTCATTTTTATTATTTAACAGTGAAAATAAACTTCCTCAGAAATAATTCTAACTCTCTGAACTTGAAGGAAGCATCAACTTTTTCAATGGAAAAACTGTTGAAAAATAATTTTTGAGCAAATGATTTTGATTCTATCTATGAACCCCAGGGTATGTAATCGATTTGATATTTAGACCACAGCTTGTGTTTAGAACAAAAAGGTCACTTCTGATATTCCGCAGTTTTCAGATTATTTCTAAAGCCCTCTCATTAAAAAAAATAGTAATCTGATTTTTCACCAGTGTTATTGAGGTCATTCATGTCGCTTCCGCATTATCAAACTACATTAGGTATATAAATATATACATATACACAAATTCCGATCGTGAGTACCTAACCCTTTGTAAGGGATAATTTCCTATTCCCAAGTATTGGCCAATCAGAATTCCAACCGCAATGATAATAATTAGCACTCATAAAAATGCTAATACTATACCCTTTATGAAGTTTTTTGCCCACACGGTCAATTCTGCCATAGCATTTTTGAGTATGCATTAACATAACTACAAATCCGTTTTAATAACTAAAAGTAAAAAAAAGAAACCAGATCCCTAGGCATTTCGTTATGATTAAATCTAATGCATTGAATTAAAAAATAGGTGTTTCGCGCTTTTTCGTCCATATACCCTCTCGGTCCACAAGCAATCGCATATGTACCATTTTTTATTCCATTTATGATCTTTATCTGTATTAGGTTGTAATATAATTGAGAGTCGTAGACTACACGGTAGACATAGGTTATATGAATCATTCTGTTCATCCAAAATTTCTGAGTGCAGCGGAGGCTATATTTTAACCCCACATGTATAGTTTGCAGCAATTTCTAGTTTACATAGTTTTTTCCTAGCTCTTGTTGTCTGGTGCAAATTATTCAGCAACTTTCTCCAGGAATCTGGAGTGTGCTGTTTCACCAAAAATTTAAAGAAAAAATGGTTATGCTTCACTAATGGTAATAAGTTACTCAATACCCAGTTGAGTCGTAATGGATGTTTATCATGGATTTCATATTTGCTTAAGATAATCGGCTTTAACGATGCTATCAGTCGTCAAGCGGACGGTTTAGTACTTGTATTGTTCGTGGATGGATATTTTCAGGGTAATCCAAAGTTATGACCATTACCAATAGGCCAATGTCTACCTGTATTTCCCCGTTTATGTAATTGAATAAACAAGCATATGTAATCAAATTAATTGGAAAAAATATCAATATGATACTATTTTAACAAGTTGCCGTAAGGCAACATGTTAAAATTGCATTTTATTCTCAAGAAAAATAACCGGGAACATGCCATTCTTACCAATTTTATCCAAATTATCCCTTAAAAATGCACTTTCAAGCAGTTTTGCAAAGTTTCAAGCAGTTTTGTACATAAATAAACGAAAATCGCTCCGGCCACCTTAATTACTCCATGTGACAACGCCCTGCCACATGACTTGACGTAAATTTTCAAGAAAGAAGTCTAGGAAAAAACATTTTTGAGTACCGCCGCTGGGGCTTCCGTCGACTCATGTCACTGTGTGCGGCTGTAAATAGGAGAAGAACCCGCAGTAAGAGATTCGGATCCGTCCCCGGGCCCAAGCGAGCAATTGCGATAAAGTATGCCAAGCCGGCGGCGGCTACCGCAACGGGAACCCACAACCAGAGTACGTATGACACTTAAGGGAGCCATCGAATGGCAGTGGAACGAGGCTTTAAGGAAAAGAGCGAAGGCTGTGCACAGCCGCAGCGAACAGCCTCGCGTCATGAACGGGAAATGATGCGAAATTAAGGGATATTGCGCCGTGGACTACGTCAGACACTCACAAGTAATTCCTCTATTTCGCCATCAAACACGGAATCTAGCCAGCTGGAACAATGTGACTTTGTGAATGATAATTTAAAGAGAGATGAAACTATAATAAAATTAAATTTTACGTCTTAAATAGGAAAATTAAAATTCCGTCTAATTAAAAGCATCAACTCAATGCGCATGATAAATAATGATTTTTAGCGTAAAATAATTGCAAAATTCCTCATTATTGAAAGGAATAAATCGAATATCGATAAATCCTTATTATAATTCCGCAACTATGCATATAAACACTAACCCAAAATTAAATAGCATAACCTTAATAATCAAAATGAAATGTGTGCCCACTTTGTTATCCTTGGAAAGCGCCACTTCACGACATTGCATATTGAATCCCTCTTAAAAAGTGGACCAACTTTTTTAATTAAGGATCCAAACTAGAGTTTTTGGACCTCTTCCAATCGATAAGTTTTTTTCTATCCAAAATGGTTCTCTCAAATTTTGTCCTCAAATTTTTGATTCTTAACTATTTTCTTCACGTCAGATTTTAATATTTTTTCATAAACAATTACGCTATGGTGTAGAGCAGAAGCAAGAGCCTTGCTTAATTGCAAGATAATCCTGAGGTTAAAATTAGTTTTCTAATATCCTCTCATCACCTCTAGCAGGGTAGTTTATGAAATTAGAGACAGTAAAAATTCAGTTGAATATGCGTTGTTTGATCTTGACAGCACATTAAACAGATCCAAGATCGTGTGAGATGAGTTCTTTTCTCACCGATCGAGCGCACCTCAAGAGTTAAAAATCTCTGCCTTTATCCTCCAACCAGCAAGCAGTACCCAATTATTTCATTTTAGATGCTACTTTAAGCCATTACAAGAGCTAATGGTCCTTACCATTGATTGGATTGAATATTTGGGGAGGCGACCGACGGCTAAGGTCATTTGCGCCATAGGGGATAGGTAAGGGAGGAAGGGTGGATAGAAACCCGGCGTCGGCGTTAGCCTGCTCTTAACGAAAGGCGCCAAGGGAACCACGGCTTAACGTCTCATCCGACAGACAGAGTACTCTACTTGAAGTGCCCTCCACAAGACACTCAAGTAAGGATCGGGTTTCCTCTGAAAAACATCCGCCTCTGCAGGGATTTGAACCCTGGCCGCCCATGTAGTAGGCGAGTACTCTAGCCACCACACCAACCCGATCCCCCTCCTTACCATTGAGGAATTACTGTATGGCCCTATATATTTTATAGGAGAATAAGTGAAACCTCTCGGAGCTTTAGTCTAGATGATCGAATTCTCCATAAAGCTCAGTTGGTGAAATTGAATGGATGATTTGTACAGCCAAAGCGCTGAAAAAATGGATAGGTTTCCCAATAAGGGCATTGCAGATATTTAATAAATAGTTCTGTTTTAAGTTAAAGGCGAAAAACACCTGGAAAACAAGTTGCCAATAAAGAAAAGAATAGAAACAACAAATATATGTATGCATGAGAAACACTCTACGTTCGCTCGCCATAGTTTTTAACGAAGCGTAAAGCTTTTCTATGTGCTTTATTTACTACTTGTGAAAAATATTTCTGTCCAGGATCCCAATTGCTTGCGGCGTATTTGAGGTGTGGCCTAACAAGAGCAAAGTAGCAACTCTCTTTTAATTTTTCATCCGAAGACCTTCCTATTATACGCTTGATAAATCCTAGTTTGTTTAATGCTGTGCGGCATATGTCTTGTATGTGTGCTCTTCACGATATATCTGAATTTATGCTTCCTGGTATCTATACCCTTCCCATTACATTAGTAACGTGGCCGGTATATGTTGAAAAAAATTCAAGAAGTAGTGCGGTGGGTTGCAGATATTTTCGTATCAGCGATGAGATATTTCTCTTTAAGATGAAACCAAACTCATTGAGCGATAGGTTAAATGATATCTCGCTCTATCTTCAATAGGAGAAAAGACACAAGTCTTATGCGTTAAGGAGTCAACCACGCTCATCTCTAATCGATGGAATACGTGAAAGGCTTGTGTGGAGCATAGTTCTCCATGAATCGGAAATATGGAGCATCGGAAAAGCTGACCTGCTGTCTGAAAAGCTGAGGATGCTGAAGATAAAATGGACGGACAAATTAAGAAATGATGTAGTGTACAGAAGAGTAGAAGAGGAAAGGACCATATGGCACACCTTAGAGAAAAGAAGAAAAAGATGGATTGGACACACCCTGAGACACAATGGATTTGTGAAGAACATATTTGAGGGCAAAATAGAGGGAAAAGTCCCCAGATGAAGACCCAGAAATAAGTTTTGGATCAAATAAAGAGGAAAGTACATAGGAAGAGATACCAGGAGGTAAAGGAACTATCATTAGATAGGGAAGGGTGGAGGGCTGCAGTCAACCGATCCTTGGATTTAACGACCAATGAAATGCGTGTATGGTTAGCTGAGAACTGATAGATCGTGGGCAACGCATTTTCCTCCACGAACGAGGAAATGGGTCACTTTTTTCCGGCCAGTAGTTGTTGCCAGTGGTGGAACGCGCGGGAATGAATTGATCGCGAACGGGAATGAGTGTACAGTGAAGGTTAGAAGAGGGACAGGAAGCACGGGGAATGATGAAAAAGGCGGTGGCCACGGATTGCACGTGAAATTTGCACCGAGATCTCGCTCTGGATTCCGAAGAAAAATAGAAAAAAAAGAACGGAGCTTTTATTTGCATTTTTAAAATGCAGCCCATGGCCTGTTGTCGCTTACTACTACCTGGTGAATTTCGCATTTGTCCCTCCCGTGGAACGTCGTGATATAGGGATTGGAAATCGATGCGAACGAAGTACACGGCCTCAAATATTCATAAGGAAAGCGGAAATGTTCACCCAGCATACCTCACGAATATGCCCTCCACACACGGATGCATTATTCTCTTGCAAAAAAAAATAACCAACGCGTGTTTGAAACATGCGCGCTGGAACAAATGACTACCTTGCGAATCGCATATATATATATCCTAATTCTCCGTCGTATGAATCCCTATACACGCGGAAAATTTTGTGGATGAAATTTATTTCATGTTTGTATCCGCAGGGTAGATTTAGAGTCAACGAGAGATCCAATTAAGGGTGTTCCATTGCGACTGTATGAGTCAAAAGAAATACTAATTACTAAATTTTAGTCCATTTGATTTTTTGACAATCCTTCTTTCACAGATAACATGCGTTAGGCTCAAAAAATCAAAACTTCGGTACAAAATTTGCAGATTTTCTTAATGAACAGTTTTTTTAATAGCATGGAAATCTAATGAAGCGCCATTAGTACACAATGACCAAATTTTGACTCTAATAATCGCTATCATCGGCTACAAATTGAAAAAATGAGGTGATAAGATGTCTATATTTCATTTTAAACTAATTTCCAGGGAGTTCTCGCCTCTCATACTCAGTTTCCTGAGAAGATGGTATTTATATTAGGTAGAAATATACAAAAAGAACTCGTCTCTTTCCCAATGTTGAATTTAATACCACGTAACATCAAGGTATATGTGAAAGAAAACCATAAATGTTGTGATTTATGAAAGAAAACTATCTTGTTTTTCACATCTGATAGAGAACACAATTATCTGTAGGTATTCAAAATATGAATAAAATGAAATTGATGTTCTTTTGGGTGCAACCAGCTTGTTTTTTTCTCTCCACATTCCTGAATACGACACACTTTTATTTTTAAGCTGGGTGATTAATAAGCGAAGTTGTACTCAAAACGTCGGAGATATTCCTATTCACCAGTGCGATTGGCTCTTGCTTGGCAAATGAAAACTTTTACAAGTCAAATTTTGCTGGCACATGAAAAATGGCAAATGGCACATGACAAATTTATCATGTGCCATTGACCTTAATTTATTCTGAAGCTTTCAGGAAATCAAATCGACGGAATATCAGTAATTATGACGTTATATCACCGCATGCCTCATTCACACAATTCCATTCTGTTTCAAATGCCACTTTGCCCTCATCATGGGTTTTCCAAGCTATTGAGGCGAAATATCAAAGACCGTATCTATCTATGGAGATGTTTGGAGTACACTCAATTTTTTAAAACATTTATTCGACGCGGATTTTGCAGTCGGCCGTAAAATTCGCACAGTACCGTTTAACCAGAATGATTTGATTCACTTTATAATTTCTAATATAACTGAATGTCTAATGGGTATCTTTAACATATGTCAGATACTAAAATTTAAAAAAAATCGAAGTAAGCGATGAAAATAAGGAATGCACTTAGACGAAATGAGGAAATATTATGAGTACTTATCATATTCTAGCATTCTTGCCACGTATTTACTCTACAAAAAGACAGATATATCTTCGGAGTATAGAAAATAGTATCCTTGTGACTATTTGCTCACAATCTATGGTTCAAAACCTACCTTTTTTGCCTGTTTAATGCATCAGAATAATCAATCAGATTTTTGTAGGGAATGAAAAGACAATGCTAAATCTTAACCATCTCTCACAGCTCAATCAAAGGATTTAAATTTTACAAGCAGTCTGTTTCTAATGGGCTTGGAAGTGAGGCCATCAATCACAGAAAGGTCTGCATCAAGGCAGCTTTATGGATGGCACACGTGCATTAGTATCCTCCCTATGGTAGTTTTTGCTTATCATAGGCGCGGTGTGGTTCAGATTTACGGCCAATGGAGAATGGTGAGTGAGAAAAGAAAGACACGTTTCCGCCTTAGGCCAAAAATATGAAAAAACAAAGTGTAATGAGCTCATTTAAATTACGAACAATGAAGAGGAATCCAAATACAAGCTAGAGTAAGTAAATCGTAAGAGAGTATTGGCAAAAAAGATTTCCCTATTCAGATTTTTAATTGTACAAATTGCCCAAGCAAGTAATATGGCCAAGTCTACGTTTTTGGCTAAGTTCTTGATGTCTCCAACAAATAATTGGACAGTTAGTCGCAGACAGTGTCCTCTACAAATTACACTCTCATAAGATATCTATACAGTTTTACTTATTAATAGGTTAAAATTGAGACATTAATTGCATTGTATTAGTTTGACCTTTTTGAAAACCTATTTAATAAGATAATATATTATGATTTTTCATTATCATTATATGTGAGATTTATAAAAGAAATATCTTCCTAAAGCTTCCCGTATTACCTTCACATACCTCATTACTAAATAATCCACTTGTTACAAATGAATAATGCATTGGTATTTAGAAGTCTGATTCATTGTTAATATGTATTCAAAAGAGTAGCTACATTTTACTGAGATCCTAAACGCTCAATTCACAATCATTCTCCGTAATTTGATTGCTATAATTGAAAAGTTGGACGAGTTATTCAAATTAAATTATGAGATGCCCGTCACTCAATCCACCCACTTCTGCTTTGCTTTCTACTCTCTTAATTATCTCGTACGTAAACTCTCATATACTCCCTCTTAAAAATCTCCATTTTGGATCGAATTTTTTGGACTGGCCAGCATTTGAATTTTACATATCTACATGGCGCATGGGATTCGTATGCACCCACCCTATCGGTAGGCATGATCCCAAATCTCCGTCTTTGTTGAACCGGGAGAAACAATTGACCCTTTAATACCATTAAAACGCGAGGATTAAATTTCAGAGCCCCCGTAAAAACGAAGTGAGGTACCCCTCTCCATTTCCGCAGGCTCGTCCAATCTCCTCCAATCCGTAATCCTATTCCGAAGCCGGCATAAGAGAAAAAAACTACGAAAAAGATAAGTGGTGGTGATGAATCTGGAGAGAGGTGAAATCTCCGGAAACGTGACGTGCGTAGCCGCGAGCTCAGTAAAATAATGGAGTTAATCTGCGGGAAGTCATCTCAGCAGCGTCAGTCAAGATTATTACCTAGGGTCCGGATTGCTCGCTTGGCGTCTTGGCGTATTGCAACCGAGATTCACAACTATGCACAAGCCATGTATTACTTAAGGTGGTTGCAGCGACTCGCGTTTAAGTAAAGATGCGCATGAAATTTAGTAATCGTGTACCTATTAATAATATTTATAGATAATAATGGTAAAAATATTGAATGTAACCGATTTGGTTTCAAAGGAACTTAACTCAGCTTTAATCGTTTCCCAATGGCATTAGACATGTATCTTGGTATAATTTGATCATAGATATATACCAATGTCCGGATACTAATGTGTAAAAATACATTACATATCATTATAATAGTGGCTAACGAATCTAAAGGTATTGATCCAGGTAATAAATACTTATTTACGTACGACATATTCTTAAGTTTAGATTTTCGTGGGGAAACCAAAGACATGATGATTAATGCGAAAAGGTTATATATTTTTCGTGCATCATTCATAGAAATAATTAGACAGCGTTTTCCATTGAATTTGTGTTTTTTTTCATTTTTTCATTTTTTCATTTTCCATTGAAACAGGCGTGCTTCAGCGAAATGTGGTCCTAGAATTATTTTTTTATATACTAGGAAAGCTGCACTCACTGGATCACCATTAACTCATCGGCCAACTTAAGCTGCACAAGTTACTGATCATTAAAATGAAATTGCTGAACTATGTAGTAAATAGAAGAAACTTTTGGAAGAATAACATAGATATCCCAAATTTAGTTTTTATTTGGATATGCTACATCACGTCAATCCGTTAAAAACCCCGGAAACACTGAGAGTTGAGGATGATCAAGTTCTTCCGATTAATAATATCCATTGGGTCACAGGTAAAAGACAATATTAGCATTTCTAACCCTTTTAGTGCGGCGGGCCGATATATCGGCTTTGGCATCTCAGGCGAAAAGTGCTGAGGGCCGATATATCGGCTCCTAGGCAAAATATTGTTTAACTTTTGAACACAAATATAATTACAATTATTTTTTGTACGAAGTATAAGCATTTTTTATTATTACCTAATTCAATGCATACGCAATAAGAAAAACTGCGTATGGATATTTTAAACAATAACTTTATAATATTTATTTTCCTAGAGTGATACATTTCATTCTAGTTACCCTCCGCATTTCTCACTAGAACCGCTGGCAGGGGTCAGCATTATGAGGGCTAATATGCTTTTATTTGCTACACTTTCACAAAAACAGTTATTTCGACAATGCGGAGTTATACCACATTTATCCCCGTTCCTCCTTTGTATTCTTTAATTTCATTTGGATTGCTTTTATAAGCATTTATTTAAAGCTTCACTGATTATTGAAGGATTTTGGGCAAAACATTATTAAAAACTTCAGGTACAAAGCTAAATATAAATGCAGAAGTTAAAAATTGCATTTCATACATCGATGCATAAACCTATGTCACAACTAGGTCCGACAAAGTGAAACCTCTGGTCTGCTAAAACTAATTGCGCCTAATGAGTAGCAGTAAAACAAACAGAAGCTCCCATACGCATAAATTCAAAGTAATAGTCAGGGGGAGATTTTTAAAGTTCTCGTCACACTTCTAATCTTGCTTACCCTGGGATGTTATGAATTTTTTCTTGCGGTATAGCTCTTAAAAGTAATTGAGGCACGACAGAAAATACGTTTACTCATTAAACTTTTCTTCGATATTTTTTTGCGATTGTGGAGCTGTATGTATTTAAACAGAATAGATAACTTTCAGTTAATTAAATTTAAAGCTATTTTGTCATTTTATTCACAGTTATAATCAAGCGGAGTATTCTAACCTCTTCATGGCGTTGATAATAGATGAAATCGCCATCAATTTGAAGTGCTCACTTAAGTGCCACAATGCGCCAAGAAAATTAATATCTGTAATTTACTTACTATAGCCATAATACACAATAATATTGATGTAGAGCTCAATTTTCTCGGCTCGTTTATGTTTTTCATTCAAGCAGAACGCAGGAAAATGCGATAGAGACATTTGAATTCGATAAATCAACAGCTCGCAGTCTGCCGCGTGATGTATTTTAAGGATACGATACAGGCAGTGGAACGAGAAAGGAGGAATAGCCGTAAAAGCCAGAGTGTAGTATAACGCACGTTACGAGCGAAGAGAAAAAAAATAAACATCAAATTGTATCACATGCTCCTCCATCAGCGAACTCTCAAGGCGTAATACGATCTAAAAGTCGGAATTTTAAGCGAGAAAAAGAGGTTGGGGCCGGTGATGGGTAGGAATAACAGACACAAGAAATCGAATGTACATGGATACGACCAAACAACAGCAGAATTTTCAAAATACCAATCCATATCTCCAATGAAAATGGATATGTGAGATGAAGAAATATAGCTTCGGGAATGAAACCACATGAATGGGAAAAAAGGAGAACAATGGATACTTAAGGAGAGTACGTAAATATAAAACGATACTCTAAAAGAGCAGCAGCAAAAAAATAAATTGGGCGTGGCAGTTAGAGTTTAAAAAATCGTTCTACATAAAGTTAAAGATTTACTCTTTTATAATTAAACATGTTATTTAAGAAATTCATTTGCTTACTAAAAATGTTTTTACGTGCAAAGAATTATAAACTGCAATTAAGTTACTACGAATATTAATAAAATTTTCTCCCAAAGAACTACAAAGACAATATCCTCTATCCCAAAATTTTTATGGAAACTGGCAAAGATGCGCCATCAACTTAAAGAAATACAATAAGTCAGAATGAGCATTCGATACCCAAATGAATGTAAATTTATATGGCGTTGGCTTAAAATGAGAAAATTGACTCATTTAAGTCCCCCATTATTATAATTTGTCTAATCTCTTCCTTTTAATGCTCTTACGTAAAATTATTTATCCTGAACTAATTAAAACTGAGACATCCTGTTATAGACAATGGATCTCTTCCTCTTTGACCAACTCTAATGCGTTTGAAGATAAGCCTAAGGTCCATTAGAGGGGAAGAGAGATGTTACAATTTATTTCGCTTTTTGATCAATGTGAATGCACTGTGCTGAAAAAACAACAAGAGATAAAATCTTTGATAGCATTACTTAATGTAATATCTACATTGTAATGAATAAAAAAGGCAGTAAGACACACGATGAAATATTCATGACCAATTAGGGGCATGGAAAGAGGAGATAATCGGACAAAGAATATTGAGATGAGAATATAAAGTGCATTAATTCGGTCTATGGCCACGACTATCAATTGCAATCCAAGGCAAAAGGACTGCCGAAACAATCGCATTCATTAGACCAATAATTACTAGGGATGGACAGTGACGAATGCAAATATTCACCTAGAAAAAGCATTTGAAACACAGGGCGAATTAAATTGGGATAGAACTCTTAAACTAATTAATGAGCTAAGATTGGAATCCGAGAAAGCTCTTCTCACGGGGAGAAAAGTACAATTGCTTCCTTCAACTCAAGAGAAATCGAGAACTTTGGGGTATAGAATCGGCAGAGGACGTCTCCACTTTTGTAAATGTTAAATTGCATGAAACGCACCGGCTTTTATGAAACTCCCTGAAGAATAAATGTGAAAATGATCTGAGATGATAGAAAAATGAGATGATAATACACGCAGCGTAATTTGCGCCGATGGAGGAGAAGAGAATTGAATTTTCTGAAGATTCCAAGGTGCTCTCACCGATAATATTTCATTTACGTATTTTTTATACTTTCCTGGGAACATAAACATACTAGCACATCACACCTGACAGAGTATTATGACTCTAAGGGTTGCAAAAAAACTGGGAATGAAAGGCAATGAATAGCCAAAACAAATTTGAGAACATAAGTAAATGGTTAGCCAACGCAGAAAGAAAAGGCTTAAACTACTGAAATTTTCGAACAGGGACTTGAAGGAAATGTAAATATTTTTAAGATCAGTTGTTGATTAAATTGTATCCAGCACATTTGCTGTATTTTGCTACAAAACAGAGAAGACTCCGTATTTGAGCCGAGAGCGCCTCTCTAGTACATTAATACTTCATTTGTTAACCTAAGAATACACCCCAAAACAAATGAATAATGAAAACAAAAATTCATTTCTTATGACAAAGTGTGAGGAATGCCGTGTAGTGTTACGAAATTTTAACACACTGAACAGTTGAAAGGTTTTACATTTTCACTTACATAGTATATCAATATCCAAGTATGAATACCACTGGATAACTTTCGGAGAGTCATTACGCTTAGCTTATGATGACTCGGTGACATGAACAAAGTCGCAATGAATTAAAGGCACGTTTAATAGATAATTATAGAATTAGTTACGAACTGAAAAATGAAAAATCAGATCTTTTACTTAATACAAATAGATTAAAAATAATTTGCACACCGAAGTGTAATAATTCGGCGCAATCAATATAAAAACATTATTCACCAATTTTATTCAGACATGATTCACTCCTATGTTCCTGCATTTTAAAGGCATTTGATACTTTAGTCTTGTAACACATCTACCGCATTAATTTTCTTCACAGTATCGATTTTATTCTCACCGTAGATACATGCATTGGAAGAGTTGGCGGTCCTAAAAGAGAAATATATTTTCTGTGGGTTGCCAAAATTTCTTATACTGTATGGTGAAATAAAACTATTTATATTCTATATTTGTATGCTTTAAAATAAATGAATCAATTACGATTGTTATTATATCCGAGGAATATGCTACCTACACTAGTGTTTAGATAAAATGAAGCCTGGGTGACCAGAAGCAGAAAATCAAGTATTATTTACGCTCATATATTTATGGAAAGAGTCGGGATAAGATAAAACACATTAAAATTCTATGCGCAGTTTCAATTGAGTTTACTCGGATTTATCATGAATTAATTGTCGTGGTGTATATCTTGAAGTAATTAAGGCTGCTCATATCAGCTTAACGCATTAAAAAGTCTCTTTGATATTTCTTGGAATGGCTGAGCTTTAAGCATTTAAATGGAAATATATATTTGAGATTAGAGTTAATAAATACAATTTGGAATTATTTTTTTTCTTTTTTCACTTACTGTATTTATCAGACGGAGAATGCTAATTCCTTCAGTTTCGTATTTACTACAATCAATATCAATTTCCGTCTGTTCGTCTTCTGTTTTTTTCTAGCACGTTTTCTCTTCGACGAATATTATGTCACGCCCGAAATGCGTTTCTCCATAATTTAAGTGCAATCGGCCATCGTTTCGTCCTTCGTTGCATTTCTTTTTGCTGCCCGCCATAAGTAATTGTCCATTCGGAAGCCGTGAATGCGTCGCCGTCCTTTCGGGGACATTGCATCGCATCCGAGCGGACTTTTCCGACGCGCAGAGCATTTTCCACGTCATTTAAAGGGAGGAGTCGATGCACCCATATAGGAAACGGGACCGTATGAGAAGGGACCCGGAGAGTTAAGAGAGGGTCGCTGAAACGGGGGGATCACATCGGTTCCGAAGGAGAGGGGTGGGGTTGGGAAAGATGGATAGAGAAAAATATAATGGCGAGGAGGAGTACGACGCGACACGGAGAGGAGTGGTTTGTTCGGAAACGAGGGCAGAAGTATGTGTAAGTACAGGGTTTGCCTGCTAGATGTGTACGGTGGTCCCCTTCAAGAAAGATATAAACAGAATAAATCGCCATGACCTATATGTCGGACAACAACGGCGATGTGAAAGCGGGATTCTGCATCGGCGAGGGTGCCCAGAGGGGTTGTTTCGTTTGGGGGTTGAGGGGAGGGAGTTGGAACCTATTCGGAAAGGGGGGAGGTCGGTTTGGGGGAGAAGCGTACTACGCCTTGAAGGAAGGGTTAAATTACAGTGGTTGGATCGACTTCTGTTTATGTACAGATATGCGAGAAACTTTTTATGCATGTATTTAATAGTAATACGCACACGTAAAATTGAAATAAACATTTATGTCACAGACTTGGAATCTCGGCCCATTAATAATATTTTAACTCGTATTCTTACGGAACTTGAAATATATTTCCTAAAAATTGCAATTAAAAACTTACAGAAATTATTATAAATAGGAAGTACTACGTTTAATATTATACTAATGGTTATCAACAAATGTTAAAGTTTCATGTCGAGTGAAAAACACGTATTTTCCTATGAATTTAGCTTAAGGCAGTTAAAGCAAGATAGTTCCCTATTTATAATGGACACCATATTCCAATTATACGTTTTTATTAGTTGTACGAAGCTTGAATTAAATAATACATCATTAATAGTGCATTTATATACTGTTATCTGACTGAAATTATGGGCAATCAAATAAAAATATCCACATAAATCTTTGATTTGACTCATTTTGTTCACGTTTTACGTACAAAATTCTGTCACAACAGAAGGTTTTTTGCGATTCTGAAAAATACTGCGGTGACAATATTATTTATTTTCAAAAATAGTTGAGAAAACATGAAAACTCACCCTATTAATATTTTGACGAGATCAAGGAGTTAGAAACTCACTACTTTGTAAAAAAGGTCTTTCTGGAATTCATACTCCATGTAAAAGGGCAGATATTTTTCGACGAAAATCTCTGGAAGTAATATGGGGCTCATATTTAGTATCTTTGGAAGGATGAGGTATATATCTTTAAAATGAGTCCAAATTCATTGATTTCTAGGTGCAATAATATTACGCTTAACTACTTTCCATTTCAAATTCCATGACGCTAACGCAGGTCATAAGTGTTTGAACTAAGGCGACATAAAAAAAATATAATCCTTGTATAATTCATTGATACATGTATGGTTATTTCTATCGTGTAAACAAAAGTACTTAAGTGAAATTTGGACTATGAATTAATTCACCTTACTCGAAAAACTATTAAAATGAGCACTCAATGATTCAGAATTACAGTTCTAATCACCTTAATGAGAAATCCGAGTGGACAATAAAGGGAAGGAAAAAGACTCATATGCAAAATTTCTGGGTATTGATGTGAAAATCTACAGGAAGGGCATGGACACTGATGAAAATCGCTCAGGTTATAGCAGTAAAACGTCCATATAAACGAGAAAACATATTGAAGAAGCCTTTAACTAAAAGATTCAATAAGAGGTGAAAGGTCATGAAAAATTAAAAAATGGAATACCTATAGGCATCTTAAAACTTATTTCTTAAAGTTATTTACGAATTGTTACAGTAATAGGCGTCAAAATTTGGTAGTTCCACACAAATTATGCAGCTATACTACGGATTGACATGGTCGTTCGATATCGATTGCATCATTCCTTTGATATAGTCCTTCGCAACCATTTCCATCAAATGTCCACTATTAATGTGCTATTTGAGCATTTACTGCAATAATACAGCCAAGGAAATCTGCGAATGTGCGGTACAAGTGGTCATTTCTAATACAAAAAAATTAGCACATTAATGGCGGATTTATGCAAGTTGATAGACCTAAATGTAAGGAAAAACAAAATCGATATTGAACGACCTAGATGGACTGAAAAATGAGATCGTGACATTTATTCTTGGAAAGTGTTCGTTGAACAACCTGCATATTTGGTAACAAAACCTTTATTTTAATGAGTTACCCTTACATTCAGCGGAAGCCGAATTTTTTAAGCCAAGTAGACAAAAGTGGGTGATTGAGTGATTGTTTTTACACACATTGTCAGGCCAGATGCACTTAAACAACTGTTCTCCCTGTTGATGGTCACTTGAATGACCGACATTTGTTCAAATTTGTTTGTCTCCTTGCTTTGCTTCTTTTGAGATTTTGGGTTTCTTTTTAATTGAACTTGTCAACTACTCTTTCTTGAATTGAGGGTATGGCCTGATGGGATTGAACTGAATTGAATTGGGCGGAGGAAGGGAGGGAGGGATGATGAGGAGAGGAGAAGGGAGGGGTCAGATTTATCCCTGACCGAACCAGGGAAGAGGAGCAGGAAGCAGCGGGACAAGGGGAGGAGAAATAAGAAACGGCGGACGGTCGGGTCTCTCCAGGCCCGACACGTCGCCCTGCTCCGTGGAGGAGTTTTTTTTAAATCCACTGGAGAAGACGGCGTCGCAGGAAAAAAAGGAGGAGGATTATAATTAATGGATTAAAAGGGAGAGAAGGAAATTAAGAGCAACTTGCCCTAAACTCTCCTCTAAAATAAAAACTGGAGGGCATAAAAGGACATTTTCCCGCTAGACACGGTCAGCCATTCATTGCAGAGTGCAACATTTCTAACGACTTTTAACCTTTTTCTGAAGCTCTGAGAGGAGGAAGCATTAATTAGTGCACCGTTCTCACTCATTTAATCGACGACATTTGTCCAAATGAAGCAGTGATGCTTATCACGTGATTCATTTATCTTGTCCATACCAAATTCAACGCCTATTATACGACATTTTTTGCACAGCAAATATAAGCCAACTACATAAATTCTAACTACATAAGACATTTTAATACAATTGTACTCCTTGCAAATCAAAAGTTGTTAAGAAAAAATCTTGTTCAAACCCTATAAACCCCATGCGAGGGAACAAACCTATATTTGGGGAGAAAAAAGACAAAAATTAGGGCCAAAAATATTTGAAACCGATGAATTTCGAAACATTTTTAGGACAATTGGAGCTATCTATTGCTTCAGCGTTTAACCCTAGAATGATCTATCATGTAATCAAAAGAAAACATAAAAACTCACCGTTATAAAACGATGTTATCGGCTTTTCTCATAATTTCTCTGTTAAAATGTATGAAAATCTAATATCCCGGAGGTTGACCCAAGGATGTTGTATCAACATTGACGTTAGTGTCAAAAGTATAATTTTAGGGGAAAATTGCACGGTTTTCATTTCATATTTTAAAATTATCGACGCTAAGAAGACTCAAACTTATCCATAGCCGAGATAAGTAATGCATATGTAGGTAATTATTGACGATGGTTATTTAGATCAAACTCTATGTGAGATTGGATGAATTTCATTATTAAATGAAAATTTGCCATTGGAATGATCGATTTATAATCAATGTATTCATATATTTAAGATCATCCGAAGTTGTTGATAAAGAAAAACTTTTTTCGGTTTCCCCAAAGTCATACCATTTATCATAATTTAAATACGTCAATGTAATGCTTAGCTACTATCTATCATTAATTATATAGTAGGGTATATACATTTTTTAACTTTACTGCATTTATTTTTCTCTTACCACAGTGTTATTGAATATTATTTTATACAAATGTTAAGAAAAGAGGCAATAGGTAAAATTATCATGATCCTGTGATTTCTACTATCAATATGTTCTTTGGAATCTCAAACAAAAGAGGAGACTCGTTTAATTCTCGGTGAAAAGCTGCAGGGTATTTTATGAGAAGCAATCTCCCGTCATGAAACTTCATACACATATAAATAACATCTTTATCAAGCGGACATTTTTTCCATCTCCTGCCTTTCCTGTCGGCGACAGACGCAAAAGGGATATTTTACGTTATTCAATTACAGAATGTGCCTCTGACATTAACGCAGCTCTTGAGTTTAAATAAATTTATTTCATACGCTTTGTCTTGACCGGCATTTTATTCTTTTCCCGCAGGGCGTTGGACCACCGCATTAAAAGTAGGCACTACCTGCACACTCAGCGTGGTGGTAACACTCAGCACACGGTAACAGGCAACGGTAACATGGGATTTCACCCCCTAGCAAACAATGCTAGACGCATTTCGCATGCATGAAAACAAGACAGAAATAGATTGATACGACCTCTCCCATCGACTAATTCCGAGTCCCTTTCCCCATCATTCGGGCCCCGCCCCCTCCACCACACCCTTCAACTCTTAAGCAATGAAGAAAAAAAATTGGCCCTCCGGAATTTTCGGAGAGAACTTTCCTCACTCACATTTGCATATTCATAGCTCAGCACTTTCATCCGACGAATATATACACCGAAAAAAGATAAAAGAGGAATTCTTTCGAAAGAATGGTGACAAATCTGCACCCCGAGAGTTCACTTTGGGATTTATATGCATAAGATCAGGATAATGGATTGCTAGGACAATGCCAACGGAACTTATTTTCATTATTCTATTTACGACTAACACAAAAACCTTTTACACGATTATAGATAAAATTAGCCAATATAAAACGCCTTTATCTTATTCATAACATAGTAAAATATTATGTACTACACCCGACATGTAAGAAATCCGAATAACTAAATTAAATAATCTTACCTACATACGAGTCTATGGACGATTGATTTAGTGGTATGTGCATAATATGTACAATTGTTCAGGGTAACTAAGCATTTAAAAGGAATGCGAAACAATGAAGGGGTGTCTCAGAAGGGTTAGATAAATGGCTGGCTAAAGCTCTAACACGGATAGTGGTGCTGTATGGGTCGAAAACTAGGTCATAGCGAAGGTAGGATGTAGTAACTAGGGGCGTTAGGAGTGTGAGATTGGAGATGGATAGAAAGTATCACCTAGATGGCAAGGGGGACGAACAAAGAGGTATTGGATATAGTTAGAAGATCGGAAGTTGTTGGCGGAGGTTTGGAGGAGGCAGAAGAGATGGATCGAGGACGTTTTGAAAAGAGAGGGAATTCTGAAGAGAGTAAAAAATGGGGGAACACTGGAGAAGCGTGGAAGAGGATGGAAGAGGACAGAAATCCTGAGCTGATTAAGAAGAGGTAGGCGGTATGAGTAATTGAAGGGAGATCTAGCGAGATCTAATAGTGAAACATCTTTAGGAGGGAAACCGTGATAATTTTCCAGAATTTAGGATGTTATGACATTGAATAACCAATCAGTCAGTAGGATACCCAAATGAAACAAGGTGTAATTTAAAAAAGAGATATTAAAAACGCATGTCATGAGGGATAAGATGGTTAGAGAACATGCCAATGGTGTGAATTAATGACAAGTGTAGGAGGCGGAAGAGACTAAAATAAAACGTTTTCTCTAATCGTCATATTACTATTTACTGAGTAATCAATGAGATTCATCGCATTTTAGTGAATTTCTGCAAATATATGCGTACACACGAGTGAAATAAAATTACCACCCGCGAGGAGACATGCTCTTAGTGGTAACTTTCTGTATAACTTTTCTACTGGTGACCAGGAGCTCCTAAATGAGAAGACAAACTTAAGACAAGCTGATCACGGTCACAGAAGCTGCAAGGAAGTAGGTAGCAAGAGGATCAGGGAAAGGATCTTGGAGGTAAATTACATCTTTCGGTAATCTGGCGTCTCTCTAAACCGTACAGACCTATTGTTCCTCTCGTCTATTAATTTTTAGAAGAGATTTATCTGTAGCGATCTTCAATTGTAAAGGTCTATGAATAATGATAAAATATATGCTGCTATTATCTTGAGAGTGCGTCTCCTTAAAATACCAAGGTTATATTGATATTTTCAGCAAGATGCAATGCAGAAATTAAAATGCATTCGGGATTTGGCCATGGTAAACACCTAATATTTCAAGTATCATATTTCTTATACTTCATCAGTAAACAACAGATTATTTTTATCGAAAGCACCTTGCTATGTCGCAGAGGTTAAGAAAATTCCATGTAATTTACTTGAACTTACGACCTCCAAAATGCAATTTCCTCCTTTCCAGTACAATTTCAGATGCTTGAGAGGACAAAATCACGTATACAAACTTGCGCATATATTAGCGCCGCATGGGCACGCTTCAATATCTTTGCGCGTTATTGTAAGGTTTGTTCGCTATGCAAGTGTGCGGAGCATCCAGGAATTTATGAAGCCCGACAAATTCACCTTATCTTGAAGTTATTCAGAAATATCAATACGCGGGAAACAGAATGGTGGCCTAATTCAATATGTATGCAAATGGCAATGCCCACTCTTGTGATTTAGCCGAAGGAAGATCTGAATTTAAATCAGCACGCCTGTCGCTTCAAATACCAGTGCCTTAGTAATATGTATGAAGTATAAGTGGCCCCTTACATGAAGGGAAGAATTAGGATTTATCGCCAAAAAGCGACCCACTGAATAAGTTTCAAGCACTAAATGACTCGTGGTTCAATTATTCGAAGTACTAAATTGGCATTAAGGATGATTCTTAGAAAGGTATATCCCTCTTGTTAACTTAAAACAGGTTAAGTGGCAAATCAAAGAAGTTGAAGCATCTATGAAAATGTAGATATCTCTAACGGAGTGAACTTCAGCGGTGACACTGCTTTTGAAAGTTTGGAATATTTTGGTAATTATATAAGAGACTTATAGACGAAATTGGAAACTATCCTTGAAATATTTCTTTAAGGCATGCTTAATAAAATAATTTTGAAAAATGAAAATTTATAAAAACTGAATTGAATGAAGAGGATACAATTGCCACTGTGTGTCTTTATATTTTAGTACGGAAAAGTTTCATTTTATTTCACCACTTAGCTAAAAATTTTATTTTAAGGACCTATTAATTTAGCCGAGGCACGAATAATTTGACGAAATAAAAAGATCTTGCGGAGGAAGTGATGCAAGAACGCCGAAGCTGGATAGTCATACAAAGTAGTGAACCCATTCGATATCGATTGAAGAGCAGTCTAATGAGTGACTCCAGTGATAACAAATTGAACGCTTTATCAAACTGTATTTTGAAGCATATATCGATGAAATTTCTCGAGTTGTGGTCAATTATATTCTATTTTTGTGCCAGTGTTGCTGTTGACAAAAATTAAATCCTACAGTTCATAGAGTTGACGTTGGCCACGGTTAATGCTTGAAGTTTGTTCATTTCAACACCCTGAAGATGCCAAAAAAATTGGCGTAACGTTTGCATTTAAATATAGAACATTGACCAAAACCTGATAAACTTCATTAATATATACTTAAAAATGCAACATAATAGGCGAGAAACGTGTACATTGTATTTTTAAGTGTAGCTCAACCACTCTTTTCAGTGAGATATGAAATAGACTTCTGCAATATGATTTTACATCACACATAAGGGAAAAAGGTAGTTAAGGCATATATTTGATGCTGTTTAAACACCTGTATACTGGGTATAAAGCTTTTTCCCCCACCTTAGAGAAGAATATTTTTATCAGAAGTACAAAATTTGAGGGTTAAAGAACTAAAAATTGGCTGGATGAAACGCTGAAAAGATTTTCACTGATTCACCCATTTCTGCTCGTCTCGTAAAGCGTTCGGCCGCGTGGAGGCGTTGAAAGAAGACGGGGAGACGAAGTTTAGGGATTAGCGGAGAGAACCGTTCAACAGTTCGGGAGGGGGGAAAGTGGGCAGATGGGGCGGCACGCATACCTTTTTAAATCACCCGATGATGAAACGTGGCCTGCATCAGACGGTAAAAGAAATAAGTTCGTATTAACGAGATCAGACCTCAAGGATGCCAATTCATCTCACAACATTCATATCACCGGGAGAGAGGGATAAAAAAAATATGCTGGTAGCAGAAATAATTACAAATATGGTAGCCCAAGTAGTAAAAAACGTGAAAGTCTTGAATGGGAAGGTTAAAAATTGTACGAGCACAGTGAATAGCGAGAAATTCAATCGGAGTTATGAATGACAGAGTCACACCCTTTCTTCCGAAAATTACTCCTCCTCACGTGTAATTGAACTTTGCCATGCATTTTAAAAGGCAAAAGATTAAGTAAAGAAATCAACTTAAAGTCAAACCAATTTCTGTCAACTAATTTGTTAATCGGGGTTGTAAACCTCGGCCGGAAACGCCCTTTTAGTTCTGGATTCTGATGTAGCTAAGGAGAGATTTTCGCCTTGCATTTCCCGCCCCGAATAACAGAGCCACTGACGTAGAGAATGTATCGTATGGGTTCACGAGAATGCTCAATATGACGTTATTATTGACAATATATAACATTAAGATAGTTTTACATGGATTTGAAGGATTAACATTTCGAAGTAATGTATAGAATTTTGAGAAATAACGTCGTAAACGACATGAAGACAACTGATTTTCTACAAATTTATGTATATTATGGCCAGTAGCAGGAACGATATGTGTGTTTTCTATAAAGTTATGGGACCCATTAGCTATGGCAACCATTCAATAAGTGTTGCAAAAACAGTCGATAAATTAATTTGTTTCATAACTTGTGGCATGAAGTTATAAATTCCATAAGAAGTCAAGATAGCGAATGCACAATGAACCGCTTGGAGACTTAACTACTTGATAGAAAAGTTGTTTTGAGACAGATTAGCAGCTAGTTTACTCATACTGACTAATTAGTATGTGCATTATCAATCATTCATGGGCTGAACTTTCATAAATTTTATCCGGCGGCATAAGATTAGATAGAATATTCGAAGGTATTGACAATTGGTAAATATTTAACTATTAAGGCCCCTTTACACGGTACATTTTATTGCACAAACGAATGTACAAATGCCTTCATGAAGGAAATTGTTCCGTGTAAGGCGGCAAATTTTATGATTGTCTGAATGGCTTAACGGGAATTAGAACCTGCTCTAATTCCATTCAGTTTCTTGTACATTCTATGATACATTCGCATGTACAATAAAATGTACCGTGTAAAGCAGCCTTTAGATGTGTTCCTTCAACCTGAATATTTATGAGATCTAAAAATTCTCCTTACTATTGATTCTATAAAGAAATATTCTTGCAACCGGCTAATACATAGAGGAAATAATTATGTAGGTAGCAATGAGTGATGAGTTACAACACTTACGGAAAACATTCATCCTTAAGGCCGCTTTACACGGTACATTTTATTGTACAAACGAATGTACAAATTCCTTCAGGAAGGAAATTGTACCGTGTAAAGAGGCAAATTTTATGATTGTCTGAATAACTTAACGGGAAATAGAACCTGATCTAATTCCATTCAGACAAGTATACAATTTGGGATTCATTCGTTTGTACAAAAACTTGCATCGTGTAAAACGGCCTTTACGGATCCACGCGACATGGAGACATCTGATTTTCAACAAGTGTACGTATCTTACACAGAGTAAAAAGTTATGTATATAGCAATAATTTAAGAGTAAAAACACTTGCGTAAATTATTCATCCTTATTCGAGAGGCCTGCGCAAAATAATTTTCTTTGAACCGCACAGGGAAGTTGTAAAATAAAAGTGTGTAGACCCTTACGGAAGGGATTTTAAAATTGTTAAGATATTTTAAAAAATTCGCAATCTAAATGCTACATTCCGGCATATTTCTGACAGATTTAATCCATCGGTATTCAGAAAAAAGCGAGACGAAGTTTCAGCCTGGGAAAAAGTGAAAGTTACGCGCGAGATTCAACTACTTTTAATGGGAGCAATGCAGGCGCATGGGGGCTCGAAAGGCCCTCATAGGAATCCAACGAGCCTTAACTTTCGAGAAGAGGGCTGGGACTTGGGTTAATATGAATGGAAATCCCGGTCGCTTTTTCGAATAACGATCGTTTCATCTAGGGATACTCTTTTCTTCAGATTGAATCTCGAATAAACTTGGCAGTTTTTGCTAGAACTTTGTGAAACGTTTGATAATCGCAGAAGGAAAGGTATTAGCCCTTTACCAGTTCCTCAGCAGTAGTCATTACGACCGACTTCATACACCTTTACGAGGAAATCTTTTCCCAATGGGTACGTATTCATATAATACTGTTTTTCCAGTTCAGGAAAACGAATCTGCTACTATGAGTCTAAAATGTGCGATCAAAAATATATATCAAACATACAAATTATCAACTTTTTTGGATCAATAGTTATTGATACAAGTGTCCATAAAATTATAGTTTTAGAATAAATGGATATTGGTAAATAAAATATAAATTATTTTATTGCAATTTCAGGCCAATCCATTTCGTAATTTGACGATCAGCGTGGATGGATTCTTCCAGACAATCGCTGTACGGTCACTGCAATTTTCAAGAAAAAAGTCACATGAAAAGACGGTAAAGCTCTGTACAACACCATAATATTAGAAATCCATAAGAGATATATTTTTTAACAGAAATGAAAAATGTATGAAGCATATAAAAGGGGCATTTACTGGCTCTTACGATAATAATTATTCAATATTACCCATACCAATCAAAATCAGGTACGGAGAACAATGCTATCGTATCATAGACCCATAAAGGAGCGAAGCGGATCTCGGTCGAAAATCATATGGACCTCGAAAAAAGTGTATTTCATATCCTCCGTGATTGATGGGCTCCACGGCCGCTAGTCAGGGATTTATCGGCGAGCAGAGCGCCGAGGCAAGAAACGTAAAAATTTTATTTTCCTCGACGAACTGACGAGACTTCCTCCGTCGCCCACGACGACGGATATTAGTTCTTCAACCTGGAGAGGATAATGGGAGGCGGATGTCGCTATTGGAGGGGATGGCGGACTTTTTTCAATCGCGGAGCGACCTTTCCCGCGGAAGGATACTCTGTGGATAGACTGTTAAAAGGGTGTACGCCTCCTGGTGGATATCCACGTAAGGAAAATTGATGACACGTCGAGACAAGATTTGCAGCGGGCGTACAAGGCATCACAAGTAGTCTGGAAAGGGGGAGAATGAAAAATATATAGACAAGGTTAAGGAATTGCCGAGTGCCAATCTGATATAGGCGCTCTATTTTATGGACTGACGGAGTCGTAAATATCCCGGGAAATGCTAATGTATGGAGGAATTTTTCGTGAATCATACAAAGTATTGCGGGAGTAAACATTTCCCAGGTCCTTTACCTTATAGAAAGAAGTTTAATGATTATAGAAAAATGTGGAAAAGGTCAGTATAACCGCACACGATCCTGTCCCTAACTAAATGTCTTATTGATAGTAGAAAGTTTTTGCCAGAACGAATTTTATAATTAGTGTATTAATATAACAACCAAAAAACCTCGACTCTTCAGCTCTAGGCCTTTTGCACTGTAACAACTAGCAATTCATGAACTTAACGTAATTTATGGTTTTATGTAGCATGATCAAGTAATAACAGTGGGAATCTCTTGAGACGCAAACACAAAGTGAAACTCAAAATACATCATGCTCAATGGGGGAGTTGTTCGATTCAAATCATATAAGCATTACTTTTCTCATAATACCTGTTTAAGGACAAATTACGCACGATGGGTGTGCTTAATGGATCATTTTTCGCTAAAGATAAACAGATATCACTTTCATGCCTCAAGACACCATTTCCTTTCTTTTTTCATCCATGAATGACCGGGCGAGGATCCTTGGCATTGAAGGGAGTCGGTCAGCACTTGGGGCGCGGTGGAATGTATCAGCTGTGCATTTCATACGCCAAAGGCATTGCGATATGTGGCGGATTTGTCATGGTACCCCAATACATTATATAGAAAATTCAAATTGGACATTATGTAATAAAAGGAGTGCATTTTTCATGATACATAAGGACAACGCCAAAGGTTGAAATTCGCCATGAATAGAATCATTTGACTAGACCGGGATTCGAACCCGGATCTCCCAATTGATGGTCAGGTGTGTTGGCCAGTTACACCACCGAGCCATCTTCACTCAATTTGCAAAAACTCCCATCGAATATCGCCTTGAAGGAAGATGGATCGGTAATGGAACTGGCTAACACACCTGACCGTCAATTGGGAGATCCGGGTTCGAATTCCGGTCACGTAAAGTGATTTATTCATGGCGAATTTCAACCCTCGGTGTAAATTCACCCGGGCAAGTGGCTTTATAACGCATCATTTGCCAATGCAATTATTGGAAATAGACATAAGGACAAATTATGCACGATGGCTATGCTATGCTGTGGCTATGCAAGTCGGATGTTATTTCTCTCAAAAAAGATGACTTCACTTGTGTTCGTTAAGACACGCCATATGCTCTCATCTTTCCCCCATGGTTAATCGGGGGAAGAGAACGAATCCGGAGTCAGCCCTAAGCGCTGGGAGGGCCCGAGTGCATTCATAGGAGTCTGAGCAGGAATTCGTGGAATGCAGAAACTGTGCGGAGCAGAGAGAAGTTTGACCGGGAAGAACTGGGGGGTGTGGGGGTACACAGGAATCGTTCGCAGATTATTGCATGCGAGCGTAGATTTCCAAGCATCTGGAGGTCGTTTGTCGGCCAATCAGGCCCGCTCTCGCCAGGCCAACGTCCGGTCGTGAGGGTCGGAGGTCAAAGGTCACGCCTCCCCGTTTGCCCGAGTGGCCTCACTCTACGCATTTTTTTGCAGTGAATGCCCTCGATTGGTCTGCCACACTGCAATCCGATATCATCCCGATCGTTGCCGTGCCGGCAGGAGGATGAGATTGGAGGGATGCGATCGGCTGGCAGACCGTCCGTCACTAGCGGTCGCGGCAAATGCGTTTGAATTGCCGTGACATGAGGAACCTCAGGAATTTCCCAGAGACATTTCCGACCGATTCATTCCCGTTATTAAACCCTCGCCCCCACTCCCTCCCTTTCAACTATAATTTAATAAGTGCATTGCATTTTTTAAGCAATTCTTCGTTCACATGTTCTTTCTCTAATGTACTCAGCGTTTTATATGTTAGAATTAACATTTTTAGTGCGCTACGTGTCCAAATAATAATTTATGCCTCAAAGTACATGAGTCTCAGTGCATTCCACCTATAAGAATGAATTAACAACTTAATTAGAAATTTTCCCCCGAGATATCAGTAGTAAGTTCTTTTAGCGGTAGGCCAATAAATAAAAAAATAGTAAAATTATGTATAGTAAAATAGTAAAATTATGGTTTTTATTTTAACGTCTAAACAGAAAAACTATTTTGTTTTATTTTACTTAGTATTTTAAAGTTTAAATAGTAAAATTATGGTTTTTAATTTTATAGCATCGCGCCTCTGTGCACATCATTTCCGAGCCGCAAAGCTTCCCTCGTCCAGTGAATGACTCTAAAAATATCACAAAAAATTAAGGAATCGAATAGCAGATCAAACTGGGTGCAGCCAACACAGCCCACATTTCAAGTTTCTTAATAGTAATAACAGCATCCTAGGCTATTCATTTTGCGTCAAGCATTGAGACGTGTGGAACACAACGTGTGCTATAGTGAATTAAAAATCACGGTGAGATTTCAGGGCAAATTGTTGTATGACGGAGCATAAGAAGAAAATTAGTCGTAAACCATCTTAATAACTATATGTATGAAACGGCACAGCATACTTTAAATTAATTGTCGTTGCTTTATGTTAAAAGGGATATTTCATGATACCTTTTGAATAATCTGGAGCTTAATACCCACCAGAACCACGTTGAATGCCTTAGAACCAACAACATATCTTCCACAGGTAAAAATAATTTGAGGGGACGCAAATGTGGATGAGAGGCTTGGTTAAAGCTTGAATAAAAGCCACCAAAATGCACGCGCCGGATGATAAAATGAAAGAGAATGTTCAGCGGGTTTTATCTCAAGGTGAGCTTAATGCTGCTTGCGTCCTTGGGTCCACTCCTTAGCGTCAAACTTCTTCCCCCAAGAGGGAGAGGACTAGAAAGTTTTGAGCAGCGAAATGAACAGAATGTTTGTCTCTAAAGGAACTTAGCTCCGTGCTGAGGGAACGTGGGAGTTGGGTTATGGAATGAGGTATAGGGGCTTTAGAAACAAAGTACGTAATATAGTATTCCGGGTAAGAAACGCGAATGAAAATTAAAAAAAGAGAAATCAAAGTCAGGTTTGATCTACCTTCACGCTTTCAGCCGTCAAGCGACTAAACATCTACGGCATTTTGAAAAGAAAAACACGACCTTTTTTGGACAGATTTGAAGCTAAAAGAGATTTTTTAAATGCGTGCAACACTAGTGAAATCCAATCTTCACCAAAATCAAAAGGAAATTACAAGTAGTTTCAAACAAATCAATCTTCAGATTGATACGAGTCACACGGCTTGAAGTCACACTTAACTGTCTCAACCGACGTAGATTTTGGTGCTATTTTCAATGAAAAGTTTTCCACCAAGCAACGTCCGAGATGGTGTCATGTAAAAAAATTAGTAAGGCGATATTTGCATAACATGAGGCATCTGATTAAGAAAACCGAGTATAACAGCACACAAAACATTTGGCGGTTGTCAAAAAAAATCCGATAAAACATTTGAATCATTATTCACCGTGGTTTTTCAGAAAATTCAATCTCAAAGTGCTTCGACGTTTATGAGGCCACGAGTAAAATCGTCTCCATACACTATGACGAACTCCAGAGAGGAAAGATGAGTTGTCGAAAGCAATATTTCCTGAGTAGGTACCATGGCGGCTGCATGAGTGCAAGACCGCAAATAGCTTTAAAATCTCCTTCGTTCACGGCTAACGGCCGAGTTTCATCACAAAATATTCGCGCAGTCCTGCGGTAGTATCGGAAACCAAAAAGTTACACGGGTGCGCCGGTGATGACCTAAACACGATAGGGAATGCAGTTCGCGGTCTAGACACTGAGGGAGTTACGAGTTTCCTATTATGTGAATCGGCATGGCCCACAAAACCGTCCAGCCTTCATATCCAGCGTGTTTCCTTCCGCAACGCACCGTCGCATAAATTCACTTTGTGCGTTTACTCTGGCAATGGCTATCACATTTCCGGCAGTATTGTGTATTCACTTCAGTAGAACAATGATGACTAGGCCCTCTTGATGGGCTGGCATTGATGCTTCGTGCAATTACGTAAACGGAGAGCAGTACAAGTGTCTTATCTGTCAGGGATAATGGACCGCGTGATTGACTAGAAGAGACAAAGTGGTCCAGCTAGTTTGGGTGAGCATCGAAAGGCAATCATTGATAGTTCACATCAAAAGACCATCGTAGCTTAGCGATCGATGTTTGGAAAACATCGATATTAATGTACCGATGATATTTTCTGTGCTTTAATCTAATTATTGAAGTTAAAATATTCTACATCGGGCTCTGTTGATATTTCCTGGGTACAGAAATACTTATAACGGTTTAAGGATGAAGCATCAATAAATGTCAAGTAATGACTTGATTACCGGTAGGAACATGGTCCACCGTGAAATGATGGAAGAATCAGAGCAAAATAAATTTAGTTCGTATTATTATTTCGCTAGGAGATCTTGATTGAACATAAACGAATAGAGGGTTGTAAAAATGAACCGAAACTGCATGCATATTTATGGGAGAGTGTTGAATTTAGTAATAACACAACATTAATTATCAGGGAGATCATCTGAGAGGAAAAAATTAGCAAATGAAAAGTACGTAAGGTCTCAAGTATATAATGGTAAACGGTGTGCTAAACCACCCCAATTATGCCAATAAAATATCCATATAACTCATATTTTAAGTTGTACACTTGAAAAGAAAACTCCCAAAATAATGAAACAAAGCAACAGTAATATTAGCAGCAGAGTAAGAAATATGTCATGGACTAAAAGTTATTGCTTTCATTTTACACCTAAGGGAAGCTTGAGTTTTTGCCACTGAATCTGTAAATTTAATGCTTTAAGTCGGTAGTAATCATGTTAGTTTTTTTCTATAGTCGAGCTATTTCCCTTTTAATTCATTGAGAGTGTTAGTAAACTGGGATTTGATTTAAGGAGAGCGTTTACTGATAAGCCAAATCAATCCTTTTCACCATTAAATGCAATCAATAAGCTAGAATTGCTCACAAACATTCCCGTAAGTAATCGAAATCATGGCGATCAGTTGAACAAGCCAAGACTCTGAGACAATACGACCGAAGTTGAGAGGATGTATATTTTTTCTTTTATCCTGAATGTAGACCGTGAAAAGAATGGACTCTTGTGCCCTATACTTAATCCCCAACTCATCGAGCACAATGGTATCCCAAACGACCGTTTCATTTCTTTCGTGAAAGCAATCCGCAGCAACCGGTCCCCTTTTACTGAAACTCTTAACAATAATCTCATGAAGCAGTTCACGGCAAATGCATTTTCTATCGGGGGCTAGATAGTATCACAATGGGTAGATCAACAGACGCTTTCCCCTGGTCGCAGAAATCCGTTTTTACAGACCAATTTATTATCTGGCGAAGTCAATATTTTTCGAAACTTGACACGCTATGGCAGATCAGATCATGTGAATACACTAAGGGATAAACTGTGAATAGACAGGTTTAAAATGTAATTTTTTCCGCGAATGATGAGACACCATAAAAGCACTGAATGAGACTTTTAACTAGGTTTGCGGTTAGGTAGTGTACCTGGTTAATTGATTTACTCCCTATTGCTCGGATTATTAATAGCTACTTAGCACTACCAGCACATTGTGCAGCTTTCAGGTATATATCATGGATATCTGTTAATTTTTTTAGTCGTGAAATACACTAACACAAGCCATGGCGGCGTGTCCATAGTCCCATGCATGTTGAAGAAATGTTCTGGCAGGTATTTGCATGTTTTATTCACTGTATCTAGAGTGGTAGCTTTTTCAAAAACTTTAATGGGGTACAGTGTATTGCGTTTTGTTGTTAACTTACCCCCGCCACACAGGGGTACTGTGTTGCACGTTTTGGTAATAACTCATCCCCTGCTAATCACCCTTAAGGTGGTATGCAGGGTAATGTGTTTTTATAGATGTAAGTAACTCACTCAAGTTAGGTCTAATCTTCGGAAATAATCTGGACCCAAGCTAATTCAGGAATAACGAAAAGGACTGAAGGATATTTCTAGACATAGAAATTTTAAATAGCATTTAACCTTCGCACAGGGATACAGTGTAGTATGTTTTGGTATTAACTCATGCCCTGCTAATCTCCCTTAGGGTAGTTTGCAGGATAATGCGGCAATGTCGATGTAAATCTTTCGCACAAGTTATTTCTAATCTTCGGAAATAACCTGGACCATAGCTACTTCATGATTTACGAAAAGGATTCAAGGGTATTTCTAGACATAAAAATGTTAAATAGCATTTAATCTTCTTTCATTTCGAGGTTAATGGATACAGCACACACTAGGTTGTGATTAATTGCTGTCCGAGTGCGCTCTAACAAGAAGCTTGAGTCACATTCAAAGTGTTCAAGGGCGATGCTGACGTGGTGTGCGCGGTTCTTCCTCTAGGGCGGCGCCACCACCGCCACCATTAGTTCGCCTCCGCCCCGTCCTGCTCCGGGTAGTCGCATGAGACGCCTTTGGCGTGAGCGAATCTAATCATGGCCTCAGCCGACTTAGGGATCTCGGTTTATACAAAGCGACGGGCATTAATCGGCAAACGGGGCAAGACGCGATAATTGGCCCCGCGCCCCTCTTGCCGTCTCGACCCGCGGGAGCGAATGACAGAGGCGAGACCCGCCATTGACGTAGCGGCCGCGCTGCATTCTGGGCTGGCGATTGTAATTGGACGGGTCACACAGGGCCGGCAGGATGACTTAATTGGTCCTGATGTTCTCTACTTGACAGCGGTTTTTACGAAGTTTGATGAGAAAGTGTAATAAGAAAATGGAAAAGTGCATGGGCTTGTTCACGCCTTAACTCGGATATATATAGCTTACTCTTGCTGAGAAACCGAGCTAGAATGTGATATTTCTAACCAGACATAGCCAGCATAAATAACTTCGCAGTATTGGCACAGAAGGCATTACATCTACAGAAAATACATAGATCATATCCCCATAATCTCGACACATGCCCCATTGGTTTTCTTGGCCAAGGTCTAAGAGTAATTAAGATCAGCTTTCCAGTATAAGAGTCAGCGTAGCACGTCCAAAATCTATTTATTAGGCTCATCAATAGGGTTTGTTGACGAAAATTTCCCAAAACAGCTCGGTTAAGTTGTGGTGTGAACAGTAAGAATTGCATTGAAATACAGACAAGTTTAAAATGAAGATTTGTGATAAACGAGGGGGTTACTTCGCAGTAACTCTGTTAAGATCTCCGTATCCACTTTCGTTTAAACGTAACCATGGGCGAATTCAAAAACTCAGCAACATTTTTATGTGTTTTCATGAGAAGAGATGAGATATAAAGTGTAGCGATCGATTACTTTATTTCTATCGATAGCGTAGCAGGCCATCCTAGTGGCTGGAAGTAAGGGAAAGTTGAGCTGGATTCAACTCCAGGCACGCCCAGTAGAACTACGCCTCAGTAATCTCTTGTAAACGGCCGGACGGTAATCTGAGGATGACATCTACGGTGCAGCGCAAAGACAAGATACGCCGATTCAAGGCGATTGGAGTGGTTTTCGCAAATGTACACATTTGCGTGAAACTTTGTTTAATGTTACTTGTTAGTCATATGTTTGGACAAAATAGAAAAAAATCCGTAAGACCGATGTGGTTTCATGGCAATTAAATTCTGTTTTAACACGTAGTACCCCGACACTTGACATATTCATACTCCGAAAAAATTCGATAAGTAGAGATTATTTCCCGAACGCGAAATCATACGCCTTATTATAATGCTTATAATGCTTCCAAATAAATGTCGTGATATCGCGTTGAATAAAAGACTCGTACTTACATGCAATTCTCACCTAAATTTTGTATTCTATGCCGTTCACGCAGCCCATGAAATAGCGTTAGTTGAGACGAAAGTTTAAAAATACATTTAAAAAAATAATAATAGAAATCCGAACCAGTCTCAAGTCGCAACAATGAACAATTGAGGCTAAAACATTCAATAACTATTTCGTCATTTCTACTCAAGCATGTATGGTTATTTCGAACGTATACATAAATGTATTCACGTGAAGTGTAGCCAAAGAATTTTTTTTCGACATGATGGACAAGTTATTAAATCGTACACTAAATGACTCATGATTACCGCTCCAAACACCTTAAGTAGATGTGAACGAGTTTCAAGTCTTCAAAATTTCAAATTATTTCACTATACGGAGTACTATCTCGTAGCTTCCGAGCTTTTCAAACCGTTTTCAATACAGGCGTTCACTCAGAAATGATACACACACGAAAGAAGTCGGAAAAAGTATGATAAAAACTTTAATTATTTCCCGACGCAATAGTGGTTCCGGTGAAGTAACCGAGAACTCGGGAGGCCTTGGCAAATGGTATGGGAGGGAGAGACAATGGAAGTAGCGCGTGGAAGCGAGCCATTGGTCGCATCTTGAGTTGCTCGTCTCTCCGTTGTCCGGGAAAAGAGGGGGAGGGAAATATGTGGGACGCCGAATTGCGTCTGAAAGGAGTGTCGGGAGAATTGCCCGCTATGGCTTGATCGATGAGCGGAGTGATTGAGATTGGGAAGAGGAGAAGGAAGGCTCCAGTATTGCTCGCGGAGGGGTGAGAGGCGAAGACGCGGAGCAGCCGATATATGTGGAGAAAATGGATGGCGACCATTTTTGCCCCACTCGACGCCGGAATTGGACATCCGTCAAAGTCCGTCGCGGAGTGCACGGCGGGGTAGTTAGTGGCTTCTGCCTCGGACAGACGGACGGACGATGGCGGGAGAGAAGTGGGCAAGACGAGAAGAGAGAGGTCTCTACATCCACATTATACCCTTCGAGACGACTCATGGGCGTGTAATAGAGGGTGTCAGGCCAGCAACCGTTAAAGTATAGAATAGAAAAACTTAAGGTGGCGAAATGTTAATGTGTATTTTGGGAGTATTTGGAGTGTAGTTTAGTTTATATCACTTACATAATACGTGGAAAGAACGAATATTTTACCCATTTTTCGGCAATCTTTCTCTTTTATTTTATTGCCTCAGTTGGAATTGGAGATATATTGTAGTGTAAGAATGATATTCTCTGTGTCACACTGAAACCCACTTGTTCTGAATTTCTCAAGCATTCTACGCTAAGTGTGAAGACTCCGAGTTTCTAGTGGCTCCCAACCTAATCCCTCAAAAAGATATGAAACGATATATTCGCTCGTTAGAGTTTTTAATTAGGAGCGCCGCTGTCCTTCGTTATTATACTTATTTTTTGGATTGAATGCTGCATTCCCAAATACTCACGGCGTAATCGAGGTGTGGGCTAACCAGAGAGAAGTAGCACCTCTGTTTTACTTTTACATCTGAGGACCTTCACCCTATACGCTTGATAATTCCTAGTTACCTTAAGGGTGAGCCGCATATTTTTTTAAATATCTTCTGTCCACAATAGGTCTGAGGAATGGGACAGTTGAAAATTATAAATGAAAAAATAAGATCTGACACAACTACTTGGTAAAGAGGAATTACATAAATTGATTCATAGGGTTAAAAAATTTAGTTTAACTTTAAAGTTTACAAACACTTTAATGAAAAGAGGTGGACGTCCGCATATTCTACGTCGTAAATCACCAGATACCTCGACGATGCGGAGATACTAAAGAGAAAAGCACTGTCGGAGCCGTCCTAAAACTGATGATTTAGTAACATGAGGCCAAATGTTGGAATTTTGTGAATTGCGGAGCTTTACCACAGCATTCGGATATTTCCCGGAGTGCAGTTCAAGGAGCGCTTCGAAAATGGCAATTTGTCCACCAAATAGAACGTATAACTGGACTTTAAAGGCGATTTTTTTCCAGGACTCCAGGTGAGGCTAAAGACAAAAGCAAGACTCCTTGCACCATCCATTCTATTTCATAAATTACTGTGCACCCAATAGTGTCTACTTTAAACTGCTGTCTATTATAAACGACGGATTTTCAAAATTATCTCTATAAGAAAATTATTTTTTGGCCTATAAGATAATTTATAAAACTATATGAATCCTCCTTTCAAGTAAGCGATTTATCAACAACGACTCAAACATAAAAAATGCATGTGAGGGAGAAAACAAAGTATTTTTCCATATATAATTGTAGTAGTAATAATGTACAACTTGTTCCGATGGAAAGATGTCACTTTAAAGGGCAAACATAACTGTTTATCTATTCATATAAGTTATTAAGATACCAATATTAAGTTTATGCAATCGCCAATGTCCTCGGCCACGTTGATTTCCACGGCTAAATATTTTTTTCTGAAAACTTAGGCCCAAATAATATTATATAAAATTTAGTGTAGCAAAAGCCTCAAAAAAGAAAATATTTTGCAATTTAATTTTTATCTGTTTATAACTTTAATACCAAACCAACTTTGCACCTGAGGATGACGCCCTTGCCTCAAAAAAGGGAACTAGCATTAGGTCGTAACGCAATGTAGCAGAAAGTAGCGCCCCGAAGTTTCCTAACCTGAAGTAAATTGCCATATTTTTGTACTTTGTAATCTCTATAATTAAATAATCAGCGGATAGAAATGACTTCTCACTCTCTCTCCATGTTTCTTTTACTAAAGAATTTCCTCAGAGTTGAGCCGAAAACATTCCAACTTATTGAGAAACCAGTTATTATTTCAGCATTTCCGCCTCGACGGTGCATCTTCGGCTCGGAGGGACGCTCGGGATGACAAACCTATTGATCTCCGCGTCCGGCGATTCCCAGACTCCTATGCGACGGAAAGACTCCGCGGGGAGGCGGTATACCTCACGCGGCGATATCCACTCGAAGCACAACGCGTCAGCCTTGTTACGTAATGCACTTCTGCTCCCGGCGGCCGGACAACCCTCTCTCCCTCCCCGCCATTCATTCCCGCCCTTATCCAACCTACCTCCACTCGTATTCCGCCACTCTCCTGTTCTTATTGCCCCCCGACTACGGACTCCTAGGGTCCCGAGGGGTCACTGACCCCAAGATCTCATCCCTTTAAAGGTGGCTCCGGCCTCAATATGTGAGTAAAAAGACACTATCATTTATTTGGTTTATAAAAACCTGATTTTGCTGGTGAAATGTGCTACCTATTGAACACCAAATATAAGGTACAAACCCGCAGATAATTCCACAAGGATGTATTTTTAATGACCATATTTAGTGTGACGTCGGGATCTCTCAAACGATAACCAATTCCCTTGGAATATTAATATGGCATTGGCCCACTTTAATGCACGTCTCTCCACTTCAACGTTCTTTTTTAACAATCCTACCTTCTTTTAATCAACAACAACATAGCAACCTTTTACACAAACAATAAACAATACAAAACATCAACACAGATAAACATACATTAACATATAAATTAATTCCAGCAAAACCCAAATAACGAACGAAAATTAAATAAATAAAATTAAAATAAATAAAAAAGGAATTAAACAAAGGCAGGCACGACGTTACATTAGTTCAGCCATAGGAGCTGACTGCAGCACCATTTGTACGAAATGACAGCATTTTGACTTACCTCGCGGTTGTAACTGAAAACCTTTTGGAATCAGCGATGAGATTCCTACATTTAATTTTATTCAGTTGTCACGGACTTTTTGGTCTGATAAAAAGTTTCAATGCTTAAACATGCAATATCTTTTAAATTGACGTTTTTCAGCAGTTATCTCAGAAATATCCAAAAGTACCCATGTTGGAATCACCACATTCAAGACTGGATCACTTGAAAGCTATCCTGAAGACCCTATTTTTTCCAGCTCAGTTTATAAAAGGCACTTTAAAATTGTTATATTTTAGTTTTCATAATACCTGAAATGTGTGATCTTGAGGCAAGAGCCGCCTTTAAGCCTGAAAACAGTTCTCAGCCCCGTCCAGCAAAAACACCGGCAAGCACACACGGGGAACATATACATGTTGATGCCCAAAAACAAGCGATAAAAAATAGGGTGAGCGTGGAGTTCATCATAAATCCTGCCTTTTTTCCCTCTACTAATCCCAGGCGCTATTCTAATGGCTGATGAAAAGCAGCGAGAATTTGAAAACCTATTTGGCACAAATGCTCTGAGCACTATGGAATGGCACTGAGGAATAAATGGCACTGGCAAATGGAAATAAATGGCACTGAGGAATTCACTGTCAAATTCTTCCTTTTGCTAGAAAATCTCTCTCACTTTCTGTTTCGAACTTCATATACTGGATATATACTTTTCAATGCGTTCAAACACCATTGGATATTCCTCAGCTATTTAAGAGAAATATACTAGACCAAAACTTTAATCTTTATAGTTTTATTCGAATTGCGTCATTATATTTACGGGTTTCCTACAGTATGAAAATTTTCACTTAACTGCGACATCCTGTGGAGGTAAAAAATCATTCACCTACCTCGGGACTCGAAGCCGAACCCCTCATATCACGTCGAGAACTCTTTTACGCTCAACTAAAGAGATATTTTAATACTCTTTCGATTCATGTGGACTAAAACGAATAAGGTGTTGAACACTGTCAGACATAAAACGTAGCGAGCAGTCCAAGGCGAAAGCAAAGCGCCACAGACCACGAGGTCAAGATGCTCGAAAGTAAAGCCGAGGATAACCTGTACGAGATAATAAAAAATAGCTACCAAAGCGGAATACTTCCAGAGGACTTTCAAAGGAGGGTAATGGTTACGATATCGATGAAGATGAGGAGAGAGATGTGAGGAGAACCGAACCTTGAGTCTAGTGTCACATGCATCAAAAATACTCACACGAATAATAAGGCAAAGAATGGAACGGAAAATTGAAGATATCCTCTCGGAAAACTAGTTTGTATTTAGGAAGAACAGGGGTACCAGGGAGGCCATACTCTGCCTGAGAGAAATGGTAGAGAAAACAATACATGTGAACAAGCCATTGCATGTTGTATACGTGGACCTGGAGAAAGCATTAGACAATGTTGAGTGAAACAAGATGTTCAGACTAATGGAATAACATTCGATATGGATTACGACGACAGAAGAATAATCTACAAAATATACAGAAAGCAATTCATTACGATGCGAAAGAGAGACGGAAGCCAGATAGAAGCTAAAATTACCGAAGGAGTAAGACATGGATGTAAGCTCTCACCAGCATCATTCAACATGTGCCTGGAGGAGGCCATAAGAGAAGCAAAATAAATTGGACTGACAATGAGCGGAATAAAGAGAAATGGAAAAGAAATCAACATGCTCCGCATCGCAGATAGTATCACAGGCTAAACTGGAAGTCACGATAATCTTTAAAGGTCACTAAAAGTAAGGGACCACGTTCTCCAAGAATAAAACATGCAAATAAATAGGACAAAGACTCCTAAAGATTAAAATCTTAGTATGTGGGAGAGAGAAGCTAAACGTAGATGTCAACCTGAGAGGAGAGAAATTAGAGCAAGCGGATTCCTTCACCTATCTCGGAAGTATTTCGACGGACATCAAGCGGAGTTAAGCCCAGGCTATGAAGGTTTTCATGGGAAAAAGACAACTGCCGTGTTTAAAGAAGGTGCAAACTAGGAAACAATAATCGAAAAACCTCGTATGGAGCGTAGAATTCTATTGATCGAAAGAATAGAAAAATCGAAAGAATTGGAAAAGTTAACTAGAACAGACTAGAAGCCTTCGTGACCTGGTGCTGGAGGAGGATTCTGAAGATAAAATGGACGAACAATATAAGAAATGATGAAAAGTATAAATGAGTAGAATAGGAAAGGACCATATGGAACACCATAGAGAAAAGAAGAACAGGATGGAGTGGATACACCCTGAGACACAATGGATGGGCAGAACATAATTGAAGGCAAAATAGAGGGAAAAGTCCCCAAATAAAGACCCAGAAATAAGTTAATGGACCAAATGAAGAGGAATGTACATTGGAAGAGATGATAGGAGGTAAGGGAACTAGCATTAGACAGGGAAGGGAGGAGGGCCGCAGTCAACCTATCTTAGTATTGAACAACCAATGCTGATGATGATGGAAGCGGCAGTGCTAAGAGCACGAACGCCTACCTCACTCTCACAACGCATTGGTTTCGATTCGCCGGGTAATATGTAGATTTGATGCAAGTGGATGTAGCGGGAAATCCGAGGGGAAAACACGATGGATAATTTATCTCCGGCTGGGGCGCACTCGGCGGATCCCAATGGCTTCGCTGCGTGCGATATGAAGACGTGCGGATGCCGGCCGGGAGAATTACCCACGCAAGCCTCCCAAGCGTGAGAAAAGGCATAATTTCTTATTTAAATGCATGTGGCACCGAGGAACAAGATTGGATTCAGCATTTTTCGGAACTTCTAGAATCTCATCTAGCTCATCTCGTGCCGTATTGGGCGCTCCCAGTATTCAAAAGAAGGTTATATCCCTTAAATCTGTGAGGATTGCGTAGCTGTGAGACGATTGCATCATCTCAACCAACATCCACTGAGGCTCAATGTATTTCAAATAAATGGATACACATCCGAGATACTAATTCCGGCAGAAGTTTGGAACTATTTCGATTATATGCAATTTTTTTATTTGGTAAAGTTTCAAAATATACTTAACCAAGTTATAACGAGTGATACATGTGACAGGGTAATTAGAGAAATTGTAACCCAAGCGCGCTTAGAATTTTGCCGTTAGAAAGCCATTCAACCTGTTCTCTAAATGCACGCTCATTTGAGTTTTACCTCTTACGCAAAGGTGATTAATCGGAAACCTTTACACTATTGGCAGATGGGACCACCAACGAATGAACGGAAGTGGGGCCTCAAGTATTGGCAGATTCAAAAGTTTTCTCGTCTCTTTTCCTATTAGCCACCCTAACAAAGCATTGGTTAAGAGACTCAATACAATATATTGGAAAATTCCATTACTCGAGGCCATTCCCTTGCGGTTACGAACACGGCACACCCAAATATAGTAGCCTATTCAAGTGCTTCGTTCTCAGACAGTAAGCACGAATTTTTGTGCATGTATACGCCGATATTGAGAAAGAATCCAATATTTGTTATCGGTGGACACCAAAACCAGTGCTTTTTGCCATATTTCTATAAAAAAGAGGGCATAATGTATTAGTATTATATATGTAATAATAATTGATATTATTTACTCATAAAATTCTTACGATCCTTTTTAAAAGTTAAAGAAAAAATAATATAATTTATCATTCTATGTTTAATACTATAGTAGTCATCGAAAAATGTTCCTGAGTAAGATTGATAAAAAGTCACTAAAATGCTGCTATTTTCTAATACATTTACTTTACGTCGTTATTTAAGCTACTGGGACTTATTACCCAAAATAGATGCCAACATGCGACAAATACCAAGCATAAAATATTTCATTGCTTTTGATAGAGCTTAACATTTCATTGCTAAAGAGAAAATATCCTTAAGCTACATCGGATTGCATCTAGTTTTTAGCTCAGCTATTTTACGACCAGCTCGACACTTCAAAAATTGCCACCAACCGACATCTGTTGATTTTTGCCGAAACATTCGCGCCCACTGTAGCTGAGAAACTCGCAAACCGTCTCAAGCTCCAATTCCTTCCTTTCAAGTTGTTGTTTACCCAACGGTGGAGATTTATGGCTCGAATGGATTGCTTCTCAAAACACCGATGCTAAAGCTGTCATTCCGCGATCCAACGTAAAGGTTGATGCATGACCAAAGGATTAGCGCGAAACTAGAACAGCTTATTTTCCACGCATCGCTCGAGTGCATATAGTCGATAGCAAACATGGCCCCAAAACACCACCCTGCGGCATATTCAATGCGCGCACTAAATTATTGCGCGTCGGTATCCTCTGAATATACATGAATGGAACGGGGGAAGCGATAAATAAAAGCCTATTGCTTTGCCGAACGCGGGATGGAGAATATGTACGACAAGGGCAGGTAGGGAGGTATGCCTGAGAATTTTTACTACCGGTGCTGTGCGAAGATGCAAGCCATTGGGGGTGTCTACATTAAACTTTCCTCTCAAAAGCACCTTACCATCGATAATTGAATGAGAATAACGAAAATTATAAGTTACAGTGATTTAAAATGCGTAAAGTACCGCAGTATTAAAAGGAAAACGGCACAAACACCGGAAGTATCAGCGTAGCGAATACGCCTCGTGACGTCATTTACCCGTATCCAAGGCAGCAGGCCCCGCGGACAAGTAACGCAAATTCAGCCTTCACGGCGAGGAGTATCCAGGGATACGAGCAAATGATGTCAGGAACCATTTGAGTACGGACATATTGAATGCCAACCATGGGCATTAAAAATAATGCATATACAATTTGCCCAAATGATATCCGAACGTCCGCTTTCGTGTTCTGGATATCTCGTAAGTCCCGATAATGATATCAGGAAGAATGACGCAGAAACCCCATCAGTGATTCCTATATTGGGGGCTGGAACTCAGTTCTAGTAAATGCAGAGGAGTTCACTTCTGATAAAATAAATAGGACCTTTGAGGTATATGGAGAGGGCACTACGTCATCAAACTGAAGCCTGACAACCGAAACAACAACCATTTTGTTTAACCCTGCTCTTTTCTCTCATTCCTTTAGGTAGCACAACGAAATGGACAAATTAGCTGATTTGAAGCAGGAATATCAACCTTTTCTTGACATATAAGGCAAGGACCAATAGAAAGATATATTCGCTACTCAGTGGTAGAGATTCTACTCGATTTTATCCTAGTATTTCCACGCACCGCTCGAGTGCATATAGCCAATAACAAACAAGGCCCCAAAACACCACCCTGCGGCGGATTTTATTTTTTATAAATAAACTAACAATAAACGCAAGAAAAATGCACATAAAAGAAGTAAATAAATTCTGATATCTTGTAAGTTATCAATCTAAATTGAAATGGTAGAATAAAAAAGTCACAGAGCTGATGGTAGAAATTAGTGGGGATCCGAAGTTAGAGGGGAAACTCGAAGGATACACAATAGGTTTATATATTTTGAAAAATTCAGACTGAGCGAGACATTATATGACATACATATTTATCATCTAAATATTTTTCAACGCCTAGCCATACTTATAGAGCTAATCACAGAAGCTAAAATGCAAGAGAAATAAATATACGGCATGAATGTTTGTTACAAATATATCTTCAATCCAAGCAATGTTAGTGTCTTTAAGGGGCAAAGCATTAAGACTATTCGTTTACACATCACTGTCGTCGTATCCCTTATTATCACTATTCTCTTTGAATATCAATGCACTTTTTAATGAACTCATGTATGAAACTTCATAAACCATGAAGCTTATGAAATTTTATACGAGAAATTTACCAGGTTTAAAGGTTTCAGACCTGGTCGAATTCTTACAAGCAAAAGTACAACAAGCAAAATGAATTCAGATTTAACCCTGAGAAATCAAATTATATACCAACACGTCGGAATAAGAGGGATGCATTCATTTATGATTAGAACATTGGCGATACACTCACTCTCCAAATATTTTGTTTGTTTGCATGTTTGGATAGAAAATCCAGAAAAAAACAATAATATTTTTCATACATAATTATCCGTCAAATGAGCTTAGATTTACTGTGCATCTGCAAACTGCAAAGTGTAACCGCTCTATTTTGAGAACCGCGGTTTGACGAAATAATTTCTTTAGTAGTGAATGCGGAGGTTAAGGTAGCTTTACACAAGTAAGTTACTTCCATATTAGTAGCCTTACATGTCGCTTGCTAGTGTAACATCGATGTGTAAGGACGGACTTCCATGGCGATATTGGGGGTCGAGAGTGATATAAATCGACTGCGGTTCACTCTTATTAGGAATATAGACTGACCTCTATTTAGCCAGTAAGTAACATATCGATTTTGCTATAGCATCGCATCCGTTGAGATCTTGTGACGGTAAATTATATTTAAAAATGTTAACGAAGAATGAATTAGTGAGAGGAAGACTCTTTGCTACGTACATGTCAATATTTATTTGTGATTGAAAATGTTTTAAATGCTAAACAACTCAAAGACCACCTTCATAACTTTTCTATTTACCAGGCAATAATAACTAATACCATAATTCTCATAATTGATACGATGTAAAAATGCAAAGTTTCTGAATTTCGTTAAAATTTAAGTCCTCGAATACCTGTGGGAATCTAACAGACCAGTGTACGAACAAAGCACATTTCAAAGTTGGGTAATTTTTGAAATTACCTTATTTATTTTTTATTTCTGTATCTTTTTAAAAACCGAAAGTTATGTGCTATCAGAACGATTCCCTCGCAAGTAGCGATACGATTCGAGATATCGCTACACTCGCCACTTCCATAGAAGTCCACTTCAATGTGTAAATCCTCCTTTTAAGCGTTCGATGGTGAACTATCGGGCACATCGACCTGGATTCGATGATTACTTTAGTCATTCTAAAAGATGGGACGCCGATGCATTAATGTTGCAGTGCTCGGAGATACCATTATCGATGCATGATTCATGAGCTTCACTATACTCTTCCCCTCGGGCGATGGCCGATACTTAATGCGGGCGGTTACAGTTCAGGGCGTGCGCGCCCCACGCTCCAATCAATCAATCAAATTGGGAAGGATGAGCCGTGACACGTTGACGAACGAACGGCGCACTGTGGTCACGCCAGGGCATCGAGAATCCGTGCGCCTCGTAAGCTGCGATGCCTTTGTACGTGATTGACTCCCTACACTTAAGCTCCGTATGAGGGACATACATGTAGAGCTATACCTTTCACATACATGTGTATGCAATACACGGAGATATATTGGGATTTTGTTAAAAATTGGTTCATTTTCCGCAGAGCGGATAAGTGACTTTCTCAGTGATCGAAAACAAAAAGTAGTTATTGATGGTTTAAGCTCTGATATGGTCAAATTCACATCCGCTGTTCCTCTGGGAAACGTGATGGACCCTTTATATTCATTATTTATATTAATGATCTAAGTTCTCGAGTTAGCAGTAAACTAAGATTTTGTTCAGATGATATGGTTGGAGAGTGTATATCCCAGTCTTATCAAAACAAAATTCACTACAACCATAAATACATAATATTATCATAGATAAATATGAGAAGAGCGACCTTACAGCACGTATTCATTCAATGAAGATACCCGGCATAAAGCTCGCCAAAGCGAAACTCACCACGTGCCTTCACTTCAACGTTTTTTCGGCTAAAGTATGAACCCTTAGAAGACCAAAGTCGCTTTTGAATTCAGCCATATGGTGACTAAATGCACCCTTCGAGAAGAGAAGCCATATAAAAGGGTGACCAAAATCCTCCAGCATTTAACGACAGCCGAATTTTGGCTCCAGTAGTTCCCACGTGGAGAAAAGAGGGAAAGTATAAACACTTTCACGTCACGTAGAAGTCGTAATGTGGATAATAAGTGGTTCTAGTGAACGGTGGGTACAATTCAATTGGCAGAGGAAAGGACTTTTGCAGCTCATTGTTTTAATGAAATTCTAGCTCCACATTTGAGTTGAAAACACTAAGAAATAGATGGCTGATAATTCATTAAATAAAAATATACTCATCACGACTTTCCTTCTCATAATAGACAAAGTCAAAGAATTTAGATATTGCAATGGTGTTTTTCGCCCCAGAAAACTAGCTCTCTTTACAATGATTTCCGTCATCAAGCCCTATGCTTAAAATCAGGTTTCGCTTCCCTTGCACTCATTGCTTCTGGCCCGTTCTTCTTTACTCTTAAGTCTTCTAATATTTTTTTCTTCTTCAGAGTCTCGTCTACCACACTCACTCATGACTTTCGAAATCTTTTCATATCGACCTTTAAAATACTTATCATAATAGTTGCTAATAATTGGATTAAATAACGGCTAATAATTGAATAAAAATTATATGGCATGATTTTGGTAATTGATAAGGTGATACGATACGAGAATGCAAATTAAAAGGGAAGAGAAATTTCCCATCTGTTGCGCCGTAACCCGGTACTTACAAAGTCGGTCGCTCACGACCTCAAACCACATATCTCGAACAACCCTTTTTCTTTTCCGAGCGGAAATAATTCGCAGCAGGCAGCTAGCCCAGGACCCCCTTCCCGCCATTCAACGAGTTTGGGGTCAAAAGAGTCTCCAGTGAAGCAATAAAAATACTAATTTTAAAACAAGCACTTCAAATGAATCTCAGTCGATTTAATGGAAGCAAAAATTGAACTCTGCTTTATCTATCTCCATAGTCTATCTTAGACTACCCATTCGCAATTCTCCTTAGGGCTTATTATACGCAATGATGTTCCTAGTGGCCATTTAAATAAATGATTGCCTTCTCAAGAAGGAAATCATCATAAAAATAGCTACTAAAACCTAAGAAAGTGATGTAAGTTGAAGAAATTCTTTAAAACCTTTTAAAATTATCCACAGTGACACGAACTATCTATCGAGAAAAATAAATAAATTTAAAGTACGAAGGCACTTTGAATACAAGAATTGTTGGAAATAATGTGTTTTTCCCCAAAAATATTTAATATTAGGAGAAATATTTTTAAAAATATGAAATCTCTAAGGGAAGTAAAAAGATGGCCAAAGAATGACTGCTGAAAGAAATATACCTCAGTAAACTCAATATTGTTAAGTTTAAATAAGCACCCGCTGATAATCCACGATTGGGTTTGCTGTTATATAAATCCAAAATGGAATACTGATGATATAAATCGCATATAACTTGATTCATTCAATGAATATGCATATTGAGATGGTAAATCTGGAATTGTGAATTTTAGTAAAAGGCATTTTTGAGTGTGAAGCAAATGGCAATCGTTAATACACTTACAATATCTGTGTTAAAAGAAAGTGCTTTGAAGATGAATGCTTAATCAAAACCTAGGTTTGGTATAATAAATGATTATTCGGAATAATCCATGCTATAACATATCAAATACTATCATTATGTGATTGGCACAAATGGTGCCAAGCAAAAGGGAACAGACCACTTCGGAGATGATTAACAAAGCATGGACGACGACACAAAGATAAAACATACAATAACAGAACACAATAACGTTGAGATAACAAATTTAAACGATGAAAAGGCCCTTTATTTCCTAAATCCAACAAAGGAACTTCCGGCGGTGGGTCGTCTCGCTCTGCTGACCTTTCATCTAACAAGACGCACCCTCAAAGTGGGTTGGCAAAGAGACACGGTAGGGCGAAAGGGTCGGAGGCAGCGGAAGACCCTGGGATATCTTGAGAGGAGAGGGTGTGGATATCTTGAGAGGAGAGGGTGTGGAAATCCATAGACCCCAGTTTCCATTCCTCGGAGCCCTCTCCCTGTTCCCAGAAATTCCTTTCCCTTAATCACGAGGGATTAAAGGAGCGTCCATAGCCACCATGTAGGTCGAAATGAACACTGAATTCCACGTTTTCTAGGTTTTTAACTGATCGTTAAATTCCAAATTTAATTATGAATTGTCTCAAATATCCAAAAGTAAAAATAAATTAACCATAGGCAGAAATTGTATTTTTTTAATAAGATGATGGAATTGGATAGGATATTTTTCCAATGACCTTTTTTCCCAGTCAAAATGACCAATTTCCAATGGGCTAAATAATTTTGTCTCTTTTTTATGATGGAAACGTTTACCTAATTGTTAAATTTGAGAATAAATCTAACGAAATTTCTCATTTTTCAAAACTAATGCATTATGGTGAACGTATGTTACATATTCCTTAAAATTCTTTGGTACATTTCGGTTAACTATTTTGAAAAGTTGTGCGGTAATTCGCTGATATTTTGACAAGATTGAAAAGAAAGGTGAGCTATTTTTATATAAAATTTCGGGAAATTCAGGGAATTCATTGCAAAATAATACCTCCATCAAAGTACCTAAAATCATTTCACAGTGGAAATGCCTTTAATCACCAAGCTAAGAATAAAAATAGCGTGGCACTCTATGGATCAGAAGCGCGGTCCAATTGGAAAGCAGATCAGTAAAGACTTCTCAGAAGAGGCTTTCAAAACCTGGCACCGGAGGAGGTTTCTAATATAATAATAGAAAGAAAAGATAAGATATGAAAAAAAATACAAAAAAGTATAATACGAATGGACTCAATGGAAAACACAATTGACAAATTTTTTTAGTAGAACGAAGAAGAAGATTGGGCACACTCTGAGACGTAATAGGTTTGTGAAGAGTATAAGTGAAGATAAGATTATTTTAATAGCTATTAAAATGATAAACCTTATGGCTCATAGAATGGAATGTTGAGCGTGGTGTTCTATGGAATAGAAACATGGGCCATTGGAAAATCAGACCAGGAAAGATGGAGCGCTTTGGGAACCAGGTGCTGAAGAATGATGCTGAAGATCTAATGAACGGATTGAATAAGAAATACCAAACGCCATCCCTTGTGTGTACGAAGAAGGATCATGAGTCTCTTTACTCATCCATGCAGATGAGTAAAAAAGGAAGAGATTCAGTGAAAACAACCAGATGGATTTGGCACACCCTGAAGCAGATTGGGTCAGTGAAGAATATAATTGAAGGAAAAATGTCGAGGGAAAAGTTCCCAGAGAAACATTCAGGAATCAACACATGGGAAAATTTAAAGGAAAGGATATAAGAAAAGTTATTGATAGGCAGTGAAGGAAATAGCTATAGATAGAGAAGGATGGAGAGCATCAGCCAACCAATTTGGGATTGAACGACCAATGAATGAAGTACGAAAATGGCATTTGAGTCACATGACGATGTGAACCACCTCAAGGCGCTGTTTTCGGACCTCTCGTCCTCGGCAGAGCGATGCCACGGACTCGCATCGATCGTGACGCCTAAGAGAAAGGTACAAACATAGAGAAGGGAGAAAGCAGGCTTGGAGAGCGAGATGTGAAAGGGGAAGAATGGCGAGATAAGACTGAAAGAGAGCTCTTCTTGTGGACCAGACTGGTCGCTTCATCTCTGGACTTCCGCTCGAGGCGGAGAAACATGGAGGCGAAGCAATATTCAAATGAGGTTAGAAACTTAAAACCATAGATATCCATAGCGACATAAAAATAGCTAAAACCAGGTCGTTTATCCACGTAAAAAAACTCAATATCTTAGCAATTCCAAGTTTTTTCACTTAAAATACACAGTAAAACAAAATATACCTCCTTTATAAGAACATATGTAAAGCCTCGTCGAAAAATTGAGGGAGAAGAGAGTGGAGGTAAACATAAAAACATTCATAGCATTTATGCACAACGGAGGGATTATTTGTATGTATTATCCCTTTGTTGTATATAAATGCTGTAAATTTTTGAATCAAGGAATCAAAAGCACCGACCATTGAAAAAACATACCAAAAAAACAAGCACCTTTAGGAAACTGGTGTAGGAGGAGGATACAAATTATACAATAGACGCAATAATAGGCGTTGACGGAGTTTATAGGAGAGTGGAAGAGGGATGGACCCAAAAGAAGAAGATGGATTTGGCACACCCTGAGGCACAATAGGTTTATGAAGAATATAATGGAAAGGAAAATGGAGGGAAAAGTACAAATAGAATGGCCAATGAATATATACCGATATGGGCCAAGTAAAGAAGAAGGATCATGAGAAGAACTATCCAGATATAAAGGAACCTGCATTAGATAAGGAGGGACGGAGGGCTGCAGACAACCAATCTTAGGATTGAAAGACCAGTGATGAAAATGGCTGAGTAGCGGCATCAACCTTCATGTCACCTTCTTCGGCTACTTTCTCTTTCCATTCCCTAACAATTCCCAATAAGGAAAAGCGACGAAAGATTTCAGTCGTGGTCAAGGAAAAAAACAATCGCAAGTACTAGAGAACTAGTAAAGTCAGATTTACTTCCCTAGAAAACCCCGAAGCAACAGTGGGAAAACATGATTTGTGGACGTGGCACTCAGCATAACGTGCCGATATGTATCAAATCGATGCCCACAATTTTTTATCCATCAACAAGCTTTTTCACTTCCGAGTAGTCCATACGGAATACTCGTCATAGCTACTATATTTATAATACATGCCATGCCATTCAAAGCATAGTTTGATCACGTAAATGACATATCTAGTAGAAGTGCACACATATTATCTGGTCTTGCAAACCACCGGGAGTAAATATTCATTTAGACTTTGATTTTAAAGATGTTTACTGAGGTCGGAGACCTATCTGCCTTCGGTTACAACAAAGCATAATTTGATCAGTTAGAGTGAAAACGACGGTCACATTGTTATCTATTTCGTATCCTTGCTGATGAACTCGACCTGACCGAGAACAATATTTCGGAGGTCGGTCTTCAAATCCTTGTTTTTATTGGTGACGCTAATACTAGAATGTTAAAGTAGGCCAGAGATGCACTGAATGAAGCCGATATAGTGGAGTAATGGGAAGCGTTAAATGAATTGCCAGAGGTCGACAAACGTGTGAGCTGTGAGCAGCTTGTTCGTGCCCGACGGAACTCAATTAAATATTGACTAGACGAGACTTCAGAGATCATAATGCATGGGAAGCCGAACCGATTGATTCTGGTGCGCCGGAAATTTTTATATGGAAATAGCAACGCGTAAAAAGGAATAAGAATTCTTTGACCTGTAACCCTAACAATGGTACCTTCAACCTTTATCCACCCAACAGAAGTCATAGGTGAAATCCAACTATGAACGACAACTTTTATTTACATAATCAGTTTATCGTGATAATTCATAAATTATAGGCAACTGGGACCATTTATGAACACGCTTACTAAGTATACAGGAAGGAAAATGCGTTTCGTTTTTAGGGAGTAAAAGCTAGAAAAGGGTTAATTGTTTATTGATTGCTCATCTTCTACACTCTCAACGTCAAAAGAATTTAGGAAACCATTCGTTACAATAACTGGAATATAATTTAAATACTGTATTTATCTTTGTTGGGCTATTTTTGCATATGTAATCTAGTACAAGGATATTAATCCAAGCATTAAGGAAGTATTTTAGCTATATTTTAGTCTCAGCCACTGCTCTGATAGGAGCAAGGCGATAGGTCAAAGAGCAGCTTCAATTGAAGAAGTTATTTGGCGACAAACAAACACTTCCACGGTAACAAAATGAAAAGTAATGGAAGATTGCATTTCTCGTGGTTTTATTACAGCCATCTTTCTCTTCCTGGCTTATGTCCCATTGCTACCATCGTTTGACTTTTGCCAATTCCATTATTACCTGCTAGGAGGTTAACGATCGCGTGAGAAAGACGGCAGGGCGCCATTGCTGCCAGCTGAGCGGAACGGAAGTGGTTTTTAGAGAACATAATTCCAATTGCCTTTCTACTAAAAGATTACCCAAGATTATTATTACCTAGCAATCTCTCGGAATCGATAAGCATTTGAAAAGGTGAGAGGGTACTTAGCAAGCTAAAGGCAAGTTCTTAAGGCTGATATCTAATTTCCTAGCCTTCAAAAATGGCTCACTTGGAAAAATTTTTCCGGCCCAAAACCTACGCCGATCACCCACCGTCTTTCCCTTACTTCAATTGGCATGGCTTTTAATGTTCAATTTATTATAAGCATTTTTTTTAAACCATACAATTAAGTCATACCAGAGAAAAATGGGGTGCTGAACCGCTTAATTCATCAGGGTAGAATCTAAAAATCCGACACGACACCAAAACATCCGAATGTCTATTACTTCCTGATGTTGTGCATGATAAGATGAATATTTTACGCCTCACAAAGTAAATTTTCGACTTTATGGTCGTTATCGCCTCTCGAATTTCATTTCTTGCCGCTTTTGTCATCGTATTCCACGAATCGTTTCAGACGAGGGGGAAAAGGCCTGCTCGATTTTTTAAGTTATTTTTTTTCTCTTTGTAATTGAAACTCTCCGAATTCCTGAGACCCTGAATCCGAGCTTTCACCGGGCTTGATAAAAGGGAATCGGTTGGCTCCGAGGCGTCCTGGCCATTCTTCCGTTAATGCTTCTTGATTGAAACGTAAGGAAGCAAGCGTCCTCTCATTCCTTCGGCTAAAGACGCTTCCTCCTTTCACTCTTTAGCCGAAAAGAGACCTCCTATCGTTCACACAAAAGTAGAAGGAAATAAATGAAAACAGGACGGTGCAGGAATGAGCGGAAATCACCGCCGGTAGCTCACCGACCGTCCAGGGACACTTTCTCCGCTCAGTTACGCCACTGGTTAAAGCCGCGGGGATTTATACGCGGACAATAAAACCAGGACAAGCGCAACTAGAGGTTTTATTCTCTCCGTTCCGAGAAATCACCTTCGTGAAAAACCGAGGAAAACACTCCGTGACTAAATGCTAACAGTGAGTGGACAACAAATATGAGTGTCTTGTCGAAATACGTACACCAATTTTTTTGCGACCCCTGACATTAAGAGTCCGCGAGTCAACGCGGTAGAGGACAATCACGTTTCGTTTATTCAGGATGTTTTAATATTTTGTCTCTCCCTCGCTCGGATGGGAAGGATTACAGCGAGGCCTCTCACCTTGACGACATAAATCGGGGAAATGCTACGGTGATTAGATTGCATAGACATTTTATTTATAATGTTCTCCATCTAATGGGTTCATTTTCTCACGTCGTGTAAGTACGTTGAACAAGTTAGAACCGCATAGTTTAAAAAATATAACGGAAGAAGTTATTAGATCGGACGCCTTGAACTGGATTTTAAAAGTGTGCACATAAGCAATCACATCATAATACAAGGAGAAAATAGATGACCTTTGTGTTGTGCGCTCCGCTTGAAGACTCCCATTGGAAGGCAGCGACTCATGCGGATACGTGGTGCACTTCGAAAGAGTGGGTTCTTGCCCTTGGTGTCGAGGAACGAATAATCACAAAGAAGTTTTGAAAGGAAAACTGGAATTTATGTACACCAAGTACTCGATTGAATAATCAAATGAGCCAAATTTTGCGTCTCGGATAGCCAAACAAGAATATTGCCATGTCTCGGGAAGGAGAGAAGTTGCGGGTATAGGCACGGATGGACGGCGCTACGGCTAATGTGGCATGAACCCCATTGCCCGCCTCTTCGGTATCGGCTACGTGACTAGCCGAATTATAACTGACTGATCGAAGAATGATAGGGAAGTGAAATGACCCGACTGACCTGAAAGGGCCCTATTGACAATTTGCGCATCTCTCCGTCGCCATTACATAGGAGAGCCAAGACAAGAATGTTTTCGGCCAGGTGGCAATGGATGGGGTGGGGAAATAGGAAGGTAGTGATTTCAAGTAAAGTGAAAGGTCACACTTCCGAGATAGATTCACTTGGCTATTCTGAGCTGTGCCAAATAACAGTACAGACATATACAAAGATAAATTAAGAGAACTAGATGACCCGAGCGAATATTTCGCACAGTATGCAGCTTCTTCCTGTTTCTTCCTGTTCTATTACCTGTTTCTTCCCATGGACAATTATACGTTATTTATGTTTGTGTTAGAGATACATAACGTAAACGAAAACAGTAAATGGTCACACTGATTGCATGTAAAATGTAAAAAATCTAACTAAACGATGTGCTAATAGATGGCGCCTCTTACAGTCTTTTAAGCACGTAACCATTTCCAACATATAAGTTGATTATATTGCCAGAAGATGGCGTTATATAATTTTTTTACAAAAACTTTCATTTTAAAAATTTGTCTATTTTTCATCAATATTGGGGAACATAAGCTTTAAAACGATGTTTGAATCATTAATTTTGATGAATAATTATGGGAGTTATGGCGTTGCGACAAAAAAACTCCTTTGAGAAATAATATATACGGATTCATACTTAAGAATAAAGGAAAAAAAACTGTTTCCACCTCGAAGAGATGGAAACTCGACCACAAATATCCAGATCACGAAACTTGGAGCACGAATTTTCAGGCTAAATGAGAATATACCATGATTATATAAATTCTTGTTTCTACCTAGAATGATACTTTTATATTTATTAGTAACCATACATATGAAACGTACCATTTCGTATTTATGGGAAAACCTTTACATGTAGAATCATATAATTTCGAAATATGCGTATATCAAGATCCATAAGACTACAAGTTAGGATAGCATAAAAGTGCAAATAAAACAAATCGGTAACATGAAATGTTTTTCCTCCATATTTATACATACTGATAATGAGTACAAGTATTCAAAGTTTCTCGCAAATCTGTACGAAAGCGAAACCGCTCCTGGATAGAAAAAGACTCCGCCATGTAACCCCATCTCTTTTAATTGTTCTAAGCATTAAATTGCAAATAAAACTCATCGGTAACATGAATTTTTTTCCCCTCTATCTATGCATATTTAAATAAAGTACTCATATTCAAAGTCTCTTGCAAATCTGTACGTAACCGGAACCGCTCCGTATAAAAAAAAACACCTTCGCCATGTATCCTCGTCTCCTTTCAATGTTCGCATCATCGTTACCACGCATTTCCATGCCTACCCAACCCCTCACATCCCCTCCTCCCCCCAATACCAACATTCTTCCTCCATCACCGTTTTACATGCCAGTCTCAAACTCGACTCCCTCCCCACGTCCACCTATTTTTCCATCCCTTCAGACCCATCTGTCGGTGAAAACAGAAGGCTTTTCGGAGGAGGGAGAAAAAGAGAAAGAAAGAATGAGGAATAAAAAAATGCCAAAGGGGCTTTCAACGAGGAAATTTCGGGAAACGACTCATTTCTTCCTGCCTCTCCACCCCGTCTCCCAACTCCTCCCCCCTGTCTTCCCATTTCTCGCCCTCTCTGAAAAAGGAACAGAGTTTGGGCGAGAGAGAAAAAAAATAAAAAAGAAGGGCGGAATTTGAGAAATAAATTATTGAGATTGACCCCTTGGTCGAGGAAATGAGATAGCCCCGCTATCGGGCGGGTCGGGGAGTGTGGCGGGAGGCTTGAGGAAGGGGGGGAGGGGTTGCACGCATCCTTTCCCTTAATTTTTTCAATAAGGGTACGATGTTGGGAGGAGTGGCATGCGAGCGCTATAAAGGACTCACGGGGAAAGACGAAAAGGGAGCGGTGTGTGTTGGAGGGGTATATGGGCTTTCTTCTCGAAGAGAGAGAGAGAAAAGCCAGCGAGGCGCCGGGCAAAAGAAGAGAGAAACGCGAGACGCGATGGGAAAAGAAGACTTTTTTTTGGGGGTGATCATAGAGAAAGGATCTAGAGTTATTTACATTTGCCCTCGCAACCCCACGCTGACACCGCCATCAATTTTTTTTCGTGGGGGATATTTATTCGCTTTTCCCTCCGTGTGAGAGTGCGTTGTAATAGAATAACGGCAATGTTTTTGTACCCAGTTGAGAGAATACGAATAGATTTTCGCGCAAGGACACTGTTGTGAATTGAAAGATCATTTATAAGACGAGGCAGGAAATTTATTGAAGCCATCCATTTTTTCTACGACAAAAAATAAACAGCCTGCCTGATTGAAAATTTTTAAATTATCGCAAAATATGTAACACAACAGAAGGTATAAGAAATTGAATTTTCGACGAATGCTTAAAAAAAAACTGGTGATAGCCCAAATTATGAAAAATTGCAACTATGTAGCGTATGTACCTAGCTCATAAAATTCTGCACATAACAATTATACATAAACGATATTTTTAAATCGCTACAAAATTATTCCAGTGTATACATAGTATGTTTCAAAAGTTTTACCAAACTATTTCACGATAAATTGCTGCAAGATCAATATTTAACATACGTCAATGAATTACAATGCTTAAAGAAGCGACGATATGAATCATAACGTTAAAATGGCAATTGGGAAATGAAAACAGCTTTATTAGCGGAAGAAGTAATTAAATACTAAGTAAAGGATCCTATAATGATGCATTATACTTTAAAAATAAAAGCCATACATTGAGACAACGGTTTTCCCGGGAAATAGATTTTTAAAATTCAAAATTACAGCGAAACAATTCTTACGATAAAGTTCACACAAACTACTTTTGGGAATTTCCGTTTTTGCACAGCAAATGAGACTGCTAGCTTCTAAGAACAGAGAATGGTGATGAAAAAAGAATGGTGATTCATATTAAGACGAATGGTTTCTGTTTAGAGCGTGACGGAACGCGGTAAATCAATACAGAATGCATAAATATTGAGCGCCTTTACTTCATCCGTTGACAACCCTTAATATAAGCAAATACCCACTACATTCAACAAAGCGTGTCAAATTTGAAAAACGCATTCAGGAGTAAATTATGAGCTATTCATTTTTGTCATGCTTGGTGAAAGTTATTCCCGAAGTTTTGAATATTATCTCATGTTAGTTTTACCTGAAAACATCTTGTGATCACGTTTCCGCAGTAATCAAAAGATTAAGTGGGTTTGAATATTTACGTAGCGATATTTATGCGTCTTGCTTGCCGTAATTTCATGATGGTAGGTATTAACATCGAAAAATTCACTGTATTTTTATTAAATGCGTATTACTCGTGTGGAGCGTGACACTAGTTGGATCGGATATATGGAGAATTGGGAAATTTAGACCAGAAAAGACGAGAATCTTTCAAAAGCTTTAATTAGAAGCGAATGCCAAAGATAAAATGGACGCAGAAAATAAGAAATGAAGGAGATTGAAGAAGAATAGAAGAGAGAAGAACAATATGGAAAACTATACGGAAAAGAAGAATGGATTGGACAATCACTGAAGTCGGAATGATATTGAAGGAAGCATAAATGGAAAATTCCCTAGAGGAAGACCAAGAGATAAATACACTGACTAAATAAAGGGGGAAGTTCATAAGAAAAATTATCCTGGAGTAAGAAACCTAGCGTTATATAAGTAAGGATGGAGGACAGTCAACCAATCTTAGGATTGAAAGACCGATGACTGGCATTTTCGATTTGGATTTTGCTCTGTGCACCGGTTATAGCTCCGGCCAACGTCCAAAAACTGCGTCCTAAGGGTCCATCTTTAAATCCCGGCGGTAGTCTATCTTTTTCAAGGGCATGTTTATCTTGGAGCACGTAGTACAGTAGTCAGTTTATACTGGTAACTGCCCTCCCCAAGGTGTCCTTCACCGCAGAGTAAGCTGGAGCCAAATTTAATTTTCTCTCAACTCCACCTACGTTCCCCAAATTACCTTCTGCTTTACCTTTGTGGCGCAAGAGACCTGAGTAATTGAGATCCTTCCCAAACTTAAAGAGATTCAATGCTTTCACCCCTTTAATATCATAAAAAACAGACCTTAATAAATCCTGGAGAGTAAAATTTAGTAAACTTTGTGACTTACACACAGTTTATTTGTAAACCCCGGCCAGTTGCAACCCTTGAGTCATTATCAAGTAAAAATATATAAGTGGGAATTATCTCTTAATTATGAGACTTCAAGAGTTATTTTGTTCGGGGATTACCAATCAAATTTGCGGAAGATAAAAGGTTCCTCCTCTCTAATATGACTGCCAAATTACACTTAGCTTGCGAACCATTTAATACGCACATAAAGTTAATTAATTTTTCTACATGTATCCTGACATAGCTGTTCAAATACTACACAGGCATACTCCGCTTAATATGAATTTACCCTACGCAATTTATGCGACTATACGGCGAGCCAATTGTGAATATATTCGCAGGGAACGACCAAATTTCCCCGTTTTAACACGATCTCTGAGATGACAAACGAAATCTTTCCGCTACAAACGAATTGGCAAATGAAATAATTTATCTGTTTCGTTTACCATTTTTCTTGCGTGATCATGACTGCGCGACAGTCGACACACGTATTGAACCAATTGTAAATCAAGTGGACGGTGTGAAATATTTCGTTTGTCATTTAAGACGCTGCTCTACAACATCTCGCATGACACAGTGGAATTTACGGTTTCCGAGGCTAATAAGTGCTCCCGTTTAACTTGAATTCACAGCTCGGTAAATATGCAGGCACAGAAGGAAACCCACTCATTGTTGCTATCTTTAGTCATTTCAATAAATTAAGCATTAAATTGACCTTCCTTCTTCCACATTCACAGCACAAGAAGCAGCTGTTGCAAAGTCTCTCCTTCGAAAGCCATTATAATAATTTCCAACTATGCGTGAATGGTTTATTCCTGTTATTTCTTGCACAAGTCCCACGAATTCTAATGACTTTAACATGTTTGCATGTTACGATTTCGTTTAACACGATATTTCTTGTGACACTTCTCTAGTTTTAGGCGGAGTACACCTCAAGTATGAAGGGCCCTATGATTCTACTGATGATGAATGGTATAAACAGCGACGGCCCTTTACTTTTCCGTTCCTCGAGCACCCGTTGACGCGGATCATATATATATAAGAAATTATACGGCGCAATTAACTTCGCGAACGAACTTAGAAGAATCGCGAGCCAAGGAGGGATGTGCGAAGGAGGCGCACAGAGAAAGAGAGGCGGTGAGGCGGGAGTGGGGAGAGGAGGTGCCAGTTGAGCAGAGGAGGAGGCGGGAGGAATATTAATTAAATCCCGCGTGGCGTGAATAATGGAGGACGAACGAGCCGCGTGGAATGACGAAACTTTCCCCGCCATAGCGGATTAGTGATAAAAAAAATACGAACGGGTTTGTGCGCAAGGGAAGGGCGATTGATTTTCATCGGGAATCAGTGACCCAAAAAACCCAAAAGTATGAAAAATGGAGAGAGAAAAAAATAGCATACTCAAAGTTTCCTTGAAGCAAAAGCGCATAAGGATGAATTCTCACGATATTTTAGGGTGCAACCCGTGCATGCAAAATCAGGAGGGCTGGGATTTTGATACCACCTAACGTGCGAAATAATACTATCAAATGAATTTAAAAATCCTTGCAATGAAGAAAGGACTAACATGCTTAAATAATTTATTTTCTTACTATTTTTGCATCATGTCAATAGGCTCTTGACACATAAAGCTATTACTAAGGGCGCCTTTCTTGTAAGTAATGATGATAATCAATACGACAGGGGGTCTATGAGTAACAGACATACAGACACCACTAGATTTTTATATATTAGTTAGATTACCATATTATTTAATTCTGGAAGGCAAAGGAGTAATGCTAATTCGTCTCATTTTGGTGATGACGTTTCGTGACATGGAATACATTTTTATGGTTGTAGTTTCGCTTCAAACAACGCATTCATTAGCTAGTAACTCAAAAAAATGAGGCAGGATGATAAAAAGATTTTATTTTTAACTAGTTTTTCGAGATTTTAGCCTCTTATCATCAGTTTTAAGTGAAAATGGACCTCATAATTGATAGAGAAATACTAATTTCCACCACGTTTCTACCTCTGTCGCATTTAACACCATGAAATTGCAAGAAACTCAACTTGCGACGAAAAAGGCGTAGAAAGGTAACATTCTGTGGCTCAAATCATACATAGGACAAGTTTTTCTACAAGAATCCAGGAAACTTATTAGGAACTTATAGAAAGGCATTATGGTGATTTGAATCATAGTAAGTTACGTTGATTCTTTGGTTACTGCGGAGTTCATTTTTGGATGTCCTCTTTTGCCGGTCATAGCTGCATGGGACAACCCAAGACAAATATACGGTGATGGGAGGACACCTACTATAAGGAAAGGCAGGGCTTGAGGTTAAGGAGCCGTCTTTTACTCAACTAAAATGCCATCCATCTTTCCATCACTAATGAAAGAAGAAAAATAAATATTTACTAATTTCAGTGTATTTAAGCTCTTCACGCCCATTATTTGGATTGGCATGTGTGTAAAATAATCCTTTCAAGAGGTAACAGAGGCCCACTGCCGAGTATTTTCATCTCATTCACTACTTAGTATGTTCCTCTGGGACTTATCGAGTAATAAAATACAAAATATCATTATTTTGTTTGATTTCATGCCTAAACCTCTCCCACAGATACATGCATTAGACATTGGATACCAAAAATAAGGGTCATAATATTTAGATAATTCCTCCAATACATTTTTTCTGAATATATTTTATGGTTATAGACAGCGACTGCGGCATCATGGTAGTGAAAGTACCACGCTTTGATTTCTTATATCGCAGAACATTAAACAACTCTAAAAATAATATAAGGCTAAAAGATGGATCTATTTTATTTTATTTTTTTGCTGCCGGAAGATTCCGTTGACCCGTTAGTCCCCAGAATCCCGATAGGCTGCTGAGCCTGTCATCAGGTTTTCCAGGTACCGAACCAACAGTACTTGACATACACCGATGCCCTGGGTGGTGAAAAACACACCCAGGTGGGACTCGAACCCGCGACCCTCGATTTAGCAGGCGAGGACTTTATCCCGCCGCCACCGGGGCCCGCCACCACCGGGGCCGGCCGGGTAGAGTCTTCGCCTTTAAATTAAAAGTACGGGGAGTTCTAGCTATTTAAAAAGTCTTCTGTTAAAATGCCGTTTGCATGTATTGGATAGAAAAGTACTAATTTCCCCGTATCTTCCATTCTCCGGTAGAAACACATATCAAAATTTACTCTTTCTTTTTCCATTTCACATTCTAATTTCAGCAGTTGTGAGAAGCGTAAATTAAACATTTCATCATTAATATCGCAATAATATACATTTAAATGACTGAAAATCTTAATATTTAAATGAGAATATCTGTATAAGTCTTGAAAATGATTTATATTTATTGCGGGGTATGTTTAATAATCCTTCACATAGTAAGGTTTTTCGTGATCCTGGAAGAACAACGTAATTTGAAATTGAAGCTCAGTTTACAAGAAAAATAGCGCGAAACGTTTTGCCAAGGGAAAATTCTGATTTCTACCTCGTTTACCAAATTTATTGGTTAACTACTTTAAAATTAGACATTTTCTATATATTTTTTAATGTTTGCACGTGGTCGTTGAAGGTTATTCGGGCTTCCCACGGGGTCAACTCTCCATCTCGGCCGACGTTTTGAAGAACGAGTCGTCCATCGTCATCAGAACATGTGAACACATGCCCTGATGACCATGGACGAGTCGAAACGTCGGCCGAGATGGGGAGTTTGACCCAGTGGGAAGCCCAAATAACCTTCAACCCGGGACAGCCTTAGATCTTTCCGTTTGAACGTGGAGATAGCTATTTCCTTCAGACCGTTATAAAATAATGATATCGAATTCTGCAGAGGTATCAATGGACGCTGGAGTCAGCGTAATGCCTGATTTTCGTTACGAGGAAAACTTCGGTTTAACGCTTCGTCTCATAAAATTTTACCCAAGGGAGCAATTATATAAAATTTTAAAAATATACAAGGCCCCACTAATCCTAAATTGACTCATTACAGTGAATTTTATACATTTTACGAAAATTGTACTTCGAAGCGCAGTTTTCCACTTATGTTATGGGGCTCATAAAAATGATACCATACCGTATAAAAATTTATACTTTATTATAAAGTATCCAAAGCTGACCAAGAACCTCTTAGTTTGTTATAGACAGTGCATCAAGAAGGGAGTAACTGACGAGTACATTTTAATGGAACAGGAACCCATATTGAATCAGAGGAAATGAAGGCTCCTTCGTAAGAATTAAAGTATTTAAGGCGACCATCAACAGGGAGGATTTGAATGTCATAAACACGCATTTAAACGTCACGTATACAGTATTTAAATTCTTCCAGAGGATGGACAGTTGAAATACCGAAGTGCATATGCAACATGTATGGGAGAATTATTCCCTCTGCTTCTATTGACAAACTGGATTAAAATGGTTTTTGTGAATGACAACGTTTCATTTCTAGGTTCAAAGGTAGAGCAAATTCGTCATCAGTGAAATAAAACTCGAATTTCAGAGAGTGAATAGACGAAATCGAAGTCCTCTTCAGAATTCCGATTACAATGAGGAAGATATATAAGGATCCGTTCAATGCATTCACCACCGAAAAGTGCCGTAGAATAGTTTCCAGCTCGATAAGGGTTGAAATGCAGTCTCGGTGCATGAAAAAATAATTTATTGGGCGAGTGCCTGGGCCGTGGGTTGGGGGGGAGGTGAAGGGGGAAGGGGGTTGGCAGAAGCGATTCGAAGAACGGAGAGCGGGGTTGGGAAGTGGAGGGGGGCGAGGCTCGATGGAAGGAAGAGGAGGCGGTGAAATATGGAATATATTGCCGAGGCAGTTCATTCCGCAGTTTTTAACAGTTTTCTGGGTCATCTTCGGGGCGATATTGCCCTGATGGAACGAGGAAAAAGAAAATGTTTAAAGTTCCACGCCATTGATCACACTCGATTCCAGAAAGAGCAGGCAGACGGGATGACACCTTCACTTTGGTTGACAAATGTCCTATGTTGTGCATTTACTCCAACAATAGCACTAGAACTTCTTTGAAAACGTGTTAAGCAACACGGAAAAATATTCAACCTACAAATTTGAAAAGAAAACTCAGCCAAACCGACGATACGAAATGGCGCGATGAAGACCTTTGATAGGGTGTTCTCCTATTGGAATACATTCAAGAATGAATATTAAATCAAGAATGACAAAATTGATGCATCGGTCTCACTGTGAACAGTCATGTCAAGGCTTAAACATGATTTGGATGGCTAACAAAGTGAGAATGAAGCATTTAGTTGTATTCAACAATGTATTTCTCTACTGCAAGTTGTTTTCGGGTTTTCCAACCGCGTACGTTGACATTGGTCGTCAACGGTTTCGGTAGCCATCCTGCTACCGTCTTCAGGTCGAAGGTGGTGAGAAGCTGTTTGTGGCCGCTTTATACACCACTAGTCGTTATGGCGACCGACTTCGCCGCGCTGCGCTGTGATTGGTCGGCGCGGATAACTCTCTTCCATGAGTTGCCTAGTGGATAGCCGGTGTCTCCGTTGAAGTTATCTGGGTATAAGTTATTCCAAAGGAGAGCCGTTATTACTCTAGGCTAATCAAAGAAGCAATAGAGACTTTCAAGTACAAAAGTGTAGTAGTTTTTGATAAGGAGAATGGGGAGAATAACTGTATGATGAGGGCAAATGGTGAAGTAATTGAACAAGTGGATGATTTTGTGTACTTAGGTAAGATGTTAGCGAAAGAAGGACGGATAGATGAGGAGATAAAGAGACATGCGAATGCTGGAAGAAAAGAGGTAGGTAGCTTATAGAGCATATAAAGGAATGAGTGCCTGGCTGAGGAAGCAAAATTCGCCATGTAAAAAAGTGTACTTCTCCCCTCTTAGTTGTATGGTAGTGAAACATGGGTATGTCAGGATAAATATAAGAGTAGACTAAACGCCGTGGGTAGGAATTATCTGACGAGTGTTTGCGGCAAAAGTAGGATGGATAGAGTGAGGAATGAGTGGTTAATAAATGAATGTGGGTTAGATGCTCCAGTAATGGACATATATGAAAGGAGTGTGCTTCGTTAGTTTGGCCATGTTGAGAGAATCGATGAGTGTCGAATAACGAAACAGATATATAACAGTGAAATGAATGGTGTGAGAGGTAGAGGTAGGCCGAGAAAGTTGTGGTTGAATGTTGTTGAAGAAATTCTTAGGTGGAGGAATATTAGGAGTCTTAAAAACAGGAGGGCCTGTACGAAGCAGTGCATGGGGGTAAATGAGGCAAAAGAGGTGAGTATGGAAGATATTATTAAAGCAGAGTTAGGTATACAAATATGTATTTATGAGTGAAACTTTGTGACTGTGCCTACCCCGGAAGGGAACGGCGTGATCGGTATGTGTATATGTGTGAAAGAGGTTTTTAAACGAAAAGAGATATTAGGAATATCCATCACTTCCGTCAGAAAAGTTTCCTCCGTTACAAAAAAATCGAACAAATGAAATATTTTACTACATTTACGAGTATCATAACATCCTTTGTAGTTGATTTTGAATGCATCCAAAAAATACCTTGAGGACACAGAACCATGAAACATAAATACTGAGAAACCTCTAGAACTTACATAGTTTTTATTTCGTTTAATGAAATTAATTGTCCAAAATTTGCCTTTAGTACATGTACTTACTTCAAATTTAGCGCTGAACTTGAGTTCATATTGAACTTAAATTCTCGTACAGTGATAGCAACTTCCTTACATCTTTTTTTGACGCTAAGTATATAAAAATTACCTGTTGGAAGAAGAATAAAAATGGAATTCATTATCTATACTTAGTTATCAAAATTTTTAAAGTGAACTTAAACCATAAAATAAAGTAGAGAATGCCTCTGAGTAGGCAAACCAATGGATAAATATAAAAGGCAGTTTGTCAATGAAGATGTGACATTTACAATAACATTTTTCATAAATATTTTCCACATAAGGTTTTATTGCGAGGAAAGTAAATAAGCCTATTATATTTAAAATATTACATAAAAATTATGATTATTTCCAGAATTGATGAAAAGTATTATTATTATTTCACTAATGATGAAAATTTTGCGTCACATAAAGTTACGTACGGGAAATGTATAATCAATGAACAATCAATGATAACGATCCACATTTTATGTTTATTCAAATGTAATTCATATTTCAAAATTTCCATGGGAAAAACTTCCTTTTCTTAACGTGAAAATATTATCCTAGACGCCAAAGAGCCTCAAATGACTTACTGGAAAAGGTTATCGTAAAATTAACAGTGGGACTATGTATCATTCGAAGAGCGAGCGAAAAGTTTACTTCAAAAATCTAGAAAGAAGTTCATTTTTAGTACCCTAATATTCTTTCTATTCCCTTGTAAAAGTGAGGGACAAGAGTTTGTATGGGGCCGCAGATTACCGGCAGCATTTGCAACATCCCGGAGGATATAGGGGTAACTTCAAGAAAGCACTTAAAACTAATTGACGAAGTCTTAAGGCCACTCAAATAATTGCACTTAAGGCCTAATCGAGATTCCTATTCGGCGACTCTGGAGTAAAATATCCCGACGTGGGGCACCAATTTTTTACTTCCCCCGACCAGAACTCATGGACATTTGAAGAAGCTAATAAAAATGCTAAGGAGATAGATAAAAGTATAGTGAACAGGATTATAAAAGTGAGGAAGCTTCGGAGTAAAGACATTTATTCGTCAAACTTCAGACACTTTTGATTTTTATCTTTCTACTTGAAAATGTTGATTCATCTTCGTACAGTAAGTTTGAAAGTAAGCAATCAAGTTGCCGGGAATATTTTTCAGGCTTTCACCATAAAAAATGGTATTTTTGGTACCACATTCATGTGACTACAAGCTAGATTTGAATTAAATCGGGGCGAAGTGGTTTCATCAACTGTTGCAAAGCAAAGAGAAAATAATTGCTCCAACAATATTAACTGATATAATGAATGATCGATTGCCATAAAATGGACTGTAACGTCATTAAAATATATCACTTGAGATGTATAATATCAAATATGTGTCTAATTCAGACAATGATTATGTAAAAAATGAACACATTTTCAAAATTTACGATAGTGGAGTAATTAAAAACAAGGCTCCAAACAATTTATTTTCTGAAGGCAGCTTCCAGAAATTCCGGAGGTAGAAATACGACCAACTTTCTCGCAATTCCGTTCATACTGCTCTCAGAATCGCAAAGCCGACTCCATCGTGGCTTCCGTTGAATTTTATCAAAATACAAAAGAGTGGAAAAACCGCAGGTAAAGCGAGTTGGGTGCTCCCTCCTTTAATTAAATTCAGAAAAATCAACAAATCTGAAGCCAGCGAACATCGCCTCAGTCGAACATCAGAGGCGGGGAAAACAAATCTCCAGGCAACTAGGTAACCGGTATCCAATTCACCTTCAAAGAGTTTAGTGTGTCGATTTATTTTTAATTTACTCTCGTGGCAGTTTTGTGTACACAGGATAAGAGGCCAATTTCGAATAAGAAAAAAAACATTGCTTAAAATATAATATTATATTGATATTCTCCTGTGCACACTGGAACGTAAAAATTACTTCTATATCGGAGTTAATTTACAATGGGGAGATACGATAAATATGTAAGAAAGTTTAATAATTTTCGCTTATTAGTTGGTGTTGTTTTATTTAAATGTGGGTTCATAAAAATAATAAAATCTAAAAAATTCTATATTTGAAACTCTAAACAGAACGAACAGTGAAAGAAAACTTTATTCCAAGAGATGAAATAAAATAACTAAATCTAAGTTTTATGGTCAACATCAATGTCTATATTAGCTTTACTAGAGGTTGCGATCAGCTAAATAAGTCTAATCAATGCAAATCATTCAGTTAATTTATGGAGAATATATACTAAAACAATATTTTCCCTTCGGTGTAAGACTCTTGAATTTAAAAAGATTGCCAAGCTTTCAATGAGTAAGTGTATTTGTAGCGAGAAAATATGCCAATAGTAATATATAAACCAACGTTGGCCTAGTGAAAATATTCAGAAACGAGAGAAGTCTTGAATGAATTCATGGCATTTCATTATATAGCCTCGCACATCAGCATAAATCAGGAAAATTTACCAACGGTTTTCATTTAAAAAGTTGAAAATGGCAATATATCGATATTAACTTGTATTATTTTACTTATATTCCACAAAAATTCTCCTACACTCGCTCATCCCTCAAGGAAAATTTTACTTGCCGTCTAATTGTTCATATGAGACCACAGAACTACCCACATGTTTCAAGAAAACGATTCCATCCTGCGCGAAGATGGAGCTCATTTGTTAACACAGCCTGTGCCGGAAGTTGTCCAAGTATCTCAGTACGCCTTCACCTTCACTTTCCGACGAGGTAACAAGTGGAATTCTGGAAGAAAGCTTGAAACAGAAGTTTCCTAACTCGCCGTAACTCGATGTAGAGGGACGCTCCTTCTTAAGAATGTCGTTAACCAGTTAAAGAAGAGTGTAGGCCGTAGTGGGAGGACTTTAAGCACGCTGGAGTTGAGCCAGGGAAAAAACTTTCTCTGAATTTGGCAAAACAGAAAATGTTTTTAAGTAGCTGAGAAAGAATTAACTCCCTCAATTAAGCCCCTCCGTACACAATTTTTATGAGGTAGGTATCTTGGACCATCACATCTCCTTTCTCTCTCCAACAAATTCCAACTATTCAAATATCAACATGGGTATTATAGCAAGCAAATGACAGGTACTGCCATCACATCGCACGTCAGCAACTAGTTTCCTTGCACTTTTCCTTCCATCTCCAAATATAAAATTGAAATTGCTCCGACGTTCCGTCTCTCTCCATTCCTTGCAGAATTCCAAAGACCTTTTCCTTCCCTCATATATAATGCCTATCCACCGTTCTCTCGACTGGCATCCTTGAACTCCAAGTTCATCAACAGAACGACTGGTTTGTTAAATCAACCGTATTTAAAATAAACGTTGACTCCTACAAATGTGTTGGGACTGAAATTGAACAAACATTGAAGGAACTTGCACAAAGGGAATGTTAAATTCATGCATTTAAGGTTTTCCCTACACTGCTTTAGTTTATAATGAACCAAAGGATGCCAAATACCTTTCACATACATTAAAAAAATCACTCAAAGCCAAGCCTTAATTTCGATACAAGTGTATTCATAACAGCTCCAAAAATAAGGGTTCTGTCCGTATAAACATGAAATTAGTGACTTTAACTCGAAGACTGGATGAGAAACGCAAAAACTACTATTTCCACTAAAAGTTTGCTTAAATGGAATAAATAAACAAAATGGAAAATTTTCTGGGTCAACTGAATTGAAAATATTATGATGCTTATAACAAGGATAAAATAAAAACGCATATATTAATTTTTAAGTATTCTACCGGTTGAGATAAGTTTTGTTGAATGTCAGAGAATCTCCTCCAAGTTTACTACACATTCAGGGGCCTATCTCGCTCTAGTCTATCCTTTTTCGCCTCAGAATACGATGTGCCCTTCTTAACCCAGGTAAATTACCACTGGACAATTTCACAATATGGGCAGTAAAATTAGCGATAAAACTTGTAGCGAGCCGAAATAAAAGCACACATGGAACAGGGACGCGTGCGAGAAGGGAAATTACGAATCAGAGTGAGGACGTCCAGGTGTTCAATCTAACGAACAGTCGTAATTGTAGGCCGTAATGCTGAAATATAGAATTAGATTTAAAAGCATTGTAGGACTATTCGTATGGTTCAAGCGAGGACTTGATGAAGGGTGAAAATCCGAAATAGACAATCACATCAATGGAAAATCTGCCTAACTACAGCTTATCGAAAATCATCACGCGTAACGCGGACCTGAGCTGATTATTAATTACCCGTGTACAGAGCAAGTTAATGTACTTGGAAACGGTATTTTTTTCAGCGCTTTATGATATACTCCACTCACATACACAAAAACTGGAACACATTTCCAGAATGTTCGGGTTAGGCAAAGGGAGAAGCGAAAATGTGTATGCATGCGACAGCAGCACATTTTTTCATTAGACGCCCCCGATCACGCCTTTGTCCGAAAAGGCCATCACGAGAGGGAAAATATATGCCACGGCCGGGCGTATTAGGAATAAACAGGGGGCGTATAAAAAAAGGATCGGAGGCTCTTTTCCTTTCTCCCGGGAAACAAAAGATCACGTGGAACAGTTGGCTGGGAACGCGCCTTTGGGTAGTTTGGCGGGCGGATGCTAGTGAGCGCGGTAAAAAGTGAAATGAGACACGAAGAGAGAGAGAGAGAGAGAGAGAGAGAGAGAGAGAGAGAGAGAGAGAGAGAAAGATGTGGAAAGAGAGAAGAGGGGGAAACGGAGACAAAGGTTGATCTATCTGAAGAGGAAAAAAATCGGAGGATAAAGGGCCCGAAAAATATAAGGCCTCGCTTTTGTGGGATTATCACTTTTCAAAATGGCGGTGTAGTAAGACCTTGGGGCGAAGGGCGAGACGACCGGGGCAACAGATGACGGTCGAAATGCGATGCGGAGTAAGGGTGAGGGGGGCAAGGTGAAAGGGCAGGGCAGGGGAGATAATGATTAAGGCCGCAAATGAGAGTAGAAACTGTAGAGTGAAAAATTGGGCCGACAGCGAAAACGAGTGGCATTACTAGGAAGGGGAGATTGAAAGAGAAAATTGAAAAAAGCTTTGTTACCGAGAACAGATTAGTAGCTGTGCGAAGGCTTTTGGAACGACCAGCCAGTTGATACCTTGAATACTAGATTAAAAATACTGCTGAATCCCAATTCACAGATCACCGCTTATAGGAAGCCCAGATAAACCGATTCAATCAGCAAACAGTGCTAGAGACAGAGAAGACTGCCCGAAAACTTGGTGAACTAAAGTGTAGAGGAAAAATTTCTATTAATACAAAATTAGATTATTTTCGATGCACAAAAATTGACATTGAAAATGCCATCAAATAAACGTTGAGCCCTCTTATTTAGATTAAATGACGTGCTACTACAAAATAATTACATAAGGAAGCGTATTTGTAAACCTATTTCATGAAATAAAAATGAAAAAGTTTTCCATTGTAATTTTTTGAGAGCTTACGTAGGAAACTTTATTAGAAAAAAATGAGCGAAACTATTAAAACGGTGTTATCAAATAATTGCACGACACAATATTTGTACCTTCAGGCCAAGTTGATGCCTGACTGAAGATAATCTGCAGGCAACAAAATAGCATTTGCTGAGCCAGATATGAAGCTTGAATATCATACTCTGACAATGAGCCTAGTGAAATGATTGGAGATTAAACTTGATGAAAAGAATGCAGTCCCGCATTTTAGAGCTACGCCATAATTGATTATAAACACATTGGTAAAATCTCCATTTTCTTAAAATAAACTTTGCAGGGTTCCATTGACATTTATACAAAATGCAATATTTAAATTGGAAGGAAAATAATTTGAAGAAATATCATGCAAAACATTCATTAAAAGTGCCCAAATTAACTTATTACTAATGACACGAGCACACCCACTCGTAAATGGCACTCAAATCCAAAAACAGACAAATAACTACGTATTTAGATTATAAAAATAGTTCACATCTTGATAATTAAACGTTTCTTCGAAGGGAGAATCACAACGGGCCGGGAGAACGCTATTGATTTCCTGAGCCACGCCCCCCCTCCCACCCAACCTCCCGGGCCACTTCGTGAAAGATTTATGTGGGAAAAAACATTTAGCATATTCAGAGGAAAATTCGTTTCACAAGGTATTCTTTTTACCATTTTTCAATCAAAAAACCTGCTACTTCAAAGGAAATTATTTAATTTTTTCAATCCGACAAGAAATTTTGAAATACGTGAAATTTAATTAGATCAAAAAAACACAAATTCGCCTCTATTTCAGATTCCATGTAAAATGGAAAAAACGGGATAAAATGAATGTTCACGTCCAAAATCGGTAGGTTAATTAATAATTTGCGAATTTCTTCCACACCTAAGCATGGGAAGTTGTACTTACGTCGAAATAATGAATTCAAAGATATATTAACGTATATTGGAGAGTCAGATATTTATTTCACTGAGGTGGCATGGGGAAAAAAGAATGAAAACCATGTTATTCCAACCGAATATACACTTATTAGGCCCAACAACTCACATTTTTATCGAAGAAACTGTTGATTAATTTCACATTAATTCACAATTGAACTAAAACGAAATGAAAGCTAATTGTGGTATCCAGAGCACTTATGTCTAACATATAATTATGTACAATGCCCAAATTATGTTCCGATTTACTATTATTATTATGCCCAAATTATTGACCGAATGGTTGTTCCAGGCCAAGAGAGCTAGATTAACATTTAACTGAGAGGAAAATGGGGAAAAGATGAAAACGTATGGATATATTTCTCGATTTTTCAAAGGAAGAAATGAAAAGAAACATTTTTTTCATGATCGCATGATTTAAACTAAGGCCTTAATTATGAATGATTCGGTCACGAGATGCCCTTCCCCGAACAGAATCAGACATTTTTCACCGATTGACTCCACTTATAACTGTCAACTGCGCTGTCGTTAAGGGTAAACTTTAAGCATGAAATAATTCATGAAAAAACACGTATTTCCACAATTTTTTCGCATCAACATGAAAATTCAGTGATATCCGGGTTGTACAGAAATTTAGCATTCACAAGTGGTATTAAAAGTAGATGCTTACCAAGGAGAGTCTTTCACTTTTAATTACACAAAGTTTAATATGCCAGGAAAAACATCAATTAGTATAAACCAAGTGCAGTAAATACCGAAGTGCAAGAAACGAATACGAGAGAAAAGAATTCGGATTGGCTGATTACTTCGGATTCGGATTTGCGAATTCGGAATTTATTTAGAGCAAAGAAAAAACACAAATTCGCCTCTATTTCAGATTCCATGCGATTCCCATGAAATTGCGAATTCGGAATTAATTTAGAGCAAAAAAAAACACAAATTCGCAATTTCATGGGAACCAGGACCTGTAAATGACGGTGCGCTGTTGTCATCTTACTGTCGTCAAAGAAATAGTACAGTGAGAAGAGAGTTAATAGCTCGCAAGGAATGGATGGACAAAAATTCAAATGTCTGAAATAGAGATACAGCGAAATCTATAGACTATTTGCGCAATACGAGTTTACGCGCGAGGAAGGAAGACTAAAAGATGATGGGACTGTGCAAACGTACTCGAGGAGCCGGCGAGTAATATGCAGTAAAACCAACGATAGCCTTCTGGCCAAGTAGTGAACCAATAATAAAACTATGTGAACGTAACTAAACAAACTTCCTGCGTCATTTTAGGCCTAGCTTATAGTTTTGGTAGACGTTTACCACAAGATGATGTAGCCTTTAGTTAGTTTGATGCTCACTAAGAGCTGCCTTTTGTGTATAACAGAAAACTGTTGGTCAGTAGGCGTGTTGCGTATCGAGAGGATTTAAAATGGTAATAACATAGATTTTCATACATCTGCATAAGGCACAGTGAGCCACCACATGGGTGTGTGACAGGAGACATTACGTGGAAATGTATTGAGGAGAATGTGTTGGGACGTTAAATGACAAAAGAGATTTTGGTAGAGTGGTGCTCACTAAGAGCTGCCTTTTGTGTATAACAGAAAACTGTTGGTCAGTAGGCGTGTTGCGTATCGAGAGGATTTAAAATGGTAATAACATAGATTTTCATACATCTGCATAAGGCACAGTGAGCCACCACATGGGTGTGTGACAGGAGACATTAGGTGGAAATGTATTGAGGAGAATGTGTTGGGACGTTAAATGACAAAAGAGATTTTGGTAGAGTTTGGTCTTAGTTCCCTTCTGCATCCCTTCCGTCAGAGATATTCTCCTTTTTTCCCCCACTCTGCATGCTCAATATGATTCTCTTTATCACGGCTCAAAGTATACCCTCGTTTGACTCAAAGCACCTAACTAAGGAGTCACGAGTTACAAAAAAGGGTGGCTAGTTTTATGAGTTTTAAACCCACGGATGAATACTTTAAGTGTCTGTGACAGTGATTTTGGAGCTCAGTTTTTATAACGTGCAATTATTGTGCGTAGAAAGACAAAACTTTTGTGCCTATCTGTTTGGCTAGTTCATTTTATCGCTCCTGTGGAACCTAGTGAGGGAGTGTGGAATCCAAAAAATGATAACACTGTACCAAACAAATTTACAAGCAGAGGTGAATTTAATACCGGACCTTCAAGATCTTTGGAGCGCAATGTTATTTTCACCACACCACTTCTCCCGCTGTGAGGTCGGCATTAGGATTTTTAATGTTTCCATACATAACATTTTCTGATAGAACACTGTTTGTATTTATTCCTGACTTATTCGTATTTCCTGTTTCCAAATATTTTGGAGAAACTAAAGGGTGATGAATTGACTGAGTGAAGTACGAGCGTGGGTGAAAATGTTTCCGTGTTTTGGAGACACAGGCCATCGCCAGTCAGCTTTCCCTCGGCGACGAAGCCTCGGGCTCGGACTGGTAATTTGATGAGGTGAGGCGACGGGAGTGGTGGGTTGGGAAAGTCAGGGTACCGTGGGGAGGGTGGGGGGGGGGGGAGGCGGCAGAAAGTAAGGGATCAAAGGGAGCACGCAATTGATTAAACCATGGAAACATAAAAGCAGACCGGAGTGCCACCTGTTGGGAGCCAAAAAGGGGGTTTATTACAGCGACTCTATTGCTTGCTCAGGGGGAAAGAGGTCATCCGGTGTGACTCGAGAGAAACACGAAGAAATAACAATGCGATAACATGTCTATATCTCAATTATGTTCGAATGGAAGAATTAGAAGGGAAATATGATTAAACATTAACAAAGTAAGGTCACAAAACCTCGAGCAGTATATCGTTTGACAGTCAAAAGACGAGGAATTATCTCTCGATTACTACATTAAAAAGTTTTACATTAAAAATTCATCACTTGATTTGCACGGTTCAGTTTATTCAGCCTATATATTTCATATACACAATGAAGACCATGTAGCCAAATAGAAAAACCTAAATATAAGAAAATCAATGGCAGAAATCGTATATATTATACTGGATTAAGTCTAGCTAGGAATTTGTGTAGTAGTCAACCCATTGGCCAGGAAAAGCTAGGGTTCGTGATTCCATTCCCAGAAACGGTCAATTTTTTATATTGGCCATTTTATTGCTATATTTTTGGCAGAAATCAATGCCTTCCTACTTTTCCTAACATGAAGTAAGTGCTGAGGTAGGATACAATGACGGCTTGTGACTTCCTTGAAGTACTCATTGCGCTCGCTTTGGTCATCATTCATGGACCGCAATTGCTAAACATCTGTTCCCCTTGTGTCATCTAAAATTACCAAGGGAATGAGGAAAAGTAGCTAAAATAGTGGTCTACGTATTGGCCCGGCAAGCGTCAGAAATAAAGGTCCGTGGTCCCATGCCCAGCCCAAGTCAATTTTTCCCTTACGTTATTCATCGTCGTATTTCCGGAAGAAATCAATACCTTCATATATTAAGACTAAGAAACAATTTTGCGCATTATACTATTCTGTATTAATCTCGGATAGACTCTGTATAAGTTCATATTTTGGTAAGTTTACTTTATTACTTCATTTCAGTGTAACTTAAGAGGATAAGGCTGCTTTTATCATATCGGAGTAAGAAATTAGATAAGAAGACGGAAAATAAGTCAATGGGAGAATTAGTCGATTTTGATTCGGTTGGGTTTAAAAAGATGGGGATTAAAGTAAACTAGAAAGGGATAGTAAGTATTAGGAAGTAGTGAATACATCAAGGCAATAGGATTCCTCAGGCCTATCTAGAAGGTAGAGCGCTCCACTTCTGACTGAATACCTGAGGATCCCCTTATCTCCTGCCATACGTAATCCCAAGGGATACTCCTCAGTCAGGAAAACTAGGAAACTTAATCCCCTGCTCTACCTGTTTTCGTTCCACCAAGGGAGACTTTCGGTGGAAAATAGGATTAATTACAAGCCACCTCTATTAATTTGGACGACTCTATTTATTCTAACAGAGAAAGTCCAAGTTTAAAAACACCCGAGAGTACGCGAAACGCTGTCAAAAAATAGGTCCGCACAAAATCATTGAAATTTCTATTCATTTATGGCTATCGGTAAGGTGGGTAAAGTATGCGATAATGATGAGAAAGATAAAACTATTTACCGAATGGCTAAGACGAGTCATCAATTTGCAAGAAATCAAGGTGTAAGGGATAAAAGAAAAGCATAAATAAATAAAGTTCCACCAGGAAAGGAAGCAAGACTTCATTAAAGTTTAACGCCTTCGTGGAGACGTCTTGAGGCCTCGGTTCGTCGAACCCTCAAATGGTATCTCGTGAAAAATTTACAGAGCACACGGCGATCTTCCCGAGTTGCAACCCTTGTGTTTCACATCGCATCCTAAAGGGAATCGCCGGAGGAAAGTGCTCTGTTCTCACTGGAATGTGTTTCCACGACGTAATGTACCACGGTTGTAAAATTGTATTGAGTAAAGACACGAGGAAGGTATCTCAAGGCGTGTGTACACGATTCACAAGCCCGCGCAAGTACATACGTGGCTCGACAGATGCGTGAACTAACGCACCAAATTTGAACAGGGGCTATTTTATGTCCACGCATTCGCACAATTCTGCGTGTTAACACGATGGTTGTTAAGCACATAAATTATGTTCGTGTATTTTGCAAATTATTTATTGTTATTTATATATAGAATTTATGGCTAATATTTTGCGAGTGATAAATAAAAACACGACGGAAAAATTATAAAAGACACCTGCTGATAAGCCACGAATGGCTTAGCAGGACCATGAAGTTGTAAAGTTGTTTAACAGTGTGAATTTCACAAGGTTTATATTATATTGCTTTTATATCTAAGGCATTGAAGTTGTAATTTTTTGTAAATTCCATGTAATGTAATAAATGCAATAAACATAAATAAATGCAATTGTAATGGTGAATTTGTCCATGCATCTACTTTCACGGGCTACATCGTTTAAACTCGGATTTACACATACTTAACAGCACTGTCAATTGTGCACAAAATGAAAATATATTTTCAACATGTGAACACGGGTTAGAAAAAACCATTAGCACCACCATTTATTTTTGATCCTGAAATTCTAGTTTGTAGGCATCAACACGAACTTAATTTACAAATTTCCATTTACAAACATTGGAAATACAGACAAGAAAAGATTGCAAGTTTTTGAGATCTGTTGTTGGAGGAGGGTGCGAAAGATCAAAATCATGGCCAAAATTATAAATGAAACTGTATACAGAGTAGTAGAAAAGGAAAGCACCAAATGCAACACTCCACAGGAACGAAAAATCAGATGTACTGGACACATTCTGAGAGTCAATAGGTTTATGTAGAGTATAATTGAAAGAAAAACCGGAAAAAGTCTAGGTTATAAATACATGAGATCAATAAAGGAAAAAGTTGATTTGAAGAGGTACAGGGAGCAAGGGAACTAGCATTAGATATGGAAGGGTGGCAAGCTGAAGTGAAACAATCTTAGGATTGAAAGACCGATGGTGAAGATTAAAACACACGATTTTCTATTCCACATGAATAAGTTTTGGCTGTAATTTGTTTCCGCGGTATTATTACGTGAATATTGAACAAAATACTTTCCTCGGTCTCTAAAATACCCTTAATTTGGAAAAAAATTAAGCTCTGGTTCGGTTGAAGGGTACGGAAAGGCAGAATTGGTGGCTCTAACGCAACTACTCGATCACGTAGCGGTAAGGTGTGCCCATAAAAATGAAAGCCACCATGACAAAAATGTGGGAGGAATTTAAGAAAGGATTTAGTGATGCATAACGCAGTTAAATCATCAAACCAAGTCACGCTCGAGCACGCCCACTCTGGGGTCATTTGCGTTTAGGTGACTCCTATTGTAACTAGTCTTTTCTTGTGCAAGCGCGAAGTTAATCGATTTAGATTCGGGTAACAAGGGGTGGAGGGGAGGGAAAGAATGATTTACGAGCCCAATAGTACACAGGGTCACCGGAGAAAAACGTTAAATGGTCGCGTAATCAAAGAGCGTGTACTTGATTCCCCGCTAGCGTGGCCAGCCAAGCGTATTCTTAGCAATTAACTGTGATTTACAGTACCAATGCACACACACACCCTATATCTTTGAGAGACCGCCGAGGCCTCTTTGAAAATTTGGACCGTCCTCCCGCTCGATAGAGAAGTGTTTTAGGGGTAAACTGCGGCTCCCAGTTGCGCAATTACAACTTCCTCTTAACTCTCTCAGACTTTGGATAATGACTGCGTCGGAGAATCGTTGGGCGGTTGGAAAGGAGGAGGCTTTTACTCTCAGTCACTTAGTTAAACTAAATCCGTCACGGAAAAAATGCATTATACGTGTCAGTAATCGTCATTTGAGTGCCTGAGCGTTTACCTCGAATGAAGAACCAATCTCTGAAGGTTGGTGCGGGCAATCATTTGGACGCGTCCCTTGTTTCCGGCACACGAAACTAGTCCGTGCCAAACTCATGTTCACCTTTTTAGGAGAGATCTTTTAGCGGCCGGGACAGTCCCAGTGTTACAGTAAGTCCTCCTTTCACGTCGGAGATGCGTGTTGAAGAAGAGCGACGTAAGTTGGAACAACGTAAAACGGATCCAGATATTCCTGACCACTTTTACTCCGCGATAAATCAAGGAGTTAATTTCACAATTCGTGTTTTACCTTCTTCTAGGAAAAAAAGGCTATTTCAGATAGGACAAATGTGTCTCGGTTATAAAAACGCAGGCATATGCACATTTGGTCTATTTCATTAGAAAGAAAAAGGGAAAAATTTTCCAACGACCCTTTTCAGCATGGATGTAAAATCGAGTCAGAACTAAATCGAAACGACGCATACCGAGGACTTACTGTAGTATTAGTGGTTCTTCAGAAGTAGTCCGGCAAGCTAGTCTCTTCCTAAAATTAAGGTGAAAATTCTTCTCTGGCTATGAAAGTGGCAGCGTGTACCGGGAGCCGTCAGCAGACTTAATTGTGTTCACCTGGCATGTGGATAAATTTTAAAACAGGAATTTGGCAGATTTTGGCTCGCATTTTCAAAAAGGTTGCCTGCTTCTATCTCAAGATCGTCAATGTCATCAGACAATAAAAAAAATAGTTAAGCCCTCAGCTAAGGGATTGAAGAGTTAACCCTTGTGCGAGATCACCTTGGAAATCGTTACATGGTATTCATGAATTCAGCAACGATTCACGCTGGATGTTATCAAACTGAAGTAATCTATCGGTAACGGTCGGTATGAATGGGATTCGGAGGGGAATCCTCTGGGATTTTACAAATGAAGGTTCCTACACACACATAACGTTCCGATTTTCATCCCCGCATATTTAGTACCCTTCTGTATCCCTTCCATCACAGATATTCTCCTTCTTTCCCCCACTCCACATGCCAAATATGCTTCTCTTTATCGCGGCTTAAAGTATACCCTCGTTTTCCTCAAAGCGCGTAACTAAGGAGTCACGAGTTACAAAATCGGGTGGCGATTTTTAATGAGTTTTAAACCCACGGATGAATAATTTAAGTTTCTATTACAGTGATATCTCAGTTTTCGTCGGTTTTGGAATTTGCCGGTAGTATTTGGTCGGATTATCGATTAATACTGAGGTATTTATGTGCGCTGTTTACTGCCTCTCCAATTGTAGTGTTCAAATACATCAAGAATATTTCCGCGAGAAAAACTCGATCAGGAAAGCCGTGTGAGACTTTCTACAGCGGTGATAAGCACACAAAAATCTCGAGTTGTTGGCCATTACATGTACCACTTATCTCCTTAGTCACCTATTAGGGATCATTCCGGGGGGATTCAAACACAACCACCCCAAAGGCGTCACAACAAACGGCTTCCCCTGGTCCCACGTGCGTGTGTACATTGCACGGATGGCACGCGCGCCCTCTGTTTTACACGCGTTTGAAGGTCAGAACGCCTCCGACTGCAGCGCCGCGAACGGCAGCTGGTGTCCTTTTATGGGGAGCGTGGGGCAGGGAGTGTAAGGGGGAGAACACCTTCTCCGCCTCGGATCGATTTTCTCTTCAGTGGCGGCCGCTCCGTCCAGGTGAGCCCCTCTCCAGCCACCGCGCCGAAAATTCCCCCTTCAACAAAACCTTCCTCCTTGGGGTGGTCGGAGCGATTTTCATCTACGCACAGATTTGCGCGGAATTTGAATTATGTCTTGACAAAGATAAAAAAAAACTGATTGTCACCGATTTGGTTTCTTGGAAAACAATGCTATTTTGACACGTAGCCTTATGACACTTGACATATATTTCAAAATAGCTTGAATACACAAGTAAAGATAGTAAAAATTATCTATAATATAAATGTTGCGCGTGTTGACGTATGATTCAGTTTCTATGCGTAGTGATTTTTCCGTTTCGTTTCGAGGCGCTGACAGTTAAAGCTATTTATACTTCAAAGTGCCTAACAATATTTTCATCCAGGTGGTTTTCCTGAAAAAAATGACTCAGATGTCATCTGTGACATGGAAGACTACGCGTGTTGACGTATGATTTGTTTTCTAGTCATAGTGATTCAGATGTGCGCCAATAGATGTCAGGCAAGCACACACATACGTTCTCTACAATCTGACTCACAGCGCGGGTGTAAGTATTTTTCAAAATACACATTTTCTAGGGAAAATGATTGGTCACATTGGCCAACCCCTCAGAAAATGCTGCATACAAATAAATCTTTAACATTTAGATAGTATGCATAGATTTTTACCTTACGTGTATTCATTTTTTCATTAAAATTTTAAAAAACCCATTTTCAGATTTTACTATAAATGCGAAATATAATATTTCACTTCATTACTATTCTTGTGATTTCAAAATAGCGAGGTATTAAACCCAAAAAAATAGCGAGGTCATACCAAAAATGAAAAAATCACAAATTTACACATGAATGAAGTCTTCACAGGTTTTCCACCACGTTAGGTAGCTGTTGGCCGACGTCTCCAGCGCTGCCCTGAGGACGATGGCGGAGGTATCCATCGAAACATCGGCCAATAGCTACCTAACCTGGTGGAAAACCCGTGAAGACTTCATTAGTATTATACGCCGGGAAAGAACTCTTTCATATTTACATACGAATTTGCTGTAAATTTTAAATAGTGTGCCGCAACAATTAAGTCAAAGCTATATTTGATCGTAGACGAAAATTTTAAAATAAAATTATTTCATTCCTTACATTAGAACGTGAACCGTGATTTCCACCGTATTAACATACGAACTTAACTGAAGTGTTTTCCAAGATTTTTTTATATTTTTAAATTTTTTTTCAATTTTACTATCGGATAACCCGTACAATTATTAAATTAATCATTCAGTGACACACGATTACCACTACTGCCACCTAAAAAATGATCCCTATTTCATTTTACAGCGCAGACTACGGTGTCCTTCAAGACGACCTTTCTTTGGTAAGTGACAACCGAGAGAAAGGAGAGACAAAGGCAGACAGACAGATAGCTCAGTGGAGCGGTGAGAGGCCGGTGAAGGAGGAGAAAAATTCCGACGGATGGAATAAGTCGACGGGGGTAGTTCATCAGAGAACCGTCGGCATTGTCCTAATCATCTCCATTCCTCGACTCCGCACGCATCTTCCCGCACGCAAGCCGACCCAAACCCACAGTTCTCCTGGCAACGACGTCCAATCCTGTCGTCTTCCCAACCATCTCTCCCCTCTCTCTCTCTGGCAGTACAGCCCAAGGTTGGGTCTAAGCCTCCCTTATCTTCACCCCCTGTGCTTTCTTTCCAGTTGCTATTCTCCTGTTTGTTTTTTTGTCTTGATTGTCATCCTGTTATTCACCTTCCCAGCGCTTACGTGGTCTTCCTACTGTTTTATTGCCATACATTAGACTGTCTAAAGTTTTCTTTGGTTGCCTCTTGCAATCTATTATAGCCACATGCCCGGCCCACTGCAGCCATTGTAGTCAGATGAATTTTGACCGAGGGGGTTCTCTAAAGAATACATTTTTAAAATTGTGTGATGTTCGTAGCTCTAGCCATGTAACTTAAATTTTTACTCTTAGTTCATTTTTAAAATGCAAAAATAAGTAATTTATTGCATAAGTAACTTTTCGGCTCTGAATTGCGTTTCCTAAAACTTCAATTTAAGGTTGGTATTCCGTACACTTCAAACCCAAGCAAGCGCTAATAACATTTCTTCTACGTCTTTCTATCCTCTCTCACTACAGAAACGGTAAGCGATCTAGTGCAGGGTTGGCAAATTGAACGGAATATTAGAGAATGGAAGTTAGTTTATTACTTTTTAAATATAATTTACCATAAAACATTGGAAAATAAAACTTTCTCATCTAAAATATTTTCTGAGTATGAATTGGCTGCTCTTGGGCGATAAGCATCCGTAAACATTACGAGCTACTCGTAATGTCTCTGCGTGTCACCTTAGGTTTACCATCACTACCTTATACTCTACCATCAATGGGATGGCTTAACCCTTCCTCATCGGAGCCCCTCGTCCCTAAACCTACCAGTAAGGAGTGCCACGTGAGCCAAACATCCGGAGAGGAGAAACTCAAGCAAAGAAAAAGTCAACGATTGCGTTTCGATCGGCAAAGCATGAGAACAGCGAGCACTTCCATTTAATAACTTTCTTGTCTTTTTTACTTTTCCTTCGCATGACTATTCAAGTGAGGAACAGTGCAGATGTATTATTTAAAAAAAGGCGAGAAGAAAATGACAAATTTTTTAATAATTGTGTTCAACATTCATTTTTATCGGACGTGAGTCCGCAGGACCGGGGGGAAGTATATATGTGACGTCGAGTTCTACAGTGAACGCTACCGATACGCAGCGGAAGAAATGAACTCACTAACGCGGTCTTAATACGATTGTTATCGATTTTCCTCGTGGCTCTTCTCTTCAGTCTCTCGGTTGGTCTTTGAAATCATCCCTTGGAGAGGCGGCACGAGAGATGTTCCCATGAGAGACACTTCGACGAGAAAGCAGAGGTGATGGGTAAGTGGAGGTGGGGAGCTAGGAACTGGCAGTTAAAGCTATTTACACTTCAAGATACCTAACGTAATTCTCATCAAGGTGGTTTCCCTGAAAATAATGATTCAAATGCAATCTGAAATGTAAAAGGCTACGCGATTTAACGTATGATTCCGTTTCTCGGCGTAGTGATTCAGATGTGCGCCAATACATGCCCGGCAAGTTCACATATATGTTCTTGATAATCTGATTCACAGCGTGGGCGTTTGTATTTTTCAAAATACACATTTTACAAGGGATACAGATTGGTAACTGCACCGCCTGCCTCTCAGAAAATGCTGCATACAAATAAAAATTTTACCTTTCAACATAAGTCTTTTGATATCGCACACATTTTACCTTAGTTATATTCACTTTTTTCGTTAATAATTTAAAAAAAATACATTATCCATTCAATTCTTCACGTCATTCTGTTTGTTTTGGCTATTTTGATAAGAGTTTTCAATATTTGAATAACGAGATATACTTCAGCGTGAAATTTGGTGCGATGGGACCTGGTAGCAAACAATTGAAGTCTTTTACAATTCAAAGAACCTAAGATGTTTCCCATTAAGTTAGTTTGAGCCAAATATCGTACAAAATTGATTTCAATGAATTTGACTCCAATTAAAGGTTTCACCTCGACAGAACGGGATAAGGCAGATACCATATTCTAACCTTTTGATTCAGTGTTTATAAAAACGAACCTTATGCGCTAATGACAGGAACCGACTATTGAAAACCAAGATTAAGGTACAAAATACACATAGTTTTCCATGATTATGTTTCAATTGGACACCTTTTAGAGCCATACACTGCAGCATCACTTCTATCGAATCAACACATTTCGACTTCGATTATCGCAATAATAAGTTGATGATTCAAAAAATAAGGCAGAATGAAGAACCTTTTTTTATTTCTAGTTGTCTTACAACCAAGCCTACTTAATAATCCCCACTGCTTGAGAAATCCAGAACAGGTGTTTCATTATGACACAGAGAATATCATTTTGACAACGCACTACACATTGTAGCCCTATATGCGCGACAATATAGAAGAAATACATTGCCGAACCGGCAGATAAATAAGCATTTTGAGAGACCATACTAAAAACTGAACTCCACTCAAAACACTACCAAAATACATTTCGCCTCCCAAAACCTTTTTCTTTAAACCTTTACTTGGCACGTATTCTAACACTCCATGCTATACGTTCATCTGGCGGCTCGTAGGTTATACGTAGATGAAGATGTGGAATAATAAGAATACCTTACATATAGTTATTTTATGTATGCTTTATATTAAAAATACGGGTATGTATAATCATCACATCAGTTAAAAAAATCATCACGTAGACAAATTAAATGCGAATTGATATTACGGTGTCTCGAATGGGGACGGATAAGAGCGCCGCCAACCGCAGAGACCCGAAATAGACAAAATACAGACATGAAATTGCCCCAGATACATACTTAAAAGGAATTGCGTATGGTTTGAGTAAACTGTTCCGACCCCAAGAGCGCTCACATAACCAGTAAAAATATTTCCCTCTTGTGTTTCTCGTCTTCAACCGCCTCCTCTACACCGCACCTTTCCCTTTTACGCCAAAGACTCCCCTCGCTCCTTTCGCTCTCACTCTATGTATTATATCGCTTTCCTCCTCTCTATCGCAAGCCTCGCGGCATGCATACGAATCTGCTTATTCCCCCCGAGTAGGTAAACGGAAGAAGAGAGAAACATAAGTTGTTGCTACCTCGTGGTCGAAAGGTATGGGCAAAAGAAAAGAAAAAGAGCTGTTACGCCCTAAACTACGGATTCCGGAACGATTCAGCTCACATTCGAAAGAATTTTCCCGTTACATCCAGACAATTTGGCCAAGCTGTAAATATTTATACGGGGCGAGATGCGCGGTGAGGAAGCAGCCACCAGAGACCGAAAGTGGGCCTCTATCGTAACACGTGCTACGTGTATCATACACAAACAAATGGCTCATCACCTACTAGCTCGGATATAGACCGTCCAGATGGAGTGGGCGTATCACAGCTACAATTCTCAAATTTTATTTGAGTACTTCGGGTGAGCTCATTTGTCAACCTGCGCATGCGTGATACTTGAAAGTGAAAGTTTAGACCACTTTTGTTGGCTCGAGCGTGAGTCATTGAGAGGACAGTTTAACAATTTCTTTAGTAAGTCAGCGAAAAATTCTTGGAACACAATTCACTTAAGTACAACTGTCTATACAATAAAATAAAACCATACGTATAGTTATATAAATGACGCAAGAATCATACTTTAAAATATTTGCATTAGTAAGACATAGTTTTGACTTTTATATACAGCGCGGGATTCGAAATTAAAGCAAAAATCCTACTTAAGGCAGTTTGAGCGGGATAGAACTCTAATAATAATGGATACCATATTCGAATTATGCGTCTTAATTTCGGCAGCTGCTGGAATCATGAATAAAATATTGAATAATTAATAGCTCAATAACATACGTTAATATGACTGCAATTCTAAATAATTAGATAAAAATAACCACAAAAATCTTTTACTCATGTTTTTCGCAAAGTACGTTTTAAACTCCGTCACAACGAAAATTTTTTGTGATCTTGAAGATATTACGGCCGTGACATCTTTGGAAGGGTGACGTATTATTCTATAAAACGAGACCCACTTCATTGATTTCTAGGTGAAAAGGAAGACGCTTTCACAAAATGTCGTTTGTCCATCTTAGGCGCATCTGGCCTCAGAATTAGCTATTCAATAAATGCAGAAAATCAAAATGCAAGATCTTTGAAGCGCGTTTCATTAACTGAGATGAAAAAATAGGGTTCTCTGGCTATCAATTTTTCGAAGTGGAGGTTTTTACGTAGGATTCAACGGTGTATGCTCAGATTACAGCAGACAAACGACAATTTTTACGAAAAAGCATCTTTCAGCTTTTGAATATAGCTACCTATATAAAGCTTAAAGTCCTGGGAAGGCGAATAAAAATTAAGCACAGGATTTGAGCCACATTTTTCTAAAAGTTATTAACTAGTGACTGCCGATTTAAAATGAAAATGCTGCAGTTTCTTACTGATTACCCTGCGGTCGGCTACTGCGGCTTGAAAAATGTGACATTTAAAAATATATTTGTAGAATAATCAGCACAGATTTTACCTTTATATCGGTTTTCAACAGGCAAACCATTTCATCATAGAGAGCAACTTTTTTAAAGCCATATAAATAAGAATGAGTAATTTATTAGCAGCTTCGACTCGCATTGTCAGGCCAGAGTCACCTTAACACTGAAATTGTAAGAAAGTACGAGCAATGTTTCTAGTGGGATAAACTTTACACCCTCAGGCATCACTCCGTGGAATTCATCTATTCTTTTTACCATCACAGCTAGAATTTTTTGCTTGAATCCATATTAAAACAGTCCATGTACTTTTCCATTAATATTTATTAATGTACTACAAGTTTCGCAGCTTTCTGCATCCTCAGGTACAGTTTTTCACATGTTATTTATTGATAGTTACGATAATAACCAACGTCAATAAGCTAATGGGGGAATTTGGAGATCAAATTAATTTTTGGGTGGAAAGGCAGGGGAACATAGATTAGGGGCTTGTAAAAATGAAAATTCTTTCGGAAATGATTGGGGAGGGTTGCGGAAAAAGAAACTCGTTACAAAGGTTGCTTGACTCTAATGCATCCATCTTTAAACCTTATGGTAGAATTTCGGGGATATGGTAGGATTTCGGGGGAAACATGTAGAATTTCGGGGATAAAATCACTTACGTGATTATTATCCAGCAGATGCTTAGCAAATTGTGAGTTGGTATCCATATTTAATTTCTAATTATATTTCTAGTGGGAGTTAGTCAGTGTCTTAGGTTTCGTTGAGCAGCAATGATTGCTTTTCGCATTCGGGAGGATTTAGATGGCGCGTCAGGTGGAGGAATGAACGTTGATAAGGGAAGCCTCGGAGCTTCTTAACCTCCATATCACATTTGCTACCTTACAGAAGGGAAGAGAAGCCACAAACGTACGTTATCCGGCTGAAAACCGAGGGCATGAAAATTTTAGATGTCTTGAGGGCATTCGGTGTCTTTCCCTCCCCACCGACCCACCCTTTTCCCTTTGTCCCGGTGTGGGAGTGTAGACATCGACCGTTGAGGAGCCTGTGAGTGCTATCCACGAGAGACCTTCCTTAAGGATGACTAAGGCATTGGCAAGCAGGAATAGGGTAGGGATACGGAAAAAGTATCCATACTATTATCGATAAGTTTCTTTCTATTCCTAGTACTTTACTCGTACTGGGCACTTTTCTTTGACATTTTAAGGTGGGTTTACACATGGAAGTCACTTCAAGACAGTAGCCTTGGTAGTTGCTTTTAAGCGACACTTCGATGTGTAAGCACGTACTTTCATGGAAGTAGTGGTCGAAAGTGGTGGTAATCGACCGCGGTTGCTAGACTGGTTTCTATTTGGCCTGCAAGTAGTAGCATATCGACTCTGTGATGAAATCGCATCGCATTTCGTGGAATACTGGTAACATGACAACAAACGGAGATTTAACATGTCAACAACGAATAACTTACTAGGAGGAGGACTCATGGCTGCTTATGAAAAATCGATCTTGCTCGTTCTTGAAAATATTTTTAATGCAAATGAACCCCTAAGGTATCTATTTTTTAATATTTTCACCTCTAACGCTGCTGAAGTTTGATCGTGCGGGCAAGGATACGAAGCTTACATTCGTCTACTTTGATGCGTTGTGGGCAGGGATACGACTGCCTTCGTCTACTTTGTCCGATCCCCAGCCGCCCTGCCCGAATTCGTTGACAAAGCTAAACATAGTCGTCAAGGCACAGTGGGCGGGCGACCACAGAGTGAAAATCAGCATTCGTCACCGGGTTTTTGTTCATCTAAATCGGCCACGTGGTACGCCGCCAGACCCCTCCCTCCCCCTCGTGACCAACCGTGGCTAAGACTCTAATCCCCCTCCGCCTCCCAAAACGACCACGTGGTTGTTGAACGACCCCTTATCTCCTATAAGATAATCATAATAACAGATCTACAAAAAAAATTTATTTTTTGGTGCCGAAAAATTTTAAACAGATTTTATTTATATTTTGGGCGCTGAATCTAAATATGAAATCGGTTTTTTTCTATCAGCTCTACTTTTGCAGATATAGCATTTCCATCCCTCAATCATTTTGATTTTATAGATATTTAGGAATTGTTAGCATAAACTCCCACTTGCATATTATAATTAAATTATTTTAGCATCGATTCCTGTTTGCTTTCCCATTATGTCTACTATATTACTACCAAAGAAACTTAAGTTTAACATAAAATAATTTTTTATAAACCAAATTAACAAAAAGAACATAAGGTATTAAGTTTTTCGTGCATGGCGTGCCAGCATTTCTTCATGTATGTACATAGTTAAATAGTTGATTGCATCGCTGGGCATCACAAAGCAACTAATAATGGGATTCTTTACAAAGCTTCCACAATATAAATCAAGTGAGATATTCTGCCACTTTTGGCGACGCCAAATTTCGCTTCAGTTTTTCGATCGCGCGATCGAGACTGGTGCAACCCGCCGTCAACGCGAGGTTTGGTGGTGCGGCAAGTGTATGGAATGAATTGTTGCCGCAACCTCTCCGCTATGATGATTTTCCAGACACATAAATTGAAAATACTCTGCTTATTGTATACTTGGGAGAAATCTCGGAAAAATGGCATATTTTATCTCGTAGGGTGGAGGTCTAGGAGTTACTTAATGACAGCTTTCTTCTGATGTACCGCGGGCATTTCTCTTGTGACCGGCTTTACAGATCCTTCCGACGAAAATGTGGACTTTTAACGGAACAGAATGCATGCCAAACTGGAGGATGTTTTTCGAGGCTGCCAGCCCACAGCTGGGGTCCCATGGTTGCAACTCCTTCAACACCTCAATGCAATTGGGCGTAGGGTCGTTTTATGGCACCATGGGGCCCTTTACGCGGTCATTTGCTAATATTTTTGGGAGGATGCTTTCTAGCCTCCAAAAAACATACATCAAAGCATTCAGTCTCATTTCTGCAGTGTTGAGGAGCAGTTGATTTTTTAAAACTTCCGCTCGGATTTCATTTGTGCATGTGTCAGAATTGGATCTCCCGAAATATCCTCCACAACTCCTGGTGATGTGGAGACTTTATGAATCGCTACAAGATTCCTTGTTTTTAAGGTATGCACATATTAATTAGTGAAAGGTAATTTCTACTCTTTTTAATAATTTTTTAAATTGAAAGTTATGGCGTTAACATCTCTCATTACAACATTTTCTGAATTACTGTTAGTGCACTCTTGTTTCAGAGTGAAAAGCGAAAATGAGTTCAAGTCGACGGAGCTGTATCAATCATCCTGATGTGCTTTGCTACGTTTGTGGGGAATACACGTTTAAAGAAAACAGAAAAACTATTACTGACTTTGTAAAAAGGGCATTTCTTGGATATTTTGGGGTTCAATTCGGTGATCAAGATAAAACTTGGGCACCGCATATTGTGTGCGAGACGTGTGGAACATTTACGACAGAGGGCTACTGGTAAAAGGAAATGTCTTAAATCTAGTGTTCCTATGGTTTGGAGGGAACCTTTGAACCACGTTGATGACTGTTATTTCTGCATGGTGAAAATTAAAGGAAGAAATCTGAATAATCATAGCAAGTGGACATATCCTAATATAGCATTTGCAAGATGCCCAGATCCACACTCTGATGAAGTACCTATTCCTAAGTTTTTCCAGCTCCCAGAGCTCTAAGGGGATGAATAGAATACATGTAACACTTCTTTTGATACAAATGGTAACGATGGTAGTGATTAAGAGCGAACATCATCAAGCACTATGCGTTTCAACCAAGATGAGCTAAATAACCTCGTTAGAGATCTCAACCTTTCAAAAACAGCATCTGAATTACTTGCCTATAGGTTGAATGATAAGAATTTACTGGAACAAAAAATGCTTTTTATCGTACAAGGGAAAAAGATTTGCTTCCCTTCTTTTCTCTAGAGGACAATCTTGTATTTTGTCAAGATATTAGAGGACTCCTGAAGAAAATGGGTCTTCCTGAATATATTCCGGATGATTGGCGTCTATTTATTGACAGTTCTAAGCGGAGTTTGAAATGCGTCCTCATTCACAATGGCGACAAGTTTGGCTCAATACCAATTGCACATTAAAGAAAAATGAAAGAAGAATACATCACCATTGCTTTGGTCATGGAGAAGTTAAAACATGAAGAACATCAATGGATGATTTGTGTGGATTTAAAAATGGTTAACTTTCTCCTTGGACAACAAATTTTTATTATTGACAATTATTTTCACTCTCACTTTGAGTACATCATCGATAATTTTGTCACGATTCAATATCCCAAGCCTTTTGTCCTTACGCCTTTAGAAGTCATTATTGATCTTTTAAAATTATCAGCTTCTCTAGGTATTCCAATTCTTTATGAAATTGACGAAGCATTGAGGAGGCCGATTTAAGAATTGTGTTAACTCGAACCTCCAACTTCATGATTCAACTTTCAAGTAAAAATTATTTCAAGTGAAAAGAAAATTGAAAACCTTTCCTAACCAATAATTAGGATAATTAGAATAAAAAAACGTGTTGTGACACTTGAATCATGGTTTCACTACACATGCGCCGTAGTTCTTCGACAAGGAAATAAATACCATGACCAAACAAACCTATATGAAATACAAAACAGTATTTGAGCTCTCTTTGCAAAAACTGAAAGGAAAAAGAACTTTATTTTTAGATATTCACATCCGCTTTTCACTGAAATAGTCAAATGATCGTGCGTTATCGTGATCGCCAAACAAAATCGAAATTAAGTCCTGAATTGTGTGTGGAAATTGATATCAGTTACAATGCTACATTAAATAGAGACACCTTCAGTGAGGAAAAGACGAAATACATAAGAACTGAAATACATACGAACTCATTCCAAACAATTTAATGCACGTATTCACTGTCTTTGCTGGGATTAAACATTGTGTGTAAGGGCAGTGAATCAGAAAGTACTTGCAAGCACAATTTTGCAGGGCAAAAAACTTTTATATGGAGCAACATCATGTTTAATAACTTACTTCAAAGCCGCTCGTCACTCATTAACAGTAAGCAGTGATATTACCGTACCTACTCTCTTAACTTTGAAATCCGCTCTCTTTTAATCCACGAGTCACGAATACAAACTGGATCGTTAGCTATCACTAATTTCGTTCAATGAGGAGAGATGGCGTCTTCTAATCCAGCTTTTTCTCATTTGTCGCAGGTGCACGAGTCTGGATAGGGAAGATTACACGAGGACAGGAGTCGGATTAAGCTGACCCCAAATCCCCGAGACTAAACGAAGTTGGACGGAAACGAGAGTCGGGTGACTGTCCAAGCACGCCCTGCCGTGGACCACGGTGGCAAAGGGTGGAGTCGTCGTCCCACTGGACTCAACAGACATTCAACTCGACAACAATCAAAACTGACAAAAGTGAGACTTCCCTATGCAGCAGAGAGGAAAAAATCCTTTGATTTGACAATGATCATAGGTAGCTCTGAAGCACGGTACTTATGTATATTCATTCATATATGGAATTCACATAATATATAAAGGTTTTCTTTCACAATGCCGACGACAAATATTTTGGCCATACTCTCAAGTAATAAGCATCTCTTGCAAGTTTTATTGCCTACTGCTTTCATTCTAACGCTCGATGCGGAACTTTTGGTTATAGATGGAATATATTGTACTTTTAGCTAGTAGAAAAAGTTATTTAAGTAATCAAAAACGTTAATTTTTCTTAAATTCTTAGAATATTTTAACGGTGGGTTTGTGAAATGACATTGTTCTGCCTATTTTTGACAGTTTTATTTTCTTACTGCATTCAAATCAACTTTCTATATTGTTGTAGTATATGCTCTGTATTGGATCACAATGCTTATTTCACTAGTTTAAGAAGTCATTGAACTTTTAATAAATATCACTCTTGATTTTTCTTGAGGCTCTTGGTATGTTTTGTCTGAAGATTTGTGATAATACATTTTTATCTAAATTTGTCTGCCTATTTATTTGAGAGAAAATATTTTTATCATCATTTGAATCGATTTTTGTTCCGGCCTCCTCACTGATTGTTTTATTTCACCTTCTGTTTAAATTATTAGCCTGTTCTACACTTCATATATTTAATTAGTATTAATATCTATGAGTATTTTAGTCACGATCTATGGAAGTTTGTCCTTTAGAGAGGGCTCTCTGCCTCGTCCGAAATCGGTAATTTAGTTTTGGCTTCTGCTGCAGCCCATGAGGGATATTTGCAATTTTTGGGATCTGCAAAAAAAAGCAAATTGGCAATACGTAATCTTTTCACTTTATTCTATAGATATAAATATAAATACACGTACATACAGTTTCTGGAAAATCGCTCAAACCACCTAAAGTAATAGTTCCTCAGTGACAGACTCGCATCTTTAAAAGCCCCAGTCGATACACTTCATTCCCTCACTTTTTCTCTAAGTTTTCTTCCCAAAGCCATTCACTCATCGTTCCTCTGGAGGAACAATGCGTCAATTTTACGAGGCCCGCCCCCCGAAGCCATTTCGCACCCTCAGCCATCCCACAATTTCCCACTCTCCCCCAATATTTGGCCCCACCCTGCTCCCCTCCCCCTCAACGTTCCTTTCAAGGCCGACACCGTAAAAAGGCTCTTCCGCCGTTGTGCAACCCTCCCCCTAAACCACCAAAAAAAAACGTTCTCTCTGCCCCAGAAATTTGGGTTAAAGGACCAGCTTTTCTTCTCATCGGAAGGAGTCTTCACGGTAAACCTCCCCAACATACATGCCTACAAAACGTGGTTACGATGCGACAGGACGTCCAGTGGAATTTTCTGCAAAAATTCGAACAAGAAAATATCGGCGGCTCTTATCAATGACCAAAGCGTCCGACTTTGACACTTGTGATCCCCCCCTCGCGCGTTGTGTCCTTGAATCAATTCAAGAAGCTATTTCATGGGGGAGACACGATTGCACCCAATTAACACAATGATACAAATATAATAATATACAATATTAAAATATGATATTTACAAATATATAAATTATTTATACAAAATACAAACAGTGCAGTGATTTCCATGATAAACGAGATGCACCATCATGACATTTGATCCAGGAAAAATTCCATTATTAGGAGGAGATATTACCTTCTATAAAAATTTTCATGGGTGTTGGACATGAAAAATTAACGCTTTCGTTAGAAAAAAAAAGTTTACAATATGAAAATGATGGTTTTCCTTCGAAACCTAGGTCGGTAGCACCAATCGGTGTGGATGGACGCGATTTATCTTTTATTACAAAAATAAAACAATTCACAAATTTAACCTTAAGACTGTTTTAAAAGGTAACGTACCGAGTTGTGGTATATATTCTCGTTAGAAGAGTAACAATGTTTTAATCACACTTCTCTTTAAAACTCTGTGACCGTCACGTTGTAATTATCAAGAATAAAGGGTTTAGGAAGGTAAAAGAAATGAAACGATGGAAATCAAATATTATAACCACTTGCATACTCGCAAGGAATTAAGCCGTCTCCAAAGCTCGAATGATAACATATCGTAAGCATTGCAAAGATCGTTATGTGTAAGATATGGGCATTAGTTGATGTCAAATACCATAAATTACACGATCAATGAGTCAAAATAAGAAGTTGAACGGCAAACCTAACTCACAAGTCTCACTAAACGACGTTACGTAGTACGGTGAGTGAACTGTCAGGATGCAGCTTAATGGTGGAACTAATTATGAGTATATGGACATTTTTACAAACCACAACAGTATTAAAGCAACTGGTACTTTTATCAGCAATTAAAGGAGGTCAATAGAATAATGATTCCATAACAATCACTTGCTTCAGCTCGAACGAATATCTCCACAAATAAAATGAATAAAAGAGACACTATGGATTGTCACGGCCGAATGATTGAGTCACTTCTCGTTTTATGGTCAATTAATAAGTTCATGCATCACTTGAACAAAAAAGTTTCCTTAATACTCACTTGCCTCAGTTGCAATTAATAATATATGAATGAATTGTGATGTTCTTAGTCACCGCTTAAAGATATACATCAATACTTTTAATCACCAGTAAAAACAATCTTCCCGCATGACGAAGCTTTATTTGAATTGACCTCTAAGTGGATAATAACTGACTGCGTTATTAAAGTACACTACATTTCCATCAAGACCCAAAACTCTGGTTTTCCAACATATAGTTTCCACATACATTGCTCTCTAAATTTTTGGGTATACGTTCAAAACTCACATTTTCAGACTTAATTAGCTAGCAGTAATTCGATTTGCACTCGATTCCAGGAGAAATAATTACAATTCTGAGGTTTCTTTAGTCAAAAATTAGATACTGGTGGCCAACATAACACTACCGCCCAATTTAAAATATAATCATCACATTCCACGCTGATCATTTGCCAGAAACGTCATAAATTATTATTCCAGTACTCAGGATATGCCTCCCTAACGGAAAAATCTACGAATCATTCCCAGTTGATACGTAATTGGCCCTTATCCCTTATATATGCTAATGGGACTCGGGTTCAACCATGCTATCGGTCGTCAAGGGCATGGTTACGTCAGAATGCAGCAGTTTGAGCCATTGTTTCAACTTGCAACTTATATATGCATATTTAATCCCTAGGATGCGGCCGACTCAGGATGCTTTTTTTGGATACATGGACATCTTCACGAATCTCAACAGCATTAATTGACCGCTTCTTGTAAATTCACGGTACTTTGCGGTATTGTAAACATCTCTGGGTCTGACAGAAGCGATAAAATACGAGAGATTTATTGCCCGACAGATAGGTACAAAAACTTTTAGTTTCCGCGCGCAATAAGCGACCACAAGAAAAACTGAGATCCACTAAAATTACACTCTTTTTTTTTCTTACACACGTTACCATTTCACCTCCCGATCCTTATATCTTTACACGGCTGGTATCCTAACATCCCCCGTCACACATCCGTGCCGCTGCTCGCAGGGTAATATGCAGATGTAGATTGTTGCAGGTTGGAATTCACGGTACTCTTTGACATTTCGAATGATACCTCATCACTCACCTCCGCAAAGGTATTGATTATGAGACAGCTCCTGCTGGAGATTCGAAGTATTTTTGCGCCGAAGATAAAGCAATTATCACGAACAGTAATTGAAATTTGCATAAAGAAATAAGATCGTTCATTATATCATCCTTAACACTGGTATTTGCGGACAAACAGACGGCCGGAGGAACGTATGAAAGCGTTTGTGGACGGGCCTAACTTTGTGGAAGTATTGTTTATCCACTGTCAGCCGCGTATTAGCTATTCTATTTTGCGAAAACATTAGGGGTGGCAAACATACTGAAGTAATTTAGACAAATATCAGATGAAGTAAAGTTTCTCTGCCTATATTGGTAAAAAATGAAATAACATAATAACAGATAGTGATCTTAACACCGTTTCAATGAAAACCGTCCATGGTTTTGACACTTTATGTCATTATCAAGGCCTTGATTGACTGAAAAAACCTCGAAATTTTAATTCTTCCGCCTGGAATCGTGAAATAATCAAATTAATGATAATTTACAGAGGCTGAAAATGTGGATTAAAAAATGTAGTGAGCGGTTTATAGGGAAACTATACAATGGAAAACCAATGTTTTGGGTCTTCATGAAAATATAGTGTACTTTAAGCCACAGTATGTCATTATCAAGGCCTTGATAATGACACAAAGTGTCGAAGACATCGTCCATTTTCACTAAAACAGTGTGGAAATCACTATCGAGTTATTTCATTTGTGACAATAAGGGCGGAGATACTTAACTTCATCTGATATTTATCAAAATTATCTTTGGCATGTTGGTCGCCTCCTATATCTTCGCAAAATAGAATAGCTAATACGCAGCTGACAGCTGTAAACCACATGAAAAGAAACAATCGAAATGTAGACAGGATTGTATAACGCCCACGATGACACATTTCCCCTTCCACCTCCTCCCGCGACAAAACAGGCCGAACGCCGAAGGCCTTGTGTACCCTCTCGCTGTAACACGGCGACCGAAGAGTGTAATTGTGGCTGCTAGGCGTTAATAATTCTTGCACCTCGCAACTCGCTTCACCTTTTGTCCGCAGACGGCGGCAGCACTGCATTGAGCCGAAACAACGCCAGCGGTTGCCACAGACGCACTTGACAAACCTTCCATGTCTCTCTCTCTCTCTCTCTCTCTGTTTCTCTCGCTTTCTCTCTACCTCATCACTCATTCATCAAACGAGAGAGAGTTGGGTAACACGTTCCCCCATCTCTCCTGACTTTTCGTCCGATTCAAACCCACCCTTCCCCCTCTATAACGCCTCCCCCCTCCCCTACATGCTTTCACCCTCCCACCACTCCCCCACCTCCGAAAAAGCATTGATTATGAGACAGTTCCTGCCGGTGACCCGGAGTATTTTCGCGCCGAAAACAATGCGTCGTCTGTGAACAAGGCACAACCGGGAATTCGATTCGTATAAAAGGGAAATTTAGGTAAAAATATGACAAGTCTTTGAACATAATGAGATCATTAAGACTCCGTTTATTACTGATGAAGCCTTCATTGCACAAATAAAAGTTTTTTTTAATACCTTCGGACTAATCAGAAAACAAATAACTCCTAAAAACACATTTTTGGATATAATGCCCGGAGAAATGGTTTATTGCCCCTCAACAGTTCTATCAAACCCGTCTTAAAGGAGATGGAGAGAAGAAAGAAAAAGAAAGAAAGGTTCCATCTTTTTTATACAAGTAATAATAAAACCGCCTTTTACGTAAAAAATTCTATTTTTTGCCTCTCCTGTAAATAGCCCAAAAAAGAGTTACGTGGATGTTGAATTAGGCCTATGGTTTGTGACTCATCAATGATACAGTGAAACCTGCCTGCAGCCGAACCTGAGTTACACGGAAACCCGTCTTATCAAGAAAAAAGTTGGTCCCAGCGATCGTAATCATGTTTTACAATATTTTAAATCCTGTGTTAAACGGAAACTTTCAAAAAAGGAAACGGAATCCAGTCCCGAGGACGTGAACCTGAGTTAAGCGGAATTAAAAAGATTTTAGTGGAATGTAGTCATACCAAGGGTAACACTAATTCATGTAATATCTTAAATGCAATTATTAGCAACGTAAAGAATAGAATTATATAGGTTTTAAAGGAAAAACAGACAAAAATGACGTACGATATGCGTATTTAATAGATTGTTTTTTATCATATTTAGTTAAAATTAAAAATTTTTACCACAATGTAATACTGTTTGATAATAATTTCGTCTACATGTAGAATTTGAGTCAAACCAACCTTTAAGACGATGCATGATAAGGGTGTGATATGGCTTTTAAGGTATTTTTTGTAAAGTACAACCCTGGGTTAAGCGGAAACTTGTCTTATCCGAAAATAAAGGTCCTTAGATATTCCGATAATGGCAGGTTTCACAGTAGTATAAATTACCCGAATTTGGTAATCCCTCAATTAAAATGGCTTAGTATGCAGAGGGTTTATAATTTAAAGTAACAGAACAGAAAAAAAAACTTGAGTGTAACTTTTTCACGAAGAACATGGATTGCACGTGAGTTAAATTGCAATGGAATACTTTTTAGGACAAAAATAAAACATTACACTAAAAAAAGGTGAAGGCCGATTTTAGCTCTAATACCATTGAGAAATGTCGAAAATTCTTTCATGAAGATTTCTGAACCGTTGTGCGTTACGAAAACTCGAAGTATTGCACAAGAATATTGAGTATAATGAAGCATCTGCAGTGAATTCTTTGGATTATTTCGCACCGTATTGATGAGAGAAATACGAGAGTCGTTGCAGTTGAACGAACGACGTTGAAGACAGATTTTACGCCCCAGTAAAATGAGCTGGAAGAAGTAGAATGTTTCTCATCTCTTGGAAACTGCATGGCACCGAACGGAATGAGGTCAACAGGTACCAATCGCATTGAGGGCCGAGCCAAAAGTCCTCATATTATAAAAAGATCAATTAATATACGATTGGAAAGTACCGCGATAATGAAGAAGCAGTACGAAAAAATCAATTGTATCAGTGTTGCACTCCACCAATCATTAGGGACATGGCCCATTGAAAATAGGGATCCGGAGCATAATAGCTGCTTAAGAATTTAGGTCCTGGAGGCGGAAGCTGAAAATCAGAGAAACGGCTCAAACCAGAGAGAAGGAATAATGGAATTTAAGAATGGAAAAGAGCACATTTATGCAGGGTACTCATTAAAAGACAATACACTGATGGATTGGCCGAGCATACTGAGGCTCAATAAACTCTGAAGGAACGCAATACAAAGAAGCTATGAGAAAAATGCCGCATGGAAGACCGTAAGATGAACAATTAAATAAAAGGATCACGTAATGAAGGAATAACTGCCAGGGGTTAGCGAATTAGCGGAGTGAAATAATAAGTCACGGCTACGCCAGGGCAAAAATTATACTTTTTTTTGCAATGCCATTTCCTTCTAATGTGAAATCATGGTACGAAAGAGCTACAATGGAGATATGGTGATAACAATACTAGGGGCGTCGGGAAGTAGATTTATTTCAAGATCCAAGATATTTTGTCCTCACACAATAAATTTTGAAGGATTTTTGTCCACAACATTGGTTAAATTTGACTGTATATTACGATAGATAAAAATAAGAAGATATTTTTCTTGTGTGTACGAGTTCTGTTTTAATCTCAAGAAGCAAGTCTGCTTCCCTTTAATTAGCTTACAATCTAGAAATTGCGCATCAAAGAAATCATTTCAACGAACAAATAAACCGACTACGATTCAAATGAAATATCCATCACAGGTATTTAGGATTAATTTCAGTTTTTTTTTCAACAAAACATTGTGGTTTTCTTAGCAAAATCAAGGGTTATATTAGCGCAACAGTTTAATTACGTTTTTATTCATCAATAATGGGTTCTTTTGAGTGACCATGTCCTCAGGATTTTTCCGGATTTCCTTAACTATCGACCAATATCATTAACATCGATTACAGGCAAGATTCTCGAACATATCGTTGTTAGCAATATCATGACTTTTCTGGACAGTCGAAACCTCCTGCATAATTGTCAGCATGGGTTCCGGAAAGGTAGATCATGCGAAACACAGCTCGCGCTCTTTCTTCACGACGTTCTCAAATCTGGTGAATCGAAAAAACAAGTTGACGCACTATTTCTAGACTTTAAGAAAGCTTTCGACACGGTACCTCACAGAAAACTATTATACAAATTACAGTCATGCGGGTTAAACGAACAAGTAGTAAACTGGATACGTGACTTTCTGAGTGATCGTAAGCAAAAAGTAGTTCTTGACGGAATTAGCTCTGATATAGTTAAAGTGACATCAGGTGTCCCGCAAGGAAGCGTTATTGGCCCACTTTTGTTCATTATATATATAAACGACCTTTGCTCCCGAATTAGCAGTAAAATACGTTTATTTGCCGACGACGCTGTCATATACCGCGAAATTAGTGATCAATCTGACTTTGAAATTCTGTCATCGGACTTAAGCAACGTTCATGCGTGGAGCAAAGAGTGGGGACTAGAACTTAATCTGAGCAAATGCTCGGCGGTGCATTTCTTGCGTAGGTCGTCCAACTATCCCCATGTATATGTTGTGGATGGCGTTAGCATAAATACGACAGATGAAGTGAAATACCTGGGAGTTACGATAACTTCGAACCTATCGTGGGGGACACATATAAGAAATATTTGTGGCAGAGCCCTGAAGAAGTTAGGATTTGTCAAGCGTGTTGTGGGAAGATTATCGGATGATAAAGTGAAAGAGAGGTGCTATTTCGCACTCGTCCGGCCACACCTTGAATATGCAGCGAGCATATGGGATCCGGCGGAGAAAGACCTAGTCCATGAACTTGATAAAATACAAAGGAAAGCTGCGCGATTCGTGAAAAACTGCTACGGCCGTACAGAAAGCGTTACACAGATTTTGAAAGATTTAGGGTGGGAGCCGCTAGAGACTCGGAGGCTACGCGCTAGGCTTAGATTGCTTGAGCAATTGAGAATGAATATCTTTCAGAGCGACACGGAGAACATCATATTAGAACCACATTATATTTCCAGGTCCGACAGAATCGATAAGTTAAGGGAGATATTTTGCCGAACGGATAGGTATGGGAATTCGTTTTTCCCCCGAACAATTAAGGACTTTAATAAATGCTAGGCGGAACTTTGATTTTTTTTGTTGACGGCTGGTGTCCTAACACCCCCCGCCACACGCCTTTTGAGGCGGCTTGCGGGGTAGTATGTAGATGTAGATGAAACTATGCCTTAACTCCAACATTAAGATACTAGTAGTGCCCTACACATCGATAAACTAAAAATTATTCGTAATAAATAAGAGCAATTAAGTGTAAATTTTTGTCTCTAACTCCATAATTACCACTTAGACAAATACGTGATTTATGGTGCACGAATAATCCGGTGGACAATTTTCGGTCAAGGGCATTTCGTTGGTCGAGAGTAAGTACCTTTTCGCCCAACAGGGAGAATCCAAGCTTAAACTAGGTTCTCTCTATCACCGCATTATATGTATTCAAGGGGATGGAGGTCGGAGCAAATAATGCAAATATTTTCACATGAAGCCAAAGCTGGTAAAGTGGTTTGGGTTCCATATATTCATGGTTGCGCTGAGCAGTATCATAGTTCGTTCGAAGAGCTTGAGGATTATTTTATGTTATTTTAATTTTTTCAGGAATCCGTTCAAAATCACAGAAAGACCCAAAGGGTTCCAAATTTAACAAAGTCACAGGATTGCGTTAAGAGCGAAAAGAGAGTTCTCTAGATACGATCTTGGCTCCAACACAGTTCGTGAAAAATCCGGCTTTTGAAAGCTTTCCTGGCTCACATAAAGAGATGAGGGCTCGGAAACGGAAGGCGGGAATTTATTCAAAACTGGAAAGCGTATTTTGACTCTCAACTCATGGAATTTCTTCAAAATTGCGAAATTTGGAAAACCCCCAACTCAACCTTTTAAAAATTTGACCCACGGATGCATACCGCGGTTTTCATTACGGCTTTAGATTTACGAAAAGTCGCCTCTCTTGATATTAATTAAAATTCGTTTCTCAAATATTCCAGGTTATTAAAGGGCCTTATTCGATTTCAATTGTTTTCGTTAAAATTTTATTTTAATTCACAAACTGTACCTCTCTGGTTCTCTGATATTTAATAACAGTAACCATTTAATATGGTGATATATTCTAGAGAAAACTTTACTGCCGTGGTAAATAACTAATGGGGCACTCTAATGAACCGAAACTATACGTTTTAAGCATACGTAAGTTATTACTATCTTTGAGAGGTCACTATTGAAGATGTATAGAATTAGCGCACATCAGAATACATCGACGCACTTAAGCCCAAACGAGCGATGTTACATGGAACAATATGCACCCCGGCGAAATGTTCCGTAACATGCCATGCAGTCACTGGTGAATAACTTGTGCAAAACTGTAGAATTCGTTCCAATTAAGTATTTTTTTAAACAATTTTTTTATCAGAGAAATAAAAACCTAACATCATCTACGTTTGACTCCTTAAATGAAAATGAACAAACTCTACAAAAATCAAGGTTGCCATTTCGATGTCCCTCTGTTTCCATTCTCGTTCATCACTTGGGTCACAATAGTGGTTTTTCATAGTGTGTGCGCTGGCGCAATCGCTATTATCCAATGCGCTCGTGAGAACGAAAACAAAATGGTTATACACCAAATTTTGTCGTGTGCTTTGAATTACAAATTATAATCGAAGGAGGGCGTCGATAGGACCGCAACTGTCAACCTGCAAACCTAAAGAGGCTTTAGTTTCTGAAAACGATGACGAAAAAAAGGAACGTAACGTAAACGCAAAAGAAGGAATGAATCGCCTGCTGAATCGCCGCATGTGAGTGTGGCAGGGAGAGTTAGATCACTAGCCGTGAGAAAAATTGAAGGAAATGATTATGAGGAAGTAAACGAGTTATGTGTATATTGGGAATGTTTAGAGTGGAGCTCAGTGTTTATTACGGTCACTTATTGTGTATGATTGAAACAAAGTTTTATGCCAATCTGTCTAGCAATTTATTCCTTTTATTTTATCGATCTATCAAACTTACAGGTGGCATGAGGCGTCAGAATGATATCCTTTGCGTCATACTGAAAAATATCTGTTCTGAATCCATTAAAAAGACTAAGGCTAGCGTGGAATCTATAAACTGTAGAGGCTCCCAGCCTAATCCATTCAAAAGACGCGAAACACTTTGATCGATCGTAGCATGTTTAACGAAGCGCGCAGCTTTCCTTTGTATTTCTTATATTTATGGTGCTCAATCTTTTTGCCCAAGGTCCCAACTTTTCTTTGTATCGAACATATTTTTTTTACTTGAATCGTTCAGCTCCATGTCCCAAATTTCACTCGAGGTGTTGCCAAATCTGAACAAACTGAACAAAGAAGCACCTCTCTCGACTTTGTTATCCGCGAACCTTACTATTGTACACTCGAACGGTCACAGTTACCGGTCAGTTTATCCAATGATCTATACTTCTATGGATCAGAAGCACGGACGAATGGAAAAGCTGACCAGAAGAGACTAGAAGCTTTCGAAACCTTTGGCAAGAGGAGGATTCTGAGGATAAAATGTGCCCACAAAATAGTAAGCAATGAAGTGTACAGAAGAGTAGAAGAGGAGAGGACCATATGGAACGCCATTGAAAGATGAAGAACCAGATAGATTAGACACACGCTCAGACACAATGGGTTAGTGAAGAACATAATTTAAGGTAAAATAGAGGGAAATGTCCCAAGAGGAAGACTGAGGAATAAGTTCCTGGTCCAAATAAAGAGAAAAGTACATAGAAAGAGATACCAGGAGGTAAGGTACTAGAATTAAGCAGGGAAGGGTGAAGAGCTGCAGTCAATCAAACTTCGGATAGAACTTCCAATGAATGAATGAAGTTCCTCAAGGCAGAGCCGCATACGCTTTGAATGTGCGTAATTAGTGCGCAGCGTCTGTGAATTGAATAGAAGGAAAGTGCTTAAATGTAAGACGAAGTGATTGGCAAACTATTGAGCGAATGGAAAGCTCCCAAAGCTTTGATCCCACAGATTCACTATTACCATAACGTTAAAAATCTCCTTCGCCAAATATACTGAGCACACGCCATTACATATATCTAAAATCAATCATGGCGGTAAAGTAAAACAAAAGGCATTGGGTGCATACTCGTACCTGAACGCGTAGGCTTTGTCGTACTTTACTCTAAGGCGGTTGCCTGGCACTTGAAGGACTCGGGAACAGGTCGATCATTCGAGGTCGATCATCCGATTCGATAGCTCTGTGCGAGTTCGCGGTGTGCACGGCCAATGTGTCTCACAACTTCGCCGTCGTCAGCGGCGGTGAAAAAAATGAAGCCGCGGGGCGCAGTTTTTGATTGATGAGAATAATTTCATGGCCCGAGAACTAATTATGAGATGGTGCGACGATGCTTTCCCACATATACGGGAAGGGAACAAATCGCTCGGATGAAAAAGTAAATAATGGTCATTACTCTCCGGAAGAGACAGGAGAGCGACGCACCATCCCTCTGTTGGCGGGGAGAGGAAACACGAAAAAAATAAACAAGCGAAGGCAGTCACGAGTGGCGGACGCTCGTTCTGTTCTTCTGAAAAAAAAAATAAAAAAGTGTTTTCAAAACTGATCAATTTTTTTACACGCAAATGATATAGACAACGTTAATACAGGGTTTCTTGACCATAGGTATTCTTACCCTAAGGGGGTGCAAACGATTTTTCAGGTTTTTTGTTTGTATCAAGTGTAGGTACTCAGTGTAGGGCTGTTACAACTTTTTATCAGTAGTAACTTTTTCTCTTTTTTTATATTTCATTCCTTATCTATATTATCTAAAACGAGTTGCAAGACCTAAAGAAATAGGTTAACTGCTGGCGAAAAGCCAAAAAGTTAAAAAGGAAGTAATTAATTAAATAGAGTTAAACGTGTTTTCTTTTACTAATGAACACTAAGTTTAAAAACTTATAATATTTAGATGATGTAAAATATGATGAACTATTATTAGATGTGTAAGATTTAGATGTAAAAGATGTAAAATATTTTTATATTTAGATAAATTAGATTTAGAACAGATTTAGATAAATACTTATATTAAGATATAAGTTAGAAGATATAAGTTATAAGTTAGAAGATAGATTTATATCTAAATAGATTTAGATAAATACTTATATTTAGATGTAAAAGATTACTCCGTGTTCAACATAACAGGTAAAGCACGCAATTACCTAAACATTTCTGGAAAACTACCCAATTTCCTAGTTAATTTGTGCATTTTGACAAAAGCATACGCCCGCGCGATGTGTCACTCAGTGGAGAATGTAAATGGGAACTCACTTGCTATCTACTGTTTTACGTCTGAGTCACAACGCCGAGGCACTTAATCATACGCACGTAATCGTAGCCATTCAATGTCGTAGATTGACTATACTAGTGTTATCGTCACCTTTCCTCGAGTTTTTAAAGATATTATTACTTTATGGAGGGAAAGATATTAATTTTATATGTGTAAGAAGATATAAAATATTATAGGGTTGAAAAGCAGTGGACCAATACAAAAATGGCGGTGTAATGGAAGTGATGATTAGGTGGGTACCAGAAAATTTTTATCAATCTAAAATGGCCGACGTTGTGTGGTGGTGGGGTGGGTATTCTGAGACGAGAGGAGGAAATGTACATGAAATGTTGGAAAGGGAGGAGTTGGTGATGGACTGGGTGTGAGGGCCAGTATCATTCACACGAGTTACACTTGTACGGCTATCAATACGGGAAATGAATGTTATTCGGTCGCTTTGGGATTTTAAAGAGGGGATGCTCGCGGAGGGGGGCGGTGTGAGTGGGGAAGGGCCTGCTTTTTCTCCATCCCATATCCGTTTTTTTAAAACGGTGATTGATTGCGTTCGCAATGCCATCCATCCTCCTCCTCCTCCTCCACCCCAAATTCCATCCCCCTCTCCCAGCAGTCCTACCAACCCCTGACACTCTTGTAACCCATCTTCGTCTTCGGGCAACAGTGCTACCAACTCACTGAATGCTCTGCATATTACTGGGGCAGTGATGTCAAGTCTTTGATGGCACATTTTAATAATTTTCCAAGTTAATCGAAAAAAATCGTTGGGCCAAATTTCTGTAAATTATGCATGCTGATTATGTGGAAATCAACATGCCTAAGGAAATCTTAATGATCCAAGAGTTATAGTAGTTTTGCCTTAATTAAAGAATTTTTACTGCTTGGGTTGTCTGTGCAGATTTCGGAATAAAGCAAAAAATCACAAATATATACAAAAGTTTCTACTCAGCACGATACCACGTTATTTGTAAAACACCATTATTATAATATTAAAAGGGAAATTTCGCTTTAATGGAAAATTCTGTACATGTGTAGTCGAATTATTCCTAAATACATGCTAAGCCATAAGGCTACTTGTAAAAACAGCATTGAATCGCAAAAAACCGAATATATGCGTATTCAATTTGTAAATTTTTCTCTATAGATAATACTCATTAACACATGACTGGAGCAAAGATGCCCCCCAAAAGAGCAAACGTATTATCTACAGGAGATACTATGCCACCATCCTGACGTAAGCTTCAGAAACATGGGCGATGACGAGAATGGATGTGAGTAGATAGCAGGTATATGAAATGAAATTCCATTGAGCAAGAGCAGGAAAAACCAAAATGAACAGGATTAAAAATGAAAAAGCAGGGAGATAGTCCAAGAGTAATCGCTTCAGTAAAGGATGGAAACATCAAGGTTGAAATGGTTTGGGCATGTAAAGATGGTGGAAACTGACAGAATGCCGAGGAAGATTCGCGATGGCGATAATCAAGGAATGGTCTCCAGGAAGATGACGGGGTAGATGGTTGAAAGGCGTGGAAGAGGGCGTCAAGAAACGGAAGGAGTATTGGAAAGCAGTGTGAGAAGAGAAATGGTAAAAGAATAGAATAAATTGGCCAGTGGCCAGTAGCTGGACACTAATAGATGATGACAGGTATGTAAAGTTTCTCACTAATCAATGGATAAACGAAAATCTATCAGAAAACGTTACAAGACGCACAAATTTTCTATTTACTTGTAAGACTGAAAGGTTCCAGCCAATATAAAAACAATAGGTGTAAATATTATCAAACGGTCAATGTTGACGAAGATAACGTTAAAAGATAGAGCCGTCTCAGCAAGAAGTCAATTCTACACCAAGGCGCTTTATAATGTTGTTTCTTTTGGAGAACGTTTTCACTAAATCCCCACCGTAGTAATGAAAATCGTCAAAAAGGGAGAGGTATAACATTAATTCACGGTAATTATGAAAGGGAATGAACGAGGCTAAGATAGATTGTTAAGCCATATAATTTAAAGTTTGATTTTAAGTCAGTAACTATGATATTATTAATTCATTAAGGAATTGAAGTTAACAGCTTGCAAGTAATGGAATATTTTGACGCAATTATGATTATCTAATCAATAAATTTTAATTAAAAATAGTCGATATTATATTAATTCGTGAAAATCAATTGTTTGATACAAATAACAGGATGAGTGTCCAAAATTTGTACAATTAAGTATTGCATACTTGTAAATTTGGACTAATAAAAATAAATTCACGAGTGAAACGAGATTTTGAAGCTCCTGATTGCAGGTGGCGATATAACTCTTTCCGACTACATTACTGCAGTTACGAAATAAATTTTGAAAGGCGACAAATTTTAGCTTGTGTAGATTATGTAATTTATTTAAAAAAGTAAAAATAAATTGTAGTTTTTCGATACTAAGGTATTAGAGGTAGAGCAAAGTTGAATAGTTTTTGGTTTTAGAAAGCAGAATACATTCACTCATTCACATTATACTGTTAATTCAAGAATAACTTTGCAGCATTGAAGACACAAAATATACATAGAATGACATTTGCATAGTGGAGAAGATACGTATTCATATTTGTCACTTTTTTCCTTTGTGATTTTTTTCATCACCAGAAGCCACAGTAACAGCCACAAATGTACTGAAAAATCATTAATTAAATGGCGCGCTGAAGGTGACAACTAGTCAGCTGTGCTTGCCATGGCTCGAAGTTTCCGAGAGTTACTTAGTTGATGGAAGTATAGAGATTGTCTGTGCTGTTGAAAGCTTTAAAATCACATTTAGCAGTATTTTTTACCAGTACCATTTTTGCATAGTAGAGGTAAATTTAACTGGGACGGTAGACACGAAGTTTTGGATAAAAGCATAAAAAAACTGGAACAATCGTCGTAAGCGATAACGTCAAACCGATACCATGGTTTTGATGGAAGTACAATGCTCACCGAGTTTCTTTTCTTTATCCGCGGTGGCGTATTTGCCTACAGGTCGACAAAAATATAACTGAACGCTAAATATTATTTTTGACGCATACCGTTGCTTTGAGGTTACCGAATTGAAACGTAATTTATCAGAGTGCCACACATTCAGGGGACAGAATCAAGTCGCAGGGGCCACTCGAAAAATGAGATAAAACGCAAAAAAATAAAGAATTTATACATGAACACGATTTATGAGGAGGTTGTAGGAAAAAAAAGTCGGTATGCCTTTTATTCCCTCGCTTATTCCAAGTCTACAACTGTCTCCCACAATTCCCCTCAAACTGCTTCGTCCCTTTACATTAATACGATCTCAAAACTCTCTTTCCTCCCCAGTGTTTTTTGCCGAAATTTGTCATCCTCAATCTCCCCCTCTCTCCTCCTCTTTTTCCTCCTCCTCCTCCTGTATTTCCTCCTCCACTCTTTCCTCGACGTTCACCCCCAATTTGTCCCCCATTTATCTGCGGCCAATTTCTCCCAATGCTCTCCTTCTGTCTCCCCTCACAAACCCCCACCTCAAAACTACCTTCCCTTACAAGCACTCGCCCCCAAAAATGACGTTTTATACGTTTCTAATTTTCCATTGACTTGTGACTCGGGATATCCCAGTGGTTTAATTAGGTGCTGTAGGAGCGAAGCGGCCGCGTTTGCAAATTGTTTCGGTCAGGCAACTGTTTCAAATAACTGTTGCAAACAACAGATTAGCTTGAGTCGATAGTTTGCGGCTTCATCTCGCATTTGGCCACTTCTGTGGAAAACCGTTTCGTCGGCATTTCAGGAGGCGTCTTGAGGCACAAAGAAAAGACCAAGAGTGGAGGGCGACGCTAATGTTTTGTAATTGCACTTCCATCCACTGTTCAGGGGAAAATAAACAATGGTAAAAACTAAAAAGAAGTGTATAGCAATGCATTTTAGCGCGACCAACGTACCAGGCGTTACTACACCTAGTAGATAGTTAGCAATAAAATACGGATAATGTACAGGTAGAGGTGCTACGAGCCCACATCATTGTCATTATCAAATATGTTAATAGCAAAAATTGTGTTGAAACCTACGTTGGAGCGGTGCAAAAAAATTGAGAGGGTATTCAACATAGTATTATTTACATTAAGATTATGTAATGCAATATGATGACGTACATTTTCGGTCGGTTAGAAAACTGTTTCAAATAACTGCTGCAAACAACAGGTTGGCTTCAGTTGATAGTTTGTGCGTTCTTCTCGCGTTTGGACATTTCGGCGGAAAACTGTTTCGCTGTCATTCATGGAGGAATCTTCAGGCCCGAAGAAGAAGACAAAAACATGTAGAGGACGCGAATATTTTGTGATTAAATTTACAATCAACTGTTAAGGGAAAATAAATGACGGTAAAAAACTAAAAAGAAGATTAAAATTAATTTTTGCAATGTACAGGAGGTTACTACACCAAGTAGATAGCTAGCGATAAAATACAGATATTGGTAGAAGCGCTACGAGCTCACGTCATTGTAAATATAAAATATGATAACAGCACAAATTGTGTTGAAACCTACGTCGGAGCGGAGCAAAAATATTGTGCGGAAATTCAACATAGGATCGTTTATATTTTGATAATGTAATGCAATATGAATCATACGAATAACATACATTTTCCATCCTAATTTGGCAATAGGTTAGCCAAAATGGCCGATTTACTCGATAGGAGGACTCCATTTGTAATGACCTATTTAGGCAATCCAAAGGGGAAGAGGTAGTGCCACGCAATGGAATATTGTTCTCGAAAGTTAAGAAGCATCACAAAAGGCATTTCAAGCGCCCAGGTGTTCGTGAATGGTAACATTAAGAGGAAGCTTCTGAAGTTCCTCTCATTCTCAGAGCTGAACTTCTCTACGCCGACGCGGGTACGTGTATCCCCCGGGGCAAAAACGGAATAAAGACGGGATCTGCAAACCGCAACTGTTTCAAACAGATGCAGGCGGGAGCGCTTCTACTTAAACATAAAGGGTTGATATTCTCAGGTGCATTAAAACAGACCTCAAGGATTAACACACGTACGTTTTGTTCCTACCAGCAAAAGCCTGGACCAGAGTTTCTGTTAGAATCATGGTTACGTTAATTTCCAACTATACGTTGTACTCTATTTAACCAACTTTTCTGGTTCAAAGTTTATAAAATAAAGCAGAAAGCATGTGGAGACGATGGGATTGTGCAATAAAGATAGGAAAAGTAACAATTAAACGTATAAAGATTGGACGTCAAATAAAATAAAGAAATACAGACTTTCACAACTGACTGGGGAGGCAGCAACGTTTCCTCAAATTTGATAGCACGAAAAACATTCACAAATAAAGTAAGTAATGTTTCTCAAGTAATGGTTCACCTAAAACTAAAACTGATAAGGTAATAATTAAATCTTTAGGCTTTATTTTGTGGAAAAGTAAACATTAAATACAGTGTGGCTTTATAATTTCCACACTTATTTACAAATATTGCCCATGGCTTTGGCAATTTATGTCATTGTCAAAGATACCAAGGAAAATGATGTCATTATCAAGGAATCTAGATAATGACATTACATCAAGTCGAATACTGAGTAAAAACCGTGGTCGGAATTAATAAAGCAATGATGAAAGTACAAAGCTAGACTTTTTTTATTAAGCATTTTATTAAGTATTATTCACGCTTCATCGTTCATACCCATGTGTGCTGTTTCAATCATTGCTGCACCCTAAATAAATCGTGATTTAAAAAAATTAAGTGGGTCAATACGGAATGATGAAAAAAATGCGAGCTAGTAAAGGCATTTTGATTGAGTCAAAACTCTATTACAAATCCGGAACAGAAGAGATCACACATGAAGGTTCAAAAACGTGTTTATACTGATAGGTTGAAATAATTAGGGCAGTAGCTGGCCTGGAGCAACCACTACCGCAAAGAAGACATTTCAGCACGATGACACCGTTAAAGATGAGTTAGAAGTCTCGTGATTATCGGTAACCCTAACAAACATTAATGATAGAGAATGTTTGACGTTACAAGAGTATATTTAAAAACAAGTATTCCAACGGTTAAGGTAGGCTATGCTGTATGTCAGAGAATCTCCTCCCAGTCCTCTACCCATTCAGGGGCCCACCCTTCTCCAGTATATCCTTTTTCGCCTCAGTATACGATCTCTCCTTCTTCATCCCGTCCATGAAGCCTATTCTCTTTCTTACGCCTTTTATAACATCCTTCAGCCATCTACCCTGCCTATCCCGGATTTCATTCAGAAGTTTCCTTTCCTCGCCCACCATCTCAAGCACTTCATCGTTAGTCTTCCTCTCCGTCCACCTCACCTTCTCCATCCTTCTCCACACCCACATCTCAAATGCCTGCAGCCAATTCCCGACCTCCTTTCTCAGGGCCTATGTTTCTACCCCAAACAACGATACGATTCATATTAAGCTCTTCACCAGCCTCTTCATCACATCCTTGCCCAAGGTCACCGTCATCAGCTCCATTCTATTACTAAACGCCTCCTTAGCTAGCGCTATTCTCTTCCGGATATCTTTGCAACTATGTCCGTTTTCCTCTAGTATACTACCTAAGTAATTAAATCGCTCTACTTGTTCGAGTTTCTGTCCTCCAACTTTAATCACAAGCCTAGCTTTCTTTGTCTAATGACCCCTCGAGCTGGATTGGCGGGATCAATTTTACTTCCTTCCGGTAGGGCCACCCATGTCAGATAGATCGAAGGGTAGGAGCCAGACGAAAGGTAGTGCAGTGATGGTGTCACGTGAAAAACCCTGCTGGGAAGTCCTTCCCAACAATTTTACTACCCTGAATAATGAATGGCAATCAAAGAGAAAAGAGTATACTGCGGATATTAAATTAAGCTACAATTAATCAATACTTGAAAAAAGTTCATATTTTCCCATTTAGGCATTCAGTTTCCAGAAAAAGAATAAGAGTTATGGAACGCATTTGACTTAGAACGCAGACTTAGTTGCTTATGATTCGACAATTGCCAAAGGGATGTTCGGCCCATTTCAGAGGTCATGATTTCCATCCATCGCGTGAAAGCTGTCCCTAGAGAACCCTACCATTAACTTCCACAACTATGCCCCGAACCCTGACGTGATCTCCTTCTCGTCAACCGGAGATGGAAAGGTCTGGAATTCCCGGGGCCTAAGGGTTCGGACCACGTTGCGATCCGCTTGCATTTGGCGGCTCAAAGGGAGAATAGTTAAGACGACCTCTCGACATCCCAAAACCTAATCAGTTCCGCAGCGCGTCAACAATCGAGTGAGGAGATCCCGGCACCATACACAGTCAGACAAGAAAGCGAGTCTTCTCCCACTCACGATGCCCCTGTTACCAGGCAGTACCCACTCATTAGTTAGCCCTTTAGTATCACAAACAGCACACAGTTAGTAATTTGCACATATTTGAATAATATGCAAGTTTTACGCCGAAATGCGCATAATTTGAATATTATAATCATTTTATTAACTTTGTGCTGAACGGGATAGGTCGAGCAAATGTTCTTTGCGCGGCGCGGTGGACGAGCTTGAGACATGGGCCACGGAACTTTCAAAATGGTGAAAAACGGGGGAAGATGATTGTTTAGTACGTTGGGAAAAAGAGAGTAAGAATATCTTTTATGATGAATAATAACAAAAGCGCTCCGAGAAGTTGTATAACTCATCACAACCATTTCCACTCGCTTCACCATTAACTTCAAGATAGTGTCCGATGCAAAGTCATAGATGTTGGTCAATTTAATCATTTTTCTAGCCTGATAAGTGCTTCCTGCTTTTTTCGTGAAGTAGTTTGGTTCCCTTGCCTCACTCACTCTCTTGTGTTGCCTCTCTTTCTACTCCTCAGCTCTCAAACTTCATCACCTCCACTTCTACCTTCCCCTCTTGCCGCGCAGGTCTGCGCCAAAAAAATTTGTGGTAGCTACACCCAACAGAGTCCCGATTAGCACTCAACCACACCCAATCCACTCTGTTGACCAGGGCAAATGCAATTAGGAGACGTCAATAACAGATTAACGACCGCAGTTAGGTCAGAGTAAATTTATAAATCTGCAAAAAAAGCATAAGAGCAAAGTCTTCAAAATTACCCTAATAATTTCAGCATTATTGTGTTCGATCCTGTTTGATGACAATATATACTCGATTTGCTTTCTGTTTGCGGATTCAGGAAAAATTTAAAAAAACGTTCTTCTCGCTCATGTAAATGCAGTGTGATAAATTTGATAAAATTTGAAGACAATGGTACTCTTCTACAGGTTATAAGAGCGAGCCTAATGGAAAATAATAATTAGCAAAAAGAGGTTTTGCGATTACGTCAAATAAGGAACAGAAGTAAAACTCTACATCACCCAGTTCAAGTATCAGCACGCAATTATCTCTGGATAGCACTAAACTCATTTTTTTGCACTCTGGAGAGAACCATTGTCTATTTTTGGGAGGGTAAGCATTCTCTTGGAAGCATTATGAAGTCCATAAATCATACGTGCTAATTGCGCAACGTCCTTCTCAAGTCCTCTTTCTCGGAGGATAATAAGCAAGAATATTTGTACAGCTGGTACCATCTTCGTTTTGAAAGTTCTGAATTCCCACGATGCCATGTGCTCTTTTGTTTCATAAACCTCCACCATCCGCAGCCAAGTCTTCCACTCTAGGATCGGATAAATTTACTGCAATGTCCTGGGGGACGCCTTCCTCGCTACAGAGAGAAATGCACTTTACGATAAGAGCAGAGAGTAACTTCTTATTTTATACTAAACCATTCTAGTTTGGCCTTCGCGTGAGTAAGTGATACACGGCTCTTAATAAAATAAGACAGAGAGCAAATTGACGCGGGAATAAGATTAATAGATATCCATACTGCCACGAAACAAATTCTCATATATGGTCAGATATTATTATTTTTTCATCAAGTTAAATTTATTATATTTCCAGCAGTCAAGGATAACATTCTTTTCATTTAGAGGCACCCATGTCAGCATACGGATCAAAGTGAACACATTTTCCGCTTCAGTTATGCATATATACTCTCATTTTATCAGACAGAGTTCCCAAAAACATAAAAACTGACAGCAAACCTTTTGTACAATAAACTCTCAATGAAATGAACAAATGTATCACTTACAAGGAATGCAAAGACAAAAATTTATCTTCTATCAGTATTAGAGAATTTGCTATTGGTTTATATGAGTTCTATCAGTTTAGGGAATCGACAGAAAGAACAAATTTAAAGAACAGACAACATTTAAAGAAAGGGCATAGAAAAATTTGAAGAAGGAATTGAAAGAAGTTTTTCCATACCGATATTTCGGAATGTACCTCATTCTGTTCTTAGAACTAAAACAATATCAGAAGAGTCATGAAAGTCAACAAAATCCTTTACATACCAAGTGTCCAGCAAATTCATCCGATCGTCAATCACCTCGGAGTCAAAACGTAATTAAAATTATCACCAATGGACACATACTTTTGTGGCCTCAGTCAAAAAACAAACCAAAATTTCACACATAATTAACAGCACTATTTTAATTAAATTTTGACAGAATCAAGGCTACCACAAAGGTGGCTCCGAATGTTATGTTCAATGATTTCAGATGTCCTATGTCAAGAAGTACAATACGGCTTTGACTATTTAATAGGGATTTGTTAAACTTAGCTTCGGAATGATTTATAAACAAAAATCTATCTTGTCGGCGACTTTTGCTCCTAAATTATGCATCACTCTGAATGGAATGAGCAGAGGCTTTCATTTACTCTGCATGAAAAATGTAAACATAATTAGTTAATAAAACATTTATGAGGTTATGGCTTTTTTATGTCCTTAATTGAAGTTGCTTTTCGCAAAAAGTTGTTTTCATTCAATTATGATAGTGGAATGCATGCAGTGGCACTGGAACACAGTTGATGTTTCTTTCTCTTTATCTCAAATCACGCCTTCTTCTCTCTCAGCTCATGAAGCACGTCATTTATCTTGGAAAAGCTATGTGTTTTATGTTTACTCGCTGGCAGAGTAACTCGAGCAGTGCCTAAAGAAATAACCTGATGATTGATGAAGCGAGAGGGCTCTCTAAGCAGACAAATATTTTCACACCAATCTGATTGTCCTAAGAAACATACGGCCGTCCTAAGCACCGATGAAATGAAGACAGTTAATGGTGGTTGCAGCGATAATCACGAGTCGTTGTGTGCACATTGCTGTAACTTGTAATGGTAAATCAAAAAGGATTCTATTTCATAATATTTCCCCATTAAAGCAGGTTATGACTAGAGTTTTAAGCGCGGCATTTGAAATTTATAAGAAATTACATTAAAATGTGTTGCTTTTAAAAAATCGGACTTATCATGTCACCTTGATTCCTATTATCAAAAGATGAATTTAGAAAAAAATATAATTTCGCATTTAAAATAAAAACTTCACGCATTTAATGAATTATCACGAATCATGATCAAATAGTACTAAATTTCCAAACATCTACATCGGTATCCTATTGTTACTTTTATTTACAGAAATCACTCATGAAAATATGTTCGCAACGTTTAACTCAAAATTATACGAGAACAAAAAAAATCCCTTAGTTAAAACGATTCGGCGTAGACAATGAGAAGTGTCCGCGGGAACTTCTTGATTACGATGCGTTATTGATGCGGCTAGCCATGATCATTTCTAGCATATTTTGGTGCTCGCATTTCCCACAGTAGGTACACACAAGTAAAAGCAAACTTAAGGGAATTTTAAAAAAATGCATTGGAGGGTGGCCGGGGTAGAAAAAACGTGTGGATAGCGGACGGGAGATACGCGCTTCGCTCCAGATAAGGTAACAGGAGAGTTGGCTGTGGACTATTACCGGGGATGGGGGTAAATTTGTGTCGGGAGGTGTAGGGGTGTAGAAGGGGAAGTGTAAAGCGTGAGGTGGTCGGAGGAGGGTCGAGGAAGAAATTGCATCATAAATAAGGAAGCGGGAAGTTTTGAGGCGAAGCTAGGAGGGGAGGGAAGAGCTTCCCAAGTTTTCCTTTCGAGGCGTGGAATATGGATGAGACCATCGGAAAAGTGGGTTGCAGGCAGGCAGGGTGGGAGGGAGTGGAAAGGGTATGGAAGGGTTGCTCGAGGGTTTCAGGGTTTTAGGAGCTGTCTTGGGGAAGTCAGGGTGTGCGCGGGAAGAGGGCGTTGAGGAAAGGGGCCGAGTGATTCCAATGGTGGGGATCGAAGATTTCTTTCCTCAAAGGGGGTGCAGGTAGGGTCTGAAGTTGAGGGTTGGCGGTTAAGACAGCGCGCGGGCAAGGATGCGCTAATGTGATTGACTGACAGAGGGGGAAGGAATGAAAGTAAGTGGGTGATATGAGAGGACTTGGTTCACTCCTGGAATAGATTTCCGAAGGTTAAGGATACATTAAGGTCCAAATTCATGATAACTTCGATTGCTAAGGCGATTAGAAGAATATTTTTTTAGGTAAATAGGGATTCATGTAAAAATTCAGCGTGTAAAAAGAAATAATTTCAGCTCAAATGCAAATTAATTTACACGACAGAAACACATAACACGTTTCAATAAAAAGAAAAATATTTCCCATGCAAATAAAATCCAGGAGAAAGAGTACACCTGAGGAAGATGACTAAGAGTTTGTTATTCATCATGAATATCTACAACATCCACCAATTCCAACCTGATACTGATGCATAGAAATATAAAAATATTACGTAGAAATACTGTTTTTTCCACGTAAAACTGTAACACTTACGAGTTTTTAGTTTAATTTCGTACTGACTTTTATTCCAATTTTCTAAAGGGCGGCAATAATGCTGTGCTATATATTTTACGAATTCCCTGAAAATTTTGGGATGACATAACTGAAAACAGTAAAATAATACATAATTATTTTATATTTAAACATAATTAGCTGGTGGAATTAATATCATAATGGTGGAATTTTACAAATTAAAAACATTTTCAAACTATAAGAAATTAATACAACAGAACAAATAGCAAATAATTTCTGGAGCACGCACATTTTACGCACCTAATATACTCAAAATTAAATCAGAGAGGATAACCTACGTATAATTGGTATTTGCGTAATCAGGAATAGTTTAAAATATCAACAATATGGAAGTCAAAAGTTCAAAGTTTTTAAAGAGATTGTAATTCGCGGAAAAATGGGAGATGAGGCACTACGGAAAGAGCAGGATAGGTTGATTATATTCCCATCGCAGCCACTTTTCTTGGAAATCGAGGCTCAATCGGCTCTCGAAAGTTTATGAAAAGTGCGCCTGTTATAATTGCCTGGAGGATTGAAGTCGATAGCTTTGTGACAAAAACATCATCGCGAGAGAGAGGAGGAAATAACGCGACGACCTACCGGGAGAAGCCATGCCGCAGGGGGAAATATTACCAGGTATATTTCTAGATGGAGTCGAATTGAAATGTCAGCCAAGGGGTCGAGTGCGGAAGAGCCCGGAGGCCGAAAGTGAATGCGAGATGCGCCGGACGAAGGCGTGGCGGGGAAAGGAAAGAGGCCTGATCTGACTGGATCCGGGGGGAAAATGGATGGGATGAAAGTCCCTGGTTTAGCGAGCGCAATGGGTCTCTTACGGGGAGGACAGATGACGGGGTGGGGGTGGCAGGTGGATCCCATTTTCTCCCGGGCGTTGGATTTGGGATTCCCAGTAAAGGTGGCTCTACTACGTGAGTCGAAACATATTCTAAATTACATATTTTTATGCATTTGATAAAATAAAATATTCCTGCTCTCACTGATTAAGTTGGTTATCCACAGAAAACCGAAACTAAGCAAAAATTACTGATTATTCCACGAAAATATTTTTAATGACCACAATTCTCCAACCACGGGAGCTGAATGCAGTCGGTTGATATGGAACTACCGCATTTTTACTTCAAGTAGGGCCATAATTTGCCCGTAAACTTGAAAAATAATTGGAAAAATTCCTGGATGTTTTAAATTTTTTTTGTCAAGACGTTTTTCTACCTTCTAACACATTTATTAAAAAGCGTAAATATTTTTTCTGGCTGAAATTGAGGTTTTTCTATAGCAACATACAAAATATTCATAGGAATCAGGGGCGGATCCAGGTATAAATTTTAGGGGGGGAACTTCCGGGAACAGCCGTAGCGAGTGGGGGGGTCAATGGATTCAAACCCCCCCCAAAATTTTGGGGGTGCAGTCTTAAGTGAACCTCCCGAAACTATAAATATTATAAACAATAATAAGGGAAGTTATTTTTCACTGAGATCAGGGGTAGAGTCCGCATCGCAACCGCATGCAACTGAGTGGCGGCTACGGCCGTGTCTAATTTAGTGCCCGCTACTTGTGTGAACTCCTCCATTTGAAACCATGTTCAGCTACGAGTGGCGTGACTCGGAAGCACCACGGAGTGGCCTCGTGTGATGGGACACCAAGAGCATGCGGCAGCATTCCAACAACCGTCACGCGTCATCTATAGATGACGCTCGGTTTATAAGTATTAGATTATGGGCCTCGGAAAAAAATATTCTCTTGGATTTGGGGGGGGGGAAATTTCCCCCTTTCCCCCTCTTCCCCTCCCCCCTGGATCCGCCACTGATAGGAACCCATGTTGAAAGCTCCACTTTCAAGGCTGAACCACAGTTTAACTAGCCAGGGAACTTAATTTATTATTTTGATTCATCTCAGTTTTGAGAACGCACATCAACGATGCTATATTAAGGTTTTCAGGATTGGTGGGTTAAGTTATACCGCGGACGGAGCCATCTTACGGTAGATTGAGCAGAAATATTCAGTCAATGCGTGATAATTCTAATATCTTTCAAAATATTTAGAAAATAATTTCATGGACTACACTTCACTTAAGTACATCTGTTCATACAGTGGAAATAGCAATACATGTAATAATACAAATGATAGAACAATCATATTTTAAAAATTCGCGTTAATTGAAGCATTTGCATGACGTGGGTTTAAGGCGCGGAATTAAAACATTTTGCAAAAATCGCATGTTAATACATGTTTGCTACTCGGAATGAAACCTTAATAAGTGTAAGTGATGCTCATAACGATTTAAAACGTATTTTTATGCCTTTAGGGGAAAACATGTAAAATTTGTAAGAGAGCGTATTAGCACAAACTTTTGGGAACCTATAGATTACCATATTTGAAAATAAACACTGGTACAATTTCTAGATTTTGTGAATGAACACTACTTTTTACTATCTGATGAACCTGGTGATGGTATAACGTGCTGAAACCATGGTCGGGGACGAAAATAAAAAAGTGGAAATTTTAACAATGTTTATTTTCAAAGATGGAAATTTAAAATTCAATTGATTCGAAATATTTGTCAACCGCCACAATCTTAAGTTTCAAAATAGATTTGAATTGCCAAGAAATATAAACGCGTGACATGCAATTCGTTCAATTTTATGCATACGTTCCAATTATTACCATACGCATTACTATGCATGCGAAGTTCCACGAAAATCTGCGCATAAAAATCTCTCAAACCGCATTTGGAGGAGGACAGATGGTCGCACGGGGGGAGGAGGGGGAGAATATGTGGGGAGGGGGAGCGGGTAGTGAGAGGGTCGGCTGGCGGTTTTCCCCTTCTGACTCTCCCGGGCGCGGGATTTGGAGCTCTCGCTTAAGTGCGGGAAATGGAGAGTGATGTGTGTGCGGGGAAAGGGGTTTGGCTCGGAGTGCCCCGGCCGGTCGAAAGGCAGGCCGGCCGGCAGTGAAAGGCAGTGCTTCCCTCGGCAGGACTGCAGCGGATGAGAGCTTCTCGTGTGCTTACGGACGGTAAAGGAAAAAGGTTCCGCTTGTAGGAGGAAGCACTATTCAGAGGAGGAAGAAAATGAAGGATAAAGGATGTACCGGTCAGAATATAGCCCTTGTATGGCACGCGTTAAGTAAGATGCATAATCCATCCCTATAAATAAGTCGATCTTGTTTTAAAATAAAGTGAAACAGAAATTCGAAACATAAATGGATGCGAAGAAAAACTCACCCATCCCTGAGTTTTGATCACTCAACTGGCTGACGTGTTTAGCGGGAGGAAAGTGGTGCAGTTGCTCCTTGTTTTGCGCAAGTTATATCTATCCTAGCAGCAAGTTATTCACACCATAGAGACTCTTGTCGTATTTAAATATATGAATAAAAACGTCAAATTCGAACTATTAATGGAGTGCACTAGATCTACAAATCAGATTCTAGCAACGGCAATAAAGATTGAATAAGATTTATCCTGGGAAGCTCGAAATATTTCAGAGTACTTTGGGTTAACACTATTAGCGTAATTGTACATTTTAAAAGTCACATTTCAGGAAACCGCAAAACATTCACTGAAAAAAAGTAATCCTACATTAGTCAAAAAGTGCATTTTGCTTTCATTATATGGGCAGCATTTACAGAGTACATTGATTCATTACAAGTCATAAACATAGAATATTTTTATGAACCTGAAGGACTTCGTCATCCGCGCTTTAGATGGCTATTATGAAGGTCGCTAAGCCATTTCCCCCTTCCTAGTTACATAATTTACTATTTTGTGTATCTGATTTCTATAAAAAGGCTAGGATATAATATTTCCATGCAATACTCAGGACTTTCTCATCGCTGCATTTTTTAAGTACTGGAAAGTAATTTTTTACGGTTATCAAAAAATAATTTGCGTTGGAGGCATCATTTCGCCTTCAAAGCTGAGAATAAGATACCATTCAGGCATAGGGTACTATAAAGACATATATGATTTGATATGATAGAAATTTTAGCTTCAAATATAGATATAGCTTTATACGTATTGAAATTACGAGAAAAGAAGACAAAACCTTCGCCACAGAAATTATAAGTAAATAACCATGAACTTTATGATGTTCGATTAGGGCTACACTACTGCCTTTTTGTTCGTAGCGGGGAAAATAGGTCACAAGTCAGTTTCTCACAATAGTGAGGCACAGCGTAGGATTTAAAATATTTTTCACTCGAATAGGGAGAAGGGAATTTTCTCACGAGCGCATTAAGGGACGCAAATGAGAAGTGATGTGGGTGTTGGTGTGAGGGAATCCAGGAAGGAAGGAAGGCGGCGGGATTCAATGGGAGTCCACGACATGCGGGAGGCAAGACAGGCAGCCGTGAAACACGCGCTGAAAGGTTGCGGTATATTCACCAAGCATATCACACTACGGTCCTTCATCAAGAGGGCTTTATACCGCGACCAAATACGCCCTTTTATTACTGGTTTTTGCCGCAGCCTACGAGAGATCTTCGTCTTCTCCTCCATTCCCCACCACAGGCAACAGCGCCACTGATGTCACAGTGAAAACTGTGTCGCATAGGTCAAAGAAAGGATTTCACTGTGGCGCTATGTTACGCAATATGCAAGAATATGATGGTCCGACATGAAGATGAATAATTCCCATATAAAATAGTATATGCAAAGATTTTTAATTAATAACGTGATATTGGTCAAGGCGTATGACCAATTTTTATTATGATAAGGATTGATAAATTTAGATTTCTTTCGCAGACGAAAAAAATATGCAGGAAGCAACAACTAAAATGTAACAACTCTCATTCTAAATATTTATTCTTGCTTCAGAGTTATGTAAAAATAGAGTTGCTTTAAGAGGCAAATCAGAGCGGAGAAATAGAAGCGTGAAGACGTCAACGAAAGGTTTTCCGGCCGTGATATGCAGAACTTTTAAATAGAGGAACTGGAAGTGAATACTGGAGGTGAAGAAATAAGAAAAACACATCAAAGAGAAATCAAGTCCCAACACAGAGAAGTTAATGGAGAAAATTGCTCACGCTAGGAAAGCAGTCAGAGCAGTATCGGCATAAATCCAGTTTTTGCAATGTTCAATGCTAGTAGTGCATCGCACCTTTTATTGATTTTGTTAATGTCATCACTATGGTAGAGCCTGGAAATAAAGGCCTCTCTTGGATCTATATATGGAAGAATTCCCTTGTAACCTCGAAGAAAGTACCCGAGGTCGCCGTTCCCAAACCTCACAACAAAATATGTTTCTTTTTCCAAATGCGAGAAAATTATTGGAGGAAAAAATTTAAAGAAGTGTCAACAAAACTCTTAGGATTTCAAGAAAATTAAACTAAAATTAGACTAAAAAACAGACGCATTTAATTTCGTAGATGTATAACGGAGTAGCAAACCTAATACGGAAGAGTATGACACTGACTTGTGGGCAAGTTAAATAGGTTTTAGTGACTAATTGGAGAGGGAGAAATTACTTTACAAGGAAATTGAACGAGCAAACATTAAGTACTTAAGTAAAACCTTAAAGAGGGATTAGGTTGGGAGCGGCAAGACTCTCAGATGCTACATGCTTCGCTTAGATTGCTGGATAAATTTAAAACAAGTGTGTCTCAGTATAGTAGAGACAATATCAATTTGCGATAAAATAAAAGAGATAAATTTTCGAAAGGATATATACGAACATTTGTACTTAAATCGCACAATAAGAGATTATAACAAAGACTGGACTTCACTCAAAACTCTCCCAATATACACTACACCATTCTATCTCCAGAAACATTATCCTTTCAACGGCTGGTGTCCTAAGACCCCTGCAACAAGCCCATGTGGCAGCTCGTAGTATAGAATGCAGCTTTAGAACTAAGAAAGATTGTTTGATCGATCCCTATCTCTTAACAACAGACTTGAGATTGATCTGGCCAATCATGACGTGACTTTAAATATAATCTTTCATTTACTAACATTCAACCCCTATTCCGAGATGGTGGACATATCAAAGCAAATGAAGAATTAAAGAGGAGTACCACTAGGGGTAGATTGGGCGATGGGACCCGATTTGGCCCTTAGGAGGGAGAAAGTGGGCCACTAATTTTATTAATTACTGCTATGAAGTCGGTACCCCTAGCGAATCTCCCGTTCCCATTATTGGGGAGGTACCCCTATCATTGGTATTCACGGCGGTGATCCTTCCTTTGGACCAACGCATTACATGCAAATCAAATTACGCAATTTCCTATGAATTAAGTTTCGTCAGTCTGCCGTAGTTGAACGGGGTGCTAATATTCACGTCGCATGCCCAGCGGTCGCAGAATTAGCGTCCATCCAGGATGATAGCGCAGAGGAAATATACTGATTTTCAAAGAAATAAATGAAAAGTAAACAATGTGTTCACGACTATCAGATTTAAGAAAAAGAAGAATTGAATCAAGTGACCAGAAAAATCATAATTTTTCGGTCACGTGGTTTGCTTCCCCAGTCGTCATTGCAAAATATTAACCGAATTGAATGCATTTTTGCCAACTGCGCAACGCTGATAATAATTTGGACTACGAGAAATACTACTCTAACTGTGATAAATTTCGACGAATTTCTGTACAATTATTGACACTAAAAATTCAGAAAACTCTTTATTAATTTCCCGAAACTATAAGATTCACGTTCTTCAAATAATACAATGAAAAAATGTTGCTACTCAGGCTCCACGCAATTCCAACAAACGGCTAGATTGCACCTAATTCCTCTTATATCTCATTTTCGAGTTTATTTCTTCACTTTTGCTGACAAGTTTCATATCGAGAAAACAGATTCACACTGCATTTCACACTGCATCCACAAACTTCACATCCTAGGAGATAGTCGCTTATGAGTTAAAAGGGGTAAGGAGAAGTACATTAATGTACATCACATGCATACGAAAATGAAGCGTTGTAGTATCCAATTGTTTCAGGGTCTTGATATCAATTTGAATTTGGATCGTTAAACGTTTAAGAGGTAGTCATTCCAGCAGCGTTCCTATGCAAGTCTCAGTTCTACAGTGTTTTCGGCGAGCTCACCGCAGCGAGTGACAAATAGCACAGTTGGATTCGAAAGGAGCGCAAACCATGAATCCGTAAGCCTTCGGAAGCCGCCGAGAGATATTATGTTGACGAAACTTTGGCGCTTCAAGAGTTTCACAACGGCACAGGGATTTTCCGTCGTCGGCGCACTTCACCGAGCAAAAGGGTGAGCACTTTTGAAAGTTGCGAGAAGCATCTTCAATGCGGGAATTGGGAATAAGGTCCCAAAAGGTCTCCTAGATACACTTTATTCCCAAATTTTCAGAGAAGCGAGAAGACAGCTCTCATGGCAAGTTTCGTTTGTCGTCTACGTTTTCTTTCTGGCGAAAATCAACACTCCTCCTTCAACGTATCCTTCTCATATCTGGAGCTTGTGACATAAGCTTTTAAGGAAGATTTCAAAGGAATAAGCTTTCAAGGAATAAGTATTGATTATGTTCGTGAATCGTTAGTAAAATTATGTAAATCAGGCAAGAAACCATCAGGGCCTCAATGCGTTGATTATCAACCGAACAATATATCAATTCTAGTTACATACACTGAATGTTGGTATATGGTCCATTATTTTCTCAAGCTGAACACAACAAAAAATAGCATTAAATACAATTATTTAATGATGAAACCAATCATTTTCTCGGATCAAAGAGAAATTTTAACAAGGCTTAACTATCTACTCATTCATCAGATATTGTTCGAGAATCTCTGAGGAATATCTACCTGACAGATAGAAGTATTAACAATGATTGAAGGACCAATATCTCTCTCTCAAATCTATCGCTAATAAATTAAAACCAATTTTAATATCAATATTTTAAAAAATTGCGACATGTTATTTTTAGATGAGCAAATAGGTATTTAAACAAATTTGTGCCATATATAACCCAGGAAAAGGAGAATAAAGAGAGTTTCCGCCATTCGGGTAGGTACTATTTAGGTAACGTGTCCCTGGAAATGAGTATGCGCGTGGAAGTACAATATTTTGGCTAGAGCGGTAAAGGCTGAACTACTCGCACAGTTACATGTCCTCTAAAACATTCTTCCCATTAACATCCTTAGCTTAAGAGACAAATAAAACGCCCTCAGCACCGTCCAACAATAATGAATGAATCCAAGGAGTGGAATAAAAAAATACTTGGATATTAGTTGTGAGTTACGAGACGAAATTCAATGTTTCAACGTTCTCCTCCCAGAGCTTACCTTGCCTGCTTACAGCGGGCGAAATGTTTTTAGTAGATCTCTACCGTGGGAAAAAAGACGGAAGATTTATTTCTCAGGTGCTACGGTAGCATTGCAAGGAACAAATTGACGTATCACAGACCTGACATGAATTCTAAGAATCGAGAGAGGGTTAAAAAAAATAGCAAACCAGAAACGGGTTCAGCTTGAAACCTTCTGCCTATTGGGAGGAGGGATGAAATTCATTTTCAATGGGATGTAAAATTAAAATTTAGCCCCTAGTTTAATTAAAATATAATAATTACGTAGCATTTCAAGGGTGATAAAAAATTTAAAAAAATAAATTTTTTTACCAGTAATAACTTTGGACACACTAAACAAGGAGATAAAGAATTAAGCAATGACTTGTAATCACTACTTCAAAACTGATATTGCCCGCAAGCAAGGGAGAGGTGGAGTTTATTCGCACCACATTGAAACGAGCAAATAAATTAAAGGAATTTATAAATAATTCGACTCAAATATAGGAGGATATTTTTACAAACTTCAGTTCATCATAAAGGCATCTTCCATCATATTGCTAGTACTAAAGAGTGCACACGCCGATATACTCCCACACGGCTGAGTATAGGCATCTGATTTTTCTTTTTATTTCCGCCTAGCTACCCTCATTCCTATTTTCGGAGAATGCTAACTTACGGATTTTATTACACATAAAATATACTTATATATTTTATTACGTATATATTATACTATATTCCTCAAAGAATGATTTCAACTATTTGTAAATTGCCATTTTTCGACTTAAAGGTTGGTCAAACGTACACTAAAATGCTTTCCTCTTTTCATTACAGATTGTTCTTCCAGGAAAAAAGGAAAACCTGCTGCTGAAACATAACGAAAAGCTACCAAAAAAATAAAAGATAGAAAAAGAAATCGATGGCGGTCATCGGTCACGTAGCAGACTTATATCAGAGGAATTTACCGCCGCTGGATTCCATGAAAAATCCACCCACGTGGAAAAATGTTATGAAGGGAACCTAAAGTTCTTATTTCTTTATCGTTTCAGTTCCTAGAGATGGAATGGCCTTGGACATGGTTATAATTATAAGTACGTTCCTAACCCACTCTTCTCTTCTTGAATTTATCATTTTTAAATAGTTTCATCAACTGAAAGGTAGAAAAAACGAAATCATTTGATTCAAATGAGATACTTTTACACCCGAGTACTGGATTTCAGAAAGTTTGATTGAAAAAATTATCAATTATGACTTCGTTTATTTAATTTTGCTCTTGTTAAAACTAATTGCAAAATAATTAACGTTTTTTTTATTCGAAGGAGATTAATTTATATGAAATGACGCTTAGTATCATACGATTGTCAGTGTGATGAACAGCTATCAGCTGGATCTTTGCGAGCTGATCATCAAAGGCATAGAAGAAAATTCGACGCGTCATTGATTAGAATGAAGCACCACGGCCATTGGAAAATACTTTTATTATTTAAAAAAAGCCAAAAGACCTGTCAAAACTGATCAAACTAATTAAAAAACATTTCATGTTATTTAAATGACTTTTTATCATGAAAAACTGCAACGAGTTAAGAGCATAAGACATTTTGGAATTTGCCTTTGAGATTTTCGATTGACTGCAAAATTAAGAATTCATTACCAATTTTCTCAACGCATTCTTTCATGAAATATCTGATCCTTTGCCTTTAATCACTTAAATAAGTGAAAAAATGATGATGCGATGATTTAAGAGTCTTTATAAGTTTAAGCTCTTACAATTTTTGCATTCATAATTAATTGTGACATCGATATCCAGGCATTAAAAAGAAATTGAATTGAGAACGTTAAAGCTGGTTTTATCAAGAAAAGACAAACATTCCAATTATTTCCCATGCTGGGTATGTACGGCTTTTTGCAACATAAAAAAACAATTTTCACAACAAAATAGTCCTTTAAAAAGAAAAATATACCACAAAACTGCATTCAAATTAGCTAGTGATATTTTATTTAATTATTTTGTGAACTATTAGCCAGTTACTACGACAGGACATCAAAATGCTAAATTAATTATATAAATAGGGCTTGAGTCGGGACCAAGGGATTGGAAAAATATTTCCATAAAAATATGTATGCAGAATAAAATTAAAAATTTGTGCATCAGCTTTGGTTTTCAAAAGATAACACCAAAAGTAGGTTTTGTGACGCAAATATAGGGTTTAAAACACAAAAAAGTTAACTTCAGTTTTTGTTTTCACTCCCACAGTCACGTTGCAATCTCCACAAAATGACGACAGGCACATACGTGTGATGAAGAGAACAATACTGTTCGAATCGGGCTAACTCTGTCTTCCGTTAGGGCACGGAAAATAAATTTTCGTTCTCCAAGGAGAGAAAAGGGAACAAACAGTTTAACATCGGATTCACGAACAATAAGTTTGCTTTCTGAATGGGATTACGCTTCAAAAGGCGCACATAGAAGATGCTTCACAAAGAATTCTATCTCGGGGGGATAAGCTCCGAGTAAGTAAGGTGTCTCCTGCTATGGTGTTTCCCAAGGAGTTAGTACGATGAAAGAGATATTAAGGGATCAGCGGCAACGATACTAGCGAGGCGTTTATCAGCAATTCTACCATTTGTAAACTGGTTTTCTGTGCACTATTCAAGTAAATTTAAGATATACAGAAAAATCCTTGATAATTCAGTTTGTCTCTAACATAGTTTCGACGATATGTCAAGGTCAAAGTCATTCATATGGATCGAAAATTGCGAATCAATAGTCATACATTGTATTCTCAAAATAAATGAGACATTACTCGTCGGACACTATTGCCACGCTCTCATTGCCGACGTTTTCTCTAAATAGTGCTTTAAATTTGCTCTTATGAATATTTTTAGCAACAAACATTTTACAGACAAAATTGCCGAAAAAATTTTGTTCGATAAGTAAAAAATTAAATATTAGCTAATCTATGTGAAACATATGTTCATCATCAGAATAGAAGGGGCGAATTCTCACAGTATGAAAGCATTTTATCCAAGATGTAGCCCTCCATTACATTGCTAAAAACATGCCAATTGAGCATCATAAAGTAAAACTTTAATACCAATCTTTTCCGAAAAAAATAAATATTAGAAAATGTGTAGAAAGCATTATTAAGCAAGAATAAAAAAATAAATAATATTAGTACTTTTGCGCTACATTTCTCAATGGACGGGCGTGTTGAAATCTGGATTACTAGAAAATGGTCTGATTTACCTAACAGCGCTGAGCTGAAATAATAATAATACAAAAATGTAAGTATTATTATTGTTGATAGTGTATATACAATGCTTGTCTACGTACTACACATAAGTGGGGGTTAATATTACGTTCATCCTATCCGAATAATTTGCAAATTCCTGCATAAAATTTTCACACCACTAAAATATTATCAGCATTTCAATGAATGTGGACAGTAATGGATATTTCAAAGATATTTTGAGCCGAAAATATATAACGGAATAATGTGTTTCTAATTTCACGTATTCGCATAATAGACACATTTTCATCATACTGAAGGCCATTGCGGATTATTTCCTAGGCGATCGTTTTTATAACAGAAGGAACAAAGGGAGGACCTCATGGAGTCGGAATGACTTTTGCCCCATTAATCGCGTTCCCTCGAGGGAATCTTCTCATCAATAACACCAATCAGAACGCGTAGGCTCCACGGTCTGTTCAACAGCGCGTTATGGAAAACGTCCGGAACACTCACTTTCCGCCCCCAGAGCGCTGGAATGAGAAGATGACGCGGTGGACCATCGCATCTCCTTCCGTCCATTCTCCAGTTAGCGAGCATTTAAATCGAGTAATCATGTCACAACCTCCATTAATCCTCGGCACTTACTACGTACAGTATGATTGGACGATGGGCCAGAAAACGACCACGGCGCCCGCTATGAGTGCTACAATGGGATTGGCCCACCACGGGTGAGTGGCCTGATAATATTGGAAAATCCCAAACGAGCAGAATATGGCGAGGTGTGGTTTTTGGATACCATCCCGGAGAAAATCTACAGTCTCATGAAAAGAAGAAGACGACGCGACGAAAATGTAAAAAGAGAAAGGAAAGAAATTCGCAATTGTGGGTACAATTCATATATTTAAATAACGCAGCCAATTTTAAGATATTATGTATATTTGCCTCTGCTATAAATAGTCCAAATGTCGTAAGTCAAGTTTTAAAATTATATCTTATCAAGAAAGGTTGGAATTACAACACTTTCAACTGATTCCTAAAAAAAGTTCTTGATTTCGAGGCAATTTTAGAAGGATGTGGGTTCCCTAAAGGAGGTTTAGGAGAGTGCTGACGACTTCCCTTAAAATTAGAAAGTAAGCATGAAATTTGAAGGCTTAACGCTATCTAAACTATCTGATGATTAAAAAGCAGTAGGAGAGGTAAATTTGATGTATGTATTCAATAACAGCTCCAAGTAAAACTAATGATTTCTCAGCACCTCAGTCGTAATCCATGATCACTTAATCAAATTGATCCTGATAATATTCCTTTTATAATCATCGATAGTCCCTAAAACGAATTCATAAAATATACGTAAATTAGTTCACAAATGAACACCAATTTAAAATAGAATGATCAGGCATATCACATAATTAATTACCGGTATGTTTAACCCGATATAATACCAAATAATAGTGAAAAACTTTCTCCTCATGGCTACCAAAATCTAAAATTCTTCACTTATATTTTTCCATTTTGATCACTTCTCCCAAGTCATAAAATATTTCTCATGTATTGAACAGCAAATTTCAAAGGCTGTAAACGTCTTGCATTAGATTTGTATATTCTCAGCGCTACGACGTATTTCTCTCTCCTTAATGACCCTATTTCTTCATATTCCACCAAATTCATTACTTACTACATTAATTAAATATAAAAGATAGTGCTAGTTACTTACATAATCTATTTCATTACAATGAACCTTTTTGAGCTTGTTTAATACTATTTGAGTATTTGTTTAATAATTTTAGCATGTTTTCTTTCTACAGATTGATACAAGGAGTAGCGTGTCAGAATTATATTTCCATGTAACAAAGGAAAACTCTTCTGCAAACACAAAAGCAACGAAAAAATCTTTTGCTGTCCATTTTAAATTCTTTTAGAACGCATAGCAACTGAAATTAAAACCATAAATATTCTCCTAATTCCAAGGATAAATTTAATGATGCAATATGAATGTCTTATTTCTTGGTTTGCTATCAATTTTTCAATTCTCACGCAATTGGTCCTCTGCCGTAATTTTTCAATTGTATTAACGCAATAAGAGGTAAAATTTATTATAATGACAACATCCAAGGGAATTGATCGTTACTCTTTTTCCAAAAGAGCTTCGTATCCAGCGTGATAAATTAAATTTATATGTATTTCTATCTCCGCTTGGGTACCACAATGACCTACATCGTGCGGAAAAAGGTCGGTCCACATTATCACAAGAGCCCACTACCTGTTACTTCCTTTCCAGCGCTATAGAAGGGAATATCATTCCTCACACACGCAGTGGAAGCAAAATAACGAAACGGCCTCAGCCGAAAGATCAAAGTATGAAACAGAAGAAGATTCTGAGAGACAACTACCGAGCGTTATCGGCCCACAAGGCATTCGGTGTAGGCTTTTCATTTGGATGTGGTGCGGAGGCTAAGAAGGATGAGAGAGGCACGGACGACAAGAAAAGGAGAATAGAGGGGTGAAGGGAGAGATTGAGAAGAGGAGGGGGGAGGTAGAGGAAGCGGAGGGTAAGGAAGCAGGAAATAACCTGTTGAAGTGGTGGGAATAGAGTGGCAGTTTGAGGGGAAGCCATTTCATGGAAAAGAAACCATCCTTCTTCCTCCACCACAGCTTTTCCCTCTCCATCCTTCCAATGCCCTTCTGCTTCCCCCTCCCTTTACCTTCCTCTCCCTTCGCATCATTCCGAGAAAGGTTAGAAGAGGACACGAAGAGACAAAAGTTGAAACCACGCGAAGATGCATGGGAGGGAATATTACGTAAACGGCTTCTGGAAAAAAGGCGGACGACCTCCACGCGATACAGCCGATAAACGACAAACTTGGATGATGGCGTGGGGATAAAAGAGAGCGGTTACCTTCTCCACAGAACGAAAAGCAATACCAGGCAACCTAACAAGGTCATTTTTTCCGTTCACATGATGCTCAAGTGATATCCTGTAATGACGCAACCAGCTAAAGTGACCTTAATGCGGGTCGCGTGACATATCAGGATGAGAGATTCATGAATGAGTCCAAAATCGGAGGAAAATTTTGTCCAATCCAAGAAATTTCATAGAATAATATGGTAGCCAAGTACCTCATGGAGTGGATGAGAAAAATATTAACCAATAGTAAAACTGTGCCCTGTTTAAAGGAATTATGATACATGCCCATCCTTAAAGTTCAACATGTAATAAGTAGGAGCTCTTATATTGTCCTGTTTGAGCTTAAAGGACTACTATCAGTGTCATCAATGTATTCAGTTGTAATTGCTCCAAAAATATTGTAATTCGAGCTTGTTTGATCATAATTCAGCAAAAGAATTGAAAATGAGTCCTTAAAGCACGAAATGAATAGCAAAAGTTTCAAAACTGAATAAAATGGAAGCAAGTCATTATACATTGAAATCAATTTGAGAGGATAATTTGAAGAAAGTCATGTAACCCAGTTTAAAAACCGAATGTGTAATTGAATGTATTTTACGGCATTAGCTCACAAACATAGAGAAAATGGCTTTCATGGACGATGGAACGGCTTTCGGAATGGCATGGACGTACGGATTTCATGGATTTTGTGCTGTATGAGAGACGTTTATGATTTTACGCCCTTTAAGGACAGATTAAACATTAAAACACATTGAGCGTTAACCAAAAGAAAATGAAAGTCACACCTATATGTCAAATCTTTGGGGAAATTTCAGAGCCTTGATTTTTTATGACAAATCAGGAAAGTCAAATACTTTTTTCTGTGTTGTGGAAGCCTAACAGTCGCAATTAAGAAGATATATGTATAAATCAGAAAAAAATATCACATTTAACAGGAAAGGTAGACCTTCGTCGATATTTGGGCCGGATAGGTATTTTCCTAGACATAGAACTGGTGTCAAACTACCTGGAAACTACCTTTCATATAGTAACAATGATTCTTATTTTATATAAAGGTATTATACCGAATTAAAAGTATGTAATGAAACACCGTTTTTGCCGAATTTTCCAATTCTTCACCGTAAACCCTAGAAATAACATTGCTTTTATTAAGATTAAATTTTCAAAATATATTTATTGTATCATGCATTATATACTCTCAATGCACGCTTACTTCCAACGTATAAATTGATGTACTTCAGTGAAGTGTAGCCCAATAATGTTTTTTGACTTACTTGAAGAGTAATTAAAATAGCACTAGTTATTGAAGTAGCACTAATATGACGATTGTCGCTACAACCACTTCAATGGACGAGTACAATTAGTATTTACGATACTACAATAGGAAATTTACACAATACAAACAGATCTCCAATATTTTCCGGGAAATCGTCTCGACGCGAATTTAAGTGAAATCCAAAATATCAATTAAAGTAAAGGAAAAGACCCACGCAAGTATTTCGGTCTTCCAGGAGACCATCGACGGATTGGACAGTTTTTAATCTGAAAATCCTCACCTCAAATGAGCGAAATGCAATTATACGAGTCTTCTTCTTTAGATTTTATTGACATTTTGGATTTCGTCAAAATGTTCAAACATACTTGAACAACACCACCGGATAGAATGTAACACGATTCGATTTCCGACGAAGGAACGTCATTATTAGGTGATTTTTCGGTTGAATATATCTAAAGGTACATTTCTTTACAGTTGGTAGAGTGAGGGAGAGGGAGGAAAAATTAAAATTTTTAATATTTTGGATTCCATTTTAATTTAATTTATCGGTCAATAGCTCTTTCTTAAATTGCCCCGGCTTGTCATGTTCATCTCCAAATGCATTTCACTCACTTGAATCTTTTAGGACATCGGGTGTATCCACGCGAGAGGCGTTTCCAAGGCGAATGTGCGGCAGGTTGTAGAGCGTGATAGAAGGCGGAAGGAAAAAAATGTCGAGAGGGGTGATTGTGGGAGAGAACGGTTCCCGGGATGACTTGTGCACACAGTTAGTTAGCGGCGCGACACTTAACCTCGTTTGAAGGGACGGACCGTGGGAGTGGAGGCGGCGTAAATTGCACATTCGGCGGGCTGAAGGGCTGTGGGGAGGGGTTGGAGGAGATTTTATTGGGGGTGAAAGGCTGAGGGGTTGTTTTTAATGGTGGACGGAGGTAATGGGGTTCTGGGAGGGGGAGGCAGAAAGGCGGCCATTTCATTTCTCTTCGTCTGGTATCCATCAAGGGAATCTTCTCACTCTCCGTAAAAAATAGAACGTGGCTGCTTTTTGCTTCCCCAGAGAAATTTGCAGTGGATCATTACATCTTTAAAGCTTAAGTAAGGGAGCTTTTGCCATGGTTTTGCGAAGCTTTAAAAAAAATTAATTCGCGTTGACGAAATTTTCTGGGCCTATTAACATAAATTCCGAAGAAAAAGTATTTTTGGAAGCAGTATGCGGTCTTGTGACGAAGGGAAAATATATCTACCGTTTAAAAAATACAATATTTCTATTGAATTGTTTTTTAGTTATTAAAAGGGAGCAATAAGGATCCATAAACGCAGACGAGATAGACTTGACTTGCTTAAAAATGTGGAATAATACTTTTCTAAAACAGCTCAGATAAAAGGCTATTTTTTGATCAATCTTGCTCTAGAACGGAAATCAAGAGAATATACAGGCATTTCACACATTTATACATCCATAAGAGTCTGAGTGAAGTATAAAATGAGTAAGACTAGAACAAAAAACGACAGAAGTTGATTCCTGAAGAAAAGGGCTTGATGTTTTTGTTTCCAAAACAACTATGCTGTTGAATGAGCATGTGAACTGACAAGGGGTACTGAAAAACAGGAAATTTAAACGCTATGAAAGGCGAGAATTGGATACTTAAAGGAAAACAAACTGGAATAAACAGTATAAATGCTCGCGTTGAAGATATAAAGGCGGAGGGAAGAATGTAAGCGTTAACTTTGAGCTTTATTTGATTTTTATACACAAAGCAAGCTTAACACTTCCCCATCCGCTCGTTTACAGCCAAGGAATTAAGTCTCTATCGAGAGAGATATATTTGACAGCAGTGAGGTGGAGATGGTTTAAACAATCAAAGAACGGTGTCAAACATTTTTTTTACAGAATGTCGATCCATTTAGGAATTTTAACGGTCGATTCTGGGTAAATACACAATTAGAGACATTATTACATTCAAATTGAGTCAAAATGATCTTTTTTGTGAGATGATATTAAATTAGTAAGAAGTTACCGCTCTTTCTGGGGAAAGCCTGCGTGGATACTCCATTGCTGCCGCTCCACACCCTATGATTCAAGCTCTCGCCTATGTAACTTTGTTTCAGACCTTAAGTTAGTATTGATTTAGCAGTTGGCAGTTTCAACCTTAGTTTTATATTATAAGAACTAGTGAAACACTGGCCAACTGCCGACCTCGTCCACAAATTAAGGTACCGTTGTGTGAAATATAAGTTGAGGAATTAATGATTTCGATATAATATTAAGGAAAATGTTTGTGTAAATTTTGGCACTCAGTTCTGTAATAAGCATAAAACACGAAACAGGTCATAAAATATTCGAGTATTCGAGACCTGATGCAGAATGAGAGAAAACAGGTCAGAAAATAGTATATATATATTCGAAACCTGGTGAAAGAGAATATCGATGATGATCAAATGGACGTGAAAATAAAAAATGAAGAAGTATTGAGTAGAATACAAGAGGTAAGGACCATATAGACCACTATACAGAAAAACACCAGATAGACTGGAAACACAAAGAAGCAAAATGGGTTTGTGAAGTACACAGAAGGAAAAATGATAGAAAAGTCGTACGAAGAAAGCCAAAGGACAGATACATGGACCAAATAATGAGGAAAGTATACAAGAAGAAATACCATGAGTAGGTGACGGAACTAATATTAAAATAGGGAAGGATGGTGGGCTTCAGTCAACTGGTTATAGGAATGCAAGACTATGATGATAATAATTTAGGAACAAAACTGAGAGACATAATTTAAACGCTGGCGGACACAACTCTCTTACGCCAACCCCTTTAATTGTCCCCAGGCAGGAGCGCATGGTATGGAAATGAACGGAGGTAAGGAGAGCAGGAGAGGGCGAGTCTCTTGACGAGGTGAGGCAAAGTGAGGCTGCACAGGAGGAAGAAGCAACTCCTCGAGGACTTTGGAGAGCGGGAGGCGGTTTCCTGGGGTTTGTTTCGAGATGGGGAAGTGTGAGATAGGAAGGTTTTCAGAGAGTGGGGGAAAAGGGCGGTTTTGGACAGGAGCCGTCCCCAAAGGTAACAACCCCGAGTGTAAGTGAAGGACATAAATATTCAAAGGGTCCGTCGCAAACCACTATTATAAAAATCCATGGCTAACCCCCGGAGTTTCCGGCCTCAGCCTCAACCCGAACCTCAAAACCGCTCGCCACATCAACTATCCAAACTCACGGGTCTTCGTTTGGCGTCCATCAGTCCCCTTCGCTCCTTTATATCTATCTATTTATGCCTTGTCATTTGTAACGCCGCACTTTTAAAGTTTGAATATGCTAATTGTTTGTATTTGCGGTAGTCATAATTTTTGATTTGATAGGTCAGGGATTTACTTGCTTCTGAAATGCATGATAATTTATAATCATTGTTTTGGTTGCATGGACGCTGTTGATGAGTTCGCATTTTTGTGGATTGTGCAAAAAGTGCTCCAGGAAGATGTGTAGTGCAACGCTAACATTTCGTAAATAAATTTCCACCCCCCGTTCAGGGGAAAATAAATTTTAAAAATGTCGGAATTAGATGACTTGTTTAAGCACTACCACTCCACGAGGCGTTACAAATTTCTCCTTTGATCCTGCCCACTGCCGCTATGCGATTGCTCTCGGGAACATTTCTGACGCTCCGTATCCAATTGGGCTATTTATGCACGCGCCATAGCTCGTGCCTTGCTGATGAAAGATTCGTACACATTAAGTACGGCGAAGGCAAACGTTACGTTGCTGAGGATAGAGGATAATATTCCTGGTGCAAACTGAAATCAATTCACAGTAGAGTTCAGTACAAAATAAGCGCATTGTCAATCGCATAATTCCACAAACTTAAAAAATAAAATTTGAGAACATAAAGAGAAAATGATGAATTATAAGCCGTGAAATATTTTACTAAGTCAATTTAATTTTGACCCCGGTTTTAATGTTGATATTAAAGCATTGAAATACCCAGGCGTCAGTATTGAAACCGGGGTAAAAAGTAAATTTATTTAGTTAAAAAAGCGTGTTTTTTTATTTCATGTTGAAATATCACTTACTTTCGCGTGCATATTTGGATTACATTATGTATAACAATAGATGCGAATCGAAAATATTAATACGTATTATATAATAATGCAATAAATGATTAAAGAGTAAAATGTAGACCGAGGAAGTGAAGGGGGAATATAGAAAAAAAAGGCTTGTAAGAGAAGGGATATGTGGAGCCTTAAAAATAGGGAGAATGTATGGAGTAATTCCTTACTGAAAAGGGAGCAAATGAGGCATGAAATGATAGGGCAGTACAGGGTAAATTTATAAAATGAAGCCAGTTTTCTGAATCTAACACCAAAACTCATAAGCTAAGATGGGTGTGCTATGCATGAATACTGAAATAGTAAAATATTGCAAGTAGCTTACAGAAACGAAAAAAAATCTTAGATTAACCGGGTGCGAAATCGAAGACGTGCAAGAAATATTAGATTATATGTAAAGATAATGGGTCGGAGAATAAGCAAACTATATTCTCAAGATCCATGCTAATTACTGGCTGATACAATAAACTGAAAATAAAATGGCTTACGACAAGTGTGATTAAGTTCACGGGTTTATCAGAAGAGGTTAATTACATTTGGATAAAAACACCGAAAGGGAATTAACAATGACGCTATCTCATTTCAACAACTCTGAGAGACAACAAAGTCGAAGAATTTGCCGGCACATTCATAGTATGTAACGTACTAGTTCAGAAAACGTTTATTCATTGAGTTAAAAATTCTAGACTGCGCAAGAATTTTAATATCATACAAAAATTAAACATGCTATATCTAGTAACAGCTTCAGCTTCAGTTAGGCAAAGAAAAGTTTATGTCCCAAGGATATGGAATCATCTTTTATACTATACGGTTAAAACTTTCGAGTCTTAGGTCATCGCAGTTGAGAAAATAATTTTAGCTTTCACCTACGCATGTTCTTCCGAAGACCTAGGATCTCACAGAATGAAAATGGCTATGAAGTACCGCGTTGAACTTCATAGGCACCTAGGCGACTTCACGATGGAGAACTTAATACCCAGATTATATGCGAGTTCCAAGGTTTTGTGAACGCACCATAACCTCAAGCATCTTAAAGAAGAGTTCTTGATTCCTACTCATTGCTCTCCAGCTTATCTCCCCCTCTTTATATGTTTTCAACTACTCCGAGGCCCAAAGTTTTACTGCAACCTCATTCTGCGGCGCAGCACTTGTTCCATACATTCAACAATTTAATCACATCTCATGCCATGGATGTTCTTTTTGAATCAGTGAATTTGCCGACGTGAACTCATAATTTAGAACTATTATTTGAAAAAAAAATAATATATGAAAAAATCAAAACTTACTCTAAAACATAACTCATCAAAACCACGCAGGACCCTAGTATTATAAAAAGATAACAAAAAAAACACAAATTAAGCTAACTGGGAAACCACAGACATAATGTTAATTTATGGAGGAGTTCAGTTTTCAAATATCTTCCCGTTAAGGAGGAGTGAATTACAAATGACGGGCGTATCGGCGCCATTTATTTGCCTTTTTCGGAAACGGATTTGTCAACAGCTTTGAAGGGTCGTTTATTTCCATGTCATAAAAACAAAATATAAACAATCCACAAACAATACTGACCAATAAAAATGAAAGGTGAATTTTTTTGTAAAGTTAATAAAAAATGTGAACAATCTGAAAAAAGTTTAGCAGATATTGAGGAATAGCTCTACTCAGATTGACTGACAATGATGTGGCATGACGGAAATGTTTTAAACTTTGACAGGTGCGCTCCTTTTCCGTTGACGAAATATACATTTGGCCAACATGATTGGCTCCACTATGTAACTAAAACAAACTAGACGAACGCCACCGTCAATTTTAGACTTGTTAATTAACGTAGTTCGTAATCCCATCTTTAAGCGGTTACAACGTGACGGGTTGAATTGTAGAATTATCGGAACAGTTCAAGTTCATTTGGATTCAGACTACATCTCCAAGCTTCTTCGCTCCATTTCTTTGTCTTCCTTTCCTCTCTCTCTCCGTCTCTTTCTAAAGCTTAAGCCAGCCTTTTATTTATTCTTCCCACTTCCCGTCGTCTCTTAAACTTCCTTCCCTCCGTTCTCTGGCAACCCCTTATTCACCTCTCCTACCCTGCCCCTTCCTCCCACACTCTCTCTTCCTTCGTTTTCAATTGTCTCGCCCACAATCCACCTCGCTTCCACGATCCCCATTGACTCCTCGCAACCAAACGACATTTGTCTTAGTTACCACAAACTTTTTTCTCCTTCCGAAACAACTTTCACGAGAACTCCGATGCCGAAAGTCGATGTCCATCCGTGTTCTCGATTCGAGACCGCGTCCAGAATCCGACCAGTCACATCCCGTTTTCCTTAAAACCCATTTACATTTCGCCAGGACGAGCGTATCCGCTACGAAAGTCGCTGGGATGAAACAAAGAGAGGATTCCTATCCTTACATGAGTCGTTGAGCATTGAAGTTGACCCGAGTGTCAAATGAATACTGGAAATAGTTTAAGGATGACTGAATGCGACATGCGGCTCCTTTGGGCTCATCCGCTTCTCGCCAAATGGCTGTCACATACCGTTATTCGGAAAAGATGAAAAAAGAAGCCCTCTGACGCCATGAAAATGTTTGTTAATAATGTACCAATTCATCATTCACTCTTACAATGTAAATTACGGGTTTATTAAGGAGTAATAACTATTGTTGCTGAAAACATCTAATAGCGCAGAGATTATCACAAACAACGCTCAAGTTTTTTCATACTTCATGAAACAATTAATTTTTACTTTCATTTACGAGACGATATGCTAAGTTTTACCATAAGGTACCTATTCCTTTTATTATAATAGAATCAAAGTACTTGACAGGGCATCCTAAAGTCCCGAGAAATGAATTATAACACCGCCAGCGACGTATTGCAAGCTTTTAACGTAGTACCATGCATCATTTTAAGAAATAAGTGTACTCTTAAAAATGAAAGCTTTCCAGAAACATTCAAAAAGTAATGAATAGAGATTTGTATTCAAACCATAAAAAATATACTCCCTAAATTACAGTTTACAGTTTTCAAGACACCCACATGGGAAAGAAAACGAAAAATTTTCTGATCCTCTTCGTCTATTTGTGACATTATGAGCCAAGGTTTGTCGTAAACATGGCTTTGAATTGAGGAAAGTCTCTCACTGCATCATTATGGTAAATTAATAGGTTGCCTTTGAGTCGATTTTCCTGCAAAGGGCTTCCTATAATTATCGTCGAGTTTCTTCCGAGTCAAGCTAAAAATACCTTAAAAAAGCCCCTACAATTAATGCCGTGATTCCGTTTGAGGGCCGAAGTGTAGAGTAAATTTCCACATTCAACTAAAACACTCGATTGAAACACATTTCATAATGTATTGGTGATCATGAAAAAGACTGTTGCCAAGAGAAGTAATCGCTGTTAGCAACTAAAACAACATTACTAATTCTACCCTTGAAACAATGCCAAAAGCCATTAGGGGAGACACGAAGTGTGCGTTGAATGAGGGTCATTAATTTTAGATGCGAAAAAACTCGGTCTCCGCTTTGCTCAACACTTAATATTGCTTGGCACCGCAGACTGGAAGAATAAGTGCGAGTTAGAGTGAGAGCAGATAATCTGATTAAAAACCTGTTGCCTACTTATTGAATTGCTGTGCAAGTTTATTAAAGTGGTTTGAATTTAAACCAAAATTGATTTCAATGATTGAAATGATAAGCACAAATTTCCCGTTTACGCCTTCTCTTCATTTTCATTTACGCTTATTACATTTTGCCATTCCCTTACATTATCATCGCGCTAACCCTCGAGGAAGTTTCATAAAGCTAATTAACGCAAGAAATTCTATATTTACGTAAATAATCCTGTTCAGTTTTGGTTTAATTTGCATTTTCACCCTCTGGAATTGGTAAAATAATCACGAGGTAATATAACGTTCGGCCTGCCTTAGGGTGGTTGGAGAGATTTTCGTTTATGAACATATTTACTTGAAAACTTTTGAACGTGTTTTCATTCGTGATATTTGTCGATTAAAACTAAAAAATTGTATAATATTAAAATTGGTTATTCGACAATTCTGTGGTAATTAAACTTATGGTAAATGACATACATTTTGTCAATATTGTTCCTCTGACGCGAAATAATAAATTTCTAATTATGAAAACATGCCGGTAATAAATACGTACGTGTCAAGTCGAGTCTATCATTTGCAAACAATATACTTGAATGTAATTTCGTATTATTTTCTAGTGCCGCGCTGAAATTTCAAGTCATTACAAGCTTCGCTTGAGCAAATTGAGCAAAAATCTATTCACCAAGAATTCAATGAATTCCGTCTCGTTTTAAAGGTGAATTTTAATATATCTTAGCTTTTTATTGATATAAAATTATCTGCCACTTACCGCAAAAAATTTAGGTATATGCCAACAATTACCACACATTTAACATGGAAAACAATTTGACAGTCCTCTCCAGAAAGACTACATGTAAAAAAATTACGAATTTCGTACTCGACGATCTCGTCACAAATTTAACGGTGATGTAGTTTCTATGCTTTCTCAGATATTTTTAGAATATAATTAATAATAATTAAATAATAATAATAATGTTAATAGAAATTTATTTCTGCAGGTTACGTCTATCGGCTGACATGAAAAGAAGTAATATTTTAATAAGGTCTTGAGCTAGGGAAACCTAGCTAAGTAAAAATCTCGCACAAACTACCTTTGGTGGAATGCGGTCCAAGAATTTTTCTATGACTCACATATAAAAGTTTTAAGGGACGTGTACACTGTAGAGAAAAATCTCATTAGAGTTAAATTGCTCTAGCTAGACTTAATCTAGAGTCTATTCACACTAGAGGGAAATTTTACTATCGCGAGACTCTCTCTCAGGAGGTTTAGCGTAACTCTACCGAGACTTCTCTACCCGCTGTCCACTCTGTAGTGTAAGCCAGCGTACTCTCGGCATTCACGGTGAGAGGCCATATCTAGAAACCGGCGATTGACTGCTGCAGTGCTTGTTGCTTTAATGATAAAGAAGGAAAATTAGAGACAAAATAGAAGAATATGGTTACGACATTGGATATCAAAGAGAGAAGAAGAAGGCACTGGGCCACGATTGCCAACTTGAGGGCGCAAATCCCCTCTCCAACCCAGCACTTCTTCGGCTTGGAGGCAGCACAAGACACACACGCACTTACAAACTGAAAAAGCGTCGCATGGGACTGGCACTTCGCCCATACTTCACGGGAAAGAAAAGTTTCCCCGTCGTCGGCTATGGAGAGTAGGGGTGGACTAATTTCGCAAACACGTGGATACGTGAGATATCACGGCGTCGCTTCGGGGAGAGGGAAAAGGGGAGCGGGGCAGGGAGGTTTCCCTTAATTAAGTGGCCTTTGGCTCCCCGCTCACGACTCCACGATCAGAAGTCGATCAGGGAGTTATGAAGACGTGCCAAGTGTCAGGAAGTTGTGGCGTGAAGAGCTTGGGGGAGAAGAAATACGGGAATAGAGTGAGGCGATCGGAAGGGGCGTCTTCCTCAAAAAGCAATGCCAAACAGGATTCAGGATTCGACGGAAGACTTGTGGAGGTAAAAAAAGGTATAGAATACTACAAATATCTTTTAAAATCTACCTCATGACAACGCAGAGCCATTGAATTTGGGACTGCGCCCTTAATTTTATGCCACTGTGCATTTTATTAGTTAATAATTTATGTGCAACAAACACAAATTAAAATCATATCTTATTGAATTTAAAAGCGATAGAAATTTACATACTATTCTGCGAGTCGCCAAATGATTTCTTCGACGGAAGGTCGTATAACAACAGCCATTAAAATAAAAAAGTACAAAGAAAAATTGGGTGAAGGAAAGTAGAAACGTGTGAAAACTTTAGACGATACAACACAGAAAGTATTTTCAATGGAGAGACGAAAACCTTTGTACCATTACACTGATTGTAAATGACTCCAGCTACAAGGCACGACTATCTTCGTTGTTTGTTTTATCATCGGAGTCAGATGCCTTTCAGATTGTGTAGTAATCAGGTGCAAAGGAGCAAACCTAGTTCCCAACCCAATCTAGTCCTAGAGAGTCAAGATAGATAGTCTAGTAGGAATGACCTAGAATTATGCGTAGGCACAGGTATTCCGCCCAGCCATTATCCAAGGCCAGGCAGAAGAGTTAGAGGATTGGAAGGGAAGGGGCCAATCCCTAAAAGGGCCATACCAAAGGGGATTCGGAATTGATCTGTGGGGAAAGCGAGGGGAAGTGATAGAAATATACATGATAATTCATCATCCGGCGGCGGGTTATTCGGCAGAGATTCCTAGGACTACTGCCTGGTATATATTATTGACATCGAGGGGTATTTTGCACTAAATTGAGTTGAGCTTAGAAAGTCCTCAGCGCTCTTCAATCTTACGTGATTGGGCTGTAATGAAGATATTTTTCCATCCATGAAGAGAACTTTGTCCATGCCAACAGAGAGATAGAGAGATATCTAGCTGCAAATAGTATATTGGTCTTTTTCGTAATCTAAGGTCTTTATTTCCACACCATCATATTCCAATGAGATTTATCTCACTCTAAAATCTTGTTAAAGTGAAAATATAATTGAAATATACGGAGTGAATGATATAAATTGCAATGATAACAATCATCCTATTAACTTGATTTCCGAGATACCTTAATACGTAAGTTAAATTTGTTTATTTGGTTAAAAATTGCAAGTAAATATTATCTTTACATTATTTGTGGCATGGATAATGCGGTCATTCAACTTATAATCATGTAAACAGTTTAATTTACATGTGCGATAAAAATACATCCCCATTTTCCTGGGAAGGAAAATGGTAAGATTACAACAGTTTTAAGCTGGTTCTCATTGTTTGAGTCAGTTCATCAATCAAAATGTTGGCGATGATCGTCGATTACTTCCCCTCTGGTTCCAATTACTGTCTCAAAATCTCGAATGCTACAGGCCTTCCGTTCGTAAGACGGGCTAGCCTGTGTTGCACAGTGGACTTACACGATGCAGTGAGCACTAATTCTACATCCGAGTTTCTGAGCGGCCGTCCTTCCGGACATTTAATTTCCCTTGCGCTAGCCATGCACCAAGTTCTTGCACATTGCAATTGGTCGAGACGAGAATTCCGAGGCTTCTCGAGAAATAAAAACCGTGAGGCGCCATCGAGGAAAGACCAGACGGAAACACTTTTGCAACACAATACGTCTCTGACAACTTGAAACGAACGGTTGAACTAAGCCGTTCTAGAATTACACCCCGCATTTGACTTCCCGAAGTACAGACCGCCATTTTATGGCACGAGAACAGAATTGTGGGGTTGGGTTGGTGTCGCTTGGATGACTTTGGTCTTGGGACAGAGAAGGCCCCACGTTCATGAAAATTCATCAAAGATACATTTGCAGAAATGTCTTATGATTAATTCCGAGTAAATTTACGGTAAACTTTCTAATCATGTTTAAATATGAAATTTTAGGGCATCAGTGATTATATTAGTGATATGTATATCCCCGTGATTACATATTGGTTCATGAATAAATTCAATGTTGATTCCTGTTGAATGAGATAAATGTACCTCGTTAATATAAGAAAGGTACGAAGGATAGGCAGTAGACAATGATAATGGAAAATATGAAATGACATTCTTTACAAACTAATTGCATAGAATATTATAATCACAGAGTAATCATTCACATTTCTCACTGTTACCTACGGAACGATCTAATTTCTTGTAACTGATTTTAAAACACATTATATAAAAATACATACAGTACACTCAAGAATATAGTGTAAGTAAAAGCATATCATGGATTATATCAAGAAGTAGCTGTGCCAGGCATGCGTTGCAATGCCTATTTTTCTTTCAAAGTAAGCACACACTTACAAAGCAGACACATTTTCATGTACAAAATAAACGAAAGATAATAATTTGTTGTGTATACATAAAATTGAAAAATTGTATTCAAGTGCTTCGGGATATAATACAATATTTTTGGTTTGGCCACATAAATTATGTCCCACTGATATGATTCTGATGGACCCGAAATTATGTCGTCCTGATACAATTCTGATGCACGTGATGGAGCGACACATAAACGATCTGCTTCGTTGCTTGCTTGTCGTTCCTGACTCGTTTCAGAAGCTCGCGTGCCAACACTCATTTGTTGAAACGACTCGCGCTCCCCCTATCGTTAAATGGATTTGATAATTGAGAAGCATTCGCGGGCGCGCGCAAAGCAACTCACAAAAGTTTCTACATCTACATTTACGTACTACCCCGCGATCCGCCGCATGAGCGTGTGGCAGGGGGTGGTAGGTGACCAGCCGCGTAAAGATGTAAAATATTTGGAGGTGAAATGGTGACATCGTAACCTGATGAATGGTATTGGAACGCATAGAAGACGGACATATAAATATTAATGTTGATATACTAGATAGGAGATAATATATCGATAAAGGAATATAAATATCAATAAACGCATTTATTCTATGCGAGGAAACATACTTGATTAACGCATTTTTAGAAATACGCTCTGGAATTGAAATACGCTTAAAGAAATTTTTATGTTTCCAAAATGCTTTTTTCTGCTGTTATTTGAGCGTGGGGTTGTGAGGGGAAGGGGGCAGGACAAGAAGAGGGGGCGGGGCAGGAGATGGGGGTAGGAAAGCAGAGAGACGAATGAAAGGGAGGAAGATATAGGGCGGGACCCAGTTCCAACGCGGCTAGAGAATGGGGTTTGTGGAGTGGGATGGGAGCAACTGCCGCCGGAAATATCGCCTCCCGACGGGCGTAATTCAAACTCCTTAACCCCGCTATTCTTCTCTCTCTCCCCGTCCTTCCAAAGCACCCCCAATGGCGCCACTTTCTTGACCCTCCCTTCATATTCCACCCCCTCGCCTCCACGTCCCCAGCAGTAGTTTACTACGTCGAGAAAGCCCTCTCAGAATGCGTGGAGGGGGGGGAGGAGAGACTGGAATCCTGAAGCTGGAGTGACCGCTGGATTATGTACGTCATTTATATATTTTGCCTATTTACAGATTGTACGAGGGTACTAAAAAACTCAACATACTTTGTCTGCTTTTAAGGGTTGTAAAATAAATAAATTACTCCAAATGCAATGGATAAATCTAAATAGAAAATATTTATTCTATCCAAATGATCAACCACCATAAAAATTTCAAAGTGAATATTAATTGAGGTCGGCTAAACACATTGCCTCAGTTGTACTCATCTCTTTAAATACCTTGTGGTTCAGAGTAAACATCTAGAAGTGCTAGTAGGAATTTAAAAACATTTTCCAGACTATTTAAACTTAAATTATGCTTATTGGAGCTAATTTTGGCTTTAAGGCTTCACGTTAAAAGGAATCGTGTGAGTGTGCCGGTGGTTTCACTTTATACGATGCAAAATAGGCTGATTTAAGATTCTAGTAATGGCTGACAAGGATGATGACTAATCTCAATTTTGACACTCACAGCAAAATTCTATTTGCGAGAGAAAAAAAAATCTGCATGTAATTAACTAGCATTATGCGGTATTAGGTTATACCAAAAATAACTTGTCAAATTTCCATACAAGGAGTTACTTTCATCATACCAGGGAGAAAAAAGATCTGTATATACCTTACAATTGGTTGCAAATTTAGCTAAGAATCATTACGTAATGGGACTAAAAAGTTACAACAAATTGCCTGCTAATGTGCGAAATCTTCCAGTACAATAATTTCAATCAAAGACACACTCATGACCTCTCCGAAACCCTTTATAATCTGAAAATGAGATCTTGGAGGTCGAAGTCCTTGATGAATAGGTTTAAGCAACCTATTTTTGCAACTTCAATAAGTGACGAGAGGTCTGCACTTGGCACCTGATCCATATAAATTATTATTATCATTCACCGGCCGGAGCATCCCTTTGCACCCTAGCCCGAAGTGTCCTCGACTCTAAGAGAAAAGGAGTTGACGTGTCCGGAAGCCACAACTTCTCCCTCTCGCAGGGTTCTCCTTTGCCACTGGAGTCAATGTCGTGAACTCGAAACTCCGGAGACCAATGCACAAAGAGCACGCCATTAAACCAACAGCGCCATCGTCTATAAATTGCATAAGAGATGAGCACCCTCCCACTTGGTTTACTGCCATAACTTCTACCATCTTTGCTACTTTAGCCGAGCCATTCCCTATTATACAGATACGTTATATACAGTTCTCTCCCCGAAAACTATCTATATCTACAAACTACACTGCGAAACGCCGCATGGGAGTGTGGCAGGAGGTGTTAGGACATTAGCCGTGTAAATATGTGAGGGATGAGGTTTTGGGAGGTGAAATGGTGACGTGTATTATGGGAGTGTATTTAGTGGAGCTCAGTTCTTAATATGGTTGCTTATTGTGCGCGAAAAGAACGAGTCTTTTTACCGTTTTTTTTTTGTTTTTGAATAGATTCCGTGATTCTGTATCGTATACTCTCCCTTTTTTATCAAACGGGTCATATTTGGTCTCGATAGTTGCACAAAATAACCAATTAGATAAGCGTCACACTATTAACGTTAACGTTCAATTCTAAACATTCCGTCACTATCGAGTCCAATAACTAATCACTTTCTCCAATAAACTTATACGTGAAATCCATTTCGATAATCTAAAAAACACCGCACTAATTACGATAGCTTAAAAAATTATCGGTAAATATTTAGATATTGATGTACGATAAAAATGAGTTACATGATAATTATATACAGTTATCTAAAATTAAATGTTAGAATCCAATTCAAACCTCATTGGTTACCATTATTTTAATTACATACATTCTCTGAGACTCCTTTCATCAATAATATGACTATAAATGTCAATATTAAGGAAACAAATGCCTGAATATGTTATTCGTACAGTATTGTGGTTAATTCAGAAGAGGAAACCATCTGAAGTGGTGAAGCACTTGTACAATGTCTAAACAGTTACTACTTTTTCCAACCCTTAGCACGTCCACCGGATTGTTTGAGCCACTCACCATATATAGCGATTGCAAACTACGAGAGGAAATCACAATCGGGCAATGTGGAGCCATTAGTATCTTGCGTCGCTCTAATGCCGTTAATATCAAACGCTGCGGGTGGAAGTTCCAAGCTGATATTTTATTGTACTCGAAGAGGAAAGTCGTCTCCTTGTAAGAGATTTCAATTGGCCCGCTGCCTAAAACACGGGTAATTTACGGAAGTAAACTGTACGATGAGTTCACTCAATTATAGGATTAAAGTACTTGACGTTTTAAATGGGATTTTTTTCTAGAAAAGGGAAGTTTTTTTAAATAAAGAGGCACTTTATGTGTCGCTAAGATTCCCATTACTGGATTCCAAGAGACTGCGTGCTAAATAATGTACACTTAGAAGTCAATTATTCCCAGAGCTAAAACGACATCTATGATTACGTTATGCGGATATAATAAAAATGGGGTATAATAGCACCTTATGCTGTAATTCAACCATTTTTACCTATTGTTATGAAGGGGAGGTTATATACTGCGCCTGAGTAACTATGTTGTCTGTACAATGATCCGTCATTAGGTGATATAGTTGAATGATGCATTCCAATAAATCATGCTGGATGAATTAATTTAAAGCCACCCTAATCATTAATTACATACTTGTCGGTTACATTTCGCCAGACCATACCGTTCCATTCAACGTTAGTTATTAGTGATCACTAATTTGTTTCAGCATATGCTAACATCTACACATAGAATAAATTGCTCCTCTTACATAAAAATATGTTCAATTTATTACAATTCAAAACAATATTTGTCAAAAATTCAATTAAATACAATATGTGTTCTTCTACAAAATGTAACTAATAAAGTCCTGCTAAGCCTATGTCTTGTCAACAGGTGCTCTTTTCTTATAGAGTCCAATCCAATAGATTGCCAATTAAATATCCATAGTATAATTACAGCAGATTAAAAAATATATAATGTTATAGGCACCCGTAAATTAGTAAGAAAACAAATTTTAATAAAATATGGAAGAAAGCAGATTTAAAACCTAAAATGTAAAAAAAACACATAAATATATTTCTATCAAATAATAATTACCTTATTATAAGTACCAAATGTTTATTTAAACAAATGGATATCATTATTCGGTCAGAAAATATATAAAAATGTAAAAGAAAACAGATTGTATAGTATACCAAATTAACTCAACTGCATTGCTGTTTCAGGGGTTGATTGCATTCAAAACCACTCTCGTTCGGCCCTAGTTCTCGAAGCCTAGAACAAAACCCTAACCCAGCGTCGAATATGAATTGAAAACTCCCTTTGCCCTCTACGCTTTTGAAGGGTCAGAGGACGCCATCTTGGTGCCACCCTTTCTGTCTCTGGGAAATGGTCCGTCCGCCTATTTATTATTATTATTTTTTTGTTTTCCCCTCCGAATGGACGTCCCGTTTTTATTTCACGGCTACGGCATTTATCAACAAGGTTAGCTGCTCGCAAAGCCATCTGGCGAGGGAATACTTTGTCGAGAAGGGTTTGTGGGGGAGAGGCGGGGGAAGGGAGGGGAGGAAAAAAATGAACTACGAAAATTTCCCTCGGGGTGGATGGCTGGGAATGGCGGGAGGGTGTTGGGGGGGGGGGTGGTGGCGGAGCAACGGGGATGATGGGGGCAGCCGTAGACTGAGAGTCAGGGTGTCCGTGGAGTGAGTTTTCAACTGCAGGGAAAGAGAGATGAGAGCTTTGCAAGGGTCGTGAGGAGATTGGCGGGGGGTGTGCGAGGTACTTAGGTCGGGAAACAGCACGGAGTCTTTCCGGCAGAGCGAGATAAAGCGGGTATGGAAAGGGTCGAGGCATAAGCGTGCCTCCGGGGCGGTGACTTCGAGACACCATCTGGTGGATAAAAGCGGAGATGGAGACAAAAGAGAACCGCAAAAGAACCGTGGTCTGCCTCGCTCGGGGACTCGCAAACTCTCCTCTCCTCGAGAATATATTTCTTCTTCCACGTAAAAAAATATCTCTCTCCCTTGTGTATCCTTACTCCAGGGTCCAGGATAAACGCATGTTGCTCAAATTAAACCGTGGTAGGATTTACTGATTTTGCAAGCCACGTTAAACTAGGAAAACGGATTGCTACATGGGTGACGGACGCTATCTCTTGCTTTTTTGACGCAAGCAATCTAAATCATACTTGCTACGGGAAATTCTTTGATAACCGGCTACGAAGGTTTAAGAGGGTCAAATTAAAATAGCATATCCCACCTCATACTTGCAAAATCAATATTAAAAATTATTTTTAAAACATAAAAATTGGGAGGAGAAAATTCGGCGGTTGGAATATTTAATGGGAGATGAAGATCATGACCGCTTAAGAGAGAAGGCTAATGGGCACGTGGGGAAAGGTAAGAAAGCGAATAGGTTTTATGGACGGGATGAGGAAGGGTAATACTCGAACTGAGATGAAGAAGGATATATAAAACGATAAATAGAACCTTCATTTTTAAAAATCCAGAAGATTTTCTCTGAATTCCAAGTAACCCCACCCTTACCGATGCATTACCTAGCATTAATAATTATTTTATTTGGCACCTTCCCCCAGGATAATTGAGAAATCTCGTCATTTGATCAATGTAAGCACGAATAAGAAACCAAATAAAATCCGCAAAATTCTATAAAGACGTTAGGGAAAGGACTCGCCGTTAACGGATGAGGTTCGACGGGACATTTAATTTTCCCATTTGCGAGCAGTATTTTCCACTCAATCACAGTCGTGGCAAGAAATCTAAACGAAGTCAAGGCATCAAAAAGACCAATGGCAAACAAACAAACTCTTGATTTGAGCCTTTGAAATGAAACGGTGTCGAAGCATCAAAGTCAGAGGTAAATTAGGTTCCAACCTGCCAGCTTCAACACGTATCCCTACCTCTCCGATCCCCGTACTCTCAGCGTGACCCCAATGCGGAAAAAAACTTCCCGAGTCCTCACCGTAAAAACAGTCTCAATACCATTCACAACGAAATTCCCAACTTGATTTTACACTCATTTTTTTCATGCTCTGAGCAATGCCGTGACCCCAAGAGACATGTATTCTCATTTATCATCGTCTCGGAATTTTCATGCAAAGATTTGCGTACGGATACTTGCGTGAAGAAGAGCAATTTATCTTCGCAATGTAACTACTCTGAAAATGTTACTGCAGTGTGTAAAAACAATTTAAAGCGTACTTTATTGGATAAAATAATCAAAATCTGATCGTGCCGAAGATTCGAATTTCATAGGAATTGCCAGTTCTGGCTCAGAGTTTCCACGGTTATTCTCTAAATTCACTCGTTATCCCTGAAGCCGCATACTTAATCCCAAAGGTATATTATTGAAAAGTAATAGATATTATGGGTTGGACATCATAGATATTAAAAACCATATTTTAAATCTGAGAATTCCATTTCAAAAATATTTTAAAAATTGGCAAGAAAAAATCCGCAAGCCAGTTCAAAAATGACACGCTACATTTTCATGAAAAGTACCTGAAGGGTGTAAGCTATATATATATGCGTGTGTGTGTAAAATATATAACTTTTATTCTTCAACTATATAGTATTGATTTATTTATTCATAAAAATAATTCATGCATGTAGAATAAAGCCGAAATAAATCAGAACCCATTACTCTGATTTTTCACCTGAAATATATATATGAAATAAGGGCTGTGGCCCTTACCTAGATGAGTATGAAGTACTTAGATAAAATAGAGTCCTAGTAACAATAGTAGAGACTAATTCACCATTTTGACTCCAAAAAAACACGGAAACGTGAAGTAAAAATTGAAAATATTTTCCTGTTCTACAATTAATCCAGCGTTTTATTCTGATTTTCCACATGTTTCCTAATCACGGTACACGCTAAAATTGAGAAGCTCACCGTCGTAAATTTGGTTTAAAAAAGGTGAGCGATGTTTTTTGAAATCGATGAGTCATCATATGAAGAGCCCATGCTCAACGACAGGGTACACAGTGAACGGACAACTGCTGTGTCCAAAGAAGATAGGACTACAAACGAGTTAACAGTATTGTAAGATATCCGTGTGGAACGTGGAACACGTTTAGAAAGCATTGAACATAGAAAAACAGAAGAGAAAAGTCAAGAAGCTTTCAAAAACTGGTACTGAAAGCAGGATGCTGAAGATAAATTGGACAGGTATAATAAGAAATGATGAAGTACACAGAAGATTGGACGAGGAAAGGACTATAGGAAACAATATACAGAATAGAAGAACCAGGTTTGGACACACCCTGAAGTACAACGGATTTGCAAAGAACATAACTGAAGGAAAAGTCCCAAGAGGGGTACCCAAGAATAAATTTGTAGGCCAAGTAAAGAAGGAAATACGTAAGAATCACTACGAGGGAGTAAGAGAATTAGCATGAGATAGGGCAGGATGGAGAGCTGCAGTCTGCCAATTAATACATCAATGATGATGAGTACTGACATAAAAAACCCATATGACTTTTCTCTTCCCAGTTCGAACCTCTCTTTCCGTTGGTTACTGAAAATGGGAGATCAGCTGGAGCTCGCATCGGTGTGGCGGGTCTGCTAAGCAAAGGCTGGGTGCGCGGGAACTCCTGGCTTTCATTCGAAAAGACAAGGGGGGAAGCCATTTTATGAAATATTCGAAGATAAACACTCATTCCTAAGTACGTTCCACTAGCAACCTGCGTCTTTTCCACTGCCATTTGCACGCCTATAATCTCTTCATCTCATCTACCGGTTATCTTTTGCAAACGTTCGATCTAAACACAAAAACTCATCTACTTGCTCCATCATAATATCATTTACCCTCGCCATAAAACCTTTCTCATCAATATATACATGAAAAACTACTACTCCGATCCTTTGGCCTGGGGTTGTAATAATAATTCCATTTAGTATCTCCAACACATATCAATTATTCTTTTTAATATATGTTATTGAGGTGTTTGTCCAATAGTTACCTACTTAAACCAAACAATCTTTCTTTGCTAAAGACACCTTCAATTTTCAAGCTCTGAAGAAGGTTTAAAAGATAAATCGAAACATCAGCGAAAAAGAATGCTCAGTAGAAAATTAATTCTGGTCTAGAACATCAATGATATATAAACAAGGATAATAAAGTTGTTCAGATAAGGGGGGCTTACATGAAAATTGTTGACGAATGAATATGGCGGACTTTCGACCGCACGGCTGTCTTCCAGGTAGCGTATACAGAGCACATCAACCTCTTTGCTCACAAATTTTTTCTTCACGACTTGCCATCTCCGTCCACGCCAGCGGGATGAGGAATGGGAGAGAATGTGGAATGGGAGAGTGAATGCGACCCAAAGTGGTGAGCGGGGGCCGCATCATTTCAACGCGGGCCGGCGAGAAATCCTCTCCCCCCCGTGAGGAAAGAGTATCTATCTCACGCGGCGAGTTGAACCACCGTCGGACTTTCGCTAATGGAATTTTATGGCTCGCCCCCAAAAAAATATGAGTAAGATCGAGCAAGAAGAGGCATCAAGGTCGACGGTCGGCGGCTAGCACGCAGAAGGGGGAATGGAAGCGAAATGGAGCAAAGTGAGAGGTGCAATGGCGGACGTGGGTGAAGGGAAAGAGAAGACCTCGAGTTGAACCAACCGGGCCCAGCATCCGGTTCACCAGTCTGCGCGCTTTTCAGCTAGGCTTGGTAGATTGGGAGACTTTATAGCAGGCTTGAGCTCCAGAACTACGACTAAACTTCAGCAATATACGCCACTCACAGCCAATGGCCCGTTTCACGAAGTAATCTTGTGTATTTTGGGCGATAATCATTTGGAGATTGGGAACATACGGGCTGACACCATGAGGCGTTCTTTAGAACAGTGATTTAAGCGGTCGACTCACTCGGTAAGCTTTTGCTAACTAGGTAATGTGCATATTTACCAATAGGATTGCTACCGATACATTTTATTAAAAATTGCAACCAATGTTTTGTAAATAAATTCACTTAGTAATGTTCCACAATAATTTTTATTATTCCGACCTAAATCTCTTTCTCTCATCTACAAGTTATCTTACGCAAACGTTCGATCAAAACACAAAAACTCGTCTACTTGCTCCAACATTTCATCATGTACCCTCGCCATAAAACCTTACTCAGAGGGTTTGAGTATTGTTTAAAGATTTGCGTCATATATTTTTTTTGTACTTGGATTTTCGTATTGCTTAAACAATACTCAAACCTTCCCCACCTTCCTTCACTCGGACCAGTCACCTTCTCTCCACCCATTTGGCCACTTCCCCATCCTCTACTTCCCCTCCCCTACACCCTTACGATGTATATAAGGGCCTCTAGGTATAATATTCTCATCTTGAGAATGAATTAACTTGAGTCGACACCTAAGCCGGGATAATAAAAATCATTGTGGAACAATACTAAGTGAATTTATTTAAAAACCATCGCAATGTGGTTCCACCAAGTGAAGCCTTAGAATTTGATATGTATTGCAAATTTGTAAGAGTACATCCAAACAAAGATAAAAACAACCTTGGATTTTTCGCCCAATTTTATGGAGAGGACAAAATATTGGATGTAAGTCAACGGAATCTCAATGGTTGAGAAAAAACGGTTGCATTGCATATACATGTTCATGATATCATGTGAAACGCACAAAACGTCACTTGACGGGTTCTTCAAGGTGGTGTCGATATTACCCTTATTTCCGTTTTCACACATTAGCAATATCAGCGCCAAGGTTAATTGCACACTTAGAATTCTTGCTGATGAGTAAAGAATAGGTAACAGTAAGAACTTAGAAAAAATCAGGACTTTATAAATGGAATTCTTTTAAATCTGAGTATAGCGCGGGAGAGAGTAAAAGAAATCCGCTAAGTTCAATGATTCGCAATATTTCAAAGATTTTTACATCTACATACAACCCTGCGAGCCGCCGCATGGGCAAGTGGCAGTGAGTTTTAGGACACTAGCCGTGTAAAGACGTAAGGGATAAGATTTCGGGAGGTGAAACGGTGACTTGTATTATGAGAGTGCATTTAGAGGAGCTTCAGTTTTAAATGTAGACGCTTATTGTGCGCGGGAAGAACAAGTTATTGTACCTATCAGTTCGGCAGTGTATCTATCTTATTATATCGATTCTATCAGACCGAGAGATGTAGTGAGGCATCATCATAATATTCTCTGTGTTGCTCTATAACACATCAGTTCTGAATTTCTCAAGTAACCTAAGCCTAGCGTGTAGCCCCCCGAGTCTGTAGGGGCTCCCACCGTAATCCCTCTAAAAATTGTGAGACACTATATGTTCACCCATAGCAGTTTTTAACGAAGCGTGCAGCCTATCGTTGTATTCTATTAACTTTTTTGGTTAAATCTTAATGATCAGCGTCCCAAATACTAGCGCCGTATTCAAGGTGTGGCCTAACCGGAGCGAAGTAGTATCTCTCTTTCACTTTTTCATCCGAGGGCCTTCCTATTATACGCTTAACAAAACGTAGTTTCTTTAAAGCTGGGCCGCATACATTTTGTACGTGTGAGAGATGTTACCAGAGGAGATGAACAAATTTACGGTATATCATTCGAAAATAGCCGTAAAAGCATTATCCTAACGAGTAAATGCGTAGAAAAGGCTAACATCGCACCGTTGTCGTTCTTTCCCGCCAGGGCCCAGAAATCTGTCCCAATTTTCTCCCCTCCACCGCCTGAATAATTCTGTTGTCCGCGCAGAATTTTCGTATTTTGGTGAATTAACATTTGCACTCTCGAAAAGTGTCCACTCCCCATCAAGGCACCATATCAACGTCACTCAATTTGTTTCTCTGCCATTGAGTGATTTTCAGTGTTCGTGTTTGTGCGCATGGATTCAGGTACGCTTCATGCCTTTCATGGAGCGGACGCCTAGTGCGGTAGAGAGCTCCACTCGGCCTCCACCGCTCAAAAAAGAAAAGACGAATCGCGGCAGTATGCAATCGCTCACACGGGATGCGCGGCGGGTCCATCTTGTTCCCGAGGAGTCATTAGCGGTGCGGGAAAAAAAAAGAATCACCGTTAGCTGCGCGAACCAGACGAGTTAATAGTCCCAGACACCAGTGCGCTGGTTAAGGGAAGAGAAATGGCCGCATGGTTTTAGGCACTGGGAGAAATAGATAAACATCTAGTATCCTAAATGGGTCACTAAGCTTCGCATTTCGTGTTTATCCGCTAAACCCCCGCGGCAACTCGTCTTACTACGTTATACGTTGTGTCCCAAATTCATAAAGAAGCAGACACTGCGGCGGCCAGGTGTTCCTGGAGCATTATTTTTAGACCTTAACCATACAGGAGATGGAGATAAAATAACTAACCTTTTCTACATTACGAATGTAGGTGTTACCATACCACGCGCAGCTAATAGTTAACCTTCTTATGTTTTCTTTAGAGCAACATTATGAAGAAATGGTTATTATACCACTGAGGCAATTAGTTTTTGCACTTATAGAGGCACTAAAAATCTTTATAGTTAGAGTTGCTGTTTGCCAAAACGGTAACAGAAGCAACATCATGAATTATACACACAAGAAGCTACCAAAAATCGTTATTATGTGCCCAAATTTGATCAGCGCTACCGATTCTTCCATCGCTTATATCATCCACAAGATCCATAGTACATCAGATCCCACAACGTTAGGTATTTTAGTGCATTACGGAGATTTAAGAAAAAAGTATTCATATATATGAATAATAAAACAATTGCTTGTAAACAGGAAACATGAGTTTATAATTTATTGCAGCAGCTCAGTTATGGAAATAAAAAATGTAGCTTGGATCATGTTAAAAATGAAACCACTTAATTTTTTCCACCAATATATTTAAAACACAAATCAACCGGATTCGGCCTTTTCAGGCCATTATCAAGATAACAGAGTAAAATACCCAAACACAGCACAGATTATATAAGAGATCTCAAGGAGAGGGTGGTAGCTGAAATAAGGGGGGGAATGAGAGGTGATTGGGCAAAACTGCAGGGGAAGGAACAAACAGGTGGTGACGCCAGGCTCAAGGACTACGGGGATGGAGGTGAGGGTACTGGCGCAGAGAACAAGGGTGAGGCGGTTGAAGGGATTATGTCATTGAGTAGTTTTTTGCCGTGCACATTGTGATATGACAGAATTTCAAAATTTTCAAGGAAGTCCAACTTCCCCCCTTGTCACAAACGTGTAACAGCTTAGGGGTAAAAGTGGATCTACGAGCCTCATCAATTAGATGCTCTGCAAAATTTGACTTTTTGTCACCATTGACACTGGATTTAATATGTTCCATGATTCTTATATTCAACCTTCGTCCAGTTTGACCAACATAAAAAGAGTTACATTCAGGAGTATCACATTTGAGTAAATATACACCCCTTTTATCATTCATGTCAATTTCATCCTTAGAATTAAATAATAACTTCTGGAGTGTCACAGAATTATACACGGACATTTTGTATTTATTTTTGGGGAAATATCTATATAGTTTATAAGTAAAATTATTAACGAAGGGTAACTTCACCCACTTAGTGCCAGACTGGAGTATTGGAGAAAGTGAAGTGGATGTGGCTATGGCACGTTTTCGTCGCAAACGATTTAAAAGGTCGTCTACCAAAGAGTGGTCATGACCATTATTTCGGGCTATACATTTGATGGTTTTTAATTCAGCGGAAAATTCTGTCTGGGAGAGAGGTTTGAAAATAGGCGGTGAAGCATGGAATAGAAAGCTGCCATTTTATGGGAATGGTGGTGGTTCGACTCGTGAGGAATAATGATGTCAGTATAGATATTCTTACGGTAGATGGAAAATATGTGGCTTTAATCATTTAAAGAGATATTTCATCTAAAAAATTTATTTTGTTTAAGAATAATTCCATGGTAAAAGAAATCGAAGGGTGCAGCGAATTAAATAAAGATAAAAACATGTTTAATTGCCTTTCGCTCCCCGTCCATGGAGGATGGACGTCCATAAGATGGAAGGACAAAATAAGAAATGATGAAGGAAGTAAGAACCATATAAAACGCAGTACATGAAAGAAGAACCAGATGGATTGGACACATTCTGAGACAATTGGTTTGTGAAGAACGTGATTAAAGAAAAAATAGAGGGAAAAGTCTCCAATGGAAGACCCAGGAATAATTTCATGGACCAAATAAAGAGGAAAGTACTTAGGGAATGATACCAGGACGTGAGGAAACTAGCATTAGAGTGGCAAGCATCGAGGACTGCAGTCAACCAATCTTATGACAGAACAACCAATGAATTTAGGGGGGTTATGACAATAGCCATGAGAAGTTGAGGAAGTAGAGCAAAGAAATATCAAGAGATGACAAGAGGAAGTTGCATGCTAAAAAAAGCCATTATTGTCCCACTTCTTTCTTTCTGTGGTCACTATTGTTACGCGAAAAGAATGGATTATTTTGACCAATCAGTTCTTGGGTGTTTCTTTCACACCTTTTCGCCCATGTAATCTCCACAGATACAGTGTACGAACTCACGTGACCTATTCTCATCACTCCCCCCACTCTCACCATTCTTATCCACTCAACCCATCCAGCATATGTCCTTTTCGTCCCGTACCCCTTCCTCCGTCTCCATCTATATCCTTTTCTCTCCATTTTACCTGTCCTCCCTATTCCACTCTCCCTCAGCCGGAGGAGCGTATCAGTTAGGCCGTCGACGGGAGGGCGAAAACGACTGCGCGGACGGACTCGCAAATATCACGGGATGCGATGCGACTGCTGGGACCTCAAAAAACGAAATAATCCACGCCCGTGTCGGGGAAAAAGATGAAAACAAACCGGCGAAATGGTGATTGCTGCAAACCAGGACACTGGGGGAATCTCCTCTGGTGAATTGTCCGCCACTGCAATTGGATCGAGGAATACAAAATTTAATTCGAAGTGATACCCCTAGTGAAGAATGTTTCAGGGAGAACGTTACTCGGAGTTAAGTGACGGGTACGCATCGAAAACATAATAATGAGAATGGGTGCTAATTTCGCCTGATGATATAATTATGTATTTAATGAATATTGTTGTATATAATAAGAACTTTCGATTGATAAAGCCTCAAAAAGGGATTGGTGCTGGTTTTCAAAATGTTTTAATAAATTAAACGTTTTTTTAAGTTCCACCTCTGGAAATTCTTGTATCGCAGGGTATACATACGGCATACTGATCGTTTAAAGGATCAATATGAAAATGATTCCAAACTTCTAACATTAAAATGCACAAACAAAAAACAACTTTGCAACAACTACTTACATCGCACTTAGAATATAGTTTGTCATTTGTCTAGAACAACGCCGATTCAAATGTGTTTTGATTTCACGAGTACATGGTGCGCACATACCAATGACCGTTGATAGCACGGTTGTGCAAGTGTTTGGTTGGGAGTATTAACGGAAATGGAATCAATTTTTCACCTTTTGAAGTACTCTATTCCGATTCCGATTTTTGGGCTCGAATCGAAGAATGGAGTCGACCCTTCGCTGGTATTCATACAATTGTTAAAATCCTCTAGATGTTTAAATTTGCAGGGCCCTGTCTACCGAATTCCCTTTTTTCATCTCACAATACTCTCTATTCTTATTCATTTCGTACCATTTCTTTTCTCTCTCCGCTTACTTATCATTATTTCCTCTTTTACCTCATTAAGTAACTCTTTGCCCCATGGAATATATTTTTGGGAGAATTCCCATAAAAAACCTAGTTTTAATCGTAACAGGCCTTGCTACTGATATTTCGAACAAATATGCAGCATAAAAGATAGTACAGAAATGTAAAATAAGGTTAAAGATGTAATGAAATGAAGGATAATTGGAGGAGGAATGAATGAATGGATAATTTATTTATGCTCTGGGAAAACCCATTAGAGCGGAAAACTGTGTTACAATTTCACATCCTGCTGAAATAATAATATAATAGTTAAGATAAATATCTAACATAAACATCTAACATTCACATTTAACAAAAAGGTTTAAACAACTTCACGTTAGTCAACTCGACATGAATAAGTCTTAAAGTCTCAGAAAGTAATGAATTCCAAAAATGAATGGATATTATTGGATATTTGTTTGAAGGAATCAGGAGGTTGGATGAAGCCAACGCATAGACATGCATGAACATCATTTTCAATCCAATGAAGTTGAATGTAATTGAGCAGAAATATCGAATGAAGAACTGAAATGTGATATTATAAGGGTGGGAATGAGAATTTAAAAAATACTTAATGCCAACCAAAATCCATCATTCTACGGCAGAATGCTCACTGCGCTCGCACTCCTCACTTGACTAGCTTGTCCAATGGCAGCAATAGTCAAGACAAGTATGCGATAGCAAAACCTAACTTCTCTTCAACTCCAATCACATGGAACGCACGATAAAATAGCTAGTATTACTTCGCGGGGCAAAGGAAATGGAGCGGACAAGTTGAGGCTTCATTGCTTTCCTTGAGACATTCCGTGATCGTGCAAACACAAGCGAGGACGAGGAAGTAAAGACGTGTGCTAAATCCGAAACGAGGTAAGGGCAAAACCTTTGACCGAGTCTCGATATCGCCTGGGAGAAAAAAAACAGCGCAAACAACGGCCATTTAACGGTTTTATTTCTTTTCCTATTACTTCAGGAACCCCACCTACTCCCAGAGGGGTTTCACAACGCCGCACGTGAGACATTAACCTGAATTAAGCATTTCCAAAGCAGGCAATCGACGGCCACGATTGAAGTCGAGAAGGGGTGAGAATTAAAATAGGCAGGGGGAGGAGGGTTAGGAAAGACCTGCGCTCACCATTTCACGTAGGGTGGCCCTTCCTCGCCAGAATGGAGCAATTCCCATGACTCTCTTTAACGGTCTCCTGAGAGAAGGTTGCCGTGCAAACACCAACTGTTGCCTGCGATTCCAAATGCGGGATTAATTTTAAGCACCCTAGCTCCCACCAGCAACAAATATCTACGTGGGATGAAGATTACACACACCTATTCTCCAACACTATCCTCAAGGCGGTGGCAATGTCCTTTGAAACGAGAGTTAAACCGTTAGCTTAATAGTCAAAACTGGATTACCGCTGGGCAAATTGAAACCTCTACCACCTTTACGATCAATGCAACCCACGGTAGACTATGTACGGCGAGTCAATATGGAAATAGAAGAGTAAAGGAAGATAGTTTAAAACCAAAAGAGATGATAATACGAATGTACGTTGACGTATAAATATCAAATTTGGTTCGCGCCTTAGAGAAAGGTAAGGGAGGAAGGGTGGAGAGAAATCCGGCGTCGGCATTAGCCTGCTCTTTACGAAAGGCGCCAAGGGGATCACAGTTTAACGTCTCATCTGACAGAATGAGTACTGCATTTGTAGTGTCCTCCACGAGATATTCAAGTAGGTATTGGGACTGATTGTACACTTTTCTGATACTTAGCATTAAAGGCACAATTCTTGTGTCAATTTGTGGAAATTCATTTTTATTTAGAGACAAAAACCATTGTAAATTTCCAGATTTCAAATGATAATATGTATTTCGGTACAAATGGTGTCATCATTGCATTTAATGATGTTACCATTTTATCGCAGCTAGTTGTCTTTGACTATTCGCATTAAAAATCAGTGGGAGCATACAATGTTATATGTATCTAAATTAAGTGGCAGGGGATTTTTTCTAATGCATTGAGAATCGTACATACATTAACTGTAATATGGTATAGTGGATGTAGGTGATATTTCACCCCCTATCACATTGGCTTCAGTTGGCTCGCAGGGTATGAAATAGATATATGCTTTGTCACTACGGTATAATTCGCTAGCGTCAATGACCTTTTGCAATAATTAGTATGGGAATCGCTTTTAGACTGTCGATTGAAAATTGGACAATATTTTATGCAAATTCCAAACCATTATACTTATTACATTACGACTTTATCAATAATTTACGAACTCTCACATATTTCGATAAATCAGATCAAGAGAATTACATTGGGGAAGTAAAACTGTAGTAAAGTCACCATATAGTTACCAGTAAGATACCATACTGCCTGCCAATGAGATAAGGTTTGTCAATAGGTAATGTGTGAGAAGTTGATTTTCTTCTAAATTTTTCTCTTTTTAGCAACGTACAACTAATGTCATGTTTTTTTTATGATTCCTGCATGACACTTGTCTCTCTGAGCGTGAATTGAGTAGCAAAATACATAGATAAAAATGCTTTCTGTAGTACTGGTAGCATAAAGTGTAGTGCATGTTGGTAAAAAATGTCACCCCCTGATACATACTCTTGGATTAGCTCGTAGGGAATGATGTAGATGCCTGGTTTGTCGCTACGGTGCCCTTAAACCCTTTCTCCCCCCATAATTGCCCTCTCACCCCGAAACGCAGCTTGGAGAACAGAAGCCTCGCTCCGGGAGCCATTTTCCGATATAAAGTGACCACGTCAAGGCTCCCCGCGTCTTTAGTGCTCACTCCAAAGGCACTAGCCAACGAGTGCGAAAAACAAGCGGGCCCCGAGGTTCGTAAAATCTACCCCAGGAGTGACTCGAGGGCACTTAGGCAAGTGGAGCGGCTCACCTGAAGTCGAAGCACCTATCTTTAATTGTTATCTGCGCAATTATCGTTTTTGTCCCGGTTTCGCAGCCCGGGTAACCCAATTTCACGCGCAAGTAACGTCGGCTTTTGAAATCAACGTCCCCACAACGCTATTACTTCATGAGAGTCAGGTTGACCCACACAGCCTAATGCTACTTCAGTGCACGAGGATGGATTTCATAATCGGACGCATTTTGGCCGTAGAAAATTACGCGGTCATCTTCAATTCCTTCCCATATAATCAGGTCTTGGCAGTAAATAACACTTGAAGTTTTCACCTTTGAAGACAATACATACTTGTTTATTTGGAAACTCACTCCTTAAATTTTTGAGGATTGCGCTTTACAATCAAATATAACAGTTAAGTATCATTTTCATATCATCAGCACTAAAGGCAATAAGGTATGCATTATTATTCCACTTTTATGTAAAGTATGTAGGCTATGAGGATTGAACTTGCTGATGCAACTTCTTTCCCAAAATTACAACACGATATTAATGCCTGCTGCTCGCATTGGCAAGAATAATATTGCAACTTCCTCGAAGTCTACAGAACTATACTTCCAAGAACAGTCAGTTGATGCGCTAACTATTATCAGGTCCAAGAATTCTGAATCTTTGTAAATGCACAGCAGTACACTTCTTGCGGAAGTTGAAACACCACCGCCAAATTCACACTGTGGGTGGAGTAATCATGAAGCCACCAGGTCAAGCAAAGTAGCTGGTACCCAAACTTCAGATCTGTAGAAGAGAAACGTCAAGCCATCGATAATTACACATACGGCCAATAAAAAGTTGACATTTTTCGCCGACGTTATGTTCTCGGAATATCGGAGAGTGAACATCTTCGAGTACTTAGTTTTTATTCGGAGGATTGTTTTTCGGTTAGGTATAGGAAACTACGAGCCTCGACTGAGAAGCAATTTTGAAGTTGAAGCCTCATAAATTTCGAAAGGGGCTGTTCAAAAGTTGAGATTTGTCGGGCGTCCTGATGTCATGCCCACGAATTCTCCGAGGTTCAATCCGCGTCCTGAATAAAGCCCTTGAATGGCAGTCGGTGGATTACATGTTACGTGTTAATGACGTTGCTATACCAATGATGTTTGTTTTTTCTGAGGATTATTGCTTGTTTCCCAAAATGACGTTTAAAAATATTAAACATAATTCACAATTCACTTAGGCCTTGGATAGGTCTTAGCAGCAGTGATTCAATGCTTACAAAAATGCAAACAAGCATCCTTGAACACAAATTCAGCCACAAATTTTCATCTACAATCGCCATTCACTGCTTACTTCGAGACTATTTTCGCTTGCCTGAGAACTTATTCGCTAGCCAATCACAGTTTGCTACTTCCCTTTCAACCACCAATATATAACAGGCATTCTTACTGAGCGAGTAAACAGCGGCAAAATCACTGCCCTAACCCGCAGGAGGTTTTGTTGGAAACATTTCATAAACCGCAAATTATAAACCGGGAGACGGAAGAATCAGCCCTAAGTGCCAGATCAACCTTTATAGATATAATGCAAAACTCACTTTGTATTTTTTCACTATTTATTTTCAGTGGTACAACTAATTTCGACGCGAAAGCGTCATCCTGAAGTACAAAATTTTTGCAACCAAAAAATGCCAAGTGTTCTTTGCATCATGATTAATTTACACGACGTCACACCTGAACTCACCGACTTTATAGATATGTTTTGGAAATGCTTTGAAAGAGATAATTTTGATGAACTTACTGCAACTGACTTCTTAATAGAAATAACTGCAGTAAAAATAAAAATAAATGTGCTACAGCTAATGAAATAACGCCAGAAATTGGTGAGCTGAAGGGAGAAAATACCATTAAAAACATTCAACAATGTTGAATAGCATGGCGGATATGGCATTTAAAACTAGAACAAGTGCAAAATGTACGTAATATGCGATGATTGAAAACATTCAACATATGGCACCACAGACAAAAAATACTACTTACTATCCTATTTCACTTCAGAAGGCATCAGAGGAGAATAACTCTTTTCTCGAGGGTCGAGTTTGTAGCGAGTCATTCGTGGGGCTGTTGACAGCAAGGGGCGAATTTGAGGGTGCTTTGAGAGTCCGGAGGAATATTCAAATCGAATCTACAGAGGATGGGTGCAAGAGGGAAAAAAATAGGTCATTGCTGTGGTGAAATATTTATGAGCTCCTCCTGCATGGAGAATGACCCAAACAAGTTGCAAAGCAGTTTTTTCGCTTTGATACTCCAAAACTCTAATGCCTTCCTCCGTTACCGCGTTTACCATCACCGGTAGGAGAAAAAAACTCCAGGCGGTCCATTTTGGGTCGAAATTCAATGATTTAAATGTTAAATAAATTCCTCGAAGATCAAAGCAAAAATAAAATGGTTGATGACAAGTGGGTTATACCGCTGTGTCCAATGTGCAACCATATCGAATCGAGGCATACACAAAACGATTTAGACTATGCAGTTTAAGAGATGCATAATTTCGTCCTACGAACACACCAACAGAGAGCACGAATATGTTAAAAGGTTAATGTGGGAGTCTCAAACTTCAACAGTCGCTTATTACGGAGGCATTCGTATGCGATGATACCTATACATAAAAATGCTATGAGTGTACCTAATCATCCCTGACCAGGAATTTAACCGCGTTCCTTTGGCCTGCCGGGCCAATGCGCTGACCACTACGCTCTCTAGGCTTCTTAATTTCCGTGGCCGTATTGGAGGATACAAGGGAACTAGATTTTAAGCCTTTGGTAGTCCATCAAAGATGGCATCGCAAGGGAAAAGAGTACTTTCATGAAGCGACAACCCTTATGCGGTATGATCCTTTACTTACTAGAACTCCCGTCGAGCTAAGCTACGTCTGAAGATATTCGTAGCTTAGCACGGCACTAGTGCTCAAAGAGATTGGAATCGCATAGGTTGCGGCTACTTGTAAGTCTCGTGAGCCTTGCGTTGCCATGTTTAATGAATGGGTAGCGCGCTGTGCAGCACATTAACAGACAAGTCAAAATTCAGTGGTTTGTATTCCGGTCAAGGCCAATTTTTCCCCGTAGCAATTTCTGTTGTTTATTGCATCAATCTCTTTTCATGTCTCTTTTCTCTAAGGTAAAAGGGATCGTAAGAGAACACAAAAAAAAGAAAGAACTATTGTTTAGAAATTGGCTAACTTTTTAAGCAACAGCGGAGTCCAGTTTCGAAATAATGGCCATTTGATTCGTGAAAGTCAGAGAAGTGGCCAGTCACTCGAGAAGACAGCCTATTGTCCGTCTGAGAGACTCGCCCTTAGCAACCCCCTACTTTCTTCAAAGAAATCACGTCCACTTTTCGCTTGACCTCTGCGTCTCTTCGCTATTGCAACCTTTCCACCTCACATGAGACATTTTCATTCTCGGTCCTTTTTATATGTTACTCGATGGTTTTGAAATAACATTAACATCGAAGTTAAAATAAAAGAAATACATTGAAATATATGAAAAAGTGAGACCTTTCCTGTTGAAGGAAGATCCTATTCATATAGCGATTGACAAAAACTGCCACGGGAAAAAAATTGGCCCTTACCAGGAATCGAGCCAATGACCTTTGGTTTGCCGTGCTTCGTAAGCAGTATAACAGAATTTGGTTAGATTAATTTGGGAGCCACAAGAGACTAAGAGGCTACACGCTAGTCTAAGTTTGCTTAAGAAACTCAGAACAGGTGTGTTTCATTGAGACACAGAATATTATTTTGACGCTGCACTCCCTCTGTCGGTCCGACAGAAGATATTAATAAAAATTTGCTCTTTCCAAGCACAGCAGGATACCATAATGAAACAACTGAGCTTCAGTCAAAACACTCCCATTATAAACTTTACCAATTCACCTCCCGAAACCTTATACTTTACATGTTTACAAGGCTGGTGTCCTAACATCCCCTGCCACATGTCCATGCGGCGGCTCGCAGGGTAGTACATATTTAGATGTAGTTCCCTCGTATCCTCCAAAAATGCCACGGGTAATTGGCAAACCAAAGGCCCGAGGTTCGATTCCCAGCCCAGACCGGTTATATCTCGTGGCAGCTTCTACGCATGAATTATCCTATTGTATCCCGCATTTTTATAAATTACATCCTAACTTAAAGCAATTTGCTCTAAAATGACATCTTTGTTTGGTTAAAAAAATTTCCATGAATATTATCGCTAGCTTTTGGTACAAATCAGGTGAGAAATTTTGAGTGCAAATGGAAGTTGTACTGGATACGTATTAGCCTCTCTCATCACGCTTCTCGAGTCACAAGGTCTTATCCATTCCCCACCTCCTCTCTTTCAGGTTTTGTATTCAAAGAACCTCATACTCACGTGATTTGCATAGCAGAGGTCGGGTGTTATCAAGACTTCATCCTCCCTGGCTTCGGAAAAAAATGAAAAACACAACCCGCTTGGGACTTCGTTCCCACGTGAGCTCAAATTTTCGCCGCAGTCTCTCTACCGAACTTACTCCCATAAAAAATATACCAACGCCTAGACTCTCTTTGAGATTTTTCCCCCTCATTTCTGCCTCTTCTTAAGCTTTCCTTGGTCCCTAGTTAACGTGGAAATATCCGGGAAGGTGAGCAGGTTAACATAGTTCGCAGAAGAAACTCCTAAGTGCGGTTAGAAGCTTGGACTATGTGCCAGAAATTAATAGTAAAACTTGGCTTCATTCAACCAAAAACATGTCAATTAAGACGATGATAGCTGGAATATTTGTAAAATTTCCATTATTTAATAGATTTGGTTCAATATAAATTAGAAACTGTTGTGTGATCCGCAGACTTAAACATCTGGGTCCACAAAAATGAAATGCATTAGTTCGAGACGTAGCGGATGCCTTTGCTTTAAATGCATTTTAAATTTGGCTGGGCTTACCTCTGTCTAAAAAAGGGGATTTCATAGTTGTAATATGAGAAGTCCAGCTGGTGATAATTGCCGGTGTGGCTGGTAATACACTTCTTTGTATACTGCCAATGGAGTTCATGGCACACTAATTTTAACTAGAATCAATAGTCAACTTAACTTGCAGTCCAGTGCCGAGAACAGAACCAGAAGAGCATGATGTATTTATGGCCATTGATTTCAATCTTTCCGTCTCCTTACATCAATTTCTGAGTACTCATCACCTGCACATGTTAATACATAAGTGGACTGAACTAAAGGTAATTAGAATGAATCGTGAATTAAAATATTTTAAATCATAAATACTGTATCTTCCCTCCTTGTAACAAATAAACAGTTAAACAAAATAGTAGGACAAATGTTAGGAATTTAATAGGTCTCGTTAATTATAATACACTACTTAGGTCTTTAAATTTTTATCGTTTCCCATAAAAAATAAATCAATAATTCTGGAAGCGTTGCATCATTACCGGATAATGATGCACTCTCTATACTATCATTCACTAATAGGTCACTACCACGTACATAGTCCTTCGTTTTAATCTAAATAGTGTAGTAAGGACAAGAGACAATAATAGCTAAGGATGCGAGTCCCACATCCAAGAAATGGAAACTAGCGGCATCCACCTCTCCCAACGGAGGAGATATATTAGATTTCATGTTGATGAGACTCTAACTATGTAGGAAAAACTAGATGGCCAATTAAAATAAAGCTAAAAGTATATACAAGAGGGCTTGGGGCAATACTGCGGAAGACATCGGCTGTCGCCGATAATTTCAAGTCCGAAGCAGGACACGAAATCCTCCTGAATGAGGTTGAAGACCAGAAGAAGAAGAGCTGTTCAATACTTTCCCTGGATGATTTGAAGAGCAATAGAAATAGCTAAACGTTCCAGATTTTAATATGAAAGGAGGTTAACGTTTAAACAGTTGTGTGAAATTAACTGTGGAAAAATTATCCCCTGGACTGAGAATCGAACCCAGTTCCCTCCATTGAGCGCCAAGTGCTCCATCCACCTAAGCCACTCAGGCGTCCTCTTTCAATTTGGATATCATGGGAGATTTAAGGAGCAAGCAAGTGAATTTCACACTGTTGTGTGAACACTAGTGGATGACTCAGTTAAAGCTACTGCGCGGCCAGTTATTAAGTTCTTTAAAACGTTAAAAACAGTGTCTGTAAAAGATATTTTTCAACAAGTATGTTCTTAATAAACCGTTACTTTTTTATTCATATCTCTTTTTCAAATTTTCTCAACAATAGTTATTAGTGTAGCAAGCAGAGAAACAAAAATATATCAATAATATTAACCAGTCTCCTACCGACGTTTTCAGTAGAGATGACGATATGTTGAGTGATATATAAATAATATGCACAGCAACATTATCCAAATAATGATTGAAAGAAGTGATACAAATCGCTTAACAATCCGGCAAGCAAAGATCTACCACATCAAAATTCAGCACCCGCCCGTCGTCATCCGTTAAGTTGAAATTTTACGCGGCGTAACTTTACTGGAAACGGGCGTTTCAGTGGGAAATGTGCACCTTTGTAAGAAGTCTAACTTTGGAGTGAACTTTCAAATTATCAGCGTATCCTCTTCCTATGCGGTCGCAAGTAACAGACCACTCTTCTCGCTCGCAGAGCAGTACGTGCCGTTTCCCGTCCAGTCAAAATGCCTTCCTAGTCTCTGCTACGATAGGTATGGGGTTACTATCTTCTGAGGAAACTCCTAGCAAATTTCTCGGCTACGTGTTGGACCATGCTAAGCTACCATCGAGGAAAATAAAGTAACTTTGCCCCAAATGTTGTTCTTCCGTCACGGAGAGGTGTATGAAATCACTTCAATCGTCAGTTCGTAGTAAATTTAGACGTTTAAAACTAAATATATATACAAAAAATATACCGTTTTCACGATGTTCAATAAAAAACCGTATGACGAAGAGTAATCTTACGGGTAAGTGTGCGACATATTAGAAAAATCGAAGCATTATGGAAAAGAGATGATTGAAAATGAATTAGGTTATAAAAGCCAGTCACAAATTGCAAATTATATTAGCCAGCACTTGTAGTTTGAAAATGAGCAATAACCGTTGATAATTAAACAAAATCCAGAATGATTGCTCAAAAAAATGAAACTCTATTGGCATTGCTACGATAAATGAATAGGATTAGGGTACAAACTAAAAATATAACCTTTGTTTCTATTTTAGATTTTCAGAGTGGTGACAAGATATCGGATTTTCCGGTGTATTACAATACTCATACTTTCATTTATAATATTTATTGTGGCTTGACTAAGCCGGTTTCTAAAGCTTCCTAAAACTGTGACCAATGCAACCATATGCAAGGATTAACGCATAGAAATTGTGTATGAATGCTATAAACACTTCTCTTGCGCATATAAAGAAAAATTAAACGCATCTTATATGTTTATACAACTGATTGTGTGGTTGTATTGCTGTTTTTTCTGACGGTGACAGCACTTTCAGGAAAATATCTTGGAGGTCATCTGACTCTCTAATTATCTGTTTTATTTATGTTCTCGTATTCATATTTGATCATGGGAAGAGACAAGTAATTTATCAGGATTAATTTTATAGCCAATTTATGCACTTCTTTGTTTATTGTTGCTTCTAACAGGAAAATTTCACCCATCAAAGACCTGGATCAAGTTTAGGCTCGGACGTTAGGGAAAATAATTCAATACCTATACCATTTAAGGCCCGTATTCAAGCTGCTTAAGAACTGCCTCCATTGATAGACACGTTTGCAGTAGTAGTCATTTCTGCCCTATAAGTTTAGAGATTTTGTTGCTTATTTCCGGGTTCTTGATATGTTTTTGGAAACAGATGAGACATTACTCCTTCCGCAGAAATTATCAAGAGGAGTTCCAATAATTACAGTTATCAATAACCAAAAATTATCAACTCCATCGGCCAGTTCCAGTAATTAGTTATCTCTTCTCCCTCGATAGATCTTTTGTTTTGAGAAGAGTCAGGAAAAGCTCGAAATCCCCAAATATTACAATCCTTTCGACCGAAAGCAACAATAAAAGTAGGTAATATACCTTTACAGGACATCAAACATGGCTAACATGGATCTTACTACAGAGAAAGAGGAAAACTCCTAAGAGATATCATCATATGGGGGAATAGGAATGACTCCTCCCTTTCCCCGCATTTATGAAGGATAGAGAAATGGTGGAAATGGTAAGCTATGCCTGATCTCGATGCAGTTATAACTTTTCAATGCTAAACTTAGAGTTAAGCTTATACAACCGCTCACTTTCTGAGCAGGATGATAAACACAAGAGAAGAGACGGAAGTGCGGACGGCAAAACAGAAAATATGTATCCTTTTCCCCTCCCGCCTTCGCTTTAAAAGACGACGAATATATGAATAAAAAAGAAACGGCGGGAGTTAGTGAAAGAAGGCGAGAATAGGAAGTCGTGTTGACCGCAAGATTAGCGCTCTTCCACACAAGGATGACGAAGCCAAGTGGCGACCGCAGAACGAAAGAAACGAAGCACACGATTTTACTTCCATTTCAACAAGAGTCGAGCAAATTTGAACGAGTAAAGGCAAGATTGCCGCCAAATGAACGGAATTACACTTACGGAGGAAGAGCGAACAATTTGTGCGAATGTTACGCAAAGTGTATTAAAGACTGGAGGGAAGTTTTGAACGAATGTAAACAATACAAGTCTTGTTCCAAGATTAATTTAACGCAAGATAAATAAACCGTTGTGTATCCCACTACGGTATGGAACTCCCATGAGGTAAAAAATATAGAAAATAGATCAAGTTTTAAAAAATGGCAGCCAGTTACTTGTTGGGTCGTCAAAGGAGAAAGGGTAGCGTTAAGGAAATGCTTTAAGTACAGGGATAGAAATCACTTCTAACGAAAGTGAAACTAATCTGACTTGGCTAAAATTCAGGACTGAGTCATGGAAAAAAGAGGTAATATAATTAGGGAATGGCGAATCAGAATCATATTGCCAAATTTGATCATCCTTATAAAGTGAAATGATGAACTCAAAATATCACTGCTCTCAAAGGTGATTTCTAGTCAAATTTGTGAGACCTTCCCTAAATCTGCACGGTTTTAAGGTATCTTTTTAAAAGCACTTCAGACGAAATTCACCCTTCAAGTGAAATTCTTTGTGTCAATTAATTTGCATGGATATCATGTTCTAAGTTTGTTAAAATAATACTATTATGTTAACAACTTGTTTTACTGCCAACCGTCAGTTGCCTACTAGGAATTTAACCTATGACTATATTGCAATTGAATATTCTTAACATGAAGAGGTCTTAGTGAATTCGTAAGTATAAATAGATATCTCCTCGACAAAAGCTGATCAATATGATAGACCAGACCAAGGCTCCGAAACAAGTTTACCCACAGCACCAAGTAAATCTTATTTTAAAACGATGAATGGATAGATGTAGACGCAAGCCGACCGACTAATTCTGAAAGGGAAGTTTATCTTAAAAAAAACACAAAATATATCACATAAATTTTCACATCACCAAATCATCCATTCAAACACATTCACACTCTCACTGGCAGACCAAATAGAAAAGGGCAAACTGTACTCACCAAACGGCTTCCCACCACTGTCCCCCTGGCTGGCAATTTGATGGTGAGCGTACTTACCTGAAAGGAGAAAATTTCAGGTTTAAAATCAAAGATAAATTCATATTAGCATTAAAAAACTGTGCATGATTGATTATGCTCTACAATTGAGATTAGAGCCAGCCGAAGGATATATTTCTTGCATTTTGTTGCCGTGCCAACGTCTAGTAAACACAAGCACAAAATACTCTTAAATGAAATGCTTGCAATTTTAATTCCGTTATGTCGAGTACCAACTTGAAAACAAGCCATTAAGTAACGCCGAAGTGAATCTGAAAATTGAGAGGTGAATCTGGGTAGAATCTCTAAATCTCCAATTATACCACCGTATCGAAGGAAACCCCATGTAAAACTCCCTATTTCAGCGCAGCATCCATACACTAAAGGAATATAATACACTGATCATACACTTAGATGTGTTTCCGGAAAAGTATGATAGATAGGGTCAGGATAAGAATGTGGATTAGATGCTCCAGTAACGAACATATATGAAAGGAGTGTGTATTGTTGATTTTGTTAAGTTGAGAAAATAAGTCGAGAAAACAGTCAAATACCAAAACATATACGTGCTTGTAGAATTTATTGCGTAAGAGGTGGAGGAAAACCGTGAAAACCAAGGGTAAATGTGATAGATAAAAAAATAAAATATGAAAGGATAAATTTGACCAACTTGACGAGTGTGGAGTCTACACTTTAAATTGTAACTCGTGTAATGCGAAGTACATTGGACAAACTGGACGTAACTTTGTTTCTAGAAGTTTCTAGAAGAAGAAGAAAAAGCGCTTTGTAACCAGTGCTGCTTCATCCATGTTTTCTAAGCATCTACTAATAAATAATAGGATAGTGGGTGTGAAGTAATGAATTTACGTGGAACAGGTCTGAAACGAGAGGGCAATATAGAGGAAATGATTAATCCGGAGTCAGTTTTCCAGGCGAAAGGGCAATAATTAAGTTCTTAGGCTTTACTTACGCTGAAAGGTAATGGTGCGATGGGTACGCAAGAAGATAATTATGCATATGATACGCTCCTAGCCCCTTATCGCATATGTTTCCAGCGCATCGCGCTAATCATTGTTTTTCCTGAGAGTGCGTAGGGTAACATTTTCGAGGGAAGACAATTCATAGGTAGCGAAAATGTTTAGGGCAAAAAAATTTTTAGGAGTCCGCAAATTCTCAACTCTCCATTCCGCTGAATGTTCATCAACCAAACTCATGTGAATGATGCAGGTTGCTCCATTTCTTTGAGTTGGAGTTAAGGTGCTTGGAGCGCAAATTGACAGTCATTCCGGGCACAACGACTATTCTAGTAAGCCGGAAAACAACCCTTTTACCACGCTTTACTCAACTACATTTGTTGAAGGGTGAGGGATATGGGACGGGATAAGGTGGAGATAAACAACAATGTAGTAATATAAACGAAGAAATAATTGCATTTTAAAGTTATCGTGTTAGATAAAGCGTAGGTATGACTCGGGTTTATATCGTGGAATTATAATTTAAACAAAAATAGTAAATAAATACGCGTATATTCGTGTTTTTTCTCGGCATGATATTTTAAGATTTGTTAACAAACATTTCTAACAGCATCGAACGTTTCTCGAATATAGTTATATCTGTACCCACGGATTAGAGTGATGTTGAAATATATGCATATTGCCACAAGCTAAAATGTTTAAATAGCAATAAATTTCTATGAAACGAAATCGGCAACTTGCAATTTTTTTCACTTTTACCTCTACATATTACAATTAAGAACACGTACACAAAGCTTAAGCCAAATACGGCAAAAAATCGCTCCAATCAACTTAAGAGGAACAATTGAAATACTCATAAATATCGTTAACCTATGGCCATTTGCATAAAATATGAGAAAAGAGTGTGAATTTATGTAGATTTGTTGCTTTTTCAAGATTTCCCTAATTCAGACTGCGGGCAAGTCACAATAATTGGCAGGATTTAAACCTTGCCTATAACTAGCGATAATTCGAGTGAATGGCTTAATGGATTAGTGAAAATTGGTATTTATTCTGCTTGGCCCACTCAACTTTATAAAAGCGTTTTGGAATTAATTAGGCAGGGAAAACGGACCTAATTGCGTTTTCATTATTGGTAATATTTATTATTTATTTTTGTCAAATAGCATATTCCACTAACCTAATTCAAAATAATTTTACGATCAAATTTTTATGAGGCTCTTTCAAATATCGGTAAAAGGCTAAAATTTCACAAGCAATGAATAAAAACAAAAATAAACGCGAGGTAAAATTATAGATAGAAATATTTCAATTCCACGGAGCAACCACCACTTTGTTACTGAAAATGTTCACTTAAAAGCACAAAATAATTATATATTACAAACTTATAATGGATAACTTGGACGTAAATCGTGCTTGCGTTCACCAGCAAATTTTTGAGACAAGGAATAGAGCAATATAAAATAATAAGACCTATTAAGCTATGATAAATTGTTGGAAGGGTAACTTAAAACGTATTTGATACATAAAATGAAATATATAGGTTAATTTAAGACCTAAATAAACAATTCCACTCGGTATGACAGGTGGGTACTAAAACAGCTGAAGGTGTTTCAATCCGGAAAAAATCGATTCCTAGTCTTTCAATCTCGTAATCCCAAATAGTTTTTACACGCCTGTTAAGAAAATAACCGCTGGCAATCACACTTCATTGCAATCCTCTCTTCAAATATCTAGAAGTAATAGAAAGGCTTTAAGAAAAGAACGCCTTAGCAATAATTTCAACCTGAATGGAAATTATATAACAAATTATCTTTTTGGCATAAATGTCCTTCATATTTAAAACTGGGCTATTTATAGGGTATAACCAAGAAGAAATGAATAATTTATTCCGAGAAAATAGCTTTGATAACCATCGAAAGCCTAGTCAACAGTTTCAGGCGATATGTTGTGGAACTGCATATTCGAAATGAAAATACTCGATGCTGTACTGTCCACTTTTTTATAGTATTCAAACGTTAATACACGTGTTTCGGCACTTTAGTTGCCATTATCAGGCACAAAGTGAACTCTGCTGCTGAGTGTGAGCTCTGTACTTGATGATGGCCAATTAAAGTGCCGAAACACGTGTGGTAACGTTTGAATATTATTAAAAAAGTGGACAGTACGACATGGAGTGTTTTTCATATCGAAAGCCTAGTAATGTCATAGAGTATCAGTACACACCAATGTGTGATAATGATTTTGATTTATAATACTCGTTCCACGACTCCCATTAATGTTAAAAGCTCTTTTAACTGTTCTTTATACGCCAAAAAACACAAGAAACCCCTCAACGCTCTTTCCATGAATATAAATGAAGTATTCTAATCTTTGGTCTCGCTGCCTGGAAAACGTGTAGCCTCATTTTCCGCGCTTAGCTAACCCAGACGTCAGCGCTGCCGTCGAAGTGGATACATTTGTCGACTCGTTGATGGCCGGTGTTACTAGGCGTAATCGTGAGCCCAATCTGGTTATTACTTTACAGTTGAAGAGATACGAATAGCGTGAAGTTTTCAACTACAGCTGATTATTTTTCACATCTCAGAATAACGTTGTGGATGTAAGGGAGGAAAGATTTGCCTTAGGAATTGAGCAAGAGACTTATGAAGCTTCAATCGTTAGCCCTCGTTGACGGTCGTTAGACACCGAATCAAACTGCAGCGTACCCTGCATAATTCAAAAATTTGAAATCCTGTCTCTACATAGAAAATGTGTCATTGCCAGGCTGAGAAACAGGGTATCGGTAAACGAGGACCGAAAATGCCAAACTCTATTGAACAGACTATGTGAAGACTATTCAAATTTACTGGTTTATCTTTTATTAGTATATTTAAATCCTGATTAACAGCGCCTGTAGGGGTTTGATAGAGCTTGCAAATTCAAAATATTCGCTTGAGTTGAATAAAATAGGTCAAGATCGTGAATAAACCCCTAGTGTACGACTTACTCAAAACGGCTAGATGGCCTCTGTAAATGTAAATAATAGGTGTTTATTTGGGTTGGTAGAGTCATTTTCTAAGATTATTCAAAATCTAATTTTTCCCTCGCGAACGTTTTCTTAGAGAGTGAAACTTCCAACAAAGTATTCGAATAGCATATTCGTGTTGTATGTACAATCTGTGACTGTATAATGAATACCAAAGAAGCCTATTTACCCTATCATTTGTTTAAAATGAAGAGAAATCAAACATTACAGAGGTCATTGATGCTGGTAAATACATATATAATGAAAAATAACGATATAAAAGTAGTAAAAACATTATATAACAATAATAATAACAATAACAGACTTAGATTAAAAATGGGGTTTCTTTGTTTATTTTGGAATTGTGGTTTAATGCTTTCGTTCTATATTTTATTATGTATTCATTTCGCGCGATATTTATGGTTATCAGAAGTCAAAAAAAGATAATTCATGTTCAATTGTCTAAATTTCCAATTAAAACACCGCTTCAACTCACTATTACCACAGTGGCAGCGCCACAATCGACGATGATAGTTGTGTTTTTACGTGAGGAACATGTCACTACTCCAGAGGCATTTTAATTATTTTTATACTCAACTATCAAAACCTTTACGGTTTTTTCCGGATTCTTCATCATGCATCATGATATATGCTCCCTATAAAGACATATATTGTCAAGGTAATGTTACTGTTCAGAAGGAAGATCATCGGAGCTGTTGGTCACCGTAACTATATCTATTATATTGCTATAGTATAAGCGATTCTAAGTTTTTCCAGAGCAATTTTACTAATAAATTAATCCTTCAGCACAATGGCCTCCTTACAGTCCTTCAATAAAATATTTACATTTAGCTTTTCGCGGTCCAAAATTCGTTTTGAATTCAAAGGTCTCTCCTCACAATTTCCAAATATACTTATCACTGTAAACTAAATAATGCTTCCACGTTCAATCACTCTGATGTTTACAGGCACGTGCATTCTCCACGATGGAAATTCTCGACAACGACGTTCTGAGGAAATTGACTGCAGGACGGACAAGTCTGAAATGTCATTTTTTCTTGCGGAAGATGAATGGCCATTAGAGCGGCAAATAAAAAATTAAACAATATTGTTTTTTTCGACAGGTAATTTAGCTAGTTAGTTAAATTACTCTCTAATGCTACTATCCCTCTATCTGCTACCTAGCGCTAACAGATGGTCATAAATATTTCCTTTTATCTCAATCCATTTATGAAGTTATTGATAAATGTTGACAGAATTCTACCTCCTGAAAAGCATTTGCGTGTTTTTTAACCAATGCATCAATATGTAATTACTTAACTCTGGCACACTTAAGTATATGTTACTGATAAGTCACCACCGACCGCACACCCTCAAGGTAGATTGCCGGGTATTATATAGACGTAGATCTGACACTTGCGCTGTGTCTCATCCCCACATGCAATTTGAACTATAGCCATGAATGATGACTTTGACAGAAGAATATTTATGGACAGAAATTTAGAATAGCAATCAAGCTAATGGATACAGTACACTTCTAGATACGTTGCGGCAGATTCATCTAAATTCACCGAGGTACAGTGTAGTACATGTTGTACATGTTTAGGTCACTCCCGGCCACATACCATAGAGTAGGCTCGCAGAGTATTATATAGGTGAATACTAGGTAACGTTCACTCAAGGATGTTCGAGTTACTCGCAAAATTTTCAATAATTTTACCTTCGTCAACCACTTTGCAAGGTTGTAAACTCGCCGGTGGGCTTTCAACGTTAACACCGGCGACTTTGGCGGGCTGAATAAAGCAGACCGCCGATTCCTGTACCGCTCCAGCGTTGAAACTTCAAGAGCCGCGGATTCCAAGTTTTCCCTCCCGGTGCACGCGACCACCTAGCTGAAAGGAATGAAGAAGGGCGCAACACGCGATATTCCTCCTTGGCTGGAACAATTATGGCGACTCACACAAAACGTACTGGGATATGGCACCGCCACTTCTTCCTTTTTTGAGGCACAGTGGCGGAGGCACTTTTAAAAGAGGCGGAAATTCGGCGGACAATTTTGCCGAGAGCACTCTCGCGTTCATTCACCCTCTTGTTACTCCAAGTCTTTGCCGAAAGACGGAGTCACACTCTTTAACCACGGCAGCATTTTTAAATACACCGCGTTAAAGTTTGCAGCGGGAAAACTGGGGCTGTACCTGCGGAAAATTTCGTCCGACAATGAACCAAAGTGTCCACTAACCAACTGTTCTCTCATCCGCCACGGGGATTTTCTTTTACGGAAGAAGGCTTTAAACGCTGCTCATCAGCAGCCCCTCTCTATCTCTCTTATGAGAAGACTCCCCCTCCCCTGTCTCCCATTCCCATGTTCCTCTCGCTTATCTGCGGTTTCCGCGAGGCCCAAATATAAACAAGCGGCTCTCCGACGACATCCGGACCGGTCTGCCAGGAAAAGGCGATGCTCGCCACACTCAATTCTAGCGGTGAAACTGTAAGTAGTCTGAGCGAAATTTTTCCGCAGCAGTTATGGAGACCATATACGAATTGCACGTTTTGATTTCAACATCATTAGAAGCATGCAGTAAATATTGTAATATATATAAAATAAAACTAATTGTGCAATAAAATAGTTTTATGTGACATAAACTCTCAGTAATCAAGGAAGAAATATACCTAGATAGGTATTAACCCTTTGAGTGCGGCATGACGTGATATCACGTCATGATTGTCTTTACGCTGCTCCTGATGACGTGATATCACGTCATGGGTACCGTGAGTGTGCTAGCTTTCACTAAGGGGTCTAGTGAAAGTTCCCTATTGAAAGACTCAAGGTACCCTGGACGTGATATCACGTCATCAGCAACAGCGTAAAGACAACCATGACGTAATTTCACGTCATACCGCACTCAAAGGATTAACCTTATTCGTTTCTTCACGCGGTTAGTTTTTAACTCCTTCACAGCGGAAGGTATTTTTTTAAATTACTGCGGTGTCCACATAATTGTCTATTTTAACCCTCTATGGACGAGCAAGTCAAAATTGTTACATTTCAAAAGCATTTAAATATCTGTTTTCTAAGAGGCTTTTCCATTTAGTTGCGGCACTAGACAGAATTGTAACGCTTTGGATTAAGTGAGTGGAAAGTTGATTATCTTTCGATGGCTTGTCAAACAACTTGAATAGATGAAAGCCTGACGCTATACACTGTCGATGGCGTGCCTTGTGGACCTCTAAAATAAGTTTCAGAGGTCTACCAGTTTCAGAATTCATATGAAAAGAATTAAGAATGTTTAAAAAAGGTACGTTATAAAGGCAATGTTGAAGTGTATCTTGTGTAAGTTTCATTATGTAAATTATTATTTTAAATTATATACATTCAATAGAAATATATCACATTTCAAGATAAATGTTACTATAAAAAGTTGTATTTTTAAATGCTTAAACAGCACTTTTAAATAACAAACATCGTAGAAGTGTATTTTTCATGCCGATGTTTCATAAATCCGACCATAGAGGTTAAAATAGTCGAAAAAAATACTAACTACACACTGAATTTTTCAGGCAAAAAGATATTAAAAACTTCTCATTTATAAGAAAAATAATATATAAAAGCGTATAAGGCTCAACTTTGTGGAAGCTATATATATCCATTTCAAAATGAAAAACAATTGTAACTTTCCACACAGAATTTTTTATCTTTGCCGACCACGGTTTCAGCACCTAGTGCCATTATCAAGATAGCGATGGCCAAGGTAGCGATGGAGACCTTGATAATGGCACTAGGTGCTAAAGCCATGGTCGGCAAAGATTAAAAATTCTGTGTGGAAAGTTACAATTGTTTTTCATTTTGAAATGGATAAAAAAATAATATCTCTCTGGAGTGCATACGCGAACCATTTCCCATGTAAAATTGCCTGTATTTTGTGGCACGTATCTCTTAAATGAGTGCAGTAAGGGGTTGATATTTTGGCACCTCTGGAAGAGTGAGACATTTTTATTAGAATTCAGACGAAATTCACTGACTTCCCGGAGAAGTGTTATATCGCTCAAACTATCTCAAAGAGAGCAACAGTTTGCAACTGCTTCGCAACCGATACAATTTCAAAACGGGTCCGAAACAGATCCGTGAGAAACCTTACCACGGATAACAATTAGAGACACATCAAATAACAAACGAACTATCGGCGCAGTTAGAAAATTGCTGGTAGTTCTGCGTTATGTGTAATAAGGAATCTTTCAATAAACTAAAGTAACGAATTAATTTGGATTCATGAAAGATACATAACAGTTTTTAATACTGTCAGCAGTAATGGGCGGGGCAGATGTGTTGGCTAACTAAACATGCAACCGCCTGAAAAAGATTCAAGTCCACAGATAAAGTGTATCTTATACTCATCATAATGTATCCCATAACGGCAACTTAGCCTCACGTGCAACGCAAATGGAATAGAAAAGAAGACGAAAGTTTCAGCTATCAGTCGCCATTGCACAGTACACAGTACTGCGGTTGCATCGCGATACTAACATCTTGTAGGCAACAGTCGTTTGATACAGTAGTCTGACCGAAACAGTTGGGGCTGCTGCCGTTTTTCACGGGCAACGGTTTATGCCATTCACAAGCCGAACTTCGTCAATTACGAGAGAAGCAGGAAGTGGTGGTTTCGTCATCGTCTTCCGCGCGTCACTCTACTGCCAAAAATCTGCGGTGACTTTTCGCCATTATGTCACGGAAGAAATGGACGGCGTTTTGTAGCACAAAGGTTTTTTTATCTAAGTAGTATAATTATCCCATTCACTTAGTTCATGCAATTGGCATAGAAAAAGTTCAACAGTGCCTTTGGGCGATAAATGGATGGGATTAGGGGAAAAGTGTAGAAGAAACTAATATAAATTTACTTTCCACAGGTGTGCACCTGAAATTTGTGTAATGATTACTTCTAGTTAAAGTTTGCAAAAGAAAGGAAGTCACTAAAAATAAACTTCACATGTCTGTCTTGTAAGAAAGCTTTAAATTGTCAGTGATTGAGCCAGAAAATATCAGTCATATGAAAAGAAGCCAATTATCTGAGAAGAAAATTATTTTAAAATTATACAAAGTATAATGACTGCATTACATTTGGTTCTCGAGTTTCAGACGAACATACATACATACATAATTCTACTTTATTCATCGAAAGAAGACAAGCTAAACAAAGAAATGGGCTGTTCAAATTAGAATTTAGGCGTTTTTAGGGAGCGGCGTGAAACAACTAAGTAATGCGTAGGTTATATATGTGAGTATATATAGTTATTAACTTTTTCAAATGTCTTGGGCGCTGGGTGGCTGGAAAAAAGTCTGTGGGGGTGAGCGAAGAGAAAGTTTCTTGTCACGTGACTTTCCGAGAGCCTATCAGAGTACAGCAGACGTGGCGTAGAGCCTCGAAAATTCAATCACTCTCAAACCTCCGCAGTGGGAACTTCGCGATTCTGCTTGCTGCGTTGCTAAACCTCATCACCCTAAACTTTCCTTTCTTTCATTATTTCCGTGTCTCTTTCCGTTAGTAAATAATCGAATATAGTCTCAGCTGCATGGTCTCAAAATTAAGGTGATTTGAATGGGATTTTTTCATAGCCTCTCATAGTGGGCTAAGTGGTTCTCCCAGTGAGAGATAGTAATCTCGGTAACGTCGAGCTAGAATTTCCTCCTCTCGTTGACAGGTCCCAACCCCCCGGCAGCAGAGGCCTTCGAACAGTTCCGGACTAGCACGAAAGGCGCCCGCCCCCGCATATTTTAGTCCAGCCTCCTAGTGCCAAAGACATTTGAAAAAGAGAATAGTTAGAGGGAAATTTAGCCGTTCATAAAAAAACTTCCATCGTAAATGCAACAGTAATTATCCTTTTCATCCCTCTGATGACTATTTGAATTTTCATTTGATAGTGGTCTACATAACGGCTATGAAAAAATCCCATTCAAATCACCTTAATTTTGAGACCATGCAACTGAGACTATATTTGATTATTTACTAACGGAAAGAGATACGGAATTAATGAAAGAAAGGAAAGTTTAGGGTCGGGGAAAAAAATCTGTTCACCTACGGACACGCTTGAGAATGAAAGAGAAACTTTGAACTGGCTCGAAAATTAAAGAGATAAAGAAAAGAAAGTGCTTCCTTTTCTCCCCAAAAACCGGAAGAATTATCAAGGACTTCTCAGAGATCCTCTGAGATCTTAACCCGGCTTTGCATTTTTATTGGCTAGCGTGTGTGTTTTTTAAACCTGTGCTGGCAAGGGACGAGAAAGGAAAAATGTAGATTTTTTTCCCTCAGGGGAGAACTAATGCGAAGCCCACTTGTTTGTTGTTTCCTTTTGCAAAGATCTCGGGGATTTCTGTGATAACTTTGTTCTTTTGGTCACCTCCTCGGACTGAAGGGGGCTTAAGCAACTGAGCCAACACGCAATGTCCGCTCGTTAAAACTTTCCCAGTTGGAGCAAACGTGATCACAAAACCTCACAGGTGAGCACCATTGTTTTCATTTCACTTTTTTGTTATCCAATTCCATTAACTTTTGTGTAGAGCAGGATAAATCTGTCACATTGAGCGAAAATACATCGAGACCAGTAATGGAAGGAAGATTCCCGTTCAATGCAATTTTCCCTTTCCCGTTGCAATGGAAGTAACATTCCCGTAATCCATCACAGGAGTGTATTCTTGTAGAGAGGCTGTGGTTGGTCCCTGCTGTGGAATCCCCATTCCCGCAAACCAACACAGTAACTGTTGTGTGGTTGCATGTTTGACGAGTGGTGCCATTTTTTACGGCCATTGGAGACTCATTAAATTTTTCTATCTTGAGAGGCCGTAGAACTCAATTTCCCTTGATCTAATACATCGAGATGTATATAAAAGTCTCCGAACCGACACATATGCTATGGGAGGTTAAGATAAAAGTCGAGTAAAGGTTTAAACAAAGAGGCTTTAGAAGGTGAAATGGTGAATTATGTTTTTGGAGTGATTTGAGTAGAGGTCAGTTATTATTATGGGCCACTGATGGTGCGTACAATGGACCACTCATTGAGCCAGTCTGTTCAGCAATGTGTCCTTCAAGTTTTATCACTTTTCTCGTACCTGGAGATATAGTGTGGCATCATGGCAATATTCTCTGTGTCCCTCAGAAAGACACCAGATCTGAATTTCTCAAGCAAACTAAGCCTAGCGTGTAGCCTCCGAGTCTCTAGGGGCTCTCACACTAATATCTCAAGACACTGAGAATCACAAAAGTTGAGTACGTGTTAGTGGAATTCATTAAGTTCAACAGAGTTCCATTTGTGACGTTATGTGGAAGTATCCCATTCAATAGTCCATTGTTGCCTTAGTCCACTCTGAATGACTTATTGTTAAGTACTACCTGTCTTTTGATGTTCACATGTACCTTTGCTTGTGATATTGCCGCACCAGGTGTTGTTTGAGCCTGGAATTCCTCTAATCCCCGTTACTACATCCTTTTTAAGCGAAAATACATTCACATATATGTACATACTACCCTCCGAGCCGCCGCATATGGTATATGGTGATGGGGAAAAATAATCTAAATAGTCGTAATGCAGCAGACAATGATGCAGAAGCATTGTAATCTAGGTTAAGTATTAAATTCTTGAATGTTATGGCCTGTAAGAGTTCACATTGTCGTGATATTACGTTGATTTCCACAGTGTATAACCGAGTCTGATTTAATTTATAAGGAGAATGGATTTGAAGATAAATCCGTCAAAGTCCAAAGTAGTGGTATTTTATATGGAAGGAGGTAAGAATGGTTGTGAAATGATGGTAAATATTGAAATAATCGACCAAGTAGACGATAGTATCTTGGCCGAATGTTTGCGGAAGAGAGGGGGAAAGATGAAGTGATTAAAAGGTGTAAGAATGACGGTGAATAAGCCGTATATAGATGAATTACTTTAAAGGGCGCCAGTTTTTTAGGGCTAACTGCAATGCGCGATAATTATGTGATTACGAGTTTTTACTTGGTGTGATATTTGTTAAAACCATCGTGATATTGTGAAAAGTATTTTTTCTCATTTTCAGGAAAATCTGCACATATAGAATAAAATTAATTTGAAATTCATGAAGATTATCATGTCTTCGAGTTGAAATAACATGAATTGTCAAGAAACAAATCGTGAACATGCAATATGTTGCACTCCTATCAATACATATATTAATGAGTATACTCATGCAAAGTTTCACGAAAATCTGTGTACAAATGATATTCGCTCCAACCACCTTAAAAATGAGCGTGTTTTCTGGGGCTAAAGGTAATAAAAAATTCTTTTATATGTATTCAGGGGGGCCAGTTGCACATAGGGTTTTAAAATAATATGTCTAGGAAGTATTTTAAGATTCGATTCTAAATAAGTATTTAAAAAATAAGTCAGGAAGAACTAGAGACGCCATATCATCCGAGTAACTGGGAATGCAGAGACGTGGGTCTCGTTTCTTCCTTTGACCAACAAAAAGCATTTGACCAGGCGAATCAGATATTATGGTTCAACTCGATCAAACTCTATATGATTTTTTCCGGTCACTGGCCACAGTTTACATTTTGACGTAAAAAAATTTAGCGGGGCCTGATCAAACACTTTATGTATGGAGGAAACTGACGAGAGCATTTGGAACGCGTCACGCTGTACCCGCTTATTCCGCACTTCATAGCTTGCAGTCTTCTATTCTTTTGCCTATTTTAATTGGAAATGCTGGACGTACGAAGTCAAGAAATAAAGAGCTAAGCGAAAGACAATACACTCCTGGAAACTGAAAGAAGAACACCTTGACGGTAGTGAGTATCGTCTGCCATTCTTGCACGGGACACTACGAGAGGGCAGGGTATGAAATAATCAAACGCTCAGCGCTGCGGACACACCAGGAACCGCGTTATCAGCCGTGGAATGTTGCAAGCTTCGCAGCAAATGGTCACCGCCAGAATTTAATCCCATATTGCTTCAAAAGGAGAGTATACACAGTAGATACTAGCGCTGACATTGCGTTCACCCTGTCGACTGTACTCAGATGCGTATGGCTCTTTCGGTGTGATCGTGTGTTGTATACGTCCTCCAGTGTGTGTGTCAATAAAATTTCCCTCTGCTGGGTCGACGAATTCATTGTGTTCTTTTTTCATTTTCCCGGAGTGTATGATAAGAATTATAATTATTTCAGATGCATTTTGATTTCCTTCCTATTTTCCTTCCCATGAAAATTTTTAAAAATCGTTCGTTTTCATGCTCAAAATTACGCGTTTTGATGAACCAACCCTTTGCAAACGACAGAGTAGCTGAAGCCCAGCATCGTATTAATGCCTAGAGAAATTACAGACTTTGAATGAATCCATTCGGAATGACGATAAGCATTCGCCATGGAAATGACATGGAAATTCGCCATGGAAAAATAATTTAAGTCGCTCCCAGGAAACACAGAGGCGTGGAATGTGGTTGAGTGAATGATAATAATATTGGCAACTGGGCAGTAGTAATGTGTTTAACTATAGTATCCAATTTTGTCTCCAACACGACTCAAAATTGTAATGATTACACCTGTTATTAAGGTATGATCGTTTGATGCAAATTGTGGCAGAGATTTAGGGTCTTTTGTTTAATAGCCGCTGCTTATCATCACATTTCCTGTAAAATCGGTGACGTTATCTGACGAATATAAACCAACAATGAACACTCATTTATTTAATTTTTGAGATCGGTAAATTTATCAAACCAGTATAAGCCAATGATTTAACTTAATTAATTTAAGTTTTCACTTTTGACAGAATTCCCCTGACGGCCCCCTTTTTTCTGTTAATGTGCATACCTGCTTCTTCGAAAATTAGAGCTCTCAACTTCCGAGGCCTAATGCATTCTCCCGTAAATACTTGGAAAAAATACACCTTTTACTGGTGTAAACAATCGAACTTCAGCAGAACTCCAGCGCCAAGCAAAGTACACGAGTGTTCAGTGGTAATTCTTTCCACAAGTTTCTTTCTCTCCCAATCCATGAATTAACAGTATTTACCGAAAGAGCTCATACGATAATTAAGCTCCACTAAAGTTTTTGCCCTCATAGCCCATTTTAAGGCAAATATTTTCATAAAAACCACCTTTCGGGCTTGAAACGTTTGGTAAGTTAGCTTCTACTTCATTCGAGCACTGAGTCGGTAACGCTTGAAATGCTTCTCCGAATTACTGAAAAAAAAACTGACGAACTTGCTCATGCAGATATTTTTGCACTTGGCAGAGTCGGGGCACACCGCATCTGACATCCCATATATCCTAAAAATAGCGCCATCTCCATCCCATTTAATCAATGAACCCTTTACGTGCATGATTCAACCATGACATGGAGCATCGAAAGCATTCCCCTGCCCATACCACAGCTCAACTCATTATGCTTTTATGTAAATCATACGATTTCATTCCTAAGACAGAGCTATGAGAAATTCCATTTTTATCATAAGTTAAAAAATGAATTAATTCAATTTTTAATGCTGAAACTATAAAAATAATCATGTGCAGTAACTACGACAACTATCGATACGAATGATATAATACTGGAAGAAGGCAAACTTTCAATTTATCCTGATGAGCAAAATACGTCGGCAAGCTCAGCGAACGGAAGCACATGCAAGCTAGTCGAGTGAAAATATACCTAATGCACAAATTATCGAATCAATCCAATATTTATCTCTCTGCGGTCGTAAAGCACTGTAACGAGAATAAGTAATCTAAAAAATACCAAAAATAGGATTCCAACATGCGCACGCCAAAAGTTTAGCCCAAAGAAATTATATGCCACTCGTTCCCATTGTTCTTCCAATGAAAGGATTGCTGGGAATAAATTTGCATCGATTCCACGTGAATTAGAGGGAAGGTAGATTGCTATTCTCATGCTTGCAATGGGATTCTAAAAATAGTAAAAAAATCAGCTAAAAATTCGCTGTTATTTTAGGTCGAATTTCGTAAGGGCATGTAGAATTAACCGACCGAGGCCACAATTTGTAAGGAAGGAAAACGCCCCCCCCCCTCCCTTCTCTTAGAGACCCCCCCACCCACCTCTTACACTCTTTACCTCTCCAACCACCAGCCTCTTCCCCTATTTTCCCCTCTCTGCTCCATCCACTGTCCAAACAGAGAAATGGAGCATTCGCGCTGGGATAGTAATTGAAGCAAACCAAGGGTTGATGGAGAGACCTCGTATTCTAAAGGAGTTCGGATTTTTTTTCCCTATTGTTGCTCTTCCATCGCCCAAACTGCCCAGCTCTTCACGAGTAAATTTCCATCGAGCGCTTCAACTGGCGTATGATCACAATTATATGTATATGGATCTCGAATTACGTGAAGCCGGGGAGAAAATGGGAAACTCGCGTTCTTAAACTTTCACGAGCATAAAACTTAGCGCGACCTCTCTCAACTGCCGGCGAAGATGAATCTTGATTGAAATGGAAAGCTGCCAAAGAAGTTTGATTGGAATAACTGCTTATATTTCTCGGTAAAACTAAATTCGCGATTTGAAATCGTTTAGTTTGCCATCGTCACATTCTGTAAGGCTGTGAAAATTTACGTAAAATCCAAAGGTGAATGCCGCTAAAACAGGAGCGCTTTCAATTTAAATTAACATAAAACCTTGAAAATAGTGGTCTTTCGAGTTCCGGATCAAGTTTCGGATCAATTCTTATTCATGAATTTCTTCATCTCAATGCTGCAACACAAATAGAGCTAATTTGCATTGTATTTTTTAAATGAAAGAGCTTAAAAGTAAACATTAAGATGCACAAAAAACATACCATAGGACAAAATATTTGGCTTAAGCTAGGATTAATGTATGGAAGTCATTACTAAGGGCCGTATATTTTCTATTTAACGAGGGAATGAGTCTGATGGAGAAGGTCTCGAGGGAGAATGAGCAAAAAGAAAAGCATAACCCGGAAGAAATGGGAATTTTGAGTCTCCGACGGCCAATTAAATTTTAATGGACGGTGCGAAGACTTAATTAAAAGGTAATTAGCATGAGCAAAAAGGATAAAATGGTTAATATCGTTGTCAGACATAAGAAGGGGATAAAAATGGCTAGTTAAAAAAGGAAAGCCAATTAATACGCTCTATAATAGAAGAAAAACAGAAAGAGAAGATCACCAGGGAGTCATCTTACATTTTATGTTCACAACATTCGTAAAAAGACAATGAGTTCTGCAATGTGAATTGTAATATCATAAACTGCCATCAGCGCAGAATTTTATACATAATCACGCATCTGGATGTATTCTTATTAAATTGAGCGGAATTCATCTTTTATGGTATCAGCAAAGAAAAAACATTTGGACTTCAAAGAAATAAGTATATTTAACAATTACATAGGAAAAATAAAATTAAAGGCTAGAATAAGTCAGTTGAGAAGAAAGACTCTCACTGGAAAGTCACAGGGCTCAATGGACTAAATTCGTCTATTTACTAGTAAATCATCTTAAGAATTCTAGTGCCGATCAGCGAGTAGCGATTTAGGTAGAGTTCATGTATTTCAATTTCATTTCTACGTCAGCCATTATTGACCATTATACTCTACCAAAAATACGACTTTCGTGGGAGATCGTATTCAGGAACGATGACTAATACATGTATGACTAGAAGCCGAGTCAGAAGTATAAGAATTCGAGATCATGCAGGATATCTTGGATTAAGTGATGAACAAAGAGATACGAAGCGATGAGTCCATCTGAATATGAAATGAAGGCCGGAAAACGTTAACAATCTACTAAGCAGATGGGCTAGGGTTAAATAATTAATCACAATGGCGACTGAAATTCTTGATTCACAACGATACTTGCAGATAACAAGAAATATTGATACCTTCCTGATTTTTTTCCTGACTAATGACTTATATGATGAGTTATTATTTGAATGAATCACATATTACAGACGAAGGCAGATGTTGTCTTAATGCACGAAAGTTAAGTCTATTTTTTTCATTAAAAAATTATCCACCTATCATAGCCCACATGAAATTATCAAACTATCGCGCGATCGGTCCATTGAAATTATGAAGTTTCTTAGTAAATTGCATTAATTTTTATTTTATGTAGATATGTTACTGCGATAATGCAACGATTATACTTATGATCCCTTTGTTTTCAGCGTATCAACTACGATTATGATTCATTGAATAAAACAGATACAGCATTTTAATGCTTTGAAAGTTCCACATCGTTCCTTAGGGTTTTATTTGTTTTCCACTTTAAGCGGCCGGTATCAAATTCGTATTGCCTAATTGTAAGGCCAGGCTCTGTCGTCAGTAGCCGGGCGTTATAGCCAATGAGCTATCACGGAGCTTATGTCCAAATATGCTTCCAAAATCCCTTATGAAATGCAGGAGTATTTTCATTGCTGAGTCAGTTAATTTCCATCTATACTCAAATTGTAATTGCAGGAATAATTATATAGCCAGAATATCTATTCAATACTTAATGAGGGGAGAGCTCTGAAGTTAGAACTGTATTCATGAAATATGAGTCCCATAAGCACCTGATATTGTTCATGGCTGCGAGAATATTTCATTTTCATACTCACAAAAGTCTGGCAAGAGGGGTAAGAGTAATTGGAAGCTAGCTCCGGATTTCCTACAAATGTTAATGACTCTTGACTCTTTGTTAATGTCTCTTTCGAACTCAGGGCATCACTCACCGATAATAATATCTGCAGGAAAGAAAGCAAAAAACAAATAAGTATAACTTTACTGATGCAGATAGCAGTGATAAGTTCACATAGAATGAATAGATAATTTCTGGTTTGAGATTGACGGTAACATTGGAAACAGAGCCCAGCAATTCACATAAAAAGTGATAATGGAAGAGCATAGATTGATACTGTTCATATACTGAGAAGACTTAATAAGAGTGATACTCGACCCATCATATGGAGCCCATATATCAGTCGACGGCCGGTAAGATGAAAACGTCGGCTTCTGCTACCAACATAAGTTATTATACCAGCGGATTTTTAACATGCCATTAAATTACACCCAGGCAAGGGTTTATAAAATAAATATTGGACATTATAAAATATGCAGTATTCTGTAAGGTGATATTTCTCGAAATTATGTTTAAAGAATTCCATAGGTTTGGAGCGAGCAATTAGGTGATATTTTCAACTCAATTATATAAATATTTTCTTGGGGGGTACGGCATGGAGAGAGAGGATGGTCAATCTTCAATGTCGTTCAGTACCGATTGTATACTTCCTTCGATATAGGTCTTCGCAATGAAAAAAACTTCACCATTTATGTATTTATTTTTCTGTATTGTTCAGAAGCATAGCATTTTTAGTTCAACGACTTTGATGATTTAGCTGTGCATTCGTATTTGAAATGACAACTTGGGCCGCAAATGTACAGGTTTCCTTAGGAGTGCTATGGCAGTAATTCTCAGTTAGCAAGTTAATGGTGACTATGGGTGGAAATGGTTGCGAAGACCCAAATCACTAGAGCTACAGATATATCGAATCGAACGACCCTGGTAAATCTTAGGATCAACCCGCCGCAAGTGGCAGAATCTAAAACTGAACGTGGCGTGGAGAAGTATGAGAGGGCAGCTAAAAATAAATTAAACAGGTCAGAGCATACAAAGCAGTGGAGAGTAGCAAATGAGTAAGGCACTCTTTTTGCATTTCCTCTCGAGCTACGCTTGGCACAGTGTAGGAATTCCAAGAGGAAATACAAGAAACAAGTGAAGAAAAAGATTCTCACTTCCCCATGCATAGTAGAGCATAAATAATTCATTAGCACTCAATGCGTGCAGCAATGTGCTTCGGAATTCCGAATGACTAATTTTCATGGCTGAATGGTACACACATACCATTACAAGCCGCTAAATAATGACTCCTTATCTCCGCCTATTCTGGATCCGAGAGATTTCCGCCAGGAGATAAAGCTGAATGTGGGATTCAGTCGCATTTAGTCTTTCGGTCGTCGGTTGATGAAGACGATGACGCAACAGATATCCAGATAATTTGAGCACGCATGCACTCAGTTGATTGTATCCCACGAAAACTCCAGCTGCCGCCAAATCGCAACTTTACCGTTAAAACTCTTCAACCTGCTGTCGTCGTACACTGCCAATTAGGCTCCTTCATCCACGCAGATATGCGCAGACCTCGTCTACTTTCAAGACATTCGCTCATTTCGGGGGGCTTAGAAGCAAAGCTCCATCAGGGCCTAAATCCCCAATTTAAGGCCAGGACATGCCTCAGGCAGACTCGCCGTCGTTATGAGCAATTTCTCTCGCAACTCGAAATCCTAATAAAATTTTCTTAGCCACAGTCTGACTTTATCACGCCATTCGCGGGCGTCGCATAGCCAAAGAAATAAAATGATGCTACATTATTCACATAGTTCGACATATTTTTCAATATTTTAACGTTCTGATCCCATCATGTTACCCTTAATACATGATTCAGCTTAAATATCCTGAACTTCTGACATATCTGACGTGGGGAACACATACACAAAACATATGCGGCACACTATTTAAGAAACTAGGTTTTGTTAAGCGTATAATAGGAAGGTCCTCGAATGAAAAAGTAAAAGAGAGATACTACTTCGATATGCTTAGGCCACACCTCGAATACGCCGCAAGCATGCCGCATGAGGATAATGGGACTCACCATGGAGAATTTAGGACTTTTGTACATACATTACACACGATTAAACGAGGAATTGAAATATAGAAGTCAGTTAAATTTTCCGATCCAGATACTTAAGTGCTGTGTATCACAACATCGATGACAGAAATGAGGTCAGTACTTCTCAAGCTTTTCCAACGGAGGAATAAGCAAACAAACATGTCTGAATGAAATACAATGCAAGTAGGAGTATCGTGGACTAAACCGAGAGAGAATTACAAATTTTTCCCAATTCGCTGGGTAGTTATGGCTATGCAACTGAAACTAAATCCGTAATGTCAACGAATTAATTGATAAGATGAATACATTTCCATGGACATAATACACATGAGTATACGCTGATGGCCGTATTACATGTCTGCTGAATGTTAGCTCCAGGGCTAGCCGGCGTAGCCGGGAGTAGGAATCGCGAAAATGATTGCTTACATTTTAAAGGGCGTTTATGATTTCCTATGGAATATTTTTTCAAGTTACACGCACCGATAGCGAAGAAAAGCTTTGGCCGATTCCGCAATCGAGTATTAAAAACTCCATTAATCAAATTTAAATTAATTCACATTAAATAAAACTTGTAAATCCAAGAAAATGTATTTTAAATAGATTATAGAGCTAATCTTAAATGAGGTGTATATTGTTGCTCTCCTAAAATAAGATTCAGAGATATTAGTAAAAACACAATTGAGGCCATGAATTCTAAAAAAAAAGGGACAAATTTAAATATGCATAAATCACACTAAATGTTTTTACGACAAACAGTTTCAGATTACTTCACATGTATCACCAAGGTTGAGCAAAATCTGAGACCATAAGGGAAAATAGTTTGTTGAATTAAGGTGGAATGACCCACATGTTGGAAGACTAGTGTTATAAAATTTTATTTATTCAACCACACGCATAATATAAGTGGGAGAATAAAAATAACCAATGTGCATTGAATGAAATACTATTAAAATAAATGTGACTACCTCTTTGAAGAATTCGCAAAAACCTGCTAGTACGAGGGTAAGTCTATAAAAAAATCTCAAAAGTCAGCATTTCATCATCAGCACATTTCAATGGGAACGCTTGGAGCATCCACCGTAAGTCCCGACTTAGCCCCCAATGATTTTCACCTGTTCGGGCCCCAAAAAATCATTCAGGTGGCCGACATTTTGAAAAGTAAGCTGGACTTGGACTACCCAAGAGATTACTCGTTGGTTCCGACAGCAAACAAAAGACTTCTTTGCTGCCAGCTATCAAGAACTTGAAAAGAGATGGGATAAGTGTCTGAATGTACAGGGTAAATATTTTGAAAAGTGAAATTAATTTCAGGAAGTTACTTTGATTATTACTGCCCCTATCCAGTTTTGCGAGTTATTCATTGACTTACCCTCGTAATTACTTGGAAGCGAAATTTCACGAACCTGCCCTGCACTTTAGGTATGATACCAATGTTAGGCAGACTTAATACATTTTTTTACACATCTATAGAAATGCACTGAGATAAAAATCTTAACAGGAGGCATGCGAGACTTATGGCGGATAACACCGTTGTAAACAAGACTAAAACATTAAGGGGCAAATTTATCCATCTACAAATTCAGTTAGAAATCTCATTTAGAGCTGCTTAGGTCCCTAATCGTTCGGGGAAAAAAATGAAATTTTAAACCTACCCATTTTGCAGTTTATTTCCTGAAATTTTATTCTTGTGATCGAATACGCCGTGTACGTCGGAGTTCGCAAAATAAAATAGACCTGGAGAGACTGGAACAGCTAAAAAATCGGTTATTAATTTACATTAAAGATTAAGTCGAAATTTTTAAATTGATCCTCAAACTTTTAAAGCGATTTCCATTCCAATTGTTGCCGAAGGCTTGCAGAACACTAGTAGTTGTTTTGCGTTTGGGCGAAACAGAGGGTAAGTGAATAGAATTAATAATGGAATTCTCGGCAAGCACTTCCATATGCGCTTCGTCCATTATTCCGCTAACTTGTCAGGAAGGGAGTCTTCTTCCGTTACGAAAAGCCTTCAACCCAAGGCGCAGCCTCCCTTCTCTTAGGCGATAAATATAATTTACGGCTTCCCGGTTAGTTCTTTCCCGCGCTTCGGGTGTTAGCGGGTAGGGGAACGCGAAGACGAGGAAAGGGTAATACCTCTTCAGACGGAGGAAATAAGCGCAAAGGAATTACGACTTCGGAAGTTGTGAAACACTGCATTGTGTTCACCTCGCGCTTCCGCGAACGCCAAATGGCTCGGAATTCTCGTTTAGTCAACGCTTGATGAATGAAACAATGAAAATTATCTCAATTCCCATTTAAAAGTCCCATATATCAAAAGAGTTCAAGTCCTACACACCTTAGGTACATAAATGCGATAATATTCGGTCAATATTCATGGAATTCTCTTTTGTTAAACGAAATATTTTTTCAAAAATTTAGTACGTTAAAATTTTTCCAATCCCGAGTGGTCAAAAATTGAGCGCATACTCACGATTTCAAAGTCAAAGCATCATCATTGGGCATTAAGCATCTGATGATAAATATAATAATGATTACTGGAAACTAGGGAGTTTTGAAATGGTGGGCGTGGAAAGGAAACTTACGACTGAAATTCGAGATCGACATAGTAGGTGGCTGGAGGATGTAATAAGGCGATGTAAAGGCGATGCGTTGCTCAAGAATGTGATAGAGGGAAGGGTGCTGGGCAAGATGGTAAGAGGAAGAATGAGAATAGGTTTCATGGACAGGATGAAGAAGGGCAGATCGTATGCTGAGGTGAAAAAGGATATACTAAAGCGAGATACGCCCCTGAAAGTATAGAAAACCGGGGGGAGACCCTCTGACATTCAACTAAACCTACCTTAATCAGTAGAAAACTATAAAAAAAGTAACATCACTACCTATATATTATATGGACGGGAGCATTAGGGTGGACCAAAATTTACAATTTTTTTTTTTTAAATTTAATCGGTCTTGAAACCGAAATTTTTTTCTTTATGACGCAAATATAACGTATACAAAATTTGGAGTCAATCAAACCTCGGAAATCCGAATGCAGAAGTCGAATGTGTGCATAACTTTTAATTTTCAAGGGTGGGAATTAATTTATTCTATCTGATTCGATACCTATGGTAAATTTCGAAGTATATTCACTGCAATATGCATATGCTTCCTCATTGAACATTTTGCGAGACTAAAACACGAGAAAATTGCCGATAATATTACATAAACATTGGACGGCCCCCGGTGTATTAGGTACGTGCAATCATGCTCAGGCAGGGCTACATTCTCCCCAAACGGAATGAAAGGTTGACCGGCAAGGACTTTACTCTGCCACCACATATGAGGGCAAAAAGCAATGAAACCCAGATTATGCCATAACTTCGTGAGCACTGAGGTTTTTTTAATAATTATTGGAAGTAGATTGTGCTATAGATTGGAAGTAAAGTATTTGTTTGTATTAACTTTTCTATCAATAAAAAACAATTATCTTAAGCAATTCTGTCAAATGGGTGTAAATTACCGCACACGTAGAAATATAAAGGATGCCAATAAATTGTATTAGTATAGTAAAGTATTGATTTTTTTATTTAACCACTGCTCTGATTGGAATTACGTCGCAAAATAAGAAATTTAAGCAAAAATCACGAGAAAATACACGTTTTCTACTCGGCGTGGTACCTTGATAACTAACAGCAGCCATATTAAACATGTGGAACATACTATTTTGCGTTAGATTAAAAATCTGCACATGTTGAATAAGAATTATTCCAAAATATATACCCATTGCCATCAGGCTACGTCTTAAAATTAGCATTAGTTTACCAAGATACATTAATCAACAATATGTATTTTTTCACTTTTATCCATGGACGTTCTTATAAGAGCATGCATGCAGATGTTCACGCAAATCTGTAAATATGCTCAAATCGCAAAAACTACCTTCATCTATGGATTTCCCAAGCATTCAAAATTTTCCCCTGGCATGGATTCGATAATGTTTTCAGCGGGGACATTTTCGTCACAGCTACGTTTATGAGAAAACAGTGTATTTGCAACTAGATGCGGAGGTTTAAGCTGGCTACAGTGGTAACCATAAGCCATCGAGTGCATTCTTTAATAACTTTTCCTGTAAGTCGAAAACGATACGTGGACCACAATTCACTTCTGTAAATCTGTTTATTCGGCGGAAATTGCCATGCCTTTAGAATCGTAATTGAAGCAAGAGTTATGTTTCGAAATATTACCTTGATTTGAATTTTATATGACTCGGAGTTACGGCGTGCGATGCAAAATTCAAGCAAAAACCACATTCATATCAGTGGTTTTTACTTGGCATGATATCTTGCTATTTGCGATTCACCACTAAAACACTATGAAACATTATTTCGCGGAAAACGTATACATAAGGCAATCTATGCACTTTACTATTAGGTACACGTGTGTGCATATTTTCACGTTAATCTGTTCACAAACATAAAACGCTCCAGCAACCTTAAGTCGACAAAGAAATGAACCGCTCCTCTGAGTGGCTCCGGAGTGACCTTGAGAATCGGGGGCAATCCGAGGTGTGACTGCACGTGCGCGAATGCATTCATTTGTTTTTTTTTATTTCACGCCGTCACTCCGTTTCCAAACATCCGCATTTCACGTCCTCACACTCGCAGGGGACTCAGAAGGGGAGGAAATGAGAACACCTAATAGGGCTGAGGGAAGAAGGAAGTGGCGTGGGAGAGGGTGAGGGGTAATGGGCCTTCAAAGTGGCTTGCGTTAAGGTAGTTTGAGCGAAATATCATTTTACCTAGAAATCAATGTATTTGATCTCATTTTAAAGAAAAATTTATCACCCTTTCATTGAAACTACAAGAATTTACCACATTACTCTCCGAAATAATTTCCAGAAAATACCAGGCCTTTTATATGGGAAATGGTACGTGTATGCACTTCAGAGAGACCTTATATTAAAAATGAGGAATTTTCTACACTTAGATCTCGTCAAAAATTAACAGTGTGCAGTCAATGTGTTTTCTCAACTATTTTTGAAAATTAATCATATTGTCACCTCAGTAAATTCTTCGGAATCAGAGTAAACCTTCCGTTTAGATGGAGTTTCAAACGAACCGCGTGAAATTAATGAGTCAAGTTAAGGCTTATTAAGATATTTTCATTTGATTACTTACAATTTCTGCCACGTAAAACTATATTATTGCACCATAAGTAATGCAATATTTAATTCGTGTCTGACAGCTGGAGAAATTTAAACATATAATTCGAAAATGGTCTCTATTATGATTAGGGAACTATCTTGCTCGCACTACCTTAAGGCTTCGGAACTTCGGAATCTCGAGAGTGACGAAAATTTGACGCAACAGCCACGAGCATTTCAAATATAGCTATACCAAAGTTAAGGTTTGTCAGAGAATGAGACGTCATATCAACGGACTTTCCGAGTATACAAAGTATTGAGGCGTGCTGCGATAACGGCGCGGCGGTGAAATACTGCTTCTGAGTGCTACAATCATAGTGAATATATTAAGGGGGATTTCCGTTAATATATTAAACGTAGAGGCATATCTATGAAACCTTGCAAGCTCATAACTTCATCCTAAAAACCATTACAAAACCATGTTTAATTGCAAAACCTTTTTGGTATTTATTCCAACAAACATTTAGGCAGAGTATCTCGAATTTTGCCACTGCCGTCAGTTCCAGATGTTGAGAGATGTGAAATCGTACGCATCACAGAGAAGTAAACAAGTGATCTTAAATTCTCAGCTTAGCCTAGAAAGTGGCCTCCCAAGTCTCTGGTGTATCGCGACCTGGTTCATCCATCATCTATGTGACAATCCTCGTTCATGCGTCACAGTTTAGAAAAAAGCGTGCGGTTTTCCTCTTAATTTATTTCGCGCATTAAATCTCGACAAGAGGGGTCCCGAATGCACGCGGGAGGATGTGAGGTGTGGCCCCATCTGAGCGAAGTAATATTTCTTTCACTTGTTCGTTCAAGCAACTTCCGACTGCAATGTTGACTAATCCAAGTATCTTAACGATGACTTCGGCCTAAGGCAATACAAAATACATGGAAATTTACACATTTTATTTAATTTACTTAAAAAAATGACTTTTATGAGAAATTGGTTTTCTACCAACAGCGGTGGCGGCGGGGTAAAGTCCTCGCCTGCCAACCCGAGGGTCGCGGGTCACCTGGGTAGAATATTTCTGCCCAGGACAGGGGTGTTTGTGTCTCGTCTGTTGTTATCTACTGTTATTCACCCGACGTAAATTGGCCCATTGTGCTGTATTCGGGGTAGTGAAGATAAATAAATGAATAAAATCTCTCTCTAAACGAGAGAACAATCACTTGAAGCCTCGAGTGACGTTCCACTCGATACAATGGGTGCAGTTTTCACTCGAAGCTGGATGGAAACTTCATTCTATTGGAGTGATACTTCACTCGAAGACTTATAGAGAGTAGATTTCATAAGAAATTGGAGCAAAAATATGTAATTACGTTGTTTTCATCACCCAGAGGACCTGATTTTCTGTAATAAATAAGATTAGTAGAGTTGATGTTGAAGTGTAGCAACCTTCATAAGATATTATATTACAACCGGAGAGACGAAAAACACATGTATGACCAATTTCAGTTTAGCGACGTTCCGGGAAGAGCAAAGCATTTTTACACAAGGTCTTACTCGCTGTGTTAGATCTAGGGACTGATATGAGGAACATTCTGACGTTCGTGCGGTATACACGCGCAAAACTTGAGTTCCTTTGTTTTCCATCTCTCCTACCATCGCTCTGAGCAATCGGGGCGCGAGAGAGGGGAATGCTGAGAAGGCTTCGTAACTAGGCGAGAGAGAGAGAGACGGCAAATGAGAGAAAACCATGGAGAGGAAAATAAAAGGGAGATGGAAAGCCACACATAGCGTGGTGCTATCTGACTAGGGTGAAATGGGAACTGCACCTATCCCTCAATATTTACCGTCCATTTAGAGGGATACGCGTACGTAAGAATGATTCGGTTCTTACACGGTAGTGATTTAGATGTGATACAATGGATGGCAGGCAAACTTCCACAAACGTTCTTCCCTAAGGGAACGTAGCACGGGTGTATAGATAACTCAAAATCAACTTGTCACTATGGATACTGCTTTATTACGCTTCCGCCTGTTTCACCAAAAAGTGATGCATCGAAAAATATTTGACATTTAGACATTTTTTATTGTTCACCTTAGTTACTTACAACGTTTTCAATAAAAATAAAAGTCAAACATTAATTTTTAGTTCACTATTAATTACATTCAAAACCGTTTACGCGTTTCGCAAATTTAGCCAGTGTAAGCATGATTATTAACTAGTTTTTCATTAGGTTTTCAGAATTTCTCGGCTATTGAAGAAATAAATGTCCTGATCGAAAAAAAACGCAAAAATACCAAAAAATCGCAGGAATGAATGAAAAAAAATATTTGTGACCGTCCATAATTTGCTAGCTCACACAAGCATTAGAAAAACAGTGGGTTCGGAGCATTGGTTTGATACCTATTTAATCTTAATTACCAACGCCCGAGACATAGGGCAGAAAATGTTCCTACTGCATAACTTACAGGCAAATAGGCAAACTATTTTGATATTTCCGTGTGACTGCCTCATGCTCTTAGTTTTGGACTGAAATTATCTCATAAATTTCCGCAATTCGATCTAGAGAAATTTAAATTACCTTCGCAATCGGAGCATAGGACTGCCATGGGATCTTATGCCTTGTGGACTTGTAGAGTGTAAGGTATGCGATCTATGTGACAATTGAGAATGCACACAAGGTAAAGGCGCAGTTGGCAGTAATAAGTACAGCTGATTAGTAAACACATCCAATGCCGTTTGGGGATGGCTATCAAGTGACCGAAGATTCCATGATGGTTGCTTCCGTTTCAGTTTATCGATCTTAAACATTATCTATTTTTTATTCTATCTCAACAAAATCAGTATTTCTGAGCTACGTATTTATATTCTGCGTTTACCTTAAACGAAATCTACATTGAGATAACGGTTCGGGTATTTTTCTCCCCAAAATCTCTTATTTCAGCCCATGAAAGACCCTAGAGACTCGGAGACTACACGCTAGGCTTAGTTTGCTTGAGAAATTCAGAACTGGTATGTTTCAGAGCGGCACAGGCAATATTATAATGACGCCTCACTACATCTCTAGGCCTGACAGCGCTAAAATAAGAGAGATAAGCGATAATACAAGAGAGGTACATTGCCAAGGAGACGTGTACAAAAACTAGTTCTTTCCGCGAACAATAAGCGCCCAGAATAAATACTGAGCTCCACTGAATACATTCCCATTATACACGTCAACATTTCACCATCCAAAGCCTTATGCCTTACATTTTTACATGGTGTCCTAATCCCCCTGCCATACGTCCATGCAGTGGCACGCAGGGTAGTATGTAGATATAGATTTTTTTGCGTTCCATTATGAAAGGGTTGTTTTAACCGTTATCAAAGGTTTAAATTTTTCCTTCCTACCGCTGAAGCCAACTTTAAAGTATTGATGGATTCATCACTCAGTAGAAATATATATATGTGTGTGTGTGCAATACGTGTACGCGAATGGATTCCAATCTCGGTTCCTCTGCTCCTATCCATGGGTAGCGTTAATGAAGGGAACTCCGACGTCACGGGCGTCGGAGCGGCTTAGAGCGCCGTGACGACAGTGATTATGCAGATGTTGCCAGCGGGGGCGACCTCCCTCTCCAATCCTCTTCCCCAATTCCTCCCACCCATCACCATGTCCCTTGGGCACAGCGGCACCCAACGGCAAGGAGCGTGCGCCATAATAAAATCGTTGCATTAGAAGGGCAGGGGAGGAGGAAACGAAGGAGAAACACCCACCAAAAGACTCATGATTGGGCAGAATTAATAACAATGATACCGAGGACTTATTTTCATTATTAAATCTCATGATTTCTCCTGGAAAGGGTGACTACCTACTTCAAGGTGGTTTACGCACCTTTGGATGGCTCACAGAGGATAATTATAGGCCAATTTTTCTAAATATTTGCAAAAAAATAGATTCACATTATTAATAAACTTCACCTTCAATGCTTCAAGTCTACTGAAATGATATTTGTTTTAAAGCTTTTTTTCCGAAAAGTAAAATGATAACAATGATTACAAAATTGAAATGAAAGATCCTTCTGTATTCTTCAAAAATTCAAAACGAAAGTTCAGCAAATAAATAGGAATTAATTTCATCGGAAGTCAATCAATAAAAGCATTAGATACAATCATTTTGCTAGACAAATTATTGCTCATTAGAGTCTGTATTAAATTTTACCCTACCATCCCCACTGAGGAAAATATAAAATATCAGCAGTCCAGGTGGTCGTCCAAAACTTCTTTTCAATTTTCTATGAGGCTGGGGTCAGCAAATTTGTCTTTGAGTCTTGATATACGGCAGGAGTTTTTTCGGGATTTTTGTCAACTGTCTTGAGGTTCCGCCTAGCGGTTAGTTTTACAATTTTAGGTCATTTTGGTATAATGCTCAGATAGGCGGGTAATTGTGCTCTGCCTCATTTTTTCGTGAGAACCCCTTGAATAATGTCAATATGTAAGTAAAAAATAACACTGCAGTAGATAAATGAGAACAGAACCTCCAGAAAAGGAACAAACAATCGAGCGCAAATGAGGATAGGTAGCTCAGCAAGCACTGCTTAACTGGGTAAACAGAAAACGTGAAATATTTCTCGAGACTAGGAAGCGATCATTATATTTTTAATAGAACCAATTTAGATAACACTATCTAGTTAAAATAGCTTAGTGCAAATATTACGATGAAAAGATTTTACTCTTTAATTAATGGTACAGGGAGGCTATACCTTTGAAAATGATATTAAAAACAAACCCCTAAAGTACCAAAAATGAAATTTAATGGAAAAGTATCTTTCATCTTACAGAGTACTTTAGCTCTCTGTAGTTCTGTAGTACTCTGTAGTACTTAAGTTTTTGGACGATTAGTTTTTCTGGTAGCAAAATTGTTCTAAATCCTTAATAATTCATAGTAAGAGTTTTATAAATACGCTGTATTCCGGTTCCATTCTGCAAACCATATCTTTGGCTTCCTTCACATACATCTCCGAGCTATGTTTCCTGATAGTTTTTGCGCACAGTCCCGCATCATCACTAAACCTTTCCTCCTCTGCCAAAACGGCATGGCTTTATATAACATCCCACCATGCGCACAAACATCCATGGAGTACTTCCTCTCAGGACTTTGGCAAAGAATTATCACTTTCCTCCCACGAGGAATATGTCACAGTACGAAGGAAGTAGTCCTCCCCTAAATTCTGGAGGAACCGCCAGCCGTCGGCATTTGAGGGGCGACGGAGGAAGTGCAAAATGCTTTGCGCCTCCGGGGTTGGTTTGGTCTGAGGCGAGGCGTCACGTTTTTCACCCGAAAATCCTTGGCTCCTAAAATCGCACGATTCATGCAAAGACCGCCCGGCTTCTCTTGGTCACGTCTGCGCCGTTGCAAGGAAGGGCTGCGTCTGGGCTCCTCATCGAGTAATGAATGTAAAGTTGGGAGGAGCGAACACTCTTGCCGGGGGGGAAATGGAGGCGGGGGGGGCAGGCAGGCAGGGGTTATAGGGGCGTACTTGCCCCGTCGTCGAAAAAGAGAAGCCGCAGAATGAAACACGGGAGGTCCCAGAAGGAAAGCGAGTTTATTCCATCTTCCCCGCAGCCTGACTTGACTGCTGCTTGTTCCCTATCACTTGGGGATTTCCTTTTTCCCTTTGAAGTTTTCCTTTAATTATAATTATTCTCCCTTTCACACAAAACGCAATATTCTCCCACCCTCTTCCTCATACATCTTATTCCGACCTTTCATCTTTCCCTTTGATCTCATTCCACTAATTCACAATTCTTATTTTCTCAACCCTTGTGAGAATTGATGCTCAAAATATGTTCACCTCAGGATGAATACGCTTCTCTCTCGTCCACAAGTCGCTCCTATTTTTTAAATGAATTAACAACCACTGCGCGCGGGAAAAAGGAGCCATGTGAGGCACGATGAATGATCTTTAACTTGCTTTTAAGAATTCATTCTATATAACTGGAAAATATACGTGATCAATCTGTTTTCGCACACCTTGTTTTTTATTTCAGAATACAGTATAAACCAGTGTAACGAAACCACGATAAACGGAAACCTGGGTGAGCCGGATATATTAACAAACACCGCAACAGATGGTGAAGCTTTACGCAGGAAAAAGAATAAATTTTCGATTATTTCAGGAAATGGACAATATATGATTCAAATTTTTAGAATTTAATGATGTAATTATAGTAAGCTTTAAAAGTAAAAGTCTCAAGTATTTTAACCAAGTTGCCTATTGAATATTTATACAATGATTTTCCTATAAACGGGTAATATGAAACGGTACCGCTCCTTTTATTTCGGTTAAACGAGATTCCACTGTAACATTTTTAATACACCTTGGAAAAGTATTAAGTAGGTACATATTTACATTTTTTTAAATAGTAAATATCGGTTTCACGAATTTCCTGTGCCTAGGTAACCTCAAAATTGTACTTACAGTTTAAATTAAATAAATTATGACCAATTCAGTCATTGAATGACAGAGACAGGTTGCTAAAAGATGGTTTATAGTCCGAAGCGGTCACCACTGTGTGTCTCTCCTCCTACTGGTAATCCACGATCTAATAACAGCATCAAAGTGCTTAGTTTTAAGTTTTTTTCAGCGGTTAGTATTTCCACTATAAACCATGCTCGGGTTTTTCTTAGGCATAAGAAACGATACTTTTATATAACTCAACATTCCCTTGTTCCCCGCTCATAACGTCGCAGAATGAAAGGCACGTTAGGCGCGACAAATGTCGATTTTTCGCAATTTTTTCAAATACACGCACAAATATGCCTAGGTAGTAGGAAATACTCTATTTCATGACAAAAAATGCGATTCAAGGTTATTCATCATTGGTCGTTCAATCCTAAGATTGGTTAACTGCAGTCCTCCACCCTTCCCTATCAAATGCCAGGTCCTCTACCTCCTGGTATCTCTTCCTATGTATTTTCCATTTTATTTGGACCATGAAGTTATTCCTTGGCCTTCATCGGGAGATTTTCCCTGTACTTCACCTTCCATTTCGTTCTTCTGTGACCAATTACGACACCTAAATAATATATACTTGATAATGATTGGAATTTTTACATAAATTCATTGTATCATACATATCAGATCCTTCGAAAAATGGTGCTGGAGGTGAATGGTGAAGATCAATCGGACGAGTAAAATGAGAAATAGAGAATTATACAGAAGAGTAGAGGAGGGAAAAAGAACCAAATGGATTGAGCACACCCTCAGGCACAGTGGGGCTATAAAAAATATATTTGAAAGAAAATTAGAGGGAAAGTACGAAGAGGGAGGCCAAGGGATGCATACTTAGACCAAATAAAAAAGAAAGTAGATAAGAAGAACGACTATGGAGTAAAAAAAACTAGCATTAGATAAGGGAGGAAAGAAGGGCTAAGGTCAACCAACGTAAGAATGTATCGACCGATGATGATGATGATGATTGACTATGAGTCAATGCTTTCCCTAATCAATGCTTTCCCTAATATAAACAAGAAAACACAACTAGGTTTTCAACAGTGGATTTTTATCTTTACATTTTGCTCAAAATGTTTTACGCTTCGTACCTCTAATAACGTTAGACAAACCAGGAAATAATTTGGACCTTTTACAGAAAATAATGAGTAATCGATCACAGTCAGGTTGGGGTTGGACAAAATATACATTTGTTGTAAATAATGCTATAAAATGTTTCCAGCCCAAACTGTACTGTAAACAAACGATTTTGTGCAATATTACACCGCAGTCAGTTTTTTGTGTCGGCCAGAAGGAAGTTTCCAGCGTATTTAGATGGGCATACAGCTCACACCACGTTTACCACAGCATGCGTAAAAGACGAGAAGATCTACCTGCTAACAGCGCCAGAGACGGAATTTATGTGACACATCGATGTTCGACATCGATCGATGTCGAAAAAGGCGATAAAAGAAATTTTCCTAGATATTTGTAAAATATACTATCCAGTTCCATATATCATCCCTAACTTATTACACTAGACGTTTGAGCCATATAACAATTAGAAGCTAGTAAAGAACTTCGGCCTTGTTGAAGCTTAAACGCCCTACACCACTTTCAATTTTGTTTTAAAAACACGTGGTTTTGGTCCGATTCAACCCATTTGAGAACTTTTCCGTCTGTGGACTGCTAGAGGCTTATGACCCAAATTTCAGCTCGATATCTCAATTTCTACGGCAGTTATCGTGCGAAGAGACAGACAGACGGATAGACAGACAGACATACCTATATGGACTTGTAAGGTGATGCTTATCATTTCTATATATACTTTTCCATACCTGCCACGTCTTCTTCAATGCGTTACATTTCTGCTGTGACAAAATCAATATACTCTACCCACGTATTGGTGTAGGATATAATTAAAGCAACAGAGTGAGTGAGCAAACCTAATATCAGGAGAAATAAGATATGTAGCGAAAATTGTGAATAATCATGGTGATTTAAATGAATACTGCCCGGGACATAAAAAGTTCAGCCGATCGTTTAGTTTACCCCGTGAAAGATTACTATATCCGTTCCACATTTTTTTACATTACGGGCTCTTACGTAGATGTTTCCATGTTAATTTCTATAAGGCAGGTGGTTCGACGCAGTCAAAAGCAACAGGAGAGTGCACTTAGAAACATACTACTATCGTTCACTAACTTCACTTCTTAGAGCCTTCCATATGAAAGTATAATTTCCTTAATTAATTTAATAAAATTCAGCGCAACGTCGAAAATGGATGTCTTCGTGACCTGGAGGTGATCACTCGGAGTGTAAATTTGACAAGAGCGTCCTCCTGAAGACTCATACACTGAAATAAGTATGATACGGTCAATACACCGTTAATGGACCCGATACCTTCACCCGCATTTCATAGATAAGGTGGAGAGTAAGAGAAAAATCATCCAAGCCGTCAAAGCACATAAAAGGCACATTAAACTGCATAAATACTGCTCTCTCTCTCTCTATATATAAATATATATATATGCTGCTCTATAGTTATATATATATATATATATATATATATATATATATATATATAGCAGTATTTATGCAGTTTAATGTGCTTTGACGGCTTGGATGATTTTTCTCTTACTCTTGTGTTCCTATCCACTTTCTTTCTACCTTTCTGTATAAATATTTATGTGTATATATATATATATATATATATATATATATATATATATATATAATGAAGCTAGGCTATTCATTAGCTAATGGTTTTGTATTTAACACACACATAATAACTGCCCTCCGTGATGTCACGTAATGTTTCGGAGAATAATGGAAGAGGATTCTTAGGGCGAACTGTCGGATTTCATGTCACACAGCATTTGTATGAAACAGAGGTGATGATTTTAAAGCGTTATAGAATAATTACGCATACGTGCTTTTAATTTGGGTCAATTAGAGCTGCTTAGTAGTGACCATTCCCATGAGTGCAGCACCGGAGCATGACACATCCAAAAGAGCTTTTTTCCGTCAAAAATAAATATTGATTGAAATTCAGAGTCAAACAATCAACTCCCAGTTATCACATGCATAATTCATTTGCTTAGTGCGTTGGAGAATTGGGTCATGGAAATTCACAACGGTGGAAAAAGTGCTAATTTTCGACACCAGCTATAAAATTCTCCGGCCGTGAAAAATAGCCCTCATGAATATTCTCTTTGGATACAACACCCTTTCATATCCTCAGGGAGCGAGATGAACCAAAATGCAACACAAATTGGCAATTTTCACCCTGAAGGCCAGAGTCAACATTCTTCCATGGTATCGGAGAATTATATATTTCTATTTCATACGCTGCATAACTATTTATGCAGTTTACAACTCTTTGACAATTCTTCGCAAAAAGCTCATGGTATAAACAGTTATAATTTAGCTATTTGAGTTAGTTTTGGAGAGACAAAACGTCACATAAAATGGCCCCATTCTGAAGGGTAATATTAAATACTTCTCATGATACCAGAATAAATCATGCTCGCTACTTTCGTTGAAACTGTATCTTCATTATTATTAAAAAACAGAAATAATGAATAATTCATCCTAATACTATATTTAACTTGGCCTGATTATCTTCTGCTAATAAGGATATCTCAGCGTGCGTCGCGCTATGGGTCAAGTCGAGACCTCGAGAATGCATGTATAGTTAATTACTTAGAAGTTATGTTCTGTCACGAAAACAAAATTTGAGACATAACTAACCCTCATATTATACAGCTGCTCTGGTCCTTCCTGACTGATGTAACCCTCCAACTAGTCCCTATCAGGAGATGCGATTGAAGGACTATTTTAGCTCCGGAATAGTTTACTGGGAGGAATGCCATCATGTCATACATAGAATGCAGGGTTGCATTTTATAGGGAGACTAATGTGGTGGTTTTTCCGATGCTTTCCACATTGCAATATCCCTGCCTACCCCGTGAACTTCACTGGCTGGCTGTTGATACCGGTCCGAACTGCGTCATCAGCGCCTTCTGCTGAGACTGCTGCCTCTCAGTAGTGGGGTCACTTTTGGGCAGTGTGCAAAAGTTGGTTGGCCAGCCAGGAAAATTTTTTCCATCGCCTGGTCTGAAACCTTAAACCCTCAAAACGTGAGTCGAACACGCTACCACTGGTCCAAACCGAAAAACAGTTGCTCTGACTTTGAATCAAAACCAAAATATCCTCTTCATTATGAATAGAGAAATATCTTTGACAAGTACCTTAAGTACCTCAAACAGAATAGCTCGGAAAGACTCCATTTCAACAGTACTTAAATCAGGCTGTAAGGGAAGGGCGACTAAATTTTTCATGTTAAGATAGATCTGGGTGGACTAGATTCAAAACAAATTTAAAGTTCACACAAGTATTTATTCACTTTGAAAAAAATCCTTTTTTCGCTGATGAAATGGGTTTTCTATTCTAACGTACAAAATAACCAGATAAATCCACGAAAACATATTTGATGATAATATAAGTCTAGCCTTCGGAGCCGACAGCAGTGCCACTGATATATAACTACCACATTTTGAGTCCAATTACGGCAGTCATTCCCTTATAACTTAAAAAATAGACGGTAGAATTCCTACAAGTGTTTTTATTCAATTTTCCAGGACTCTTTGCTTCCAGTGAACAGTTTTAGTTTTAAGCTTTAATATGCACGCAATACACAACATGGGCATGAATAGGACGAATACTGAAATTTTAATATGCGGAAGACAGAAGCTGAATGTAGAAGGCGCCCTGAGATGCGGAAGAAGTACAGAGGTTATCAAGAGGAGAATATCCCAAGCTAAGAAGGCGTTCATGGAAAAATGACTGCTGTGCTCAAAGAAGATAGGACTACAGACTGGAAATATTATGTGGAAAAGTTCGTGTGGAGCGTAGCACTCTATGGATCGGAAGCAAGGACCATTGGAAAAAGCTACCAGAAAAGACTAGAAGACTTCGAAACCTGGTGCTGGAGGATGATGCTGAAGATAAAATGGACGGTCAAAATTAGAAGTGATGAAGTATAGAGAAGATTAGAAGAGGAAAATGCGAATGGTATGATCGGAAGAAAAATAGAGGGAAAAGTACAATGAGGAAGACAAAGGCATGAATGCATAGGACACATAAAGACGAAATTATATAAGAGGGGCTGCCAGAAAGAAAGGGACAGACAGGGACAGACATTACAAAGGGAAGAATGGAGGCCTTCAGTTAACCAATTATGAGATTGAACGACGAGTGAAGATGATGAGAATCATCAGAATTATTCTGCTGAATTGAGATGGTTAATCATTTCTTCCGCTTCAATCTTTTAGATTATTGCATTAAGATACAAGTCATCTGGAAACTCCAGGGAAGTTATTTTCTCCCCTGTGATGAAAGTAGGTAAAAAGAAATTACCAACTGCACCCCTATAATTACGTCAGCACTTATGTGGGTCAGGGAATATCACTTAGCAACTGTGATATCATTGGCAAAAGATTCCAAAGTTCAGTCTCTAATGCCCTAACTTCTTATTCTCATCTAACAAGACAGATAGATGCTCGTGTTTGCCGCACGGGTACTTATGAATTGACGTTAAATAAGCCCTAATCAAGAAATTCTTTTAACTTCAACACTTTCTTAAGTGTAAAATTTATTCTTATAAAACAAGAATACTTTTTATTAGTGTTTTAGGGTGATAATATTTTTGCAATGATAAACAAACTCATATTTACTCTGCTAAATTTTAAAATAATGCAGATATTTATCTTTTGAGTAATTGTTTAATGAATACCTTTCTTTTTCAAAAACACATCGGGGCATATATCTCGTTGGGAATGGTGAATACCAATCGAGGTAGCGCTAATTGTGCAAAATATAACATACCAAGCATACATTTCAATTTGTCATTGGGTGTGCATTTCATCAATAGCTATATTAGGTTTTGTGAGATTGAAAATACCTTTATCAAATAAATACTTCAATACCAAAATTTGTTTTAAGTATTAAATTACGTAAAATTTTGCACTCTGTAATAATATATTAGTGAATTTAATTTTGCCGATTGTTCTTTAAACTCATTAATAAATTTATGGTTGAAATTCAATTTTTTATTTCTTTTGCTAATTGCCATACCATGGGCAACAAATTACGTCATCTCGGGATCTTCTGAATTTTCCCAATGTATAACTCCATGAAGTGGCTTGCAACTGGGTAAATTATTTGCATAAGTGAAAACACGAATAGCTACGTGTAACCATTTTCAACAAAACGGATGAGTTTTAATATTTTGCTCAGTTGTTTTCAAAGTTAGCATGGTCGGACGTGTTTTTCCACAATTTTACCAAAACCAGCGCATTTTTCGGTATCATAACCTGGGAATAAAAGGAAAAGGGAGTGTGTAGTTCTTAGAAAATATAAAAACAGAGATGGTCACCTACTATTTTATCAATCAATTTAGATTACAATTAGAGAACATGAAGTTATTATCAATGCACTTCATATAATGCAATGACTTGCCGAGAATATTTCGAGAGTGAAAGTATTGTGAGAAGTTTATGAATGCGAAATATCAGCAAATTAGTATTTAACTCAACCGCATTAAAGTATATTTTACACTTGTCCTTGTCAGCGTTTTATCGCAGTTCTGTTTTAAACGATTATTTTTAATTATCTAATTAATTTATTATTATTAATTATTAAAAAATCACATATATGACCTCGGAATTGAACACCATTTTCACATCCAAATAATGCCCTGCAGGCCACCTGAAGAATGTAACAGTGAGTGGGTTATCACCAACAAGCAATATGTTACCAATCAAAGTAAATATAAATAATACCACTGTTACATAAGTAAAAACGAGCTGAAACTTGTCATGAGTCAATATCTTACAAATATGCGCAATGACATATGTATGCGAGCAGTGTAACACACTTAATGAATCAAAGTTTTTCACAAGCACAAACATGTTTTCGGTCGGTATAACCCTCTAAAGAGAAGGGAATAAGAGGCACACATGATCAGCTCAACGATGTTTATTGACACTAAAATCCTCATTTTCTGAAACTCCCTCGATTCGCACTCTATGGGATCTTGAGAGGGAGAGAGAGAGGAAAAAATATGATAGCGCTAAAGCAGAAAATAAAACCCTTAAATAGCATCCAGGGCGAAACAGTACTTTAACTGGAGGGAGACCCACTGAATTTCAATGGAGATAATAAAGAAGGGGGCAACCACTCGGTTTAAATCGTTGGAAATCGAATTACCCGACGTCCCACTCCGAAGGGCCATCCCAATGGAGAGTGAATCCATTTCCCGGGACCGCTGAGGATGTCGCCCGGGTCGAACCCTTTTTACGACACCCGCCACATCCACCTCAATCCCGTTATTCTTTCTTACTTCCCCCCAGCCATCCTCCTCTTCCTCCCCCAGTCCACTCCACCCACTCCTCACACTGGCTGGGAAGTATAAGTTCCTCGCCCCTTGGACCACTTGACCTCACCTTTCAATCCTTCTCCAATGCAAACCACTCCACAACCACGCCATCCCCACACCCTGAACACACCTATGCAGGAAGACATTCTACTAAGCGGGTTATATACGAAGCCTTGGGTGCCGAAGCAATTCAAACGATTGACAATATCCTCGTTGTTCGTTCAATCCTAAGATTGGTTAACTGCAGCCCTCCAGCCTTCCCTATCTAATGCCAGTTCCCTTGCCTCCTGGCATCTCTTCCTATGTACTTTCCTGTTTATTTGGTCTACGAACTTATTCCTGGGTCTTTCTCTGGAGACTTTTCCCTCTATTTTACCTTCAAAAATGTTCTTCGTAAATCCATTGTATCTCAGCGTGTGTCCAATCCATCTGGTTCTTCTTTCTGTATGGCGTTCCGTGTTGTCCTTTCCTTTTCTGCTCTATTGTACTTTTCATCAATGCAAAGTGTGTAGCAATTTATTGTAAGCATATATGTATTATTAATAACAGTTATATCAGCAATTTTTTACCGAAAATGACATACTTTAGAAAGAAAGTCATAGATTAGAGGACATAGTTATCGAGCAAGGAAAGCTCAAAGGACTTAACCCTTTCACCGCGATATTCTACAAAAGTCGATCTGCAAATATTTGTGCTTCGCCGCGGTGATCGACTTTAATCCACGATCCAGAAAAAACGTTTTCTTCGGCCGCGACAGATGCCCGAAGTCTCTCATGTTACTTCCCCGAATTGGTACGCGGCAGTGGCGATCTCTGGTGCGGTATAACCACCAACCCCGGTTGAACCAAGTGAACGCATGAAGAATACGAATACGAAGAAAATAAATACATAATACGAATATGACTTTCGATTTTTCATTGCAAAATGACATTTTCCAAGAACACTTGTTGAAAACCAGATACGCCGTGAAAGGGTTAAAGCTTATACGAACGGTAAAATAGATGACGATGTAAATAGCCAACTGCGTCACCGTAAAAGAGTAATACGACAGATTTACTAAAATATATATGGGATTTAAAAACATCGGAAAAGACAAATTATTTATCGTTCAATCCTGGAAAGTACAACTACCTATATAAGTGCGGAAACATGGGAGGTAAATAAACGAAAGAAAACGCAATAGATAACTCTAGAAATGGACTTCAGGAGTAGAACAATGGCATATCCAGGATAAACCAAATCCGCAACGAAAGAGTATGCTACTTAATGGCGGAGAAGAGAACGACGTTTGATAGGAAGACACTGTCAATGTGGTATGGACACCTGAAAAGAAAGGAAGAGATCAGATGGCTTAAACGGGTTGGTGGTGAAATCCCCACGGAAGAAGACGAGGACGATCAGCGAGAACTTGGAGGGAATAAACGACGGAAGGAATGATAGCGTCAGGACAACAAAATACTGATAAAATGAGTTGTATTAACTATTGCTGGGGTATAGAATATCGGCCCCGGTGGCGGCGGGGTAAAGTCCTCGCTTGCCAACCCGAGGGTCGCGGCTTCGAGTCCCGCCTGGATAAAATTCTTTTTGCCCAGGACATGGGTATTTGTGTCTCGTCTGTTGTTACTGTTATTCACCCGACGTAAATTGGCCCATTGTGCTGTATTCGGGGTAGTGAAGATAAATAAAAATAAATAGTCATTGGGGATCGGGTTGGTGTGGTGGCTAGACTACTGGCTAACCATACGGGCGGCCAGGGTTCAAATCCCAGCAAAGGAGGATGTTTTTCAGAGGAAACCCGCTCTCTACTTGAGTGTCTTGAAGAGGGCACTTCAAGTACAGTACTCCGTTTGTCGGATGAGACGTGAAACCGAGGTCCCCTTGGCACCTTTCGTTTACAGTAGGCTAATACCGACGCCGGGTTTCTATCCAGCCTTCCTCCCTTACCTATGCCCTATGGCGCAAACGACCTTAGGTGTCGGTCACCTCCCATAATATCCAATCCAGTAAAATAATTAATGTTTACCATTTTCTTATAAGAAATAAAGCCCGATTTAACAAGGTAAAAGTTGATACGTAAATATGGCTGAATTCTGACCGCTCGAAATTCTCTCCGATCACTCCAGTGAATTTCAACCTTTCCCTTGGTCCGTATCCCCTCCAACTCTCCCCCCAAAAACCTCGGCATTGACCTCCATCAAAAAATAGGGGCCAAGGAACGGCAAGGGAAGGGACTTATGGAGGGTTCAGGGTTTTTTTATTCCGAGTCCTTGGCGAACCCGCCCTCTAAATGGATAAGTCTGCTCAGCGTGGACGGGAGAGGCAAAGAGAAAGAGGGAAAAAAGAATCTTAATGTGATCATCCGCTCTTTAGCTTCCTCGGCACGTGCGAGCTTTCCAAGGATAAGGACCGTGTTGCCGTAGCAACGGGCGGAAGCTTCGAATGAGACGCCAGGAAATCTCCAACCGAAGGATGAGTGCAGTAAAAAAACGCGGTGTGATCCTCTAATTCCTAAACAGTTGGTGTGTGGTTGGATATTCGGGGAAAGCGACAAGCAGTCAAGGCTACTTCGCTTCCACTTGCCATCACTTCCTGCGAAAGTCGTAACACAAATGCCATACCCACACTGTGGGTGGAGTAAACATTAAAATATATCGTGGGGATTACACATACAGAACATATGTGGCGCAGCATTAAAGAAACTAGGCTTTTTTAAACGTATAACAGGAAGGTTTTCGGATGAAAAAGTCAAAGAGAGATACTACATCGCTCTGGTTAGGTCACATCTCGAATACGCCACAAGCATTTGGGACCCTGGTCAAACAGATTTAACCAAAAACATAAATAAAATACAAAGGGAAGCAGCGCGCTTCGTTAAAAACTGCTACAAGCGTACATAGAGTGTCTCACAACGGTTAGAGGAATTAAGGTAGTAGCCCCTAGAGACTCGGAGGCTACACACTAGACTTAGCTTGCTTGATAAATTCAGAACTGATATTTTTCAGAGCGACATAGAGAATATTATCATGACTCCTCACTACATCTCTAGGTCTGACAGACGCGATAAAATAAGAGAGATAGGTACAAGAACTCGTTCTTTCCGCGAACAATAAGCGACCACAATAAAAATTGAACTCCACTAAATACACTCCTATAATATAGGTCACCATTCCATCTCCAAAAACTTACACCTTTACACGGCTGGTGACCTAACAATCCCTGCCACATACCCATGTGGCGGCTCGCAGGGTATTATGTAGATGTAGATGTAAAATCATCAGATTCAATAAAATATCTTAGAAGTACCATAACTTCTGATATATGATGGGGAACACACATAAAAATCATAAGCGGCACAGCATTTACGACTAGGTTTTGTTTAGCGTATAGAAGGAAAGTTCTCAGATGAAAAAGTAAAAGACAGATGCTACTTCGCTCTGGTTAGGCCAAAACTCGAGTACGCCGCGAGCATTTGAAACCCTGGTCATAAAGATTTAACTAAAAAATTAATAAAATACAAAGAGAAGTAGCACGCTTCGTTGAAAATTACTACGAGCGAACATGTAGTGTTTCACAACTTTTAGAGGGATTAAGGTGAGAGCCCCTTGAGACTCAGAGGGTACTCGCGAGGCTTAGCTTGCTTGAGTAATTCAGAAGTTGCGTTTTTCAGAGCGACACAAAATATTATCATGACGTCTCACTACATCTCTAGGTCTGACAGAAGCGATAAAATAAGAGAGATTCACTCCTGAACAGATAGGTACAAAAAGTCGTTCTTTCCGCGCACAATAATTGACCACAATAAAAACTAAGCTACACTAAATACTCTCCCATAATACACGACATCATTTCACCTCACAAAAACTTACGTCTTTACATGGCTGGTGACCTAACACCCCCTACCTTAGCCCATGCGGCGGCTCGCAGGGTAGGAAGTAGGTATAGATTACGGACAAGTAGAGGCTGATCATTTGTCTATCAATCCTAACATTGGTTGACTGGAGCCCTCCATTCTTCCTTATCTAGCTAAGTCCTTCACCTCTTCGTAGGCCTTCCCATCTACTTCCCTTTTCATTTGGCCTAAGTACTTATGCTAAAAAATGTGTTAACTATGGAATACCACCAGTTGACTCAAAGCAGAGTTTTACTAAGTGTTTATGCCTTCACCTTCCTCTGGGGATAATTCTCTGTATTATTCCTTTAGTAATATTCTTCACATACCCCGTATGTCTCAGAATGTGTCCATTCCATCTGGTTCTTAGTACCCGTGCAGTGATTCAGGGGATATTTTCCTCTTCTCATCTTCTGTAAAATACTTCATTATATCCGTTAATTTGATCTTTAGCATTCTCTTCCTACACCACATTTTGAATATTTCTATTCTTTACTGATCTGTTTTTCTATTGGCCTACGAATGCTTTCGAACCATACATTGCCAAACTCCACAGAAAAATTTTCTCTCACTGTATCCTCGTTCGTACTCCTATCTTTATTGTGCACAGCAGTTGCCCTTTTGCCATGAGGGCTTATCTTATCATTGAAAATCTTAGCTTTCACTGGGGAGAGGCTGTTAGAGATATTGAGGAAGGGTAGATGGAAACCCGGCGCAGCAAATAACCTGCCCTGAAAGAAAAGCGCCAAGGGATCCACAGTTTAATGCCCGGTCTGCTGGATGGAGTACTATGCTGGAAGTACACGCCATTTAGCACGAAAGTTACATTGATTGGACTCCCAACCTTCTCTTCATCTGCATTCATTCACACGCTACTTTTTAATGCCCGAGGAAAAAAAATCGGACATGGGGACTATAACATTCTAAACCTCCTTAGTCTATATCACCGGTAAGGCAGAGGATGATTGGGAGGTGGTGTCGGAACGTCCTTAGTAATAAAATGTCACGGAATACAACACCATTTCGGGAAAAAATTTGCCTTAGCATTAACAAATTTCTAAACAATATTTCATTACTGAATAACGGTTTCTCGGGTCTTCCACCGGGTGAGCAGGTCCATGGGGCCCAACGTTTTGGAGAACGACTTGTCCTCCATCTTCAAGGGGTTCAACTTCCGAAAGCTTCGGAAGCTGAACCCCCTGAAGATGGAGGACAAGGCATTCTCCGAAACGTTGGGCCCCATGGACCTGATCACCCGGTGGAAGACCCGAGAAACTTAATGGTTGAAGGCTTAACTTTGTGGAATGTATCTACTGACATGACTAAAAAGAGAGAACTCTTAGTATTTTCCACACTTGAAACTTTAATTCCCGACCCAGGTTTCGACTGCCTTGCAATCATTTTCAAGGTACATATACATGGCATGTGACTTAATATATAGATCTGGGGAGGGGGGGTGGGGGAAGAAGTGGTTGATTGACGTCAGAGACGTGCGTCACGGTCAGTGGGAGGTGGTGGGGGGAAAGGTATGGGTAAAAGGGGAGAGTGGGAGGGAAAAACACATTCTTTAGGAGATTCACACTTATGTTCTTGGCAGCACTTAAAATTTCGAAATGTTCTAAGTAGTCCAATTTGGCTCCTTTCTTCTCAACATGTAGCACTTCCGGCGAAAAGTCACTTAAATGGTCCTCTTCGATTAAATGTTTAGCAAAGGCTGATGAGACATCTCCTTTACCCAACACGCTCTATGTTCTCGAGCCCTTACTGAGATGGCTCGACCACTTTGTCCAATGTATATCGATGCACAATTGGGAGTTGTACATTATAACATTAAGCATTGCATGCATAATTATAACATTAATGTACATTGCATGTACATTAAGCTTATATACACCACTTTTGTTCACAGGTGTCACTTCGTCCTTTGAGTTGAACAACAATTTGCCCAGAGTTTTTGGGGTGTAAAATGAAACATTGAACTTGTTCTTTGGGAATGCGTCAATTAATTTATAAGATATGTTCCCCAGAAAGGGAAGTTTACACCATCGTTTGAGTGGCTCGTCATATTTGTAAAAACTGAGTGAAGTGATTAATTTAATAGTTTCTTTCTTAGTTACACGTTTTTATATTTTGCCAATTAATTCTGTCTTATATCCATTATTGAAAGCGATCAATTTGATTATGTTCAACTCGGATTGGAAGTTGGGCTCGGATAATGGTATAGAAACAAGGCGGTGGATCATGGAATAAAAGCTAGAATGCTTGTGGGAATGGTGATGGCAAGAATCATTTGAAATAACTGCGTCAGTATATGTGGGTTTGCGGAAGATGGAGAATTCGTGGTAGCCATTCGTTATGTCTATTGCTAGATCAAGGAAATTAATCTTATTTCCTCCTGTTTCTACCGTGAACTTTATAGAATGGTGTAAGTTATTTAAAAAATTTAAAAACCTGTCTAGTTGACGAAGACTGCCAGTCCATACACACAGCACATCGTCGACATATCTTAACCAATAAAAAACGTTCTTGACAAGAATATTGTTCCCTCTAAATTGTTCATAAAAATGTCTGCTAACAATGGGGATAAAGGTGATCCCATAGCAAGGCCATGAGTTTGTTTATAAAACGTACCGTCAAACAGGAAATAATTTTGGCTTAAACATAATTGCAACAAGAGTTCTAATTCTAAGGTCAGTCGAGGATTTGGGTTTGTATCTTTAACTAGGGTTAAGGCCAAGGAAACTGCCTCCTGAGCCGGGGCAGACGTGAACAAGTTTTTTACGTCAAAAGAGATGAGCTTTGAGTTGGCGGGAGGTTTTAGTTGTGACAATTTCTGGGCAAGTTCGGTGGAGTTTTTTACTGTCCACTTAGGTTTAAAGTGGGAAAACTCGCGAAGGAGAGAGTTTAATTTTGAAGCAATGTTATGCGAGGGTGCAGAGAGGTGAGTAACAATTGGTCTAATGGGTGCTCCCTCTTTATGGGTTTTTGGTAGCCCATAGAGTCTCGGGGGCAATGGGTTCATATTAACAAATTTCCACTTCTGAGATGGACAAACAAGGGAAGAACACACAGATAAGGTATCTTTTAACTTCTTTTGAAAGCAAGCGGTCGGATCTTTTGATAAGACTACAAACTGATCGTCGCTTAAAAATGATAGTACTTTTTTAACATAATCACTCTTAGCTAAAACAACCATATTGTTCCCTTTGTCTGCCCTTTTGTCTGCCTTTGGTCAGAATCAAGTTACCACCGTTGAGAGAATCCTTTATCTGACGGATGGTTTGGGTGACTGGAAGGCTCCGATGCCGACGATCCTGATCACTGCTTGCGATGGTCGAGGAGATTCGTTCAGGTCCAAAATGTCTCCTGCCCGTTGACTCCTTGAGAAGAGCCGCGTCGCAATCCGCCGCCAAGTTGATCTGACGGGTGATTTGAGTGACTGGAAGGTTCCGATGCCGACGATCCTGATCACTGGTTGCGATGGCCGAGGAGATACGTTCAGCTACTAGATGTTTCCTGCCCGTTGACTCCTTGCGAAGAGCTGCGTCGTAGTCCGCCGCCAAGTTGATCGCCGTTTCGCGATGGAGGGGGGTGGTTGGGGCAAATTGGAAGCCCTTGTTGAGGAGCTACAACTCCCTAGGTGAGAACTGGTGGTCAGATAGATTTACCACTCTTGGATAAAAAGAGTGACCATTGGGTTCAGCTCTACCTGACGTTTAGTTGGTTGGCTGAGATGAGGTGAGGGGGGGTACCAGTTGCGTAGCGCGGAGTCTTTCTAATTTGCCACAGATAACGGAGAATTTTTTGCTGGCTATGTAACTAACTGAGGCTTTCACTTTCTCCACCATGTAACACGACTCAACCCACTGTATAGTGTTCACCAGTTCTAGGTGAAGAAAATTTTCGAAATTTTAAGTGCTGCCAAGAACATAAGTGAGAATCTCCTAAATGAATGTGTTTTTCCCTCCCACTCTCCCCTATTATCCATACCTTTCCCCCCACCACCTCCCACTGACCGTGACGCACGTCTCTGACGTCAATCAACCACTTCTTCCCCCACCCCCCCTCCCCAGATCTATATATTAAGTCGCATGCCATGTATATGTACCTTGAAAATGATTGCAAGGCAGTCGAAACCTTGGTCGGGAATTAAAGTTTCAAGTGTGGAAAATACTAAGAGTTCTCTCTTTTTAGTCATGTCACCCGAGAAACCTTTATCCAGCAGATACGCCGGGAAAATCTGAGATCCTTCAATTTTTCTTTACACTTAATAAATTCAGTTTTACACAAATTTGTGTATTATTACACAAATTAGTGAATTAGTGATAATGATGCTCAGATTTCTCGAGAACACGGAAACGGAATCAGGGTTGGGGTTATTTTTCTATCCTTTGTTGAAGCATTCGAGCATCCATTCTATCCATTCATCACTTTGCGCGACGTAATTTTCAATTCACATCAAAGAAAGCATCAGATAGCCATTAATTACCTTGAATAAACGACGAGTTGGAGTTACTAAATGAATAGCATGCTCCTCAACTGGCAAACATGCACGCCTAAAATTCGGAACGCTTTAGTTAGTATGCTCGCTTGGAGCGTAAATATACATTGTTGAAGTTCAAAAAAAAATGTGGGAATTTCCTTCCGCCCACTCTTGCCAATTTGCTTATTTTTACATGTGGATAATTTATCTATTATTTTCAGATCTTCTTCAGTTCTTAGTGCGAACGTAATGATTTGAGTGTTACGACATCAACCACCTCCACCACACAATATATTCTCCGCATATTTGTATTTCTTCTTCATGTAATTCATTATCAACAAGATATATCCATTAATTTTGGTAGTATAGGGGTTTATACAGCTACTCACTGATTGGTACAGTTACACCCACGGCTATTTCTAACGTGGCAGTATGATAGTAAAATACATTTGTAATTGTCTTGATGAATATGATTTCAAAGCCTTTAATGTAATTTTCAGCATGTAACCAGTATTATAAAACAATTTCCAAAACAGTGAAATAATTGGCACATTTCACTTCTTATATAATAATTATTTAGTTAACACAAATGATAGGGATCCCTAGGGAATGGAAAGAAGCCAAGAGAAGGTCCAAAGAAAACAGTTTGGTACGTTTTGGGAGGACAAAATTGAAGTGACAACGTAACCAGTATGTTAGAGGCATTGTGTTGGAGTCCACTAAAAAAATAGAAGGAAAGTTAATAGAACGTTGGGGACGTGTAGGCACCCCAAAAAACATCTAGATTGGGCAAAGCAGGAGAACAGGCTAGGGTCACCATATTGTGAGTGGAAAAAAATAACCACCGGCTAAAGTTTAAATTAAAGCAGCAGAAACCAAATACTGAGAAGTACTCATTCTTGAATCACACCGAGATAGGAATGAATAACTAACCAGATGCAAAAGCCATTAAACCACTACTTGAGAGTACTTCTTGAAATAAAACGTTATTTACAAAATGAAAAGGTGAAGATCCTAAGGTAGTATTTTTGCTCCTTTCCTTTAAACTAAACGCAACCGATAGTGCTACTTTGACACCGAACCGAATGTAGGCTAGCAATGTATATGTAAATAAATATATTTAATGTTGGAAAATAAGGTAGAATCCTTTAATTTCATTGAAATATCATTCATTGCCCAGATTTTATATTCCGTGACCCCAGCTTCATGATGATATTAACTTAGATACGTAATGAGATCACGGTTTACAATTAATGCATACGTGAGACATCAAAATTAACCCCAGAATTCTTTGAGAGTATTTGGATTCCATTCGTCGAATGGTTTACAAAAAAGCATGCTGATTGGAAAAGCATAAAAGATGGTGAAGAAAATATTTCCTCGAAAGTGCACTGAGCTAATAATTATTCGCAAATTTTGGGAATAATTTAAAAATATAAACTCTGGAGAAAAAATATTCCTGCGGTAAAAAGAGCGTCTTAAAATGCATGTACTCATTATTTGACTGCAGAGGGACTGGTAGGAGGAAAATATCAACAGAAATTGAAACAGCCGGCTGACTCTCTGCCAGAGGAGAAACTCAAAGCTCAAATAGAAAAATTACGATGAAAATTGGGAACGAATAAGCGGTGTTCATTGCCTTTTTGTGTATACCGTGCTTGACAGTCACTCAGGAAAATCAAACTCAAATATAGAACAACCTTCACACATTCCAGTTTAGCAGAGACTGTGAGATGCAAATAAAAAAGCCTATAGTCACACGTTTACAGTACACAAGAATTATTCTATGCAAAGCGTAACATGACACGCATGGAATTGAGTCAGGCCAGTCTTTAACATTCCTCTGGGCAAGAAATTCAATAGGAAACTCCACAAATTCTTGCTTCTTTCTTGCATCTAAGGCAGATATACCTATTTCTTTCGCAGGTCCAATACTTTTGGATCCAACATGAGCGCATGGTTTCCAACAAATCTTCAGTTAAGGTCATTTTTTCATGACTAACATGGAAAAATGATAGTACACAATTGGTGGACACATTATTGCGAGTTCCTAGATTTAGTTTATACATCGGTAAAGTCGGTAAAAAATAGAACAATGATCAAAACATTTTGATTTATCTTTATACTAGCTTTAAATTCATAAAGTTCTTGATATATCGGCAAACTCAGTGTTTTCCTGCGTACGAAGACTACAGGCCAATTACTTGTGATGCTCACATACTTCAATTCCTTCACCACACAGGAGAGATTTGTTGAAACTAAGATTGAAAATAAACACCAGTACTCGAAAGTCGAGCATAAGGGATTTATATTTCCGTTTGGTTATGCCATAATGTTTGCGATAATGTGGCATTTCATTTTAGCATGATTAATGCTCACACGTATTTTAAGTGCGTTAATTTAATTAAGTTAAAGTATTTAATTTATAAAAATTCAGTTAATCAATGCATTTATAGCTTATAATTCGCAATTAGTGCAAAAATGTCTATTATAGTCATTATAGTTGTAATTTACCCGGCTTCCCTACAATTGGGGTGCAAATACGTTTAAACAGCAATAAGTCATAAGTAATTGACTACAAATTTTGACTGGTCCCTCAGAATATCTTGAGCAAAATTTTAAAGTTATACATGTTGTCTTTCCATGTATGCGGCATGTTTTCACGCCGGTTCCGTCTAGTAATATTACTAGACTCTACCAGGGCTGTTTATATTCTGTACATCTCATAGGTATTGGGCCTCATTATCTATTTTCACACCCCTCTAAATACTGGTTGGGATACGTGATTTTCCTATCACTTGTAAATCAAAAAGGCCTCCGGTGATTATGAATTAGCAATTACATGGAATTTTTAAACTTGTAGGGGTTTTTTTAAGCTCACGTCGTGCTTCCAAAAACACTGCTCACTTCCCCTTGTGTTCTTAGATGACTGCACCAAGCTACTGCACATAATTGTACTTCGCATATCCTTATCTTTTATTAATATTATCATGTTTGTTGTGGGCAATTTATTTCACAATAAAAGGAAGAAGACACTGAACCCAAAATTGATCATGTCCTTTTTGTGGTTGTTTTTATTTTATTTTGAGAAAATTAATTCGGTATCACAAAGGTTCACTGGTTTGGCAATAATCTGATACATTACACGATATTTTTCTCATATTTTTAATAATTTGACAAATTAATTCAGAAAGATAGAATTGAATGCACATCTCTTTTCTTCGTTAATTCATAATTGAAATTACAAAAACTGGATCAGTGATAAAAATTTTCACAAATACACACGCGAAGAATGATGAATCCTCAAATATTCTGGCGGTTCAAATTATAATCCTATGAAAAAACTTTCGAAATGATTTTCAACCCGCAAGTTAAGGTTACTCTGATGCAAATACCACACTTCCGGCTACCATGTTGGAACCAAAAGATCGCAATTCCAATTATAGTAATGGATTGCCCAGCTGTTAGTTGCTACGTCTCCCTTAAAATGCATTTACGAAGGTTTCAAATATTGATCTTGGTTCAATAGAATACTGCGTGCGATTTTCATCAAGAGGTAGCAGCTGCACTAAACACCTAGTATGTAATGCACACAGAGTAATTGCTGCTTATGAAATGGGTGTTGCGGAAAACTTTCAAGTGATTATTACGCAGCACTTTGGTATATGAGAAAAAGCCTTGGGGGCGTTCGACATGAAGGCTAGGAGCGAAACGGAGGCAGGTAATATGGGATATGAAGCAAAACTCTTGAGATAAGAATACATTTAAGGAAGATTACTGATAAACAAAGGGAAGAAATAAAGACATCAATTGGTAAATAAAATAAGGAAAATAACATTTTTTTTTGTTTTTAAATTAAAGCTGATATATTTTAAATGTTTGATCGCATAGAACTACTGAAGATGAGTGAGATAAAATTATTAATAAAAATTCTTTATTTCATATCAATATGCAGCCGCATAATGCTACCATGCGATAAGCTTAAAATGCAGGTTTGAAATATTTATTTTTCACGTTTTCATCAGTCGTTCAATCTTAAGATAGGTTGACTGCATCGCTCCGCCCTACCCTATCTTAAGCTAGGTCTCTTAATTCCAGGTAGCTCTTCCTATGTTCATTGGTTATTCAATCCTAATATTGGTTGACCTCCATCTCTCCACCCTTCCTTATCTAAGGATAGTTCCCTTACTTCCTGGTATATCTTCCTATGTACTTTCCTTTTTATTTGGTCCATGAACTTATTCCTGGGTCTTCCTCTGGGGGCTTTTCCCTCAATTTTTCCTTCAGATTTTCTTCACAAAACTTTTTCACGAGAACAAACAAATGTGATAAGGTTTAAGGTGTAGGGATGAATTTGAGAAAATGCAATCGGTACCCACTCAACAGCCAAGAAATGTTTCAAGTGCGTATTTTATTTAATGTATGCCCGTCATTCCTTCATCAAACCAATTTCGAAAACTGTTTTTTGAATTTTGAACAAAATTGTTACTTCGGGGTACAACCGTTTTCTGGCTGCAAATGCGATACTTTTTTTCGAAATAATGATACAATAATAGCACACAGGTTTTATGTACAAAAGGACGTTTTTTCATAGCCTATAGTCATCCCAAGTGTTCAGTACTACTCATTATATAGGGAAAATCATTTCGATAGTTTTTTCCCACGATTATAGTTTGAACCGCCAGAATATTTTAGTATTTATCATTCTTCGCGTGTGTATTTGTGAAAATTTTTATCCCGACGAAACATCTATCAAATTCTAATGCGGAGCGTATTTTTTCCATTGTAAAATATTCACCAAGAATCACCAATTACGAGACTTACAACTTATGCAAATTTTAAAACACGTCAACAAACAAAGCATAAATATCCTTCTAAACATCAAATTAAAATACATCGTTCTCAACTGGTGCTCGGGAGATTTTTCTAAGCAAAGAACGCTTTTTACATGGAGATGCATTAACATTGATCATTTCATCCAAATCTACATAATACCCTGCGAGCAGCCGCAAGGGACGTGTGGCAGGGGGTGTTAGATCACCAGCAGTGCAAAGGTATAAGTTTTTGGAGATGAAATGCTAACATGTATTGTAGGAGTGACTCAATTTTTATTGTGGTCGTTTATTGTCCGCGGAAAGAACGAGTTTTTGTACCTATCTGCTCGGCAGTGTATTTCTCTTATTTTATCAAATCTGTCATACCTAGAGATGTAGAGAGGAGTCATGATAATATTCTCTAGGTTGCTCTGAAAAATATCAGTTCTGAATTTATCAAATAACCTAAGCCTAGCGTGTAGCCTTAGAGTATCTAGGGGCTCCCATCTTAATCCCTCTAAAAGTTCTGAGTCACTATATGCACGCTCGTAGCAGTTTTTAACGAAACGCGCTGCTTACCTTTGTATTTTTAAAATGTTTTTGGTTACATCTAATTGACCAGGGTCCCAAATTCTCGCGGCATAGTCCAGGTGTAGCCTAACCACGGCAAAGTAGTATCTCTGTCTTTTTCTTCCGAGGACCTTCACTGATCATTGATAATAAAACAAGCCCGTCGAAGGTAATAATGTGTTAGGTTAAAGAATCCTGTACGGAATAACAGACGAAATCATTGTATATTCGGATAATTAGATTTTCAATATACGTGCGAGTCGTTATAAAATACGACTGATAGGATTATGTTGAGGCAGAAGATATGAGTTTTATGATAACGGCTTGTAATATAGGGAGTTTTATACTTTTCTATGACAAAATATGATCCAAGAATCATCAATTTGGACACATTTTGAGAATTATAAAATATATCTAAAATAATCAATATCATCTTCCAACTTAGGTCATTTTCTATAGAAAACCTCAGGTTACTTTCTATAGACAACATCACGTTATTTTCTATAGACAATATTAAAAATTATTGCTAAATATTGAAGCACAAAATGAAGTGTATAATGTACAATTTGTAAATTTGTTTGTGAGTTAATAGTCTGGTTCATGACAATTGGTAATTAATGTTTTTTTCTTGCTTTTTGCCTTCCCCTTGCCTTTTTCTTGTAATGAACACATGATTAAAAAAAAAACTGTTTCTGGAACTTTATAAAAATCAATGTCGTAATGCCACTTCTTTTGGCCGCAGCCAGATGTTTTTTTTCGTTAAGACAACTTTACACGATAGTAACTCCAACACTGGTTGTTTACCACAGGGGTGCCTATATTCCACCAAATGTAAATTTATTGTCAAAGTTATTATTTGAAAAATTTAGTGGAATACGTATTATCTATATCTCTAAATATATATTAAATCAAATTACATAATTGGTTTAATAATTATTCAATGCTATTTTTATGAAAAATGGCGGTTAAGAGGTGAGGTCGTTTGACAGATGTTCAGTTTCTTGGAGTACATATTCTGCAAATGAGCGGACGCCTGATTTGAAAAAAAAAATGGTAAAATTCTTGATGCAACGTTTTCGTTAAAACCTATACAGGTGGCGTTTATATCATCATAATTTAGTTGCTCTTGGGAAATTTCAATATACATTAATTTGCTGAACAAATAACGTGAAACCTGAACTAACCATCGACGGTTCTGCTGATAAAAGGTCGTTGAAAGGTCGCTTCGTAGGTGTGATCGTTAAGAGGAGTTTCTCTGTATTTCGTGATAATTTGATTCTTTAAGTACAGATTTTCCAGATACGTGAAGCTATGCGTTTCACGCTATCATTATGCTAGCTAACCAAAATCAAGTTACCAAACAGAGTGAAAAGACATGTAATTACGCAATTTACTCAATGCATGATTTCTGCGAGGATGAGATGAGTCGGCACGAAAGACAAAGGGAAGAGCTTATCTTCTCTTCTTACCCTCCCACCTCATCTCAAGCTCTTCTTCCCTCCTCTAATCACTCAATCGTAAAGGACAAAAGTTCACGCAGGGGAAGGTCGAAGTTCACTTGTCCTTAAAAGGGAGTGGACAAAAGGGGGGATGGACACCTGACACCCGGTGTCTGGCAGGTCTCTTGGAAAAGGATAAAGGGGCTAGCAGAGAGAGGGAAGAGGGAGTGAAAAATTAATCCAGGAGTTACACTATGAGGAGAGAAATTGGAGCAAGTTGATTCCTACACTTACCTCGAAGGCACTATCAGTTGGGACTGAAGGCCGACCGCATGAAAAGATTAGCCCAAGCTTAAGAAGAGTTCATCATTAAAAGGCGATGACTGTGTTCAAAGAAGATTGGAATCCGAGGACGTAGCATGCAAAACATTTCGCGAGGAGCGTCTATGGTTCGGAAGCATGGAACATTGAGAAAATAGAATATTAAAAAAACACGAAGTTTTCGAAACCTGGTGCTCAACGAGAATGCTGAAGATAAAGCGGACGGAAAAAAGAATAATTTGTGAATCTCACAGAAGAGATGACGAGGAAAGAACCATGTGGAGCACATTATTGAAATGAAGATCCAGATGGATTGGGCATACCCTGAGGAACAATGAATTTGGGAAGAATATGATAGACCAAATTTAGGAGAAAGTAATAAAAAGAACCATCAGGGAGTAAGGAAACCAGGATAAAATAGTGAGGGATGGAGGACTGAAGTCTAAAAATCTTAAGATTGAACATTGAACAATGAAGAGGGGTAGAAAAGTAATGGTTCGTGAGTGATTAAAATAGTCGCTGAGGGTTACGGGATGGGGTGGAAAGAAACAAAGTCAAATAGATAGGGTCACAAGAGAGGAAAGTAGATATATATTTAAGAGACCACAATAGTTATCTATGAGACTTAAAATTACGTTATATGATTGGTTGACTTGCTGCCTAATGCTTGTTTCTTAATTTGCAACGGAGTACTAACATCACGAGTCAGATGCCTCTAGAATGGACCATGTGTTTTATTACATGCATACAGTTGCAGAGTGCATAAAAGGGGCTGTATATTACTTCTGAAAACAGCTGATTCGTTACATTGCCACCTCATGCTTGTTTTTTAATTTGCAACGCAGAACTAATATTACGTTTCGAATGCCTCTTGAATGGATCATATGCCTCTCTACTTGTATACAGTTGAAGAATGCATGATTTCGGCTGTTTATGTCTTCTGAAAACGGTTCCACAGATGTCAACGCCCTGTTATTCAACGATTCTGATTTTCTACTTAATCAAATATCTAAACTCAGGCCTCTAGGATAAGAATACTTATTTTAAATAAGTTCAATAACGTTTTTCTTATTACTTTCTTCTTTCCTAAAAATTATTTCGACTGCGGAAGAAACGTAAATATTTCGAAATTCCAGTGATAGCCATTACGCGTACGACACATAGTTCTTAAAAATTATTGCATTCATTGTAATTAGAAATCCTTTTCTCTCATGCAGAAATGTCATTTTCTCTACATTTTTTTGACAAGAGAATGACAATATCCTACCGAGTTATCCAGAAAAAAAGCCGAAGAATTCAGGCGCTGAATATTCGCTTTTACATATTTAAATGTAGAGGATGAATCAAACGATGCATTTTAAAATTACCGTAATATACAACGATATAATTGACTAAATAGCATAAATGCGTAAAATCAATGCTCATGTATCCTATTCCATGAACCAATAGTCTCTGCACGCACATGCCCGGAAATATTTTATCATGACCTCAGATATTTACGCGTAAGATAGGTATAAAAGTTGCCTGCGAACTTTAAACGGCCAGGAAAATTGACCAGGCGACCCAGAAAGTAAGGAAACCCGAACATCATTCAAGGGTTATTAGGAACGCATCCGGTAGTTTCGTGATCGGAAACTTGGATAATTTTCTAAATTACTTGGCCAAGGAAGGGACGGCCGAGGAAGTTCTTAGCAACAGGTTCCCTGGCGACGCTGGCCTAAATGAATACACGGACGGAAACATGACTACCGAGAAAGGTTTCTTTCATTCAAAGACACGAACATGTAATTCCAAGAAGGAAACCAAGTTAAATAAGGACAAAATGGACGGTGAAGGAAAAGAGAAAGAGACATCTGAATGCGATTCATTTATTTAATTGGAGCTTTTAGTTTGGGAACCAGTAATCCCTCTTCTTGGGATTCGCGGAAGAATTCTCATCTTCATCCTAACCAAGTTGTTTGGACTAATTCAGATAAATGGATATTTTCTTGGAGTCTTTTCAAAAGAGCTATTCATGATTGATTGGATTCATATGAAGGCATTTAATTAAGCTAGTTGTTTCACAGAAAATGAAAACCAAATTCGTCATCGCCTCCGCTACTCCCCGAAAATATCTTGTTGACTACCCTAATATTATTATTCATTGTCGTTACGTATCCTTGTGTCAAAGAGCTAATAGTTTGAGGGTATTTTCCACGATTGCAATTATGGAAACTCCTAAAAAATCTTGCGATAAACCCCCTCCATTTATAGAGGAATAAACAGAGTTTTATTTTCCACAGAGGACGAAGGGCGGTTCCACATCCTAAAATTCTTAAACGCTTCTACGTGGTCTCCCCATGACCGCAAGAGTAGATGTACGAAAAAATAGTTCCATCTCCTCCTATACTACAGAAAATAATGGCGCTTTTAATTAAATATTGCCTAAACTAATTATTAATATCACTAGGTCATGTCACACCGAGTCAAATATGTGACATTAGCAAAATAATACATCTCAATTTTATTTCGTCGATTAAATTTTGCAAGCTGCTCCGAAAACTCTCGTAATAACATGCTTTGCTTAAGTAGGAATAATTCAAAATGTGAATCTTTTATCATTTCCACTGCTCCTATTTTGTATGTTTACCAACATATCAAAAAATGCACTAAGTTAAATGTACTCCAAAATTTTTTCTTCGACCCGCTTGGAAAAATTATTAGAATGAGCACACTCAACGACCGACGGTTTTCGCTTCTGACACATAAGTCTTAAGTTTTTGGAATGAATGGATGTATAAATTGATTTGTGAGCTGGAATCAATGAATTTTGAGTTTAATTATCGCAGTAATTGGCCAATAGCTCGCAATGAAAGGTGGCGATTAGCTCATAGTTTCTTAAAGTAAATGTCTAAATGGAGTTTCTCCTTCACATAAACCGTTTTACGCGGGATTGACGTGTATATATTAGACACATTACACTTACAACAAATAGCAATTAGAGAATTACACTTTTCCGTGTGCTTTCACTAATTCCACATTTGAACACCACCAAACTTCAAATTCAATATCCGAGACAGAGAGAGAGAGAGCGGGGAAATAAATTTTACTGCTTTTTTCACATAGAAAAAGTGTAAAAGCATAATGAATTTCATGAAATGTGTGCTCTTGTGCTGCAGCCAACTGAAGGGTGTTTTACCTTGACTGTGTGAGTAAAAATAATACGTAAGCCCAACTTTTTGCTTAACTATCTTAAAATTTATCCTGCTTTAGCTGATAGCATGCCTTAGTTTTTTAAACTAGAACTGAGGTTCAAAATTTCACGGATTTTCGTTTTTCCATGGATATTTCTTTAAAGAACATTTTATTACATCCATCTGCACCTGGCTTTTTTTTACATCCGCAGCGCCGTTTCCAAGGAATTACCGCACTTCATCTTCAACTCAATTAACCAATGACTCAAAAATCAGGGGCCAATTTTCAAGGGCTCAATTTTATTTTTTAAATCAATTTCCAGGGAGTTTTAGCTTCGCAAACACAATATAAAAATAGTCGTTTTGAAAGTTCCTTTCCTCTATTATTTTGTCTTGGGATGCTCCCTACGAGACAACTATTTATTTATAAAGAGTTTTACGTCATTAATACGTAAGAAGTGTTAATATTGGGTTACTATAGTAGAATTCTTCTCCCTACACCCTAGGTAAAGCACGAATTTCCTTACCCAAGCCAAGCCTGACTAGTACCTTCCGTTAGTTATTTTTATAAATTTTATTAGAAAACAAGTATTTTTCCCATTTGATCACCCTGCAATTTCATGATTATTTGCGAAAAAGTTGCAAAAAAAGTAGCATTTAGTTTTTCATACAATATAGGAGACATAGTTTTTCTACATGTTTCCATAGTTACGAATGAAACGAAATTCATATCCTTTCATGGTGGAACCACACTGAGGGAGAGGAGAATGCCGAGAGATAGCAAAGGCGAAAAGCGGAAAGGAAAGGCAGTAATTGGGAGGGCGTGGAGGAATTGAGGAAGAGGAACGGCGAAGCTGACTGCCGGGACTTTGAAGGGCCGTCTGACGACGCTCGCCAACTTGGATAAGGACGTGAAAGGCGACGAAGGCAGAGCCGCGTTTAACGAGGGCGAGCAGCGGCGGAATGAAGAAAAGTGATGGAATGGACTGTACAAGGGACTCGTGCGCTATTGGCGTTGTCTACGGTCGGATAATTGGTGATAAGTGCCTTTCCCCTTAAAAACCCTGCCCTCCATCCTCCCCTGCGCTCCGTCAAACCTCCTTCAACTGATGCTTCCCCGTAACTCCACCACTGATTTCCCGTTCCGCTTCATATCCTCTCGACGAGTGAAAGTCCATCGTTCTTCATCTTTCGCAACTCTGACACTCACTTGTTATATTAAAGTTTTTCCACTCGGTTCCTGCACGCGTTCCGGCCCCAAAAAAAAGTGATTGAAACAGACAGAAGCGTTCTGGAACGAAAGGCTTCGGTTATCAAAGAAGTTGAAAGATGAGCAAAAAGGTTGTTACCGCATTCCTCACCCAATACTTCATCAAGAGAACTAAAATGAATCAAGGATTTACCAAGCGAGTACCAGACAGGTCCTCGTATACGAAATAGAAAGAGAGAATTTAGCACGAAATTATCCGCGAGGTAAGAAAAGGAGCTTCTGATGGCAAGTTAGACATCATCTAAAATTTAAACATAATTGTCATTTCCACTCTTCTTGAATTAAAAAGATAAATGCCACTTCAAAAATTTTTGTCTCTCAACTTTTATACGCCAGGAGCTTCTAAAAACCTGCATAGAATCAAGGATAGATGTGGGGATATGCATACTAAATAACACTTTATCACAGTAATTTATTCTGTAAAAGATATTAGCAAATTCTTAAGTTAAACAAACATTCTTAAAGATTGCTTATATGATATTTTGTTTGCGAAAAACGGTTGGAAGATGGATGAAAGATAAGCAAATGTATTCCACTATAATGATGCTGAAATGCAGGGCAACTTAAGCTATTTCTGATGCCTGATCTTTACATGCATCGAAATAAATGGCTATGTATTGATTGGAGCAAGCGGTGCCTTGTATCCTCAAAACTAATTGCCACTAAGGCCAGAGGGTAACTCTAATTTTTCGCAAGGGTGAGTTTCGTTTCTGTCTAGCTAAATGCAGTGAAAGTTGGCGTAGAAAAACTAAAGGGAGCCCAACAGTAATCCGAAAATAGTTATGATGGCGCCGGAAAATTCATAGTGCATTGCAAAAATATGTATATTGAGAAGAATAATCAATTAAATAAATTAAAAATTATTACAGGCTTTTTCCAACTTTCTGGTTTTCGGGCAATTTAATAATCACGAGTACTCTGAATTGATTGATGTATCCTCTATTAAAAGGGAAATGAGAGGATTTTGCTCATATCCTGGGCGTGATGTTTCATGTTTTATTACCCCACTGAACTTCAAGGAGTGTCCTCCAATTACTGGAATACATGTCCGCGGTGGTCAAGTGTCAATCATTGCACTGAAACTGAAGAGGGATATTTTTCCCCGTCCTCTCCATGAGGAAGTAGTGACTCCATGAGGAAGTAGTTGATTTAACATGAAAAGTTTTTATTTTTATTTTAGGCAACAGTTGTCAATCCTTTTTCCTGTAGAATACCAATTGACTTCTCTTAGTTGTTTAGATGAAAAGATACAGAGAAGAAAATGAGAAATATTAAAATAAATTTTATTTACTAAATGACTTGAATACAAGTTTGTTGTGAAAATCTTCTAAATAACTTCATTTTTTCAAACAGAACCTATAGACTATAATACACCTTAAATCTAATTCTCTTTACTTGAATCTATGGTGAAACGCATAATTTATAACAAATAAGATAAACGATATTTCCACTGGGTAAACTTAGGGAACGTTCAATAAATAGCAGAAAGTTTCATAATGAAAAAATGGCGGTATCCCCGCGTAATTGGGTCATAATTCTCATGACAAGATGCTACGCCTCGCAGAACGCTCCAGTAAAATGTTCAAGTGCCATTATTAACCACTTTTCAAAGAGAATAATGATTTTTTCCTCTAAAATGACATTAGAGGGAGAGACAGAGGACCTAAGGCGGCTTTAATTCTCTTTTTCAATATACGGCTTCTGAAATTGAATTTTGGTCGCACCGCACACTCGGCTGCAAAACCCGTGGAAATCATTCTGAAATGGTAACACTACAGAGCTAAGAATTCAGAAAATTATGCCAAATAATCACGAAACAATTCTGAAAATAAAGACTAAATTGGAGCTATTCTGATTGCATTACCCAAAGCTCGTAGAATTTCGAAATATTCTGCCTCCTTGCCTCTACACATCTCATCTTTAAGGATAAAATTAAAGTATTTGGGCTCAAAGATTTGCTTGCGAGGACTTTTGAGACCATTAGCTTAAAAAAAAATTTTATATTTTAAGATGTTCAGTATAGACGGCACATTTTTCGTTGTCTATATCAAGTAAAATTTGGCTATTTACCGTAGCCATTAAAGCAACTAGAGCGTTTTGAAAGAAATTCACTAAGTTACGATTCATTATCACTTTATTGAAATGGAGAAAACAATGCTTTGAAAGCTATTTAACTTTACGAAAAGTTTACTAAAACATTTTACATTTAACAATGACATTTTTTATAATCTTTGAAATATGCGCAATAGGCGATTGCTTAATCTTATAAGCTCCTTCAGTTAAAAACTGTAAAAAGTGCACTGCAAGAAGATTTTCACAACAATTACATTTTCATGCTAAATATTTAGCAATTTTACTGCCAAGAAATGGAATATTTCAACCGTTGCACTTACTTATATCAACCTCAACATGTCATGTGCCATGTTGAGTGTCAACCTCAACATGACAGGTGACATGTTTTAAGTTTTTCCTGGTTATTTGTACTTTTTTCAAATTTCATTAGAATAACCAATATGCAACGACCTCAAGGATCAACTCTAAGAGAAGGATTTATATCGGGAATCATACATATATATTTTCTTATAATCAAAATGACTACACTTAAACAACATAAAGTATGATATAAGATTTAAATACCAGTACTAAACACCCATTTCAACAACCTGAAATTGATCGGCAACTCAATAGGCAAAAGATAATGTGATCATCCTACATGGAAACAGTTTGATGGGACAAAACCAAAGTATTTCGAGAAATTTCTTTTCACATCTCCAACTTCCGGAGATCATCTCTAATTCATCCCTAATGAACTGCTCTACGGATATGAAGACATATAAACGGAAAAAAATATATTTTGGAAGTTGAGAATGCCTTCCGAAGACTGCATACATAAAAGCAACTACAGATTTTCATCATTAAATATGCTTTCATTGTTGAAATGCTTAAACTATTGGTGATCCATATTATAAAAACTACATTTATTATTTGAGGAATATAAAACCAATTCCAGTCACAGCAGGCTGCTTCAGCGCCATCTACATTTTATTAACGCATTCGGCTTTCAATAACTGCAGTGATTACGCAAGAACTAGAAAATTAAGTCAGAAAGGTACTTAAATATTACTATCATTCAGTTTTTTGCGAGCATTCACTTTTAACAAAGAGTTTCTTCAAAGACGGAATAATTACAGTCAGAAAACTATTCCATTGTTTCACCAGTTTTCTCTTGTCGCTTTTAATTAAAGTCGCTTGAGCGAGAGTTTACCCTAGCCAGTAATTACTCGTAGGCAATATGTATTATTTTATTTTTATACTGTCATCTACCGGATACATGAAGTACCTAAATGTTATTATATAAATGACGCAAAATATTGTTTTTGTGTCATTAAAATACTCAGTCATTAATTGAATATGCGTACATAAATCTTCAACTAAATGATTTTTTTCAAGCCGTAAGCTGAAAACGCTTTCACAACCAACGCTATTGCGCTTTTGTGAAAATATATTTTGAAATGTAGTCCAATGTGATATATTTTACTTCACGTAGAGGCCTAATGAATTGAATTTTAAGAAATGATACCTCGCCCAAACTACGTAAATGCCATACAATTTTGAGGTCAGTCCGAGAAAAAATAGCAAGGCCAAGGAACTGGGGGATAAATTTGTTGTTCATATGGAAAAAAGAATGTTTAGTCGCTATTAGCCAGAATCCATATTGATAGACATCAGAGAAATGATGAATACATTAATATAGATTGTAGCGAGGCATGGGGCAGATACGTAGACCTCATTAAATCAAGACGAGAATAAGCTGCAGACTTTCGAGGTATGTGTGCGGAGGAGGATGTGTAGCGGAGAACTGTAGTGGATGGCAAGGAGAGGATAGGAAATTATTCTAGGTGGAGGCGGGGTAAGTGGCTCGAAGAAGGAAAAACCGGGCAATGAGTAGATAAAGGCTATGATAGAGGGAAGAATGTAGGGCAAGCGGTCAAGATGGAGAAAGAATAATATTATATAGAAGGGATGAAGAACGGTAGGACTTACGCTGAGATGAAAAGGAAATATTATACGTGAGGAAATTCCAGGGTTTGAAAATATTCGGAGGAATTTTCTAACTTCTATTTTAAGCTACCTTTTTGGGTAGATTAATGAGAAAGAATAATATGCAAGCAATTGCGGTGAAAAACGGGCTTCATATCAAATCCTGCCTTTTGTACTTCGGTAAATGCACCCCGGACACTGTGAAACTGGCCGTCCTTATCACTGGTGTGCTCGGTGGAGTTTAGGGACTCGGTAGCGTAATTGGCTGTATCACTCAGCGCGAAATCGAGGTATTCGGGTTTGAGTCCCAGTCAAGACAAATGATTTTTCATCGGTGGACCTTAGCAACAAAACAATTAAATGCTGATTCAGAATATTAGCGCTATGAATGTTTGAAAAAAATGAAAAATTTGGATATAAATGGAAGTGTAAGAATAGAAGATTTAATTATTGTTTGTTCCAAAAAAATTGCGGTTTGTTCATTTGAATGAATATAAGTCGGAATTTTGTTTACATGATATATTATTTGTTAACATTATATGTCTTGCACGGGAAATATACACCAGTCATTAATGTATGTTGACAGACTGCACTTGAAAACATACAGCTAGATTTTGGAAAACCTCTATCAAGTATTTTCACGAAAATACATTCATAATCAAAACCACATTCAATTACTATCTAAAAATGTCTTCTTATTTCGACTACTCAACTATTAAAGATGATAATTTGATGGTATTTTGATCAATTAAAGATAAAACATTCAAGAAGTCTTTGCCGACATTCTATCAAATTTCAACTGACATCTTAAGGATTAGACTGATTAAAGGTAGTTTGATTGAAATATCATTTTGCCTAGATATCGATAAATTTGGCCTAATTTTAAAGAAAAATATCCCATCTTCCAATCCAGATACCACAATCTCAGCCCCTTACCGAACTACTTTCCGTGATTTTTACAAAAATTCCCTACCCTTTTACATGGGGAACCGTACATGCACGCACTCCAGAGTGATCTTATTTAAAAAAATGAGGAATTTTGAACACCTAGATATCGTCAAAAAATTAACAGTGTGGAGTTTGTACGTAAATAAATCATATGGTCAGCGATTTATATTTTCAGGATCACAAAAAAACCTTTACTTAGAATTTCAGTCATATTATTGCACCATTAAAATGCATTGTTTAAATATGCTTTCTACAGTTGCTGCAACTAAAACGTTAGAAAAGGGTGTTCATTATGACGAGGGGTCTATCTCGCTCTAACTACGTTAACACCAGTTGAATTGACATCTAAATTTAAATACATAACATCGATCAATATACCATGTTTGTTACCGATAATGAGTTAAACTGAAATAATGTTCATCTAACAAAATAGGTCGTAATTTTTGATCATAAATATTACGTAAATTTTCGGTGAGACAGCATTTAAAAAGTAGATGTATGCGTCGACCTTCTCTTCTTAAATGGGCTCTTCCTAGTTCGCCATCTGGGCGCGGACCAATGCGGGTCCGTACGGGGAGTAAGCGATGCGTTCCCCGGTAAATTAATTATTGGCCCGTCCCCCGTTCCCCTCCTCCATCCGTGCCGACCACAAGGAGTTTCAGAGCACCGCCGCCGCGGTTCCAGTTAGAATAATAGGAATGGGTTTTGCTCCACTTCGCGCCATCGTTAAAATCTTCCGCCTAGCAAACAAAGACCCTCCTCCCTTTTTTAAGTCCCCCGAAACCGGAACGCACCACACCCGCCTCCCACTCCGGAGGGAAATAGGGACAGGGATTAGGGGAAGAGAGGTTGATGACATAATTGCAGGAATATTTCGAAATTTTGAGAAATTATTGGATTTCTAGCTCCCTAACAAGGAAGATTTGGCTCAGAAATATCTTTGAGAAGAGAATACAGATAACTCACGTAAAAGTTATCAATGTGATCGATAAAACTATAAACCAATTCCCAATAAACTTGGAGAGTTCAGGCGTGACTTCATGTAAATTAATGTTGATGAAAGAGAACACTTGGTATTTTCTCCACAGGTTTATTTTTATGTGATAAAACTTGTTTCAATGGGTAGGCGTCATCTTCGCATACCTGGAGATGACCATGCGTTGAAACTAGTTTTATCACGCAAAAAGATTAATTCACATCTCACATATTTAAGTTAAAGTATTTGAGAAATAATCGAAATTGTGCACAAAGAGAATTTTTGGATTAATAATTACCTAACAAGGAAATTCAGTTCACGATACGCCTCAATGGCAAAAACTTATGCAAATGATGCACGAAATTTTCATCCTCGTTTGCAAAAATTGCAAAAAAAAATTCTAACATATTTTAGCAATAATATAAATAATAACGTTATTTTATATTACGCATTTAAGGAAATGTGGGATTTCTAATTCCCTCACATGGAAACTCTTAACCAGAAACGGATCAAAACCGAGCATGCGCATAATGCTCGTAATTCTCCTTCTTGCACGTGAAAATTCAAAATGTCTCACATTTTTAGAGGATACAATTTATAATAGTTGAAATGAATATAACATTATTAATATATAAAGCTAAAATAATTTCCTTACTTCATATTTTACAGCATTTCCTTCCCCTATAATCTACATAGTTCTCTAAAGTAATTGCTAGATAATTATGTCGCAACAGACGATAATTTGATGTTTCAGAAGGAGAAATGCTAAAACAAATAATGAAAGTACAAGGAAGAAACAGTATCAAAATAGTGTACTTTTCTCGGGCTCGCCACCGGGTAAGATAGTCATAGGCAGCCGACGTTTCGGGTTCCGACTCGTTACCCATTCTCAAGGCTACTGATGCGAGCTGGAAAAGACTGTTTACTTGGGCGCTAGGCGGGGCGGGATTGGTCGAGCCCCGATTGTTGTGGTGGAGGACCGTTGACCAGCGGGGACTTAGCTCTGGCGTTCTGAATTCTTCTCAGAATTCTATTCCAAGAGTTGCTGATCGTGTAACCAGTATCCCGGTTGAAATTATTCTTCTCCAACCTTATCTCTATCGCCTCTTTGGTTAAGCGATCCCAAAATTGGCCGGATCGCCAAAGAACAGTCGTGTCATCCCAAACGAGTCGGAACCCGAAACGTCGGCTGCCTATAACTATCTTACCCGGTGGCGAGCCCGAGAAAAGTACACTAATTTAATTCGCCGGGAAAGTGTTAAATCATACATAGTATCAAAATAATCAATTTGGTTCTAATCCCAAAGATATTCGTTTTAGTGCTTCAGTAAATCAGTTTTACTGGGCATTCGATCTCTTTACTTTTTAGGTCTACTTTGGCGTTATATTGCATTAATGCGATAAAACAAATAAGTTTACGATGCAAAGATTGAACAAATAATGCTAAGAACTTTTTCGTGGAATTTCCTCGCTGTGTGACTAAATTGACACAAAGTAGCCAGTGGCTTTCAAAATAAAAACTTCAGTGCCATAGTGTAGCAATGGTCTCACTCATTTCTCTCGCGTCTCAGTGGTCTTCGTTTTCTCTATATCACGATAATTGGTATTGAACCGTTCCATTAACTTTGACTGCTACATTTTAAGCCACGACATTTATTTTTATGTCAACGTTTTCAGTTGGTTCTGTTTCAAAGTGAACTCCTCACTTGGGCATAAAATAATCGAGCGGTGGGCATCCTTGGTTGCTACCGTCGTTTGTATCGTTTGTCTGGAAATTCTTCCCCCGGAGAGGAGGTCAAACCTTAATTATGTGTCGACGAACGAAGAGGAAATAGAACGCCAAACGGGCAGTTCACAGGGCAAGTCACTCACGGAACCTAATTGGTCTGCTCGGAAGATAGGCAGGACAAATTGTTTGACCAAATTTTTAATCAGTTTTATACCGTAGGAAATAAGAGGAGATGGGAGAATTGCTTTAGCCGTCTGTCTTTCACGCAAAACCGCTGCTCCACTTCCCGCAGGAAGAAACAGCTCGGTCCTTACACCAATCCTTCGTCGATTGAAGGAGAGTATGGGGAAGAATATTTCCGGAAATAGCGGAAGAGCGAATGATTTGTGGATTGAAAACTAATTTTACGCAGTGACAGTGGTATATAAAGGTAGACGCTGCATCACATTGAGAGAGCCACCGAGAAAATACAATAAAAATAGTTTGAAGAGAAACTAGGAAGGAAAACAGTCAGACATATTTTTAACATACAGTTTAAGATAAATCCAGCACATGTAACAGTTTATTTTTAAGGAATCAAATCTCCCAATTGTGTGTTTTTGCGTTGACAAATTTTTTTGTGCCACCAAAAAATAGTAATATGAAGACAGTATCATTACCATCAGCAGTGCAACCATTAGTTCGAAGTTTTTTCTACGTATCTCCCTAGTGGTACTATTTAGTGGTACTAGTAACTGGTGAATCTATTCAATTTTTCAAGAGGAAAATGAAGGATTATAGCAGATTTATACTCTGTATTTTTCAGTTTTCATTTATGCCGAAAATTCACGTAATCACCCGAATTTTCTACTCTATTGCCTCTTTTTATCTATGCTGGCCAATGTGGAATACGAGGACCTTACATTTGAATGACCAATCATTGGCAGGGATTTGTTCCCTGCATGCACAAAGTACAAATCAAACAACTACTGCCCGCAATGAGTATCCGTATAAACAAGAATTTAAGAGAGTACACGCATTGTATAGAAGATAAAGTAAAGGTAATTCTAGTCGAGAATGTACCCATGGCTACCGTCCACCAAAATATTAAGATAATCCATCAAAACATAAGAAGCCTAAGAGAAAATTTTGATGTCTTTGTATTGCAACTTCAAAACTTTAAACATGAGCCTCATTTTGTCTGAAGTATGGATTGAAGATTGTGAAGCAATGGCTTATAATATAACAGGATATAATCAGTTCACTAAATGTAACAAAACGTATAGAGCTGGTGGAGTGATTGTTTATGTCCACGACGAATATTCCTATCTACTAGGCAGATAAGTTGAACTGTTAACAGTAGATTTGCTTAAAATAACTGTTCATTTAAAATCTAATGTTCCTCTAACTATACTCGCAGTGTATAGGTAACAGTTCCATTCAATTGAAATGTTTCTTAAAGAACTTATCATTGTTTTAGATGGTTCAAGAGAACGAAATTAATTGTAATTGGTGATATAAATTTATGTCCCATAAGTCAAACCGCAAATTCATATCTATATCAGATGACGATGGCCAGTTATGGGTTGGAGCAATTAATCAGTATTCCAACTAGGATTACTAAATTTAGTGAGACATGTATTGATCTAGCTTTTTACAGAGGCAGAGATCAAGTCACATACCTAGGAACGGTATTTGATTTAGGATTGACTGATCATCATCTTATCCTATGCGAACTGGAAACTAAAACAACAAAAAATAATTTTGAAGCGACACAGAGGACCAATTTCCACATTGATTTTAATAATTTAATTGAATATCTTCATCACTGTGAGTGGGATGGTGTATATATGTAACAAAATGCCACAAAAGCTTATGAGAAGTTTATAGAGAAACTTAAAAATGGTATACAACGCGCTAGTTATATACCAGGAGAAAACAAGAAATGTAACATGATTAAAGCTTGGATGACAAAGTCATTATGTTAAAGAATTTCTAAAAGGAATTTAATGTACAAAAAAATGAGGAGTCAGCCCTACAATGAAAGTTTTTTGCGTTATTATAAATCTTACAAATCTCGACTAGAGCTTGGTATTCAAAAGCGCAAAGAAATCAATTACATGAACCTTTTTGGAAGTTATATAAATAACTCGGCCAAAAAATGGAGAATTTTAGATAATATTTTAGGTTCGGATCGTAAAGTACATAACATAGGAAAAAATAAGATCACTAGATAATGGCAAGTTATTAACAGATGCAAAGGATACTGCTAATGAATTTAACATATATTTTAGCCAAGTTATAAAAAAATTGGGAACCGACTCGATAACCTATGGTAGCCCTATTGAACATGAGTCTAAACAGTGGTTTCCAGTATTGAATATATCAGAGACGTTATTTTTCAATCCCCCAAATTCGGATGAAGTCGGCAATGTTATTAGAGAAATAAATCTAAATAAATCCATGCGTTCTGACAAATTCTCTGTAAATGTAATTAAATGTGTGAATGTACTTATTGCATCCGTTTTTGCACACACTGCGAATAAAAGTATGCTTACTGATGAATTTCCAGAACAACTAAAAAGTGCAATAATTGTACCAGTAATCAATAAATTAGAAAAAATAATAAAAATACGTCTAGTAATTTTCCCCGAAAACATATATTTTTTAGCATGAATCAATTTAGATTCCTAAAAGGAAAGTGCACCGAGGATGCACTTATAGACTTTTGTACTGGTATATATGAAGGGCTTAATAATAATGATAAAGAATCTGGTTTATTGATAGACATTACAAAAGCGTTTGACTGCGTAGACTATAAAATATTGCTTCAAAAACTCATGCATGCTGGTATTAGAGGAGTTGCAAATAATTGGTTCCGAAGCTATCTTAGTAAAAGAACTCAGTGTGTAAAGGTAGAAAATTCCTATAGTAAAAATGTTTCTCTTGTTTGTGGTGTCCCCATGGATCGGTTCTTGTGCCAAAATTTTTTCTTATTTATGTTAATGAATTATGCCATGGTGTATTCCATTGGAAAATTAACTTCATTTGCCGACGATACAGCATTATGTAACACTATTTCAAATATTCATGAACAAAGGTTGCAAATTAAAATTGATCTTGATCGATGAAGTTATTGGTTTTGTACAAATAATATGTTACAAAGTACCAAAACTAGGTATATGTAATATTTAATTTAAGTAAAGCATGTATGGAAGAAAAAAATGATTATTATAGGTGTTCATTGTGCAAAATTGGAAGTATTTTTATAAATTGAAAAAGATTGAACGTGTGAATTTTATCAAATATCTGGGTTTACTTATAGATGAAAATCTAAATTGGAAACTCCATATAAATAAACTTAAACAAGAGATGGTTTCTAGGTTCAGAAATTTTTTTCTATAACTTTACTTGTGTCCATTAACGGTTATTTGTTCTGTTTATTTTGCGTTGGCAAATTCTATGTTGCAATATGGCATAACTTGTTGGGGTGGAATCTATACCTCAAATATCCATCCATTATATATTGCTCAAAAGTAGATGATAAGAGTAATTTTTCACAAAGGAAAATTAGAGTATTCTTTTCCCCTGTTTAAAGAGTTATATGTATTACCCTTGAGGCATCGCTATGTTATTAAGGTTTTAAAGATTTTTTATAATAGAGGGGGAAATAGAATAGAGCCGAGAGAATATGTAAAAAAATAACGAGGAAAATTTGGTACTAGTACACCAAAGCCTAACAAGCAAAACTTTAAACAATCCTTCAAGTACCTTGCCCCCAAATTGTTTTTTTTCACTAACATTCGAGATAAGAACTTGAGCCGCTAAAGCTTTATTTTTAAGAAAGGTAAAATTATGGCTATTTTCTAAAAAAGATATTGAAAATATATTGAAATAACGTACGTGAATATATATTGTATTTGATTTTTATGTACGAATATGTTATGCTGTATATATTGTGTAAGTTTTTGTTGCAAAGTATTCTTTTCTTTTTATTTCATTTATATAATTGTGAATTTTTTCACTATTCTTCATTAATTGTCTGAAAACATGAATATTGTATAAAAGTGATTTTCAGGGACTTATGTAAATTGTAAATATGAGAAATAAGTGTCTGCCTCTGTTAATAATATAATTTGATGGTAACCTCAAAACCGGATAATATCTACTGGGGCACCTAATTTCACATTCGATTTGGAAATTGAAATATTGTTTAATTTGTGTCACTAATGGTGGAATTAAGATTTATTATTATTGTTATTATTATTTCTCACACAACATCTTCGAAACGTCTTTTAATACAGAGGAGGTACATATCTTACGCCTCTCATTTTAATAAGAATGATATATGTTTCCATTATAGCAATGTTTTTGGTTTCCTTGATATTTAATAGGAATTTGGATCGATTTGCAATATCGATGAAATATATGGACAACTGTACATTTACTAACTTTCACGCCCCGAATGACTTCCGCTGCTCACCATGGGAACCTATATCACACAACACTAAGATCAAAAGAGTAATTCTATACTTTTACAATTTCGACATTGAAAAACAAATATTCGAATTGTTTGAAGCGCTTAGGCAGTGAGGGTTGCATGTAGCAGAATGTTGGTGCCATCTGTACATGCTGTATCTCCTCTATGGATGGCAATTACGTGGTATCGAGTTTATATTATCATCGTGAAGACACTAAATCTTATACCTTATGGAATTAATTAAAAAATCTCGTTGAAAGTACATAAGATGAGTAAAATGGAGAGAAATCAATGATATTTAAGTTGGCAAGTAAGAATACCACGTATAAATCCTTCAGTAATGGATCATGTTGCATCATTATCATATAAAAATGACCCTGTCAAGAAAGAGACGATTTGCCCCATCATCTAGAAACGAAAGATGAAGTGTTCATGAGATTTAGCAAAATAGGGCAACATCCATCACGTTTTTCCCGATTCATACAAGACACACATTTATACTGGAAGCAATACAGCCAATGACACAGAAAGTAAGCCAATTGCATATAAATTATATAAATCCAAATTACACGTATGAGAGAGAATGACGAGTCTGAAAGCGCAACAAATGGGTAGAAAGAGACAAGCAAAAACCGAGAGCCCACGTTTTGCAATACACAGAGCTGAATCATTTTTTTTTCCTTTGGGAAGTTATCAAAGCACTGATGGAACAGCTATTACTTCACTAAATGAATATCTATGTGTATTTCATTACTAATATTTCATATTTGAATAAAAAATAGCAACACAACAATGAAATACAACTAGCATTCAAAAGGCAGTACGGGGGCTTTTATGAGGTTTACATTTTCATTTTAACAGAATTCATGTATTTATAATTATGAAAGCAGAACATTTAAGCGGAATTACATATGACACCACTGCTATTTTGCGCAAGAATACATTTGTTCATCAACAATTGCAATAAAAAACTCGTAAACTATACACGATTTGATTTAACTTCTATAGGGGCAGAATACAGAATTAAAGCAAACCGTTTCAAAGGCATTCTGATGATAGGTATTTTAGTTTTCTCACTCACCTATTACAGATTACAGAATCTTGCAGGCTAGACTCATAAAATGATAACTGACTACGTTAGGGAATCTAATACACGTCTATCGTAAGTTTTTAGAGACACGATTGAAAGCCATTTACTTAAACTTCGGTTGCTTCATACATATCTAAACATGTATTCAATTATGAATGAAGGTACACGGAGAAAAAAGTAACAGGCGAACGGATGGAAATATCGGCTCGGAAATCTAGTGCTTAAACTGATCCTGAGCTACATTGGTATGCAACTTCAGCAAAAATATTGATTCAAACACACATTTCCGGCAGGGCTTATATTTCGCCTACGTAACCTATGTGTCGTTCACTACCATTTCTCGGAAGATACAGGTATAACTCGCAAACTGGAGGAATTGAAAATTATTTTTAAAAGCCTATATTTGATTTTCTTGATTTAAACTGAACCAACTGAACCCAATAAGAGTTCATTTTGAGGCTTATTATGATCCTCTACAAGTTTTTTTCTGAAGAACACATATTAACTCATAAGTTTTCGTTTTAGAGGGGAAAAAATTAACAATATTAGTTCAATTTACGTTTTGAGAAATAGTTAAACAATATAAAAATAACATATGATACTGAGAAACATGTTCATACTAACCTATTGTCCGTATTTTAAAACACGATATAGTTAATTTAACGATAAAGTTTTTGGTCGTGGAATCATCGTATTTTTTCTCTGTAGATGGAGGGAAACAGAAGAATTGAACTACGAGAAACAGCACCTGATTGCAATAGCCATAAGCATTAAAGTGCACTAAGGTCGGAATTGTCAATGCAACAATGATGCAAACAGAGCGCTGTAAATGACATATCAGCACAGAGCGACTGCGAACCAATCGCTCTATTCGTGGCCGTCAAAAACGATGGAATGGGTACTTCAAGAGGGAATCCCAAGGGCCTTCGTTAAAAACGCCCTCGTAAGTTCTGACTTCTGCAACTGCAAAGAAGAAGTCTTTGCCTCCGCTTCCATTATCCGCCCCGTACAAATGCTCCACTCACGGCACAGTTGAAAAAGCTTTGAATCAGTCTACGAAGATGATCACCGTGACGTTTAACTACTCAATATGCTGCAATACTATAGTTATAGAAGGAGATATGGGATTCCAATTTAGGATAATGCAAAGATTCTTAATAAATTACGTCGTACGCATAATGGCAATGGCTTAATTTTCGACAATATGCGTCTTTTACAGATGGTCCAGTTTGGGCCAGTGTTCAACTCTAGTTCAAACGGTTGCAGATTCGAGACCAATCGACGGAAAAATTATCCTGGCTGGCCAACCAGCTCATGCACGCAACCCAAATCTGACCCCACTAATCAGAGGCAGTTGTCTCAGCAGAAGGTATTGATAGGACAAATCAAGAAGATCGGACCGGTATCAACAGCTACAGGGAGTGAAGTTCACGGAAATGGCTGGGTGCTGCAATGTGGAAGGCAACGGGAAAACCACCACATTAGTATACCTAGAACATGCAGCCCTGCATTCGTATATGCGTTACTTTTCCGAAGTTGAAATAATCATGCAGGAAGCAATATGCGAAATTTTTAAAATACTCACGCCTGATATTAACCCTTACTCCAGAAGCCTGTGGAAGTGCATTTGCTATAAAAAACAAAGCAGAGTCATAAAATAAAAACGCGTGGATGTCTGAGGAAGCGTTTGCAGCCGCAATGTATAGCCTACTGTAATCTTTCGAAAGATATTAAGAAGAGAGAGAGGTAGAAACAAATGGTAATGGACGGTAGCGTGGTTGGGTTGAGACGTGATGGGAAATGCGGAAACCAATGATCTGGACCATTGAGTGTGGTGGCGTCTTCAGGGAAATGCGAGAGTAGGAGGAGAGGGGATAGAGTGATTGTCTTCGGTCGAACGACTTGGGCGAACTTATCAAGCTCCGAGAAGGTAAGGAAGTTTACAGCGGTTGATTTAAATAAAAAAAGGTTTGATTCAGGTGTATGGTGGGGAGAAGGACCAAAGTAATGGCGTTTTACTTTGGTTGGAAAGGAGTATAAGGGAAAAAGGATCTACTGAATGAAGAGGTAAATCACAGCGATTTTCGATGGTGGGAGAAGACATTTTGTAGGAAAATCTAAGAGGGAGTTTTTGAAAATTTCAAAGAAATGGATATTGGCACAACAAAATTGATGTTTTATATTAGATCTTTAATGTTTGTACATGAACCTTATGTTATAACTTGTAATAATTAGTGTTTTGTAAGGATATAAGGAAGATAAATTATTATATGTCTCTGCTTTTCTTGTTTACTATGCTAAAATGAAATTTTCTTTGTTATAATTAGGTACATATGCCTTGAAAGTATTTTAGTTTTATGCAAGCAATGAATTTAATTTATTGAAGACAGTCTCCACACAGGTCTGTAACCTTCGAGGTTGCCTAAAACTCATTGATATCTGTACAAAATATTGTTCCAAAACTGTTGAGCAATAAATTATTGTTATTCTTAAATGAAGGCAAGGGGAAGTTTAACGAGGAAGCTGATGAGCCGGAAGTTCATCAGTTTGCATGATGCACAGTACAACATGGAAATGAGAACACTAAGAGTAATTTTGATAAATTTTTACACCGTAGATGCAACGATAATCCCTTGAATTTACCTCAGACTGATCCGGAATAATTAGGTGGAGACATTAAAAGTAAGACCATGAGGCTGAAATGCTGCTGCGTCACTGCTATTGCATGTCAAATGGATAACATTTTACTGTAGTACACACCATTTTCACCCTACGTATTTCATGGCCGTGCACTTGAAGCATTGCAGAGGAAATGGTGATATATAGAGTAATAAAGTAGCGCTGATTATGTCCTAATTAATTACATTGTTCAAATGGAATTCCATAATTGGATTGAAAAGCTGCTCCGAAAAGTACAACTCCCTTACACTACGGAAGATGCATTTTAATTTAATTATCTTCTTATCTATGTTGATATACAGGAAAGAATTATGACGGTGTGAATTAAAATGTTTAATTCGTGGATAAAATGTAATTGGATGGAAAAAAATGACAACGGAATTCAATTAGGTATGGAACTAATTTAGTTCAGCGGTCATAAAAAAACTTTTTGCTCTAGGAGTCAAAAGTAATTAATCAGTAGGTACCACACATATTCACCCCTCGCAGGATTTTGGATCATAATTAATATTAATAGTAGGCTTTCGTAAGCTGTGCATTCATTTCCATAAAGTATTACTCTCATTGCCTATTTATTTCTTAATGTATTCACTGAAAATTTATTGAAAAACTACTGTTATTTATTTCAATATTAGAGCAGATAAGAAAAATATATGGTATCATTTTACGGGAGGAATTTTTTTGTGTGCGCGTGACTGTTAAGCTTAACACAATAATTGATAGCTCCAGTAAAAGTAACTCGGATAAATACAATAGGAATGAAACATTGTGCTAGATAAAAAGAACAAAAACAAGTATTATACACTATAATCAATGAATTATTGATGTAAGAGCTACATTTAGAAATAGATGACAAATTAAGGAAATATCACGCAAAAGTAGAAACGCTGGAATGGAAATGAGGTCAGCTTCAAGAACAAATATCAATACGAGAAAATAGATCTTTTTCACTTTTTTCATTGTTTGATTGGCGCCAACTAACGTCCAGGCATATCATAATACAGCAGCACTGAAGGGAAACAAATAAAGGAGCTACATTACGGGGAAGGGCACAGTTTTCAACATATAATGACACTAAAATCGTATATAACTGAGTTAACATTGAGAGTTTATTATTTTCTGGTATGAATACAGTACCACTTACCAGATGAGTGAATTTTGAATGACGCAGACAGTTTTAATTTGCCTATAGATTACTTAGTACGTAGAAATGTACTACGTATTCAATATTAGGTTGATAGAATTATTTTGGAAAGTAGACAATAATTATTGTATGAAGGTAGTTTGAGTGGAATAGTTCCCTAGTCATAATGGAGACCATAATCGAAGTATACGTTATGCTTTTAGTAGCTGTGAGAAGAATGAATTAAATACTGCGGATTAATGGTTCAATTTCATACTTTTGTTCGACTGAAATTCTAAAAAAATAAATTAAAATATTTACATACGTCTTCAAAGTAACTCATTTTTTCACTTGGTATTTATTTAAACTCCTTAAAAACAGATTTATTTTGAGATCCTGAAAAAAATACAGCGGTTACTTTATAGTTTACTATAAAAAATAGTTTCATAAATTAAAAAATAGCTACCCACAGTTAAATTTTGACCAAGCCAAGGTACTTCATATTTCTCATTTTTAAATAAGATCTCTCTGGAGTGCATACAATTATCATTTCAAATGTAAAAGTGCCAGTATTTTTCGCCAAAAATCTAGTAAAGTAGTTCAATAATGGGATAGTATTTAGGTAACTTGGAAAGGAAAACATATTTCTTTTCAAAATAGACCGAATTCATAGATTTATGGGAGAAATGGTATTTCGCTCAAACTACCTTAAGCGGCGATCCAAAGACTACAAATGTCGACAGAAAATAAAAGGCGGATGAGGCCGTAGCCAAATATATTAGGGTACGATGGAACTAGATTTAATTTCATGAAAAAAATCACAGGTTGAAAAGTTGATGAGAGAAATATGAGACTGAACATACACTCTTAACGTAAAATGATTCCAACCGCGCCTTAAATCATTCAGATTCCAATGGAAGACTGTTCCGTCGCGACAGAACGATAAACAAAAACAAGATCTCCATAATGTCCAAACCGCCATAATTTTTAACCCACGACTGGTTCTCTTTGAGTTATGACACCGAAGGAAAAAGGTCATCGCGAGGGAAAGGGAATAACTCTAGCGATATGGATAAAAGTGCGGGAGGAGTGTTGGTTGTTGGGAAAGAGGGAGAGGAAGGACAGAGAGATAAATTGTTGGATCGGACGCAGAGGAAAGTTTGGGAGTTTTCTGAGGACGAAAGCGGGGGGAGGGAAGTGAGGGGGAGGAGACAAGAGGAACTGGGATACCGCCCTGAGATTTGTCGTCCGGATAGAGGATTGGAGAAAGAAGGGTTTGCCCGGGTTAACGAGACAACTTGCGAGGGGGGAGAGGAACTGTAGAGGAGGAGGGAACGGCAAATTGGCTGGCAGTCATTAATTCACGATGATTACTGCAGATAACAAAAGGGTTTAATTTTGAATGATAGAGACAGATTGTTGAAAGATGGTATATAGTCAGAAGCGGTCACCGCTCTGGCACTCTCCTCTTACTGGTAATCCACGTTCTAATGACAGCATCAAAATGCTTCGTTTGAAGGTTTTTCTTAGCGATTAGTTTTTACTCATAAGCCATTCTTGGGCATAAGCCATTCTTTCCACTCATATTGTCGCTTAAGGGGCTTAAATGCCGATTTAGCGAGACAAAAGTAGATTTTTCGAAATAATTTCAAAGACATTTTATTCTACCATTTTTGTAAAAAATATAATAGGAGTATGCTAATATTAATGAGGTCTCTGTTTTCACGTAAGCTACAAAAAAAAGACAATTGGAAAAGCTGACCAGAACAGCCTAGAAGCCTTCGTAACTTGATGCTGGAGGAGAATGCTGAAGATAAAATGGACTGTAAGCATAATAAATAATGAAGTGTACAGGAGAGTAGAGGAGGAAAGGATCACCATACAGAAAAGAAGAACGAGATGGATTGGACACACCCTGAGACACAATCGGTTTGTGAGGAACATAATTGAAGGTAAAATAGAGGGAAAATTCCCTAGAGAAAGACCCAGGAATAAGTTCATGGTACAAAAAAGAGGATAGTACATAGAAAGAGATTCCAGTAGGTAAGGGAACTTGCTTTAGATATGTAAGGGTGAATGGCTGTAGACAACCAATCTTAGGATTGAACGACCAATGACGATGACAAAAAAGCACTACCAGTAACCAATGCCTCATCCTATATATCATGAAGGTTGTTGACTCTGTAACATTTTGCAGAAATAAAAAAATCTTGCTCCTAGGAGACCCCCTTTATTTTACATACTCTTAGTTACATTTCCGTCCATTAGAGTCCCAGTGGCAGTCATGCGCCAATATGTACGGGCATGCGCGGCATGTGTAACATTCCACGCCTTTTTGCCTAGAGAAGGACCCCGTATTTCTAGGATTTGGTTTATTTTGCAAAATCATAAAGCTTATTTTGAAATGAATATAGTTTTACTGACTCAAATTAGTACAATCGTATAAACTCCACTTTCTCCGGCGAGATATTGTAGGACAGTATATTTAACAATGATACTCAAACGATATCGTACTGTCAACCAAATTTATTTCAAACTCTTACGACACGTGTTTCAACTGTCTAGCAGTCATCATCAGGTATGATGATGATGCTGATGATGCCTGCTAGACAGTTGAAACACGTGTTGTAAGAGTTTGAAATAAATTTGGTAGACAGTACGATATCGTTTGAGTATCATTGTTTAGTACCATCGTAATTCAAGCGCAAACACTCTAGGGTTCCTCCTTCATTCGCTCCTCATATATGGGTCGTCAACAAAGCCACTATTCGGAATAACTGTCGTAATAGTTGAGAGAGGAAAGGGAACCAGCAAATCTTTCGTACAACTAAGGAAAATAAATCGTACTTTTAAGTGTTGGCGTCTCAACTTTGACACTGGTTTTAATTCCACAGCGTACACTTGATTCTGGGTAAATGACCTGCGTAGTGCGTACTTCAGCCATTCTGAATTATAAAACATTGATTATCAAAAAATGATCAAAACCAAAAATAAATTGGCACACATAAAGCACTAGCGACACAGAAGGACGAAAGTCGAAAATTCCATGTTCAATTTCAGGAAGGAATAACGAAAGCAGTCCATGTGCAAACGTTAAAATTTATTGAAGCCATATTTATTTAGATTAACATTATTAATCCTATTCAGGCTCATTACTAATGTGATACATGCGAAACTCTAAATTACTGATTCATACTAATCATTAATAAACTAAAATTACGATTCACTTCACACTTCGCTCGTAAATTTCACTTATTCATTGCGTGCGAGCCAGAATAATTTTAATCTGGTAATGGATAAAGGCAAGGTTATATTACTGATATACTTCCTAATCCATGTGATGGTATTAAAGTGGACAAAGGACAATTGAGGGTAACCTAACATGTAAACGTAAGTGAAGTATACCCCTACGTGACTCCATTATTTAAAGAATTATTTGATATTAAATAACGATATTAATGGTAGTTTATCTTGAGTATCATTTAATCATCATTTTGCGAGGAGGCTTTACACTTATAATTTGCAAGAAATAAACGCCGTCGTCACTATCTCATTACTTATGACGATACCAAGCATATATATCTTGTTTTTAGGTTTATTATGGATGAATGAGTATCAGGCTTATGAAAGCAGGTCACTCAATACAATATTAAATGTATCTGTTTAAAGTAAATCCATTTTACAATATTTAGGAAAGAAAAAACTTGTAAAAACGAAAAAAGTTCCGAAGAATACCCTAAAATTATACATATTCCTTGCAGTATTTACATATATTTTTCAGTCAATTTTTTTCGCAATCTTTCCGTCATAGCATTCTGTCTATCGTAAGCTCTGCCGTCAATATTTGTCAGATATTTTTTTTTTAATATTTCCAAGATCAAAACTGATAGCATACAGTTGTTTATTCTTTTAGGAATTCAAACTAAATGGACGTAAGAAGACACTAAATCATGCCTCGACTCTAAAATTCGAACTCGCATAAGCGTCTTCCTTTGTAACGCAAGAAGAGGCTTTTCCTATTTTCTCTGAATCATTAACACCATCAGATCGTTTTAGATCGTTTGTCAACATGTCAAGAGTGACATTCCGGCGACGGTTGACATATATTGACCAATGCCAAGTACAGGTATGACATGCTAGGTTGTAATGTAAACCAAGTAAGCCGCTAGGAAGCCTTGCGGCATGCTTGCCGCTGCTTTCCCCTCTTCCTCGATAGGGACAAAGACAAAGAGTCATCAGTAAGGAAGCGTCCGTTTCCATTTTTATGTTTCTATTTTCTGTTCTTACCAATTTTTTCGTTCATTTTTGTCACTTGTTAGTCGGATGCATGCAGTCACATGAAATAATACCAAAAAAATCTTTACTTAGTGGTCTAGAAAGCATGAAATTTACGGCACGGACATAAAGATTTCAACCTGAGTCAACACAAATTCAAAAAAATAATACTTCCCATTTTCCCTGATAAAATAATACTTCCCATTTCCACCAATTAGGTGTCACTTCCCATTTTCACCACTATTTTAATATATTTTTAAGTTAATGCCTCAATCATTTAACGACTATATATCTAAAGAAACCTTCATCCAGCCAAATAATCCTTCGCTGGCGCGATATCCGTTGAAAAAATGCATTTTATTTTTATACTGGGGACAGGTTCATTTAATTAAATAAAGCCAAAATTTATCATTTTAGTTAGATCGCTCTTATGTGCCTTTTACGGTGAATATTGTGTTAAATACTAACTAGCATTGACGATCTAGATTAGTAAGTAATCATTACTTACTAAGAAATAGTTTTTTCCACCAGTTAACGAAAATATAATGACAAATTAGCACTGAACAAATCATTTTTTACTCTTACCATAGAATAAGTATTTTAAAACAACTAAATAGGTTGCGATGCGTGAGTAAAAAAATTCTATATCCTTATGAATGGTGTTTTTAAAATGTTGGAAAATTATACCCAAAAATTTGTTCTTTCCGCACAGAATCAGTGACATTAATATAAATGAAGCTCTCTTCCAAGTATCATTTTATCATTTCACCTCCCTAATACCTTCTCCTTTACACGGCTGTTGTACTAACACCCCATGCAACACGCCCATGCGATATCTTGCAGGGTAGAGTGTATACGTTGATTCAAACATTTCAAAGCTTTATTTGTGACAAAAGTTGAGGAAATGCTGGGTTTCATCATTCATATCGAAAATAGCATTTATAGTCCTGCAAGAGGCCACAACATAAATGGCATGAAAGTCATTTAACTCCGGTGTCAACTTACAGGAGAATTTTAGTGGAATCATAGACTGTGCCCGCACGAACAAACAAGCCTCTCTTTCGAGAGGCCAAATTTATGATCAAAACATGTAGAGTTTATAGATCACAACATGTTTACACTTAAATATGCATCTTTCCGCATGCCAACTTCCTTTGACCTTTTAAACGTTTAGAGTTTAGGATTTGAAATGCCTTCGCCGTTCAGAATACCCGATTAGCCCTCATGCTCCGATTCAAGTCAGAGCGCTACATAGCCCTTCCTCTGGACCGCCAATAAAAGCGCTCGTAAACCCATTTACGGCCCAGAATCCCTTTTTTTCCCAGTGACCACCTTTTACCAACTTCCATTAAACGTCAAAATCCTCATGTCCAACTCAGTGGATGAAAAATATCCGTACCGCTCTATGCTTAGCAAAATTCCAACTCAAGAAAATAAGTACCAATTCTTTAATTCGCGTAAAAGTATGAAAAAAATTATTGAGATGAAATTCAATGAAAGAGAGCCAAGGTATTAATCTTGAGGAGAAAGCGAAAGTAATAAACGCAAATATACGCTATTTTGCCATTGGTTCTTTAATCCTAAGATTGATTGATAGTAGAAAACCCTGGATTTGCCACCAGTCATCCCTCTAAGATTATATCTCCTTGAAAAAGTATAGTAGAGAGCAATATTACCTCCAAATTTACTCTTGGTACTATGAGTATGATGACCACGTAATCTACCGTATTATTGTACCTGCAGCAAGCAATGGCGTTCAAATCAAGGAAATCTATTTGTAATCCATGGTCTTAATTATCTTCCCAGTACCTCTGCACGTCAAATAAACCGAGGTCATAGTTTTGGTACCTCTTTGGTACCCAAATTATTGAAATTGCGAGTGAAAAATTTTTAATTACTTGAAGTCTCTGCCTTAATTTTTAGACCTAATAACCCCATGGTTGATGAGGCATAGCTCATTTAAATTGACCATTTTTACATTAGGTTACAAGGCAAAAAACGAAATGCAAGTACTAAATTTCTTATAACCTATGAGTTAATTTCAAGACGTCTCCATAAACTAGATAAAAAGAGGTATATGTATTTTGAATAGTTATAATAATTTTTAAACTTCAATTCTAATATGGCTTAATTAACTGAGCAGTATAATTCTCTGATCATTCCAAGAATTTACATAATATTTATTGAAAAACAGGAAAATCACATAATAATGACACATGTTAACATTTCTATCAATATTTCACTCTTTATCTCAGAATGTATTAGTCTAAAATCTTCATGGAGTAGGCAACATAATATGTTTGTCAAATAAATGGCCAATATAACACAAAATTCACCAATTACTTAAACAACTTAAAAGATGATGCCAGGACAGAAAAATATAAAAATCACATACGGACAAAAATGATTTTTGGGAGAGTATCACCAAAAACAGGTAGTACAATCAAACTTAGATAATACACGAGGTGCTACGATACTGGGATGAATAAACCTGTCAAAAAATGGACAAAATATTAGCAAGTTGGGTAGATATGATATAAAATATAATAAAACTCTAAGAAACCGGTACGTGTTTGAAAAGCTCCCGAGGAAAGACTGAATAAATTTTCCGTTCTTGGATGGTGTCTTCACTAATTAAAATTTTAATAGCTACCCAGCTTCGTCACATGAACTTGCTTGACTACTATAACACCGTAATAGAGTAAGAAATTTTAATAAATGCCCTCCAAATGAAATAAATAGCAGTGTTCTTGATAAGACGAGAAAATTGCAGAAGAAAAAACTGAAGGAGAACCCGAAAGTGGCCAACAAGGAAGAAGGTGATGGAAGAAAATTAACTCTAGAGGATTATTGTAAACGATGTTCACCGTGACAGTTATCTTTTTCTACGACAATAAACTCCCATTTTGCTGTCAAGGCTATAAAGTCCACTCGGCAATTATGACCGATTTGCAAAAAAGAAGAGACTATGTTACTCAGTTACCACTATAAGAGAGATTTACTGTCTGGCTAATGGCTTTTAAGATAGATTGACCACCTTTTTACTGCGTAGACTGCACCATTGAGACATTCATCAGCTACATTGCCGAGTGACAAAATGGCGATTAGGCCATGATATGGCAAATATCATTACAATGATGACAGATGGATGCCATGGATGGAATTTTAATTTTCAGACGGAGAATTTTATGGCATGAGAATCATTATCTGCAGGGGCGGCTACCTCTTTACGGGATAAAAGGGACAGAGACCAGGGTGTGTACCTATATATAAATTAATGTAGCACACATAAATAGCCAATGGCAGTTCAGAAATTACACATATTGACTAACATGTACAACTTAAAAATATAAAGAGCAAAAGTAAAAACGATGGCATTCTTCGGAAGGAACCCGATAAAATCAAAATCTGCCATAAAAGATCACGCTCCGGTACAGGTTTCCCTTTCTGGTATTTGGGATGCGATATAATATACGACGAGGAGAAATACATGAATAAAATAGACATTTTCCAGAAGATTAGAGGGATGATGCGAAGGAAGGTTAAACCAGGAAAGAGATTCTGATAAAGTTTCATGAAATAATGGTAGTTTCTACTGTGTTCTATGGCTCAGAATATTGGATGGAAAAACAAAAAGAAAAAAGGCAAATAGATCCATCTGACTTTCTAAGAGCCATAAAAGGGTGTGTAAGGTTTGACAAAATAAGGAATACGTCCATAAACGAAGAGCTAGTTGTTTTTACTGTAACATATCGTTATTAGAATAAAAAAATTGGTGGAGAGTATGTACTACGAAAGCCTCAGAAAAGATATCCAAAGCTGGCTTTTAAGTATAATTTTAACTGTATCAGGCTGGAATTTGTGGTGTTATCTATATTCATGCTGAATAAAAAACACTTAGCATTCTTTTTCCATTCAGCTTTGAAGGATAGATCAATGGGTAGGAGTGTCAGAAGAGCAAGAATGAGACGGTAAAATGAAGCCGGAGCAGATTTAAAGCCAAAACAAGAAAAGAAGATGAAGATGTTCAATCATACCAATCAATATATAATCAAACGAAAAAATAATCGTACCCGTTTCATAAAAATTGTTAAATTGGTTTCGTTTTTCAAATTCGAGTCTTCGAACTCTGGGTACAAAGAGTAGAGGCAGCGATGGGAACAGAACACAGAATGATGGAAGTTCCGATTGTAGCCACCGAGTCTAGCCCCGCGCTTGCCGAAGAGACGTCGGTTGAATCCCTGGCGAAAGAGGTTTTTGGATTTCCGCGGAGATCTTTTCGTTCGCGGAGGCAAGACGAGCGCAGCAGGTGTCCTGGTATATCGGCGACCCATATTAATTCCCTCATGCGGAGTCGGGCTTATATCGCTTGGGGTCGGATGAGCACCACGGACGGCGGATTGAGGGCACTCAATCCGAGATACACGAAGGAACGAAATTTATATTCCTAGTTCCAGTACTCGGACCTAACCGCACTTCCAAGATGAGCTCTGGAATCCAATATGTTCCACATACGTCAGATTGAATTTTTGATAGTATATCTGTAGACGGGGTCTGTTCAGGCCAATTTTACTGATAAGATGTTTTTTAAGAGTAAAATGAGATAAACTTGGAGGTCTCCACACAAATTATTCCTAAACTCCAACCAGTACCTACATTTGCGAGCCATTTCAGAAGGATGACACTAATATTTCATCAGACATGATTGTATTATTAGACTTTTTAGGAAAAAAATGTGGGGGTGGTTTAAGAAAGTAACGGTCAGGATATGCGTACTGAAGGTTGATAAAAGAGAAAATATGTAAGGATGGGGACTGATACTATGGAAAGTGGTGAATAATACAATGGAACAAGGTCACTTAACAGACTTCTGCCAAAATACTTTGCATAACACCAGATTTCAAAGTTCTCTATATTAACCTGCTCTGAACTTTTAACAGAGGCATATAAAAACATCTTAATTGAACTCCGAAATAGGAGTAAAATTTCAAAACTAACTAGTCAAACTAATTTTTTGCAACCATAAATAAAAGATTTGAAATGTTTTTTTGTCCAAGACCTCAGTCTTCGCCCTGATTTTCCAACGAAATGAGAAGAATAACTCTGATAAGATAACCCTGAAAACCCATTAATTCCTCAGTAATAACCCCTAAATTTTATCCAAATTTGGCCACTTATGGCCACAACCGATAAAGATAAAAATGGAGACGAAAATATTACTAGAACCCAAAAAAATACAAAACAGCTAACTCGGGTTAAATTAGGAAAGAACGAGATTATAAAGTTAAACGAACCTTCATTATTTACTCGAAACCAATTTATAAAACCATATACATGGGGAACTATATCTAAAGAAAATCCATTGACTAATTTAGTTGAAGGCTAGGTATTTTCTCATTATCGCAGTAACTTTGAGGCATTGAATGTACGGGATTCAGCAACAATGGCGTTCCTTATCTAAGTTTAAAATTCAGAAGACACCTTGAAATCAGAACGGACATATATCTAATCTACAAAATCCACAGTTACTGATAAATGGGAACTATTGCAGCTTTCTATGAGTTTATATTCACGAAAGTTGAATGAGCGCACATTGCATCACATTTCCGCTATTAAGGTTGTTTGAGCGAAATATCATTTTGCATAGAAATCAATTAATTTGGTCTCATTTTAAATAAAAATATATCACCCTTCCATTGGCATAAAAAATTGAAGCCCTTTTGACATTACTTTCCGAGATATTTGCCAAAAATTACCAGCCCTTTGATATGGGAAAAGGTAGGTGTATGCACTCCAGAGAGACATTCTATTAAAAATGAGGCATTTCTTACACTTAGATATTGTCAAAAATTCAAGTGTGTAGTTTGTGTGTTTTCTCAACTATTTTTGGGGATTAATCATATTGTCACCGCAGTAAATTATTCGGGATCACAACAAAACTTCCGTTTTCATGGAGTTTCAAACGTACCCTGTGAAAAAAAAAGAGTCAAGTTAAAGACTTACTAAGATATTTTCATTTGATTACGTACAATTTCTGTCATGTAAAATTATTTATTGCACCATTAATATTGCAATATTTCATTCGTGTGTCTCACAGTTGGTGAAATTGAAACGAATATATCGAATATGGTCTCTACTATCGCTCCCACTACCTTAAGCACACAAGACCGACGTTGAATGGATTGATATGCGAGCCGGCGAAATATTTTGTAACCAGCCGGGCCGAGTAATTGCATAGAATCGCTGAATTCATGCAAAATAAATATTTTGAAATGTAAGCCTTTTACCAAGGAGCAATTAAGAAATTCAAATTATGCACAACAAATTCCTTGACTGAAAATTAACAATATCGACCACAGTCACGGATGCCACAAACGACGTTCTTTTGTAGCTTAGTGCGCAAAAACCCTCCTCCCGATCTGTATTGAAGTACGCTACCAAGTGCGCAGGGTCTCTAACAAACGAATGAAAGGTGCACTGTTGTGTTACGGAGTGATTAGCGAGCTTGAGAAAATGAAATACCCTGATATTTTACGAAGTCTTTAAAAAAAAAACTTTTTTACGACGCGGTAACGAATTATCATAGTGAAGTCTTGCATCTGGTGAGGCATTCCACATTCATCAACGTTGCAATGAGCAATTTTGCGCGAATCTTCGGAAATCTTTCACAAAAACCTGCGAACTTTTAAAAAAGGCTTACAAAGATAATTATCTTAGTCGTACGCAGTGTTAAGATTGGTTTACGCGATCTGAAATTGGTCGTCAGTCAGTTCAAGACGATCCTTTTTCAGAATGGTCTTTGAAGTCAACTGATGGCAGTAACAATAGGAAAATGGAGTACACTGAGCGCGCTGTCGTCAAACTGACAGAGAACTTGCTGGAAAGTTTGATACCTCGATTGGGATATACAATGACATCTTGACCGCAAAATTGAATATGTATCAGATAGTAGCAAATATTGTCCAATGTTTGATAACAGCAGAGCAGAACTGCCTTCCACCACCACGACAAAGCGACCACCACTCAGCCTTTCAATTCGTGAGTTTTGTGACCAGTTAGTCATAAGTACTATAAAATAAACGTTTTACCCGAAGTTATGTTATTTTTTCAACAGACCTTATATAACTGACGTCCGGATAAATTGTAGGTTTTTATTCAAGGTAGTCAACTGTTTTATGTAGGTTTGTACTGAGACAACGCCATCCTTACTACCTTCAAAAAAAGGAGGGAACTCCTTCTTTGTACCTTATTTTCTTACCTATATTTCACATTACATAGAGGGCCTAGCCCTCACCATACTCACCCATGTCGTCATACTCACGCCATTCTTAATATTTTTTTAGCATCTCATCGTCTCATCATGATATATTACACACTTCCTCGCTTGGAAGTAACTGATGGATCTAATTTTTTCTTCCCCTAATTTCCTTCTTCATTCAGGCGCCGCAGAATCATCAGCGATTATTTTTACGCCGTGCCGAGGAGAATAAAGGGCGCTCTTCCGTGAAAAATGGCGTCCTAAGGAGAGTTAGGGAGCCGTCCTAAAAATAAATTCCGCGACAAAGCCATTTCGGCTTTTCCTCCACATCGGACCGTATTTCGCCCTCACCTCCGCTTTGATAAAGGGTCAGAGGCATGCCGCATGAATCCATAAATGTTTCGCGACGGAGGAAAGATGGGTTAAGTGGCGGGAGTAGGAGAGGTGAGGCCGCTTCAATTTCAGCCTTTGGTGGTCGGGTCGGTACAAAAGCTGGCATAGCGATAAACCATTTCATTAAAAACCGGCATTATTCGTTCTCTTGCCATCTCTCACAGCCCACCTCCAGCTTCCTTTTCATTTCCTACGCCTAGAGGATTATTCATTCATCCCATTAATGCATTATAATGCACCATGAAATATCGGATGATCCGTTGCGAGTGTCCATTTCTGACCATTTCGTAGCGACACCATTCGTAGCCCAGAGGATCGATGCATAAAATTTGGTACGTACAAGGGATTCAAATCGGATGACTGAAGCGTATATTATAACCACCAGTCACCTACTTTACCACAATGTGACTTTATAGTGTTGATCTCAGAAAATGCAAATATCATTCAAATACGTATTCACATACAAAGTTGGCTTTGTAAAAATTAGCCTAACAACATTTGCAACGAACATTCTGACCAAAATCATCCAAAGGGGGATGGAATAGGAGAGGAAATAATTCCTGGATGAAGACAAATTTGGATTCAGGAAGAGCAGGGTAAGAAGAGAATCCCTGTGGCTTTCAGTGTAGAAGAGATAAGAGCAGTACAAGATATAACAATACAAACAGCCCTCATACATACAAATTTGCTTTATTACCTTGTGAAAGTAATAAAAATTGTGGATTGGAACAGAGTGCTGACCGCAGTAAATATCTTAGAAGTGTCGTTTAGTAACATATCAGAAATTCGCAGATTGCACGAGGAACAGCTCGAATTGATTAAATGTGGCGGATATGCAGAGAAGTGGAAGTGAGGAAAAGAGTACAAGTTGAAACGCAGTCACCAAAAAACATTACTTTATACATAATTCGAAAAAGACATAACGAAAAGAAACAATTAAAACCAGGAATATCTTGCACATGGAGAAAAGAGTAGCATGCTACGCTTTGCTAATGATATATCAATTTTTTGGCCTAGAAAGAAGACCTGACAAAATATCTGAAAATGAATTATTTGCACATTAATGTAGAGAAAACCAATAAAAGGTTTGTGATCGAAATATCGAAAAATATGACTGTAAAATCCGGGGCAGCAAATTGTTGCAGCAGGGAATAATTTTACTATTTGGGAAGCAGGATCACTAGCGTTGACAGATGCACGAAAGACATTGTGCACAGGATAGCCCAAGTAAAGAAGATATTCTACCAGAAGAGGAGTCAGCTTACAACTGGTAACACAGCACTGTAGAAGTAAGAATGAACTACATTGAAACATATATTTTGAGCATGCTCTTAAAATAGCAGTTAAGTCTGGACTATTACAGCAGCAGAGCAAAGAAGACAGGAAGACAATGGACATATGGTGTGACCCAAGAATGATGTGGAACAAATGGAAGAGGAAAATCGCTAAATAATGAGTCTGACGAAGAGCTGAAGAGAAAAGGAGCAAAATGACATATTTGTCACATTTTGCGACACAAAAGCCTGATAAACACGATATTGGAATGGGAAAATAGAGGAATATTTATTGAAGAATACCAAGATTGCAGGACATCAAGCAAACAATGAAGGACATCAGAGAGAATAGTTTGGCAGAAATGAAGTGGTTGGCAGAAAGGAGAGCTGAAAAAAATCAATCTCCAGACTGATGACAACTGATGATGCTTAAAGCTGGAAACTAAGAGCTAAAATTCTTCAGACATTTAAATATTAGCCTTTCAATGAGCACAATATCATGTTAATTTGTCTGAGAGATAGGTTGTTTAAAATTACAAAACAAAATCAGATAACAACAGCATCGAGATAAGATGGTTAGTATGTTAAAATATTTGGCTACAAAATCAACATGTATTAACATATTAGTGTCGTTTGATAATGAAAAATAATAAATACAGGCGTGGAATTTTATAGAGTGATTGTTTTTTTAGCTGACCGCAAATGTTAGCCATGGTTTCTCCCATGAACTTCCTATTTTGAGAGTCTTTTAAATTGCGCAAATAATAATCGTTCTTCCTTTAATCATTTCAATTTTTCTACGAGAGCTAATTAAAATTAATATTTGAGAAAATTCCAGGCAATATTCCTGTTAAAAAAGATTAATAGTCGGAATCAATAACAATGGAAACTAATCTAAATATTTTTACTCATGGAGATTGTGTTGGTGTGGTGATCAAGCTACTGGCCTCTAAACTTGGATTTGAATTCCGCCAATGGCGTTGAGATTGCAATGATATCCACATGAGAGAAGAGCGCATAGAGAGTAGCACTCTGCCCATCCAATGAGGTGTTAAACTTTGTTGCTGCAGGCGACTTAAGTTAATGGTAAGTTAATTCCTCGCCGAGTACCTCTTCACCCAACCTCCAATTCCCTAGTAATCCTCTCATAATCAAGCCTGGATTAAGGGGCGGCTCCAGTCCCTGGCCTCCCGGGGGATCATTATTATTTAATTGTTCCAGATTAATTTGTCCGTAATTTTACTTCGCGGAAATTGAGGGATGTTTTTCCAAATGCATTTCCATTGAATACTGTTAAAAACCAGATCCTGCCGCAAATTGTCAGGCTAAAAGGTCCTCATCTGTTCTGAGAAGAATATATACTGTATATAGATAAATGATATTAGGCTATCAACTAGCGTCTTCAGCAAGCCTAGCAATTGATTCCGAGTTCATGAGACAGTACAATTTTGATGACTTAATGACTTCCGAAAGAAAAAAATTGTAATAAAAATATTTCTTATGATTAATTTAGTAAACATGTTTTCTAGGTAATGACTAAACCAAAACAATATAATTCCTCGGAAAATCATCTAAAAAGCAAGTTTCTAGGCTGTATGGGATAGCTATAAATATTGTCACCTAGGGCCTCCAATGCATCAGCAGCCACGGACTTATACAACTTTCAATCCAGCCCAGCCCATAACTTTCTACGTTCATGTCCCCATCGGTGCAAATAACCTTTGCCATCGGCCACACCGGCTCCCCTCTCACCCAATCAAACGCTGGTTCTAACTTTTCATGAAATCGTTCTCATCTCATCCTTATTTTCTTTACAAATTTCACTAAATTTATTCAACTATTGCTTGTAAGTGCGATTTGGAGCGGACACAAAGTATTACAAAGCAGCAGCGAGGCAGAAGGGAAGAAAGAGAATTTCACATCCTAATGGAGGCTTGCATGGGAATAAGAAAATGTAGATGAAAGAGCGGCCCGAAAAAAATGGAATGCGAGACCGGTTAGTTCCGGCGTGTTTCTAGCTCGCGCGTTTGTATTCATTCCTACCGACCGGAGAACGGAATATAAGGGACGTATGAGCGTGAGCGTAAGCATAAGCAACACAACCGTAACAGATGTTTCCATGGGAAAAAACTATAATTCCAAGCATATAAGCGTGGCTCAGCTGTGTGATGCCATCATTTGTGATTTAGAGAACTCTTTTTGACGACCTCCTGTATAATTATTATTAATTTATCTTCTGGAGTTAAGGTCGAGTTGTAAATAATTATTTTTTGTTCCTCATTGCCAATGATTCGTATTTTAATCATGCATCTTCAATGAACTCAGAGTTCAGTGTTAATTAAAATATGATCGCATTCGCATAGATTTCTTAGATACCTGATGATGAATCATTAAAATACGAAAAATTGGCAAGGAGAAATAAATTTAAAATTGTATCTATTCTGACCAAAGCTCAAGAAGATAAAAAGATAATAATAATAATAATTATTGCGTTTTACATAATGATGCAATATTTTAATGCCTCATTTCATCCCCAGTTGCCTCAGATGTCGGCATCGTTCGAGGAAAAACATCAGGACTTTTCTATCCTAGAGATATGGAGTAGACTGAGGGCGAAATATAATGTCGTGAGTGCTGAAGCGGGTTACGGGAGCAAACGGACGCAAACAGTCAAGTCTGACGTATTTACGGCGCTTTGCATTCCTCGCCGTTGCATTAGACTAGAACGTCTGTATTTTTTCGTGAACCCCGTCGCTCCCGCAGCGCCGCAAACAATTTTCAGCGCTGCAAATACGCAGGAGACATTTCATTCTGCAGAATGCGTAGAAACATGTTAACTCGTTAAAAATAAATCATCTCAAAAAATTTTAACACAGGAGATTTTCATACCAAAGGGTATTAGAGTTATGTGAATTGTTTTCGTAGTCATTAATTTCCCAAATAAAAATTAACTTCGCTGACGACGATGTTGCATGAAATTTTCTCAGTCATGCTTCTGCGTCGTGGCTTACATAGATGCTATGCTGAATTCTCTCACGCAACAGAAATGAAAATGCATCCCCAACTAGTTACGAGGTCCTTATTTTAACGGGTAAAGTCACACTCGCGATATGAACAGAGGGCTTAAAAATGTGATGATTAAACTCGACCTTAACGCATTTAGTCATAATTAAAATTGACGTACCGAGTAATATGGAATGATCCGGAGAGAATGAGCAGTCAGATAACGTGGTAGTTATAAAGTGAGAATTAAAACTGAGCTTATCCAATCTATCTAAAAAATCTAGCTTATCAAGTTATGCGAGGGAAAATGATTAATAAAAACTGATGAATTAACTTCTGCGACAGTACTTATAAAAAACAGAAGAGTTGTGAACATTTCCTGCGGAATCTTTGCAATATTCTAATTATTGTATCAATTTTTTTGCTATAGGAATGGTCAAGCCATGGTTTCAGCCAGGTTATTAAGAGCAGATTGCCTACTATCTACAGGAAATGCGGATTCCATCTTCACTAAGAGATACCTTTTAGGCCTTTTTTTCCTGACCCTACCAATTTGTCTTTGTTTGATTAGTTGACGTTAGATTTTAGTCATATAATTTCGGCGTACGAAATTGGACTATTTCAACAGAATAGAACTGAAAAGAAGATGATAGGAAGAGGATTTTTAGGTTCACAAATAATTTCAATGAGGAAGAACATGTATATGAATTTATTCTTGTCGGTCAACTTAAAAATGGAAAATTAATTCATTCTGGACGAGTAGCCATGGGCATTTTGAATTTTGCCAGCGAATTTCTTAAAGCAATATCATAGCTATTTTTGCATTACGAATATTACATCTCTAACAATATTCGTCACCGCCATTGGAAAACTGTTTAGCATTCAAAACCTCTACGGTGGCTTTTGTTTGCAGTCTACTTTAAAGACTCCTTTGCTCCTTTGAAGCCCCTTCAGATCCCGCTAAATTAGATATAGAACGCATCGTAAAATTAAGATAGACAATTAACATACTCCTCAACAGACAATTGCGTTCGCGGCCGAGTAAGTAACTTTGAATGTGTCGGTAACTCAATTTTCCTCTGCGTCGATTGCAGACGTTATAACTCCGCTACAACAGTCGTGTCAGTCTCATGGCTTCAAATTAATCATCACTCCATCTCGATATGAAAATAAAGTGCAGAAACAAAAGTTTGATTGCCGTCGAGAACCAGTCCCAAAAAAAACATATACTGATAACATCGAACGACATTTAGAGAAAATATCTCGTCCCAGGAACGCTTGACGCGAATGACTACAAAAAAACCTATTTATTTCATCCGCCAAAGTGTTCGGATATTTATATTTTCTAAGAGCAGGATCTCGGAATTATACCTCTTGCGTCATTTAAACTACATCTCATAATTATGCATTGATATTGACAATGTGAATCATGTTACAAATTTTACAACGTGTGATCTTTCCTCACCCGCACTTGCTTTAGATGCAAAATTATATGGTCTAATATCAGAATTTATATACAAATTAAAATATTCTACATTTAAGTGTCAGGAATATCTATTGTTATTCATCAGAACCAAGCACTGCAGTTGCACACGAGATTTAGTACGCAGTAATGCACCAATGCAAAGATATGCATCAAAATGGGTGAAATATGCCCTGAAAATATCAGAGATTTATAATAAAAATACCTGGAAGAGAAATAAATTCCTTCGGGGAAATATTTCCGAGGCTTTCATTAAATGTAACTAGTTATTGATAGCAGAATACGTTGATCGTATTCTAATTACCTCCTTTTTTTCGAAAGAAAGCACACACTTCAATAATAGTGCAAAAGGTTTGCTCGAAAATAAATCTCTAATAAGGTTATAAACAGCAAAATGAAAGCATAACTTGGTCTTAAAGGCAAGGAGTTAGTGGTATTAACTAGCAAGTACATCGCGAACGGCAACTAGTTCTTTATCAAGGTAATCAAAAAGATTTTTCTAGCATCGCTTGCGGTTGAGCGCCTCTCAGTTAATAGAGAATTGAGAGCGGCATTAAGTTTTTGAACTCTGCATTCCGTTCAAGGAGCAGTGAATCCGAGCGCAGATGCGGGAAGCGCGGCGTACCCGAGGCAAACAACTTTAAGCCACCATTCCTTTCAGAGGTCTCCTCGAAATTTTGCATTTGAGGGAACAAGACCGAATTTTCGCCCTAATTGGCGGACGCGGCTCACCGAGGTATCACGTGATGCGAAACGAGCCCTTCGGTCGGGGGAGGGGGAAGGAAAGGTGGGGGAGAGTTGTGGGAACGAATGATTTATTTCGAGCTCCGGAAACTCGTCCCGAGCTTGTCAACTCACTATTTGTCGTATCTCAGAGGCAGAGAGACCAACGAGGATATCGTGAACACGTTCGATCAATCAGTCATATCCCAATCTTCTGCCCGAGGAAAAAACTGAGAGGAAAAATAAAAAAAAACAACTGAAGAGGAAAAAGACAGACGGTGATACCCTAGCGTGCATTTGGTATGCCACCTGCTTGTGAGTGCCGCAACTAGCCTCTCCTACACTTTACTGATTCTACCCGCGAAACCCACTCATCCAGGTTTGCCAGATGAGTCCACACAGCCGGAGCGATTTTTTACTTAAGTTGATATTTGCGTAAAACTTTGCATACAAGTCATTATTAATAACATCTGCATAACAACGTAATAAAATTGAATATTACCGATTTGGGTACTTGAGAATTCAATGCTATTTTGATACACCCTTGTGGCTCATCTCGTATATTTCAAAATAATTCCATTTCATATGTACTGATATTCTTCTAACAACGAAATGATACGTTTGATGCTATTTAATGGCTGTTATTTAATAGCAATGTATCGTTTAGCGAAAAAGAGCGATATAATTTCAAATGCCGATCCAAAACTTAAAGTAGAACAAAGCTTTAATTATGCTGAAAATTGATAAACCATGATTCTCTCATGATTATAATAACATTTATATATTTTTCCGCCGTATAAACAGATGTAACCAAATCATTTGTGGAGAAATGTATGAAAAGTTATTTAGAAGTACATGAAGAGTTAACTAGAGGTAATCGCGATGAAGGCAGCGTAATCACCAAAAATCTTAGAACTTTTCATTCCCACACTCAACTTTGCATCACTCAACCTTCATGAAATATCTTCCTTTAAACATTTCATTAGGCTTCAAGAGAATAAATATCGCAAGAAAATGCTCTAGTACTTACAATTGCTTTTAATTATGGTATTTTACTTGAAAACCTATATCAACCGAATTTCCAGGGTAAAATTTGGGCATACACTTTTACTCTCCCTTAACAAATGAAAATTCACAGCTAGTTTCCATCTCATTGTAAGTATACCAAAAATATCGGATATAACAGTTTCGCAAAAATATTCATGGCAAACTTTTCAGCTATTAACACAGTTCATTTGTGGTTAACATACGTTCACCAGATCAACATATCACTTATATCTCTGTTCTGAATGCAGCCATATGATATCGGTCCCTATGTTTCTAATCTCAAAACGACAATCGCCCAAAAGAGGAAAGATCTGCATGCGAAATCGTCCAAAATTGCGACTGGAGCAGATAGCTGGAAATTTCGACGCATTTCAAGTTCTCAAGTCGCCCTATCTGGCAAGCCTGCATCACCATTCACGACTCACTGTCACTCTGCTGCTGCATTTCCCCTCCCATCCGCTGGGTCTCTCAGCGTGACCTACATCCATCTGTCGCGCCCTCCACCTCCCACGACCTCAAACCACGCCCCCCCCACCTGCCTTCTACCACCCCAAACCACCGCGAACGACGCACACCCCCTTTCACGCCGTTCCGCCTCAATGTAAGTGCGCTCCTCGCGGCCGATGGGTGGGACTTCCGCGAATCCGAAGGAGAGCACACACCCAAACGAACGCATATATGCCTCGTTAAGACTACGATCGTACGTACCATTGTAGAAGTCCCGCACGCATTCCAACTACTATCGTTAACTCAATGCTGCCCTCACCCTTACCTCACCACGGCATCGCGACTAACAAGTTGAGAGCAATCAAACGAAATGCCGCGAAATTCGGAATGCCGCAGTTAGGCGGCGTGTTGAGGCATGCGAAATATTTTTCGCACAAATGGCACATCCCTACTCAAAAAAGTAACATGTTCTGCTTCACTTTAATGGTTGGATTTTTGCTATCGTTCTTCGTTATATCCGGTTTCCACTCACAAGATCAGCGATTTTCCTCTGTAAAATGACCTTTAAGAACTATGCTACGAACTATGCATTACCATTGTCCGAAATTGGATTAACATTTCAACTTCACTCTCCCATCGTATGGACCATTGAGGTATAGAGAGGGCTCATCAAAATGTAGCCTGATAACCGAAATAACAACCGTTATACTAATACATGATCTCTCCTTCCTTTCCTATGGATAGCACGACGAAATGGACGAATTACATTTACATCTACATATTACCCCACGAGCCACCACATGGGCGTGTGGCAGGGGGTGGTAGGTCACCAGCCGTGTAAAGGTGTATAGGTATTTTGGAGATGAAATGGTGACATGAATTATAGGAGTGTATTTGGTGAAGTTCAATTTTTATTGTGGTCGCTTATTGTTCGCGGAAAGAACGAGTTTTTGTACCTATTTGTTCGGCAGTGTATCTCTCTTATTTTATTGCATCTGTCAGACCTAGATATGTAGTGAGAATTCATGATAATATTCTCTTTTTCGGTCTAAAAAATATCAGTTCTGAGTTTATCAAGCAGCCTAAGCCTAGCGAGTATCCTCCTGGTCTCTAGGGGCTTCCACCTTAATCCCTCTAAAAGTTGTGAGACAATATATGTACCCTCGAAGCAGTTTTTAACGAAGCGCGCTGCTTTCCTTTGTATTTTATTAATTTTTTTGATTAAATGTACTCGACCAGGGTCCCAAATGCTCGTGGCGTATTCGAGGTGTGGCCTAACCAGAGCAAAGCAGCATCTCTCACTGACTTTTTCATCCGAGGACCTTCCTGTTATACGTTTAACAAAATCTAGTTTCTTTAATGCTGCGCCACATATATTCTGTATGTGTAATCCCCACGTGGATGGAATACAAGAATATCAACCATGTTTGACATTTTAGGCAAGTAACTCATCAAACATATATTGATTACTTATTGCTTTAGGTTCTACTCAATTTGACCCTAACTTTCTGCGGAAATGCGGATTATTTTAAATTTAAATAAATAAACAAAATACGCTGGAAGAATCCCCATTAAAGAAGTAATAACATGGTTATTTCTTGCAAGTTAGCTATGAAAAACATAGATAAATTTCAAAATTAGGGCTTTATTCCGCAAGATTTAAAGGGAAATGATGGTCAACAAAGATGGGGAACTGGCTTTAGCTTCTTGCATTGGCTGCCATACCAAGGATCCCTACATATAGTACCTCAATGGTACGGACGACGCTAGTGTAATGTATACTGTGCTCACACGGAATGACAAGAGATCATAAGGTGGTTGAAGCAGTAAGCAAGAGTCATTGAGAGTACATTTTAATTACTATTTAAGTACTTTGACGAAAAAATTCATGGAAAACACTTCGCTCAAATACACCTGTTTTTGCGCAGAAAACATTCATACATGTAAAAATATAAATAACGTGTTAATTAAGTAATTTAATTATATTTTTTATTTTGGCTTAAGGAGGAACCTGCGCTTCGAAATACTGTTTTCGTAAGATGTACATTTTTTTATGCAATGAGTTAACTTAGGCTAAAAGCTGCCAATTATAATTTTTAAATCTCATGGAAATACTGAATCCGGTAAAATCTTATAGGACAAAACTTTATACCGAAGCTTTTAGTGCGCCACGAAAACCAGTTAATATACTGACTCCAGCTTGCATTATATTTCGGCAGGATTATATACCATGATTTTTTTACGAACTAAGTGGAGGTTACAATTGTCTTCATGCTTAAAAAATTCAGCAATATATAAGTAAAACACCTAATAGTGAAGTATATTGAAAAAAAAAAATTGGTAAACAATGTAAACAGCAGATATTTCCCTTGGCAACTAGGCCACATTCTTCAAAATGTCAGCAATGTAACTGTTATAATTTATATTTTGAGCAGTCCAATTTCAACCCGGGTATTGGCATACAAGTTACAAATTAATCACAAATTCGTCAAAATATACACGTAATACATAAAAATAATACCCTTTTTTCACATTATATCAAGCATGGCTTCATATACCTATACCAATAAAAATCGGTGGCACCCGCTGACAGTGGACTATCTGGGGCTACAAACACAAATCCAGCATCCCTTGGAGAGATTCCTGGTAGCACCAAAGCTTTGCCCTATACCGAATTATACTTTCAGGCACGCCACCTCCATTACACACGCTTTAACCTATTTTTTTACACGTAATTTCACAACCACCCCTTTTACATTCTCTCTCGACACACCCTCTCCGCGTTCTTCTCCTTTTCAAACAACATTATCGTTGTCACCTCATTGTTAATACTCCCCACTTCCCTATCCCCCAACATTCCAACGCTCAAATCTCAAAAATACTTCCAGTTAAACCTTTCCTGCAGAGCCGCCAACCAATTGAACCACTCCAAGGGCTGCCAACCCAAACCTTTCAGCCTATCGCAAAGGACTGGCATTCGGGAAGTCATTGGATATGATACACATTACAATTATGTGCTACGAAGATAACCAGAAATCAGTTATTAAAACTTAAATACACGTGGCATATTATCGATGATCTAAGCTAAAAAAATATATATGGTGTCTCAAGATGTATTTCACGTTAAACAAGTCTTTGAACAAAATAATTCGGGAAAAAATCGAGATAAAAAAATTATGTGAAGAAAGATCATCGCACTGCCATCAAAGGAAGGTATTTTAGCGTTACAATTATCCATTTTTAACAAATACGTGTTCGTTATATGACCAATGAATGACCTAGTAATGTTTTACACCATTCGATGCTAGAAGTTTTACCTTATAATGTAAGTTAAATTCAAGGTAGTTCATCGAGAATACCAAAAATGAATGTTCTTCCTTACTTAAAGAATTGCTATTATGACTCGGGTGTATGCCGCAGGATTGAACATTTAAGTACGGGTATAATTTACTAGAAATGATATTTTGATATTTTTCAGTCACCATTATAATAATGTGAAACAATAATCACGAGTTAACTTGGACATTCAAAATCTAATCATTTCAAATTATAACCCAAGTGTCAAGTATAAGTCAAGAGGAAAGTATATTGGAAGAGATACCAGTAGGTAAGGGAACTAGCAATAGATAGGGGAAGGGTGGAGGACTGCATTCAACCAATCTTAGGATTGAACGACCAATGAGAAGTCAAGTTCCATGTGGCAGCGTGTATAAAGAAAATTTAATTGCCGCGAGCCGAGTCAGTGGCATGGAGTTCTTTCAACTTGTACAAAGTTTTTTCATCCGCAGTTCAATAAACATTTGAGTAAGAGCTGTTTATTGAATAGACGAATTTTAGTCGTAGTATTATTGAGATTGTTTTTTTTGCTAAAGGCCAGAAGCGTAAAAGACGACTGAAAACTCGATTGGGATTTTAAATACAACAATAGTTCAGCATGATGAAGCCGTTGGCAGAAATGGAATTAAATTTAAACACTACAATTGCGTTGATTGGCAGAATTCAAACGTGTACAATAACCGTTCGTTTGCTACGAAAATAAAACAAGAATACACTTGAAGCACAAAGAATCACAAAACGCCAGGGCAATTGATTTCTTATTCGCAATCTAAAATTAAATAAGTGGTGAGCCAAAGTTAAGTTCCATTTTCTCATTTCACATCCGAACAAAATATATTACAAAGCATGCCACTGAAATAACACTTTTTACAAAGAATCAAAATTCAGAAGCATATTTGTATTTTTGTACCATTAGAATGTCATCAATTCTTAATATAAAATGTCTAAAATTTGAATGAGCGTAATGATTTCTAATATCTCTTAGATCGTATCATAAACCTATACTAATAGAGAAGCTATAACAGTAGTTGGGAAATCGGAAAATTGTTTAGTTCCACCGTTTACTTATAAGTCAATTGCGCTTACCAAGACTTTGCCAAGCAATAACGGATTTTCACTACAGTAGGTATAAAAACATTTGAATGAAATAGCGACATTTAAAGGGAAATATTTTGTTAGGTATTTAGCAAGGAATTTGTTTAAGAAACAACGGATTGCATGTCTCCCAGATATATTCGTTATTGATTGGACGCTAATTCTGCCCAGATGTCAGTTAAAACATGAGAGAAAAGGAAGACTTACTAAAATTTTCATAGAAATGAAAAAGGTTTAATCATACTTGTATGCATGGCATCATTTACAAACGGTGAAACAGAACCAATTCCCTGAAAACGATCGAAAGTAGTACAACACCTTTAATGACGAACGCATCTGGCTGATAAACCAATGATACAATGCGACTAGGTCATTAATTTCCATTGCCTGCAATTAAAGCACAGCGCGTAAAATATTCGTTGAGAACGACCTAAAGCTTTAAGGTTAATGATGATGTAGTGGTACTTGAACGAGATAAAAAAAATGGTGTGGCATGATTCTAAAAAACACAGAATGAAGCAATTAATTACTATATCAACCACAACCTTACAGTGGAAGGTTACGATCAGGGCATTCAAATGGGTAGAATGTATGATAACTTTTACTGCTCCGTCTATACTATTGCTATCGTGTAACATTCAATGGTATAGCCTAGGACAGATTAATATTGTTATGCATAATTATCACTGAGAAGTGATTCTATTTGGCAAAACATACCAATTTTCATCAAATCAGGAGCATCCATCATAAGTCTGAATAATATCGGAAAAACGTGAGGATGCTTCCACAACCTGTAATAAAAATTCGTACCTTTATATGCATTGCTTACGTTACTCAAGGAAAAAACAGCTGCTATTCGAGACTCCTTAATACACTGACGCACATTTGGAAACAAAAACCAAAGATTGAGACAGCCAAGTTACAAATTTAATTTAAGTAAATGAACTGTTTATTGAATGCCGTTGGCTTGTGACTTATCGATTTTATTCTAATCACTTTTTCATCATGCTTGTATGCAAGGCATCATTTACAAACGATGAAACAGAACCAATTCCCTGAAAATGATCGACAGTAGTATGAAAACTTTAATGATTAACGCTTATAAACCAATGATACAATGTAACAATAGGTTACGGTAAAGGGTGCACTGCCAACCATAATATTATTTTGAGATCAAGTATGCCAGATACTTGACAAGCAGTTCTGGTCTTCTGATGTAAAATTCCACCTAAGTGAGGAAGCCAATTAAACGTAAAACAGAAAAGCCAGCACTAGCTATCATACACATTCTGTCCAACTGATCAAGTGTCATTTTTTTACTTCTCATTTTAGATACGTTAGTACCACGTTGATAAAATTTCCGAAGAGGTTATAAAAAGGTTTCTGTAAAAAAACGTTTCATTATCTGCCAAAATTTTCAGTAAAAAATTCCCGAACCTGATTCATTTCACCCGATCGAATCAAGATGTTTTATATAACCCCATCCAACACATCACCACCTATCAGAATTCATTCCAAAAACTCACAATACAATTTTGGAGCTCACTACCTATATGCTTGAAAGTTCATCACTTAAATCCTTTGAAACCAAAGTATACGAATATCTTATGCAACAACAGAACACTTGCAGGTGAGAATTTGGTTATCAAACCTTATTATTAGTTATTAATACAACAAAATAATGAAAGAAATTTGCAATATAGTCAATAAAGATAATGTATATTCACTACATCAAAAATATGTATGTTACAAGGCATTGACGAGTACTGAGTTGAAATTTTGTACTAAACTTATGTAAAAACTTTTGTAAAAACCGGGCACAGTTTTTTTACAAAATGTGATTTGTCCCACAGGGCATGTGCTAGATCAATAAACTTGTATCTATCTATGTCTTGTTGAGAGTGAGTGAATATTTGTTTCGACCTTTTGACCCTGGAATGGGGTCCAAATTTTTATTTTGCCTTATGAGGTTTCAAAGTTAAAAAATTTAGAATTTTAAAAATTCAGAATGAAAACATTTAGAATTCTTTCGCGAAAGTTTTAATTTTCAGGTTTTTGGGGACGAAATATTCCACGATACCACTTTTTTTAACAAAAATGCTTCAGTCTCAGTTTTGAAAACTATTATTTTTCCCCACCAGTTTATGAGTGTTCACCCACTTATCCCCAAAATATAAAAACGTCCAAATGATTATCAACCTGACGTGGCAAGGATACCTTAACGTATTTTTACGTTGAATGTATTCCTCTCATTAACACCGAAGATAATCAATTAGTTATGGACGTGTTCAATAGCTTTATTCCATTCTCACTCCATATTGTAATCCGGCTTCCGTAGGAGCAAGCAAAGCAAAGAGTAGACGCAAATTGAATTGATAAATTTAATTGGGCTACCTAAAATGTTATCGTATAGAAAAAACTAGTTGGAGTATTTATTCAAGTTCGTAGCATAAATAATACTGTGTGACACTGCTCGTCACTGAAGTAAGTTTTTTTTCAAACAAATTCACGCACCGTGAAAGAATTTGGGGTCATCTAAAGCGTCGATCCAATTAACTGGAGCGATTTAGTTCCCGCAAAATGCAAGCCAATTACACGCGACCGAACTCGGGATACATTTGTTTTCCACCGGAAAGAAAAATCAATTGGTTCAGTGAAATCGCCTCCGCTTGTTCTTCTACTTTGTGATTGGAAACGGCGAACACTGTTTTCCAGATTAATATCCATCGAAAAGAAGTAAAATAAGCGAATTAATTTTTAGTATTAAAACGTCGGTTTCCCACGTCTACAGTTTCAAAACAAATATATCACAATATAAATTATTTTTTTGCATCTATGTACATTCATTCATTAATTCAACAAATTTTTATTTTATAATGGATTTAAAATTCAGAACTACTCCTTCTGGGAACACTCGGTTTTAGAGTCAATAAGGAAATAAAATATTTAAATATCTTAAAATAAAATATTAAAATAAATATTTTATTTTAATTAATATTTTTAAAAATATGTTTGCGGTAAAAAATATGATGAATTCTTAATGCATTACTGCGGTCAAATACTTGAACTCGGCTAACATTGATAATGCGAGGGTTTTTACGAAAAATAAATTTAACCGTATTCGTGTTCACGCAAACACGAGAACCTGAATAAATTTTAATGAGCTAATTTGCACTGGCAGATATTTGTAAAACGTTCACACAGCAAAGATATATGTGCTAGTGAAAGGGCGATGCCAAAAATGCAAAAAATTAGGTACAAAACTTAATAAAAACTTTTGCTTGGAGTATGAAGATATTTTTTCCAAAATCACCACATCAGGTAGTTTAGAAACGTCAACTGAACGCTAAAGGATCAATTAGCATTTAATCCGACAAAATGTCTCCCATTATGGCTTGTCAAAGTTTAAATGACAGCTCAAGCATAATCACTGAAAATAGAGGGGAGTTAAGGTATAATGGATTGCTTCGTACTCACGTTAATTTAGATACAACGATTGAGGTTGCCAATAACTCCACAGACTTACCTGGAATAGAAAAGAAACCAAATTATTAAAATTGTAGAAAGAAGAAATTAAAGCATTATTTCATCTAGGAAATTTTGAATTCCTAAACCTAATATTATTATACTTTAGGCTGCTAGAAAACTGCGATCAACATTTGTACAAAAAATAGCTCATATTAATATATTGAGAATATTCCGATTTACTCAGGCAAAAAATGGGTAAATTCGTGTCCTTACTCCTGGAACAAGTACCATCTATTTATCTTAGCAGTTATATGATAGAACTTCCAAGATAAACAACTAGTATATGGGTGTATCGCGTGCATAAGTGTACATTAGAACGATATACACGAAGCCTTTTTCAGAGACTGTTTATAATACGACAGAAAAACATTTCATGAGGTACAATAAACCTGATATATCATTATAAAAAGCATTATTTGTGTATTTAGGGCCTAATATCGATAACTCGTTACTACATGATATTATACATGTAAATATTTGCTACGGATTTCTTGGAAGAATAGAAAAATAGTTTTTGGAAAACGAGGAACTAGACGCATATTTGTGATTAACTAACTTCTGCTTCGTTTATTTCTAAAAAAAGTTCATTTCTCTCTGTTTTTTATTTGATCTATTTTTCTCTCTCTCTTAAAAACTTGAGCCAGAGAGATAAAGAGCTGTCACCACACTAATCCTTCGCTGGCACCAAAAAAAGCTCCTTGTGTGTGATTTTTTATATGTAATGCCGTCTGTAGTAGTAATACTCTGTTTTCTTTTACTGTGTAACGTTCTGGAACAGTAAATTTTAATCTCAATTTCAGTATAAATATAATAACTAAACCGTCAGAAAATGCCCAGCGATAATGAATTGCAGGAATATTTCACTCAAGGACAATGTAATTAAAACCAAATGTCCCTCGACCCCAAATTCCTCGTCTGATAAAAATAAAACGCTCCCAGGGTCATGGAGAACTAAAGTGCACATGTAGGCAAATCGGTGAGGAAACCAATTCTCTAAAGCGAAGAATATCAATTAGAGAAAATCCTCACTCATTAAGCAGAAGAATGCCATCCTCGGGAAAGGAAGGACACAAAGAACGGAATTAAGTACCAACCTACTCGTTAATAACTAGAGCCGACGTTTCGCCCCTTGGAAAACCGTACTTTCATCAAATGGCATTTCGACCGCACCATCATCTCTCCTCCTAAGACCCCAAAACCGTTACTACCCTCTTCTCCAGGGAAGAACTTTGTGCTCGCCATCCTTATAATTCTCTTAAAAATAATTCTAACCATTCTCTTTCAGTGGTTTAAGGAATTTTCGTTTAAGTATGAGGTTGCGTACAGCTTAAAATTTCTAGTAATAAATACCACGATTGCCACAACGGGTAGCTATACTAATTTAAAATGTGCTCAGTTATCCTCAGTGATTGTTGAACTTTAAGTATTCGGAAAGGAAAAATACTTACACATCAAATTTACTAATAACATTCGGCGTTATTTAGTTATTTCATTCACTGTTTTGATCTGACTGAGGGTGCTAATTTCTCTAATACGGACTTTATTTCATATCATTGTATTGTTATACAGTGCATTATAGTCGCCAATATCAAGCGAAGCCAGTGCAACCAGCCGCCAAAGTATCGCTATTTGCACTTACGCTGCAGGAGTACCACACACTATGTTTCATTATAAGAGTATGGAAATTATAAATTTTTTATAAATAATCGCACATATGAAAATATTGCTCGTTTAATGAGATAAGATGAGCCGTAAGACGATGGGGGAAACTTTGCGTTAATAGCCACAGCGTAGGTTTCCAAGAAGGAATTTAATTTTTGAAATCTGAGAAAAATTGATAGTTTTGTCATTGAAAATGTACATTTTTTAACGATAATGAAGTACAAACAATTTATCGTAAATTTCTATCGTTCATCTTCGACCTGAAGGTGCCTCCAGGATGGGAGATGAAACGTTGGAAAAACAACGACGTGGCCGGATCCCAAAAAATGGAAAGAAATTTATCGTAAAAACTAAATATTCCATTATTTTTTCATCATAAAGTGCAAATTTGAATTCATAATCGCGATTGCGAGTAATATAAAATAGCATAAAAAGAAATATCCACTCTAATTCCAATCCTGTTTTAAAGGAGTGAAAATTATGCCCATGTTAGGGGCCCTTTTCGCCCTGAGGATTTGGGGTTAATAGATCTCTCCAATCTACGTGCCTTAAAAACGGAACCATAGGAGAAGTAATGCGGTAGTTTTCGACATAATTACAAAACAGAGAGTAAGATACATTAAACCGCCCACACGCACGCAGTGCTTAATTGACCATTTTGCATACGGAAAACACTCACGCTATAAGCCACTGTTCCAACATGTAGGGGCAGCAGAAGAGAGGAGGTTGTACCCACACGTCTGAAAATAGGGCAAAGAGCTCTAACATAGTCGTACCTCTTTTTAATACTCAACATACAGCCCCAATGCAAGGAGTGTGGCTAGCCACTAACTATTAAATACGTTTTGGTAAAAAGCACACAATATAGTGACCTAAGGCACAAATATAATATGCCTCGAGAAATGGGTGTTATATTACTGCGTGACTCTGATAGCGTTAAAAGAACTTTAGATTTCTCCAAGGAGTCTGGTTTCTTCCATAAAATTAAATACATTATAAGCCCTTTGAACAGTTACCAAAAGCAAAAAAAATTATCAGTTGAATAAATACGACCTACCAATGAAAAAAAATAATATGTGATTACCAGTTTGTGATTAAGCGCAAAATACCATGCTGGTAGGGCGCCTATTAAACCCTATGCTACAACTACAACCGAACATATCTAATATATACAAATGAATGTTCGTTTGTTCGTATTTTATGCGTTCCAATACCATTCATCAGATTACGTTGAAACTTTGATGAGTTGTGGGCGCGCCTGCGAAGGTTTCGAACTTATTAAATCCATTGTACTACAGGTGGAGCGCAAGTCGTTTCAACAAATGAGTGTTGGCATGCGAGCTTCTCAAACAAGCGAGGAACGACAAGCAAGCAACGAAGCAGATAGTTTACGAGTTGTACTATCACGTGCATCACAATTGTATCAGAGAGACATAATATTGCGTTTATTAAAATCATATCACTGAGACTTCATTTGTGCTAAATGTACATAATTTATTAGAACTTAGGAATAAGATTTGGAGCAGTGGTCTCTTTGTTAGGCATTTATTTGAATTCTTGATTTTCTCTCTCATTTTAGCTTCTCTTTTTCCTAAAATTAGTTTTTAAACTTAAAAAATTTGTGAACTACTTCAACGATAGAATGTTTTATTTACTTGGAAACCACAGCATAGGCATGGATGGATACGAATGCCATTATTTCTGCGATACAAATTCCTGTTTAGGCAGGAGGAATTAATTGGACAACAAAAAACATTATCTATCATTTATTTTGGACATGTAAATGTGTCTAGTTTGTATATGTGTGCCTACTTAGAAAGAAAAAAAGGGATTGCAACGCATGCTGGACCCAGCTAGTATGATGCAAGGTGCGGCCTTATAACGTCCTTTATTCATAACGCAATAAAACCCATTTTATGAATCAGAAATATTTTGTTTTTTTTTTATAATGTAGGTACATATATAAAGTTTTGTTTTACAAAGTTTTGAAAATCATATCAGGTAGGTGACGCCCCACACTGTCATACACTGAATTAGCCAATTTCTGGCGTTGTCATGACCCTTACCAGCATAGTAGCGGGTATGTTGGCAATTTCTGTAGGCCTTCAGGGTTTGCGATTATTTTAAATTGGGGTTTATGAAATCCCGTGTTCATGTCAACCGTCCAAGGATTCGACACGAGCTGAAGGCCAACATCCGGGCAGAAATTGCCAACATATCCGCAGCTATGCTAGTAAGGGTCATGACAAACGCCAGAAATTGGCTTATTCAGTGTATTGACAGTGGGGGCTGTCACCTACGTGATATGATTTTTAAAACTGTGTAAAACAAAAAATTTAGGTATGTATCTGCCTACATTATAAAGAAAATAAAAAAATTCTGATTCATAAAATGGGTTTCATTGCGTTTAGAAAAAAGGAAGTTATAATGCCGCACCCTGTATAAAGTAAATTCGCCAACTATCACTGCAATCAACAATCTCGCCCAGCAGGAGAGAAATCAGTTTACGAGACAGATGATTCGCCACGCTACCCGATCCTTCCAGGCGAAACCCAAGTTCCCTAGTCCCACCTCACGCAATCAGCTTTTTCCCACCCTTCTACTCCCACGCCATAACCCTCCTGTATTATTTGCCACTTAATCAGTCACCCGCACACTCTTGGGGGCGTTTTCCGTCTTTTGCTCATTGTTCCCCTTTTCCCTCCCTCCAGATGCACCCAATTCCCCGTCGACAATCCCTCTCCTTCTCAACTTCCCATCCCCTACCACCATACGACCAAATCACAACAATGACCTCCCTCACAAAACCCTCGCTTGTCCTACGAAAAGGTCTCACTGGAATCCCCGGGTTTGGCTCCTTGAAAGCGGGTTATCAACCATTTTCCCTCCTTTCCTTCGCACCCCTTTCGGACCAAGGGTTCAACTCCCACACTCCAAGCCAACCTCTACAGCTGCTATCAGCGCCGTGCAGGCGGCGCCGACTCCTCATTCCAGGGCCGGCGGGATGCCCTGGATCATGCCACTTAATGCTTAGGACATCGCTAAGGGAGGGTAGATTATTACATCAATTTCATCTTCACCGAGAAAAATATACATCCGTCCGGTATAAAAGGGTCCCGATCTCCAAGAGTTCACTGCCCAGGCGACTTCTCTATCATGAATTCTATACAGCTAGTGATTGGGCAAACGTATTTTCCTCAACCACGTATAACTGGTAGAAGTAAGATACATGTGGTCAGAAACACATTTCCGCACGGTTCTATAATTAAAGCCGAAGCATTATCGCAGACTATCGCATGTAAAAATAAGAGTGTAATTCCATTAGCCGTAAACAAGCCGTTTTAATAACGGCTATTGGAGTTTCACCCTTATTTTTGTATGTAAGCCGTAAGGGCTCACTTCTTTATTAAATATAATAAATAAGTGCATTTAAGCATGTAAGTGTATTTATGCAAGTAGTTATGTAATCAAACAGATTAAATCAGAAAAATATCGTTAAATTTTTAACGATAATAAAGCGTTTTAAATTCCTCTTTTTTTAAATGAAGTATCTCTGGAGTACTTAAATTAATCAGTTTACACAGTAAACGGCTTCTATTTCTAGGAAATAACTCCATAATCAGAGCAATGAGTAGTTAATATTGATGATTTATGGAAAAGTTAGATATTTTTCTTAAAAAGGTAGCCAATTAATTAAATTTCTATTTAAAATTATACATCACTAAAGCATCCTTAATCGGAATTATCATGCTGCTCCAAGAGCCTCAACCCAAAGGGCTTGATCGGCGGTGGTTGACTGAGACTAATTGGACCTAAAATAGAAAGTGGCCTTAAGTACTTAATATATATGCCTTAGGAAGCCTGCAGTATTACATGTGGGACAAAGCCTAAAAGAAACTAGGATATATCAAGCGCATGACACGAAGATACTCAGATGAAAAAGTGAAAAAGATGAGCTGCGACGCTCAGGTTAGGCAACACCACGAATGCGCCGCGAGCACGTGACACCCTGGACCGAAAAGAGAGCAGCGCACTTCGTAACAAAATGCTGCTAGCAAACATATAGTGTTTCAAAGCTTTCAGAGGGATTATGTTGGAATCCGCTTGAGACTCGGAGGCTACAAGCCTGGCTAAGATTGCTAGAGAAATTCAGAGCAGGTGCATTTCAGGGCGTCACAGAGAATATCATTTCGACAGCGCAGCTCATCTATATGTTCTACAGAAGTGTTAAAAATAAGAGAGATACATTGCCGAACTGATAGGTACAAAATTCGATTTTCCACGAAAAATATTTGCCCATAATAAAAAAATAAGCTTAGTTCCAAACTCTTCCAAAATACACCTGACCAGTCCACCTCTCTCCAGACTTCTTTTGAACCTTATCTTAAACCTTACCTCTGGGCCATTCAGGTTACGTTCGACGTTTTTGGGGATAGGGGGTTTGAGATAATCTTACTTTGTCACATGCAGAGGGGGGGCCGGGGGTCTAGAACCAATTTACGTAAGATTTTTGTCCGACTTGAAACATTGTATCGATTCCAAATTACATGTGTTTTTTACAAATATCCTATGATTGATCATGACTTCATCAGCTGTGGTGCTGTTTCGCTCTTAATTTTAATGATTATGGTACTTCAACACGGAATAACTATTCGATATTTGGTGCTCAAAGCAATGGCTTCTATGGAAAGATAAAATAGTTGAAAGCGATCATTTAACGAAGAGAAGATATAAATATCAAATGTCTTACGTAAGATTGAGAGGGAGGGGGGGGGTTGGGAAAATCTGACATTTTCTTACATAGGGCGAGGGGGAGGTCAAAAATGGCATAATTCTTCTTACTCAATACTTTAACAGCCCCTTAAATCTTTGCACAGCTAGTATTATAACACCCCCTACCTCACACTAACATAGTTGCTAGGAGAAGATTATTAAAATATGCAAATATTTGATTACCGCGAAAGGCGACCCTCTGCTAGAGCCAAGCATCACGGGCTGAGATAGCATTTTCGGGGTGAAGGCCACAAAACCATGGCACGAGGATTAATGACCCAAAAACTTGCGACGCGACGGGGTCTCAACCTCTTGCCTTGAACGTTTGTATACCCCAATGAAAGTCATGCTAGTGGAAATTTACGATTTCTTCAATGCCGCCATTTCGTGGCCCGGAGCGATCTCTCGAGTACCACCCCATAGCTATCGAAAACAATTTGATGACACCAGATGGAAGCAAAGATGTGGTAGTATTCGTTGCATGCTAGGTCACTGCGCAGAGACAATTTTTTTCGCAAATTTATTTATACACTAGATGAATTAATCGACGTTGCTCGGGATCATACTATTTTATTTATGTTTGTATATTTAGCTGTCAAGGAAAATGCATAAAATAAAATCAATTAATAAAGTGAGGAACTTCATTCTTTTGGACATGACACTAATAATATTAGTAGCGTCATGCTTTCGGCTATGATATAAAATAAATTTTAACTCTCTATCCTTAGTGAGAGTAGTTTTCAAAAGCAAAAAATAAATAAACCGCTGGACGAAACCCAATGCTTAGAATTTCTAATCAGCTGAACTATGCAAAATGAATTTTAAATGTATTAAAGGCCGAAATCTGGTTGACAAGTGAATATGGTATGGTGGATTTCAGGGAAAAATGTGAGATTTTGCAGCTAAAAACGGGATTTTCAGAAAATTGCAAAGTAGAAAAGATTATAAATTGTATGAATTAAAAACGTCATTCATTTAGCCATTTGATACAAAATTTTGAATACTCTATCTTGATTGGAAGTAATTTTAAAAAGTTAAAAATGAAACCACTGCACAAAATCCAATACGTGGAACCCTGAGATCTTTTAAAAATAGCCTACAATTGTTTTGTCTCTTGAACTATTTGTCTGCAAAACTTCAGCACTGTGGGAATAAAACTGTTGACTTTATAGACTTTTGGGGCCCTGAGATCTTTTAAAAATAACCTACAATTTTTCTTCTAACTTGAACTATTTTTCTGCAAAATTTCAGCCCTGTGGGAATAAAACTGTTGATTTTATGGACTTTAGGGGCACTGAGATCTTTTAAAAATAGCCTACAATTGTTTTCTCTCTTGAACTATTTGTCTGCAAAATTTCAGCACTGTGGGAATAAAACTAGGCTTTACAGACTTTTGGGGCCCTAAAATCATTAAACAATAGCCTACATTTTTTCTTCTAACTTGAACAATTTTTCTGCAAAATTTCAGCACTGTATGAATAAAATTGTAGATTTTATAGACTTTTGGGGCCCTGAGATCTTTTCAAAATAGCCTACATTTTTTCTTCTAACTTGAACTATTTGTCTGAAAAATTTCAGCACTATGGGAATAAAACTGTAGATTTCTATAAACGACAGACAGACAAACATTTTCTTTTAGATGTAGAGATAATACTGTTGATTTTATGGACTTTAGGGGCACTGAGATCTTTTAAAAATAGCCTACAATTGTTTTCTCTCTTGAACTATTTGTCTGCAAAATTTCAGAACTGTGGGAATAAAACTAGGCTTTACAGACTTTTGGGGCCCTAAAATCATTAAACAATAGCCTACATTTTTTCTTCTAACTTGAACAATTTTTCTGCAAAATTTCAGCATTGTATGAATAAAATTGTAGATTTTATAGACTTTTGGGGCCCTGAGATCTTTTCAAAATAGCCTACATTTTTTCTTCTAACTTGAACTATTTGTCTGAAAAATTTCAGCACTATGGGAATAAAACTGTAGATTTCTATAAACGACAGACAGACAAACATTCTCTTTTAGATGTAGAGATAATGGTTTTACGAATTTTTCAGTTATCAAAGACAATTTAGCGGATGTTGCCAACTCCTATTTTTTAATATTTTACTTTTTAATTTATCCCTAAAGCTAAAATGTATTTTAATGGGAATATCTACTACTATTATAACCATTGTCAACTACTGCAAAAAAATTTACGAAACTATGAATTAGATAGAACATTAGGCAATCAACCAGTTAGTATCTGAACACTACATTACAAACTAAATATATATGTGCATCAAAAGTTTGAAAAAAAAACTATTTTCAAATTAAAAAACTGAATCTTAAAGCAAAAGGAGGTGGTAACGAGTCGCAAGAATTTCAAAATTAGAAAATGTCATTTAAATTCATTGTATTACCCTTACCCTCAAAAAAGGATAAAATGATCTCGAAAGAAAATTAAGAATACCTGATTAGGTGCAACGTAACTCACGGCCAAAGTACTATTCATCCCCGTAAATGCCATCAATTCAATCAACTCTACCCATTATAGCGTGAGCTTACTTTAAAAGTTTTAATTTGTGCGGAATAAAATTGAAGTGGAGAGCTCGCAGGGGGCAAGAGAGAGGGAAAATTTATCACAGTTGTCACCTTAATCAGTCATCAGCGTGGAATCTTTAATTCAAAACTGCGTTGGCCTTCAGACATCCACCGCCGCCTTGAGAATCGTGACTTTTCCCACAAGGGTTTTATATTCCTCCCTTTATGGCGGGCAATAACTCACCGCTGGCGAATCGCTGCTAAACGCTTTTATTGCCCCGAGGAACGGCGAATGCAAAGAGGATATTTGGCAAGGGTTTTTGGTTGCTTTACGAAGAGAGGGAGACTGTAGAGAGAGGCGTTCGGGACAAAAGCGGACCAATTCAATGCTCTCTCGTTAATTATTAAAGAGACTAGAAGATAGTTCTTCCGTCAAATCCTTTCAATGGAAAGAAGAAAACAAATAAAAGCAAAAATCCTACAATATATGCAAAGAAGCGGAACTACCGGTCAGCCGAAACGAAGTTTGCTGAACGCGATGCATTGCAGGCAGCAACAGCTCCAAATACGCATATATTCAAGGAGAGGATCGACGGAATATTATAAATACGATAACTCTACTTAGAATTTTAGTTGTGTTTACTTTGAATTATCATTGATTATTAGTTGCGTCGAAGCTCTTTAAGGTTAATAATACTAAAACGTTCCGCTGAAGTTAAAATTTCACTTTTTTTAAATTATCTAAGTTTTTGAGATATTTGTGCTTTCAGTAATTGGATTGAATGAATAAATCTATTTAAATTTATTAATTATAAGTTATTTAGCTATTTTATTTAACGTTTTACACGAAAGAAGTTAGCTAATTTCTTCAATAATAATTATATTGGCATTTTTATTATAAAAGGAGGATATTACCCGGGTGGGATTCAAACCTGTGACCCTTAGAATTACAGGTAAGGAACTAATCCTGTCACTTTAGGGACCCAAAGTACTGCAAATTATTCTATCAATCACCTAATGTGGTGAGAAAAATGCATATATCATGTGGCATTCATTAACGGTTAATATAGTTTATTTTTTATAGTTATTCCAATACTGATCATTAAGACTACAGTTAAGTTCCTACAGTTAGCAATAGAAATGTAAGATTTCTTCGGTCAAATAACAATTTGGACGTTTTCAAAGCCAAAAACGATATTTCGATAAAAACAGTACGAAAGAAACACGAAATGAAGAATTGAGATTTGATTCAGGCACCTGAAAATAATTACTTCAACCTGAATTCTTCAGTGAAAATACTTAACAAGGCAAGTGAATAAAATCTGAGACAGAAGTCAACGCGTACTTTATGGGAATACATTTCAACAAAAAAGAGGTCAAAAATACAGCTAAAAATTTTTCTTCGCAGTTTTTCCACGTTTCTGGACAAATTTTGGTCACGGACTGCATTTATGGCAATTTTCAACTTCATATTTTATTCCAGATAAAGGTGAGAGAAGGCAATAACTTACCCAAGAGCTGGCAAATATAATCACAGAAAAGATATCTCAGAAGTTATATAGAAACCTTAATCAAATATTAGATTCTAGAATGAAAAATTATGTTTAATTATGTCAGTTAGATGAAGATACTTAGGGGTAATTCGACAAAAATTTAAAACAAGGTTATCGTACTCATTTTCAATTTACAGCAATAGTCTGTAATGAGAAGAATGTATATAAGGCCGTACTTATGATATAAGGTAAAGTTCCCCTATGCCGTAATCTTGAGCGAATCATTTTCTCTGAAGAGGCCTGCTTGTCAGCGACAACACCTGGTGTCGCTCAAGATTACGGCAAGATTAGATTATGGAGTACTTTACCTTTTATCATTACAGTAATAGTCCACTACAAAACTGAAATGCTATAGGCCTTCTATGGTTTGTTTTCCATAAATTAGTTTATTGATTGATAAAATTAAATCATTACTATATTGTCCCAGGGGTTATATTCTGTTGCAGCTTTGGTGTTTAAGTAAAAAGATTCCGATCCACGCGTTATCGATAAGATCAATACCTATGCCCATAATAGTCTCTGCGTCTACAACATTCCACTACCGTCAGAAAGGCAGCTAACACATAATGGATATAGTTAGAAAGTTGAGATAGGAAAATTTGGTCAGTGACTCGTTCTTTTAATGGCCCCGATTTCAAAGTAATTGAGAGCAAAAGGGAAGTTACGAAAAACTGATGTAGAAGTCATGAAGCTTGAATATTCAATTTCCTTGGGTGTGATGGAAAAAAATACCTTGGTATTGGGAACGGATATGAGAAATGGTATCCCTAAGTAAAAATAGCTAGAAATTAGAGGAGCAAATGCTAGTTTAAAATGGCATAGTACAACGTAAGAAAGCGACCATCTGGAGCGGCAAATACTAGAACTAAAAGTATATGCAGCGATTTAAGTAACTTCAGGGTCGGAAATAACTTGTAAAATATGTTTAGTTGCATTTCACAGTGGGATTATAATGCTTCTCGTAGAAATAACGAGTGTAAACTAGAATAAATTATGTGATTAAAATATTCTCGACTATCATCTGAAAAATAAGTCAAAGATTTGAATCCCAGTACAAAATCATCGGTAGAAGAGTAAATTCGTCCTCCTATACCACTATTTACTGTCTCAATTTACGGAGTGATAAATAGACAGTGAATGGGCATTTAAGGTAATTTCTAAAAAAAAATAATTTACAGATTACTCCAGGAAGGTGAAAATTTTTGAACATAAACACATGTTAAAATGAGTAAAAGTCACGGGAGGAAATCCTGCTCTCATTGAAAATGAAATAAAAATAAATAGCAGTATTTCTATAAATAGTGGTCTGAGTCACTGAGGAAATTGGCGAAAGCAGTATAAATATAGGCTATATTTTTTGGTATACTTTATTAATTATTATTTATGCTATTAATTGCACCGCCATTTTATTTTTAACAGACTGAAGTACTAATTCAAGCGCCAAGATATCCCGTAGTCTACGACGTTTTAGTCAAGTATGGCTTCTGCTCAGCCGGTATTTAAGGAGGTTGGTCCGAAAACTAAAGTCCGTGTCATTTTATTCATATTCGCAGGAATTATAGAATAAAAGGCCCTCTATCGATTGACTTAACTAGAAATACACCTTTCCGTCCTGGTTTTTCCAATAATCGCAGTTGAAAATAGCTATATTTACATTACGTAGTACAGTGCGAGCGGATCCTTGGTATATAAAAGATATATTTAGAGTGCTGAAACCCATGTCGCTTTTACGGAAAACGGATATGTCATACGCAAGGATTTAAGAAACTGACTAGTGCAAAAATGACGGTAGGTTACCGACTTAATTTTTGAGAAATTAAATGATTATTATCGAAATTTTATCCGAGACACATTAGTTAGCTGGGGTCGGTCATACATGTGGCAGCGATGGAAGTGAACTTACACATACCGTGGGAATTCAAACAGAAGCACATTTTAGAAGCTGTAAATTGTTTGTTTGAAAATATAGTACCACCTCGATCAATTAGAAATATCGGTCAAAAAAGGAAGGGCTTCATATAAACCAAAAAGGCCCGGTAAATATTCCTAAAACATTTTGTTGACACATAATAATAATTAACATCACTTATAAACGACTGATAAATGCGGAACTTACAGCTAAAATGAACGCTTGATATTATAAATATTTCTGAATAATAGTTGTTTTTCAGAATTTCTGAAACTAGTTGTTTTTAAATCCTAATGTATACCTTTGTGATTGTGAATTCATGTCTGTTCATCCTCTTAGGCAGAAGTAGGCATATATACTTGAATTATGACCTTAGGTAACATTCCGATTCCTAATGCCATTAGCCCATCATCTATATAAATTACTTTCTTTACTCTTTTTTTCCATATCATTTCTCACAATTTTGAGCTTTAGCGTCTGAACGGTCGATCTGATCGAAATTCTGACAGTCAATATTTTGTAGCCAACAAAACGTTCGTTCAAACGTTCAATTTTTATCTTTTTTTGGGGGAAAAATATTTTTAAAGCGAGTTACGATGATGGAAACAAAATTTTTTAAACATGTTAGTGAAAAAAAAAAGAAAAATATATTTCGCTTCAGAGAAACGAACCTCACCCCTTTCGCTTTTAACCCACTACCTTTCCTCTCGTCCACCACTAGGTTGGACTTAAGGATAGTGTAGGAGCAATTAAATTATACAAGAACAATGTATAAAGTGCGTTATAGTACTGATCTTCACAATAACACCATTCAGTGATCAATTTAGTTCTGGAAAGGAATATTATGTAGTTTGAGAACTTCTAAAAAGAACTTATCCAATGTGTTTAAAGTAGGAAAGCACTTCAGTTCACGTACATCAAACACGTGTCACTAAGTACATCAACAAAGTTCAGTACGGTGTTGCCAAAGTTTTTAGAAATTAATAAACGTGGAAATAAATGTAAATGTAGGGTTTACTTGAGAAAATTTTGTAATAAAACAATCACGTGAATTTTTAGATATCTCTGGTGATATATATTGTTGAAAAGGTTTCATAAATCTAATTACTTACTTAGGCATAATCGCTGCACGACTCTATTCTCGGTATTCGATTAAAAACTCTTTTCGTAGACTGGTCTTCCTAATATTCATTTTAATGATATTTCAGCTTTCCTCTAAATTAGACATATTACAAATCAAAGCAGTATTCTTTTAAAGGCTCCTGTACATAACTAAAACAATCGGGATGCCGCTAGAATTATGACTCATTCAGTCGCGAATCAACCTCCTTAACCAGCAAGATTCAGTTAAAGTCTACGTTTAGGTAAGCGAAAATTTCAAGTCTATTCCAAAACGGATTATAAAAGTACAGCGGAAAAGGATTCACATATCATGCTAAGAATGCTTCAGTAAATAAATTCATGGAAAAAAAAATATTTAACATTTTAAGTGCAGCTGAACAGAGAGGTAAAGAAACCTATAAAATTTGCTGTAATGCTATACAATCAATATTATATGCCTATTTCCTAACATTTTTGAACTACAGGATCATTCGTATGCGATAGCTGAGCGCCATCTTATAGTTTAATTTTCGGCCTAATTTTAATTATAGAGCCATGTCATTTGGATTCTTCGCATCGTAATTTATGACTTGAATTATTTCATGCGGAACGTTATGTTCGTAAAACAAGACGCAGGACTTTATTAAACGCATTCCTCCACTCGCCGTTCTCATTCCGCCTGGCATCTTTACGAGCTCATCCTCCGCACACATGAACCGCAGCCACGCTGTCGTCATTGTCTTGGACTCATGAAGAGCTAAGAAGAGCTCTGAAAGGGGCCAGGATTATCTTGAGGAGAGCTACGCACAGAAAGGGTTCTCGTGCGCAAGATGAAGCGGGCGTATGGATGTGAAGACGCAACGGTTTAAAAGCTGGATAACGCAATAAATATTTGTGCGTGGATTAAAAAGATATGACGCCTGTTGAATTTGCCGTTAAAGGTAAGTTAAATATGAAATAGGCGGCAATCACTTGAGATCAATATTGGGCCACTTGAATTGGTGGTAGATTTGAAGAAGGGAGAACTTTCAGAAACATCAGAAAAATTAAAAACGTTATCTATACTGGAATAGCCTTCTAAATATCTTCAAATGTTGAATTACAGCAGTCTTTAACAAAATTCTACGTATCAATACCAAAGCTTACTCTTAAAACTATTGTTTCTGATATTCACAAAAAAATCCCCGAAGGAGTATTCCGATGATAATTTAATTAGTTATATTATATGTGTTTAAGCATTCATTAATCAACAGGCATTTTTTTTAGAGTAGCGGTGGCTATGACAATGGGAATGAACGCAAAATTCAATAGGAGGAGAATTACGAGTGCTTCAGTCAATATAAGTGATGAGTTAGTCGTCACATGATGCCAATTTCATTAAATGAACTCTTCACACTGTGACACACGTTTTCTCGCTTTCCGTCGCTCCTTTGTCGGAATTTAATGATATAAAATTAGCAGCAGCTTTGTCATTAAGCATTACTGGAAATACGATGTGCTCAAGAGGAACTAATTTGTTTAAAATATTGTGCACGGATGAAATTTTAACGCGACAAATTTAAAAGAGGAAAAGGGAAGTTTAAAGAATAACCACGCAGAATTCATGAGGAGGGATGTATAACAGATTGATTTTCAATTAAATAGAGAATTGCCACATAAAATGACATGATTGATGGCAGAATATTACGTATCTACAGATTGGAGAAAGTGTACCGTAGTTCATAAATTAGGCATTGTCATTTAACTTAAGGCTCCTGCCTCCCTACAAGGATGAAAACCAAATAACATCAGATCATAGGATTTTTTGTCATATGAAACCAGTCATAACTATAATACGATAGAAAATAAGTTATGTTTATCACATACATTTTTTGAAGTTCCTATATTTCGAAATAAATTACTTCAAGGAGTCTAAGCCAAGTCAAATATATGTACAGAGGAAAATAAAGGGTGGGTCAACGTGAATGTACCAGAGAAAGTTAAATATCTTATATCCATTAATTTTAGTTTCAAACCAAGCATAGGGAAAAACGTACACGAATCCTTTGCGCCGCTTTGTTAAAAACAGAAGTATGTATCAAGCAAATTGTAACAAGGTCCTAGGATAAAAATTCTGAGGAGAGCAGTATTTTCCGCTTGCGTTCAACAAACCTCGAATATATTCTAAAACATTCACGGGACAGCAGAAAAGATTTATGTAATGAAATAAATATGCAAATTAAAGTTCCACGGCTTCACTTTCTATTTTAATTTCGTTAAAATTATAAAGAACAAATCCCCCATTAAAATTCCCCCTAACTGCCAATCCGTATAAAATAAAGATTTTAGATCTGAGAATCAAAATTAATTACATATTGTATGTTAATACCTCCACGTCCTTCCCTTTAGTACGTTAAATTCATCACATAAAATTAAACACGCTTTTTATTTACTTAGCTTCATTTATATTGACTTAACTATGATTTGATAAATAAATACAGAATTTGATAAATACAGAATAATATAGGAGACAAAAAAATTATGAAAAAGCAAGATAACAGAAATTAACGTTAATATGAAGTTTTTATGAACAGTGAAAATTTCATGCGGGTTAAATATGTTAGAAAGACTTCTGTAGTAAGTAAATGATGGTGAATGTTTGCATTGATAATTAATGTAACACAAATTCAAAGCGCTTTATAAAAAAGGAACATTTTTTAACATCTGCTACAAAGTCAGAACAACATTCGTTACATTAGTGAAAGATATTTTCAAAATAACTTCTTAAAGAATCATTTCAAATTAATGACAGAATACATAGAAAGATTATATGTATCAAAAACCGCTGTACTTTTTTCATAGGTATCATTGAGGAATAGACATTTTGGTGATAGCTATACCAATAATAGAATGTTCAAAATTGTGCAAAGCCCGTTATGCATCAGGATAATATATTGTAATTTTATTAATTCAATTATGGTGACGAGACTATCCACGCTTATTGATAAAATCCGTTTTAGTCTATTTCTGGTCTTAAAAATGGATTTTAAAATATTAGAATGAAATTATAAAGGTTTTGAATGAATAAGTGAACTCATATCCCAAGTAACATCCATATCATAAGGATTGGCTCCAAAGCACTGCCCCACTTCCCGTCATAGTCAATTCTCCTGAACCACGCCCCTCTTGTCCTTGACCTCTCTGGACCTCTGAAGTGAATACAGGACAATGATGACATCAAACTGTAGCCTGACAACTGAAATATCCGCCATGATGCCTCGCTCGGCTCTTTCCTGGCTTGTCTTTTGAATAACACGGATGATTGATCGCACTATAACGGAAACAATAAAGAAAGAAAATCTGCCTCCTTTTGATGATAAAAAGCAACAAAATCTTGAAAAATATACATTTGGAATAATGAAAAAGAAAACATTGTTTGATTTCCCCAATTTTCAGGTTTTTCAGGTTTACAATTCATTGACAGGTTGTACTAGTTTCGACCAAGCGGCGTGATCTTCAGGAATGACCCGCTGCGTCAAAACTAGTAGTACCTGAAAATAAATTAGTGGAATCATATAAAATTTTCTTTTTCTTTATTCATAATGAACTTCCACAAAGTTAAGCCTGAAACCATTTAGATTAATATGCATGTTTCTTGAAGTTATTCAATCTACTTGATTTTTCTGAGGTATCTCCTGGGAATACGAACTAAAACTGATTGAAAGACCAAAAATAGTATAAGAAGAATTCCTTTAAAGCATCAAATGCATGGTGATTTCAAGGGGGTTATCCCAGGAAAAATCAAATAATTTTAAAATTTTTGCGGCAGCCAGTACACTGGGGGTACAAAGATGGTGGAGCAAATTACAGCGTCAAGCGTTGGCCAACATAGCAATCTCCCTCTCAATGCTTTCTTCAAGCAATTTCCTTCACAGCCCACTTCAAAAACGGATTCCGTAAAAAGCTTTTCCGCGGGACAAGGATATCACAGAGAGGGGAGAGTCGCCCCTTCTCTCGCTCCGCCCATCAGTATTCAAACACCCTCTTACCAATCCTCTTCTCTCCCAACTCCCACCTCCCCCCTCCAACTCCTCGCACACACCTTCACAGTCTTATCTTCCAATTCCTGAGAGCCTCGCGCCCTTTATTTTGTTTTGCCGCCACGCCGTGGTTCGTATGATTCCCTCAAACCTTCGCCGGAGTGGGGTGACTCTTCTAAAAAGTGTTTCAAATAGTTTCTCCCTCATAGCTCACCCTCTTTTTTCCGGTGGGAATACGTATCTAGATTCAACTTGCTTACAAAAACGTCGCAGCTGTAGTTTTCCGTAGATCGAGATATCTCCTCGATACATTCATCATCCGAGCATTACACCAGGGGCTCGTTTAAGCATCCTCTCCCCTTTTCTAACTAAAGTGGAGATACTTTCGGGGTGAGGTTTTGAAAGAAATGTTGTTCAACGATCAATTTAACTATTTTCAATGATTCCAGCAACATGTTATAGCTTGCATTCTTTTTAATGTAAAAGACATTGATAGAGTTTCATCTCTCCAGACTCGGTTCACATAAATCTCAAGAACAAAACTTAACAAAGCTACAGAAAGTGTTTGAGTTTGAATTAACTTTATAATGTAAAATCCGAAGTTGCTTGCGATATTGAGTGGAATTTATGCAAGATACAGAAATTTAAAAAATTGCTATTATTCACAGAAATAAATTTTACTCCAACCCAGGTTTCCATACTTTTATATCATCATCAGGTACTCATTAAATGCACCAAGCCTGATGATGATCTAAAAACATCGAAACCCAGATTGCAGTAAAATTTATTTCTGTGGATAATTGTGAATTGTGTGAATAAAATAGAAAACGAGTATCTGATAAGGCCTGAATGATAGCTAACACAGATTAGAGAAGGAAGATCGTATTTACGAAAAATATGCATTGAAAAGGATAAGTTACCATGACTAGATATTCGTATAATGTTTAATTATATTTCAACGCGTCCTGCAGTACCACTCCTGAATACTCAGTGTCCACGAAAGATAGCAAAATTAAAAATGGGCCGAACAAGATCCAAATTTCCGGCCCGACCGAAAAAAAAAACAGGAAAAGTTAGCATTCGACCCGTTGATTGGGGTCATGCAAGCCTCGATGGATTGACACATTTAATGAGCAAACCTTTTTCAATTTCATTGTAATGAATTTAAGTTTTGGGTACTTGAGAACTTATTCGCCAAGTCTAAGGGTTGAAAGAACTGCAATCTGTTTCAGGGAATCACACGCTCAATCCCTTTATCTTATGGCATTCCACGCAACAGACAGTTTTTCAATCTTTAGATATTCCCCTCCATTATCTGAGAGCTACTAATTCACAGTTCAACTGGGCGCTGTTGAACTTGGCACTCCTCAAAGTGGGACACATGCAACACTGTCCACTTCCACACAGCCTGTGGCTGCTGATTAGGGGCGAAAACAGAATACTCAAAGATTTAGGAAAAAGATGAAGGTGATCTGTTGCAGCACTCAAATTAGATTTGGTGACCCTTTTTATCCGCACTTTCCCACGTGAGAAATTCCAGATAGAAAAAATTAGCCTCCCTGATCGGGACACGAACCCGGATCCCTGGCTTTCCTCGATGTCAATTCAAAAATCAAATTTATTTAAAGTGGCTTAGTAAATCAACCGGAAAGATGTAGAATCATACTATTTTCCAGATTCACTTTTTACCCTAGTTCTTATATATGGATTAGTAGAAATCTATTTGTTGGTTTTTTTTCTGTTTGAGGCTTTCGCAGCGCTGGATTGCAGTTCTCTCCATTGTTTTCGGGTTAGCTGCGTCAAGTTTTATTCAGATGACGTTTCGTGGCCAATGCTGGCCACATCTTCAGATCAGGTCTGAGTGCCGACAGATGGAAATTGCCCTGTATATATAGCTTGAGAGTCTTCTTGCGAAGATCCTCTAATTTCCTGGTGAGTGCTGAAATTCTCTCCCCGTAGAGGCGTTTAAATTTCTGTTTGAGGCTTTCGCAGCACTGGATTGCAGTTCTCTCTATTGTTTTCGGGTTAGCTGCGTCAAGTTTTATTCAGAGGACGTTTCGTGGCCTATGCTGGCCACATCTTCAGATCAAGTCTGAGTGTGATCTAAATATGTAGCCAGCATAGGCCACGAAACGTCATCTGAATAAAACTTGACGCAGCTAACCCGAAAACAATGGAGAGAACTGCAAGCTATTTGTTGGATTGGGATTGGACATTTGGGGAGGCGACCGATGGCTAAGGTCATTTGCGCCAAACGCGATACGTAAGGGTGGAAGGGTGGATAGAAACCCGACGTCGGCATTAGCCTGGTCTTAACGAAAGGCGCCAACGGGATCACGGCTTAACGTCTCATCCGACAGGCAGAGTACTGTACTTGAAGTGCCCTCCACAATACACTCAAGTAGGGATCGGGTGTCCTCTGAAAAACGTCTTCCTCTGCAGGGATATGAACACTGGCCTCCCGTATGGTTATCCAGTACTCTAGCCACCACACCAACCCGATCCCCATCTATTTGTTCTATGCCGATGTGTCTTGCCTGGTGATATCTTACGATAATGCTCCAAGATAAGACAATTAATGTTTTGACAAGAAATAAAGGTAGTTGGAATGGATATTGTGAGTCATTGAGTCCACCTTTTAATACATTTTCAAATAAGTCGAAAAACTTTGAGAGTCACATTGCAAGATTTTGAAAGAAAGGACAGAGGGGAAGAAAATGATAGGGGCCAGTCTAAGTACGTGCCGTAATATAAGACAATAAATTATCTTTTCGCACGAGAGGTCTTATGGCGATATTTTCCAGAGAGTGGACTTCACAAAGAAGAAATTCTGAAAACACACCGTAACTCACGTCGGCTACTTAATCAAAGGAAGTAGCAAGATTTAGCGTAAGCTCTTTAATACTAGGGTACAAAAAGATCGATAGATGAGTTCGATAGGCACATACTCTTTTATTACACATTGAGATCTTTTCTATGCTCCAAAGTGAGGAAAACGGGCTTTATAATTTCGTATTCTTTTGAGAGTCGAGTCTCTGGCTCTCCGCTTTAAGCTCGCAAATTGCGAAGTCTCCTCATTAGAGGAATCGTGAGACCGTAAGAACAAAAGCTGGGTTTACGAGAGTACAAAAAATATTTAGTTCGCTCACTCTTAAGATAGAAAATGTTAATTTCTTTTGCGCACGGGTATATGACTAGGAAAGCGAAACGTTGATGGAGCCAAGTGAAAATTTCATTAACTTCTCAATTTTGTTCAGAATAAGTATTAGGCCACATTTTACTCTAGTCCATCGGGTGTATTGATCCAATGGAGACCACCTCACTTGTGGTAATATAATTGGTGCATGATTATACCTCGGATTCAAAGCGCGGAATTGGAAAAATAAGAGGACATCATACATTAATTTGTTTTTTTACATGGCAAGATTCCGTGATATTAAGCAGCCACCATCACAATAATATGAAACGTATTATATCACATTTAGAACACCTGGATTTAGAATTATGCCACCTACTCAAAAGTACAGGTGCATGATTTATTTGAAAATATCTAATGCTTCAAATTTATTAACTTTGTAGCTTGGACAGACCACAGAATATTTTTCACGACAACACGACATTTGATGAGTAAGCATCACCATCAGGTAATTATAAAGGTATCTCATTCTCTTATATTTTATAAGAAGACATGATGTGTAGCCATCGAAACCCGGGTCGAGTTGAAGTGGGAATTATTCTGTGGTCCGTAAAAGTTACATAGTTAGTAAATTTGTGATTAAGTTGTGAGTTTGATGGAGTTGTGAGGAAGTGTGAGGAGACAAAGTTAACGAGGATCGAATTTAATATCTCGTGCCATAAAGCTATAAAGTAATATAATTTTCGCATAATTTAGAATACTATCCCCACCGTTTAAATAAATGCATAATGAGGATTACTCAAGCTCAACTCGAGGCACTTTTATACCACAGAAATGGGGCCATAATTCTTTAGCTACGGAATAATGATGAGGCAAGCGAAATGTGTCCAAGAATTTTCCGCGACGTTATTAAAATGTACTCTCAATGACTCATGATTACCGCTTCAGCCACTTTGAGCGGTAAGGCAGCCGCGGAAGTCAGCCAGATTGGGAGGGTGGGGGTGTTAACCCCTAAAGGAAGGTGGCGGTCGAGGGTGAAATTGAAATTCACGGCCAACATCACGGAGGAACGCTCACTTTGCCAGTGGTGCTGCTGCGATGGACGATTGCGCAACACAAAATAGCACCCCCTCCATGGCAAACAAGAAAGCCGTCTCTTACTAAAACATTTATTTCGCCTCCTCCATCATATTTCAATGAAACCGAAAGTGTTCGGGAATTTATATTCATTTAAAGAGTATTTCAGGCTAAATCAGCGTATTCTCTGGAGGAGATAGAAGAGGTCATATTAAGCATTTTTGTCTCACGAAAATGGAGTCGCAATTCCTTAGTTACGGAACTATGGTGATAACAAGATTTTTCCCAAGGCATGCTGAAGTTACCATGAAAACGATAAAAAGTGACGTGAACTAATTGAGAAGATTTTAAATTTTTCGAGTCTTTTATGACGCCTGAATTATTCATTTGTATTCACTGTAGAAATTGAAGGTTACTTTTACAGATTGTACAGATGGTTACAAATACTGTCTATTTGTTTCTTAATAAATATTTACGTTTTTGAAATTTGCTTCTTTTCTAAAGATACGAAAGTCTGTTTATGTATGAAATTATTGGTAAGTTAAATTTTCTATCTATGATTGTTAGTATCATTGCTGTATCTACGGTTTTGGTGGGGATAAAATATATTCAGCGATACCATTGATTTTGTGAATTAATTGAGGGCTCTGAATATTTAAAAAAGTGGTATTTTTAAACCAAGAAATACTATACTACCAATAGTTATAAAAAATGGGAATGGAACCAAAATTACATAAATTATAGGATAATGTGTAAATGTACAAGTATAATGTACATTATACATCTACATCTACATCTACGTCATACCCTGCAAGTCACCCAAAGGGTGTGTGGCAGGGGGTGCTTCCACACCAGGCATGCATGAATGATATGGTAGAACACCGAAATTACATTGAAACCCGCGTACCACACATGCAAAGCGCCAATTAAAAACCTAATACCCAAGAAACATTCAATCATCTTCAATCGTTCCAACATGCAAGGGATACAAAGACTACTACTACAGATTCAAAATATCATGCAGAAATAAGAACATCAACATTTACATCATGCATAAATAAGAGAATAGAGAATATAATGAGAAAGATTAACTGCCTGACTATTGTCAATACTCGAACTATTCATGACGACGTTCACAGCTGTTATGGTCCCGAATGGTACGCGGAAAAAATGACATTTTATATCTTTCGGTTCTACAATCTAGCTCTCTAATTTTATTGGCGCGATCTAATCTGCCGTAGTACGAGGGGGTTAATAGTATGTTTTTTACGTCGTCAGTGAAATGATTTTCCTGAAATTTATTTAGGAGGTTAAGCCTATAATTTAATCTACGCTGTAATAACGATTCCTATCCTAATTCTTCTAACAGTCCAGACACACTAGCCAACTTATCGTAGCATCGTTTCACAAACCTAGCTCCTCTTCGCTGTACGCGATCTAACTCTGATATCAACCCCGTTTCGTATGGATCCCATACACTAACAGCATATTCCAGATGAGGCCTAACGATTGAAAAATAACAACGTTCTTTCACTTTCTCATCACAATTTCCGAGTACTCTCTTGATAAAGCCTAGCTTCCTATATGCTTGACCGCATATTTCCCTAATATGTTTTCCCCAAGATAGGTCGTGAGTAATTGTGACCCCTAAGTACTTAACAGACTCGGCGTGAATAATTTCCGTATTATTAATTCTGTAAGCCCTCCCTGGCCTATTTTTCTTTTTCCAAAAGCTGACTGCTACGCACTTTTTTATGTTTAGTTCCATCTACCACTTTTCGCACCAAGCATGAATAGCAAGTAGGTCGATTGTTAATGAGTCGCTATCTTCGGAATTGTTAATATCCCTATACACAACCGCGTCGTCTGCGAAGAGTCTAAGCTTACTTTTAACGACGTTGCTAATATCATTCATGTACAAGAGAAATAAAAGTGGACCAATGACACTTCCCTGAGGGATACATTGTAATGCAACAATTACTGTATAATGTACAAATGTACATTACACAGTAATTTTCGAATATACTTGTTTCCATGCTTGAAATGATGCGAAAAGGTATATTAACATTTTATAAATTTTTTTCAGCAACTTTTTAATGAATCAGCAGCCGAACTCTGAAAACTTAACGGCATGCGTGTGGAGCCAGAGAAATTTGTAGATCGCCCCTCGACTTCCCTCCATTTTCCCAAGCCCACATATCGAGCGCATCACTTCTGTTTACGCTCTCCCTTGACGACAACCGTATCCAAGCTCAAGGTAGGAGTTACACGCCGCGGAGGTAAACGCTTCAGATTGGGTGGAAAGACGGCAGAACATAAAATCTTATAACAGGGAACAACGCTCATATTTTGTGACTGGCATAAGCGGGTTTTACTCTCGTCGTAAAAATTCAAATAAGTGATCCTTCCATCTACCGAGCAATAACATTACCGTCAGCCCATAAAGGATTTCTTCTCGCTCAGGAGTCAACGTGAACGCGCAACAGGGCTCAAGAGTTGAATAGCGGTGTCTTCAAGGAAAATAACTCTATCGAAAGTCGGCACTAGACGAAGCGAATAAATGGTGCAAATCTTTTAGACTGCACGCTGTGGAACAGGAGGAACCATTTTGATCAAGGATTGCACCCTATAGATCATTTTGAAATAAAAATCCACGAGCAGTAATATGGGTAACAACCGATGGCCGAGTGATTAGGTGCTTTAAGTGTCGAGGTGGAAGATTTGAAGAGATAATTGGAGGTGATTGTAGGACATGAGATTCAAATAAAAGGGGTGTTTAGAACACAAGGGGTTAAGTTTATTCGATTAATATTTGAAGTAGAGGAACCATCATATATTTGTGTGTATACCTTTCAATAGGGGAAGTCACCGGCTGAAGTTTTATGGAGGGAAGAAAACATTAATTATTACGTCAATAAAAATAAAAATAATCCATTTAATTGCTGATAAAAGGGAAGAAAGATATCAAGTTATATAGATGAGTCAGAGTACATCGTTGTGTTAACCACCTAAAAGAAGGTAGTATGTAGTATGGGGTAGAAACGTTCACCCTGAGAAAGGAGGACGAGAATAGGCTGCAACCATTTGAGATGTGGGTGTGGAGAAGGATGGAGAAGGTGAAGTGGGCGGAAAGGAAAACTAACAAGTAAGGGCTTGAGATGGTGGGCGAGGAATGGAAACTTCTAAATGAAATTCGGGATAGGCAGGGTAGATAGCTGAAGGATGTAATAAAAGGTGATGGGTTGCTGAAGAGGGTGAGAGAGGGAAGAGGAAGAAAGAGAACAGGTTTCAAGGACGGGATGAAGAAGGGTAGATCGTATTCAAAGGCAAAAAAGGATATACTAGGGGGAGATAGGACCCGGAATGTGTAGGAAACCGGGAGGAGATTCTCTAATATTCAATTAAACCTACCTTAACCGGTAGAATACATTACATATATAAAGAAGGTAAAGAAAATTGGAAGTACTCAATTTTAATGAAATTTAGAATAAATTCAATAAAAATCGATGATAATACGAAAATTGTGATGGAAACTGGTTCCGGTAAAAACCCAACACAGGATAACTTAACCAAACAAGGAGTAAGGCATTAGTATACTTTATTGCCCACATAATTTCATTTATGCATAGATGCCTGTGTACGATATTGATGAAAGTTACACCACCAAGAGCGTTAATATGAGAGAAAAACTGTTATTCTAGATACTATTGGCCGATGACTGGGGCATAATTCCATAAAATTGAGACAATAAACAGTAGGCAGTTCATATACTTGATCTGATATCTAAAGTTTATTTTTTGAAAATATCTACACCCAAGCAAGGGAAATGCATATGTTAGAAATTATCCAATTGGATCTAATAAATTGAAAATAATATCTTGGAAAAGACTTTCAAAGTTTGGATGCGACAAAATTATGAAGAAGACGATGAAATTTTAAGAAAAACAACCGATCTTAAAGAATATGCGGGAATATAAGAATACAAAAAAGGAAAAATGTGGAGAAAACAAATAAAACTTTGCAAAATAATGGTTGTCTCCACTTTACTCTATGGACCAGAATATTGGGAACCTAAAACAAGAGGCTATAAACACATTTAAACGTCTGAAATGAAAATCATTAGATCTGCAAAAGGCATAAAACGTCTTGACCACATGAAAAATGTCGACACATAGGAATGTTGAGAAGTACAACTGGTGAAATACTACGTGATTTGCAATAAAAGAGGTATAGGAAAAAGTAATTTGAAGAAAACATGACAAAAAGAAAGACACCAGTCGACAAAATATAGACTGAAATGATTAATTTTGACGTTGTACAGACCCGTTGTACGGTATCACGCGAGAACACTTCAGAGTGTATACAGATCTGACAACGTTTTGGAAGCCGTTGATCGAATTTGGAAAAATGAGCAGGTGCTTTCACTGCGGATATCAGGTGATCATATATTTATGCATTGGGGATTGGCTGGCAAGATCATCCGACACATTTTTCGTCGGTGGCGTAAAATGGCTGTGACATTCGACACGCAGCCAGTCAAAGATAACGGTGTCTTCACCTGTCACACTGATCGGGAACAAACACCAACTTTCATCCGTATTACTTGAATGCCGCAGAAAGAAACGAATTGTATTTAGGGAATAAATATCATTCCCACGTATTTCCGGCGAAACGTCTGTTTTTGCGGTCACCGAATATACGTATATCAGTTACCCGAGGCTATCTTTGTTTCTCGCGCGAATTCCTCATTGAAAGGCATATTTCGAAGCTAAGATAGCTCAAAATCATTCCGAATTACGACCAAAGTTCAATGATTTTTGCCAGCTGCTTACACACCAGAAATGTTTAAAACTAATGCCATGAAAAGTCGCCTTGCAATTCACCCCAATTTTCTCCTTTATATTTCCAAATGCTTTTTATGGTTTATTTCCCAACTACTTTGAATTCATTTATGTCATAGAACGTAGTTTTCTAGTTAATAGTAGTCATTAGTCGAATTTTATCACAGCAATAAACAATTGCGTTAGGAATTACACTTTCACAGTCATTCTTTTTCTAATAGGATGGAATCGAATATATGTCTTTAGAGGTCACCAGATATAAAGCAAAGAAGTATTACAAAAAGAGCAGGATTATAAAAGCTCCAGTGAGGAAATATTTACTCTTGTTTCTTTTTGAAAGTCATTTGAACTCTTTCTCTCAGGACAAAAATAGGTCAAACTTATTTCATTTTCCTCTGCAGATTATTTATATTGTATTCTTGTCTTCTAACTTCATCCATGTCGTGTAATACACATTTTAGTCATCTCTCATGTCTATGTTTTAAAACATTTCCATCCGATCCTTCACCGCTCATTGCTTTTTTTGCGATCGGGTTATGATTGTATTCAACATTTTTCTACCAATTCTCATAATTTAACTCACTAAACTACAATCCGTATCATATCAAAATACGCACTTCTGGCATTGGCTTTCTCACAAAACACAGTTGAGTGTTTCCTGTTTGATTTTTCTTTTGCTTCAATTTTACTCATCTGTTGCAAACGCCACCATGCAAAATCCCGTCATTCTGACCATCTACCAAACCAATTTCAGGGCATGCACCAACATGCACAACAAAAAGATCAATAAAGCGATTGTATTGTCCCATAAATGGTGACTGCTTCATGAATAAAATACTGATGACCGGTTGAACGACATATATGTATCCAATAAATTTACGGAGCTCATTATCCATGGCAACCATTCAAGAAGTGTTGCAGAATCGCTCAATTAAGTTTTTAGTTACATAAATGGCGTCATGACTTAAGCATTGAAGTAGGTGCCAACATTGACCAAGATAAGGGATGTGCGATGAATCGTATGGGGTTTATATTATTCGATAAATGACTTATTATGTGACGGATGACGAGATTGCTCACTCGAGCTGACAAAAAATCATGAGCTTTAACAATTTAATAAAGGATAAACATTCGAAAATTTTACCCAGCCGTAGAAGAGCAAAGCGAAAATTAAAGAAATTAAATAAGTTATAAAACTCATAGGAGAGTCCATACAATTCGAATGTTTTATTGCGTCCCATAACGTCTTGTATCCCATAACTATGAGTTTTACGCCTAAATGCACCTGCCACCGGCCATAGTGAGTCAAAATCATTCGCATTTGGCCAAGAGTCGAAAACAGATCCCTTGATCTCTGGCCAGGTATTTTGAACAGCTTTAAGCTTGCTAAAAAAATGCGTTCAAGATAAAAAGACAGCTGCTGTACTCAAAGAAGGTGGAACTACAAACTAGGAAACAATAAGTAGCTCAAAAGATTTCGTACTGTCTACTAATTTTTATTTCACCTCTTGCTACACGTGTTTCGACTGACTAGCAGTCATCAGTCTTGCCTGATGATGACTGCTAGTTAGTCGAAACACGTGTAGCAAGAGGTGAAATAAAAATTAGTAGACAGTACGAAATCTTTTGAGCTTCATTACTCATTATGCTGTTCTACGATATCTCGCCTGACAAAGTGGAGTTTATTAGGAAACAATATGTGAAAACATTCATGGAGGATGGTACTCTAAGAATCGGAAGCATAGACCTTTGGAAATTCAGAATTCAGACTAGAACAGACTCAAAGTCTTCAAGATCTTGGAAAATCTTGCTGTAGGAAAATGCTGAAGATGAAATGGACGAAAAAATAAGAATGACGAAGTTTGCAGAAGAGTAGAAGAGGAAAATAACCCATAGAGCACCATGAAGAAAAGTAGAACCAGATGGTTTGGACACACCCTGAGACAATGGGTTTGTGAATAACATAATTAAAGGTATACACCAGGGTTGAAATTCGCTATGAAAAAATCATTTGCCTTGACCGGGATCTCCCAATTGCCGGTCAGGTGTGTTAGCCATTTACACCATTTACACCATCAAGCCATCTTCCTTCAAGGCGAATTTCGAGGGGGATTTATGCGAACTAGATGTTCAGGCCTCAAGTCTACATTGTAGCACATGAGACGAAGTCGTGATTACAAAGCCACTGTCGCGGAGGATAAACCCAACATTGTCGTTATTAAAACGACGAAATTGACAAATTTCCAAACATTGCATGTAACAAATGATGTGGTACGAAGTCACTCGCACGGGTGCATATGCACCAGGGTTGAAATTCGCTATGATAAAAAAATCCCGGCCAAGGCAAATGAATTTTTCATACCTGGTGTATATGCACCCGTGCGAGTGACTTCGTACCACATCATTTGTCACATGCAATGTTTGGAAATAATCAAAGGCAAATGAGAGGGAAAAGTCCGCAAAGGAAGACCCAGGAAATAGGTTCATGGACCAAATAAAAAAGAAAGTACACATGAAGCGCCAACAGGTAATAAGAGAGAAGGAAGATAGGGAAGAATAGAATAGATAGGGAAGGTTGGAGGGCTTCAGTCAACCTATCTTAGGATTTCACCGCCAATGACGATTAAGGTACTGAGGCGTCGTATTCCCCTTTTGTGGACTTCTGACGCTGCGATAGATTAACTGGCGAAACGAACGGGTGCGGTAGAGATGGATTTGGGTTCGAGTCCCGGGGAAAGTAAATGATTATTCCTCTAAGAAACTTCACACTGATATACCCATGCGGATGAATCCATTACGGTAAAGCCATTTTCAGTTTCTGCACCCTCAAAACGACTTAAAAATTACATGTAGTCATGTATGTGTATGTAAATGAGTGTACCATGTATATTTAGAACCTATATTCGATCTGAAACCGCTACCTTACTGATAAGGAAGAACAGGGGATTATAACTATTAATGGGATTATCAACAAATTAATAGATAAATTTTTTTTACCACCAATAGTGAAACTCTTAACTGTCAAGCCTGAAACCAAACGTATTTTTTGCCAGCGGATCACGAAAGAAATTGCTGCCTTTCAATTGCATATGTGAGATTAAAAATGGAACCCATGAGGCGAGATAAAGTTGAACGGGAAAACGGTTCAAGATTTCTGAAAACGAACATAAGAATTCACCCGCTGAGAGGAAAAAAATAATATTGATGGAAAACTTCCCAGCCCAGAAAAAAGGGTGATAAGTACTAAATTTCTCCCTTTCTCGAAAATGTGTCGTCGCTGTGGACGCAGGTGGTGCCTCCAGGCGGCGGCGAGACAAGTGAACTGGTCCCTTTTTCCACACTCCCGCAATGACCCGCTTTTCGACGATATGTGTGTGTGTGAGCATCCTACCATCTCTCCATCTACCCTCCCTACCAAAAAGGATTCAAACTACATCCACAATCCACAAGGCCAACTCCAATCGCCCAATCATTGTCTCATTTTTTAGTGCTTTGACAGCTGAGATCGTTTCGAACCATGCATGAGCCATAAAGAGGGAAGCACTACAGTCATATCAAAAGATAAATAATATATTGATGAAATGGTCATCACTGGTCATTCAGTTTTAAGATTGGTGGACATCCTTCCCTATCTAATACCGGGATCTTTCACTTCCTGATAGTTCGTCTTATGTACTTTACTCTTCATTTGTCCTATGTATATATCCTTTGGTCTATCTCAAGCGAATTTTCCTTTTACAGTGAAACACCTCTTAGCGACCACCTCTACCATGCGACCAGCTTAATTTAGGTTTTACTGTATTTATACATCAAATTAATATGCTCAGAAACTTCCCAGGAGGAACTATATTATGGGGAAATAAACGCCATCTGTATAAGATTTAACAAAACCATCGCTTTCCGAGTTTTCCCATTTTTTTAAATCAGCCGCTCGTTTATTTGCATAATATGCCCCCCTAGAAACATAACCCCTGCCGAATGATCACCCCTTTTAACGACCATTTTTCAGCGGAACCGTCGGTGGTCGCTTAAAACAGGTTTCACTGAACTTATTATTTTATTGAATTCTTGACAAGTCCCTGATGTCTCAGGGTGTGTCGAATCCATCTGGTTCTTATTTTCTGAAGTGCGTTCCATATGGTCCTTTCCTCTTCCACTCTTTTGTACACATCATCCTTTCTCATTTTGTCTGTTCATTTAAACTTAAGCATATTTCTCAAGCATCAGGTTTTGAAGGCTTGGTCTCCTTTTCCAAAAGTCTATGCCTTTGTTCTGTAGATTGCTACATTCCACACGAATGTTTTCGCATACTGTTTCCTCGATTTTAGCCCTAACTTCTATGAACACAGTACTTGTCTCTTCGCCGAGAATGTATTATTTGCTTGGTCAATTCTTCGCTTAATGTCTGCTGTACTTCTTCCCTCCCTTATGGTGGTACTTTCAAGATAGGGGAAGAAATCCTTCTTCCATAGCTCAACAGCCCGGTGTGGGCCTTGGCTTCCTCAGTTATTTCTTCCCTGTAATTTCATTCCGAACGCTTTAGTTATTTATTCGTTCATTTTACTTCTTCAGGTGCTCCGAGGACCTCTGAAGCGACACGACTATTATTTCGCAAATTACCACGATTAAACAATCATTCTGTAACTTTTTTATGTTTAAGTAAACCTACTTAGGCAATTATTAATGAGATTTTGGAAATTTATGGAGGAAATTCAATTTTAGATATGTCAGATAACCTACCTTGATTTTAACATATGTTATAAAGTAAGACTTCAACTTCCGAATGGTGTAAAATACTACTATGTCATAGGTCATTTAACGAATATATGTTGGTTTTAAAACGATTAATTTAAACGCTGAAAACATTGCTTTAATTGACGTGTGATGGAATCTCTTCACATGACATTTTTATCTCGTGTTCCACCCAAATAAATATTTTTAAAAACTTGTATAATATACTCTAGATATTAACGCCCTTTAAATTTTTTTTAGCTTAGGTCATCGATGATGTAACACGATTTCTTCTTCTCCTTTCACAGCTCACAGGTGTGGGCCTTGGCTTCCTCAATTATTTGCTTCTATTTGGCTCTCCTTTTTGCTTTCTCTATCCAACTTCCAATCCCCATTGTCTTCAGGTCCTCTTCAACATCTTGTAGCCATCTTTTGCGTGGTCTTCCTCTCCTCCTATTCCCTTCCATCTTGCTATTAATTAACAATCTTGGCATTCTGCACTCTTCCATCCTTTCAACATGGCCCAGCTATGACAGTCGAAATGACTTGGAGAACCTAATTGCATCCTTCTCTTCCAATATTTCATTTATTTCACAGTTTATTCATATTCTCCACATTTATAGGGTAAGGAATCCACTTCTTCAATTTTTCTCTTCTCGGTGTGACTCCTGCGTTCAGCGTTTCTCTTCCGCAGGTTAGGATTTTTGTCATCCTCCATCCGCCATGGCTCGTGAAATAAGAATGAATCGAAAAGAGGCTGGGGAGATGGAACGGGCGGGAAAGGGGGTGAATTCCGCCACTCACTCGGGAGGTAAGGCATCTGTTGACCGAATTGAGAATACGGGGGAGGAGGTTTCGGAAAAAATAAGGGGTTCAAGACCCCCCTTTCTAAAGAGAAGAAATTCTTCGTCTTCACTGTCTTTTCCCTCCCTCCACCCTCTCATCTCGAGTTTGAAAGATAAGAAAAGAGACAAGAGCGGAAAGGTATTCCGTTGGCCGACGATATAGAAGGCAAATATACGATATGCTGGCGAAAAAAGAAGAATCAATAAATTTTAACACAACCGAAAGATAATTATCAGAGCATGAGCTTCGACGGCATTGTAAAATTGAACACGCTGTTCAATTTAAGAAGACAGCTTTTGACTAGTAAATTCAAGTCAACGATTATTCTTAATCGTCATTAAAAGCTTAGGTAATTTTGCCCCTATGCATGCATTTCGGTCATCCAGTTGACCATCGACGTGTAACGCTCAAATTCCGTAAAACTCGCGTCTTTGCGCCCCCTGTAAATGTTTACGAGGACAATTGAAATGCGTGCATAGGAGTCAAAATTCATTTGCTCTTATTGGCAATATGGATTGATATTCAATTTGAAAACGCTTTTCAACGTTAACTAAAACTTACTTAGCTTCACCAAGTGTTGAAATTTGCCACGAGAAAATCATTTGACTTGACCGGGATTCGAAACTGGATTTCCCAATGGCCGGTAATTGTGTCAGCCAATATTACCACCAAGATGGCTCATCTTCCTTCGAGGCAAATTTTGAGAGGCGTTTATGCATACTTGTTGTTCATTTTTCAATGCAATGATTATAAATTACTTACTTAGCTTATATGAGTCGTAAACTGAAATTCTAGATTAAATCCCTTCATTTAATCTACCTTTCCGCTAAAATACCTAATTTTAGAATGAGAGGAAGCGATATTGTTTGATGATATTGAGAGGACACACATAATTTTCGCTTTTTTTATCATCCAAACTCTCAAATTTTATTCACTTCTTTCAACTGAAAAATATCGCTCTTCTGTTTTAGAAAGCCATTTTCTTGTACCCGAAGGCTCACTGAACAGGATATTTAACAGCTTTATAGTAAACACAATTTTTAGTTGATCGCAATCGGTTCTCTCAATATTCCCTTGCAATGGATAGCTGAATATGAGAAATGGACAAAAAAAGATTGGTGCCTACTCCTTTTTTACAGGACTGAAATCGAATCTTCAGAAATTAGACTTTATCTGACCCCTTTGGTCGTAGGTATCGGTGAACTATGTCAGGCCTGCTTCAAAGAGCCAAATAGATGCCAGAGGTGAGTAAGTAATTAGTAGCACGTAATAAACACGTGTTTGGTAAATGGTAATAAGTATCCAGAAGTTAATATCCATTCCTCGCGGAACGTCAATATTTGAACCTTCTCTTTGAGTGCTGTTATTGGATTATAAGACGGTAGAGATTTTTGAAACATAATTTTTGCGATTAAAATATGTTTGGAGCAGCAGAGTAAGGAAGATTTTTGGTCTTGTCGAGTATGATTCAATAAGTTCTGCCAAAGGGCTTGAGAAAACTGAACCATTGAAGTTACTCACTCACTCCGTGACACTCACTACGCGATCTACCTTTTCCACTAAGTTGTTGTGAAATTTCGTTCGTGTTTCGTAAAATAATTTTGTTAAATGCAGCGATAGTACCCAAATACTTAAAATTACGACAGAAATTTATACAAAGGTATTGCTTAATGCTCCCCGGGCCTTCGCAAGGGCAATGGGTAGGGATTGTCAGAACACCAGATATGCAGAGTGGACAAAATAGGTAAAAGGTACAGGGAGATACGTAATGTGATTTGTATGTTAACCCAACCTCTCGCCGTATGCTTATTTCAGTTGTTAACGGTGCTTGGAACGAAGGAATTTTTCGAATTATCATTTCTGAAGGTTATCATTACATATTATTTTTTGCTTCTAACGTTTCCATATATGAAGACCGGGGTTAAGTTAGTATCTTCCATTATATCCGAGAATTCGCATGGCCAGTATTAAGGTCGGTATTGAATTAATGTTGTCAAATTTGTACAAATATTGCTTCTGTAAACAAATCATGATGTATATTAAATGGCGCCAGGGAATAATTCTTCCATCTGCAAAATGAATTAGCAAATTTGCAAATATAGCCTGAACAAATTTCAATTTTCCACCGAACCCTTGAATATTTTACGAGATGTCTCTGTAAAGGTAGAAATAAAATATTTGTGCTGTAAGGTAAATAGATTTAAAGTTTTCATCAACAAATCCCACAAAGTTAAACAAACGATGAATATACGTTGAAAGTAATCCTTTGCTATCCCCCAAGGATGATTTCTTTGTTGATTTTTTCACTTCGGGGAGCGTATTTCACGGAAATTTTTACACGGCTCGTGTTACAAGGGATTAACTTCTCCGTTTACTATTTGTGGTCGCCTTTATAGTGGAGGGTTAGAGACTTGAATGTTTAAAGACTAGCTCTTAAAATACTGAGTCTTGACAGTTTCCAGTCCGCGTATTTTCTTTTATTTCCCGTAGTCGGGTTGAAAATAATAAACAACTTCAATTAGGGGTCCACTTTTATCTATTTGCAACAAAATAAATCATGGAAATTAAATGGACAGACCGAGTGAGTAACGAGGAAGTCCTCAGAAGACCGTAAGAAAAGATACGTTTCCTGAAAACCCTAAGAAGAACACGGACCAACTTAATCGGACACATCATGAGACATGATGGCCTGATGAAGACAATCGTCGAGGGACAGGTCAACGGGAAGAATGGCAGAGGAAGAACTCATTTAAGACATACGGAACAAATGATGAAAGATATAAAGAGAAGAAATACGTAAATATGAAGAGATTATGTGATAGAGGAATTGAGTGGATGGCTGCGTCAAACCAATCTCAGAATTGTTGACTGACGATAACACCTAAAGAAAAATTAAATTACTCATTATTTTTTCTCGTTGAATATCAAAATGCTTACTTTATAATTTACTTTACAGCGTAATATATGCGTAGCAGTAAAGCCTTGACTAAAATTAAAACTTGGAGATACAAACTAAACGTGTCGAGTGACACTTTAATCCTCTGAGACATTTGTATGCATGTAAATATGATACGAAGAATATTCTAGAAGAAGGGAAAATTCAATACAACACAAAATGAGGTTCATTATCGATTGGCTTATCCAAAATAACGTTGTTTTCAGCATCTGACGCTTAAGTTATTAAATTCATAGCCCAAAAAATAAAATGTTACAAATCGTGGAATATTTTTTCTTGATGGTCACAAACATGGTATTCTCAGCCAAATATATAGTGGATTGGTACTTTAAATTTGACCTATTGTAAAATAAATGCAATGTCTGGTACTACACATGTATAAATGAAAAATTGGAAATACATTTATTGCAATGGTGGTTGCTCAATTCAGATCCTAATGACCCTTGTGACTACCGAAAGTTCCCTTGTATATTTTTCTGTTTGTAAATGTAATCAATGAACAGAATAGGAGGTTAAAATATATTTCACTTAATATTACCAAAACTCTAAGTTGAACTCTCCAAGTGAATGGCCTGCCGAGTAAAGTTCGAAAGTAAGGGTTGAAAAGGTTAAATTTTGCGCATAAAAGCACCAACCACATTGACCAATGTGAAGAAGTGACCCGAAAGGAAAAGAAGGTTCAATATGGAGAGGAACCACAAAAGAACAAAAAAATGATATCTCGGCTCTTTCGTCCCTAGAAACTAGGAAAGCGGAGTAAGCATGCAAATTTACGCCGCTAGGGGGCCGGACATGTGCCCTGGGGGAGTAAGGCCAATATTTGCCCCGACGCCGCGTATTAGTTCAGGAGCTCCGGGGACAGCGTCGTCCTTGTTTATTCCCTGGGTTGCGTTCCTCTAGAATTCCTTTCCCGGCAACTCTACGACGAGGAGCCGCTGCGGGAGGAAACAATAAGGGGGTAGGATTTATCAGTCACCGAGGTCCAGCAAGTGAGGGAGAAGGACAGGAGAGCAGGGGGGAGGATTAAAGGTCACCAGAGGACAAGGGTAGACAAGGTAAGGAAGGACAGATGCTAGAGACGAGGTAGGCCGAATCACCGCAGTACTCAGCAACCAAAGCCAAAGAGCGTTCCAAATTTAGTTGGATGAATATGTCTTATATATGAGGCTGTCACCAAACTTGAATTCGATCTAAGCACGCCTCAGCATTGCCTCAGACTGATGTATGTAGGTGTGTAAAAAAGATGACCAAGACAAACCTTTTAGACATCAAGAGATTTTGATCAAAGTATCCACTACAAGAATAATTGAATATGGCTTAAAAACTTACCGATTTCATTGAATGAAATATGCTCTGTCATTAAAATCAGCATAAAGTGTTTCCCAGTGGCAAATGATATGTTTTGGAAATTTTCCGTCAAAATTTCTCAAATAATTTTAAATCGAGAAAGAAAATCTGTTTCAGATGAGTATTCAAATTCCCATAAACCAACGAGCACACCTAAGAAACTCCAAATGAACACCTATCCAGCAACAAGGAAGAAATACGCAGATGCATATGGCATAATTATCTCAAGTTACAGAGCGTACTTCCGATCGTCGTTCCTTAAATATTCTACTAATAATTCTAATAAATAAAAATAGACTACATTGATAAAAAACTCTTTCCTTGCAGCTATAATTCTGGCTATTGCTTTGCCATACAGTTAAGTATATTGCCGAAAAATTGTTATTAATAATTTCTTAGGTGAGTCTTATGAGGGGAAAATGAGCTGAAGTCCTATGAACAGGATATGTAACTCGGAGGAAAAATCTTTTTTGGTTCCGTCTAAATAGAGAAGGAAAATCGGCTTTAGTACTATACTCCTAATTCTAACCCTAAGTGGTATTGAGAACTTAAAGGAACAAAGAAAAGAAGAGATATACAAGTTATTAGTAACATCTACACGTCCACGATCACGTGGTGAGGGATTTAAAACAGCAGGGATAACGCAATTTTGCAGAGTTCACATCAGTGAACACATTAGGAAGTCGAGAAGTTAAGGTAGTCGAAGAGGGTAGCAGCAAAGTTATCAGCAGAAGGAGCCATCGAAATGGTAGGGATAGAGAAAAATTCGGTGTAAAAAATTCTTAAGTCATTAGCACGCAAGCGCTAACGTGGAGAAGCCTCTAGGAAGTCAATTTATAGCACGTGGCAGCCTGTCGAATGATCCAGGTTGAAGTATGATACAATCACAGAAGACAAAATAAGAAGGCGAATATGTTTTACGTATCTTAATGAATTTATTTACTCATAAGGAAATGTATTATTGTCCGTTACCATACGGAAAACTACTTCGAATGACACACTATGACACAACCAATAAAATACTTCCAACAGCCGGTGGCAAAAGGAAAAGAACAGTCCTGACTAGCTGAAAGGAATTGGGTGTTACTGGAGTGCGGAAATGTGGAAAGGGGTTGGGGCGATTGTATATAAATAGGTCAAGAGAAGGGAGTAGGCCGCAGAAATCTCTCCAGGGTTCCGAGAATGCAGTCCAAATTTACGACCTCAATTACGAATTATCATTCCCTGCGGAATTGAAAAGAATTTCCACAGTACTCAAGCAAGCTCAGAAATTAGGAGAGAGAAGAATTTTACAGTAGTGGCACTAAGGTATACGAGTCACACTTCGTTTTCGAGTTGGTTAGTCTCCTATGCTTTCTTCCCAGCTAAGTTAAAAGGCATTTTAAGTAAGAATTTTCCCAGTTTAAAGTTTGGGCAGGTTTATGAAGTATAAAGGAGAAGCAAAAAAGTTGCGTACCAAAATCGTGTTTTTTAGGAATAGGAGGTCTTATTAATGCATAAAATATGCATAGTTGAAAATTTAGTCTGATTTGTTTTTTGCAACGTACGCTAAAAACACTTTCATATCCGAAGGATTTTTGAAAAAAAAGATATTCTACGTTGTTTTATCAGTGTATATCGCATTTATAATTGAGAATACTTTCATACTTCTGACTGTTACACTTCTCCCATGATAGTTGCGAGAAAATTTGCTCATATTTTCACTGAACATTGTTCACTACCTACTCTGTGGGAAACCTAAATTTAACGAAAATGGCATTTACAACGAAATGGCCAATTATGCTTCAAATATTTGACCTCCGGAGTGAAGATATCATATCTCAAATTCAAAACGGTTCCAATTTATTGTCATTACTCAAATTTGTGAGACGTATTTGATGGTTTCGTTTCTGTGAGGAAAATGGGATACAGATTTGTTAGGATGAGGAAAACCAATTCTCTATAATTATGCCAAATTAATTTAGTTTTACGCGAAGTAATTTCTCGCTCCAAGTGCCCAAGGAATTTGTGACAGTATCTCTAAAAAGTCCTCCATGCTAATTGCCTACTAAGGCACCCTCCGAAATGTAATACTTCCTTTTGTCCTTCATGGAAGAATGGGAAATTGGATTAAGTACTCATTGCCCGGTTTGAAAATTTTCGGCGTTTGCACTTAAGCCACCCACTTATCCTCTCCCTCGCTAATTCTGCGTCCTTTTTGGGGACAATTCAGAGGAAATTGCTCATTCCCTTTCTCTCCCTTAAGAGAAGACCACCGTGACGGGGGCTTTTTTCCTCAATATCCGCGAAAAAGACATCTCCCAAGTTTTTTTTTAGCAGGGGAGGAGCAAAATGTCTCGCGGACGCTGACGAAAATTCGAACTAAGCGTAAAGCATAATCCCGAAGGTGTACTGTTAAGAGCGCCCCCGGTGGTCAAAGGGAAAATTACAGCTCCCATATTTTCTCGAGCAGTCCGCTTCAAAATTTTATCCCCGCCAACTGCTAATGAGTTTCAGCGTCCAATGTCACACTTCTAATCCACCAAATGGCATTGATCCACGAAATTTTCCCTTCTGCTTCACATGAAGAAAGTAAGCGATATATATATATATATATATATATATATATATATATATATATATATATATATATATATATATATATATATATATATATATATATATATATATATATATATATATATATATATATATAAGTTAACGATATCTAATGTGAAAACCGCTGAATCAGTATCACAATTTGAGCTGTCCTATTGAGCAGAGAAGTGGGTAAGCAAATGAAACGAAATTTGACAGAGATTTGTCCCTGATCTTTATTGTTTTTTAAGTATTCTACCAGTTAAAGTGGGTTTTGCTGAATGTTAGAGAAGCTCCTCCCGGCCCTCTACCCATTCAGGGGCCAATCCCCCTCCAGTATATCCTTTTTCGCCTCAGTATACGATCTACCTTTTTTCGTCCCGTCCATGAAACCTATTCTCTTTCTTTCCCTTCCCCGCCTGCCCAAAACCCTTCCCTCAATCACTCTTCAGCAACCCATTGGCCTTTACAGCACCCTTCAGCCATCTACCCTGCCTATCCTGGATCTCAAACACTTTCTCGTTAGTCATCCTGTCCGTTCACTTCACCTTCTCCATCCTTCTCCACACCCGCATCTCAAATGCCTGCAGCCTATTCTCGTACTCCTTTCTGAAGGTCCACGTTTCTGCCCAATAAAACGCTAAGCTCCATATCAAGCTTTTCACCAGCTTCTTCATCACATCCTCACCCAATATCCCTGATCTATTATAGAGACCATATTTGAATTTAATTTTTTAAATTTCAGACACAACAATGAGTATAAATTGAATATTACAAAAATAATTGAGCAAAAATATACTCTTAGTTGACTGAAATACCCATTATTTAAGTAAATACATCTCTGCAAGTCTTACATTAATTTCAATTTTTTTCACGCCGCACCATACGGATAAAACGGGTTTCATAATATCCTGTTGAAATTAATGGGTCGAGTATTTGATATACCTATCATAAAAAATAGTTAACAAAACATAAACTCGGCAAACATGCCCCTGTTAACCCTTTTGCTACGGCTCGGTCTCCCGATCACGAGGCTTACCATGCGGATGAACAGTGAAGGGTATCGCACGCGCGTAACTCTTCCTCGATTCAGCAAATCCATAGCAAAAAGTAATGACAGTTATATTTACATTGCCGGTTTTTTATTTAATTGACGATAAACTAAAATTTTAAAAGTTTGTATTGTATGGTATATTTTAAAACATTCAAGGGTTCGCGAGTAACACAACCCCAGTTACACAACAACACTACACAACAACAACAGTCAACACAACAACAGTAAGCCCCCAGGAGCGCGGGTGTAATTGCGCGTTCGCTGCAGCCTGCTTGCCATGCGAACATGAATCATTCGCAGCAGTGAAAGGGTGAAATCATCGACGGGATCCAGGCGTCGTAAATCCTAATTCTTTTCGTTAATTCTCACTGATGTGCATTAGCGTATCATATCCCATGGATTATGGCTTATATTTTTTGAGAAACACCTCAAAAAGCATTCCGTAAGGGAGAGAAATTTTATAGTAATTGAAAATTAAAGATATTTCCTTGAACCCTTTCGGCCCCACCCTATTTTAATTTCAAGATAATTGGCAGAAATTCGTTACACGTCACTACTTACGTCTCGTAACACCGATAATATTCAAGGAAATCATTTCCTATACTCACATACACATTTACACACATTTTAAAATAATAAACAGAAATGTATTTTATGTAATGTCGATGACAGTAAGAAATATATGTTATTTATAATAAATATTAATGCATAATACATGATGTGTAAAAAGAGAACACATATTTTCAAATGTTATGTTGACCGCAATTTTTTAAAAACTGGTTGCTAGTCGGCCAAAATTTTATAAGTAGCTGCGGAATATAAAATGGAAATAATTGCAACCAGCGCACTCGTTGAGGAGAATTTTAACTAGATAGCTAGTAATATGTGCAAGGAAAGTACCTGTGATTTTTATTTTATACACATTGTACACTGAAAAAAGATCGGCAGGTACTTAAATGTACCTCTGGTACTGAAAGGGTAAAAATAAGGCCAAACTCGTCGAATTTTGCGTTAAACGCTATATCGATCAAACTAACTTAAACATCATTTTTAGTTGATTTCTCCATACTTCTTCACTTAATCCTCTCATCGATGATTTATGCATCGGTGGGAATCAGTTATGAATTATAAGACCGCCATCAGGCTTCTCCCACCTTTAAATGATTTTAAATCTAATGTGCATTACGGTAGATTCAAAATAGAGGTACATAGATGCAAATTCATTTTACAAAACATGGATCGTATCAAAATATATGTATATCTCCATACTATACTGCCAGCCGCCGCGCCACTTGGGCGACGTGGCTTGGGGGTGCAAGGATAACAGGCGTGTTAAAGAAAAAGGTTGACGGAGTTAAAGAAATGATGAAGAGTATGTAAGAGAGTTTTGAATGGAGCTCCTTTTATATTATGGTCACTTCTTGTGAATGAAATGAAGTAATTCTGGTAACTATCTGTTCGGCAATGTATCTTTCTTACTCGATCACCTTTCTCGGACGTAGAGATGTAGTGCGACGTTAAACTGATATTCTCTGTGTCGCTAAGAAGTGTTCCTCTTCTGAATTTCTCAAGCGATCTTTGTCTAGCATGTAGTCATCTAATCCTTAGTGGCTTCCAATAATCATAATAATTCTGATACCTATCTGTTCGGCAATGTATCTTTCTTACTTTATCACCTTTCTCTGACGTAGAGATGTAGTGCGACGTCAAGCTGATAGTCTCTGTTTCAATTCTGCTTCCAATCTAATACCCGCAAAAGCTTTGAAATACTATTCATTCGGTCGTAGGATTTTTTGACGAATAGCGTAGCTTTCCTTCGTCTTTTTTTACCTAAAAGCCTTCTGCTCAGGCTCATGCGGTTACATGCGGCGATAAGTATGGGCAGTCTTGACCTTTAGAGTCTCTCAATGCTTCTTCGCAACATCGAAATTTAGATCTCAATCGATAGCACATACACGATAGGCAGAGCGTAAACCATCGATATAGCGGTTCCCGAATCATTTCGTAACTAACGTGACCACAACATCCGGCTCCAAGGGGTACGAATTTTTATCATATTGGGCTCAGATCAGAGATAAAAAGACCCAGAGGAGGAAGGCTCTTTCCAATATCCTCTGAATTGACTCTTTGTCATTTGAATTTGTAAAAAGGATATCGAGTAGAATACGACAGCAAAGAATATTCCAACAATAGCGAAGGTATTGATACAGAACTTAGTGAAATGAAACCCGCACGAGTCCAAACGTACGATACACGAAACTGAAAAAATGTTTTTTCTGAAGCAAAATACCGAGAGAAAAGTTTCGCAGGCGAGCTGAGCAAGGGAAATTCATGATATCTGGATGCTCGAATATAAGATGATACACCAATAAAATCGATGAATGATTGCTCCAAAATATCGATCGCAGGGCTAGCTAGGGACCTTCCAACAGCTCAATTACGTGGGACAATGTACATCTTTGGTGTCATTTTTCAGCAGTTATCTTTCAATGTGACTATTTCGTCATTACCATTTTTAATAATGAAAGCTGTTGCATGAATCAAAGTGATGGTTACTCACATAACACCCCCTCCAAACTTAAGGACTACCTCAATGTTTCATTAGTAAATGTATTCCCCCATTTTTTCATTTTGAACGCAAAAAAATCCAATTCTATGTTGACCTTAGGTTATATCAACCACTAACTTATCAGCCATTGAATTCCTCGTTATTTTGCTAATTGACAGGAACATATCAGAAGTAACAGCACAGCTTTTCACCTGTATCAATATAGACGAACAACTCATGGCGATAAAGTCCTGAAGGAGAGAGTGACCGTAAATTTAAAGGCACATCAACAATTAGGTAATTAGATCCTTGAGAATTTGTCAAAATATTACATCATCACGACTTCTATCGCTTGTCCAGCAACAGTAGAACGTTTTAATTAAAAAATGTGACATTATATACAAGATAGTGAACTACATAAGGATTGAAAATTTAAGAACCTGAATAATAGGTTATGAAATTGGAGAGTCTCCATAGGGCTGCCTACGGTTCAAGATTGACGGATCTTCACCTAAAGCAAGTTCTGAAGAAGCAGGAATTTAGTTTAAATGAGTCAAATGGTCTCATCGGTGAGGGAATTCAAATTGCAAAAAATAAGCGCATATCACATCGATTGCTCTTTTCAATACACAATAGATGGCCGAGTGTAAAGAAGAGGCAATGGTCTCAACGATTTGATGAATGTATAGATGTGCATCAAAATTTGCTACATGAAGCAATAATTTGCAAAAAAAAAGTTATGCGAAATTAGTAAGCGACAGGTTGAAAACCAGCTCTTGCTCCATTTGCGAGCCCGGTTTCTCGCTATATCTGCTCATGAAGTTGTGCTGAGGAGAGTCTGAGTTCTAAAACGGTCTTTGGGATGTTTTCACTACACTGAGACGGGTAATTTAATTTTAAGCTCTCAATTGGCCAATTTGAATCATAATTCCTAATGACGCTCTCAAGCTAATTTCAGCTCACCTCCAAGATTGTTGGAGAGATTCTTGAGGTCGACCGATTAATTGGTTTCCCAGTAAGCGAATGATTTTACTCAAGAGAGAGAGAGAGCCGCTTAAGAGGATGCTTAGCAACGGGAGGCTGGAAAACGACGCACATTATTGCGGTGAAAATGATCTTCATCTACATACTACCCCGCGAGCCGCCGCTTAGGCGTGTGGCAGGGGATGGTAGGTCACCAGCCGTGTAAAGATGTAAAAGTTTTGGAGGTGAATTGGTGACATGTCCTAGGAGAGTGTATTTGGAGGAGCCCAGTTTCTATTGTGTTCGCTTATTGTGCGCGGAAAGAACGAGTTTTTGTACCTATCTGTTCGGAAGAGTATCTCTCTTATTTTATCGCATCTGTGAGACCTATAAATGCAGTGAGGCATTATGATAATATTCTCAGTGTTGCTCTGAAAAATATCAGTTAAAAAAAAGTATTATGAATCGATGCATCGATTTTCTCCGACACTAAGCAGCCAAAAGACACAGAAAACCACTAATACTTTATACCATTGTCTCGCAGAAAAAGCATACAGGAAATCGATTGCATTTAGAGTAATACCACCATGCACAAAGCTCGATTTTTTGTTACAACCGAATCACTGCAGTACTGCCCTCCTATTCTAAAAGACAGCAATTCCATCATTGTTGGTTCTGAGTTATTTTATGCTAAAGTTTTCACCTTCGAGTCTTAGATTCTTCATCTATTTCATCTTCAAAGAGATTGTAAGCATTAGTCGACGCTTGGATTGTTAGTTCGGGAAATATGGAATGAAGATAAGTCATAAGGGAACAAACGTAATGAGATTCTCTTGGAGAAAGAATTGTAAATACTGTTATCTAGCCTACAAAAACTGACATTTTTACTATATATACCTACAACAGAACGTGCTGTTAGAAAAACCGCTACAGATACGACAATTTTGTTGAGTTATTTTTATCCTCAAGGTTGAAAATAACAAAATCTCCTCTAACCTCAAAAAGTGCACTTTTGTCAGTTACAGTAAGTCCTCGGCATACGTTGATTCGATTTACGTCTGATTCGATGTTACGTCCATGCTGACAAAAGTCGTCGTAACAATTTGTCCCCGTTTAATGCGAATAAAATAGACCGCATGTGCATATGCTTGCGTTATTTTATAACTGAGACAATCATCCTATCTGAAATACCTATTTTTTTCCTGACTAAAGGGAAAAACCGATTTTTTAAAATTTACGCCTTGATTTATTGCGGGATTAAAATGGTCACGAATATTTGGATCCACATTACGTTATTTCCACTGAAGTCGTTATTCTCCCACACGCATCTCCGACGTCAATTGAGGACTTACCGTACTGTCTTTTGGCTTAACAGGGTATAAAAATTTGACGTCAAAGTCCGGGATTCCCACACAAATAGTGCTGCAGTCGGCTCCGACAACTGGGAAAAGGTGTTGATTCAAAAATTATTTGTGGAATACTCTACATATTTTGTACCTTATCCGTTGTTTTCTATTGGAAACCCATTAAATTAAATTAAAATCATAATTAGCAAATGCATGAATTTTTATACAAAATATACAAAAATATTGAATCATAGTATTTTTTGACTCACAAAGTCGCGGCGGTACGTCTTTAACTTCTATTTCTCCTCCCGTGCACGAGGTCTATTTTTGAGATACGTATCTTTTCAATCGCAGATATTTCGGAAAAAAAACTTCATACGCCCGATTGAACTCCGTTCACGGAGAGATTTTTCATCAAAACGATGAGGAATATCACCGATTTTGCAAATTTTAGCCGCATCACTGTGCGATTTTATTTCCTCCATCTCCACCTGGACGTTTCAATTAAAATCCCAAACAGAGGAATTTTAATTGAATCGTTCGAGAAAATTCCGGTCGGGTAGCTATGGCGTCACGTGGTACAATCACGAAGGCCTCGAGGATTTGCTGTGTTATAAAATTCTCATATAGCCTTCATCATTGAGCATTTATTGAAAGAAAAACTGTGAAGGAGTTTTTATGTCATGATTAGAGACGATTAACAGCATAGCAGCCACTGAAGTTATCCCTCCGAGTGGGAAAAAAACACAACAAAATCTCGAACCGAACGTTGTTAAACTATGTGACTCTTTAGTTACGTGACCGAGAATATTTTGACTGGTTTACCGATTAACGATAAATAAGGCATCTCGTTGTACAATCAAGAAAGGTTTCTAGATTTTAGTTTGCTAAAACCACCATAAAAATCTTACGCATCTCTCCGAATACATGTACTTATTGTATTGTATTGTGTTGCTCTGTTGTTCTATGCATAAAGTCTGTGTTTCAATTTATGTTAATTTGAGCAAACTTATGTGTCAACTTCAATGTCTATAAATATAAATATAAGTGTGTGAGTGCATATATATATATATATACGATGTGGATAGGATGGAGGAGATAGACACAAAAAAAGAGACGATCACACTTACATAGCTAGCTTTCGGAACTAGTCCGTCTTCAAGGCGTATTACGGAACAAATGTCGTGTGCGCTGGTGAGGATAGGGGTAGGAGGGACGGTAGGTTAGGGGAGTGGGGATGGGGGAAGGGGAAGGGGTTTTTCCCAGCGGTTGACGAACGGTTCTTGAAAAGGGGAAATTTTTACCAGCTCGTGTCTTGGCCGGAGAGAGCGGAAGGGGTCGCAGTGAGGGTGGGGGAAGAAGGAAGGGAAGGGGGTAAATGGAAAACAACGGGGAGCGTGCGATTAATGTATTTTATTTAATCCGGGCGCGGCGTACGATTTTAGCAACCAGATTATGGCCAGCTCCTTCTGGCGCACTTCAATTAACGGGGCGTCCGGGGGAAGGGAGATCAATATTGCCACCTCAAAGCACTTTCCAAAGGACAAGCCATGCTTCCGCACATGAGTAGGGACGGGGAAAGTGGAAGATGGGTCTTTACAGGTGCACCGATGGTTATTCATTCTAATATTAAGGGGTGTAATACATTCGCCCACATAAAAACCGGGACATAGTTTACATTGTAACACATAAACTAAGTTGTGGGAGTCGCAAGAGCCGGAGGCTTTGATGTCGAACGGCGTCTCTGTGTTAGGACTCTGAAATGAGGATAGGGGGCGAAACATGTTGCACGTTTTGCACCGTGGTTTGTTGCATCTCTGTGTGGTGGGACGGGGAGTGTCATTCGATGTACCCTCTCGCGAAGAATTGGAGCGAAGAAGATTGGCTAAGTTAGGTGGACGTCTGAAACATACTGTGGGGCATTTGGGTAGGAGATTGGCTGTCGATCTGTTAGTATCTAAAATTGGGAATAAGTCTTTGAGGATGGTCTTGAGTTTTTGGACGCCAGGAAAATATGTGATGTGAAGATTTAGGGCGTCCAGGGGGGTGTCTTTTTTACGTGGGGTGAAATTAGCAGAGGAGGGTAAAATACGTTTTTTTAGAAGTGGCTCGGGATAATTTCTATTGGATAAAGAATTGTGAAGCTTATCAAGGTATTCGTGAAGTTTTTCTTTGGAGTTGCAAATCCGGTGGCCACGGATCGACAGCGAATAAGGAATTGAGTGCTTAGTGTGTTTGGGATGGCAGCTGTTGTAATGCAAATACAGTTGTTTGTTGGAGGGCTTGATATGGACCGAAGTCTCAAAGGTGTTATTATTTGTGATGGAAATGTCTACGTCGAGAAAGGTGATTTGAGAAGGAGAAGTGGCCGATGTGAAGCGAACGGATGAGAACTGATTTAGAGATTTGAGGAAGTTCGCTAGGGTATCCTCGCCGTGGGTCCATATGATGAAAATATCATCAATGAATCTAACCCAGAGCTCCGGTTGTAATTCTACTGCACTCACTAAGAATGATGTCTCTGTTTTAAGTAAAGGACTCACTTTCTCACCGACTCCCAAAGTCAATCATATACAATTACTCTCGGATGTCATCAGTTTCTGCAGAAACCTCAAATGGCGGCACTTTTGGAAACAAAACGACGGCCACACTTCAAATTTAAACCCCGCCATCAACAAATTTCGTCCTAAATCCAACTATGAACCTAAACCTTTGGCCAATAATCACCCAATCGAGGTATTCTGCAACCAACTTTTAAATCGTGTGTCAGATCCTCAATTTCTCAATTCCCTCACTCCTGCCCCAAACCTTAACAGAGAGGAATTGTCATCTCTCAGTCGCCTCCGCCGCAATCCCAACATTACCATCAGTAAAGCGGATAAGGGATCAACCGTTGTGGTTCAAGATAGGGAGGATTATGTCGCCGAAGCAATGCGACAACTCGGTGATGTTTCTTCCTATCTCCCACTCACAGAGGATCCAACTGCGGCGTATCAAGCGGAAATACATGACTTCTTAATTTCAACAGGCCCAGATGAAGGACTGTCCAAGTCCGACATCAATATTCTCTCGCCCACTCACTTCAAAACCCCGTATTTCTATCTCCTTCCCAAAATACACAAAGAAGGCGTCCCCGGACGCCCTATCATCTCCAACTGCAATTCCCCAACGGAGCGCATATCGGCCTTCGTGGACTATCACCTGCAGCCTATAGTTGCTAAACTCCCTTCCTTCCTTCGTGATTCTTATCACTTCCTAGACATCCTGAAAGCAGTAAATATTCCCTCCAACAAAATCGTCATCATGGCTACGGTGGATGTTACTTCATTGTACACCTCGATTCCTCACCATGAAGGTCTAGAGTCCATATCCCATTTCCTTTCGAGAAGAAATCACCCTAGAATTCCCTCCACCAACTTCCTTATCAAGCTAGTTGAATTCATTCTGAAACGCAACGCCTTCACTTTCAAAGGGCGTTTCTTTCTTCAAGCCAAGGGAACGGCTATGGGCACAAGAATGGCCCCTTCTTATGCCAATCTCTTCATGGGAAAGCTCGAAAGTGATTTCCTCGCCACCCAGGAATTACAACCGGAGCTCTGGGTTAGATTCATTGATGATATTTTCATCATATGGACCCACGGCGAGGATACCCTAGCGAACTTCCTCAAATCTCTAAATCAGTTCTCATCCGTTCGCTTCACATCGGCCACTTCTCCTTCTCAAATCACCTTTCTCGACGTAGACATTTCCATCACAAATAATAACACCTTTGAGACTTCGGTCCATATCAAGCCCTCCAACAAACAACTGTATTTGCATTACAACAGCTGCCATCCCAAACACACTAAGCACTCAATTCCTTATTCGCTGTCGATCCGTGGCCACCGGATTTGCAACTCCAAAGAAAAACTTCACGAATACCTTGATAAGCTTCACAATTCTTTATCCAATAGAAATTATCCCGAGCCACTTCTAAAAAAACGTATTTTACCCTCCTCTGCTAATTTCACCCCACGTAAAAAAGACACCCCCCTGGACGCCCTAAATCTTCACATCACATATTTTCCTGGCGTCCAAAAACTCAAGACCATCCTCAAAGACTTATTCCCAATTTTAGATACTAACAGATCGACAGCCAATCTCCTACCCAAATGCCCCACAGTATGTTTCAGACGTCCACCTAACTTAGCCAATCTTCTTCGCTCCAATTCTTCGCGAGAGGGTACATCGAATGACACTCCCCGTCCCACCACACAGAGATGCAACAAACCACGGTGCAAAACGTGCAACATGTTTCGCCCCCTATCCTCATTTCAGAGTCCTAACACAGAGACGCCGTTCGACATCAAAGCCTCCGGCTCTTGCGACTCCCACAACTTAGTTTATGTGTTACAATGTAAACTATGTCCCGGTTTTTATGTGGGCGAATGTATTACACCCCTTAATATTAGAATGAATAACCATCGGTGCACCTGTAAAGACCCATCTTCCACTTTCCCCGTCCCTACTCATGTGCGGAAGCATGGCTTGTCCTTTGGAAAGTGCTTTGAGGTGGCAATATTGATCTCCCTTCCCCCGGACGCCCCGTTAATTGAAGTGCGCCAGAAGGAGCTGGCCATAATCTGGTTGCTAAAATCGTACGCCGCGCCCGGATTAAATAAAATACATTAATCGCACGCTCCCCGTTGTTTTCCATTTACCCCCTTCCCTTCCTTCTTCCCCCACCCTCACTGCGACCCCTTCCGCTCTCTCCGGCCAAGACACGAGCTGGTAAAAATTTCCCCTTTTCAAGAACCGTTCGTCAACCGCTGGGAAAAACCCCTTCCCCTTCCCCCATCCCCACTCCCCTAACCTACCGCCCCTCCTACCCCTATCCTCACCAGCGCACACGACATTTGTTCCGTAATACGCCTTGAAGACGGACTAGTTCCGAAAGCTAGCTATGTAAGTGTGATCGTCTCTTTTTTTGTGTGTCTATCTCCTCCATCCTATCCACATCGTGTGTTCATCGCCGCATGGCTGACTCCAATCCATCAACGTATTATATATATATATATATATATATATATATATATATATATATATATATATATATATATATATATATATATATATATATATATACACATACATACATACATACATATATCCGTGGTTCGATTCCCGGTCCAGTCGAATTTTTTCTGCTTGGAATCGGCCATCTTTACATCTTCACACCACCACTGTGTTCGTTCATTTTATGTGTTCCTATCCACTTTCTTTCTACCTTTCTGTATAAATATTTATGTGAGTATATATATATATACATACACACACACACACACACACACACACACATATATATATATATATATATATATATATATATATATATATATATATATATATATATATATATATATATATATATATATATATATAAGTTATTGCGAAGATTCCACGAACGTGGCAAACAATATAAAACTTCGTCACAGGGTGACACTAAACATAAAACATATAAAAAGCAAACTCACGAGTTTAAATATTTCGGTGGGTCGCCCGTACCTTCATCAGTGATAGAATATACCTAGTACCTACTTATTTCTGACATACCTACTTATACCTACTTATTTCTGACGAAGGCGGTTGTGTCCGCCGAATATATAAAAATATCTGTAAGTTTTTCTTTTTGTGTTTTCTATGTGTAACTGCCAGTCACGCCTGTGACATTTTTTACAATATTTGTGCACTACACGTGTTTTTCGTCGGGTGTCATAAACTGCTGCTGAACACAGCGTGATCAATGGACGGCAACCCCAATACAGATCTATTCAGAATTGCCTAAATACGCTATTTTAACTGTTTAATGTATTATATTGTATAATTCAGTGAGTGAAATAAAATATAAATATTATTATTATTAATATACGGTTTTGATCGTGGAAATCTTGTTGATGGATTTAAATACCGCGATATGAGATGATATTTAAAAAGAAATTATATCTGACTCGTGAGTCATCCGAATGGGTGGTTTAAACTCAGTAAAATCTCCAACTTTTCTTTTTTGTACCACGTGACTCCTTAGCCACCAGATTGAAACTGTCCCGAGCAGTGAAAACTCAGCCCCACAGGACTGAGGCCAACGATACTCTCTTTGCAGAGGAGAAAAAAAATGAGCGAAACGACATTGGAACAAAAATATTCGCGCCCGTTACGAAAGGAGATAAACGTTGCCGCCGACACCAGGCCTTCGGGGAATAATTTCCAATTTCTGGGCCTTCTTTCTCCGCCTCCGGTTTTACCCATGCCCAGCGCCTCTCTTTGAAATGTGGCAAACAAGAGGGAGAGAGATATGGAAGGTGAAAAGAGTAGGAGAGCAGAGCTGGGAAAAAATAGAGAGAGAAGGACGGAGCATTTTCGGAATGACCACCTTCGCCTCCCCTCGGGAAAAGGGTGCAAATGAGAGGAAGAGATGGGGGAGGGGAGGAGGGCGGGGGTAGAAGAGGAGATACAACGAGGATGGGCGAGAGGAGGAGAAGGGAACTCGCATGGCGTCATTTGATTGGTCAAAGGATTGGGCGTATGTCGAACGCAGGCTTTATTTCTCTCTTTTCGTATCCATTCATCTCTCTCTGTTCCACGGCGCTCTTCTCGTCCCTTTAAGGCCGACTTCAAATGATGATACAATGGATTTTGCCGCGGATGGTGGCGGTAGGCTCTTCACAGGTGGACGGCGAGAAAATAAATGAATGGTGGTAGGCATCCCAATATCAATGGCGCCGCAGTACTTACATTCGTTCATTGGCCGTTGAATTCTAAGATTGGTTGACTGCATCCCTCCACTCTTCCCTATCTAATGCTAGTTCCTATACCTCCTGAAATCTCTCCTTAAGTACTTTCGGCATTATTTGGTCGTATGAACGTATTCCCGAGTCTCCCTTTTGGGACCTTTCCCTCTGTTTGACCGTCAATTACGTTCTTCACAAGCCAATTGTGTCTCGATTTGTCTCTCGCACAAACCAATTGTGTTTTCGATTCAAGAATTATCTTGTGTTTTAATCTAAATATTTGTGTAAATGAAATAATTTGGTAATAGTTCAACTCGTGGTATTTATACATGACTCGGCATTTATACGTGACCAGTTCCACTGTTTAAAGAGGCAATAAACAATAGCCACGACCTGTAAATTTCCTCCCCGTGATTATGGCATCAAGAATAGTTAGCTAATATTTTGCCTTAGTACCTATATGATGAATGGCTGATTCAAGCAATTCTCAGGTTAACGCTGGTAGATAGGTGATGCTATGCAACCGTAAGGAAGGCTATTTTCGTTGAATTTCAGAGCAGTTCTCTAATAAATTAATTCTAAACATCTTAAATATATCGTAGAAAGATTAAGTATCTGTTAACAGAAGCTTTTACGGTAACAGCAGGGCTCGCTTATCATCCAAGTGGGTTTAATTTTTGAAAGTCAGCGGGTTTTCCCGCTGCTTGGTCAGATTCCGCCGCTGGAGAATGCAGATAGGGTGAATATTCGTGGTCCTCGCTAGCCGTCATAGAATTGTTTATCGGTCTGACGTCATGATTACTGAAGAAGTGTCCTCATGAGTACTACCACTTCCGCCACCGACATATAAAGCCCTTCTTAAGGTGGCTCTCAGCTCTAAATAACACGACTATGGTTACAACCTAAGCAACACTTGAGAGCCCATTTTAATGAAATTGAGAAATTACGCCAAAACCTTTTCTCCAGTGACCACATGACCTCGCGCCTTGAGGTCATCGCATCGCCTCGCGCCTGCCCCTTGGAATATATAGGCGGCTATTCACCGGTCACGGCATTCACCTCTGCCCTGAGGAAAATGCTAGAGACGAGTATCGGTACTTCAGCCATCAAAGACCCACTCACCTGGACTGAAGACCGTGAAAATTTTGATAAACACATACGCCGGGAAATCACTAGATCCTACTTAAGTCACATACTTACACAAACGAGACGAAACGTCCATTTCAAAGACAGAATCGACAAGAAAGCGGACTTTTTTTAAATAACCAGTTAATAGTCATCAAATCACAGCATACGTATGTAGCTTTACACTTCAATAAAATAAATCGCAAGGTTGTATTACTTAATTTAATAATATTTAATTTTTTATTTATTTATTATATTTATTATTTATATTATAATATTTATATAATATAACAATATATAATAAATAATTATAATTATTTATTATAATATAATAATTACTTAATTTAATAATTACGTAATTGCTTATTAATATTACTTTGCCAGTCACTGTGTGTGTTTCAGGGAAGTGAGTTAATACCAACAGGCACTGTAATGTACTAGAGTAAAATAAAAAATTAGCGAAAAAAAATTTCTAAATCTTTTAGTCAAAAATTATAATATCAGACCGAAAACTTAGGCCTGACTTCCTATTGGAAAAGAAAGCAATTGAAATATAATTATTAGGTAACTTCCATAAATATCTATGTACCTTGATTTCCAACGCCTAAACAGAAAGGAATTATGGCCCCAAAACTTTTTTCAACTTACTTTATAAACTATTGAAATGAACGATCAATGACGCATTATTATCACTCCAATTACTTTGAAAAACCACATCTCGAAGAAGAAAATACGAGATAGTGTTCCCGCAACCGTTTTCGGGCGATTCTGGAGACGACATCCAGTCCACTAAGCTGCCGAAATCCAGCTGGCTATCTAGAGGGGACGTCATTGGATACAGTCGTTTGGCCGCTGGTCGTCGTTGTGTCTCTCCTCATCCCATTTCAATTTTTCACGCAAGCAGTTCAAGCGTAAGAAGCACTGCGACGGAATGAACGGCATTCTCTTCTCGCTTCCCTTCGCCCTAATCTGGTTTCCGAGGGAATGTCGCCCGGTAAATCGCTCACGCTCGAATTCAACTGGAACATGTGAGAGTATAGAAGTCCAACATTCACTCACGCACGCACAGACATGTAGCCCGGCACGTATTTCCACCTAGAACCGCAATCTAAGATTCACTGACCCGAGAGGAAATTATTTTGCGTGGAAAACTCGTTCGCCCATTGAAAAAAAAAACGATTCTTTAATTCGTATATTTCCGTAGGACACGGACCAAATATCCCCATTTTTGAACTCCATTTGGTGACAGTAATTGACAGAGATAATACTTGGAGGGAAGAAATGATTCGCTATTAAAAAGCAAAATATACATTTGATTACGTACGTAAAGCACTTAAGGCCCTCGATTAATTTAGGAAAGTTCTCGGAGAAAAAAGTGAAGTGCCATTTGACTCTGGATAGGCCATATTTAGAATACGCCGCGAGAACCTGTGACCCTGGACAGAAATATTTAACTCAAATAATATCATTGTTTGTTCAATCCTAATATTGGTTGACTGCAGCCCTCCACCCTTCCCTAACTAATGCTAGTTCCCTTACCTTATAGTATCTCTTTTTGAGTACTTTCCTCTTTATTTGGGCCGTTAACTTATTCCTGGGTCTTCCTCTGTGGACTTTTCCGTGTATTTTGCCTTCAATTATGTTCTTGACAAATTCATCGTGCCTAGAGAGTGTCCATGTCATCTTGTTCTTCTTTTTTTCTATTGGGTTCCATATGGTTCTTTTCTCTTCTACTATTTTGTACACTTCATCATTCACATTTTGTCTTAATTCTTATTTCAGTTCTTATTTTCTCCAATAATATATAAAATACAAAAGAAAGCTGCACATATCCTTCAAATCAGCTACGGGCGAATATGTAGTGTTTAACAACTTTTATAGGGATTTATTTGGGAGCCGCGAGCGGCTTGGAGAATGAAAGGGCTTAGATTACTTGAGAATATCAGAACTAGTATGATTCACAGCAACAAAGAATATCATTTTGAGGCCATAATATATACCTCGGTCTGAGAGATACGATAAAATAAGAGAGATATATTGCCGAATAGATAAGCACTAAAATTCGTTCATTCCACAACAATAAGTGACCATAATAAAAACTGCACTCCACTCAATGCCTTACCTGAAAACACGTCATTTCATCCCCCAAAACCTTTTCCTTTACACAGCTGTCATTCAAGCATACCCTACTCCACGCCCAATTGACGGCTCGTAGGGTAGATTGAAGTAGCAGATGTAAAAAAGCAAAAATGCCGCGAACACATATCTCATCTCACTGTCACCATTTTCAAGCCTTAGGTCTGAGGTGCTCATTTGAGTTCACTGAATGCTCTTGAGTAACCTTGTTTGACACAAGCATCGCCAAAAAAGGACGGTTTATTCTCCCCTTTTAATGTTCCTTGCACACTCAAGTCTATTTATCTCAGTAAACGTCTCGGCGCTTTAAAACCGTAGGATGCCACTCCAAAGAGTCCATGTGCAAAATTACATTGCGAAAGCAAACTTGTTTGCATCTCTGCCCTGCTTCGAGGGAAGATCGGAAGAGGACGCTTTGGCTACAATTTGTGTTTGATATTTCGAGCAAAACCTTATTTACACGACTGTAAGTCTTAAAGCAGATGCGTTGAAACGACAAAAAAGAATTGTTAAGAAAGTAAACTAGTTCTAAACATGAGTTGATTGGAAGATTCGAGAAACGGAAATGAGAAGTAGGAGAATTTACAGACTTTTTTTTTCGATATTTGAAATGTTTCAGATCACTAGTTACCTGAAAAATCTGTTGGCCGACATCGCTGGCATAGTAATATTCTTTGGAAGGCATAATATATGGTATAAAATGAAACAGTTCATAATCATTATATATTACCGTTACAGACAAATTATATTTTTTATGAAATTCTTATTTAAATGTGTAAAACCTCGTATTTATAACACGATAAAGAAAAAGGACTTTGCGACCGATTCACGTTTCCTCACTAGTTACGAAATATACTATTATTGTCACCAACTTCGATATCGCAATGACCTCCCCAATTTGGTAGTATGATTACTTGATTCGAATTTGGATATTATTAACGACATACATTTGCATTAAAATTTTGGATCTATCCGTCAGTTTAGTCTTATAACATTATGATCCTCCTAACACAATAACCGTACGATAAATCGATTGCCGTTCAACCGCGACGTTGGTGTCACAGATAGCTGTTCAATGTTTTTTTTTATTTTTACACTCCTAGTTTTGAATATTTCATTGGGGTCATGGCTAGAGGTAAATTTCTTGAATCACTATATGGTTTTGCATATATCATTGACGTCTAAAGCCGAGAGACCAGTTCATTTTTCCCTTTAATAAATTTCTCTGTTAGTCATGCTTCATCCTCAATGACTTGTCATTGACCTAAAATCCATCAAAAATAGATTTTTATTTTAAACCATATTATGCATTCAATTCATGGACTTGTCCACAGGTGTGCGTATTAAAAATATTAATTTAGAGTTATAAGAGATTTTCCAAATTCGGATAATCAGTTGTCTCTTGTTTCATATTTTTTTATTTGAATACTTCCATTTTCAAAGGACCGATGAATTAGGCAACAAGAGACCACGAATGTTTCTCTTAAGATTCGAATTTTATTTTCCTGTGACAGGCAAGAAAATAATATGGAAGTAAATTTGGATGATGAAATCAGGGAGGGCATATTGAAGTTTGAGGGGTATCGGCGATTATAAAGAGACATGTGTAATCCGCATTTCAAAGCAGGGCCGGATAATTAATGACATGAGACGATAATTAGTATTGGATGCAAAGGGAAGATCAGAGTGAGCCGTTTGGAATAAGAGCAGTTTGTTTTTCCTGTGCCCTCACCACCCTAGGACATAGAGGAAGTAAAGTGAATGACGAGGAAGTTAATGAGGTTTAAAAAAATAGGTCCTACCTCACCACCGTCATCGGATGCACTCCAAACTCCTAAATCTCGCTAAACTGGAGCAGGTTAATTAAACGCCTAAAGCGGAGTCTCGGCTTTTCAGGCAAAGAGTTACTTCAAAATTCAAAGTTGCGAACTATTTTGAAACTCAAGATGCATCGAGAATCCTTCATTGTCTTCCCAGCTAATTGGAAAACTGATTGGGAGCCTTACCTCCTAAAGACAAAAATTATAGACCTTTTGAGCGAAATATAATTATCAAAATATAAAGTAAAGGCTGGCTGACATGAAGTCCTTTTTCAAAACATCTCATGGCGAATATAAGCACAAAATTCTATCCTCTTTCTATCCTTTCGGCATACCAAAATAACATATCAGGCTAGATGTAGAAAAAGGATATTGTAGTAAATAGTTAAAATACGTTTCAGCTCTTAATACGTACACAAAATTTAGGGAAAATTTTTGATATTGTTTCATTCTGACGTTAACTGAAAGTTATAGAGCAGGATTCTTCTTTAAATTAGGCGCGTGTGATGCAAAAGCTTTGAATTAGGTTTTATGGAAAGGAACCATATATTTTTATAGAGAGAAACATAAATAAAGTTAAATATAGGACACCCAGAATTAGCGTTTAAGACAACGTGAGGTGTTCAAAAAATACTGTAAAAATACATTGGGCTTTCTCTCTCATTATTCCCTTCATAGGCATCCAACGCAATACCCTGCGCTTGTTTTCAAATATTGCTAATGTGCAGTTATATTCGAAGATATACTATCAGCGCAGACACACAGCCATATGTTGATTGAAGTTAATACATTTATTACCATTGCACAAAAAGTTTAGACAAAAGTTTAGAAAAAGTTTAAGTGATTGAGTTTTCCAAGAAAAACGAATCATTAATAGACAAATTGTGTGAAAATGTAATTACACTGAAGTTTTATTCCAAAGAATGATAAAGGATGCGATAAAATAATTTTCATGCTTGACTCGTATCTGTCCGGATTTGATGAGTCATCATCGGCGCAAGCGTGAAGATTACTACGAACAGATCTCACAAGAAATTTCTTCCTTTTTTCTAGAAAACGAAGAGTATTAAAAATATTTTTGTTGAATTTAACATCTTTCACAACATTTCCTCATTGTTTACCGCTTGGATATCAGTGATAACTTGTAAATAATCGTTCAAATGATGTAACTTCTGCATTCGTTTTGATGTTTTCGTAGTATAAACGAAAAAAAAGCAGCGGGGTGGGAGATCTATCAGAATCTATCAAAAGCAGAATATCTAAGAAGCTCAAATACGTAAACTGTGAATAATATAGAGCAATTACACCATCAGTAAGGTCTACAAGGCTGTATAAATAGCCAATACATCAACGTTGAGAATTTTGAGACTTTTAGCTTTTGTCTAAATGAAACATCACGTCACTAAACGCGGTAAATATCGGATTTCCCATGTAGAATGCATAATTAAGAGTTTAGAGTTAATATATATCTTTTATGAGGACACTAGATAAAAAATAAATAATAAGAAGACAAAAGCCCTACTACGCGGAAGGAAGAAGCTGAATGCAGAAGTCACACAGAGGAGAGAAACAAAAGCAAGTGGATTCCTTCACCTACCACGCGAGTACCATCATTTAAGACGGACTGGAAAATACGACAGGCATCAAACAAAAAAGAGCCAAAATTAAGATATCGCTCAAGATGAAAATGCGACTACTTAGCTCAAAGTATAAGAAACAGGATGTGAAAACATTCGTGTGGAGCGGTGCACTCTCTGGATCAATAGAAAGGGTCCATAGACCAACGGAAATGGATACTAGAAAAGACTAATTTTTTTCTAAACCTAAACGTAGAGGAGGATACTGAAAATAAAATGGACCGACAAAATATGAAATGATAATTTTGCTAAAGAGTAGAAGAGGAAAGCACCCCATGAAACACTTGACAGAAAAGACGAAATTGATGGGCGGCACACTCGGAGACACAATGGGTTTGTGAAAAACACAACTGAAGGGAAATAATCGAGAAAAACCCCGTAAGAAAGGCCTATGGGTTAATTGATGGGAAACATGAAGAAGAAAGTATATTGGAAAAGCAACCAGCAAGTAAGGGAACTAGAATTAGATAGGGAAGTATGTAGTGCTGTAGTTAACCAACTTTAGGATTGAACGACCAATGATGATGATCTCATACATATTTATCTCTTAATTTAACTATGATGATTTTGTGTAATTAAGTAAGATGTCACTTCCATTAGCTCACATCTTTCATGACGCATTTTCATTATTCCTTCATGCACATGATTTTCATTTTCTATCATTATTTTATAATGTTGTCTTCATTCTTTTTACAACTCAAGCATATAATTCATAAGAATTCAATCTTCAAGATTCTCCAAGATCAATTGATGTTGAGTTTGGTAGTAATATACAATTATTAAGTTTGTATAGAAGAATGAATACTATAATATAAGGAAGAAATGCATTATAGTTTTTATCAGCTGCGACAATTTTAGCGGAGTTTTTCCGGAAATATGGTGACATGGTAACAAAAATGCTAAAGGAGACTGGTGAAACTTATGCCTTAGGAATGATCCAAACATAAAGTGGGTTTTACATTCGTTCTACAAGGAAAAGAGAGTAATAAGTATGGTAACACTAGAGGATAGGAAGAAATAATTCAATAGTAACACTTAAGCATCAATACTCAATATTGTAGCCTATTTTTAATTAATAATCATCAGAACTTAGAGCAAAGTTTACGACTAACGTTTGATCGAATGAGAGAGACAATATTTTAGATAAATTATCTCCCGTCCATGGTATAAGTAGCGATAAATGAGAATATTTAATTGCATTATAAATGACGTAACGATGATAAATCACCTCCTAAATTAAAGCAAGAGAATACTACCAAGGAGCAGATATTTTTTAAGTTTGCCTCGTTTGGAGTCAAGTAAGTATGAGGATACTCTAAAAAAAGCTTCTTAGAGGATGATGAATGGCACACACGGCGAGTAACAAGCACAGAAAGTGCAGGAAGTATTTTTGGAGTAGCAAACACTCCAGAGATTACTAAAACATTCAACAGGGAGAACTCTCATAGACCCCCGAGCAAAAAATACATAAATTTAACTTAGCTCCCTGCATCCCTTTCATTTCCTTTCAACTACATACTCGCCAGTAGTGGTTATCGAGCATCAGCAGAGAAATAAATATTTTTTCCTCGCGATGAAATGCGAATCAAATTTGTCACTGCCAAAATACAACGGAATAGAGGAAATAGAATTGGGATAAGGTGGCTCCGGCGTGATTTCCTGAGGCAAAAAATAACAACAAACACATTTTTATTTATTTTAAAAAATCCAGCCTTCATTATTTTTAAAAAATTTTAAAAACCAAAATTAAGGAACAAGATATGCAGGTTATTCCACGAATACAATTTTAATGGCAATATTGCCAAAAGTACCGACAGCGACGCCACATGTATAAAACTAACGCATTTTGACTTCAGATACGGCGGTTACTATTAAACCAAAAAAATTCATAAAACACAAACAAAAGCTGCGCGCATCGTTGAAAACTACTACGAGAATACACATAGTGTTTTACAACTTTTATTGGGATTAAGGTGGGAGTCCCTAGAGACTCTGAGGTTACACGTTAGGCATAGTTTGCCTAAGAAATTCAGATGTGGTTGTTTTAAAGAAAAAGAAATATGATCATGATGCCTCACTACATCTTTAGACCTGTCAGAAGTCATAAAATAGGAGAGATACATTGCGAAAGAAGTAAGAACTACAACTCGTTCTTTCCGCGCACAACAAGCGACCACAATAAAACTGACCTCCTCTAAATACACTCTCACAATACACGTCACTATTTTACCTCCCAAAACCTTATCCCTTACATTTTTACACGGTTGGTGTCCTGACATCTCCTGCCACACGTCCATGCGGCGGACGCAGGGTATTATGTGAATGTGGATGTAAATTGATGATAACTTAAAAAAGTGGTAAGATTCCTACACATAATTTTATTCCATTCCGATGACCTCACGCTCATCAATTCGTTTCAATATATAGCAGCTTCATGTGTCACAAACTCTTTGGTAAAAGCATAATTTTTGTATTCGATTCCAAACGTCTAATGAGGTTGGCTTTAAAATAAAATTATAAATATAACATAGAAGAATGAATATTAACATCCCAGTAAGAACTATGTTGGAATATCGGCTCAAACTGAACTCTTTATGGAATCATTTTATTTCCATAATAAGCAATAATTCTTCTAGTGAAATGTATGATTTCTCGTTTACGTTGTTGCTTTTTTGCTGTTATCTGAGCATTCCACGTATGAACCCATGTTAAAATCGCCTCTTTCAAGTCTGAGCTACAGTAAAACTAGCCTGTGCACCTTATTTTTCGTTTACCGTAGTTTATATAACGCACATTAAAGAAAACGCATTGAATTTTTAGGCATATCTGAGATTCATTGACCCTGTCATCAAAGCCACTTCAAGGTATTTTTAGCGGGATAACATCTCATATAGAATTTGATAAATTTTAGCCTTAATTCTCACCTAAATATATCATCTCACGTTTTTAAACAAAATATATCAACATATTATTGTACGAATAGAAACATTTGCTAACAAGAGATGGCCATGTTCCATAGAATACGGTAGGCATATGCAATGCAGAAGGCCTTATTTAAAAAACGACGTATTGATGATCATTGATGAAATTTAAGTAGTTAGTGCGAATGTTTTTACACTATTTATGAAAACAAATAAATTACCCACCACAGCAATTTTTACAGAATTATGCAAAAACCCTTCCGATGTGAATAAGTTTTAACTGCTACATTAGAGAATTTGAGACATAAAATACATTTTTCTCCATTAATGTTGCACTGTGTACTTCTTGCTTCTAAAAACTGCTAAAATAAAATATCAAAATTCAAAATTGGCTTCTTTTATGACCAGGGAAAATTTTCGTTTAAGCCACCTCAAAGTAATTAATTTTTAAATGAATATTATCTTGTCATTATTCAAAGTTCAAATTTTGTTTCCGTATTTTTTTTAATCGTAAATAATTAAACAGATTTACCTGCCGGAAAACTTAATAACCTTCGTTTTGATTTCATTATGGCAACAAAAAAAACATATTATCTAGCTAAGATAGCATTTCAAAAAGTTAACCAACAAAGGTTTTTTTTTTGTGCTCAGCTAATTCTAGTTACCCAATACAAGGTTTTTAACTAATATTTCACCAAATCGAGAATTGACCGTCATTTTCAATGATTTGTGGGGCTCGAAGTATCATTGATGTTAGCACTCGGATAAATATTGGCAGTTAAACAAATGATTTGGTAGTATGCTGTGGAAAAGACTATGTTGGTCATTTGATGCTCAAATCAGCTCATGTTTCTCCCTTAAATATAGTTAAATAAGAGCAATTTTAAACTAATTAATAAATACCAAAATACTTCTATAGAGTTCATAGTCAATAAACAGTTTGAATAACTCCAGCAAACGTTTCGTAGTTTTATTTAGCAGCTTCAGGGATATCGCATTTTGACTCTAAACATCTCAATAACAAGCCAATAGCTCAAAATATACAACGATAAATTGGCATTATTTCTTTCTACTCAATTCATAGTGATTTTTTACTCCTTATTCACCACATTCTGTGAAAATGGTATTTATATTTAAGTGAAAAGATACCAATTTGCACTTTTATTTTCCCATTCTACAAATAAATGTTCAAAATCAAGTCCAATAAAATAGCGTAGAAAGTTGTCACATTTTTGTTAATATCAGCTAGAGGACAAATTATTCAACGAGTAGGCAGAATATCGATAAAATTATGTTTCTGCATTTTATTGTGGAATCTCCTAAATCTTCCTCTCCCGGTTAGTAAGTAGAACACCTTGCGGCAATTTATCAGCTCTCCGCATTCGCTAGGGGAGAGGAATGTCAACTTGCTGGCGATCAGAGGAGTATAATGGGTCGGGGAACCTCAATGATCGCATTCCGAGATGATTAATCAAGACGGGGACAGAGACACCAAATATTAATTCAATTTCGGTCGGCCCCGAGAGTTCAAACGCTTACCTTTTGTTCTCGTCACCGCACGTCGCTCAAACTCTTACCAATGGGAGGTGCCAGTATCACTTAATATGACGGAATCTGGAAAATGTGAAGTTAACCCAAAGTGGCGCTAATCGAACTGGCTTCCAGATCAAAAGTGGCTCCAATGGCGTCTCCACACTCTCCCTCCTTGGCCCGTTTACTCGAGTTGGAATTTAATGATGCGGTTAACTGAGCGTCTGCGGAGTCTCAAGAGGGAATCAAATCGAATAAGAAAAGGTCACAGTATTATTGCATTCCTGAGTTTAACCCAACGCTTATCTTTGTCCCAGATGTAAATTCTTCGTAAATTTCTATGTACTTATGTAATTGGCTAGAGCTTCTAACCGGAAATTTGGATATTGAGTTTTAAATCCCGGTCAGGGGAAATAATTTTTTTAACGCAAATTTCGCTCTTTTTGCTGTACACTGCCATTAAATTTTCAGCTTTTATACATCGCATTTATGCATACGCATAAATTATTATTTTTCTAACCCTGTTCGAGCGTTTCCGCTTGCTTTGTTTCCAGTATTTGCGCGGTAATGAATAGTCCTTGCGATGTCTGGTTGGCAGCGATGCATTTTTCATTGCCTCCTGAGTAAATATAGTTTACCTTTGTCCAATCTTTGGTTAGTTTTCCTATTAGACCTGTAGAATTGGAACGTGTTTTAGTTTCCGTGTCGATTTTTGCAATGTCCGAGTTTCAGAACTTCAGTTGCAATTGAAATGCTGCGTAAAACTTTTGAAATATTTTACGGAGATCATAAACTTTTTGTTGGGGGCTTTAGGAGATAATTTTTTTAGCCGTAAGCAGTGTTATGAATGTTTTAACCGTTTTAAAATCGGTCGTCAGTCTGTGGAAGACGATCCTTGACCAGAAAGGTTTACAAAGTAAACTGATGGCGATAACACTCATTAAATCAAGGATCTGTCGCAGACGAACCGTTGTCTGAATATACGAAATCCTGCTGGAGAACTTGATATCTTGATCGAATCATGTTGTGACATTGTTGCAGCAATGTTTTCACTTCATTTGATAAAAGAAGCAGAACGATCTTTCTCCATCACAACAACGCACCCACTACTGAGCCTAGTCAACTCGTTTCAACAAGTTTTGTGCACTAGATCGATTTACTGCCCTTACCCAGCCTCCGTAACAGAGCAGCCCTCATGTGACTTACTTTTATTTCCCAAATTAAAATGAGCATTTTAAGGATGTCGCTTTGCCAATAATGACGACATTAAAGACGGTTCGGCAAGGGGAGATGATACCCAGAGAAGCATTCTAGACTGTACTGTGAAAAGATAACACTCCTGGTATGAGTGTAAATGATATGTAAGGACCAATAAGTTATCAGAACTTAAAAGTCAACTTTATACAAAGTTTTGTGTTATTTCTCCAATATACCTTGTGCGTCTCTAATTAATGTAAATCAAACCTGATGTAAATGGCTTATCGTGCGGCTTTCGGGGTGGAAATGAATAAATGAAACAATTGAATTATTGTGTGATACGTATCCAGGAACCCAAGGCATTCATGGGAAAAAAACTGCTGTGAGCTCAAAGAAGATAGAACTACACACCAGGAAACTGTATGTGAAAACATTGGTGTAGAGCCAATGGATCTCAATGGATCGGAAGCGTGAACCATTGGAAAAGCTGACTAGAAAAGAAAAGAAGACTTTAAAACCTGGTGCTGGAGGAGGATGCTAAAGATAAAATGGACTCAGAAAATAAGATATTACGAAGTTTACACGAGAGTAGAAGAAAAAAGGACCATATGCAATATACAGAAAAGAAGAACCAGATGGATTGGACACTCCCTGAGACACAATGGGTTTGTGAAAAACATAATTGAAGGTAAATAGAGGGAAAAGTCCTCAGAGGAAGACAGAAATAAGTTCGTGGGCCAAATAAAGAAGAAAGTGCATAGAAAGAGATACCAGGAGGTAAGGGAACCAGCATTAGGTAGGGAAGGGTAGAGGGCTGCAGTCAACCAAACTTAGGATAGAACGACCAATGATGTTGATGTACCCAGGACTCATTTCAACATTCTTGAAAATTGATTGGAATGCGTACTCAATGACTCACAATTACTGCCACAGCCGCCTTAACCAATCGTTATATCTCCTTTCGCGGTCTTTATCCCTTTCCTAACCCTGATACCCTTGACGATGGCGGCACCGCTTCTCGAGGTGTGGAGCGTCGCGACGGCAACAAGGGTTGACGAAAAGCTCACGTCAGCAATATAATGAGAGTGCCCTTCCTCTCAGCTGCGTCATCACAGCTCCTTCCGCCCTCTCCAATGCAAACACTCCCACATTCCGAATCTCAGATCCCACTCATCAACACTCAACTGCGACCCAGACTTTGTTCCAGGTGGCTGGAGCGATTTGTGTTCACACAAAGATTTGCCTGAAACTTTGCATAGTGTACTTTATCGGAATATGTATAGACAAAAGCGAAACATTTGCATGTTACGTATTTTGTTTCTTATTTGGTTTATTTCATGCTGTTTTATCACTCACTGTTATGGCACATGAAATATATTTCAAAATAATACGATCACTAATTTACTGATTCTATAATAAACGCGAAATTATTCGCTTTACATTATTATTACGGTTGCTAACAAATATTACGACATAGAGTAGAGTAAAATATGTATTTACGCAAAATAATAAATTTTATATTATAACCATAGCGGCTAAAAACATCAGGGCATTTTGCCGAATACGAAGAAAACATAATTACCTGTAATTTAGGCAAGTCAAAACATTGCTCTAATAACGGTGTTATTAATAAAATATAACTTTCGCCTCATAATAATTACAACACACATGGCAGTTACCGCCATGCAAACAGATGCTCTTGTGTGAAATACGGCCCAAGTATTTTATTCAACTCACTTAATTAAAAATTAACATGTGTCGTCAATCAGTCATGGTTACCGCTCAGTCGCTCCATCCTCCTCATGGGTGGCTGAAGCGACTTTTGCTCGGCCGATGATTCTTCCTCTGTGTTATTTCACCATTTTACGATGCTGTTACAGTTATCTACAGAGATCGTTTAGAATTCCTTCAGTGTAAATAACAGCAAAGCTAATTATCATTTTTTGTGCTTATGTACTACATGAAATACATAAAAAATAACTCATTAGGGCTATCTAAGAGCATTTAAGGTGAGGTGAGGGAGGTCAGAAACATCTCCAAAAACTTCACAGCTCTGCCAAAGTGTGCGACTTGTGTCGACCTGGAATTCTGTTTCCTAATTATGCCATATCGCCGCGTCCATATGGTTAAATAGTGAGTTGTTCAACGCCAATGCAAGTCTGTTTGTTCGAATATCGCGCCATTCTTTCGTTCACAACGCTTATTTACCGTACTGTCGTAGCGCCAAAAGAAACAGAATCGTACGCAGCACTACGCAAGTGCCAGAAAACGCTATTATATAACCGCGTTGCAATACCTCAAAAGGAAACGGGATTGTCCCCTAAGACTCAACAATAGAGGCGGGATTGAGCCGTTTGTACCTTCGGACTGAGAATTTGAACAATCTCTCGAGTGCCTGTCAGGGTAGCGTAATCTCTAAAAGGTTAAAGTTGTCTTATGCCAATGTGTCATTACGAAATAACTGTAGCCCAATATGCTAAACATTCAAGCAAATACCAGGTAAATGTTCAATCGTCAATCGTAGTCTACGGTTGAATGCATCCTACGCGTAAACTCCAGGATAAGGACGTGTGAAGTATTGCTAGAATATAATACGATAGTATATAATGCGTATATAATATAGACAAAGAAGATTGAAACTGTATTTTCGGGCACTATAGATTTGAAGCATGGACCATTGGAAAACCTGAGCAGGAAAGACTAGGAGCCTTCATAACCTGTTTCTGGAGAACGATGCTAGAGATTAAATAACGGACAAAAAAAGAAATGATATTGTGTACAGAAGAGTAGAAAAGGCCCATATGGAATGCCATACAGAGAAAAACTGGATGATTGGACACACTCTGAGACACAATAGGTTTGTGAAGAACATCATTGGAGTGAAAGATAGATGGAAAAGTCCCCAGAGGAAGACCCAGGAATAAGTTCATGGACCAAATAAAGAGGAAAGTACATAGGAAGAGATACCAGGTAGAAAGGGAATTAGTATTAGACATCGAAGGGTGGAGGGCTGCAGCCAACCAATCTTAGGGCTGCACGACTAATGATGATTATTTTCTTCGATATTCGAATCCGATCTTTCTGTCTGATAGACAATAGATCAGCATACTGCAGTGATGGACAAACTTTTCAAAGAAGGGGCCAAAGGAAAGGCAAAAAAACTTTAGGAGGGCCAATATTTATTTATTTATTTATTTTAATTTATTTATTTTCACTGCCCCGAATACAGCACATTTGGCCATTGTACGTCGGGTGAATAACAGCAACAACGGACGAGACACAGGCGAGGACTTTACCCCGCCGAAACCGGAGCCGCCTAGCCGAATATAATTTATTAAAAAATAAAAATGATATATTTTACACAATTCTGGTGTTTTTTCTGATACTTAGTCCTAAGATTATGAAGGAGAACTTGATGAATGAAACTTTGACTGCATTTATAAAAGTTTCTCATAATTTGGATCGAAATGGGATGCACTTATTCTTAGAAGAGGAGTTAAATGCTCATCTGTCAGTCTTTTTCTAAGGCAACTCTTTTGAAGTCTCATTGTAGAAAAAACCTGTTCACATATATATATGATGAAGCAAACATAGCAGTGACTTTCTGGGGATGAGATCTGATTTGAGAAAAAGGATTTCGACAAGGGCTTGTAGAACTCTAATTTTGGTACATTAAGAAACAACTATTTGAGTTGAGTGTTGCATTGTGTTTCAATAAATTCAAGTTGCAAGTCCGACTTCACTGTTTCACAGTTCACATAAGGAAGGCATACTAAAAATTTCAGTATTTTTCAATGATACTGAAGTCTTCAAATCTTCGTTCAAATTCACCATGGAGTCTTCGCAGACTATCTTCGTAACTCTTAAGCGTTTCTTTCATCACCGGAGCCATTGAATTCAACATCGGGAAGTCAGACAAGTCATTCTTAGCAAGCTGACTCGCGAATAGAACAAGTTGTAGTTTAAAACCTTTGAGATGGCCTCAGATATCATCAATGAATTGATTTTTGCCTTCCATCTTGCATTAAACTTGTTCATGTGGCAGAGAAGATCCGTAAAAAATGTGAAGTGCGAAAGCCATGCAGTATCTTCCAGGATTTTATACTCTACAGACCCCTGTTTCTCTAGGAGAATGTCACTATTTAGTCTTTCAGCTGCCAAACTCGCTCGAAGACGCGTCCTGCGCTAAGCCACCTTACTTTCGAGTAGTACAATATATCAGAGTACTCAGATTGCATGGATTCTAGAAACTCCCAAAATTGTCTGTGAGCAAGCCCTCGAGATCGAATTGCATTAACCAGCTTCACAATAACGTCAAGCACAGGTTTCATATCCAATGCAGATATACACAGGGCGTCTTGATGTATGATGCACTGTAGAAATATAACATTGTTTGCTGGATATTTTTCACTAAAGATCCCAACAAATCCAGATTTTTTCCCGGTCATATTTCTCGCTCCATCTGTTTTTATACTACATATGCAATTTATAGGTACTGTTAAAGTTGAAATTCCGTCCATAAACTTATGAAAAATATCTGACCCTGTTGTAGTTCCCTTCAACGACCTCATGCATGCTCGTTTCTCTGTAATACAGAAGTTTTCGTCAACACCTCTTGTAAATAATAGCAACTGTGCAGTACCATTTATATCAGAGCTTTCATCCATAGACCTGAGCAGAATTTAAATTAGCCAAGCTTTGATTCCAACTGTGATAATATGTTTTTATCTATTGATTCAATTCTAAAAGTCACTGTTTTCCTAGATAAGCTTATTATCTCAAAATCTTTTTATTTCTCGGGCCGTAGTTTTCCCATCACTGGTATACTGTTTTCAGTTCCTTACATTCATATATATGTAGTCTGGGCGTAGGCAGTATAAGCTTAAACCCATGCACCAATCTCATCGTATTTATATTGCGATTATCTTAGTTCACATCGCTGTAATACATTTCTTTACCACATATAAATCATAAGAGCCAGGTTATGTTCAGAATTATATGATTGGAAATCCACAGGCAAATATGACACAAAAAAAGACATATGGAAATGTAATTTGCGCCAGCATCGCGAAAATAATCGTGTCAAAGTCCATTAGCCATGGAAAATTTATCGTGACGTAAATTTAAAATTAGCCTTTAACCAATATATATCCATATGACCGGAAGGATATTCAATTCACGAATTCGGACATTTTTAATTTGAGCAGTGGCTAATTACAAAAAATTGGTTCAATTCATTCAAATTTGAGAAATTTTCGCCCTAACCCCTAGCCAACGAAGCAAAATTGATGTGGTTCTGCGGTTTTTTTAAAAGGCATCAATGCCGATAATCATTCTATCAAAAAAAATAATGCTGCAGAATTCATCGGGAACAAAAAAACTAGTCGTCAAGCTTCAATAAATGTCTGACAGAATATTTCTCACACGTTCAACTCGATTATTCACACGTGCGGTTTTCAACTTTTTTTCTTAATCAGATGCCGTAATGGGAGTTTAATAAGTCAAATCATCTATACATTTTTAGTAAAGCCCGATAGATTAGAGAAATTTAAGTAGTTGCGTGGTTGATTCATTTTGGCCGCTTACGAGCACCATAGTGTGTAAGCCCTAGGTTCATGAGTTTCAAATGAACAATGAAGTTTTAAATTAAATATATTCATCTCTCATAGCAATAGGATCGATAATTTACGGCTTATATTGATTATAATCAGTGCGTTTAATATAATGAATAGAATGACTCACTTGATTAGAAAGGGACAATTATTTTCTCACCTGGAAGTCTTCAATGGATTATTTACATTAACCTCACAAGAAAAACCTAATTTTCTAAATCCTGAAGAGAGAAAAATACTCCAATTGGAGGAAAAGTTATTTTAAAAGGTCACCGTAAGTATTGATCAGTGAAGCTTCATGAAATACAAACTCTTGGGAAAAATCTACCAAATAGATATTACTAAAATGCCGATGAGAGATTCACGCAAAATGCTAACTTCATAATGTGCGCAGGTTTATGATGAGATTAATATGTTTATAACAAAACCACATTCTTTACATGCCAGATATACTCCGGTAGCAGGAATGACACACATGTATTCTGGATGCGTTCACTGCCAGTGATGGGAAGGAGTTCCGAAACCAACTGGCAGTGCTCTTCAGTTTCAAATATCGTCAGTCAACTGAGGACCTTAGCTAATCTGGATTCTTCTGCCACCACTGCTGCTCTCAGGATGCCGTTGATATGGCCACCGTAGCGAAAATGGCGGTAAATAAATACATGAAGAAGAGTGACGAGCTACTACTCAGTACATTTCAATGTTTATATCTGTGAGCGAAATAGCATATGGGCAGTTAATCATTTTATAATATTTTTTGAACTGCATTTTACCTCAAATTATACGTTGAGTTTGATATGAAACGGAAAAGGATACATCCCGTCGTTAATGAAGTCAATGAATGTGAGAGTCGAATAGATTTAATGCATATAAGATTCAATGACGTCATCCGAGAATTTGAGTTCAAGAATCACCGGTTATTTTTAGAACAGTAAACTAAGAGCAAGCTAATCGCACTGGCAAAAATTTCACTATAATTTAAACTAATGAAATTATTGTACTGTGATGAAGCAGTAATTGGGAGATAAGAATTTCTTACACGATGTGTGGTAGAGAAGCAATTATATTAGCAGTTGAAAGCCACTTGTGAAATAATTGAACATTAATTTAGTACCGTGATTAATGTGGTTCTTGTAATCACTATCTCTTTTACTGCACAGGTAAATTTGCAAATTGGCATGTATAATAACTGTCGGGTAGTATAACTTGCTGCATACACCTTTCTCTCTGCGAAAACATTCTGCAATGAACCCCTTAAAAACCTTTTTTGATTGAATAAATGACGATAATCATTATATTCAGAAATGTAATGTTTCAGAATTAATCGGAAAAGGAAAAAACTAGTCCATTTTATCTTAACCAAACATATAATGATATTCTAGGAAATGCTGTGTAGAGCTAGCCATGAACAAAATCAGGGCTTGACAATCAAGTTCGAACATTTATTTTAAAGGTCAAGATTAACGATGTTCACCCTACATTCAATATTACTATTTATAACGGATTTAATGAGGTATTTTTACGGAATTTAGTCATCCGCATTGGCTCCTCCATATGTGAGTTCATTTTTTTCGCAAAAAAACACCGAATTAGTACGAAGTAGCATGAGTTCAGGCGATGAAAATAAGCAGTTCACTTAGTTCCGTCACTGCAATTTGAACAAGCACTAAGAATTTACGCAATAAAAATCACTTATTATAATGAATGTGTAAAAATTACCACGCACGCAGGCTATATTGAAATCTAAGCGAGCAAAAGCATCCTATGAATTTATTAGTTTCATAAATGGTCTCATCCACTGAGATATTAGGAGAGGGTATTTGCTATGCTGGCCAATGCTAGAAGCTGATACCAGTCTTCGCTGGCCTTCATTTTTTAACTTGATGCAAATTTCAAATTAGCCTTTTACCATTATAGATCCATATATCCGGAAGGATATTCAATTCATGCGTTTGGACATTTTTCACGTGCTGCGACCAATTACAAAACAAAGGTTCAATTCATTCAAATTTAAGAAATTATCGCCCAAACCAACGTAGTGCAGTGATTAATGAACATAATTTTCACACGTTCAACAATAGTATTCACTCGTGTTCGACACCGATATGTAGTCGAGAAGCAATTATATGCGATAAAACCCTCATGAACCCTTACATAAAATCACACTTGTGTTTTGTTTACTGCTGTAGTATATACACGAAACTTAACTAGACGGAAAATATTAACTTGTAGATGCGTTCTTGTAAACCGCGAAACAGCGTGAAACGTGTTGCATCCGTTCATGAAAATTTTCACTGTATCGTTATGATACACAATATGCAATAATATTAATGTCCTTAATGAAGTTGAAGAATTTCCATACAGAATAAATTCTACGAGGGGGATTCAAAAATAAACGAGCCTTTTGCAAAAAGAAATTTAGTTTACATTTAAGAAGAAAACACACTTCATTAGTTATTTTTCTACATAGTTTCCCTCCTTAGTAATGCATTTTTCTCATCGAACAGGTAGTTGGTTCATGCCGCTTTCGAAGAATGACTTCGGGCGAGTATCCAACCAATTGCGCACAAAGTGTTTTACCTGTTGATCGTTCGCAAAACCTCGAAGTGCTTCCTTGAGAGGCCCAAACATATAGAAATCACAAGTTGAAAGGTCAGGGCTGAAGGGAGGGTGATCAAGTGTAGTCCAATGTCCTTCAATTCATTTCCAATTTTTAGGGTTGTTAGGGCTGAAGTGTGGTGTCTTGCATTGTCGTGCAAGAGCAGGACGTCTCGGATGGGTTGACGGCGCCTTTTTGACCGATATGCAGCTCGGACGTGGTCAAGAAGTTCACAGTAGTAAGTAGAGTTTCTTTTGCGACAATCGTGAAGGAAATCAACGAGTAAAACTCCTTGAGAGTTCCAAAAAACCTTAAAAGTAAAAGGCTCGTCTATATTTTAATGCCCCTCGTAATATTTTAATAAGATATTCGTCGAACTCGCCATGGCGACCACCAAATTAACGTCTGCGTTGGAAATAATATAGCAGAAAGCAAGAGGCAAAACTTTATATAATTTATGCTATGTAATAATCCTCATTTCAATCAGGTTTGCCTTGACGTGGCCAGGGCACCAATGCGTGATGAAATGCGGGAAAGGCACAACCCACTATGGCGCTTTCAGGCTAACGCAGTAATGTTAGCAATTTTAATATGTTTCCTATTGATAACTCAATTGAAATCATAATGCGCTTACTTTTTTAATGTAGATTCTCCTTGAATTTTTTTATTTATATAAATGAAAACATTCGTATTCCCGCCAAAAACTGGTAAAATTAACTAAAAACCAAAGCAATAAGTATGTGATAAACGTTGAGCGTTATGTTATGTTGAGCAAAAATAAACTATGAAAATCTACTCCTGAAATATTATATTTTTTTCAATACTCTTCTTTAAAAAAGTACAGATTTTTTTGTGGAGTGAAAGCGCCAAAAATGTAAAAAAAATTGAAGGCCACGCTAATGGCAGAGAAGTAGAGGTAGTACTAACGGTAGAGGGCGCCATGAGGCTCTTTTTCACGACTATGGAAGACTAAAAGGAGTGTAAAAAATGGTTGGGGTTTATTTTACCCCATGTGATCAATTAGGGTTAAGTTAGCTGTACACTTTGGTCAAAAACAACCTTTTAGTTCTGGCTTCTGCCGCAGCCTAGGGGAGATCTTCGCATTCCTCTACATTCCCCGCCTCAAACAACAGCGCCACTCATGGCACTCATGGCATGCATGGAGGAAAACGTATTGCATTGGTACACGAAAATGTTCACTGTGTCGTTATGATACACAATACGCAACAATACGAATGTACTGAATGGTGATGAAGGATTCCCATTAAGAATAAATGCTAGCATTTTAACGAGATATACGTTGAACGCGTCATGGTGATCACCTAATTTACGACAAATTTACATTTATTCTGCGTCGAAATAATAAAGTAGAAAGCAGCAAGCCAAAAGTAATAACACTTGCGCTGAATAATAATCCTTATTCCAATCGGAGCGCACAATTAAATAAATTTTCGAGTAAATTGTATACACTTCAGGCTCATTTTTCACTGTAGCACATCTGTACATTCGGTTGATATAACCATGCATGTAGTAATGTAAATGATGTAAGGGTTACATTCCGGCTGAATGCTATAACTTGGGTTTTCGGCCCGGAGTTTTACATTCAAGCAGAAATCATACACAATAAAAGTTTTTTTAACTCGGCATGATTTCCAGGCAAAAAACGTTTGCATCTCGGAGCGTCGAGAAGGCTTTCACGTGGCGTTAGAGTGACGGATGAGGTGTTTTTCAACACCTCTTTCAAGCTTTCATAAGCCAAGGAGGCTTTGAGAAGGCGAGTGTCACCGCTCGCCGCGTTTTTCCTCGATACGCTCCCCAACGAAACCTGGACGCTACCAAGGAAAGCCAGCAGGCAGGCGGTATTTCAACCTCACTCGCGCGCTTCCGCGACGTTTCCCCAAAGGCGGGTTAAAATGCAACCGTTCGTTTTGTGCGTAACAAGCGCACATTTATTTGCGAAACCGCGAGAAAAGTTCACAAAAGTATGAAAAAATTAATCTGGAAATGGAGCAGGAACAATTTTCCGAGTAATTTTCTTCACTAATCTAAAAAACATATGGCCCAATTCGTGGACAATTGATATGTAAGGGTTTTGAAAATTGGAGAAACAAATTTACCGAGTGAATAAAACCTGCTCCTTCAACCTTACTCCATTGCCAAGACAAAGATCGTCCAGAAAGTAATTCGAAAATTGAGTGTGAAAAATTTTCCTCAGAAGATTCTTTACTATCTGAAAAATATAAAAATTATAATCGTGGATGACAAAATTTAAAGGTTGAGAAAAATGAGGAAAACATAATGACCTCAATCGGTATCTAATTTGTGACATCGCACCCGGAGAGAGGCACGCAAACGACAAGGCCAAACTTCTACTTATGAGCTATCGATGAATAACGTTATATACCATACACTGGGTATGGCCTCAGAATGTTAGTAATCTTGAGGGGTTTATGGCACTGATTACTCATTGAACAATTATTGCGGATTTATTTGCACTAATAACAACTATAAATAGCTCACATCCAACCGTACTTTGTACTTTGGTTAGAGGCTGGACCGGGAATCATAAAGTATAATGAATACTAGGACGGATTCCCACTGTCGCCTGAGATATCAACGCGTGTAAATTAAACCATAAAGTTGTCTTGCGTAAACAAGTTTTCGCAACATATAGAAGTCTATTGCAGGTGATATACCCAAAGAAGGAGTCATGAATATTACCATATTTCTAACCAGTAACCAATAAGAGCGTAACAGACTGAATTGGCGGGGAAATACGGTCTCTATATTCGACGGACACAACACTTGCATCTTTACGCCAGACCTGAATAAGACAGCTGAAATCTTTCGAAACTGTCGCCTACGACAGTTGAAACTCGCGGAAGAGAGACGAAAAAGCCTTCACTGCCATCTCAACGACTCCGCAGAAGCCTTCGAGTTCATGTTTTGTACTTATTAATTACGTGTTTAATTTTAATGACGTTAGGTTCTTAATTAATTTGATCAAATCTCTTACAATGGTTGAAGCCTTTTAGGTTCGCTGGTCACGCGTCTTCAATCTTATTTCAATCGTAAACATAGTAAAATTTATTCATCACAGGGTATCGAGAAGTTAACTAAAGCCTCAGATATATTTTCATTCTTGCATACCATACACCGCGCAGAGGGTGTCAGTACACTCGGCTAGTTAATGCCGTTTACAATATCGGTTTAGCAAGCAATGAAATGGACTTCCAAAGAGACGCATTGCAAAAGTGACAACAGCTGGAAGTATTTTTTCGTGTTTGCAAGACCGCTAGGTTGCAAAAACTAAGCTGAGCTATTATTTGGGGCTAAAATCGCATACATGACCACCACATGCACATTTTTCTCAGCAACGTGGAGAGGTAAGTGATTCGATTTACATTTCCAATTTCATTCGTGTTTCGAAATGCGGAAGATTTAGTGCCGTTGCCGTCATTCAAATTTGCACGTGATAATCCAAAAGCAGAGAGGTAATGAACACAAGTTCACGAGGAAGTATCCAAAGAATCAAAGAGTACTTACTCTAAAGTGACCATATTTGGGTGTCAGGAATATTTTGCACTTACCTGTAAGGAAGAGAGAGAAAACAATTAGTCAATTGAAAAAAAGAATATTTTCAAATATCGTATTCACTACATCGTAACAGTGAGCCAAAAAGGGTAACAATGTTGCAGTAAAGAATAATAAACCCAATATGATATATATGATTTATCGCATTACTCAGTTATCTACAACTTTATAACCAAAATTCCAGCGAAATATTGTATTATTTTCAAACATTTCGAGGTCATAAAAATGACACACCCCAGAGGAGTTACAGAACAGTTTTAGGATGGGCAAAACCAAAAGATCCTCCATCATCAAATACTTGCCCTTTCTGTAAGAAATGACTCAAAAGCGTTGTATATAGTTCCATTTTAGATATAGATTGTCATTCAATAATGACAGTCTTACAAAACAAACTTATGTATATACAATATAAATTAGTGAATTATTTATAGAAATTTACGAGACCACAACTTATTACAAATGAAATAATATGAACATAAAGTGAAAGATAAGCTACTAGTGAATGAGAACTTAGACCAAATCTATATAAAAATTATAGGACAAAGCAAGGAATGACAATTGAAAGAAGATAAAGAGATAAGAGAGATGTGAGAGATTACTGCTGACGTTAGCGTTGTAGGACCAAAAGATATGGTGCTAATCACTTGAAATGGTTTCTTGCAATCGAATTCATATCTCTGACTCGTGGTGTAGTTCTCGCAGAGATAGGAAATTAATCTTTAAGGCAATAAAGTAATAGACACATGTATAAATTTAAGCTACTTGCATCATTTTGGAAATGCCTATTAGTTTAGTGATAGCTGTTTAATTATTAGTCAAATATAAAATACTTCAAGAGAAAGCCGAAAAATAAGCAACATAAATCATACCTAAGGAAAGAAGCCTTAGATTGGATATTTGGGGAGGAGAATTTTTGGAGGTTTTAGGAACTTCAATTTTCATTATGAGAGCTTGAGGTGAAAAATCAATCCGAATACATAGAAGATGCAGGCATTAAGACAAACAAAATATGGAAGATGAAATTCGAAAAACGATCATTTTTCAACTTTCATTATCCACAATATGTTTGGTCTTTCGTCTATATACTTCTGGCATTAATTTTTTCCTCAAGCCCTGCCCATGCAAATAATGCAAAAAATTAAATTAGTAAATATTGATAAGAGTCATGTGACTTTTTCCTCTTGACCACCAGAGGGATTTTGAAGATAATTTTTAAAAGAGGTCTAAAACCAGCTCTCATCAGTAATAAACTATATAAACTCACTCAAAGCGTCCACTAGATTTCTTCCGCACCGTTCAAGAATAATGTCTTCAAGAAATGATGGTTTGCTTGTGTTTATTATGAAAAGTAATTACCAGCCACGCACCATTTCACTTCTGATGCGTTGACTATAGGAGCGACATAACTATTTTGATGCCACTCCCGCGACATATACCATGGAAAACAACGTCTATATTTTGGAAAATGGGTCAAAAATTAGTGCGGCATGTGGTTGCGCCGTTAAAACTTCGGTATCATTGGAGAGATAATTTATCAGTCAGTACCATGCAGCGAAAATCATTGACTATCATGAATACTGATGTTTCTCTCTCGATATCCAGCGGAGACTGGTCGCCCTATAGACAAAAAGCATCGCCACACGCAAGTTGTTTTAATTAAATTGTGGAGATTTCCACAATTCTATACCTTCTTATGGTTTTCGCACTATTTACTTTTCTCCAAACCTCAGCCAGATTTCTTTATGCAATGCTAACTCCATCAGGAACAGATGAAATTAACCTAAAATAATAAATATTAGCATTTGCATTCAGAATCAAACTAACGAGCCCTTTTCAGTGAATTTTGGAAATTATCCACCGCTCTTATCATTTAAGCACTATCCGCTTCCCTCAAAATCGCAGCCCACTCATTTTCTTTATCAAAGATTCACGTTCTAAAACAGATGGATTCAACGGAAAATAATAAATCTAAAACCTTTTTGTATCTAGTGTTCAGCTTCAAAACCAATGAGTATGTTTCTATCCATGGTGAAAAAATGGAGCTCTGCCGATGGAGTAAAAAAATTGGGAAAACGGAAATGGGAGTTTCTGCCGCAGGGAGATATTTCCATCGATGATTTTGAATAGGAGAATTACGTAATATCATGAACTCATGAATTTTTTATCTCGCGACGTCGCTCTAACATCACAACAGCGACTGAATTTGAAATAAATTGGTAGAACTAATGGCACTTGCATGAGAAGGAACACGAGGGGAATAATTCATTAGGTCGTCGATAGGAAAACCTTTCATAGCTCTCTCTAGATACGATTTTCAACAACACGATACCGTTCCAGGGCGTCAAAAATGGAGCAGGAGTTCATTTTTTTATAACAATTTTTATATACGCTTGAAATTTTAACGAAACGAAAATTACGTGCTATTGGAGCTTTTATAGCACGATGCGTTTCAATCCCTAATCGCCACTGTCAGATTCAAAGGAAAAAGTAACTGATTGCATGTGCCACTTCGGATCAAATAGTTAAATCAATGACTTTATTTAGAGTAGCATACTCATTCTTAGAGAATGTTTTGTGCACTTTAAGTTATAAATTGCGTCAAAAATAATCACAAAAATTGTTCATAATAGAATTGAAAAAATCATACAAGAGCAACTAACAAAAGATCAGTACGGCTATCGGAAGGGAATAGGTACAAGAGAAGCAGTCTTAGCACTGAGACAAATAATAGAAAAAAGGATGAAAAAGGCAAAGCAACATTTATTTCTCACGTTGATCTGGAAAAAGCCTTCGATAATGTTAGTTAGAACACGCTATTTCACAAATTAAAGAAAGGTGGAATTAAATTTAGAGAAAGAAGACTTATGTATAGTTTCTACAAAAATGAAAAAGGAGTTGTTTGATGTGGCTAAAAGGTAAAGGAAGCAAAAATTAGTAAGGGTGTTAGACAAGGGTGTTCCTTATCACCATATTTATTCAAATTGTATATACAAGACGCTATAAACAGAATAAGAGAAGAGTTAGAAGAGACAGAAGTTGGAGTAAAAGTGGCGAGAGAGTGGGGAGAGAGTGGCCATGCTTAGATTCGCGGATGATATAGATGTGCTAGCAGAAAGTGAGGAAGGCCTGCAAAAATATTGAATGTAATGAACAGGGTAATGAAAAATGATTAAAACACGAAAATTAACAAACTTAAGACAAATTTCTAATCTGCGATAAATAAAACATAACAGCCAATGTAAAATTGGAAAATGGTACCCTTTAACAAGTGAAAGAATTTAACTACTTGGGAAGTAAAATAACGTGGGATGGAAGAAAAGGAAGAGATATAAAATGCAGAATCAACCAAGCGAAGCTAACATTCAATAAAAAGAAAACTCTACTACCGTCAAAAAGCATTAGTTTAGAGATAACGAAATACTTAATACTTAAGACCTGGGTTTGGAGTGTTGCGCTATGTGGATGAAAATCGTGGACTGTAGGGGAAAGTGAAATGAAGAGACTGTTATCCTTCGAAGCATGGTGTTATAGAAGAATGCTTAAAGTAAGCTGGACAGAAAGGAAAACGAATTAAGAAATCTTTGAAAAAGCTCAAGAAGAAAGAAGCATAGTAAGAATCATTAAAGAGAGGAGAGCTAAACATATTGGACATCTACTAAGGCACGGTAATCAAGTGAAAAGGATAATTGAAAGAAATATTGAGGGAAAAAACTCCAGAGGAAGACCCCGACTAGACTTCATGAGCCAAATTATGAAGGATATGAATTGCAGAACATACTTTGAACTTAAACAAAAAGCTGAGAATAGAGATGAATGGAGGTCTGCTGCCAACCAACTCAAGGGTTGAAATGGAAAAAGAAGAGTTATAAATTCCTAAGTTACTCATTCGGTTTATTCAGCTAATACGGACAAAAATATCAAGAATATCTTCTACTTCATCGCATCCTCATTAAAACTTTATGGTTTGCTTAGTTTATACCCAATAGGTATAAGAGGTAGTTTTAAAAACATTTTGTGAGTTATCACATCAACTATATAAAACTTTAAGCGAGCATAGGCATGATTTAGTTGCTATTAGTAGAATTTCGGATGTGCGCCAATAGAGGGCGAAACAACTCCCATACACGTTTCCCATAAACTAATAACTGCTGTAGGCGTAAGTATGTTAAAAACACGTATCACAAGGGAAAACTCTAAGTAGACCTGCTTTTCCAAAAATATCATGAACAGAGAAATATATGATATTATGTTAAGATATTATATATTGTTACGGTGATTACACTAATTATTTTGGAATGTACGATATAATGCCTTTACTCCATGCATAAACCCTTGGTCCTTCTAAGCCACATGGCTTATCAGAAGATTCCGTAATATTCATACAGAGTGGCATGTTAAAATACAGTTTTATGAAATAGAATATTGCAGTTTATGCATAATTAATTCTATGGCCAAAGAAATCAATATAATGCCATTGAAACAAGTTGCCAAACGTATAAAACGAAAATAAGCATAAATATATATTTGCCATAAGTATAACAGATTATTACAAGGAATTCAAATTCCTATTCTCACTAATTAACCAATTTTTGATCTTTTTAATTTATGCGAAACCGTTTAGATTATGTATTTGCTTAGGCATACGATTAAAGGTATTTGGTGTAATATACTTGGCCGACCTTTTTCCGTATAAATTATAATAATCATATGTTTTCAACATAGGAGTATTCGTTTTCAACATATGATTATTCGTTTTCACCATAGGAGTGTTTCGTACAAGGAATTTGGTACTCTTTTTTAATAATGGTTTTCCACAATCAATTTTAGCAATTTATCTACAGTTAAACATTATACTTTGCAAAATTTTCATTAAAAAGAAAACAAAAATTTCTATTCATTAAAACCTTATTATTACTTTTCGTCATTTCGCCAATATATCAGCCTGAATCACCGCAATTGTAGGCAGGGAATGGACAGACCGTTAAATAACGTTTAAGAGTGAATTATCGTAAGGCGCACGCCAGCGGGATGCAAACCACGTAGCGTTGGCAATGCCACGTGAACTCCCGAGCCGAGTGCTGAATGGCTCTTTATATCGTATTTCAAATGTCAAAATTAGGCAAACTATCAAAACACCGTGTGGAATCACAAACATTCCTGGCCTGGTAAATTTTTCAATGGGGGCCTTCCATTCACTCTAGTGTGATAATCACTTCGCAACACAACTGCGCACTTGCCATTTATTTGTTATCACAACCTGTGCACCAAGGATCGCACTTCTGATCGGAATCAAGGTTAATATGCGCGAAGCAACAAAAGAACGATTAAAGTAGGATCCGTCAATACTGCTAAGTTTGTCGATAATCCTTTGAGGTAGTGCGAGGGAGATAATTCCGTAATCATAATAGAGACCATATTCGATACATACGTTTTAATTTATCCAGCTGTAGGGCACATGAATAAAATTTGGGTTATTAATGGCGCAATAATAGTTTTACATGACAGAAATTGTAAGGAATCAAATGAAAAAATCTAGTTAAGTCTTTAATTTGACTCATTTTTTTCACTCGGTACGTTTGAAACTTCATCAAAACAGAAGGTTTATTGTGATCCGGAAGAATTTACAGCGGTGACAATATGTTTTATTTTCAAAAATAGTTGAGAAAACAAACAAATCACACGCTACTAGTTTTATTACGACATCTAAGGGTTATAAATTCCTCATTTGTTAAATAAGGTCTCTCTGGAGTGCATACACGTACCATTTCCCATGTAAAGGGGCTGATATTTTCTGGAAAATTACCCGGAAAGCAATTTGGTATTGGGTTGAATTTTTGGTGTCAATGGAAGGGTGATACATTTTTCTCTAAAATGAGACAAAAATTCATTGATTTCTATGTAAAATGATATTTCGCTCAAACTATCTTATGGCGTCAAACATGTATACATTAAATACTTAAATAAATCTTACTTCATGTTCATATGTTCTATATGCTTATGTTCTTAAATGGTTGCTTTTGACAATTTGAATAGTTTTACGCAAAAATATTTGGCAGTGACTGTCATCTATCCACGAAATGCTTACTACTGGAGGTTTACGAAACGTTTCCTGTGCACTCATCGTTCCATTTGACGTCATTCATACGCGCTTAAGTGGCTGATGTGTTCTAATATGCCCTAACTTCAACATGTCAGAATAGAAAGCTCCCGGTGTAATGGCAAACGTTTATACGACTACGTAAAACACCCAACCGTACCAGAAAGATGGCAGGGATTGGAAAAAAACTGAAGCGCTTGCACGTATATATTCATTCGGCGAAGGGGAAGAATTCATTCCGGAATAATTCAAAAATCCACTCTCGGGTGTCTCCGCCCCTCCTGGCTACGCCGCTGCTTTCATTTTGACGTTTTCGAAGGGATTTTCACGGAGGGATGAGGTAAGATGAGGGTGGGTGGGTGGATGAGAGCGGAAAGAAAAGGGTGTGGGGGGGGGGCTGGAATTTCTTTATCTTTGGAGGAGTAAAAACTCATCGCGCGAATTCCTCCGGAATCTGCGAACATCGGGAAGGAATCCCTCCCCCCTTCTTATTCCGCGGAGATCTTTTGAGAAGATGCGAAAGCCAGAGGGATGAAGAAGAGAAAGTGGGAGGGGATTGGGTGGAGGGGAAGAAGCGGCGTATTCCCTGAGCGAGAGAGAAATAAGATGGAAGAGAAGACGGGGAGGATAAGACATGGGGTTGTCGAAATTAGATTTCGTTACGGGGGGGCGCAAAGGGGAAGACGGGAGAAGGAATGGGAACTTGGGTTACCTACCGTCAGTCCAATTGCCTTGGGAGTGCTTTTGCTATTTCCCGTTTTGGGGCCGAAAACCTTTAAAAGATTGATGAAGTACCATGAAATCCTGGTTGCAACAGTGGGCGAGATGCTTTTTCTACCGTAGTCAAGCATAATAGGATGTCGGACAATGAAACAGATTGGATTCATAGATAACAGTAGTGAGTAACGATCCAGGTTCACATACTGCATCGCAGCCAGAGATGGGATCTAGCAATCGATTTCAGAGTTCAACTCTTTTTGGAAAAAAATGCAGAGAGCAACGTCATTGCAATGAATGCGAGAGAACGGTTTCCGCCTAAAGCTCTGTTTTCCACCCTGAATCAAAAAGGTCGCATGTTCATCTCTGTTACCAGAAATATCAAGCCTAGCATGGAGTTTCAATGCAATAAACTATTCAGAAGTGCCTAAAGCAGTTAAAAATAGAACTCAGCGTATTATAGTTCACGAGGATAGATTTAATATAAAAATACACAATTTCTTAGTTACTCCATTAAAATATATTGGAATTTTTTAATGAGAAGATTAAATGTAACTCTAAATAAATATTTTTTGAATAGTAAAGTTACCATTATCGTTCAAAATACTGAGCAAATTCCATGAAAGAACGCCGAAGACAATGGATTGTACATAGGTAGACGACATACCATCGACAACAGAGAAGCATCAACTATGGCATAACTAACACTACCCAACACTACACAGAAGCTATTTATTTTTCTCAGAGGAATTAGTAAAACATGCCAATTTCAAAAAGATATAGCGTATGGTGTATATTTACCTACATAAAACAGATGAACCAGTCGACAATTTCCCTGACCCTTTAGTGATTTCCAAACGGCGCCTAACATAACTAGGAAAATATTAACTCGCCAACAAAAGCTGTGCGATACAAAGGGATGATTTAGATTGAAACAGATTAAACTAATACAACTATTGAGATGCAAATCTTAGTTATGAAAGAAAATTGAGCCTGAAAGAAAACTTAACAACCTGGCAGTACCTAATATGACAATGTGTTAAGCTGAAGAGAAATACAGTTGCAGAGTTTTTAATTAGCTACGATAATACCAAGAGACAGCATGCATTAGGTACATGAAACTTTCCTGAAGAAAGTTCTATTTAAGATAGCTTGAGCGAGATAGTTCCCTAGTAAAAATGGTGACCATCTTCATATTTTACGTTTTAATTTCACCATCTGTAGGAAGCATTAAGTAAGCATTGCAATGATAATTGTGAAATAATACTATTTTTTAAGGCTGAAATTCTGAGTAAATAAATAAAAATATCTAAATAAGCCTATAATTTAGTTAATATTTTTCACGCGGCACGTTTAAAACTGCTTCAAAACGGTAGGTCTTCTGCAATTCTGAGTAAATTACTGCGGTGACAAAATTTTGTGCGTGAAAAAAATGTGATTTATTTCTAAAAATACTCAGGAAAACATTCAACCCACAAACTTAATTTTTTGACGACATCTAGGTGTTTGAAATTCCTCATTTTGGAAATAAGGCCCCTCGGGAGTGACTACACGCACTTCCATGTGAAACGGTTGGTATTTTTCGCCAAAAATCTCGAAAAGTAGACATTGGAAGTAGATTTTGCCGACATTGGAAGGGTGAGATATTTTTCTCTGAAAGGTGACTGAATTCAATAATTTCTAGGTGAAATGATATTTCGCTCGAACTATCTAAATCATTTGAACACTTTGCTCAGTACCATTTAGAAGTGCAATGCTTTAGGGGAGTAAATAATTTCTAAACGTACTTTACATGGAATGGGCCTTGAAAATATTAGAGCCTTGAGAAGACTGCCTTGCTTTTAGAATGAGAATTAACGGACTGCGTGACAAACAATTTGCGACATACATGAATAACACTTTAAATACGACAGTTGATTAAGATCAACGACTTTACACGGTTAAAAAATGGCAGGGAAAAATAAATGTGCGAATTTCCACAGAGAAAAAATCATCCGCCTTGACCGGGATCTCTGTAAATCTGTAAAACTTCAGAGGGACACTACGGGGGGCCATAATTTAAGGGAAGGTTAAAATGAAGAATTGTGGAGGGTAGCGGTAATATAAATAACATTTTAAAATAACATGGGCATAATATACATGGAAATTTGACTTAACCTTAATTTTATTCTCACTCAAAGTGTTCGAAAAACTGCAAAGGGAAGGACTATACAGCATTCTCATTACTTTTAACATACTTTTTTAGATTAAAATAAATCAGATCAGAACATATGATAAAATGGGTGGCTATTTCACGCTCAAAATCAGCCGCGAGATAGGCGTACCTTGTTAAAGAAGAGAAACAGATGCATATGTAAAACAGGTACCATTGATGAAGAGCTGGAGTCTAATAAAAGATAATATCATAATTATATTTTTTAATTTAGAAATTTTCATCTACATATGAGACCCGGTGTGTCAGTACACTGCATATACCTACCTCCTAGTGGTGGGTCGCGGGCAACAGTATGCTGGCTCTCAAGGTAGTCCTTTCAGAAGGGATCCTAGCTTGAGCAAAACAGGGAAAGCGGACCTAGGGTATTACTATGCTTTGGTTTCTCTTGTGGCATACTGGCAAAAATGTGCCAAAACTGACCGGTAGAGCTCTGTAACCGTTAACAGGGAAAGCTGCACGTGGTACGGGTACTACGAAGGCTGGTAACCTTGCATACTCGATTACAACCTACTGCTAAACGTCAAAATGTTGCCTCGGACAGCCGAAACCACAATGGGCGGCGGAATCTGACTAAGGTTGGCCCATCGAGATACGGACTGGAAACGAACTGGACTCTCGGTACTTGGAATTTGAAAGGAGTGTATGGAAAGGAGCATGAGTTGCTGAATGAAATGAAAGTGAGACGATTGGATGTTTTGTGTGTATGCGAAACTAAGCGTAAAGCGCGGGATGCTGTTTCATTAGATGGCGGTAGTCTGGCATTGTGGTCAGGAGTTGAAGATAATGTACACGGCAGTCACGGTGTAGAACTCAATCTTAATGAGAGAACTAAGTTGCTAGTAAGGAAGTACGAGTTAGTATCCCCTAGATTGCTCTGGGCTCGCATGAAAGTAGGTATTAGGAGAGTTGTGATTGTGGCGTGCTATGCACCAGCGGATGAAGAGAGTGACAGTGTGAAAGATGAGTTTTGGGAAAAACTGAGAGAGATTTTGAATGATTGTGATCCTGGTGAGAGAATAATTTTACTAGGTCACATGAATGGGTGGGTTGGTGTGAGGCAGGATGCATCTGAGAGGGCCTTTTGGTGACCCCAAGTGAATGATAATGGTGAAAACTTGGTGAGTGTGTGCTTGGAAAAGGACTGTTTGTGTCGAATACATGGTTTAAACAAAAGAGAATACATGTCTACATGGCAAAGGGGCGATTGTAAAAGCATGATTGATTTTATTGTGTATGATGAGAAATTGAGAGAGTTAGTGTGGGACACGCGAGTGATGAGGGGTGCTGAATGTGGAATAGACCACTATTTGGTACTCTACAAAGTGAATATGGGCAGAAAGTGGGTTCCAAGGAAGAATGTTGCACGTAAGCAGTTGAGAGTAAAAGTGGAAAGGTTGCTAGACAGCGAGGCAAGAATGCGGTATGGTTGCATGCTTCAGGATGCTCTATCGTTGAAGCAGAGAGAATGGGACGAGCATATCAGAAACGAGAACGTAAATGATGCGTGAGAGTGTTTAGAAGGAGTGATTGTGGAATGTGCTGAAAGTTTATGTGGAAAAGGAGTGGTATGAAGAATGAAAGGCGATGCTTGGTGGAATGAGGAAGTGAAAATTGCAGTCAGAGAAAAGAAAGAGGCGTACAAGAATATGACTGCTGCCAAATCTGAGGAAGAGCGTACTAAGGCATGTGAGATTTACAGAAAGAAAAAGAATGAATGCAAAATCGTTGAGAAAGAGAGCAAAGAAAGAATGCGTGCGGATGAAGCTAACAAAATGCAGAGTGATTTTGAAGGTAATAAAAAGCTGGAAGTAGGTAAAAAGGGCTAATATTGGTGGAGGTAGGGGAATGAATGCGGTAAAGAACAAAAATGGAGAGATCATGTGGGACGAGAGCAATATCAGGGACTGCTGGAGGGAGTATTTTGAGGAATTGTACAATAATATTGCAGGCGTTGAGGATGAGCCTGGTGAAGTGTTATGTGAGAATGTGAGGATGGAAAAGTATATCAGTGAGAAGGAGATCACAACGGCTATGAGAATATTGAAAAATGGGAAGGCTGCAGGAATAAATGGGATATCCAGTGAAATGTTGAAGTGTGGGTGTAAATGACTAATTTGTAGACTGCGTGAACTATACAATTTATGCTTACAGGTTTCTGTTGTTCCAGCGAATTGGAAGAATGCTATCGTTGTTCCGTTGTACAAAGAGAAGGGAGGAAAGACGGAATGTAATAGTAATCTGGCCATTAGTTTATTGAGTATCCCGGGAAAATTGTTCAGTAAAATATTAATCGAAAGAGTGAGGAATATTACTTCCGACAGAATATGGGGTGTGCAGAGTGGGTTTATGCCTGAGAGAGGATGTAGTGACCAGATTTTTGCACTTCAGAAAGTGATAGAAAAATGTTTGAGTGTCCGAAAGAAAGTGTACTGTGCGTTTGTCGATTTAGAGAAGGCAAATGACAGAGTAAATAGAAAGAAGTTGTGGAAGGTTTTGAGAGACTATGGAGTGATTGGGCAGTTATTGAATGATAAGATGGTGATGTATGACAATAGTAAGGCAAGTGTAAGAGATGACGGGGTTCTGAGTGATATGTTTGTAATAAATCGGGGTGTAAAGCAAGGTGCATAACGTGCCTCCATGGCTGTTTAATGCATTTATGGATAAATGTGTTAGGGATGCATGTAGTTAAAACGACGGTGTTTTGATTGGGAATGTAAACGTGCGAGTTCTTCTACATGCGGATGATGCTATTTTGATCTCAGACAGTCAACAGAGAATACAGAAGCTCCTAGATATGTTTTGTGAATCAACGGAGAGGATGGAATTGAAGGTAAATGCGTGCAAGACTAAAACAGCAGTTTTTGATAAGGAGAATGGGGAGAATAACTGTATGATGAGGGCAAATGGTGAAGTAATTGAACAGGTGGATGATTTTGTATACTTAGGTAAGATGTATGCGAAAGACTGAAGAATAGATGAGGAGATAAAGAGACGTGCGAATGCTGAAAGGAAAGTGGTAGGTAGCATGTGGAGCATATCAAGGAATGAGTGCCTGTCTAAGGAAGCGAAAATTCCCGTGTACAAAAGTGTACTTCTTCCCACTTTGCTATATGATAGTGAAACATGGGTATGTCAGGATAGATATAAGAGTAGACTAAACGCCGTGGGTATGAGTTATCTGAGGAGTGTTTGCGGCAAAAGTAGGATGAATAGGATTAAAAATGAGTGGGTCATGAATTAATGTGGGTTAAATGCTCCAGTAATGGACGTGTATGAAAAGACTGTACTTCGTTGGTTTGGCCATGTTGAGAGAATGGATGTGAGTCGAATAAGGAAACAGATATATGAGAGTAGAATGAATGTTGTGAGAGGTAGAGGTAGGCCGAGAAAGTTGTGGTTGAATGTGGTTGAAAAAATTCTTAGGAGGAAGAATATTAGGAGTCTTAAAAACAGGAGGGCGTGTATGAAACAGTGTATGGGGGTAAATGAAGCAAAAGAGATTTGCAAGGATAGGTCAGTATGGAGGAAATTATTGAAGCAGAATTAGGTGTACAGTTATGTATAAATGAGTGAAACATTTTGACTGTGCCTACCCCGAAAGGGAACGGCGTGATGGGTATGTATGTATGTACATCTACATACTATCCCAGGAGCCGCGATATAGGCGTGCGGCAGGGGGTGTTAGGACACCAGCAGAGTAAAGATGTAATGGGTGAGGTTTTGGGAGTTGAAATGGTCACGTGTATTATGGGAGAGTATTTACTGGATTTCAGTTTTTATTGTGTTCGCTTATTGTGCGCGATAAAATCGAGTTTTTGTACCTATCTGTTAAGTGTATCTCTTTTTTTATCGCTTCTTTCAGGCCTGGAGAAGTAGCGAGGCGTCATGATAATAATCTCTGTGTCTCTCTGAAACACTCCAGTTTTTAAATACTCAAGCAATCTAAGCCTAGTGTAGCCTCCGAGTCCCTAGGGGCTCTCACCTTAATCCCTCTAAAAGTTGTGAGATACCATATGCTCGCAGGTAAATTAGGAAAAGGTAAAAAGTTACATAATACAGCCGTCAAATAGGATACATTTATGACAGATTTCAAATAACTACGTAACTAGCCGCGCAGTTATTGATCAGTTGTTGATTTTTCTCTATTAATTTCACACAATTGAGAGATCTCAATTTGATGCATTGATGTTACCACATATTGGAACACGTGAGTGCATATTGGGTTGCTCTTAGCATTGTAATTGTCTAATTTCATATATTACACTAATATCACTAAAAGACAATTATATCTTTTAATATATCTGTATTATGCATCCAAATCCTAGTGTGATACTATGAACGTTGAGTAACGCGACCTTTCTCCTTTCTTTTTCTCTAAATACCCTCGCCCACATACTCTACCGTAAATTGTTATATCCCTTGAGACACCCTTACAAATCCTGGAATACAAGGCGCAGAAACAGCTTCCCTATAATATGCAATGATTTCTCTTTGGTAAAAATATTTCAGCATGGAAAGCAGTTTTAAAATATACCTGCCAAGTGAAGGTTATGTCTTGTTCAATTTCTTAAACGTTTCAGCTTTCCAAAAAAATAACTGGTTAAGACAAAAGGTTTCTCTCTGAATCCAAATTTAACTATACGTAACAATAATGCGGAATGCTCTTAAACAAAATTTAACTACACGTAAGAATAATGCCAAATGCGGAAGTTACGCTTTTTCAAAATTTAAAGTCAAGTTGCTGTGCCATATAAACAAAACTATACTTGAAAATGCTGTTATTTTTAGGGCTTGGTTGAGCATCATTTGTTAAAGCAAAATTTTTAAACCCAGCCGGAATGAATATCATCGATATATAGCCGGTAAAGTAGGCATTCTGGAGTGATGGACCAAGGTTTTCTCATCAAGAGAATGAATGACGATGAATGCCAAAGGAGATGGTACATAAAGAGAAAAAAATTGTTTATTTCGGATAATCGGTTGCAATTTTACTGGCTACTCGCTCCGTAAATGAAAGCCTGGAAGGATATGGACTAGAAAGTGTAGTGAAAAGGCGATTTTTTGAGTGGAAAAGAGGCGCGCGATTAATTGTCGTACTGAGAATTTTCCACCCATATCCACGCTTTGTCTAAGGAGGAAGCGAGAGTCCGTGAGTCACCGACAGATCAGGCTAGTTCTCGCAGTGAGAGGCCGGGGGAGAGGCGAGCGAGTCTTTGAGGACTCGAGGCGAGGATCCTCGATTCGATTGCTTGGGAAGCGTGGTGGTGTCGCGGGTGAGTGCCACATTTCAGCGGTTTCGTACACGTGTGCTCGAAGGGAAGGGTTCGCATTTCCCAAGGATCCTCTCAACTCTCGCCTCGCCCTTTGCTCGGCTCTCTTGCGCCACCTCCGCCCGAGTCCCTAGGCCTCTTCAAGGGCTTTTCCTGCTGTTGAACCCTACGTCCCCAAAGTTTCAACCAATCAGCATGTTTGAGGAGAGTTGTATCCCGAGACTTAAGGTGGACCTAGCATGACTGTATGAGTGTAGTCAAACACTGAGTTACATATTTTAATTTTTTCAGTTTAAAAAATCCTGTTTTCGCTTTTAATATGGTTTATCTATTGAACACGAAAGCTAAGGTGCAAAATATGCAGATTAATCCACGAATATATTTTTAATGTCCACATTTGTTCAGCCGTAGGAGCCGACTGCAGCACCATTTGTATTTAACTACCACACTTTGACTTCAATACGGCAGTAATTCACTAAATACTTAAAAAAAAGGTGGTAGAATACCTACTGTAGGAGATTATGATGAATAAAAACTCGAAGTTCTTGATAATAGTCGAGATATATTTTCTCCGTATTTCCACGTAGATTACAAACAGAATACGGAACTGAGCGTTTTAGGTGAAGTAACCTTCACCGACGCCCTCGGAGTACTGGCGCCCGAGTAACACTCATAAGCCCAAGTCGACTTTGCAGTCGAATTGACTTGTAGACACGATAGTGCCAGTGGAATCAATATAGATGGGCGCCAAATAAAAAACAAAATCGAACTTCTTGAACACCTATGTTTTAATTTTATTGATTTCCCGGGATTTTTCACTTCATATGAACGGTTTTAATTAAAATCTTGAATATTTTCTTTTGCTGAATCGATATTTTTCTGCCGTAATAAAAGAATTTCCCATAAGTTTCATATGTTTCTCCAATATGTTTCAGTCTAACCAGGTCGACTATTCGATTAAATCGGTTGTCCAATTAATATTTTACGAAAAACTTAAAAAGTTTTTGTTAGTTCCTGAACATAATGGTAGAGTTTAAAAAATCTAAAGCTAAAACTACTGAATTTATCTATACTTACTACTTATATGTTTACCTATGCAAAGTTTCATCTGTTCGTAAAAAAATCGCTCCAACAACTTTACATGGCTGTAGTGAGGCAGACGCCATTCATTTGTGTGTATCCAAAAGTGGATGACGACGGCTGAGGAGCTTGGGGACTCGCTTGTCTCTCTCCTCCATCGCTCCAAGTCTGCAAATTTCTCACCCCCTCTCGCATTTTTCCACTGAGGGACGCCCAGTGTAAGTTCCCACTCTCGCCATATTTCAGTCCTTGGGAGTGAAATCTCAAGGGCGGAAAAGTTATATCCCCTTCTCTCGATGTTCTCTTTCGAGTCCTTATCCTTCTTTCCACCTTCCCATACTCCCAGTTCCCCTTCATTCCACCCCATGAACCCACTTTTACTAATCTTCGTTCCACTCTTCGAGCTCCTTAGCGAGTCATTTCATTGCAATCATCCTCAGGTTGGTTAACAATGAAGCCAAGTGTCCGAGCAAGTTGCGGCTTCCGAGACGTGGCAAAATTCTAATGACAAGGTAGGAGGAGGCGCACCGTTTAGGTCGAACATTGAGGTAGATAAAGAGGGTGCTTGCAAGGTGGCCAATGCTTGAAGCTGTAATATGGTCGTGGCCTATCCGCCATCTTTTTCAACCCCGATTTTCCTTTATCGCTTACTAGCTGATGTGCTCATATTGCAATTTTACCATGTATTCCATTGATGAATTCCTAGAAATCAGCCTGAATTTAATTTTTTAAATGTCTTGGTACTCTCTGGAGAGAATAATTGTATAATAAGGGCGAATGGTGAAGTAATTGAACAAGTGAATGACTTCGTGTACTTAGGTACGATGTTTGCGAAAAATCAACGGATAGACGAGGAGAGTAAGAAACCTGCGAATGCTGGAATGAAATTGGTAGCTAGCATGTGGAGCATATCAAGGAATGATGGCCTGTCTAAGGAAGCCAAAATTGCCATGTACTTAAGTGTACTTCTCCCCACTTTGTTGTATGGCAGTGAAACATGGGTATGTCAGGATAGACATAAGAGAAGACTGAACGCCGTGGGTATGAGTTATCTGAGGAGTGTTTGCGGCAAAAGTAGGATGGATAGGGTCAGGAATGAGTGGGTAATAAAAAAAATGTGGGTTAGATGCTCCAGTAATGGACACATATGAAAGGAGTGTGCTTCGTTGGTTTGGCCATGTTGAGAGAATTGATGAGAGTCGAATAACGAAACAGATACATGAGTGAAATGAATGGTGCGAGAGGGAGAGGTAGGCCGAGAAAGTTGTGGTTGATTGTGGCTGAGGAAATTCTTAGGAGGAGGAATATTAGGAGCCTTAAAACATGAGGGCGTGTATGAAGCAGTGTATGGGGTAAAATGAGGCAAAGGAGGTTTGCAAGGAGAGGTCAGTATGGAGGAAATTATGGAAGCAGAGTTAGGTGTATTTATGAGTGAAACTTTGTGACTGTGTCTATCCCGGAAGGGAACGGCGTGATTGGTATGTATGTATGTATGTATTGGCATTCTCCTCAAAATTTAGTTTTTATTTACTATTGTTTATAAAAATCCTTATTTCTGGTGAAACTCTGGTAAAATCTTGTATAATTCATAGGAATAAGGTAGATATAATTTCTAGACATCCGCAAATTTGTCTTTTCCTCCGTGCTATCCATAAAAACGTTAGAATAGAGCAGGGATAACTAATATGGTTGTTATTTAGGTTGCCAGGCTTCAATTACATGACAGTGTACCGTCTACGTCTATCTCAATGAGGATGTAAGCCTGTGACGTACTTTGGATTATATCAAGCGCTTGCAAAATACGGAGAGCGTTGGGTATTTGATGGTTGTGTGGTGTGTGGTTCAAACAGAAATGTGAGGAAACAAGAGAAGGGAGGGATTTTTTTAGATATTTAATTGATACATCCGATTAGACTAAGCAGGTTGAGGTTTAAGCAACTTTATTGCAAAAAATGACGAGGCTGTTGACTTTAATTTGAAAAATTAAGTGTTTCTAGGGTTCATTCCATAGTTTGAGGCTCAACTATGTGGAAGTTGAATTTCACTAATGAAAAAGTAACTTCATATCTTTCCATTGATTTATTTTCCTGGTATAACATGTTTCGACACTGCGGTGTCATCATCAGGTACAGACACCTTAGTTTGGAGTAATAACCTGACGATGACACCGCTGTGTCGAAACATGTTATACCAGGAAAATAAATCAATGGAAAGAAACAAAGTTACCTTTTCATTTGCGTTTCTAGGGTTATTTCCGCAGTGAACAAGATTGTATCCACACATTAAACATTAACGAATTGCATCCGATAATGTATATTATGTATCAACACCTATACGCGCTAATTTCAACTTGAATCAATAATGTTTTCGGTATAAAATTTAATTAACGAATCTTACATCTATTACTCTTGTGCTGATTCTCCAGTTAGGAAACTGCCGCTAATATCATCTGAATGACGTCATGGGCAGAACGGACTCCTTTCGGTCACGGCAGAGCGTATTACCTTGTGTTTGTAGTATCAGATTCCGAACTTGAACTCCACCCCGAGGCTCACGAGTTGTATTGAATGCCCATGTATCCAGAAATGAAGCTTGAAATTTTTCCCAGGTGGATGGAAGAATTTTCCCTTAGACCGGAAAAATTGGTGTCCCTTAGTTAATATGATATTAAATATGCATGCCTTTCTAATCGGAAATATTCAACAAGGTGATCTATCAATGTACATTGGTTGGTTTGGGGACGGTTCCGGCCCATCTCCTAGCCTTCAGGTACTTTGCCCACCTAAATAGATAGGCGTCACGGATCCCTGTAAACTCTCCTACTCATCGGAACGGAAGTATGTTTCATTTTCTCCATTCAAAGATATGCTTTCCTGTTCATTGATAGGGCTTATCAAGTATAAAATTTTATTGATTTAGATATGCAAATATTAGAATTTTCTGTATCCCATTCCTCGAATAAAATTTTTTATTGTGTCGTTCGGTTCGTGGCTGTTTCTTCATACTTAAGCTATCTTTATAAGTTTCCTGAATCCATTTTGTAGATAAATGCACTACATAATGGTGTCTTTAAGTATTAACATGTATAAAGTCTATATATCGTATATAATGGGTTATATCAGAAACGAGGAAGAGTAAAAACAAACAAAATGGAGCACTATGAGGAAGACTGGGACCTGATGAACTTGTGTGAAGTACATTTCAGCAGTGCTAATAACTAATAGGATGGTTAAAACTTTATGACTTGAACTACCACAACCGATCTCATTTGTATACGTCCAATGAGATGTAAGCTATCTAATGTTTTTAAATTCACTCCTGAAGAGTTAAGAATAAGGCCAATTTTGGCAATAGACATATGGTAAAGATAGATTTCAAAGTTTTGTTCTACTATTGAAAATAATTTAAGTCAAGGTCATGCATAAAAGGTTCTGCGATTTTGGGCAAGAGGATCTTCCATGCAGCTTATGACTCAACTCATCTGCCGACCATGGTCCTAAAAAACTAGATCTGCGGTTGAACGAATGAAAAATAATGTCCCCGATTCCAAAGACGAATGCCTTCGATCTTTGCCGATCGTCCCCATCGCGTTAATGACTTTTCACCCACATCACGGGCGAGGAGGAAAGTGGCGCAGAGGGATGGAGGGAAAATATCTTTTTAATGTCCGGAGTCGATTGCGCGGGAAATGGATATGGTTGATTCGAACGGATGAGGTAGATGAAAGGTTGACTCTTTCAGGATCTAAGACGTACGTTTCAGAAAAATGGCGAAAAATATGGGGAGCATATTTTAAATAATGATTCCCTAGGTAGATTTTGACTTTCATTTATTTTACGTGACCCAGATGAGGCCCGATAGCCACTTCTTCCCCTCGGCCACGGCTCTCGGTAGCTGAATATTCTGCACAAAAAATACTCGACCGACTCGTTACTTTCCCAGATTAATATGTAGGGCAATTGGAATATCCAAAACACACATCAATGTCAATAGAGAAGACACGCTATCCACCATATTGAAGCGGGTCTTCCAAAAAACGCGGGCAAAGACGAAAATAAAGGTGAGAAAAAATCGCGATTGACCCTCCACCGGGCTATATATTGCGACCAAAAAGGCATCGTGCGCACTTCAGACCTGAAAAAGCGAGCTGGAACGCTCGCGAAACTGTCGTCACAAATATGACACAACGATGAAGCTATCCCGAAAACTATCATGATTCATTATCAAACATGCGTTCGTGTTTAGTGGACCGCGTAGTTTCATCTATTGATCTCAGGAAAGAGCATGCAAACACCTCATTCACAAATGACTCAAAACATAGTGAAGATTTAGTGACTACATTGTGTTTTCACTAAAGACTATGGGAGATGTTTCTCTTGAATAATGGAGTTTCAATATAGATTAAAAAATAATATCTATCCTTGCGTTTTTCCTATTCGTATAAAACAGCATTTCATTTCATGTTCATTTCGCAAATACCAAATAATAACATGAAAATGTATGATGTTTTCATTACTATTAAGTCAAACAGTTGATTTTCCTATGATGACATTTATGTAATTTTAGGATGGAGGACCTTCATCAAAAGCGATGGTTTCGAACGAGCTGCATCGAGCGGAAAGACAAATAGGTGGCGGGCTCCTTCTATCTGAGCAGCTTGTAGCTCTATGCAAATACTGAATCAACACGGTTTACCAATCTTGGTTACGAGTACAAACCATGTGACATGCGTGTTTCAATTTGGCCTCTCTTAAAATATTTACTCAGGCACTTAGATCAAAGCTTATAGTAATATTGGTATCTGAAAGCGAAGTAAACCTTATAGGGGAAGACCGTGTAGTTTGAACCATATACATTCGACTGAATTTAGCTAACTCCATCAATTTACTATGAAGGACATAATTTGTTTTTGATGTTTTGGTATCATTGAAAGGGTGAGGTTTAATTTACAATGATAAAAGACATGGGAAAAAAATAACACACAAATTAAAAATCTAATTGACCGTAAAAAAATCAAACTTCATTCATTGATGGAATTTCTTTTTGAACATTACAATGCGATGCCAATTATGGGGAATCGGAGTCGAAGCGAGTTTTTGGATATGAAATAGAGGCCACCCTAACTTGACTAATTATGACTTGGGATATGTTACTCGGCAACCAACTGAAGAAATATACTACCAAAAGTGCAAAAACATATCGAATTTTTTTTGCATAAAAAATATTGTGGGGCATTAAAAAGGTTTAAGACACTGCTACTGATTGAGAAATATCGACGTTCTCTTTTGAATGTCAGTGATGAGGATTCGCAAGGAAACGAGGGTGGAAATGACGAGAGGGCGGGCGAATGAGAGTTGGTTCGGGGTAACCTTCCGCCGACGGCATGTTCTTCGCCGACTGTTTTTCTTCCTCTTGCGTTCCCAGCGGAAGTGAGGAAGTGGGAACGAAGCGAAGGCATTTCGGAATGCTTCTAAGGGAATCGACTGGGAATAAATGAGAGCAGTTGATTGTGAGGAACGTGGATTCCCCCACTCGGCACCTCCACGAAGAAAGTCATTAGGATTTGAAGGTGTAAATGTAGCAGGGAAGTTTGAGCGAGATTTTTCCCCATTTGTTGTACACGAATATTATTCTTGTGATCTCAGCAATTATAAGAAATATGAAGTAAATATTTTAACAATAATTACACCAAAATATAACTTTGACACGGAAAATCTCAGCAATTAAAGAAATATTTATTTATACTCACAACCCCGAAAACAGCACAACAAAGGCTTTTTACATCGGATGTTTTAACATTACAATAGACAAACACACATACCCATGTCCTGGGCAGATAATAATCTACCCAGGCGGGACTCGAACCCGCGACCCACGGGTTAGCAGGTGAGGATTTTACCCCACTGCCACCGGGGCCGACAAAAAATAAAGGTACATTTCCAGCCACCTTATTTATGAAGCAAAATAATACGGGGTTGTTTGAAAATATCGGTTATTCCGATAAATCTAGGGATTTTCAAAGGCTTGCCCTCTCTCTTCTGATATACAAAATTATTAAGGAAAATAACACTTATTTATCTGAATTAGCATATATCTTGCACTATACCTTTCATTTTATAGCAGGAAGTATTCAAATTTTGTCTCCACAGATTAAACTACGCTCCGAGAAACTCCGCGGGCTTGTATAAAGCTAATAATAATAAGTCGAGTTCAAGCATTGGCTCTTGAACTCTACATATTATTTCATGAGGAACGGTGAAAATGCCTTCACAGTTGAAGATTTTTTTTTAGCAATTCTGCAAACATTACTACGTTGAGTAATTGATTTATTTTTAAAAATTGAAGGATAAAATGTAAAATCTAAACACCGATAGGCTTCTGCCGAGATCTAGGCGTTGAAAATTCCTCAGTTTGTAAGTAAAGTTCCCCTGGAGTGCACATCCATAACGTTAGGGGAATATATTGAAAAGCAATTTCGACGGTGGCATATGTTACAGCATCTTTGGAAAGATGATATATTGTTCTTAAAATTGGAGCCCAAATCGTTGAGCTAAATGTGAAATGATATTCCACTCAAACATCCTTAAGGCCGTCGCGTCGTAGCGATTTTCTTCGTACACAGATTCGCGGGAAATTCGGCATAGATATTCCTATTCGTAATATCGATAGATAATAGTGAATACAATGAACCATAGCGATCTGTAGTTTTGGCAATTATTAGCTCTTTTAACTCTCGGCTTTAATTCACATATTTTCACTAATAATTTGGTCAAATGTAGAAATTAGTTAAATTGGTATAAATATTTTAGGGAAGACTTTCATCAAATAAGAAAAGATCTCCTGTTAATTAAAAAAATAAAAAATATTTTATATTATTATAACGAGGTGACACACACTTTCGAAAAATACATATTTCAGTTACAGTTACGCCTCAGTATCGAATACTGCGCCGAGAACGGAAGCCAAAAACCATTTAATTCCAATGAAAAAATTTTTTAATATAATTCTTCAACATTTTCAATTAACGCCTGCAATGTGAGTCCCAATACAAAATGAGATGTGCTTAAAAATATGCGATCGCAGATTTTTCTTTTCAATTTACCTGAACCAATAAAAATTGGCATTAAAGAGTCAACGATTACCGCGCCAGCCGCCTTAATTATGAAGTAAAAAAATTACGGGGTTGTTTGCAAATTGCGGTGATTTGGATATAACCGAGAGGTTATAAATGGCCCGCCCTCACTCTTCCAGTATACGAAATTATTAGGGAAAAGAAAATCACGGAATGCCTTCGCTTCTGTTTCAACGGAAAAAAGACAACTTGGATTCGGTGGCTATTTGGTTAGCACTGAATACATAAGTCTTCGCTTTCTCTCAACGAGTTCTCTTCAATTATTGCATTCACAACGCCATTATCTGAATTGACATACATTCCGAAGGCACACTATATTTTTGTTTCCACAATTTTAGCCAGGCACCGTATAGCTCCGTAGACTTCAATAAAACTATAATCATATCAGTATTTTTAATACTTGAATATATATCATGAGGAAAATACTTTTGAACAAATTTGTCACTGATAAATTGTTCCCTTGTTTCACCGTCCTTATTGTCTAATCTTCATCAAGTCTATGACGTCATTTCCATGTTTTTCTCGACGAAAGTTGCTAGACCAATTGCTTTAGCATGAATAAATTCCCAATTTCGGTTACACTTAATGCAAGTATGTAGCAAATAAATCACGTAAAACACAATATTATGGTGAAAGTAGACAAAAACCACATTACTATTTCTCTATTTAGCCATAACCTACGGTCAAAGATTCCGATTAGTGATTTGCGGCAAAAAATTATAGATTAGGTCGAGGTAACTCAATGAAATGAGATGCAGAGAATAAAAATACCTACACAATAAGCCGAGGCGTAGTAAGATTGTCAATATTTCAGTTCGAAAAATACAAAAAAAACCATGAAAAAGGCTTTATTTGCAATCAACAAATGTTTTCACAACTAAATTTGCATGTGCCTGCAAGCACGTGATGTTTTATGACTATAAATGCTACACAAAATGCACTTACGCTGTTGGGTCTGAGGGTGCAATATTTTTTTACCATTACTGCTTGTTGATGAACTCATACCTGGCAAATTAATCTCAAATGCAGTTTTGAAAACTAAAAAGAGTTTAATCGGCAAGTGTTTAATCAAAACATTTTCAATGATCTTCCGCGAACACCCTTAAGGTAGCCTGAGACAAATGTCATTTCACATAGAATGAAATGAATTTGGCCCCGTCATGTCAAAAAATAATATCTCAAATTTCCAAGGCAGCCAAATTATCTGCCAAGTACGGCACTACTTTTCGAGATATTTGACCAAAAATAGAAGCTGTTTTCCTAGGGACATGATGCGCGTATGCACTCCAGAGGTAGTTAAATTAAGGTATTTAAGAGTATGAAAAAATGAGTTTTAAATGCCTAGATCTCGACAAAAATAGATCAATGCGTAATTTGTACATATTTACAACTATTCTTTAAAACTAATCATACACTCACCGATGCTATTATTTCCAAAGCAAAAAAATCACCTTTCGTAGTGAAATAATAAACAAGATAAATGGACGGATAGATAAGGAGATAAAGATGCGTGCGAACACTGGAAGGAAAGTGGTAGGTAGCATGTGGAGCATATCAAGGAATGAGTGCCTGTCTAAGGAAGCGAAAATCGCCGTGCACGAAAGTGTACTTCCCCCCACTTTATTGTATGGTAGTGAAACATGGGTATGTCAGGAGAGGCATAGGAGAAGACTGAACGCCGTGGGTATGAGTAATCTGAGGAGTGTTTGCGGGATAAGTAGGATAAATATGGTCAGGAATGAGTGGGTAATAAATGAATATGGGTTAGAGGCTCCAGTAATGAACATATATGAAAGGAGTGTGCTTTGCTGGTTTGGCCATGTTGAGAGAATGGATGAGAGTCGAATAACGCAACATATATTTAAGATTAAAATGAATGGTGCGAGAGGGAGAGGTAGGCCGAGAAAGTTGTGGTTGAATGTGGTTGAGGAAATTCTTAGAAAGAGGAATACTAGGAGTCTTAAAACATGAGGGCGTGTATGAAGCAGTATATGGGGGTAAATGAATCAAAAGAGGTTTGCAAGGATAGGTCATTATGAAGAAAATTATTGAAAAAGACTTAGATGTGCAAATATGTAATTATGAGTGAAACTTTGTGACTGTGCCTACCCCAGAAGGTAACAGCGTGATTGGTATGCATGTATATACGTATGAATCTATAAAATTTGTGACATCCACAACTGATTAAAACTAACGACCGGTTTCGGCTGTCACGTCATCTTCAGGTAAAAAACTCTGTTGTCAGTCCTTTATATATATATATATATTAGAGAGAAACATTCAATTTGGGTGGGGGGGGTGTCGGTGGGGAAGGGTGCACACTCGATGGTGGGACAGGGCGAAGATGAGCTGTGGCATGAATCATATGGTGCAAAGGGAAACTTGAAGGTACTGGGATGGTGTTCATGAGGCAAGTGGGGAGTAAAACTAATGCGTAACAGAGGGGATGGGTTGGATAATACGACGTCCTTGAGTAGGTATGTATTTGGTGTCTTCAAGGTTGACTACTCGCTGCTCCAAGGCATAATTAATTGTGGAAGTCACAAATTTTATCTTCTTTATTATGAAGTCCTTCCACCAAGTGAAAGCTTCTAGTTTCCATATAATTCCGTAGTGATATTGTATTAACCGTACTGCGTTTAAAGAATGAGTCAGGTTTAAGACTCTTGCCGATATGGGGGTACTGTGATTTTTAGTAACTTAAACCTAAAGTTTTACTCCGTTGATATAATGACAACTAATTCATTCATCTGATATTCAAGTAATTAAGAAATGACATTCGAATATGGCCCTCATTCATGCTATTCCCGAACCAATATGTTTTCTGACAACATTATCCACACCTTACGAAACCCGAAATATTACGGTGGACCAGATTATGACAATAAAATAAGAAAATAGACTGCAGAAAAGAAGGGCTAAAAATATCGTTTTTCCCGTGATCGATAAGATACCATAATGGGTGCTTTTAGACTTCGAAGTAGGTTAGTTGACAGGTATGGTACTGATGAGTCGACCTTCTCCCCAATATTTGTTTCCGAATCTGCAGCGTAGCTCTAAAATCACTTTTCAAATCATCATGACACTTGCATCTCGTTTACGTATATGGAAAATACAATAAAACAAATAGATTTTTAACATTGACGGCATGTATATATGGAGGTTGGTGAAAATTTCTCCTTTGTAAAGTTTCCATAGCTCCTTGCTAAAGCGTTATTAGCCGTTGTTTCGTTTATATTCGATATTGTAGTGCATATTGGTGGTAAAAACGCGCTGTCATACCCTCGAGGTGGCTTCCAGGGTAATATTTATATGTTCATTACGACAAGAGAAATATCTCCAAACTTAAACTACCTTAAAAATTTTCTTTCTACATAAGCATCCTGAAAGGGAGAGAGAAATAAAATGGGCCCACTACGTTCAAAGGAGTCTACTGAAGATACTCTTGAGTCTTGATGAAGTAATTGGTTCAAAACAGAAAAATTGGTCTGTTAAATTAGTCGATTAATTCCTACCACTTTGCTGTTACGGTTCTTTGTTTTTCGAAGTATTATGCAATCTACTGCGTTAAGCAGTCCACAAATAATTTATTGCCAACTAAATGATCCAATCAATCTTCTTTTATTTCTTGTATATTTCAAGATTGCCCATAGGACTATCAGATATTCTGTGGTTTTTAAGGTTTTGTATTTTATCCCAGAAATTATATTAGCTTAAAATTAACCATTCTAAGAAAATTTCATTCTTATACTCTCCACCCAAGGAATTTGACAAGCTTACATCGAAGCATGGATGGAATAATGGCTTTGGCTTAAGCGCCCTCGAAGTGGAAAGGCAATGACAAGCCTTAGGATTCGAATGAATTGCGAGCTTTTCCATTCCACTCCCCTGGCGATGGCGCATACATTATGCTCCCGCATAACGCATTTCTCTGGGAATTCGCGATGGCAGAGCAGCTCGCGGTCGAGGAAATGGGATTAGGGGAAGAGTTCACTTCACCATTTGGGTCCTGTCAGCGAGCGAGGACCTTAAAGGTGGTAAGAATATGCGGGTAGGTTAGTCGGGTTTAAATCATGCCTGGATATATCCCTTTGATTCAAGGGAGGCCTTGGAAGTGAACAAATATATGCTTTGCCACTCGAGAACAGTTCAAGGTAATTTCTAGTAGCTAGGACAGCCAGCTCTAGGGGCATGGAAGTAAGTCACGGAGTGCATTGCTCGCAGTTTAAGCTCAGGAAAATGGTGCAGCGGAGCGTAAGAGACGTTCCAGCAGAGTAAAATATATCCTTCATGTTTGTGAAATTCCTTGAGAGCGGAGTAAGGAAATGAAATGCTCTTGAAATAAATCATTTAAATTCTTTTATGACATATCTGGTTTTGAGCCACTTTTCATAAAAGGTGTCTTTGTATCATGAAGGAATGGAATTCAATTTTTTTTTCTTCAATTATCACTGTATACATTATATTTTAATGATTCAGCTGGCCCAGAATTTTCGCTGATGTTTTGCTCTTTCATGCCTATTTGCTTATTTTATTTGTTTATAAAAGCTTGCTCATTACATGGCAAACTTCATTTGACCGTTGTGGCTAAAGAAAACATTTTTGTGACGTAGAAAAAGTTGATAATCGCGGAGAAACTAATATTGATGGATCGACTTTTTTGATAATCGATTTGAAAAGGTTGAGCTAATGTGATTTCTAGGACAAAATGAAAAACGTTAAAAAGCATAGAATGTTTAGTAGTCCGACGGGCAATTTTGAAACATACAAGAGATAAAAGAAGATTAATCGAGTTATTGAGTTGGTAATATATAATTTGTTCACTGCTTGACGCATAAGATTACCTTTTACCACAAAGAACCGTTACATTAAAGTGGTAAGAATTAATGGACTAATTTAATTGACTAATTAATATTATGTTTTGCACCAATAACTTCATCAAGACCCACAACTATCTTCAGTAGACTTCTTTAAACGTAGTGGGTCTATAACAATAAAAAAGTATATTGCAAATGGTAAAAAAAGATTACATCAGCACTAGGGAATAAGAAAATTAAGTTTACATGATTTAAAGCACATTCGCGGTATCATGAGAAATTAATGAACATTGACTCCCGGTTTGGTGAAATAATCGACATGAAGAAAATGATATTGGAATACTTTCTTCCTTTAGACCCATGATTGTCTAATGTTACTTTTTTGTAAAGTCCGATCCCTGTATTCAAGCCTTCCTAAATATAAATTTTTGGAAGAAACGTCTTGCACAATTGCTAAAAACAATATTTCAATAATTTTAATGGCAAAAATATGTGGACAGTAATAGCTGCGACAAGCAATTATGACGTTAGTCTCTAGGGTGTTCTTTTCTCTGGGACGGATATAAAAAATTACAATTAATTGCTATTTTGTTAACCTACGCATGATAGAGTGTGAGGGAATGAAAAATAACCAATGAATTGGGGCTATTTCAGGGTATTATCACCGCCTAAATTTGCAAAACATGCATTTCCTATACAGTTTAGAGTAGTTGTAAGACCATATACGTCTTTACAAATGCCATAAATAATATGATTGACATTATTTTACTCTTTTTATGCTTTCATTTGGTATTTTTTGTTCTACCTCTACAAAAAATCAAGCAATAGGAACTTGTAAAAATTGGAGGTTGCGCAAAAACTTATCACAAATAATGTTTTTAGTCCTGACTTTAAAAATTTGCCTATACTTAAGGTGACACATTTTCCTTCTATGACAATAATCGGATTTGGGAACACAAACTTCGGACTACAGAATAAAAACCTGAAGTGATGACACAGACCAATTGCAGATTTAAAAAGGATGAAGCTTCTACAAGCAAATAGTTTTCCTCCGTATAGTTTTGGTCTGCGATATGACACAGAGCAGCAGGAACAAATGCTCCTCACTCCTTAATAAAATCGTCCGTTGCAGCGTCAAACGAAACAAAATCCGAGATGAGCATTGATTGGTAGCCGGCAATTGGAAAAATCCGCATTAAAACAGTGTGATCGTGCAATGCTTTCCACATCTAAGAAGCAATGAATCGAGTAACTTATTTATTTCACGGTGGCTCTTGCATGAGCGAAGCCTCTAGGCACGTGGCCTTTTTCGCGATTAGATTTGCTCCCATAATGCCAGCAAACTCAGAAATACGCAATGCAAAAAATGGTGCTCATCTATTAGCATTCAAAGCTAAGAACAAATCAATTGTGCGGAGAATATTACACCATTTGAATTTAAGGATGTTACCAAATGTGAAGGACCTTCTATCAGGCCACAGTTCAGTAGAAAAACTGTGAGAAAAACATCCTTGAAAAGGTAAAAACATTCAAAAACAGCGCGATTCAGTGATTAACATTAAAAAAATATTTTTCACAAATGCGGTAACCCAATGACTCACTTCAATAGCTTCAGCCGGATCCGCAAGTTTGTACAATAACTATTAAAACTGAGGAGAATTCGTGGTTGGAATACCTTTAAAACCGTCATCGAAATTGGAAGCAACTGAAAACATCATTCACAGATATGTAATTTTTTAAGACTTAGAATGAAGTGGTTCATTCAAATTATTAGATTTATGGACTCTACTATATGAGACTGACCCATCGAATAAATCCACCAACTCTGGGAAGATCACGAAGGTGTATGCATAAGCTTAGCAAGAATTCAACTTCATATAAAGTAGATATCACTCTTTTCCATGATCGAGCAGCATAGGGATTTAGAGTCCTTCAGCATATAATCCAGGCAGGATGCGGCTTTTCCACGCCACTTTTTACGGCACCTCAGTCTAAAATCTGCATGCGGAAATAGGCGAAACATGTGAAAAACACGAAAATACTGTTTAATTGATATTAAAACAAAGAGTCTTACTAAAAATAATGCCAAGTAATTCAATTTGTGTGCAGAAAGAATATAAAAATAAAGAGAAAGCTGATAAAGAGAAGAAAACTGGAGAATTGAAAGGCCATTGCCATGCTCTCAGAAACATTGGCACAGACTGAATGGAGTCAATGAACGGGATATGCATGTGTGTATGATTGTGCAATGACCGATATTTGCTCATTGACTTCCGATGACAAAATTTCATCGATAATGACGTGGTCGGGGATGTTACGACACCAGAGCTGTAAAAATGTAAGGAATAATGTTTTGAGGATGAAATGATGACGTGTTTTATGGGAGTGATTTAGTGGAGCTCAGTTTTTATTGAGATCGCTTATTGTGCGCGGAAAGGAGGAGTTTTTGTACCTATCTGTTTGGCAGTGTATCTCTCTTCTTTTATCGCTTTTTGAGACCTAGAGATGTAGTGAGGCGTCATGAAAATATTCTGTGTGTCGCTCTGAAACACACCAATTCTGAATATCTCAAGTAAGCTAAGTCTAGCGTGCAGCCTCCGAGTTTCTAAGGGCTCCCACCTAAATCCCTCTAAAAGTTGTGAAACACTATATCTTCGCACGAAGCAGTTTTGTACGAAGCGTGCAGATTTTCTCTATATTTTATTAAATTTTTGGTTAAATCTTTATGACCAGGGTCCCGAATCCTCGCGGCGTATTCGTGGTGCGGCCTAAGCGTGCCCTAAAGGCCTTGAGGCAACTTGCATGGTAATGTATAGATGACGCAGAAATTACAGGCTGAAATGAGAGTTTTTCTTGCTAAAAAATATTTTCGGTTATGCTATCGCCCAAACTCTAAAATTGCATCAGAATAATAGCTTAAACGACACGTGTGCACTACGATAATGACATTTGAAGCATAAAGCCATTAAACGCTTTCATGTAGCATGGAGTCATTAAAACTTTGATATCATCAATGCATGGAAGCCGTAATCAAACATGGAGCAATTGGGAGGTCAGTTCAAATAAATTGCCTAATCCCCTCATCAGAACTAGCGAAACTCCAAGTACGCCATAAAACGATCCCTTAGTCTGTAAATGAATGAAGCGTGAATGTGAATAATAATATGAACGATGAATGTAAAGTCACAAACTTTGCAGTTTTTAAAGGTAATTTATACGTTGCTGTGTTCATTACGGCGTATACATAGAACAAGAATACGAAACAGACAATCTGCCGGATGATTGCGATTAAATATCTCGCGGGTCTCGCATAAAGTGAAGGTGTTGTTTTCCGTTTCATTACTTGCTCACACGATTAACATAATTAAAAAAGTGTCGAATCCATATTGAAAATAAGCCTTTCACTTTTCCAAAGTTATTTATTGTAAACGTACAACGCGTTTCGCAGCTTTCTGCATCTTCTGATACAATTGTTAATATTTTATTTATTAATTAATACGATAGTAACCTTACGCTAAGAAGGGGGAGGGGTTTTGGAGAATAACTAAATTTTGGAATGAAAGGCAGGGGAACGTAGGCTAGGGGCTTTGGTGAAGGGATATTTCTTTCGGAAAGGTGTGGGGAGGGCTACGGAAAAAGTAGCTCTTTGCAAAGGTTGCTTGACTGTCTGATAATTTCCATCTATTCAAAACCATCCATATTTAAGCCATTTTCAAGTACGTGATTATTACCAAGCAAATGAATAAATTGAACTGTATCAGGCTGAACTTGGTGTAAGTTGGTAAGTTGGTTGGTAAGTCTATACGGTGAAAATGACCCCACAAGTTGTCATAGAAATAATGATTTACCTTTAAAAATTTCAAATTTCATTAAATAATTGCTATGAGTATGGATTACGGTGCGGAATTTTAAATTGAAGCGAAAATCATACGTAAATACTTGATTATAACTCTGCATGGAGTCTCAATATTTGTTGAGACTATTATATTAATGTAAAAACGAGCAATTACGCGTTTTGGAGAAAATATGAACACATAGAATCGAATTAATTCGAAATAAACGTCAAGGACCTCAAAACTACGTGTTGAAATTGAATTACATTGTCAACAATCCAAATCGATAACACGCAATTTTGTCACTCTTGTCCATACAAATAACAAATAAGTGCACGCTAAGCTGGACATCCACCAAATAACAAAACGAACATCTTAACGTGCTGTGCATATATTTCAAGAGTCCCCGTCCCGTTGTGTGCATGTAGAGCGGAAATAGTATGGTCCTCGAAAGAAAAAGTGAAATGCTATTTCGCTCTGATTAGGCCACACTTCGAATACGCTGCGAGCATTTGGGACCATGGTCATAAAGATTTGACTAAAAAAATTAATAAAACACAGAGGAAAGCAGCGCGCTTCGCTAAAAACTGCTACGAGCGTACATATAGCGTCTCACCACTTTTCGAGGGATTAAGGTGGGAGCCCCTAGAGACTCGGAGGCAACACCCTATGCTAAGCTGGCTTGAGAAATTCAGAACTGGAGAGTTTCATAACGGCACACAGAATATTTTCATAGCGCCTCAATACATCTCCAGGTCTGACAGAAGCGATAAAATAGGAGATACATTGCCTAACAGATAGGTACAAAAACTCGTTCTTTCCACGCACAATAAGCAACCAAAATAAAAACTAAGCTCCCAAAATGTACTCCCATTATACACGTCACCATTTCACCCCCCAAAAACTTACATTTTTACACAGATGGTGACCTAACACCCCCTGCCACACGCCCATACGGTGGCTTGCAGGGTATTACGCAGATGTAGATGCACGTATGTCTGTGCGTGGCGAGTTACGATTCTTCCATCATTCTGCCCAAAAATCCCTCTTTCTCTCTTTCCCGGTCACAGAATGCTGCTTGCGGGAGGTCACGCTCGCGGGATTGAATCAAGCGGCGACGAGAAACGGCGGAAGGAGGAGAAGTGGGCGAGACACGGGAGGCTGTGGAGCGTCGCGGCGCCTTGCACACACAGACACAAAACATACGCGTTTATACCACCCTCCCCCCACCTCTACCTCTCTCTCCGTCCTTGCAACTTGCAATTCGGCGGCACTTGCTTCAGGGTTGGACGCCATTCCATATAATCCGAAGCATCTGTATCTGTTTTCACGAGTGCTTTTCTTCGAAGATATATAACATCGCTGGACTTAGCATGACGTGACCTACAGACTAAAGAGAAAGAATGGCGTCTCGACGTTTGATAGTAAAGCCTGATCTTTGTTTTGCGAATAATGATCTATCTCCAGTAATTTCTATCTATTACCCTCTTTATCCAAATACTCCTAAATAAATAAATGGAGTGCTTTCTTCCATATTATGTACAGATTGAAATCGGTTGAGGAATTCAACTTATAAACAAAGACGAATTTGTTGGAAAAGTTAATATATTTTCGGGAGTGCATTCATTACACAGATACGTATTTCCTCGAGCCAGTATGGCCTGACCCGTTGATTAAAGCTGGTAATAGATGGCGTCATGACGCACGGAAGTAAATCCTGATCTTTTATTTCGTGAACAATTGTTCCCCCGAAATGGCTGTATACCCATTTTATCAAACATTTTTTAATAAAATAATGTGTCCATTTTGAGTTACTTGGGAATTATTTGCTGTGCTTAATTACGAAAAAATGTAGAGGTTTCGGGGCTCTTTTTCAGAAAACGCACAGAAACTTTACATATTTATATAGAAAAGAATAATATAGATGTATTATAGCTGTTTTTAAACTAATATTTTAACAGAGTCAGTCATCACCGTCCATTGTTTTCAAAAGTAAACAATTAATGTTTAGATTTATAGCAACATAAATTTATATCATTTTTTAACTTCACAAATCTATAATTGTCTACAGTTCATCCCTAAATGGATATCAAAGTAATTATGGAAACTAAGGAATATTAAAATATCTTTCTCGGGCTTCGCACTGGGTAATGTTTTCATAATCCGCCGACGTTACGGAAAACGACTTGTTTTCCATTTTCAAGGCACGTGTTATTTCCACCGTGACCACTATAACACAAATCTAAAATCATTTATTTATGAATACTACACCTATTATTCTTCCAGGATAACTATTTTCTTTTATTTACCTCAAAGGTCCACAAAATATTTAAATCCGTTTGGAGGTAACATCTTCAAATTTCGGTAGCTACAATTGCTTGGAATATGGTAACTATTGGTATTGATAAGTAGTATAGAAATGTAGGTCCAATGTTTTAGTTTTATTCTTTTTAGTTTTGTACGACGCCCACTTAAGCAGTTTTGGACGTCTCGGTGCAGTGTTTAGCAGGTCCCCACAGTTACGACCGTTAGCCTTGCTCTTCTTTGGTGCCCGTTAATTTTTTTAGCGTGATGAAAAAATCAACTGTTCATGTTATTAGCGCGTTTAACTTATTCCAAAGTCGGGCGGGTAATTATTCTCGGGTATTTGGAGATGGGAGTGAGGCTAATTACCCCGGTGCAAACTTACTATAACATTAATGTAATGGTTCAATATTTGCAATTTAACGAAATTCCCGTGACGAATTCGTGAAATGTGAAATTTCTCGCACCATTCTAAGCTTTAGCTCACATCGCATTATTTTTTTATGTACAACCTTATTTGATCATCTAACATAATTACAAACTTTTTTAAATTTTGTTTGACAATTGCTGTAGTCTCTTCAGGAATTAGGGCCAAGAAATATATGTTCTTGAGTATAACGTAATACACCCGCTTTTAATTGAATAAAAAAACTACACAATTTAATAAAATATTCATACCTTGTATCTCATACATAACAAAACGAATTAATCAGAAAACAAGATAGGAAAGTTATTTTTCAATATATAATCAACGAATTTTGCACATGAAAATTATTAGTTCTTCGCCATTGCATCATCACCGCTGCACAAAAATGATTTCGATTACCGACCTGTGGATAAGTGACTGCTCCCAGCTGAAAAGTGGATCCAAAAATACCTTCTACTCTGTTTTTACTGCACAATAAGCGTGTATGGAGAATGTTCCTTACACACAATATTTACAAAGTTGCAAGGAGGGCTAAAAAATTCAATTCAATTTATTAAATGAATTCACGTAGTATCAAATGGACTCCTATGCATTGGGTACAATTCCTCCAGAGGTTGCTGAGTTCTCGAATACATTACCCTCCGCGGCAACATGCCATTGCCGAGAAGGATGAAATAATCTCTACATTATAAAAGCTCAAATTCCTAAAACACTTCGCTAATTCCTTCCTCAAAAGGCATGATTCGTACCTCTGGAGCACAATTCTATAATGTCTATGTTATACTCCATTACTTACTGTAGATATTAATTTTGTCTTTAGAATACAGGAAATTTCCAAAATGGATATTGCCTTAGAAAAAGAAATTATACTGAATCGAAGCTGGAACATTTAGCTTGCCATGAAAATGCACAAACACCACATTATCTACGGTAATTTGGGAAGGATATAAGGGAACTATTTTATTGAATGTTCCGAAGGCAATTTCTACGTATATTCTCTGCCAACTTACAGGAAAATTGAAAATATCAACACTTATTTCACAGTTTATGCGTATTATTATTATTAATGCGTTTATGCGTATGCAAAACGACACCATTTACGCGTAGCCAATGATGAGATAAGTTATGTTTCAGGGTTTATCTTCGTGGATGGAGTCTGCTTCAAAGATCATATCCCCTTACTAGTGCTAGCGCACAACACTAACCGAACGTTGATGCCTTATATCATGTTCCCATAAAAAGGTGTAAATTTTGCTTAGGGAATTAGGAAGGCTGAAGAGCACGCTGGTTTTGGCATTGGTTGAGAAATCTCAGAGTCAATGGTTCGGTACCTGATCCACGTAGATATCTCCCAAGGTAGTATCTGCGTGTCGCCATAACATCATCAAGACAGAATATATTAAACGTGCAATTGATAATCACTGGGATCTGGGCAATGGAATTTAATACAAAATCATGGATCAGACTTGGTGATGGAGACAAATTTTGAGAATACTGGGACAGGCCACTCAAATACTTAAACGGCGTCAACCGAAAATGCACATGAGTGCGAAATTCCATGGAGGAGAAATCATTTGCCTCGACCGGGACTCGAAACCGGATCTCTCCATGTCGCACCTAGTTATTTAGCCAGTTAAGCTACCAGGGATTCGTGTTCATCCTTGTCCCTATTAGCCGTGCTGTTTGATTCCAACATGACTCCTGTATCTCGTGTAGATAGTAGCATTATACGTTTGAATGAGTTTTCATAATATCTTCAAGACAGATTATACACAACTCGGAGGTTGCATGCTAAGCTTAGCTTGCTTGAGAAATTCAGAACTGGTGTGTTTCGGAGCTACACAGAGAATATTATCATGACGCCTCACAACATCCCTAGATCTGACAGAAGCGATAAAATGAGAGAGATGCATTACCAATGAGATATGTACAAAGACTTCCTTTCCGCGCACAATATGCGACCACAATGAACACTGAACTCCAATAAATACACTCCCATGATACACGTCACCATTTCACCTCCTAAAACCTTACATATTAACACGGCTGGTGTCCTAAACCCCTGCCACACACCCATGCGGTGGCTCGCAAGGTATTATGTAGATGTAGAATAGTTTCTGTAGCATTAGTAGCATGCCTAGGAAATGAAGTGTGTGTTTGCGAAAGTTACTTGTACATTACATTGCATGCTGGTGATAACTCACCCCCTGCAAAACACCCTTAAGATGGCTTGCAGGGCTGTATGTAGATGTAAATGTAAGCCCACATAATTCCACAGGGGACCATCCACAACCACAGAGTAAGATCAGGGGACCATCCTCTGAGAAATTTTGCACTTGGTGAAAAAGATTGTAGCATTTATCCCAGCTTCCTTTTCCTCCATATATTTATTACTGAGATGGCAAACGATATGATTGTGGTATCTACTGCTCATGCATGGATGCGCTCGCCTTATGCGGGAACATTGCATTCAAGAAGGGATGTTCAGGAACCGTAACCTGGATAAACAATCTGGCCAACCGCGATCAACAACCCGTTTGCCGAGTCTAGGTTGGCGTGCCACAGGGCAGTTGGCGTGCCCGGGAAAAATGCACGATCCCGTCCCCTTTTCATTTTCCCCTCCAGGAACGAGAATGGGCGGAGCGATTCAATTTGCAGTTCCGTGCAGACCGGACGTGTAGCGAGGCGGCGGCAATGCGAGCCTCTGCACACGGCCCACGCGCGTGCTTGAGGGACGTGAGGAAAGATAGAAAAGCACGCACGAACTCAAACAATACGCACAGCTTCTTCGCACGTGCACGTCACGATGTCAGAGAGGCAATGCTAAAGCGGTATTGAACTTCTTAAAAGGGATTCCATGCAATGGGGAAGCCTTAACGGCCTTTCCTACGCGCTGGATAACTCGCTTTTCTATCCTTACTCTATAACGCACCAAACGCGCTCACTCGGGATAAAACTAGGATTGCCACAGCGTTACGTCTTTCACGCGGATGCAACAGGATTACCTGAATCCGACTTCTCTTTCGGGTGATTTTTTTTCGAAATCGCTTAGATGCTCGATTCCCTGGGTAAAAAGACGTTTTCGAAATTGCCCCCGTTACGAAAGGCAATGATATGAACGCTGTTCTTACAAAGGAATTTTTTCATTTCCAGGCTATGGCTCCGGCAATTCCTCATCCAGAGGAAAAATGATGTTGGAACCTTGATAATGTGAGTAAAAATAATGAATTCTACTAAGTTCTTCGAGGATTCCTAAAATGTTCTTCCAATTTGATTCACATCCGCACATAATCATTGCTGAGAAGTGTGGGATAAGGTAGGCAAGGCGGCCGCGTTGTTGTCGTCTCGTTCAGATGAAAAATGATGTCGAACCTTGATACTTTGAGTTATGAAAATAAATTCTACTAAATTCTTTGAGGATTTCGAAAACCATCGTCCAACATAATATCCATCATAAATTAACGGCCCATTCTAAGCTATAGTACCTCACAGTTCGAAATGTTACCAGTTTAAACCTACGGCTGGACCATTGGTCCAAAAGTCTAATTAATTTCCTTAGCTTAATTTAGAGGATAATGTACACCACATACTAGGAAAGAGGGCCATATGGACTATGAGAGATACTATGAGCGGACCGTAGTGAACACCATGGAACACCATAGAAAGAAAGAAGAACAAGACAGATTGGACACAACGGGTTTATGAAGAACATAACTGAAGGCAAAATTGAGGAAAAAGTCCCCAGAGAAAGACTCAGGAATAAGTTCATGGACCAAACAAAGAAAGGTACATAGGAAGAGGTACCTGGAGGTAAGGAAACTAAAATTAGATAGGGAAGGGTGGAGGACTGCAGTCAACCAATCTTAGGATTGAACAACCGTTGATGATGACTAGGAAAGAAATAAGATTAGATTTGATTCACATGCGCACGTGAGGGGCTGACAATAATCCACGCACAGACCAAACAGGGGTGGGGGTACGTGAGTAGTCAACGAACGTCCACGTTGGGGGTTGGGGAGTTGGAGGGATGTCTACGCAGACGATGCTTGAAATTATATTAGCTGAAAAAGTTTTTTTTCTTTCATCTACCTTTCCTTAAAGTCAGCCTTAAATTACAGATAACAATCAAGTAATAACAATCCATAACAATCACAAAATAACCCGTTTCACAGCCTTTTCCGCAAAAAAAATAGTCTACATAGACGGCGGGGGAAGAGGAAGGTTGGGATGAAGTCTATGAGTGTCCACGATGGGAACTAGGGGGTCAAAAAAGGGCGTAATTTTGTCTATTTGAATTAAGGACAGCTCATAATCACAGCTAAGAAGAGTAGGATAAGGTGAAAGTATTAGAAATAAATTGCACAATGAGGTTTCAGGAGCTCATGACTAGTGCATAGGGAGCCAGAGAGGAAACGTTGGAAAAATTCGAGCTGCTTGCTGCTTGGAAAGATTCGCGGCTCGGCAGGGCGAGAAGCGGACGAGGGATTTTATGTTTCTTGGGTTCGATGCGTGCCGGGTGGGATGGGATGATGAGGTTAGAAGAAGTGCAGAGAACGTTTGAGGCATCGAAGGAGCACGATGAGGGACTGAGGAAGGGAAGGATAGGAAGGATAAGAGTTGGCAAACGAATGACGACCCGCCGGGTCACTACGTGAGCATTTTCACAACACCTTTTTCATTTGGACGGGAGCACGCACAGCTTCCCATCTCCGTGAGATGAATTATTTAAGTTTGGGGAGGCGATGCTCTTTTCCTCCTGACATTCGATGAAATTATTATATCGTGAGGTCCGTGCGACGGATCGGATTAAATTGACGCCTGTGGCGCTCTCCCAGCCGTCAACGGTAGAGCTTTCGACGTAATTAAAATTGCAAACGAAGAGGAAATATAAGCGCTTCTATTTTAATGTTTTCTCATTTCTATTCTAAAATTCAGGATTAATGAATTACCTGCAGAAGAATGGCTCTATATTCTTATGAAATGACAAAGCTTAAGTCAAATTTATTATAAAATGGAAACTTGAAGCTTTCACGTGGTGTAATGACGTCATAATAAACAAGATAAAAGTTTGTGACTTTCACAATCTACTGAACACTATCGACCGATTTCGGCTGTCACGACTTCATCAGGTGGTGATGATTCAATCAAAGATTCCGTCGTTGCGCCCATTTTAAAGTGACACATAGAATAACAATTTGACATCACACTACATCTCTAGGTCTGACAGAAGTGATAAAAATAAGAGAATTATACAGCACAGTAAATAGGTATAATAATTTGTTCTTTCCACGCACAATAGGAGATCATAATTAAAAACTGATCTCCACAGAAAACACTCCCAAAATATATTTTACCTTTTCACCTCAAGAATAACTACACGGCTGGTGTAACCCATCCTTAACTTATCCCATGGGGTGGTTAACATGGTAGTATGTAAATGTAGAACCAAGGTTCGAATCTACAGGGGACTTCATCGCTGGTGCAGAACTGGTGTTCCGGTCAGTTATGAAATGGTAAAAAATAGTCCAGGATTTATTTTATAACTTTACAAAACGGCTCCATGTCTATTGAGGAGGACAGTACCGGTATGCATGTATTTACCGGTATGTATTATTTATGTATTCTCAGTATTCCACCAGTGTCTATTAATGAAAACTATTGGCCTTTATATACTCAAAAGTATCGTCGTCGTACAGCTCGGTTGAAAGTTCCGGGAAAATCGATCCGAAGCTAAAAAGAACAAAAAAGCTGTATTGTTTGTGGCATTTGCTAATTGTTCAAGTGAAATCCTTGAACAGAAAACTCACCTTCATTTACGACCCCTTTGATCTGCATATTATCAAAATAAGAGTTGCATACATCGAAGGTAGTTTTCTGCGAAAGTACCAGGAGCTTTAAACCAAAACCTAAACAATGTTCGACGCTCAAGCAGGCTTGGTCGCTCGTGTTGAATTGACACTCACAGTTCACTTGAGAAATTAAGGAAAAGGAGAAGGTTCATAACGGTGAGAATACGAATCTTGCAGTATACTTTCATTCTATTTCTACCCGCACCGAGATGGTTTCAACACATGGTTTCAAATTAATCCGGCGCCTAATTGTAATGCCTGCAAGTAAAATAAAATATATAATAATCAATAGAGAGTTTTAATTCTCGCCATAAAAGAGCTAGTATACTTCCATAACGTAACGCTTGAGATGCTTTCATAAGGTAGCGTGTTAGGGTGCCGAGCCTGAAAATCCTTACATGTGAAGACTTCGGCATCAAATTCATCTTTCCTCCTACGCACTCCTAACTGATTTCCGTGATCCAGAATTCCAAAGAGAAAATTTTTCATACAATAATGAATTTAATATAGCGAAGTACTCTTCCTACCGTCGTGAAATCATCTGAAAATCACTGTTCTGGTCTATTCGCTGTCTCTATCCCTATTTCCGCCAAATCACTTCAGGGTACAGATGTATGCTACTTCTCTCTACACCTCTTTTTTAATAATTCTCCGAATTCCTCAAATATTACCTCCCCTTGACCATAAAAACCACGACGAAATTCCAGGATTCGCCTAGCAGATGGAACGTCAACACCTAAAATCCTTTGCCTTCAATAATAAAGTTTTCATTCAGATTAAAGGCAATAAGAAGAGATTGTCATTAAGATTAGGTCTGGTTAGGCCACACCTCGAATACGCCGCAAGCATTTAGGACCCTGGTCATAAAGGTTTAATCAATAAAATTAACAAAGTACAAAGAAAAGCAGCACGTGTCGTTAAAAACTGCTACGAACGAACATATAGTGTCACACAACTGTTAGAGGGATTAAGGTGGGAGCCCCTAGAGACTCGGAGGCTGCACGCTAAGCTTAGGCTGCCTGATAAATTCAGAACTGATATTGTTCAGAGCGATACAGAGAATATTATCATGACGCCTTACTACATTTATAGGTCTGACAGATGCGATAAAATAAGAGAGATACTCTGCCGAACAGATAGGTACAAAAACTCGTTCCTTCCGCACACAATAAGTGACCACAATAGAAACTGAGCTCTTCCAAGTATACTCTCCTAGGACATGTCACCATTTCACCTCCAAAACTTTTGCATATTTACACGGCTGGTGACCTACCACCCCCTGCCACACGCCCAAGCGGCGGCTCGCTTGCTAGTGTGTAGATGTAGCTGAAGATGCACATTCTAATAAAAGCATCAGCATCTAAAAAGATCAGCACATTCTAATAAAAACCATTTTATTGGCCTATCTGAGAGATATTTTCTAAACATATGAGCACGCAATCCACCTCTTTGGCCCACTACATTGGCAATTTGATTGTGCTTTGAACTCATGGACGCGAATTGTCATTTTCTGCATCTTCACTTTCAAATTTTCTTCCTCTAATTCTAAAATTACTTTAATCTCCGATTCCTCGACTATATCGGTCCTGGTACACTAAATTGCGTATTGGAGATGATTCATCACCAGCAGGACACACTTAAAGTGGCTTTCAGAGTAATATGTAGGTGCACATTTTTCGACCAAAATAGCCTACTTCAAGACAACAGTTCATCACATCTATCCACATTAACTGTTTCTAGTTTCTCCATACTTATAGTTTTCAACAACTACATAGGAAATGGTCCGTTCCATATTCCGTCTCCAAGCAAGACATTCGCATCTTTAGTGATTACTATCCCCTCAGTAATTCACATACAACTCAAAGACGTCGTCGCACAGCTCGGTTAAAAGTTCCGGGAAAATCGATGCGATGCTATGAAGAACAAAAAGCGGTATTTTTGGTGCTATTTGCTAATTGTTTAAGTGAAATCATTAAACAGGATACTCACCTTCATTTACGGCCCCTTTGATCTGCATATTATCAAAATAAGAATGGCATAGGCCAAAGGTGGTTTTCTGCAAAAGTACCCGGAGTCCCATAGAGAAAGTGAGTGCAAAAACGCCCTACTGATAAAATCGTGTCACCTTAAGGTAGTTTGAGCGAGATGTCACTTCAAATAGAATTTATCGGTTATCTTTGTCATAGAGAAAAATATGTCATCATTCTAATGATAGAAAAATATTAGCCATTTACCCAATACATTTCAAGATATTTGTCATAGAGTAAGAGCCGTTTTCCAAGTGAAATGCCACAATTATGTATTTCAGAGACAATATTTTTAAACATTAGGACATTTAAACGCATAGAAATCTTCACAGATATAATAGCGTTTATTTTGTATCCATTCTCAACTATTTTTATAAGTACTATCGTTTACACCCTTGTAGTACGCGCACCCATGTAAGTCGCGCATCCCGCTTTTATATTCGTTGCAAAAACATTGGAGGCTTTCTTCATTCTCCTAGCGCAAGTTTTTGATGGCCGTAGTACTTCCGACTAATATCAAAGCTTCCCTCCAGCGCTCTTAGGTTTATTTCTCGACGATAGATTGAGTAAAGTAATCGCTTCTCATTCAAATAAAACTAGCTCAACGATTCTTAGTTTGTGAGTACGGGTTGAGGCACCGAACTCCAATTTTCGGCTCCTACCAGCTACCTTAGGTGTTTTTGGGGGAGCAGAGAGATAAAAAACTCCTATAAGACACACACTCTCTTTTCAACGGCGATTTCTGGAAAAAGGATGCGCGTAGTACACCAATTTATACGGTACTCTAGCTTTAAAATATAACTTCCCGCAAAAAAATTAACAGAATCGAAAAAAAACCTTTAGTTTTGAAGGCGGTTTCGGCGTTCGCCTTAAAAAATATGAGCCGGGTCAAATTTTTATGGAAGTAAATTTATTTAATTAGTGAAAATTCAGTTATTTGCAGAACATTTTTTGCCACCAATATTACAAATTATTTAAACCAGAGAAAAATACGCGGAAATCACGTTATCGCATAGTATCTTCAACCAAAATACTCGGCCAGGAAGGACAATTAGAACCCAAAGGAACCTAGGAACCATACTTTTCCCCAACACCCATAATATAAACGAGATCTTTCAATACCTATTCTACATCATCAAGGGAAAAACTGGTACATCACCTCTCTCCCTCCAGCGTTCCAATTTTTTTTCCAAGAGTCCCGTAAACCTGCGGGATATCGCAAAATCCGCCGCTCCTACAAACCCGCAGCCCACATATATCATTCACTTCAAACCGCAACCACCCAAGATGCAAGAGATGTAAGAGATGCTCCTTTCTTCGTGTAACAGCCGCAACATCTCCCAACAGATACTCCTCAACGGCCGCACACGGCTCCATAAACACCGTTCGTAGACTCATTTGAAATTCCCTGCCCCTCCATCTGTAGGTGAACCGCCATTTCTATGTGTACGCCATTCCATCAAACCCTTCACTTTTTTCTCGACTAAATCGCAAAACACTCACTCCCACCGCAGAAATTTCACTTCAGCAATCCTTTTAAGAGGTTTCATCTGAGGAAACTGTGTGAGTGAAAACAAATGCTGAAGTCTAAGTTTTAGTTTAATCGGTTTAAAATGTCCTGCTTTCTTTAATAGCAATATAAAAGGTCTTGTCAAGGCTTAATTACAGTTAAAACAAATCTGGAACTTTTTTCCTCCACCTCAGTTCATAAAAAAGTAGAAAGTTTATATATTTTATTTTTCAAAATGCCTGAAATAAGGAACCCTGAGGCTAGAGCTACCTTAAGAAGCTTCTATCGCAACTGTTCGAGTCAAAGCAAATACTATATTCAAAGTTTTTGTTAAGTCAGTTTAAAACTTCCTGCTTTCTCTTTAGACTACACAAAGATCCTTTTCAAAGCTTAATAAGAATAAAAATAATCTGTAAACTTTATTTTCTCTCTATTTCAGTTAATAATACAAACGTTGAAGTTGGAATGTAATAATTTTCAGAATACCTTAAATGAATAACCCTGAGGCAAGAGCCACCCGAAGGAGCTTCCATTATGACTGAGGGAGTAATTGACACCAAATTTAGGTTTGAATGGTTTACGATATCCTGATTTCTTTGAAGGCGTTCACCACTCATAAAAATCTACAGCTTATCTGAGGCACAACTAATTTAATAAGAATACAATTGATGGAAAAATGGAGGGACAAGTGTCAAGAAGGCCAAGTAAAATATATTTAAAAATAAAATGATGTATAAAGAATGAGAAATGATAAAAAATTGTATAAGAATATCACCAGGAAGTAAGGGAACTAGATTTAGATAGGGAGGGAAGTAGGGCTGCAGTCAACCAATATTAGGATTAAATGACCGAAGACAGTAATGGAATATTAATTCCGAAATAAAAAGTCATTGCGAAAGGACTACTTTCAGCTAAATATTTTAAATGAAACCTCCTGTCTCCAGAATGACGAAACTATAACGAGATATAATATGGTGCAATGATATCATTCAGGTTTTCCGTGGAGGCAATACTACCTTCATTTAAATGAGATGCAACTTAATGTTTCAGCGTTGCTGTTGAAAGCAAAAAATAAACTTTACTTATTCATTTAAAGCATGCAAAAGAGCTGGAAAAAGTTAATTTTCGGATGTAAAATTTCTGAAAAATCCCGTCCAATGGTAAATTATTTAAGAAATTAAGTATCTCGGAACAAACAACTTGGAATTTAGTGTTTGAAAAAGATGTACCCATTTAACTTAAAATCAAACCAATACTACGATTAGTAATGGAATTTCATTCCGATTTTTAAGGGCTATCAGCATGGTGTATTACATTAATACAGCATTATGGTTGTCTTCAAACCTGTAACATTTCCGTTCAAATTCATAAAGATGCATAAATCAATTGGTCCGGCAAAAAACAGTTGGTATGATGTAGAGGAGGGCAAACATTTAGTAAGGCGTTCTTAACTTCTACACTGAATTTCCTGGATGAGTGATTGAATATTTACGAGGAATAATTAAACGATCTTTTATTTGATGACTCAGGGACACGAATTCACAATTCGCTAATGTAATTTCTCTCTCAACACCCGCGATAGAATCAAAAACTGCTTTCTTTGCGTGAACTTGCTACTTAAAACTTGAAAGTCTACCTAGTTCACCACAGTGAGATGATTGTTTAAAAAGTAAACACGCCGTCACGTTAAGGACAACTAGTATGACCCCGATCTAAAATTGGACAAGGACATACTGAGCAAATACATTTAACTTGGGGACAGAAATCTTTGCAAAGCTTCACTAGAGAGATATTTGCTGTACACAAAGCCAAAGTGAAACATAAAAAATATTGTATTTGCTTATTTTCCTGGATAATGCCTGGCCTTTTAGCTCTCCTGTTCACCAATAATTGACTTTCAATGACGATTTTAAGCCATCACATTCAGCATAACACAATTTTATAATCCAAAACGAACAAGTATAAATTTTGAAACTAATATTGTATTTTCTCATTTTCTGGATATCGCCTGCACTCCTATTTAGCAATAGCACTCCTATTTACCAGTAATTGACTTTCAATAACGATTCTAGGCCATCAAATTCAGTATAAAGGCTGGGACACAATCAACGAGTACGTGTGACGCGAGACATTAACGGGACAACGGGAGACGGGGAACGCAAGTCAACGGACACAATCGACGTTAACGCGGCTCGGAGTAACAATTGACTAACGCAGGCGCAGCTAAGAGATCAGGTGTAATCAAGTGTGGAAGTAAATAAGTTGTCTTCGCCAAGAGAAATATTCAACAGTTGGATGTATCTGTCGACATATGGCTCCCATTCCCGGATTCTCAGGACTATTCTGATTGGTTTTCCGTGCACGGAACACGGGAAGAGATGAAAGTTGCCCATCTCTCGCGTACACGTACTCCCCGTACACGTTGATTGTGTCCGTTCGCTATATTTTCCCGTCAGCCATTTTTCCGCGTATTCCCGTTAACGGCTCACGTTACACGTACATGTTGATTGTGTCCCAGCCTTAACACAATTTTATAATCCAAAACGAACAAGTATTAATTTTGAAACTATTGAGTTAATTTCAGTTAAAATATGGAAAGACACAGACATAAAAGATGTCACATTTGATGAATCTTTTGGATTATCATTTTTTACCACGATAAGGGATTTGGCTTAAAAATCAGCTAAACGGATTTTTGTACGTGTATTTCGTTATAATGATTTAATTGGAGAATACATTTCTTAGTCCAGACGCACCTCATCACTGAGTACATCAAATGACTATGTGGCGCAGTATTCTCAATTAATCAACTACTATCTCTGTCATCGAAGGATTAACTAAAGGCATTCTATTAATTAATTGGAGACAAGTTACTTGAAAATGAAGAAATCAATAACATTTTAACGTTTAAATTGAATTTTGTCAACTACTCGCTCAAAATCTCGTAAGTGATATCAGGAAACCCATTAAAAAATTGAGAAAATTTCAAAAGCTAACGATTCGATTTCACAAAATGTAAGTTTTAATTGAACAGACTGGATTTTCACGCTGTAGGATCACCAGGAAGCATTTTTTGTTCAAAATAAACTAAAGTTTCTCTTGCCTACCAGAAGCGGGGCTAGGTGAAGCAATAAAAAAATTTCATTCAGCGGAATCGCCAAGCAATCATGTGATGCTCTCTCGATTTCGTAATAATGTTGTTTTTCTACAATTTGTGGGCGATATGAGGTGAGATATGTTTTGTGATAAAAATCAATATCCAATTAGGGATTGATGGAGGTAAAACAAAAACCTTATGGTTGTTATAAGCCTAGGAGGACTAGGTTCAACTAAAAAAGTGTTAAATACAGAGGAAGATCGTGTAGGAATGCACCCTTATAGTCGAGGTGAAAGAAGAGGGGAAAAAACAGGAAGTCAAAACCGTTCGCATTTTGGGAGGGTATCTCATAACTCACATGAAATACCGAGAATGGGCTCTAATGGAAGCAAATTGACTATGAACAGCAGAGCGCATCTAGCGGTAAGCTAAAAACCTCTTCCCGCCAAATACTTAGCTTCCTGGGATTTTTATGCTCCTCTATTCCGTACTCCGATGCAGCTCCTATTCTCTGCTCTCTTTGGTTTCGAGTAATGACTACCATAGCAAGCCCCCTCTCTAGCCGCCTTAACGGTAATGAGATATTTGACTTTTTTCGCGCTGGTTTCAATGTTTCTTCCCTTCCGATGACCCGCATTTTCAATGAAGAGCCTCAAGGGTTTCCGTAGAGAAATTACGCAGAGAGACAATTCTCTTGCGGGAAGAGTATGGCTGTTACGGCCTCGGTAGAGGTGATATTTCGAGACTATCATATTGTGAAATTAAAAGTCCTATTGGAAAGAAGGAGAAAGGGCGACTCTTTATCTTCTCCCTTTCTCTCTTCGTCTCCTTTTCCTTTGGGGGGTTCATGAGCCAGATAAGTGGGCAGTAGTTGCCTTGATAATGCGCAAGAGGGTGAGTGGAGCGGATGAAGGATAAACGGGGGTAGGAACTACCTGAGCACCACCACGAGGGCGCACCATGGTGCGGATAGATCGGTGCGCGATCCACGCTTTGTACATCGATGCAACTACAAATCTTTTCGGACGTATCTACATATGCGTATCATTTCCTAAACATTTCCACCAATCAGTAATAATGTGTTTTTTTCCGGAGAGGGGATCTAAATGCAGATCGGAGAGAATCAAAGTTAACACGTATGTATTCCTTTATTCCATAAAACAAATAGATATTAGGCCTGCTTTTCCAGAGGGAAGTAGTTACTAGAATAGGCTGTAAATATTTTGAAAGTGAAGAGGCGTGGAAGGTTAAATTATTCTTAATAATTTAATCTCATATAACTGTAGCTTTGATATTTATGTTATCACAGGAGATTATTTAAGTATAAGGAAAAAGGAGAATTGAGTCTATAGGAACACTCAAGTTAGGTGCCAAAAAGAATGATCATTTAAAATAATATGTAAAAATATTGGAAAATTTTCGAAAATTAGCTATGCTAGAATTATTGTAAACGATACATTTAATAACGAGTAACTGAAAATTCATTTGACTAAATCATTTTCTGCTAAATAACCTGGAATTTAAAACAATTCTTAGATAGAATAAAAATTTTGCTTCGAATAAAGGTGTCCAATTTATTTATCATGAATGAAATAAAAGAAGCTCACTCTGCAACTCATACCTCTGATTAAGCGGTTCCCAACTTGGGGTGCATGCACCCAAAGGAGAGCGTGCTTGCGGGTTATGGAAGATGCAGCAATGTTAGAGAAATTGGCAAATTCAAAGACTGTGAAAAACACAAATTAGAAGCATATATTTATTAATTGGGCCCATTTACGATAAACAGGCATGTTAAGGTAGTTTGAGCAAAATATCATTTTACCTAGAAATCAATGCAATTGGTCTCATTTTAAAGAAAAATATCTCATCCTTCTAATGACAGCAAAATTCAAACTCTTACCACATTACTTTCAGAGATATTTGCCAAAAAAATACCAGCCCTTTTACATTGGAAATGGTACGTGTATGCACTCCAGAGAGATTATTTACAAAATGAGGCATTTCCAATACTTAGGTGTCGTAAAAAACTAACAGCGTGTAGTATGTTATCTCAACTATTTTTGAAAATTTATCATTTTGTCACAGCAATAGGTTCTAGGGTGTCACAAAAAACCTGTTTGAAAGAGTTTCAAACGCACCGCGCGAAAAAAATGAGTTAATTTAAAGACTTATTTAGATATTTTCATTTTAATACCTACCATTTCTGTCATATAAAACTATATTATTGCGCCATTAATAATGCACTATTTAATTCATTTGTCCTACAGCTGGTGAAATTAAAACGTATAATTCGAATATGGTCTCTATTATGACTAGGGAACTATCTCCCTCGGACTACCTTAAGCGGCTTGCCAGCCGAAAATCTTGAGAACCGCAACTGCATCATAATTGGATGCACAATACGGAACGTAATTCGAACGAAAAACAACGGACACGTCGAATGAATCTGTTATTCCGTCATCCCATTCGATTATTTTACCAAATTACACGGACAAAATTGCAAATAGATATAACTCAGCGCTAAATTGAACTCATCAACTGACGGACAAATTTTAACGGAAGATTGGCTGAATACGTTGGTCAAATTTCCTGTTTACGAAAAGAAAAATTGAGCAATGACTTTCAACTTGCATTGTACTAAGGTATTTTCACGAAAACATTCCGCATTCGCCGAAAGACCTTCGGTGACAGCTTCATAGAATTACCGCAGATGGTGTAACTGCACGTCAAGGAATTCAGTGATAGACATTTCCGCTCAAATTGTTAGAGTAGGCTTGCCTCCAGCTTGACACTCTTCTTCCTGGTACTTTGTTGTGTAGGAAGATAAGAATTTACGTCCAGATACATATGGAGAGGTAAATTCTCGTTCGCTGAACGAGGACCCAAACCCAGGCGTCTGTTCGCCTCAACCCACTCCCCACTCCTGCATTCATTCTCATTCTCCCACTGAGCGTTTCCTTTGGACTCAGATTGTCCTAATATTGGAAATGAAATGTCGGTCTGTTAAGTAGCTTATTTCATTTTCTGAAAAGACTATCGTAAAAACATATTGATAAAATCATTTAACTAATTTTTCAATGATGATATCTCAAAAACAATTTAGTTACAGTAGAAAAAAGAATTAAAACAAGGATTTCAGACTATAGATGCAGTGTTATGTCTATTTGTCTGTTAAAATTGTATAAATAAAACGAAAAATGCGCAAATATTATTCATACTAAACTATTTGAGTGCTATGGACGTATTTGGAGGTCCGTAGAATATCATTACTGAACAACAGCTGAACGTAATGGTAAGACTGCAGTCTTTCTGGTACACATACACATGACTACTAAGAGCCAAAATAAATTTTAATAATTAATAATAGTTCATAAACCTATATTAAAGGATGTCTTATTTCACAATCCAGGTAAGTGCGTAAACTCCTCAGTTTTTCGGAGAGAACCTTCAATTAAAAGCTCAGCACGCAAAGTGTTGACTTACAAAAGCACATGAAGTGCATATTAATTACTCCAAATTTCCACAACTCTTATTACCACTGAGCAGTAGTTTACCGTAAGGAAGATAGTCACCGAAAATTCAGTCACCTCACAGGAGACTTTTCACAATTTATGCATTGGGTTGTACGATAACAACGCAAATAGTGAATTTGAAGGTTTTGGCTTAAAAATGCAATTGATGGCAGCAGTATCCCTTACTTCAAAACTCACACAAATATTATGATTTCTTCGCATGGCCTTTTAACAGTCGTCAGATGCCACCCAAATATATTTGAGCTCCACAAAAATCAATAAAATAGTATGAACAGCTATAAAAGGCGTAAAATGGGCATAACTCGCACATAAAAATGTCAACTTCAATTAAAAATAATTTCTCGAAGCGATCTAACCGGGGTTCGCGATGTAACTGCTTTTTATCTCAAATTTGTCTTTATCAATTCACATTGTCGAGACTTGCGACAGCTTATGAGCATTTTTGATTTAATGGAGAGGTTGCAGCACTTCATAAAATACATTTCTACAGTCTTTTGGCAGTAAATCGAAATTGGCGATAAAAACTGAAAGTATGGCACCCAAAATCCACCATTAAAATTCAGAGCCGATTTCGGTCAGAATGGGAGCTTTTAAAAATTCTCGGGGGAATATAATTCTTTAGCGCTCCTAATGCACTCCGACTTTGAGAGGGAATTGGTGAATGTCCGAATCAGAACAGAAAATGAAAAACAATCTATTCCCGATTAATAGCCGCGCGATCCGTCATTTTAATTCAAAAGGGAAAAAGTAGTGGATTACAGATAGTAATACATTACTCCGTACGAACACCGATAAAGGAGACTCCACCACGACTAAGAGAGTCATAAGGAAAACTCAACTACACGATTTGGTTTAAAAACGCTAATTTTGGTGATTTTCAGCGTAAATTATTGAAAACTAAAATTGGAGTCCGAAATATAGAGATTTTTCCGCGATTTTTATTTAAATTATAACTTTTTCACGCCATTAGATCTCAGGTCACTAAACTTGCCATACTTTGACTTTAAATGTCTCTCTAACTGAAGAATAGCCCACAAAATAAGGTGGCAAGATGTCTATATTTTATTGCTGTTCAATAAACCGGGATTTTTCCACTCTTGTGAACAATATTATGTAAAAACATGCCTATAGGGCGTGGCAATCTATGAATCGGAAGCTAAGAGCATTGGAAAAGCTGACCAGAAAAGACTAGAAGCCGTGGAAACCGGTTGCTGGAAGAAGATTCTTATGATAAAATGGACGGATAAAATTAGAAATGATGAAGGGCACAGAAGAATAGAGGAGGAAAGGATCATATAGAACACAAGAGAGGAAAGAAGAATCAGATGGTCTGGACACACCGTGGAACACAATGGATTTGTAAATAACGTAACTGAAGGCAAAATAGACGGAAAAGTCCCCAGAGGAAGATACAGGAATAAGTTCATGGGCCAAGCAAAGAGGAAATTACATACGAAGAGATACCAGGAGGTAATGGAACTAGCATTAGATAGGGAAGATTGGAGGGCTCCAATCAACCAATCTTAGGATTGAACAACCAATGGAGATGTTAACAGTTTTTTCGCGGAAATGACAATGATATTCTTTCGAAAGTTACAAGTATTCCCTGTGTTCCTCCCATTCTCCCACTGAATGCCACGTAATTACGTGTTCCATTAAAGCATATAAAGTACTTGGTCATTCATATCAGGTACAAAATACTTTTTTCAACAACTTGAGATATTTACAATGATATTTAAGTCTTTTTACGGTAGACCCACCTAAATTTGGCGATGTGTGGACATATGTATTTTTAGTTGCTAGGAGAGGAAATGTTATCACGTGGGTTGGATTCAATATTTGTTTTTGCTTTGTGATTACAAGTGTTTTTACCGGGGATTTGGGATAGGCTGTGGGTGGAAGTGAGGGGGGTAAGGAGGGCGAGGAAAAATACTCGGCAAAAAATTAACCGGTCTCGAATAAGGTAAGGGAGAAGTAATTGCGTTTCCTTAGGCTTTATTAATCCACGTCTATCTTCCCATTTCCCAGTGCGACTCTTCCCATCATTCCTTTTTTCACCGCCCACCCATCCAATCCAGTCGCGCTAGGCATCGATCAAAAACTCCCAAGGGGAAAGAACAGTCAGTCATATTTTGCCCCGGTGTTTTTTTTACAATTTTTGAACAGAGATTAAATCCCCGGTCTCTCCAAGGCAAGTTTCTGCTCTTGAGGTCGCTCCTCGAATGCTACCAGACCTTTATTGAATTTCAAACACTCAACCATTTTGGACGAGAACGATTTCTCTTGTAGCATGAAACTTCAAAGAAAAGTTCCATTGTTTCAGGCTTGATAAACTTTAAGGATACCAGCACCAGTCACAAAAATCCACAGAGGAACGAGACATCTCGGTAGCTTGACTAGCTGAAGCAATCGGCACAATATAGAATCTCGGTCATGATAAATGATGAAAAAATATGGCTAAATACATTTCAGCATTCTCAGTTCCTTCGTCCTCCTTCGTTCCTCAGTTCTACTTTTCACATGTAAAAATTTCTTTGGCATTGAAAATGTAAAACACCGCCGGAGAGAAGAGGATTTAATACATTTGCATGCACCAGCGAGAGAATATAAAACTTGGATGGTGTCCATCAAAATTAATCCTCGAGGAAAATACAAAGGTATTATAAAAATCTTGCGCAAACCCAATTGGAACAAAGAGAGGACAGAAAAACAGAGAGATAAGCAAGCAGCTTTAGCCAGACAGGATGGGCTTGAAATCACTCGAAATTACTCCAATCACATAACTTAGAGCCGCGTAAGTACAACAATCGAAAAGGGTAAAAGATTTTGGTGAGTTAATACCACTTGTTTAAATATCTCTATCTAGTTTTTCTCGCTGGAATATTGTTTATTGGTGTTAATTATGGCGACTAGAGACAGAATAAACAACGCACCATAATCCTGCGGCATCCTTCCGTTTGGGCAAAACTCAACGAAGTCTTCGCTCGTTCGTTGTTGTAGCAGGCGACCAGAATCACTCCAAGCGGTTTCAAACACAACCCTACAAGTTGGCGACGTAACCGAGACCTCAGTAGCTAGCCTCGAGTATGGGCGCCTTTCAACGCTGCTCGTCTAAATGTCTCGGATGAGAAGGTTGCAAAGGAACCCGAGCCTCTCCCAGCCATATCCCAAATACATTTATTCCATTCAGTCAGGACAGTTATTAACACATCCACTTTCAACGACATCCACAGTCTCACCCAGCAGCCACAAGAATGTGTGACAGGATGAGTCAAGGCCAGGCGAAGGAATAGGGTAAAAGAATTAGAAGTTTCTGAGTAACAAAGTTAATTGCAGGTTGACGAAGTGCCTGATGTTCTTCTCAGTTATTTTAGGCGACACTAATGATGCGTGAAAAGGAGTCCTTGTATCCATCAGTTCGACAGATCATCTTTTTGAAGGGGGTAGTGCAACACTGCCGAAAACGCTTCCACAGACGTATATAAGCTTTCAGTCAACAAAACTACTTAGCAACTTGAAGCAAATCTGTTAGCGCAGACCACTAAAATAAAGATTATTTATGGCATTGAGTGTTGAATTTTTTTCTACGTACTTTCCTGCAGAGTTATTTAGACTGGAATAAACGTAAATATGTCTAAAATCAAACGATCTTCATGATACGAATGACGCACAGTGGGCTGAAATAATAAAGCGTTGGCCAAAAATTTTTCTTTAGTAATTTTTAATTTAAATCGACGAAATCTTTTCAGTTATTTTTCTGTAGGCTTCTAATCATGAATTGTGTGATATTTTGCCAAAATTATTTTCCATAGTCTTTTGTTAAAAAAATCCACAAATTGATTCCCTGCACCCAATTAGTATCAAAAACTTATCCTACTGTAAGAATATTAGTTAAAATGTAAGTAAAGTTGTTTCAAATAACTTTTTGAAGATGAATAGATAGTAAATAAAATAAAACACAAAATAATCAATAATAATTAATATAAATGCACTGAAAAATGGACTGCATTCACCAAAATCAGTTCTATGACTATCTTCTTCAGAAATGTTTGATACCGCCATCAAAAGGAGAACTCGAGCTTTTCATGATACGTAAATTACAATAATTTTTCCAATATAATTTACTGATGCAATAAAAAATGCGGTAATCGTGAAAAATCCAATAATTCCCTTCACCGAGATATTGATAAAAGCAAATCTTACTTTAAGTAACTTAACGTCGCGACGTATTTAAAAAAATCTTATCATTAAATATACATATCCACATGTGTTTATAAATGTGAACCCTTCAGCTCCAAAGAGGACCATCATAATTTTGCGTATTCTGTCATATAACGTCACAGAAAGCATTTTCACGAAACCAGGCAACGCATTTTCCACTGAAATAATAAAGCGTTTCCAGTTAGTACAAATCTTTCAGTGGCGCTATTGTCCGGGGTGGGAAATGAAAGGGAAGGCAAAGATCTAAACTAAAGCCAGAACTAAAAGAGAGTTTTCGTCCGAGGTAGTACAGCCCCCTTAACTTGTCGCGCATCTAAGTTATAGAGAAACAGGGCGAGATAAAATCTTACGGTGTCATCGTGAACAAAGCATGACCTGAAAGTTTCAAGAGATTAAAAGTCTCCACGAAGTTTCAAATTCAGCAGACTATTGCCACAGACCTATTCGTAGCTGCCTAAAGAACTAATATTCCGCTGCCAACCAGTAGATGCGAACCTGGTGGTGTATATTAATTCAAAAATAAAAATTGGGAAAGTAAAAACAAAATCCGTTCTGCAATCAGGACTTGCTCAAGCCTGCGTGTCACGCACAAATCTTTCAAACAGGATGGAAATGCCAGCACATTCGTGGAGACAAAACAAGTGCCCCATTGATTAGGAACTCCGAGAGGAGAAACGCACCGAGTCACGCACGCGGGGCCGACGGAGAATTGCGTGCCGACGCCGACGGGGAGGACACGTCCGTGCAGAGGGCGAAAACTCGGGAGGCAGACAGGAAGAATGGTAGAGGACGCCAGAATAAAGCGTGAGTCCAAAAACTCTTCCTTCTTAGCTTGGGAAGTGCCACCGAATTTAGCCTTGGAGCGGTAGAAAGGCGTGTCTGGCCTGAGGGTCACTTTTTCCAGTTAGTACGAAAAGTTAGATATATAATCTTGAACACCGTTTCATAAACTGAGGTGACGAAAGATATGGCTTCCAGACTAATTCACCCCTGGGAGTAGAGATTGAAAACCAGGTTCTAATGAAGATTGCTCACATAACCAAATTTAGTAAAAGACATTAATAAAACACAAAGAAAAACAGCGCGCTTCGGTGAAAACTCCTACGAGCGAACATATAAGTTTCTCGCAACTTTTAGAGGGATTTAGGTGGGAGACCCTAGAGTCTTGGAGGCTACACGATAGGCTTAGGCTGCTTGAGAGATTCAGAACTAGCGTGTTTCAGAGTGACACGGAGAATATTATCGTGATGCCTCAAGGTCGGACAGAAGGGACAAAATGAGATACATACATTACCGAACAGATAAGTACAAAAACTCGTTCTTTCCGCGCACAATAAGCAACCACAATGAAAAATGAGCTCCAATAAATACACTCCCATAATACACGTAACCATTTGACCTCCTACAACCTTGTCCCTTACACATATACACGGCTGATGTCCAAATACCCCTGCCACACGCCCATGCGGTGGCTTGCGGGGTAGTATGTAATGTAGATTACGGCAGAAAATCGTCAATTTGGACGAGAAAGAATGTATCATTCATTAAATAAATTTGTGTCTAATAAGTTACACCCGGGAAATAAAATAAAAAATAAAACAAATAAACATCACCGTTTATTTCCTAAAATTATTAGTGAATTACTGCTGTAATTGGAGTCATATGACCGTATAATGCGCTAACTGCAAACAAATGGCGTAACAGTCGGCTCCTATGGCTGGAAAAATTTGGTAGTTAAATAAATTCCTGTGATATATGATATATATCTGACATATGAGATTTTATGATATATCTGCATATGATATATCATATAATCTCGCGCCGATCATGAAAGGTCACCAGACGTAATTAACCAAGTTCTTCAACAATACAACATGAAAATAAGTAACACGAAGACCAAAATCCTATTATGCGGCAGAGAAGCTAAATGTAGAAGTCACCCTGAGAGGAGAGAAATTGGAGCAAGTGGATTCCTTCCCCAATCTTGGAAGTACCGTCACGTGGGGCGGAAGAAGTACAACGGACATCAAACGGAGAATAGCCCAAGGTAAGAAGGCGTTCATGGGAAAAAGACAACTGCTGAGCTCAAAGAAGATAGTAGCGTGTTTCACCAGGAAAGCAGGAAGCAGCACCAGAAAGACAAACCAGGAAACATTATGTGAAAACATTCTTGTGGAGCGCATCACTCTATGGATCGGAAGCAAGGACCATTGGAAAAGCTGACCAGAAAAGACTAGAGGCCTTTGAAACCTGGTGCTGGAGGAGGATGCTGAATATAAAATGGACGGAAAAAATAAAAAATGATGTGGTGTACAGAAGAGTAGAAGAGGACCATATGGAACACCACAGAGAAAAGAAGAACGAGATGGATTGGACACACCCTGAAATACAATGGTTTTGTGAAGAACATAAGTGATGGTGAAATAAAGGCAAAGTCCCCCGAGGATGGCCCAGGGAGAAATTCGAGGACCAAATATAGAGGAAACTATATAGAAAGAAATACCAGGAGGTAAGGGAAGCATTAGACAGGGAACGGTGGAGGGCTGCAGTCAAGCAATCCTAGGATTGAATCACCAATGATTAATCTACATATTTTGTACAATAATTCTGATATTCAATATGATACCCATTTTATCAGCAAAAGTAGGATATTTTAAAATTCCAAATGGATAATAAAGTGTATTTTGGTATCTGTTTAGACTCGAAGTCAGGCCAGGGTCACCTCAACCTCAATCTCAACCTCAATCACCATAAAACTCATCTCACCCGAGCGAACCCTATAATCTCTCCAGTGCCCCCACCAGCATGTTCTTTTACCGTCTTATCAATTCGGGGAATGAAACCCTTTCAACTTCCCTCAAACTCCAACTTTTAAACTAACCAATCCAAGATGCCCCTCTTTGGGATGTCCCTTTTCACCGCAAACGGTCCTCCAGGCCCTCTTCAAAATCCTGCGGGCTGCACGCATCGCGAGCACAAAGGGACAGAGACGGGAAGACGAAACCGCCGAAGAGACGGGTCTTCCCCCATTCTCCCGCCATCAAAGCCCTCCCGGGGTTAGGAAGGCCCGGGGACTCGCCCCGGAATGAAGGGGGTGGGGAACCCTTTAAAAGAGGAATATAGTCCGTTCCACAGTATGGGCTGGGCCCCTAGCCAAGAGTGTGCTCATGTTGGAAAGGCGACCACTGTACTCGAAGGTTGAATTACGATTCAGAAAACAGTCCGCAAAAACATTCGTTTGTAGCATCTTACTCTATGGATAGGAAGGTGCTGTTCATAATCCACGTAGACACCAAAATCTACTTCGTTTCCTTAGCATAAAAAAGAGGAGAATTTAAACCACATATTACAAAAGAAATAATATTCGATTTGATTAATATCCGCAGGCAATCATTGCTGAGAAGAGTAGGATAAGTTAGGCGAGGCGGTAGCGTTGTCGTCTTCTCATCCCGAAGAAAAATAACGTCAAAACCAGAATATTTGAGTTCAGAAAATAAATTCTACAAAATTCCTCGAGGATCTCCCAAACTTCTTCTAAAATAATATCCACCATAACTTAACGATCTGATCTAACCTATAGTACTTCACAGTTCAAAAGATTACCAGTTTATAGCTTTGGCTAGACCATTGGTCAGAAAAAGCTTAACCGCAGAAGGTAGAGATGGTTTCCGTAACGGGCGATTATGTAATCGGACATGAATCGTCAAATTTCCAAAAATATACTTAATTTCCTTAGCTTGATTAAAAAATATTACACTTAATACTAGGAAATATGAACATGTGGACAATCAGAGTTACTATGAGAGGACCATATTAAAAACCATAGAGAAGTAGAATAAAATGGATTGGACACAACCTGAGACACAATGAGTTTGTGAAGAACATGATTGAAGCAAAATTGTGGGGAAAGTCCCCAGAAGAAGACCCAGGAATACGTTCATGGACCAAATAAGGAGGAAATTACATGGGAAGAGATACCAGGAGGTAAAGGAACTAGCATTAGAAAGGGAAGGGTGGAGGGCTGCAGTCAACCTATCCTAGGATTGAACGGTCAATGAATGAATGAATTACTTATAGTGTCTAAATTAAATTTGACGCGGTACTGGAAACGATCAGCAACGCGGCGGGAAAACGAGCAAATAGACCATAAGTTTAGCAACAACGTTCTCCTAAAGGCCCATACGATTAAGTAAATGTGAAAATCTATAGATGTCAGGGCGGTGTTGAAACGACGTCCAGGGTCACCTTTCCCATTTCGTACGCTTAGCGTCCTCTCAACTTTTTTTCCTTTTCTCTCGAAGCATGTTTACTTTTTTTATTTGATGGATGGCCGGATTCTGTCACCTTTATTCTCCGGAAAAGGGTTCATGAGGCGATCGCTCCACGTAGACGAGCGGATGGGTTCACCCTTCGACGTGTCCAGCGGTCGAGAAAGATCAGAGCGACCGGCACAAGGGGTCTTATCGGCCGTTCATTCGATCGAGAGGGAGGTTCCCGGGAGGTTGAGTCGTGTTTTCGCATGCGAGACGTAGTCCTCCCATGCGTTCTTTTTTGACAAAATGGAAAGACCCGCGCTCAGTCCGTCGACCAAATCGTAGCCACGAAGCATTTCCACTGAATCACTTACCGAAGACCGATCGCTCGCAGCTGTTACGCGGTCAGCAGTTTTCCCTCGCATCCTTGACGCACTTTACTCATAGAGCGCCGCAGTCAACAAAGAGCGCCAGGTACAAGATAAATATTTAGCGTTTTTGGATGTTGACATTCTCCACTAAAAACGTTCTTTGAGGAGTGAAGGGATACTTCGATAAAATCTTGTTCATAACTTCATTTGTCACCAAGTACTAACAGCTTCCTTGCCAAACACCCTTGACGTGATTTACGGGGTAATACGTTGATTTAGACGTAGAACAACAGCACGCCTAGCATTTTTTTACGGTGTAGCGCTAAAACCTATGCAAATTTACGTAGAAGTAAAAAGCAATAATGCAAGCAGTTTTACATTGGTATATGGTTAAAGACTTGTACATGTTTGTCACATTTCGCTACTTGATAATCCATGCTGAATTAAAGCACTTGGAAATCATCCTCAGTTTTATTTCAATGGCACGACGAGTTTTGCCACTCTGTAATACACACACTTTTGCTACAGTCTGGTGAAATGCCTCCTGCCATTTCGATAAATCTGCGAAAGATAACTAAGTGTTTTTTTACCATCATGGATATCGGCAATTTCAAACAATCGCCGAGTGCAGCCTAGAACGGTATATTAATTCCCCTAGTCAAATTTTAGCAGGGTTTAGCGAATTCACTAGTAGTTGAGGTTGCATCGTAGTTTAGTTATTAAATAGGTTATTGCGAGTAGTGTGGTATAATGCACGTTGCACGTTGGTGATAGCCTCCCTCGGCGGGAAACACCCTTGAGGGGGGCCGCGGAGTATTACATAAATGCAGGTGGTGTGAGAAATTCAATTTGTAGGACCAGGCTTGAATTTAATACCAGCTGGAATTTCGACGGAGAGATAATCCTGGTGATTGTTGATTTTAACGAGACAATTACTACACTACGTGGTGGAGCAGACCTCACGAGCATGTGTGAGTTGAAGATGAATACCGTCCGTTTAGGAACGGACATGCTGTCGTATGTGCCATGGCCTTGCCTGCACTCTCGTTTAGTTTGGCATTAGTCTCTCGGCATTAGTCGGCGTAGTAACTTAAACTTAAATAAGGTAAAGTCTAATGCTGGTGATACTTAACCCTCTGTCACAAACCCTTGAGGTGGCTCGTAGGGTATTATGTAAATATAGATTGCAACTGATAGCTTGACAAAATATGAATTCATTTCCTTCTCATCTTATCAACGAGCCTATATTATCTTATTCCCACCTTGCATTGCTTGTATTGAAGGTGGTTGGAGTTATTTTTGACTATGCACAGATTAGCGTGAAAGTTTGCGAACGTGGACTTCTTTGAGAAAAATATAGACGAAAGTAAAAAAGTATTGCATAGCACCGATTTTGCGTTTTGACAATGCAATGTTACTGCAACATGTAGCTTAATGCCCCATGATATACATATATTTTGAATAATTAAGCAAATTGTTACCGAATCAAGAAATGAAGCATTTCTCTCTGATAAAATAGTAAAAACAAATATCAAGATGACACGCCGTATTCAACGTTTTAAAGCCATATAATTCAATGAGATTTCTTATGTCCGAACGCCAAACGACATTCTAATTTAGAAAAAAATTAAAAAATACGTTTTTTGCATAGTTACCACTATTTTCACCGAGGTAAATTCGAACGCATAAAATGATGCACTCAATTTAAATGTCGCCATAGTTTTGCTTTTCCGTTTCCTTAAAATTGAATAAAAAAGTGCCTTCAATGACCCTTGATTGCAGCCCCAGATACCTTAAAACTTTCTTTTTACTATCAGTTGCGTATGGACCCTGTTGGATCACGCAAAGCATTATGGATCGTTTCTTATTTCGTATTTATATGATTCAGCAGGAGTTAAGTTCCAAGGGTTACAATTTTGAATCATAACTACCAGAACATAAGTGTTCGTTCAGTTGGTGCATATATTGTCAAAGAATTTTTGAATCCAATTAGAATGAATCTCGAAGCGAATAAATGATCACTCCTCTATTATTTCATCGGTATTTTAGAAGTTATTCCGAACGATAAGTCGCCTGATGTGGAAATATCGTCAAGATTTATTGCAAAAAAGTTTAATTAATTAATATCTTAAGTCCAATCAATAGGTTAATCTTCTCATACTTTGCGGTAATACGCAATGATTTACAGAAATGATAAATTTCAAAACGATGATAAATTTTGAAGGAATGATACAATTTGAGAATGGGAAATGGATATAAATGGGAATGGATTTAATCTCTTCCAACTTTAAACCATTAATCTCCGTAAAAACTGTTAAGTAGCTTTGTCACTAAACTAAAAAAGCATGGTCCGATGAAGAAAATCACGGAAAGAGGAATTTTCAGGTCCCATAACAGGGAAAAAATTAAAATTATCTCAATCACTCTTGAGATAATGATAAATCATTTCCTGCATAATCATGAGCAGGCGTTAGAATATCACATTACATACACCAGATGAAGGAACGTGATGAAAATATCGAAGTAATCAAACACAAGTCAATTTCAGCATCTCACACTTTTAAAATTCTTTAATTGCACAATTACAAATGTAGTGAAAAAAATCCAATACTCTAACGGGATACAGAACATCGCATTTAGAGATTCAAATAAATTTTCCACAGAAGATTGACAAGAAAGTTTCTCGAGCTGCTAAGGTCAATAGGTTACGATTATGACCTTATACAGCTCCCGGTGAAAGATGGCCCCGTGTTAGCAACGCGCCCACGTGGATGCTCCAGAGTTAAATCCAGCATCCAGAACCGAAATGCTGCATTGGTCCAAGGATTAATTTCTAAGGCGGTTGCGCGTTGCGATATGAGCTAGGCCGTTGGGGAGCCTGGAAACCTAGATAAACCCACTACCACTCAAAAGACGGCTCTTCATAGAGTTGGCGTACTGGAAGGAGAGTATTTCGCACATCTTCATCCAGCCCGGATTCCGACACGAGGCCGAGGGAGCGCTATATAATCCAAATGGTATTTGGGGCACGATCGGGGAAAAATAATTCGGGGCTATGGAGTGAAATGATATCGGCCACGGCGATTGTGGAATCATCCATGCTATTATAGCGTTATGGCGTCAAATATCATTCCGCAAAAGTGGAGCTATAGGAATTGCATTGAGAGGAAATGACTTGAATAAAGATTATATCTTAATGCCTCGTTGTCTCACAGCGTGAATGGATGGTAAAGCTGCTTTGCTGATGTCTTATATCTGCCATTATCGAATGACTGAAACAATAGTCGGATGAAAAATTTGCATTTTACTCTCACATCAGCCAATATAAAATGTAGTGAATCTTAAGAACAATTTGACTATGTAGCTATAGCTCTATTCCAGGTTGAGTGTTGGCCAGGGCAAATAGGCCAGCACTTTGAGGCACGTGAAATGAAATGAATCAAATAAGAAGAGAAAATTAAAGTGAAAATCCACCAGGACGATGGAGAAACATGCACAGTACAGAATAGCTGGAAAAGGATGTAAAATAGAAATGTGACATAGAAAATGAAATAGAGGAGCCACAAGAGCATAAAGAGTTAGCAGGTAACAGGTAATAATGAAAGTTATCAGTCAACCTAGTTTGAGAATTAATGGAAAATGATCCACTACCAATTGACGGAATCTATTCCTGTCTCCTTTTATTTAAGAAATTTAGCCTTGAGAAAGCTAAAAATGACAGCGAATTCCGTGTATTGATTTTCTTTTCGCGTTTTCCCTTTCCCATAAACTGGAAAAAAATAAAAGCATAACTCCAAAGGCACCAGAATTCTAATCCTGAGGCATAATAGCTGTTTGGATTCCACAGATTAACGAAAATTGTTTTTATTTTTCACATGCCCGCATAATCAAATAACAAGTAGTCTCAACATTTCAATTCAATTCAGTGAGATGAGACTTTTTTTGCGCAACCACGCAGCTATTTTTGGAATTTCAAATTCCAAAAAACTTATAATTCGCTTTTTTTTTAGAGTTTATGTGACTAAGAATAGCTTAATAAAAACATAACGAGAAGACCTACAGAAAAACTAATCACATTATAATTTTTTTATTCAACTCTACGTTGTTTAATGGTAAACAAAAGATTTTAAAATGCATTTTTATATTTTTTACTTCGGGTGTAACGTAGAAAGTGCCGGTTTTTGACGGTGTTCGAGTAAAGCTCCGACTTTGATAAATCGTTACTCAACCAAATGTTCTTTTATGACAACCATATTTCAATCAGTGGTAGATAAACATGTTTTATATACACATTATAAGTTTCAGAGTGGTATCTTTAGCAGAAAATACGATGTGATTAGTTTTTATGTAGGTTTATTGTGATTTTTTTATTTGTTACCAAACTCTTGTGCACATAATTTCGGCGTCGACAGCAGAATGAAAAACTCACTTTAGAATGGCTTTTATGAACATTAGAGTTGGTCCTCCTTAGCTGAAGCTGGTTTGTTAGGTGCTGGCCTAATTAAACTGTGGTGTCAAATTGCATATTTTAGCATCTGTATCACATCTGGTGAGCACATACTTCAACCGAAGAAAAGAAGGATGACATGACATACGAGATTTCACCATGTGTGAGAAAGCAAGGAAAAAATATTTCGCCGCGTGAAAGCAATAAATGGTTAAATGAAGGCAAAGTTTACATGTCACTGTTTCCATTTATCAAATAGTTCGTATATTTTTTCTTTTAAATAAAAACTACTCGTATAAAATATTCAGTGATCTTTTCCTTGAAAAAAATATATATTTACGTCGAGCGGGTCTGGAATATTTTTTTAATGAAAACAGAAATTTTTAACCATGACTTACAAAATAATACTGATATCACAATAGGGATAAGGATCTAATACTTTTTATATGTTGCGGGATAGTAGTATCCTCTCTAAGCAGATACCTCTATCATTCAATGGTTGAAAGCTTCTGCTTCGCAAGGTGATGTTTTTTTCTACGCCATGTATGCTATCTGGTAAACTGCGGAGAATATGCGTAAGAAAATATAAAGAGTGTTCATGTTGCTATAGATCCAAGAAGATGAGCAACTTTCAGTTATAAGAAATTTGGCGGAGATAGACAATCAAAGAAGTGGTCAATTTTGAGAACGGAACGAAACGAATCGTATACACATTGTCTCCAGCCGGCCGCGTCTCAATCCCCCGGAACACCCTGGATCCCAACATGATTTTACGGTCGTCTTCGCGGTGATACGGCGAGCGTCCATGCAAGCACGAGGGCACATTACGGCGAACAGGACGTGACGCTATCCCTGGGCTTCAAGAAATCACTTAAGAATAATAAGTTCGAATCCAGCGGATTTTGCACTTGTAACACAGCGCTGCTCTCGGTGAATTAGTGAACTACTCGGCAGTAGTTATCTACGCATAGAATGTATGACGTTATACACGCTTGAAACTTATTATGCAAAATCTTGAAACAACAGAGAGGATTGCAATCAATTATTTTCAAGTAATTCAGGGCAATTTACGAAGAAATTAGTAGAATCAAATGAATTATACATACCTTGATGCACAATTAGTGAGTTAAGAATATATTTGAAGGAAAAATTGCAGGAAAAGTACCAAGAAAGAGGCAGGCCATGAAATTAGGTCGTAGGTCAAAAAGCGGAAAGTATACGAGAAGAAATATCGGGAAGTAGGAGAACTTGCATTTGATAGGGAAAGAAGAAGGGCTGCATTCAACCAATTTTAAGGTTTGATCGGCCAATGACGAACGTAAAAGTATGTACTTTCTTTTGTGGTAATCTTTTTTAGTAACTGACTCCAGACTTCGAACTCTACATACTACCCCGCGAGCCGCCGACTGGGCGTGTAGAAGGGGGTGGTAGGTCCCAAGCCGTGTAAAGATGTAAGTTTTTGGGAGAAGAAATGGTGACATATTATGGGAGTGTATTAAATGGAGCTCAGTTTTTATTGTGGTCGCTTGTTGTGCACGGGAAGAACGATTTTTGGTACTTATCTGTTCGTCAGTGTATCTCTCTTATTTTAACACATCTGTCAGACCTATATATGTAGTGAGGAGTCATGATAATATTCCCTGTGTCGCTCTGAAAAATATCAGTTCTTAATTTCTGAAGCAGCCTAAGCCTAGCGTACAGTCTCCGAGTCCTTGGGGCTCCCACCTTAATCCCTCCAACAGTTGTGAGACACTAAGTGTTCGTTCGTAGCAGTTTTTAACGAAACGTGCTGCTTTTCTTTGAATTTTATTAATTTTTTGGTTAAATCTTTATGATTAGGGTCCCAAACGCTCGCTTCGTGATCGAGGTACTTCAGTAATGGCATACATGACTATACATAAAGCAATGCCCAAACAATAAAAAAATCAAATTATCGTCACATGAATACGAAATAATCCATATTAATTAATGCATATTGATAACTTATACCAAAAAGAGACAGAATGTTCAACAAAACACAAGAATTATTTTCCAAATATTACTTTTTGTACAATTTTTCTTAATGAAAATAACGCAATTATATCTATCTGAAGAAATATAAATAAAAATTAACAAACACTCAACAAGTCAATGAAAAATGTTTGCTAAAATATTTGATTGAACTTAAGAAAAAGGTCTAATTACTCTCTCGTACTTCTAGTGTTTTGTAATATACGAAAATTAAAAATCGATTCTTAAACCTTGTTATCTTCACTTGATTCTCCCACATCCCAAACTAAGTAACTATGTGAATTTTTCTAACTTTACACTTTTGGAATGCTAAAAGTTATTCCATACCCTTTAGCACTATTTCAAAAACAAACAATTAGTTTATTTTACATTTAATTTTCAAGTACAATCTACCTCAGTACTTGATAATGACACCATGGCGCCAAAATGGGCTGTACTTACATTAAAATTTCTAAGAGGACATGGACAAACTCAATTACGAAGATTTTTGTATTCAATTTATCTATAAAAGTTATTTTCGAGATTTGCTGTCCATTGTCCATTTTTTAAATCCAATGTTTCCCTCTTCTCAGGAGAAACATTATCGCCCAGACGACGCTCACAGTAAGAGGAGTGAAGCGTTAGGATAAAACAAATAGACCTCACGCAACGAATCGAGTAAATAATTTGTGTATATATTAATGAATATTTTATTCCATTGTATAAATTTTAGGCATGTATTTTTATTTTTATATTTTGTTTACTTAATTATTAACAACTGCTACGTTGAATAATGGATTGAATTACAAACAAGAGCTTTTAATTTACTCCACAAAGTCAGACAATGAAGGACGCAAGGGCCAACGTTTTCGAAAGGAAGCATAGATTTCAGAGCTTTGACAGTTTCTCAGCATTTGGATTCAAGGAAACATATACATGTCGTGGATACGTCCCAACTCTAATGTCGTTCCTAAGGGTATTCTATCTCGGGTAGGTAAGGTAAGAGCCCCTAGCCGCCAAAGTAGGGCAGTTCCAGTGGCAGAGGAGGGTGGAAAGAAATGGCCGGCAAATGCGGACGGGGTCACTCCGATCCGCTCGTAAAAAATGCACCTTTTCGCCGGGACGGATGACTAGACATAAAAAATAGAGGCCTTTCCTATTTTCCGGGCACCGCGATAATGCGGGATTGGATTCCCACGCGCCCAAGCGAAATGATGGACATTTAGCCATTTTGGAGTAGCCTCAGGGTTGGTTTATGTATCACCCACGCCGCCTCCGTAGCATCTCCTATTACAGGCGACCTTCTCCGAGAATATTCTTCATAGAACGCTGCGTGGCAGCTATAAAAATGCTACTAGCTCCATCTAGGGTCAATTTACGAACATTAAAAATAAGTTGAAAACGCTTCCTCAGATTATGTAGCAGTTCTTGCACATTTGTAGCCGCGTAGCAGATGCATCAACTGCCTAACTACAGAGACATTACTCTAGTGCTATGCAACACTTTTGCATATCATGGTCGAAACGCCGATGGAAGGTTTGATTTCCATAAATTACATGAAAAATGTTGAAGAAATTTATCCATATACGATGAATATGTTTTAAACATAGAATATACTGTATACGCTAGTATAAAATTGGATACAAAATGAAAATAACGTTGGCATATCATGCAGGTATCACAACGACCTTGAAATTTCATTCCAGTTTTCAAAATCTATATTGGCAATTGATGTTAAATTATTATTTCATCTCCATAGATATTATCACAGCTGGAGTGGCTCTACGATCGACGTTTCCTGACGCGGCGTTGGCATCCATGATAGTCTGTGATTGTGATGAAATGGTTCCTAATACGAATGTTGCACAATGACGGCGCCGTCATCGGGAAAAGAGCGAAACTTGTGTAGGACCAACTTTTTCATCACGCTGCATCAAAATTATCAATAATTGTTAAATACTCGTGCGTGACTTACGAGAAGTCTCGTGTAATAACGAATCTGCCGTCAGCACAGTGTAATGCAATAATGGGCTACTTATGCCACGGAAAAGCCCAACATAGGTGCAAATTTAAGCCAAGTATATATACTATATGTATATGCAATTTGAACATATAAGTTTTTGCCGAGGAGCTCAATTTTCAAAGATAAAATATTTTATTGAAATATACGTTACACCATTCAAGTTAAATCCATGGATCAAATAAAAAAACTAAACACGGCATTTTTTATTGTTATTGTATTTTTTTTTATATTAAAGGAACATGAAAATCATAGAGAATATAACAGTAGCATTCATCTAATTACCAAGAGTAAGAAAGAGGAAAAAGTCATCGATGAAATATACTAGTCACTGGACACTTCGGAAACTTCTTTACCGTGACATTCCTGAATGTATTTTGGAACAGTCCCTTTCAAACTTCAGGAGTAATCTGCCATCATTTACGTATCCCATCTTCCTTGGTGGCGGTCCTACATAGTTTTAGTATCCTGGTGAAATCCTTCTCCTTATTCCTCACCGGTGTCTCCTAAACTTTCAAGAAAACAGCCTAAGTGACTGTGTAAATAGTGCACCTTAATGCTCATGTTACACCCAAGGGATCTAAAACTGTTTAGCATTTCGTTTACCAGTTCAACGTAGTTCTCAGCTTTGCATTTGCCCAGAAAGTTATCGAAAACTTAAAAAAATGAAGTCCATGAAATCCAGAAAAAACAAAATGATTCCAGGCTTTTCTCTCAGCCATGGAATTTATGAATATGTCCTATTCGTGGGCCGTCAAATATTCCTGCATTAATTTTTTCGCAATCAACTTATGCATTTATTCCCTATATATGCAAAACGTTATCCGTTCTTATCACGAGCCTTTACAAACAGCTTCATTAGGCCCAGCTTGAAATGCAGTGGACGAAAGACGATTTTCTCTCGTCCAACTGAGGGGTCGTTAATGGAATTCTTTTCCCCAATTTTTCTCTCTAAGGCTACTCTTTTCTAACCCAGTGATGTGTTTTGTCTCTGCTATCCCAGAGGCACATAAAGCGAGGGTATTTGATGTAGCCACTTTGCTGTCCATGGAGAAAGTTTACAAGTTTTAGGTCCACACAAATCACCCATTCATGTTCACAACACTTTATCTTCTCCAAGAATAAAGCTATGGTGTCATATTCTTCTTTCATTTTCGTTGAGTTAGCAGGTAATTGGTTTCCCAATTTACAATATTTTCGTGGCATGATAGGCATTGGATGGCATCGGATAGAATCTAATCTTATTTATTGTACAAACCTATTTACATGCTTTTCTTTAGCTCGCTTTTCCATGATTCATGGGTCATGGTTCCATGGTTACTTTTATTTTTATTTATTTAATTTTTATTTATATTCACCATCCCGAATACAGCACAATGGGCCGATTTACGTCGGGTAAATAACAGTTACAACGGACGAGACACAAACACCCATGTTCTGGGCAGAAAATATTACCACTTTATTTCATGTTGTATGGCTACCACTTCTTTCCTTCTAATATGTGATTCGTCTTAGCGTAGTGGTAATGCAACGGACTCTCGTCCCCAGATAGAGACTTCAAATCAAATCCACATCTTGGCGAAATTTTTTCCGAGATAAATATTTCGAGCTTTTCTTTAACTCTCTTTTTTCTAAGTTCAATTAATCCATGGTTGCCTCTGCATTTTACCGTAATACATTCAATTCCATTCGATTAAATGCTCCAAAGTTTCCTAAATCCATTGACATCACCTACTCCTTTGTCCCATTCCATTTACTTTCCGTTTGGTTCTCTTCTTCCCTAAACTTGCCCCTTCAAGTGCAAACCTGAACCCCTCACCCTGTTGGGTATCATTTTCCTTCCCTCCGACCGCATGAAGCTCATAATCGTTCCAGCCGTACCTCTTGCCAGTGCTTAGAACCACTTAGCGTAAGGCGTTTGTTTCGACGACTGATTGCTCTCTTCGCTTCGAGACGGCAATAGTATTTGCAGACTTAAGAAGAGAGTTGTTCTTTCATGTTAGTATTTTCTATGTGGCTATGTCTTCGTAATCAGTGTTATAATTATCCAGGTTTAGCCTGTTCACTTAAACTTGGCAGACAACCAGTTGTCGACCGATATATATAAATATATATAATTTGATAGTTTTAACTCAGCTTAATTTAACTCAATTCATGGCGTCATTAAATTATGAACAGATAATTTTACAGATACATATAACAGAACAAATATTTTCTGGCAGTGTGTTTTGAATTGAAATGGACATAAATACACCCTTGTTTGAGTGAAGAGTCATCATCCCAGAGTTCGTTCTTCAATGTAAGTATTTTCTACGTGGCTACGTATCGATAATCGGTGTTACATGTATTAGGGTAGACATGTGGTGTTACATGTTACATATATAGGATATAGCCCGTTCGCGTTAACTTGCCCGACAATCAGTTGAAATTCGATATATTTTGATAATTATAACTAAGGATAATTTAACTCAATTCTTAGCGTCATAAAATTATGAAATTTTGCAGTGCCATAAGCTAGAAGAAAATTGAGTATTCCATTGCTACATTTGATATTATCGATATATTTTTCAATAGAATCGATGAATTTCAATAAATTTAGCTCGCCTAATTTTTGAATGCTTTTCTTTAGCTCGCTTTTCCCTGGATCCATGGGTTCATGGTTACCACTTCATTTTACTCTACATAGTTACCACTTCATTCATCTTATTATGTGAATCGAGTTTCACAACGTAAAGGGTGGAACTTTCGTACCGTTGGTTATTCATAGGCGTCGCATCGAGTCTACATCCAAGCGAATATTTTTTCTTGTTAACAGTCGTAGTCTTTTTTAGTCCTAGTTAATAAAATCATTGCATATAAACTAAAGACCGCCATGAATAAAAACAGCTTTCTAGACTGGGAATTAAAACTTCCATCTCTTGCTATTTTATTTTTTGCGTAGTGGCCTAAATGGCCAAAAGCCCATGATTCAATTCCCAAGCCAAGAAATCGTTTTCTCTCTCACATTTCCCGTCGATTTTCCACCACGACAGAATGTTTATAAACAACTTGTTTTTAAACATTTTATTAACGAGGACTAAAAAGTAAAAAATTAAAAAAGAAATTTTAAGCATGCTTTTCTATAAAGATATAAAAAATCTAAAAGAAGAACTATCTTAATATCGCACTAAAAAATGAAAAAATAATACTATCTGAAGTTAATGAAAATTTAGCCTAGTGCTGGAAATAATTAGATTCAATTCAAGAAAATAAGCCACACATTGATAAGATTACAACGAAAAGCATGGGGCGCGACCTCATTTATATTTTGCACCATAACTTAAGTTCTATTAAGTAAAGATTTTCTATAAAATGTATATTGAAGCTCTCTATTCCACTGAATATCAAAAATCATTATAGGTAATAAATTGATGATGATAACGAAAAATGAACGAGCGCCCCACGCTTTTCGTAGTGGTCTCATCATTTTGTGGCTAAGTTCCTTGAATTGACGGCAAAATTATAAGAGTCTCCAATAGCCGTAAAAAATGGCACGTCTCGTCAAACATGCAACCACACCACACTTACTGTGTTGGTTCCCAGAGTTTATTGGGGAACACCAAAGATAAAATAGACAGAGTAAAAAATTCCGGCATATATAAAATATCTTGCTCATCATGTGATTTGGCATACGTAGGGCAAACGCGTAGAAGCATTAAAACTAGATTTAAAGAACATATGGCACATTTCAAATACAATCGACCTGAAAAATCCAGTTTCGCACAACACTTACTCGACACAGAACACGAAACATCGGAACACAACCTACAACAAACAGATAATCATTTACTTGATGCTTATGAAAGTTTATACATACACAAACTCAGAAGAAACCTAGTAAATAGCGACAAAGGGCCGATTTCTTACTCTCCATTATTTTCTATAATAGACTTAGATGTTTCTCCTTCTGTATATTTCACGTAATTTCTCGTTACCCTCATGCATCAACTGTCAGTTAAGTTTCAAATTAAAATTTTGGTCGTTATCCTCGTGCTTTACTTCAATGGACGGTTTGTTTTGATATTTATTTTTCGTTTGTTTTTTCCTCACCGCCCCCCTATTACAAAAGCCACTTGCGTTCATTCGCCTGCCCACTTTCTCTCTTCCCTCCCCCCCCCCCCGCCCTACACTTCTCTTCACCACCCTCCCCCCCTTCTCCGCCATCCACCAATGCTTTTTGCTCTCTTCAACACCCATTGGTCATTGGCTTCCCTTCTCCCTCCCCCCCCCCCCTTTGTCCCCTCAGTATTTATTCCAGGCTGTCCTTTTGTCCCTTTTGTTCACTTACATCCTCGTGTTGCAAGTGCTTTTCCCTTCAGCTCGCTAAAGAGGGTCACCTTGTGGCCGAAATACGTGTATCCGACGCTCACCCTTGTTTGTCTTTGTGTTTATATTTTGACTACGCTCTTTTTGAGCGATTTCTCCCAGAAGTTGGGCCCGTCTGTGTGTGTGAGTGAGTGATTTGAGTGCTTGTGAGTGTGATTGTGGTAATGACCAGGCATCCTTAGTAGGGTCCCATTAGCCCTATGAAGGATCTCAGGTTATAACCCAGGCATCCTTATCAGGGTCCCAGTAGCCCTCGAAAACGATCCCAACTGGGTTGAGTGTGTGTGTCTGTGGTGGTCACTGGCGAGAGTAACATTCCCGTAAACCATCACAGGAGGGTATTCTGGTAGAGAGGCTGTGGTTGGTCCCTGCTGCGGAATCCCCTTTCCCGCAAACCAACACAGTAGTGTGGCGTGGTTGCATGTTTGACGAGTGGTGCCATTTTTTACGGCTATTGGAGACTCATTTAATTTTGCTATCTTGAGAGCCCGTAGAGCTCAATTTCCATTGATTTAATTCCTTGAATAGAATTTAATTATTTCCAGTACTGGGCAAAATTTTCATTCACTTCAGAAAATATAATTTTTTCATTTTTAGTACGATATTAAGATATGTTTTCTTTTAGATTTTTTGTGTCTTTTTAGAAAAGCATGCTTAAAAATTGTTTTTAATTTTTGTTATTTTCATGTTAAACTATCAAAAAGAGGTGTTAAAAATGTATGTCATAAATACTATTCACAAGCGTATTATGTAACTTCTTTAAGGCTGGGTATCATTTTATTACTCATTTCCATATTCCATTCAGTCATTTCCTACAGCAAAGTTATAAAATTAAAGGAGACATTACTCCAAATTACTATTACTTTGCATCAAAACTTGGAATTTTCAGATGCTAATGTTGCAATAATATACCCAGTCACACCATAAAACTTTCAAGGAAATACATTACATAGTTAACTGTTTCGACTTTACGATAAGCGAAACAATATATTCTAGGCACTGATTGATTTTTGGAAAGGTTGCCTCCCTACAATAACTAATTATATTAAAAAATGAATCGTATATGCGACTGATTATCTGTTTGGAGCTTCCTTGTGCATACCAAATGTTCACAATTATTTTCCTTCCCATGCTTTTCATAAAACAACAAATAATTGCATATAAACCAAAGTCCGCTATGAATAAAAACAGCTTTCTAGACTGGGAATTAAAACTTCCATCTCTTGCTATTTTAGTGTTTACGTAGTGACCTAAATGGCTAAAAACCCATGATTTGATTCCCGAGCCAAGAAATCGTTTTCTCTCTCACATTTCCCGACGACTTTCCTTCACGACAGAATATGATATCTTGAGTACCGAGGTAGGGAATGCACTGTGTCAGAGCAAATATTTTTCCCTTTTCCCTTGTACTGAATTTCTGAACCAATAAACGATGAAAGATACCCAGCTACGACTGTTAACTGTTAACAATGGTCTGAAATAAATACGAAAATAAAATAATGTATTTTCTTACACTCAATATTGATGAGTGCTTTTTCACGTGAAGGCATTTTCCCAGATTCAAAACGGAATTTTAATTCTTATTATTCATTTTTACGTCTCCTCTGATATCAAGATTTTGTATCTAACTCTTATTTCAGTGTTTGCATTCTTTCATATTTTATATACCCGTTATCAGCTCCATCCCATTACTAAACACTTATATTTGAGCTTCTCTCCTCCTCGTGTATCTACTTCTACACCCAGGGTTTCATAAGAATATGAAGAGATCCTAGTTATTATGGAATTTATATGATTGTGTTCTCACAACAAATATCAGGTAGATAAAGGTATGTATTGAGAGTTTACTTGATTTTGAATTGTACCAATGACCAAAGGTGGTTTCGTGCGCGGGTTTTGAGATGACAAATGAAGATACGGCAAATATGCATGCTGAACGTAATGAAATGAGTGATTGCTTCAAGTAATGGATCCTGTTACTTCAGCTAAACAACTCATTTACGGGATCTGTTGAGAATGTTTAATTCCCAGCTGGATCAACGATCGCGAATTCTGTATCCGAATAATGATAAAAAATAGATTAACACACTTTGTAAACACAGTGATAAATACATGGGTGACCCTTAACGGGCAACCAAAATCCAGTCTCACTAAATCCTGTCAAATTATAGTCAGGTGTAAACAACAAGAGAATGTACTCCCGTAACCTAATCTTTTAAGTTCCCACGGAGGTTATCCAAATACTGGCGCTGTTATTGAATTCGATTTTCCTCGATACTAGGGAACGGAAAAATCCGAGAGGTTTTAACTTGCTCCGGCGCTGTGTGCGGCGCTGCGGCTGGCGTTTTGAAAGGTCGAACGCCGCGCCATCTCCTATCCACTCATTGAACCAACGCGGTGTATTGTCGTCGCTTCGATTTTCCAGTGAGGCAGTGTGTGGGAATTAGAGATGGGCGCCAAATTTCAAAATGCCTTACCGTAGATCGACAGAGGAAGAAATGTAGGTACAACTATTATGGACCATCTCAACGGCCTCCTGAGTGATGATCCTTGAGTTTTTCATTTCCAGTAATTTCATTGATGACAAAGTTCCCGAGCACTACACTAACGAGACGCATCTCGCGAGTTATTTTTTATTGTAGTTTTCGTTTAAAATTTGGCCACGGTGAAAAATAACAAAATGAACTATTATCCAACTATTAATTCATCCGCGTACACATCTGTCCAAATCCAGACGATTCCATGCTTCTTCTACATTTGAGTGATATTCATCCATTAGGAAATTCAATTCATAGTTATTTTAATGATGAAAGCATTGAAATTACGTTAACAACCACGCGCAAACTTATTTTGGTTCATTTTATTTTAGATAAGTTTCCGAGTGTTAAGCTTTCGCAGATCAACACAGAAGTTCACAAGTGACCAAACTGTGACCACATCTTTCCGTACGAAAAAAAACACTTTCATTTTTCTGAGACGCAGGAATTTATGTAGGGATAATTTTTAACCAGATCCTTACTAGTGTCATGTAGACTATAACGACCAATAGAGTTTTTATGATAATGATAAAAGGGAAGATTTAAAATCATCCCACTGATATCACCAAATAAACCATACGCCAGGAGGTAAGTATTTGGTTGAAGAGAATGGGATATGAAATTCTCCTTACGTACACTTGAATTGCAGTAAAGAGCATCACTATCAATCGTACGTAGAGCCGGAAAACTATGTAAATTAGATGATCTGAAAAAACATTTTGGGAACTTACTCACTTTCACCGGGGGATAGAAGAGAAAGGAAGATCGAAAACTCACCTGAAAAGATAGAAAAAAATGACAATTGTTAAAAAATTGAGGCGGAAAAGGATGCAAATAATATGCAAGATAGGTTTTATTTCAGACATTCTAGAAAAAGTATACCTGATTAATACGATATAGTATACGCACGTATGGATGCGATTGAATATTTTAGTTAGAAGTTTATGAGTTTGATATGCGATTTCCTCCCGAGTTAATTAAATCCAGTCTTAAACAGCTGAAGTAATGTTTTAGACGAGATAAGAAATTGGTTTGATAGTAATTTGGAAGGAAAACTACGAAATCTGGAGTTCTGGTGACGCATAAAATGGTCAAAATACTACACATAAATGTTTTATCATAGAACAATGTTTAAAACAATGCATATGTACCCTGGAAAAAGGTTGGTAACAAGATTCAATGAGCAATCAATAATAAAAAAAATAATGAATCATGAACTGTAAATAAAAAACTATTTTAGTCAAAAATGAACCTTTAAAAGGTTCCAGAACTAAACTGCTAAAGCCCATAAGAACCAGAAAGAAGCGACCACAGTTCAACGGAACGCTTGACCAGCACTCCAGTCAAAACAATTCCAAATATTAATATATAAGAAGTTAAATAGCACAAAAAGATCGTGAGACAAAGGGGTTATTGACCACGCAAGTTGTAATGAAGCTTTCTTACCAATAAGTCACGACCAGCACTTGCGTATGTACAAGATAATCTCTCAATAGTAGAAAACCTTGGCAATGCTTGAATGCTTGGCAATCCCAAATTAGACAGGTACTATTAGATTCTCAAGTTCATTTGTATTCAATCAAATAGAACTCTGAAATATAATTAACTTGGGTTCCTATCGAGTGATGAAATTTCCTAAATTCTTATTCAAATTATGTCCCATGATAACAATTACACTTAAGTGCAGAAATATCCGAAGAAATCTTTCACACTGACCGGGGGTCGAACCGGAATCCTTCGGTATCGTGCCGAGTGGTTTAGCAAGTTGAGTTACCGAGGCGTCCAGTGGATTTTTGAGGGCTTTAAAGTGGCAAGTTTTTCCCACCATGTTATGCTAAAGGAAATGGATACTTTCAACTTCAATTGCTACATTGCATATGTTGATGGTCTCAAATGGTGGGAGATCGACAATGTAAAATCACAATCTTAGTTATTTCCAAAATCCATTGCAGAATGTAACACCGGTTTCGGCTGCTATGTCATCACCAGGTACACTGAGGCATATCGGTTTTGAGCGTACAGATATAAGTGTGAGGGGAAATGATGCGGGTATAAAGGCAGGATGGGATGATGAGGAAGAAAGGGGGTTTAGGGAGAACGATTGAGAAGAGAGCCGGAATTTCATCATGGGCTTGGAGGTAAGATAACAAACTGCAAGGAGGGATTGAGAAAATATATGTTATTTAAAAGGAAACAGGAGGTCGATCGCTCTTTGTTTGTTGGCATCCAAAGTTTTGCCTATATTAGTACAGTACACAAATTCCTGGTTAAAATTACTCCCATGGCCCTTTTTAATTGGTAAAGCCATGCGTGTCCTGGTGAAATTGAATCACAAATCCTTCGTAGTGGATTGCATGAAATAAAAGTCCGGTCTAGGGTCTAGTGAAGCTTAGTTTTTCTTGCAATACATTGGTAAATAAAAAGCATAAAACACATCCTGAGAGGATTCCGTAAACGTCACACGGAATGTGGCACGTGATCTGGGTATTACCAAGTTTATTCACCATCCACGCCTTCCACTCCGAGCCTTGAAATACATAAAACACACGCATCGGGGGACCTGCATTTCCACATTGATACGTTGGCCATTCTGCAAATGGACTTACAAATAAACAGTTAAACAAAATCGAATGAAGAATAGAGACATAGGAATAAAGCGTTGGCGCATTACTGTGACATAATTAGGCACACTATTTGACTACGAAAAATATACCGATAAAGCCCATGTTTTTCAGGCGGGAAATGAAGGCGATGGCTACCAGATGGCATACTCTGCCATCGTCATCAGGGCTAATGTCGGACGAAGGATCTATTCGGGTTTAGATAGTCTGGTGTGGTTAGGTCTCGTCCCATTGGCCACGGTGCGATGCCTTTTTTCCTGGTCCTCTTCATTTGGTGAAGAATTGAGCGCCATGTTTTGCTAAGGGCATACACTTCCTCTCTATTAAATTTATTTCGTCCTCGTTGAATATCAATGGCCCTTCATATCCATAGGCCCTTCTGATCAATTCGGCTTCGTGTAAGTTGATGTCATGGTCGGGGCTAAGGCAGAGGTCTACGACCGCCAATTTACCAGAATATCCTTGTCTGATGCAGCGCTTGTGTTCGGAAATCCTGGTCTTAATTTTCCGTCCGGTTTCCCCGATGTATACGTCTCCACATCCGCACCGAATACGGATGACGTCGGAGCTCTTGAGCCCCCGTTGGTCCTTGGCTAAAACGAGTTGACTCTGTAGTTTCCCTGGTGGATAGTGTATCGTCTCAATACTAAATTTCAGCCTTCAATAATATTCAAATAAATTCAAATAAATTCTTCAATTCAAATAAAACCTTCAGCAAAACGTCGAGTTTTCACGACTGGCTGATAGTTCCTCATAAATCTATATGAAATGAGTGTTTGCAGTATTGACTAGAATTCACGATATAAAGTTACATATATCATTCTTTTTCTTGGAAAAAAATCTTAATGAGCCCACATTCTCGTTTCGTAAATTGTGTCACCTGTCGCGCCGATTCCTTGGCTAGAAAGGAAAATTATCCAATCTTGTGAAATCCTTTGGTATCAGCGATGATTTTTTTAAGAGCAACAGTTTCGCCGTGCTATTCTGCCGGCTTCGTCAGGCCAATTGTTTCTTTGCTGTTGGTGGTTGGGCATTTATAGGTCCGAACAACAATGCATTATAATTTAAAATTTCGGCTGTTAATTTTTGAAAGGCTCAACTTGACCGTTTATTTCTTTTCCAAAAGTCCCTTCCACGTTAATGGAAGTTTATACCCATCATCTCTGTTCACCTTATTATGTATTTTTTCTATTTCAATTGCTTCTTTGATGAGCTGTGGATTATAGCTGCTTTCTTTAGGTAGAATTTTCGCAGACTTGATGTCTAGGACCCTCTTCCATGCATGTTCAGCTACGGCAGAGTGATACCAGTCCTTCTTAGATATTGCCCTTTCATGTTCTGGAAGTCTACAGCTTATGGCTCTTTTTGTTTGCCCACATACGATTTTCCACAGCTACAAATGATTTCGTATATTCCTTCTGACAGAGACGGAGGCAACGGATCTTTAGCTCCTCGACAGTAATCATGGAGTTTGGAGACTGTGTCATATCTCGCTAGAATATAATGCCTTTTCATTATTTTGCCAATACGATCAGTCGTTCCCGCTACGTAAGGCAGCATAACGTATCCCAATGGCTTAGGCGTCTCCTTCTTTTGACGATTTTTCGTTACTACACTTCGAATTAATTTTCTGCTATATCCATTTTTCCTCAATGCCTTCCGTAGGTGGTCTGTTTCTTCCAAGATAGAATCAACATCGGAAACTTTTTGGGCACGATCAAATAACGTCTTGATGACTGAAGCCTTCTGTTGAGGATGGTGGTGTGAACGTGCGTTCAAATACCGATCAGTATGCGTCTTTTTTCAATGTACTTGGTGGCCAAGAGTACCATCTCCCTTTCTCTGTACCAAGACAGCTAGGAACGGTAGGCGTCCATCTTTTTCAATCTCCATCGTGAACTGGATCGAGGAATTATGACTGTTCAGGTGTTTTAAGAAATCCTCTAGTATTTCCCTTCCATGCGGCGAAACGACGAAAGTATCGTCAACGTATCTGAGCCAAACTGTTGGACTTTGGCTAAAGGTGTTTAAAGCTTTTTTTTTCAAACTCCTCCATGTATAGGTTGGCGATGACAGGGGAAAGGGAAGAGCCCATGGCTGCACCTTCCGTTTGTTCGTACATCTGTCCGTTCCTTAAGAAGTACTCGAGGAAGAGACTTTTGGAAAATAAAAAAACGGTCAAGTTGAGCCTTTCAAAAATTAACAGCCGAAATTTTAAATTTTAAAGAAGACCATTGTTGTTCGGACCTATGAATGCCCAACCACCAACGGCAAACAAACAATAAGCCTGACGAAGCCGGCAGAATAGCACGGCGAAACTGCTGCCTTTAAAATATCATCGCAGATACCAAAAGATTTCACAGGATTAAATCATGAGCTTTTAAAAAATTTACGAAAATAGGAAAATTATCTGCACAGATTTTTTGTAAACAAACAAATTGCATTCAAAAAACATCGAAGAGTTCAACAGAACATATTGGCACACAAAAATTATTCCATGTCGGACAACTTGAAGCTGAAAACACTTATTGCTCTAAAAAGAAATAAAAATTAACATCTACGAACGCGAAGACATATATACTTAAAGAAAGACAAATCTGATTTTTCAAAGTATATTCCTGTTTAATTTCATGATTTTCGAAATAAATTATTGAACGCATTTTACACTCTCCTCTCCTACAAAGTAAGCCTTTTTAAATAAGGCCTTAAAAATCTGTCAAAATCATATATTTTGATTTCTTCCAGAAATTTTTGACTTAACCATTTGCTAGCCTTAAATAAGTTTTCCCAATCCTATCGAACATATTATATCTAACTTGATCCTCACCATAGCAAGATATCCTCTGGGACAAGATATAGCATATTTATACTTATAGTATATAGCATATTTACACCATGAAAAGGTGATTGGATAGTTCTCCTTTATTAAATTGTGAAAACTAGCGAAACCATCGAGTGTAATGAGAAATACTCTTTTCGCTTCGAGCGTACTTTACGGAATGTAAATGGCCACAGCAAAAGAAACCCTTATCAGACTTTTTCTTTTTCCAACTAGAGTTGCTTTCTTAAACTATTATCGCAGCCTTACTGGAACCACAATTCACATAGGTAGCACACTCAGTTGAGAAATGAAATTAAGATGCACGAGGGGAAATTTCCGTTGTGAGGATAATTAGGATAGTGCATATTAGAAAAAAATTAGCATATCTGTTTAGGAATAAATGAAAATTTCTTGCAGCTCTTGAACCCAAACTTTTACAATGCCCTTTTTAGTCAATAATGTATATATTAATTAATAACAGTGATGTAACTGCCTCATAAAATAGTATGCGTCGAAAATACCCCATTGCTATTAGAGTACTATCTCGCATTCCAGTCCCGTTGTTCGATATTACTATATCAAGCGAAGACGATACATTGATAATCTCTAAATCCACTAAATAATGTATATATCACAGGAAAACGTTGTCCTTTTTCTTAAAACTTCAAATGTTGGTTATGATCAAACATAGTTTGCTTAGTTTGTTAAAGCATTCTTATTTACCATTAAAATTTGTAATAGTATTTCATTACCATCAAGACCGTTTGCTATCGATTATAGAGATATTTTTACTTGGGCCTGTTATTGGTGAATTTGGCTGTGGTTGATTTGTCCACTATTCTTATTCTGCAAATTGTGCGATCAAGTGAAAGCGTGCAATTACTTTCTAGATATTTAACTTCATCTCTATTAAGTATATATTTCAATTGAATTAAGTCAATTATTCACGTTTGCCCGTCCACGCCACGAGTCTATAGACATTCGTATTCCGAAGCTTGAGTCTTATAAGAAATATTTCAGCATCCATCGACGTGTTTGGAGCCACAACGAACACAGATTCCGCGCTCCCACCAATCCCACGCAATCCTAGGCAGACAGACAGACATCCAATCATATCACCGAATGGGAGGCGCCGTATCCTTGAAGGGAGGCTACAAAAGACTCTGGAGGGATGCGGCATTCCAATATCGCTCCCCCTCCCCCCCCCAACATTCACGTCTCATCCCTTGGAATAGAAAGCAGGAGTGGGACGGCGAGTAAACCCTTAAAGGAGCTTACCCTGACACACACATACACAAACCCCTTCTCTCCCACGGCGGCTTAAGGCACGTCGATGCGCCAAGGGCTTCGCCGTTGAATATTCATTCGTTCTGTCTCAGGGAACTCGCACATGCCGCCGTTGGAGCCGCGACTTCAAGGGTAAACAATAACATTGTCCCGTATTCAATACGAAATGGAGTGCCGGCACAAGGGGTTACTGGGACGCGGATGGATCAGGGTCAAGAATTCAAGATGATGCGGACCGGGAGATTCATTTCACGAGGTCCTCATTCGCTTGAAACAAGATCTGAATGCCGATACCCATAGAAAGATTCAAAAGAGCATCATTCATTTAAGCACTCTTACGGTTAAAGGTGAATTTTGACAGTCTGAGACAATTCTCCACGTTCTCTATACCTGCAGGGCTCTTATCTCTGGTGTTCTTTTCTTCAGCTAGATATACGATCGACCCGTCTTCATCCCGTACGTAATACCTATTCCATAAACCGGGTTGAAGGTTCGATCAAACACGAAAATTTCGAATCTGGAAGGAATTGGCAGAATAATGGATGAGAGAGGCAGACGATGGCCGTTGATCCATGAACTGCATAAACACCAGACGGTTCTCATTAAGCACTGCTTAATCTGCGATACCAAATTTCACCTCCAGTTGATTACATATCTTTGTCTTCAGTGTAATCATCGTATCACTACAACATCGCAAAACATCAATTAGTATGACAAATTTTAAGCTATCCGGGACTAGCCACGGAGTTTCACTTTTTACGGAGTCACCCGCAATGCACAAGGTAGCTTAACTGGCTAAAGCACTCGGCCGGAAATCGAGGGATCCGGGTTCGAATCCCGGTCAAGGCGGATGATTATTTCTCTGTGGAAATTCGCACATCAATTAGTATGCTGTTCTGGTTAATAATATCCCCAAGGAGGTATTTCTACTTGATCGAGGGAGTAATGGAACATATATATGTTTTATAGCGTTTTTATTCTGCATAATGCCTTGCAATAATTTCCATTGAAGCAGGGTTAGGTGTACAAATATGTATTTATGAGTGAAACTTTGTGACTGTGCCTACCCCGGAAGGATACGGAAAGATTGGTACGTATATATGTAATGCATTACTCGAGCAGTTAGAGAAGAGAATTTGGGACATCAAATTTTTATGTTTATTGCATGATTTTGTCGGTTTAGATACAGTTTTTATGTATGGCGAGGACTTATTAAAGAAACTTTGGAAACAGAAAGCAACGAGGGGGCGTTCAAATCTATTGTTACCAAAAGATGCTATTAAAATTGTAATGCTGTGAGCAGTGGTAAACGGACGGCTATGGAAAATTTAACCAGAACTTAAGGCGTTTTAAAGTGCATATAATCTGCAGGAGTGTTTCGGGCATGAAAAAACTGGGCGAAGTTGAAATAGAAGCCAAATTATATGACTTAGCAGCGGAAAAATGCGTGTATCTACCCTCTTCACCCTAATTTGCGAGCTTTCTGAACATGTAGCGGGTGAATTTCTAAAATTTTGAGTGAAACATTTTAGTAGATTTTCTTCAGTAAATTTTCAAGATAAAAAGAATGGTAAGTGAAGGAGACCTAAATACCTTCAAAACTAAGCGACCTACGATTAAACTAAACCACCGAAAGAGAATCGTTAACCGTAGGTTTGTAGGTTAACCGTACGTAGGTTAAACCGTAGGTTAACGGTACGTTTGCTCAACACCCTTCCCTCGACCGCGGCTTTGAGCAACCCTTGATACCACAAATGTGCGAATTTCCACAGAGAAAAAATCATCGTCACCGGGATCCCGGTCAAGGCGGATGATTTTTTCTCTGTGGAAATTCGCACATTTGAGCATTGCGGGTGACTCCGTAAAGTGGAACTCCGTGGCTAGTCCCGGATAGCTTAAAATTTGCTTAATACCACAGTACCTCTTCCAAATATCTATAATTGCCTCCTCTTAATCTCATGCTGAAGTTTTCAATCCAACCATAAAAAGCACTTCCAAGCACTTTGTTTTCCTTTCCGTCCCCATTGTGTTTCTTCATCCTCCTCCACAGCCACATCTCATAGGTTTGCAGTCCATCCTCGTCCCTTATAAGAGTTCACATTTCTGCCCCATTCAACGTTACACCGAACGCTTCACCAGCCTCTTTCTATCCTTACCCAAGGTCACCACAATCATCTCCCTTTCATTAACAAACGCTTCCTTTGCTAACGATATTATCTGCATCATGTCTTTGCCCAATATCTTCAAGCGTAAAGTAAAAATGAACAAAGTTCTCCACTTGCTTCAGTTTGAGGCCTTCAACTTCTATGACTAGCCTTGCTTTCTTCTCCCTACAGCATTCCGTCAATTTAAAAGACTATCAAGGTGTGAGAAATGAAAGTCGATCAGTTGTTCATTTTGGGAGGTCACTCTTTATTTGGGTTAATTTGTGTCATTTAGGAGTCAAAGGTGATCATTTTGGCATGGGAAGGACTGTTTAGGGAAACAACACCTCTGCAGCACAACTATACACAACAGATGGAAAGGCGAATATATCCATATGTTACCATGTCACATATTTCTTCATGCTTCAGCTTGTATTTACAAAAATTAGCAAAAGAATTAAAATATCCATCCTACCTCTTCCTCTCGCATAATTTATTTCGCTCTTACACACCTGTTTCGTTATTCGACTCTCATCCATTCTCTCAACATGGCCAAACTAACGAAGCACACTCCTTTCATATATGTCCATTACTGGAGCATCTAACCCACATTCATTTATTACCTACTCATTCTTGACTCTGTCCACCCTACGTTTTCCGCAAACACCCCTCAGATAACACATACCCACGGGGTTTAGTATTCTCTTATGTCTATCCTGGCATACCTATGTATCTCTACCATACAACAAAGTGGGGAGAAGTACAATTTTGTACACGATGATTTTCGCTTCAGTATATATTCAGTATATAATATTAGTTAAAATCTATATATGATAAATCCACCGATTAACGAGTTTAACCGACTCTATTAATAAGTTTCTATTTACCATTAAAGTTCATGGTTACAATACAATGTGTATTTTATGAGAGAATAGGGAGCTACGATCTAGAATGAAAAGAAAAAATATAAGGGGAGAGGAGAAGAGGGTTAGTGAAAACCAATAAAAATTATCTAATGGCTTGATAAATTGATGACGGCAAATAGAGAATAAGTGAAAAAAATACACGAAGAGAAAAATGTACACAAAAGACAAGATTTAGGTCAACCATGACGTATGGCGAAGCACTGATGTCAGACGGATTCGAAGAGAGAGCTTTAATGAATGAGCGGGACGTGATATTTCTTCCGTCTCTCAACTCGATTAATTCACTGCCCTGATTTAATTTTCTTATTCCCCTTCCACTTCCTCCATGAGGTTACATCTTTAAGAGGATATGCCTACTACTGGCTATAAAAAAACTCGTTCGTGAGGCAATTTCTTAGTATTTTGTGTCCACGCTCACAAAGGAATCTGGTCGCTACCGCATGAGTGCAAACCAAAGGTAGTACGTTATCTTTTTCTCTGAAAATAATTTTACTTTTTTTCGAAAAAATAATTGAGCCAAGTTAAAACACTATCACCGCAAACCGTTAGGTTAAAGTTTACTAAGCCACAATCTTTGTGAGGAACATAATTGAAGGGAAAATAGACGCAAAAGTCCCGAGAGGGAGACCCAGGAATAAGTTCATAGTCCAAATAATGATAAAAGAACATTGGAAGAGGTACCAGGAGGTAAGGGAAGTAGCATTAGATAGGGAAGGGTGGATGGATACAGTCAACCGATCTTAAGATTGAACGACGAATGATGATGAAGCCACAATATCAAATTTTCTAACCAATTCGATGGTCGGTCTGAAAGTCGCACGGAAACTTATCGTCTGGTACTACAAATCTGAACGGAAGGGGACAACTTCTCGTTTCATCAGGCAAGAAGAGTTATTCCTTTTCCAAATGACGTCAAAAGGAGAGAGATGATGGCTTGCATTTTTCTTAAGTATTTTCATTATACCTACTGGGATATATGCTTTATAGCATTGAGGTTTTCATTAAGCTTAAAGGTAAACTATGCACTATGTGCTATTGCGTGCGGCTATGAAAAAACGCCCGCTCTCTTACTTCAAAATATTGGTATTTTCTCGAAAATTAATGAACCTTATATCCTGAAATTAAGTATTTAAGGTATGTAGAGTATGAGGAATCCATTGGAGTAAAGGTCCTAGGGCCCCCAAAATGAGCCCCTATAATACATCCATGATAAAACATTGGATTCAGTGCAGAGGTTTCTTTACCTGCTTTTTTTTAAACTTGCAAGCAGAATATGAGGTGAAATGTTCACACTTGGTTGGCAAAAAGAATAAATTATTCAATTCTTGCAATCGATTTTGCTATAAACTTCGCTCTCATTTGAAAATTACGTTTTCAATAATTAAATTTGCAACTTTGGTCAGATTTCAACGATAGTATTTTTACTTATTAGTTTATTTCGAAGCCTTAGGTCACATTTGAAACGTTAGTTTCCCTTCACTGACAGCGTCATATAAAAGAATAGGTTATACACTGGTGCCATTTGAATCGGCTGGATCGAAGCAGAAACGTGAAATATAACGAGTTCTAACATACGGATATTAATGAGTTTTACATTCTTAACAAATACTCTCCATCGTCGTCAAGTCACGTCGGTTTCTGAGCTGCACCATTTGGACGAAAATACATCGAAGAATTTCCAATTTCGAGCACTCGAGGTTTTAACAAAAGACTAGCACAAGACCTCGATGCAACGGAATTAGGAAGCAAGACTCACTGGTCCGAGAGCTCTGTCATCCTCATTCACATAAATGTTAATTTTCCAAGCAAAAAATGTTTGAATCGTCTTATATATACTGCGTGTACATGAAGTCATCATTTTTTTAAATTGATTAATGGATTAAATCAGAAGTATATAAAGGAGAAGAATTTCTCAATTTCACTCGCTTCAAGAGAGAGTCGAAAAGTTACTGCTATGTATCAATTGAAAAAGAGGTCCTATAAAGAAAGTTCATCCGCGAGTTATAATGGGCCACTATCTTCCATCATCGAATACGCTCTTCAAAATTCTCACCGTAACTTATTCTTCTCTGAACTTACGCATATCAAAGCTTCCCAAAGTTGTATGCTCCGATACTCGGGGCATAAAATTGGAACTTCAGGATGACCAACATATCGAGTGTGCTTCCTATTACGTCATTTTTTTGCCTTTTTCCTGCAGTTGACCTCATTTCTGGCATAATCTCCTCCACAAAAATAGCTTATACATGGCAAAGTTACGCATTTTCGGTTTTCCCTTAGGCTTGACGGCTGAATTGATAATCCTTGAGCAATATCTATCAAAGATTTCATGAAAAACAATTATGGCGTTTGAACGACAAATTGATGATTTTTAGAGCAATTTCTGGTCCAAGCAAATTTCAACCAGAACTATACGATACATTTCTGACCGTTACAACTTGAGAACGGGAAGCACAAGCATAATTTTTAGCCTTGATACTAATTTATCCGAATAAAATGTTACATGGTAACACTTAAATACTTAAATACAAAGAGTAGTCTGGAGAAATTCAACCACGATGTAAATTCATAAGTAAAAGGTTATTCACAAAATGAAGGGTTCCTTATAACTAATAAGTAAACTAGGCATAAGATTTCCTCACTGCCCAAGAGAGCTCATTTGAATTACATTTGCTGGTGAAGGCCTTTCTATCGAACAAAATACTCACATTCTGAGAAAACAGTCACACTAAAGTAAACCTACTACAGTAAAAGATCAAACAGTGGTTTGACTGCCTTATCTACGTCTGGATTTATCTTTTTCCTTAGTTTCAATTTTGAGATATAGTCATAAATAATGTGAGAAAATGGCCTAAATAGACTTTTATTATATACAGAAAGCCATTGGTTAAGTCATTTTGGATCAATCTATGAGCAGCAATATGTTTTTTACCCATTGCAGCGAGTTTGCGATGAGAAAACCAATTCACAGTTACTTTTAAGGAATCTGAGTGTCCATGGGAAATCGTAATTTCCGGTATCTCCGTATAATCTAATCCACAGCTTGAAAGCTCGTATTAAGCCAATGCAGAATCGAGCGACAAGGAAATACATTTTAACATATCTCCATGAGAAGGGGTAATAATGGGAACAATATGCTTTTGGTGCTTTATCATCGACCTATTCGAAGTATTAGACGAAAGTGTCATGATGTAATTTGGCCAATAACCTTTGACTCGTCTTGAAATGAAAATTTAGTGAAAGCGCTCGAGGGGATATGGAGCCTCTTACCAAAACAAGGTTCCCATGAGAGAACAGATCTAATAAATCCTCCCGGCGAACGGCATTCAAATGAGGGCGCAATTTGCTTCCATGAATTAAGAAAGGCACAAATTATAGTGGAAGAAATGCTTAAGGAGGTTGGTCCGAAAACTGAAGTCCAAGTCATTTTCTTCATATCTGCAGGAATTATAGAATAAAAGGTCCTCTATAGATTGGTTTATTTAGAAATACACCTTTCTGTCCGGGTTTTTCCAATAATCGCATTTGAAAATAGCTATATTTACATTACGTAGCACAGCAGGAACGGATCCTTGGTACATAAAATATAGATTTAGAGTGTTGAAACCCATGTCACTTTTACAAAAAACGGATATGACATAAACAAAAATTTAAGAAACTGATTAGTGTAAAAATGACGGTAGGTCACCGACTTAGTTTTTGAGAAATAAAATTATTTTTATCGAAATTTTATCCGAGAGACAGTAGTTAGCTGATCGGGGCGCTGGGGTCGATCATGCATGTGGCAGCGATGGAAGTGAACTTACACATACCGTGGGAAGTCAAACAGAGAGGCACATTTCAGTAGCTGTAAATCGTTTGTTTGAAAATATTGTACCACTTCGATCAATTACAAACATCGGTCAAAAATCGAAGGGCTTCATATAACCCAAATAGGCCCGGTAAATATTCCTAAAACATTTTGTTGACACATAATACAAATTAACATCACTTATAAACGACTGATAAATGCGAAAATTACAGCTAAAATGAACGCTTGATATTATAAATATATCTGAATAATACAAACTAGTTGTTTTTAAATCGTAATGTATACCTTTGTGATTTTTAATTCATGTCCGTTCATCGCCTTAGGCAGAAGTAGACATATATACTTGTATTATGACCTTAGGTAACATTCCTATTCTTAATGCCATTAGCCCATCATCTATATAAATTACATTCTTTAGTCTTTTCTTCCACATCATTTCTCACAATTTTGAGCTTTAGCGTGTGAACGGTCGATCTGATCGAAATTCTGACAGTCAATTTTTTGTAGCCAACAAAACGTTCGTTCAAACGTTCAATTTTTACTTTTTTGGGGAAAATATTTTTAAAGCGAGTTACGATGATGAAAACAAAATTTTTAAAAGATGTTAGTGAAAAAAAGAAGAAAAATATATTCCTCTTCAGAGAAACGAACCTCACACCTTCCACATTATAACCCACTACCTTTCCTCTCGTCTACCGCTAGGTTGGAATTAAAGAACAGTGTAGCAGCAGTTAGATAAAACAAAAACAATGTATAAAGTGCGTTATGGTATTGATCTCCACAATAACACCATTCAGTGATCAATTTAGTCCTGAAAAGGAATATTATGTAGTATGAGAACTTCTAAAAAGAACTTATTCAATGTGTTTAAAGTAGGAAAGCACTTCAGTTCACGCACACCAGTCGCTAAGGACATCAACAAAGTTCAGTACGGCGTTGCCAAAGTTTTTAGAAATTAATAAACGTGGAAATAAATGTAAATGTAGGGTATACTTGAGAAAATATTGTAATAAAACAATCACGAGAATTTTTAGATATCTCTGGTGATATATATTGTTGAAAATGTTTCATAAATCTAATTCCTTATTTAGGCATAATCGCTGCACGACTCCATTCTCGGTATTCGATTAAAAACTCTTTTCGTAGACTGGTTTTCCTAATATTCATTTTTAATGCGATATTTCAGCTTTCCTCTAAATTACATATATTACAAATCAAAGCAGTATTATTTTAAAGGCTCCTGTACATAACTAAAACAATCGGGATGCCGCTAGAATTATGACTCATTAGGTCGCGAACCAACCTCCTTAAGGATGCCTAATGCCAGAATTAGTCGTGACTAATAAGAATTTGTTCCGATTTTCGGCCTCACAAATACACAAGAGTTTTGCCCCTTTAATCTTGTTTAACAAATAAAATGAATCTTATCGGTGGTCTGATACCTTTGAGTGTACATTTACTTAAAATAAGTTCCAGCAACCTTTTTTAGCTAAGCATAGAAATTACAGGCTATAAAACCCTGGAGAAAAAAATTACCCATATACGGAAGCACTTAAGAAATGAGATACAAGCCTACTTACGTCTTTATAAGAGAAAAGGAAAAATCAAAAGCAAATGGAACCTGGCTGAGCGTTAACCCAAGAATGGGAAGTACATATTTCTATGGTTGTACAAAATGATTTAAATATGCTTCAATCAAGCTCTTTATTTAACGGATGAAATTGCAAGTATTTATTGCTACATCCAAGTTTGGTGCACCATTTACCTTTTCTGGCAGTCAAAATTATTCCTTCATTGCCTTATTCTGTCCATAGAACTGAATGATAGTAAGTGATGTAATTGACAAATAAATGGTTATTTACGGTAAAAATTATGTATTATATGGTTTAATGGTTAGCATATACACTTCCTATGAAATGTAGCCATAATCAAGAATGGAATAAAAAAGACTAAAAATGCTATTTAGTTCCCAAGTATGATAATGGTTGGAAAAAAAATGTCACGCTAGGGGTTACTTTGACTGATACAGGCGTTCAGATGTTAACGGCATAGTCAGAGCACATCCGAGATAACAGTGCAGTTGAATTATACTGATTTGACAGGAAAAGAAATGAAAAGTAAACTTTTTCACGGACCATTGATATAATAAACAAACACCGACATCGTGGATCCTTCAAACTTTCCCCAAACGGCATTGGACGTAAGCATTTGCAAATTGACTGCCGCCGTCAATCGCGTAACTATGCAGAAAGCAGACAAAATGGCATTGCGTGACAATTTTTGCAGACGTAATTCAATTCCTCATTCAAATGGAAAGCAGGCGTTAAATGCCTCGAAGGTCATTATCCCAATGATGATCCCACTCTCTGCAGCAGACGCGGCTGTGACTACGGTAATAGTAGATATGTTTTACAGCAAATTCAGCTTGATATCGATAAATTTGATCCTATTTCAAAGATATATATTTCTCCCTACCTAAGATATCATTATATCAGCCCCTTACTGCACTACTAACCGAGACATTTTCCAAAAATACCCGCCATTTTATAATGGAAATGGGCACTATATTCTACATTCACTATATTTAGTAGATATTATATTAACTACTATGTTAACTTTATGTGGGCATTCCAGAGAGACATTATTTTAAAAGTGAAGAAGATCTAGCACCTAGATCTCGTCAGAAAATCAATAGTTTGTATTTTGTTTGATTTTACAAATATTTTTAAAAATTAATCATACAGTCAACGCCGTAGTTTATTTGTTATAACAAAAAACCTTCCGTTGTGAAGAAGTTTTAAACGTACCCCGTTAAAAAATTAACTGTATCAGGCTGTACTAGGTGAAAATTGTACATACATATGCATACTGAATAGAAACACTTGGTAATATCCCACAGATTTTTTTGGTGGCACGACGTGTTTCAACAACTGTGGCACAATCATTGTGATAATCATGATTACGCTACAATGTGGTGCTTCCCTAACTTAGCGAAGTTTTTGTATTGTTCATGTAACAATTATTAATGATCATAATGATTATGCCACAGTTGTTGAAACGCGTGTTGCCAGCAAAGATAATTCTGTGGAATATTGTGGAGTTTTTTCTAATCAACATGAGCATCTCTTGAAAATATGAGCCAAATTAAAGATTTATACAGATATTTTTAGTTAAATAATATGAATTTCAATCATAAAATAGTAATTTTAGCGTCATTAGTATAATATTATTTACTCAATACTTCCAATAACTGCTGAAATTAAAACGTTATATTCGAATATGATCTCTAAAATGCCTAGGTAAATATTTCGCTCATTTCGCTCAAACTCCCTGAATGGATACAAAAACGGAAATAAATGAAAAGGTTGCGGGGTAGACGTTTGAGGTCAAGGTTATATGGGCGTGGGAAGGGTGGTATGGTATCAAATGGAGATTGGAGGAAGGGACCGTAACGATATGACTGGGTGATGGAGTGGGGGAGAGATTAGCACCCGGTGGAGGATGGGCGTGTGGGAGGGCGGGGGACAGCCGCGTGAGGGGGAGGGGCACCCGCCTAACCCACATTGCTACTCCACGTCCTCATTACGGTCCTCTCACCGTGTTGCCAAATTTGACGCCGCGCGCCTCTTTCGAGCGAACGTTTGCACTAAGCGCGGCCATCTTTGCTGGCATAATTAAGCCGGCTGTACACCTAGTGTTTGACATTGCTGTCGAGGCCACGAATGCATCGAGGGCTGAGATATCACGAGACTTATCGCTACGCGTAAGGCATCGCCCTCTACTGCATGTGACTTCCGTACTATCCAGAAAATATTAAAAAGTAAACAATTTATAGAGCAAGATTAACGGTAAATACTGGACCGAAGATAAGACAATAACCAAACTTGTGCAATCAATTATTACCTCACGCCGTAATCCACGAGTTCTTTAATAACTCTTTGATTTTATAACCTCTCATGACTTGATTTAAGATTAATATACATTCAAAAAGCACATTAGGTTCATTTATTGTAATTGATGTTTATTATTTAAGGCATTAAAAGTTACGTCTGCTTCGATAAACTGACATTAAACAGCTACAAACATCTTTAAGTTAATAAATTCCTCGGAAATGTGTTCTTTCTGACTACAGAATAACTTAAATGCTCTGGCCAAGTTTCCATGTTAGACAACGTCCTTAGATTCATCCCTTCTGCTCACCTAAAGACGATGAACAATGAAAAAATAACATAGAGACCCGAGTCGTGCGTAAAAGTTAAACTGTTTTGGAAAAATTTCATTCATACATGTTATTTATCAAAGAAAAATTTCATATTACAAACCCTGAATCCACGAATCATTAAGCTAGCAAAGCTCTAACTCTTATAACAATGCCTCCTCCTCTGACATAATAATTTGTTACTTAGGTCTTTTTAAAACTCTACGAGCTATAAAGTGATCCGTGATTCATAATACGTTAAGTTTTTACTGTAGGCTACGTATTTTAAATCATAGACCGAGGCAATATGTTAAACCATATTTTTCCTTGAATAAAATGCCACTTACAAACTAAACGGTAGGTATCCATTCTTATGAAATATAACTAGTGCTTTCCCACAGATTTCATTTAGCTGATACAACTCATTTCATTATCAGGTAGTGATGCAACCGAAAGTCACGGAAACGCGTTTGATCATCTAAATAAAATCAGAGGAAAAGAAGTAGTTGTGTTCATCAAGTATGGACATAATAAACTTCCACAAAGTGATGCCTGAAACTGTGGAGTATAAATTGAAGGTATTCGCAATAGCGCAAACCGTGGTCAATTAGTATCGATCACACTGAGTTACAATATTTAAAAAATGTTTTGCTCCAAGAGGTTTCTTGAGTGATCTTTACAGTTTTTCTAATGCGTTGAAATCAAAATGGTAATAATTTTTCTCCATCATGCAAGGCCTTCTTGTGACATTTAATCGAAAATTTCAGATTCAAGGTATTCATTCTAGTATGATAAATAAAAAATAACGGAACTAGTGGGCAGTTGTGGAAGATTTTTAGGGACATTTTCATTTGAAACGTCCCTTTGAGAATGCAACAGTAGTCTGCCTACAAATTAGCACTCCGCCTCCCCTACCACATTTTTTTAAGCCAGGTATAATCATTAAAAATGATTAGAAAGAAATTATATCATCCCTAAAGAACAAATTTCTATTGAAGTCCGTATGCTTACACATCGGAGGAAAATTTTTAAGGAACTAATAATATTGAATTCATATTAAAACAATCCTAGAACTTTTCCACTAATATTAGTGTAAATTTACCAGGATTGTTTAAACATGGATTCAAGTATAAAATACTTCCACGAAGTGACGCCTGAGGGTGTAAAATTTAACTTATAACTAAATGTAACTATTGAAACGGAAGTCGAGTTCATTGCTTGGAGGCAGCTTGCATGAAACCTAGCACGATCAAATCGTCATAAAAGATTTTAAAGAACGAGATTGAAATGAGATTGGCATGGTTTGGAGGAGGTCAGGGGATATGAAAGAAAAGGGATAATTGAGATAAAGGGAACGGAAAGTTGAATGTGTTTAAGAGTGAAATGGGAAAAAAATAGAGAGTTGGGGAACGGCAAGCATCGAAGGCAAGGGCATCATTGATCACAAAGGAAGCTTTAAAAATTGATTCAAGTCAATATTAGGCGATATTTAGAGGCACACCATACCGCGGCAGGAAATGAAACTAGTATACACTGACTTAACTGCAGTGTTAATGGAGAAGTTTTCGACATTTTTGAGATGAAGCTGAAACATCAAAATGGACGATACTAAAAACGTTTGCGCGAACAGCGGCACGTATCTATTTGATGAACCACTCAAATTGAACTTTATGGTATTAATCACTGGTATTTCACGATGTGTAGTTTTGATTGACTACTTTTTATTACATTGCACATATTAGATTAATCATTTGCCTGTTCTCGATGAGATTTCTCTTTAAAATAAACGACACATACGTTTGCTTGCTCAGTTCCCCAAGGATTTCTCTTTAATCTAAAGGATATATACCTAATATTTCGAAGTTTTCAATATCTTACAAACACCTACATGCCACGGTAAATCAGATAATGAGAATAAAATAAGGGAAGTAGATGGTAAAATAGAAAGATTTAAAATGTCGCTTTTCCTGCGATCAATATGAAACCATAATGGCTGCGTTAAGACTTTGAATTTGGTTAGTTGACAGGAAGTGTAACTGATTAATTCATACGCACCCAAGAGAATGTTTATAAATCTGCCGAGTAGAGCTAACACCATGTTTAGCATCTTCCCTGCATGACTCTTCTGTCACGTTTTCATAGTTACTTCATGGATAATTATAGTAGTTCCTGTATCATTTGTAGTACACCGATAGTGAGGTGCTTGTTGGTGAAAGTAAATTACTTCACTGTTTGTCCAGTGGTGATAAGTCACCACCGGGCAAACTCCCTTGTGGAGGCTTGCAGGGTAGTAAGCAGATGTAGATTTATGCTATTTTTGACATGCTTCCTTATCCCATCATTGCATAAAAACATTTGCAGCGACTTCATTGCCCGTTGCAGCTCCGGAGGATCAGATTAGTGGGGTGGTACTGACTTCCAATTTCAGTTTCCATTTCCGGATGTGGTGGAAAATTTTCACATTGATTCTGATTCCCACTTAGATTTTACGCGGGTGTTATTTGAAGGTGCACCCAGAGAGAATCTCATTACATTTGTACCCTTATGATTTATCTTAATTCCATATTTCCTGCATTGAAAATCTAAACACCAGCTAAAGCTTGTAATCTCTTCGAAGATGAACTAAATGAAGAATCGAAGACTCGAAGATGAAAGCTTTATCGTACAATAACTAAGAATCAACAATTATGCAGTTACTGTATTATAGCTTAACAGGGTATTGTACGTCTGATATAAATATTTATTACTGATCTATATGTGTTATTGTTGAGCTAAGCGTTAGCAAGCCTCTTCTTGGAACAACTCGATTGTGATTATTGATTATAACTGAATAACTGAAACAATATTATTAGGGCCAATATCAGCACAGGCGGAAATTTCGTCCCTGGAATTCACATTCCAATGATTAAATTAGAATCTACAAAGATTCTGCGGGAATGAAAAGGCATCAATTTTGCCAAGAAGATTCATAATTCTCAAGGCGAAATATTTGAATAGGTTGGATTTTCTTAGTAATAGCAATGTTTATGCATGGCTTATGACACGTGGCCTTATCCAGAGACAGAATGTTTAGCGGCTTAAAAGTGCTTTTACCACCAGAAAATCCTCGCCATACAATCGATAGTGTATGGAAAGAAGTATTAAATAACTTCAAACATAACGGTAGCGTGGTACCAGTGAATAACGAAAATCACGAAGAAATTAAAAATATTCATTTAACTTAAATAACACTTTGTATACTCCACAAAAGTGTATTTAAGTTACTATGAATTACTTCCATAAAGTCAAGCCTGGAACCATTTCCTTTGTGATTAATTTATGGCACTGCGTGAATCAAATTCTTACTTAAGTCACGCTTTTCCGAGGCAAAATAATGTATATATTAATCGAATATAAAAAATAAAAACAAATCACAATAAAAGTTTTATTTTCACTCATTATTGCACTGCTCTGACGGCTGATTCATTATTACATTAGACTTCACTAAAGTCATGCACAAGTAATGGACCACTATTTATTACCAGAAGAATAATTTATTAAAATCACAGCATTTTTCTTATTATATTTATGCATCTGAATATAAATTGAGACATAAAAAGCTTGAATTATTACTGAAATTGTATCTGTTAACTTATCATCCTTAGACACATCCTATATCATCAGCTACTCACCTTTATTAGTAGCATCAGAATAATAAAATAATAATTTATGTGAACCACCATCAATTGAAGCACTAAATTTATAGAACATAATAGATATATTTGAATTTACATCTATTGTATCTTGTAATTATAAGCCAATATCTGGATTATTTACAAAGAATTGGTCTATGCATAGCTCACTGTAAATTTTGATCTATAACACTCATACTGATGACATTTTTATACCACAGAGGACGGCGAAACACAGGCTACAAATTAGTAAACAATACTCGCGACTTAATTATCTCTAATCACACAGCGTGTTATCGCGCAAACGCGCAAACGGCGCTAACATCACGCAGTGGAATAATGAGCCTCTTAAGTCAATAGTATCGTAATGGACTATTTCCTAATAACTCATAACATTTCCAATATTGGATGCAATAGAATATTTTTTTCTAACTGCATTTCTATATTTTCAACAGCTGTTATGACTATCCCGAATATTGATTATATATTTTATTTATATACTTATTTTTAATTTATTTTCACTGCCTCGAATACAGCACATGAGCCATTTTACGTCGGGTGAACAACAGTAACAACGGACGAGACACAGACACCCATGTCCTGGGCAGATAATATTCTACCCAGGCGGGGCTCGAACCCGCGACCCTTGGGTTAGCAGGCAAGAACTTTACCCCGCCCTTTTACTTAGCGAATCTTGGTCACCTGGTACTGGTCAATTATGCGCTGTGTGCATAATTGGCAATTTAGCATACGGAAAACCCCAAAGCCAGAAGGCCTTTTCCCAGCACGGATGATAAGGCTGTAGGCTAGTTCCAGCATCCACCAAATTTGTCACCGGGGAGATTGTTCCATGTTCATTACTCGGCATACGGCGGCGTGAGCCAGGCATCGTCAAACACTGTGGAGGTGCCCGCTCACCTGTTCAAGCGATTCCCAGCGGGGCCATTGCGCAACAATAGAGGCGACGCCCCGCATGTTGCCCCCCTCACTCTCCCCCCTCTTGCCCCCTCCGCCCCCGTCGTGAAGCCATTGTGAAATCAACGCCTATCTTCCCGTACTTCCCTGGAAACGGGCTTGCCTCCCAGCAAAGAGAATTTTGACTGAGGGCAGAGATGCGGCCCTCTGCCGTACTTAGCGCCGCAAAGCAGGGTTTCTCTACGGCGCACAGTGAAGTATTCGACCTCAAATGCTAGACAAAAGTCGAAAAATCAAAATACCTGGAAATTTATTTTAAAAGGTATTTTCAGTTAACTATGAGGATAATGTATCACATGAATACTATTACAAACATCTCGGACACTCCCAATACAGCCGGAAGTCAGTCGAAACTATGCTATGCAATGATAGACGTAAAATTTGCACAATTGTAAGTTACGTTTCGTTAATTTAAAAAAAATAAGAAACACTGAATAGCTGCAATATTAGGAACGTGGACTAAAACTGTGTGTGCACTACTATCGCTTTCGTTTAAATGAAATCATGCTGTATGATACAGCTTTTTTGCGTGAATACTTGAAAATAAATAAAAAAATTCTAAAAATTATGATGTAGCACAGTTTTTCAAAGTGTGTCAGGCCTTGTCGGGCAAAGGATACTCTTTTTTCATATTAAGCAATAGTTACCTTCTACGTTAAACAAAAATTAAATTAAAAATAAAAGAAAAAAAATTTGAATTTAGCGTACCAAAAACTCCTTGAGTAACAGGTTTCATATAAATCAGCACGTTTTTTAATAAATTTGGACGCCATATTGGATACCCCCTTTTCCTTGAGTAACAAGTTTCATATAAATCAGCATGTTTTTTAATAAATTTGGACGCCATCTTGGATACCCCATTTTAAAGTACGTAGTTTTGACATCAAATTTGAAATCAGCGCAACCAGAAACCTTCAAGAAATACGTTTGAAACAAATGCAATGGGATCATTAATTTTGGCCAGCTTGGGAGGTCAAATACTCCACTATGCGGTGTGCCATCTTTCGTGCCTCTATTCACTGACTAACGATCCCTCATGGGGTGGACATAATAGCCGGTAAAGGTAAACAATAGTTGGGATTTGTTAAGATCGTTCGGGCAAAACATTATTTCACCTATAAATCAATGACTTTTGTCTCAATTTAAAGAAAATTATCTTACCTATCCAAAGATATCAAAATATTAACCTCTTACCGAAAAACTTTCTGAGATTTTTCACAGAAAGTAACAGCCATTTTACATGGGAATTGGTAATTGTACTCCCTCCAGAGAGATATTATTAAAACATGAGGACTTTCAAACTCCTACATCTCATCAAAAAATTTACAGTACGCAGTAAATATCTTTTCTCAAATATTTTTAAAGTAAAAAATGTTCAAGTAAATCATGTTAACGCGTTCAAAGGGTGGTGTTAGATGATCTCAGCTCCGGCGAAGTAAAAGTTTCATTGGGTGTTCTCCAGGGAAACGTGATAGACCCAAGTTGATTTCTTCTCTACGTAAATGACTTGAATACAGTAGTAAAAAAAGTCAAGCTCCGTCTTTTTGCCGATGATGCAGTAGTGTATAAGGAAATTAGAAATGAAGAGGACATCCAGTCTTAGCTAAGGATTTAGATGCGATTGATGAATGGTGTAATAGTTGGCAACTAGAATTAAATTTGAAGAAATGCGCGATAATGAACTTTTGGAAAAAAATTGCTTTCTAATTATTGCATCAAAGAAAAGAAAATATCTAAAGTAGAACCTATTAAATACTTAGGCGTCACCATCACTGAAGACATGTCATGGGGGAAACACATCAGGGAAATAACTAATGTAGCAAACCGTAGATTAGGATTCGTAAAAAGGGTTCTTGGCAAATGCGATGAGAGAGTACGAGAAAGAAGCTATTTTACACTTGTCAGGCCTCATTTAGAATATGCTGCTAGTATTTGGGACCAGTACGAGGAAGGTATGATTAAAGAATTAGAGCGTGTGCTAAGGAGATCCGCTAGGTCTGTTAAAGGCCGTTATGATAATTGTATAAGTGTTACGAGTTTCATAGAAGAACTACGATGGGAATTACTATCAGAACGCAGGTTAAAATTTAGGTTAAACCTTTTAAGTAAACTCGAAACCGATTTGTTCACAAATGACGTTAGATATATATTGAGAACCCCTGAGTATTATGCTAGGTTTGATCATCTTAACAAGATTAGAGAGATAGACTGTCGTACCGTTAGATTTAAAATGTCATTTTTCCCGCGTACCATAAGAGAGAACAATAGGCAGCGTAGCAAAGGGATAGGTAGGTGAAATATAGTTAGAATAGTCTGTAGTGCATGATGCATATAATAACAGCCAATAATCCCTTTCTTATTACGTAGATACTAACAATTTAGCTGCATGTGACCCTGCTCTCTATCATGTCTCCCTTAAATACCCTACTTGCATGGCAATAGTGCATGTTTGGTGATCTTCACCCCCTGCCACACACCCTCGTGGTGGTTCGCAGGGTATTACGTAGATGTAGATGTCACCGCCGCAATTCTATTATAATCACGAAAAAAAATTCCCTCGCGGGGGAGTTTTAAACGTACCGCGTGAATAAAATAAGTAAAGTGAAAAGCTTGTATAGAATTTATCATTAAATTACTTAGATTTTCAGTCTAAAAAAGTATATTATTGCGCCATTAATTATGCAGTAGTCACCTAATACCTCCAAAAACACCTGAAATTAAAACATAAAATTATAATATGGTCTCCATTATGCCTAGGGAACTATCTCGCTCAAACTACCTTAAAAGAGTACGAGGCAAATTCGACGATTAAGTTATATTTATCAGTTCCACCTTTTTAGTCCCCACTCGTAATATGCTGCGAGTATTTCGGATCCTTGAGATGTAGGCCGAAAAACTGAGAATGCAGGCAGCAAACATTGGCAAGATATGTTAAAGACCGTTATGATAACCTCGTCAGTGTTACTGATCTACGTCAGTAACTAAAAAAATAGTTTATTAATATCATACGAACACATACATACTACATCAGATCAGAAAATGTGAGTAAAATATGTGAAATAAACTGTTGAACAGACAGGTTTAAAATGTCCTATTTTCCGCGATTGATAAGAGATCATAATGGTTGCGTTAAGACTTCATTGCTTCAAGACGAATTGCGTTAAAGAGAAGTCAGTTAGTTGACAGGTAGTGCAGCTGATTAATTGGTGTTCTCCATAATGCATGTTTCCAAATCTGCCGAGTAGTGCTAACATAATGTTTTACATGTTCCCTGCATGACTCATATCGCATACACATAATTGCATCATTGATAAATTCAGTAGTTTCTGTAGCATTTGTAGCGTACCGATCGTGTGGTGCATGTTGTTGAAGGTTAATTTCTATACTGTAGCTCACTATGTTGAAAAGTCACCCTTTGCCAAAAACTCCAGAGGTAACTAGCCGAGCAATATGCAGATGTAATAATTGCGATCGGAATTGCTTTCAGACCGTCGATTAATAGTCCAGAAATAATCTGCTATGAAAGTTCCAGACTAATTTATTTGCTGACCACGTAGTTCAACCTAACGAACTCCTTTGTTTTACGACAGATTTGACAGTGAGAGGAAAATTATGTCAATTGTTTGCAGAATGGACTGTTTTAAGGAGTCAATTTTCTAGCGACCAGTATGAGATCATAACGGTAACCACTGCAACTTTTAAGAAGGCTTGTTTTGGATAATGTAGCTGGTTAATTTATATACTCTCTAGTTCTTGTGTCCTTATCTACATGTAGTATTACAAGCACACCATGCTAATCTGTGATATAATTCTTGTACACCTGTGCATTGATATAGTTGTTAAAGAGTAAAGTACAAACTATTTTACATTTGTAACGCTGTATCACAGTAGCATGCTTACTGTGCAGTTCATATTTTTTAATTAGGCCTCTTGAGAAGTTTTAGCAGGTTTTTACTAATGTTTCAGTAATCAGAGTTACATAAACTTTAACAGTGCATAGTGAAATATACATTGATGTTCACCAGCCCCCAGCCAAGCATCAATCAATATCTTCAAATTACCCTGTTTAAGTGGTGATATAGGATAAGTTAACATCAGCATGCACTATAATTCAAAATGAAAAATTTATCCATTAGGGTGGCTCACGGTATTTTTCTAGATGAAGATGTACCTATTACATTACGAGCAGTCCTTTCATTGAAAACATTTGTAATTTAATTTTTAAAATGAATCAGTAGACAATGTTATGTTAGTGAAGTATTTTAACTCTACTTTTCTAAAATAAATTTTGTAACCTATGCAATGAGAGCTATCAAATAAGACGAAGAAATTAAATGGCCTCATTTTTATTTATAGCCCTGATTGCTTAGTGAACGTAATTTAACCCAAAGAAATTGACAATTTTCAAAACCAAAAAAGAGTGCCTCCAAATAATTTTAGGTAACCCCAGACTAGTCCGTCTCTAATTAATATGATACTTAAATAAATATTAAAGTACCTCATGACAATTGGAAGATATACTACTGCATTATGCCACCATGACTGACATTATTGATTTCCATTTTATTTCTTCATTTATATAATTTTTTAACTTATCTATTTTTACTTTCTAATTATTTATTTATTTTTATTCTCTTATAACTAATTTAGATATTTTAAGCTTTTATTTATATATAAATGCTCTTTTGTTATATTTATCATTTCATGTGTATATGATGCATTTTTGTTGGTTTTACATTAGCTAGATCTGTAGTAGGTTTTCGCAGGTTTTTCACACTCCCCTTCATGTGCAGGTGTTTTCCTGCAGTGTGTTTTTTCGTCAAGGATATCTCTTCCTTACTTCATTACGCTTCTCCTACAAATGTATACATCTTTCTTCACACTTATTTCATGTACCTATTTGCCCTACAAGGCGTTAGATGGAAGATGGGACAGCCTAAGTCTCAAACTCGCCCCATTAAAAACGCATTATTGTTATCATTTGTGGTTTCTTGACATTGGATTCACTGGATTCTTCAGTTATTCACTAATATCTCTTGATGGAATGCAAATATGCATCTGGCCCTATCTTGTACGCCCGGCGACTCAGCCCAAAGGAGGATTCTTTGGTCTAGGACATTAATTTACCGGCGTCATGCCCTGGAGTATTTGCTCGATAGAGATGGTCGGAATGTCCTACCCGAAATCTCTGGCGTAAGTCTGGTCCCTTTGGACCTCCGAGTTTTCAGAGTGCTAATGAAGCTATAGAACCTAGAAGCTGTCACGCAGACAGGTTTAAAACTTTTTTTTTCCCGCGACCAATAAGAAACCAATGTGGCTGCTAGTGAGACTTTGAAGTAGGTTAGTAAACAGGTCGTGTACCTTAATATGTGATTTTTCCCCCTAATGCTAGATTTTTATGTGCCACCTAGTTTTAAAATCACTTTTCTCATTATTCCTACAAGACCCTTGCATCTGGTATACGTACCAGCATTATAAATAATTAAAAAAGTCCCCATAGCATAGGTATCGTATCTAAAGTGTAGCGCATGTTGGTAAAAGTCACTGGAGTATTACAGTGCCCGTTGGAGATGACTCACCCCTGCCACACACCCTTGAGGTGGTTGCACGGTAATATGTAGATGTAGAGAGTTGAGGCGTAGTTGAATGGGAAGAGCTAGACTCGTCTATTCATTGTGGTACGTGGTACATGCCGGAGTACTGAATTCGGGTACTCGTATTCAATGGTGTTCACCCAGGTGTTCGAGTCTCCGTCTCGACACTCAAGTAGGAATTCGTCAGGGTGCTCATGTGTTCATCCTCGTAAGCACTCATGAAATGGTCCAGGTACCGAGGTATTAATTCGAGTACTTGCTCGAATATCAGTGAGTACATTTGATGCATCCCTAATCTTGAAGCAGAACGTTCGCCAGCAATCATGAGAAGAGCGCGGGAAAAAGTTCTCCTTTATAAGAAAAAAGTCCTTAATAATTTGTAACAAAATGCCCATGGTATAAATGTGAATATGTTGCAAAATTGTCGCATTACTTATAAAGAAGAGCAGATAAATTCAATTTCAAATACAGGAGAATTTTTATGAGGTTCATTAGGAAGAAAAATCCCCGTAATATTAAACAAATATATCTCATTTACAGGTTGAATAAACCTCCGGTTCATGTCTAGCACTCACGGAAGGTAGATTATTTTTATGTAAATCATATCCACATTCAACGAAACTGATAAGTACCTCAACATGTTTCGATCAAAGAGAAGTATAATAAGTATATCAAGTTTAGATAACCGATTTGATGTCAGCGGAAGTCTCATGTGTAACTTTGAGGAAATCTTAGCATCAAATATTGTTAAATAATACAATCTTCACACAATAAAACTCAAAACCAACTACGATTTTGGCAATATGAATCATTATTGAGGTGTTTTTTACTTTGGGAGATTGGTCTATATTGACTCAAATTGGAATACAGGGGAGGATTTGGTGTCATTGGTTTCCATGGAAGGTCAGGGAAATCGGAAAGATTTATCAAGTTTTGTCTAGGTTTTGTCGTCTATCGAGTGGAAATGGAGTGTAGGGGAACTGGCAATGAGGGGTAGAGAAAAGTGAAAGGTTACTCGCATGTTCTAAAACTTAGTCTATACCCCTTTTCATATTTACTTGATGCACAGCAAAACCTAGACAACCCTTATAAAATCCTCTCAAATTCTCTGACTTTATCGATAAGTTGAAGCGGGGGAAGGGTACAGGCCAAATTTAGAGAGAAGAGGAATGCTCATTCAATAGCGACTAGAATGCGGAATTAGTGATTCATTAATAACTAATTCAGAACAAAGACATTTATAAAGAATTTCTGCAATCCACTGATTCCCCATCCTAACCGCTATTGTACGAACATTCCCCATCTCCCTAAAATTATCCTTCCCCTTATTCCTCTCCAATTACTAGTAGTAAATAAGGAGACGATGTGTATTTGTTAATGATAATGATACTTAGACATCAAAGCGCGTGTCGTGGTGGATTGTGATTAAAATTCTGTTGTTTTCGTAATCATCACGTTAATAAACATTGGTCATGGAGTACCACGAAGTTTCCGATTGGAATTAATATGTCGCGACGGTTGTCTGTAAATTCATACGAATGGACAACACTGAATTTTGAAGAATGAGTTAACAGATGACTGTGGCCTCCTCGAGGCTATTGAACCACTTAGGGTGATGCAGGGGAGCCACCCTGGGGGGTGTATTTGTTGTCATTACGTCAAACCGTTGAAAAAGACTAGGTTGCAGTCCAACGGGCGCGTTTATTTTTCCTTTTACGAGGGGTTCCAAGCAAAAACATCTCGTCTATTTTCCAAAGTAATAAAATGGATGGGTATTACAGGATTTTATGTTAGCTAAGAGTGATAGAGATAACTACAAGACCATTAAATTCTCTCCCGGTAATTACTTCGTAATTTATAGACAATGACAAAATAATCACCGATGCATTTGGTTCCATTACCACAATCATCTTTCATTTGCAATGATATGTGACGAAAGGTGTTTTAGCAAAGGAAAAGGAGTCAACGTGGTTTGGTTGTGACACTATCTCTTGGATTCCGAAAATTTACCCTTCATGTATGTTTTGTTTGATCTAATATGCAAGCGCTATTTGGCATATATGCGAGCTTTGAAGATTAATCTTCTCCCATACGCCCAATTCTCCAATCCCTGAGTGTCGCTCAGAAAGTTATTGGCCAACAAGTCCGGAAACGTGACCTTTTAACCCCTTATCCGTGCCGACTCCGACCCCGTTATTGAAGGAAATCAGGGATGATAAATATTGATTATACCTCGCCAAAAAATGGGAGGTATATCCCGGGAATATTGAAAGAAATTGTATCCAAAGTTTCTCATCTCCAAAATAAATGAATTTGGAGCCGCGGCGCGGCAGATATGTAATTTTACACATCACGTGCTGCATCATCATCTTGTAAATTAAGTGTAAAACGTTTGGGTTCCATTTTACCACAGGTTACTTACAGATCCGTATTTACAGACAATGCAGCTAAGATAACTAGGAAAATTTGGGCTCGTAAAAATGGGGCCTTTTTGAAGAGAGGTGAAAACGCTTAGTATAACCCTGGCGAAGACGTCAAGGATGAGTAAGTGCATGAAAATAACACAACTAATTTGCTTTTTATCGATATGCAAGGCAACTTTTTCATGGTGTTAGTGCCTCGGGGACAAACTATCAAGTGCTCAAACCACGAAATTCCTACCAGGTGTAAGGGTCTTGCGTTCAAATGTCTGACAAATTCTGTAAATGTGTAATATTTTACATTCGTCTATTTTGGTATGTCTTATCTTTATTAAAAATCTATTCTACGCCAAGCGTTCTAAATGCCTTGAATTGTTTCATTTGACCACGGAAAGTAGCATCTCAGGATTCACTGTGATGGGATTACGGAACACCGAGTTGTAAACGGAATAAGACACTGCTGTTTGATTCATCCTTCTTTTCTACACTTAGATGTTATAGTTTTACTACTTTACTAAAACACATCATGGTACTTACAGTTCCAGCATTCTGACTGACTACAAACAAATTTTCAATAACAACTGTCCTTAATCATTCCCTCTTTAAGGCGAAGCCTCATTGCCACAAATTCTCCCCAAACATGAAAGTAACTAGGCATAGAGTACAAACCATACAAGAAGATACAAGTGTATAAGAATATATTATTAATAACCTGTTCATAAGCTAAATATTCCTACCTTATACTGCAGTTTTACAGATAAAAAAATATACTGCGGTCGTGATATTCGTAGCTATGATTTGGAGTATAGAAAAATATATCTTAAATACCACAAAAGTTACACCTTTGGAAGGACGTTCGTAACAAATAGTTAGGAAGACCGACGGTCGACGGCTAAGTTACGCGCTTACGGGAATAAAGAGAAATTACATAGATTTACCACAGAAAATCTGTTTGAGAGACGGAAACCGCCTGACAGCTGACTTGACTGACCACTGACACTGACAAAATATCAGTGATGACGCAGTAACGTTTCAGGAGTTATCCTCAACGTAGGAGCATATGCTATCGAAAACTTAATTTTTCAGATGACATAAGGCCTTTCCGAAGGGACGTAAAAACACTTGAATAAAAAAGGTGAAGTAAGGATGATGAAAATTAAGACTGAAACAAAACTAATTTGCTTATTATCGACATTCATAGTAACTATTACCTGGTGTTAGTGCCTCCGGGACAAACTGTCAAATGCTAACTCCACGAAATTCTAGCCGGACCGAGCGTAAAAGAGTTCTTCAAATGAGACCAAGCTCAGATGATATTTGTATGCTAAACAACGATAACGGACATCAAGGCTGTCCAATATTCACTATGTTTACCAATCAAACTCAGATCAAATTGGCCGGTTTAGCTCTGTATGGCAAACGCAACGGGCTAGTGGGACCGATATGAGAAGTGAACTAACTCGCCCCGCTTTCTCTGACAGTCTGAGATTTAGAAATGATATGAACCGATTCAAATCGATATTTCATTCGATTTCGTCCTCCCCGTTTCTAACCCGAGAGTTGCGGGTTCGAGTCCCGCCCGGGTAGATTATTCACTGCCCAGGACATGGGTGTTTGTGCTCGTCAAATTATATATTAAAACACTAGTAATTTGGGGAACATGTAAGTGTTAAAGAAATTATTACTATTTCGCATTGATAAACCAGACGACCCAAGACGGCTGGCTTTGAATCATCAGATCAGGTCTGAGTTCATATCGATTGATAAACGTAGAGATTGATAGTATTCTTCCTTAGATACAGATCTTCACGGCGCAAACAAGTCCGCCATTAATGTGTGAATTTTTCCCGTATTCTCCAAAAGCTTTCTTAGGATTGGTTGTTTCTACATTATTGTTGATTTTGCAGTGCATTTGTACTACTCCGCATATTCGTTGATTTCCTTGCGTGAGCTAAGGCAATAAATGCTCATTAATCACATTAATTGAGGATATGTGATGGAAATGGCTGCGAATATCCATATCGACAGAGCTACAAATATACCGCATCGAACGATAATGATGGACACTGCCTCACAGCACACACTGCCATGCAAGTTTTGAAGAAAATACGAATTCCCGCGAAATCTCAAAGGCCGTGCACCCATTATTTCTCTCCTTGCGACAAGTTTCTCTTTCTAACGAGTAACTCACCTCAAATGACCCTATAAACAATGGGAAGGTCCTCGAATGAAAATGTAAAACAGAGATGCTACTTCGCTCTGGTAGGCCACACCTCGAATACGCCGCGAGCATTTAGGACTCTGGTCATAAAGATTTAACCAAAAAAATAATCAAATTCAAAGAAAAGCAGCACACTTCGTTAAAAACTGCTACGTTCGTAAATATGGTGTCTCACAACTTACATAGGGATGAAGGTGAGAGAGAGAGACTCCTAGAGACTCGGAAGCTGCACGCCAGGCTTAGGCTGCTTGAGATATTCAGAACCGATGTGTTTCAGAGTACCACAGAGAATATTATTATGACGCCTCACTACATCTCTAGGTCTGACAGAGGCGATAATATAAGAGAGATACATTGCCGAACAGATAGGTACAAAAACTCGTTCTTTCCCCGCACAATAAGCGACCACAGCAAAAACTGAGCTCCACTAAATGCATTCCCATAATATACGTCACCATTTCAGCTCCCATACCATTACAACAATACACGGCTGGTGTCCTAACATTCCCTGCCACACGACTATGTGACGGCTTGCAGGGTAGTATGTAGTGTATTTAGGCACTGATAATATTATTCAGAAAGCCATGACCTACGGACCTACTGAAAGGGATTTCTTTTAAAGACTTCCACCCCTGCGAATATGAGTTGGAGTGGTTATGTCCTCCGTCACTAAAACATCTTTTACGGCAAATATTTTCGAGGTGATCAAGAGGGAGTTATATCGGCAAATTAATTTACTATTGAGGATTAAGGTGGTTTAAAGCGATTTTGTTTAGGCATAGACTTTTGAGAAATTGTGTATTTTTATTCTAGATATTTAGAGAAAAAAGTGAAAGAATAGCTAATACTGGTTTGGATTTTAGGTAATTCAATGTAAATTTGACTCGTAGCCTTAAGGCATTCAGCATATATATCGCAGTCGTACAATTTTTTATTCACATATTTTCTCATAAAAGCGACATAATAAGTTTTTTATTATTATAACTGTAGCAAATACATACGAAAATGTCGAGTCCAATATTTGAAAAAATGCACTTAAATACAAATTCGTCAATATTTTTAATATCGTGCCACAGACTCAAATGTATAACATGCTTTAATCAATCAGATAATAAAAAAATGACTCTTAAATCATTTGCGTTACTACCAGAATTATGAATCTCAACGTATTAAGAGTATCACTTATATTCAGTTGTCTAAGTTTTTTTTACTAAAAAATATAAAAATGAGTATTGGATAACTCACAATTACAGCGCCAATCACTTTAATTCCATTTTGATTTTAAGCCTCCATCACCCACACCATGGGGAATAATTTTTGACGGTTGGAACATTCTCGAAAATTGATAGTCACAATCGGAGAACAGCCATAGTTTTACCTCCGATTATCAACTGTTGCGTTGCACACAGCTTTATCCCACATGTCAGGGAGGCCTACTCCCGGTCGTTCATCTTCCATTGTAAGGAGCATCCCGAATAAGAGGGAAAATTGTCCCCAATATTCAGCACGCCCCGGAAATTCCGGAAGAATATGGAATGATGTGGCGAATAACTTCAAAATAATTCCAAGACATACGTATGCTGCTTAGCTTCATTATTTCTAGTTCTCACAGGGTATCAGGTATACAGTACATGTGAATCGAAATACATGCATCAGAATTTTTTGCAGAGAAAGGGTTGTCCAGACGAAAGCTTGACATATGGTTGGTAATTTAATCCAATAATATTAGAAGCATCACAGAAAAAAGTAAAGCCCTTCGGGCTACACATGTAACACCTTAATACATGCCAACATGACGGTACTTGTCAATGATGCTGCAGTGTCTACATGATAAAAGTTAGAAATTTTTTTTCCCGGGGATTTGCAGAAATTTTGCGAGGAACATTAATATAAAAACAAGGTAAAGGCCAAATATTTTTGCTCCCAGAAGTCCATCAAAATTTAGTTAGTCTAACCTTTTCAATCAGGTACCCTGGTAGTCGCAGGTTATTGACGGCAGTTCGCAAAAGACTTACATCGATGCGAAGGAGAAAAAAATTTTTAGGTTGGCACGCGTGGAATGAGCGTGTCAGCGATAACAAGAGGGTAAACACGACTACGATTGATTGTGGCGCCATGAACGGACGGCGAGAAACGGAAGTGCAGGAGTACAAATCCATTTACTTTGATAACCTAATCCGGAAATACATTCAAATTTGGATAACCTAGAAATAATTTTGTGGACACGAAATTAAAACATGGTAACAATAAGAGATCTGTGGGACTAATTAAGAGCCTCGTCATTCAATAATAAGGTTATAACTTAGCTCCAAATCATCATGATCTCCACGAAAAAATAAATATAAGAATGAATTATCTACAAGATTGACTTCATAATGATATTTTGGCTGTGAATTTGCCAAAAACTGTTTGCTTAAATTTCAATTCTCCTAATCAGCCAAATTCAGTCTATTTAATCACAATATTGCCTTTGTAAATAGAGTCCCATTTTTAGAAATTATCTTGGATGAAACTGTCATGTGGACCCAACATAGATAAGATTAAAATAAAACCTTCGAGAGTCATGTCTCAACTCAGATACTTAAGAGCCAGCACATCTGTTAATGTCTTAAAATGTGTGTACATCGTTAACTTCCAGGTGCAAATTTCCTATGGTGTAATTTTCTGGAGTAATAACAGTTATATCTTGAAATAATTTAAAATTCAGGAGAAAGTTATACGTGTTATGTTAAAATTACCACATAGAAAATGCTACCGGGATCATTCTGAGTCACTCAAAATTTGAACTAAACGTCACAATAAATATTTAACCTAATTCTATTAATACAAAAATAAAAACTTGTTCTCAACTAACGTAGATTATCATTCGTATGAAACTAGGACTGCGAATAGTCTACATTTGCTACCCAGAAAAACAAAACGATGTGGGGATAGTCCTTTTCATAGAGGAATTGAACTGCGTAAAATTCTTCCATCTAGGATGAAAAATATCACTATGTTATTACCATTTTAAATATAAATTAAAATGTTATTGTTTAACAATGGTTTCTATACTGTGGATGAATTAATTCATCACTGTAAAGTATTGAACTAGTTCTATTGTGTATCAAACCATGTGCTGCGATATTTATTGTAATATTTCTATTATGCCTGGTGATTTAAATTAACTTTTTGACAAGGACCATGCATATTGTAAATGGCCAAGCAGGTGAATATATGAATTATAATAATTATTAGAAGCGCAATCCTTCCTTTTTGCCGTTTACGGAATTCAATATTTGAGGAAAATATTATCCAGGTTTATGGAACTAATATTTCCTCCTCGAATTCGGAAATCGATGCTTCAATTTGTAGCCAGTGCTTCTACGATTCTTAATGAGCTAAGGAATATTTTCCGTCAAAGCTCTTCCAACATAAACCAAAGCTTAAATTCTTTACAGTTCCCGTGGAATACGTCCTCAACAGCTCTCTTAAAATAACGGCTCAAATGTATTCGTTTCAGATAATAAAGTATGTGTGAAAATGCGGCGCTAAAAATAAAATCAACAAAACAGAATGCAAGTCATTATAATATAACGCTATAAAATCAACAAGGATAACCACATAATTTCCTGTTAACGGTAAAAATATGGAAATTAAAAACAGCCAAGGCCACACAAAAGGAAAAAGTCACAAAAGTTTATCTAATTTTCAACGGGGTAATTTAGCATGCTTATCAAATTTCCTTATTGGTAGTAGAACTTTTTCTTGTGCAGGTCTATTCTCAGGCTAAGACCGGAAAAAGGTATTGAATTATGCACCATAATATATTTGAAATGAGCCTTTGAATCCTGTTTCCTTTTAAATTGCTTAGTCATCATACGGTTGATCATCAAAGGGCGGAATCCAGAATTTTCCACTTACTACACCATAATTTAAAGGTAGCGATGAGCAATTTGCGTCAAAGAAGCGTAAAAAACGAATCAAGAACACACGGATCCGAATGATTCGAAAATATTCAACGGAAACGCTCGTACCTCAACTTTCATTCGGGATAAGGAGTAATATTAACAAATGTGAATCCATTACTTATCTAAAGCTTCATAATTCCCTACAGGACACACAAAGGGTATATGGCCCGACGTAAGATATCTCCAACATGCAATTACACTATAACATATTAAAGCAAATAAGACAAGTACTGATACACTTGTGAAAAACTGCCAATATTTTTCAGGAGGAAAAATTTCCCAAGTGTGCGATTCAATAAACTCATTCCACCAATGTAACACTGTTTGTGTTAATGTATTTCTACAACTACACAAATTTGCGCAGACACAACAGTTAAACCGCAATCATGCACGGTATGCTGTTAGGACTAGGTAGCAGAAAGAAATACAAGTGTTGGGGAGCATGTCAACAAACTGGCTCTACCACCTATTGACAAACCTAGCTGAAAGTCTTCTTGGCAGCTGTTATGGTCTCATATCGTTAGCGTTATGATTGAAAGTGGCCGCGCAATGTGGAAAAAAATACAAACGATCCCGATAGAAGAGAGTATTTGAGTAAGTCATGTGCCATCACCTACTTGAAATAAATCCCGGGTAGGAGGCACCTCCCATTTCTTCAATTTATAAACTTTACAATGGCGAGCCCACGCATATGGTTCCCTCGTGCGTTCCATCTAGAGCTTCCCAAGCAGAATACACTATAATCCACGCTAGAAACAGGAGACACGACACGTAATTTAAACAGAAGCACAAGAAAACAGTTGTTTGGAGTAGCAAGCAGGAGAACGGAAGGGTTTCGAAGGAACGGCGAACTGTACACCGGGAACACAGCCTCGAGACTGTTGAAAGTGCTTGACTTCCTGTGAAATTTCCCCTATCACACTTATTCTGCGGAAGTGATAATATTTTGTTCCTCAGAAACGTCAGAATTAGAAAGATAAGAGTTACTTTCTGGTACCAATTAACACCGGAATTAACAACCAAGTGTGGAGCACCAGCTACGCAAAATCATGATTATACGGTCATTTTTCGCGTAGGAGTTCACAGATCATCCGGACTAAGGATTAAAATTAAGGTAGTTTGAGCGAAATATCATTTCACCTGGAAATCAATGAATTCGGTCTCATTTTAAAGAAAAATGTATCACCAATCCAGTGACACGAAATATTTAATCCCTTATTACATTACTTTCCCAGCCATTTCCAAAAATATACCAGCCCTTTTACATGAGAATTGGTACTTGTATGCTCTCCATAAAGAAATAAATAAAAGTATTGAATAAAATGAGGAATTTATAACACCTAGAGATCGTCAAAATATTAACAGTGTTTAGTTTGTATGGTTTCTCAACTATTTGTGAAAATTAATCATCTACATCTACATAATACCCTGCGAGTCGCCGCATGGGCGCGTGGCAGGGAGTAGTAGGTCACCAGCCGTGTTAAGATGTATGTGTTTTGGAGATGAAATGATGACATGTACTATAGGAGTATATTTAGTGGAGCTCAATTTTTATTGTGGTCGCTTATTGTGCGAGGAAAGAAGCAGTTTTTGTACCTATCTGTTTGGCAGTGTATCTTTCTTATTTTATCGCATTTGTCAGCCCTAGAGATGTAGTGAGGAGCCATGATAATATTCTCTATGTCGCTCTGAAAAATATCACTTCTGAATTTATCAAGCAAGCTAAGCCTAACGTGTAGCCTCCGAGTGTCTAGGGGCTCCCACCTTGATCCCTCTAAAAGTTGTGAGACATTATATGTACCCTCGTAGCAGTTTTTAACGAAGCGCGCTTTCCTCTGTATTTTATTATTTTTTGTTTAATCTCTATGACCAGGGTCCCAAGTACTTACGGTGTATTAGAGGTGTGGCCTAACCAGAGCGAAGTAGCATCTCTCTTTGACTTTATCCTCGAGGACCTTCCAATTATACGTTTAACAAAACCTAGTTTGTTTAATGCTACTCATATCGTCACTCCAGTAAATTCTTTGGTATTACAAAAATCCTGCCGTTTTGAAGGCGTTTCAAACGTACAGCGCAAAAAAAATGAGTCAAATTAAAAACTTATTTAGATATTTTCATTTAATTACTTTATACTATTGAACAATTAATTATGCAATATTTAATTCATGTGTCCTACCGCTGGTGCAATTAAAACGTAGGTACAATTTGATTATAGTATTTATTATTACTAGTGAACTACCTCGCTCAAACCACCTTAATGGAAATAATGGCTCCTTTAGCCATGTTTTCCTGTCATTCGATCATTTTGCTAGTTATTCTAGAATTTTTGCAACCATAATTCGTTGTTGTAAAAAAGTTGACATCTGGCGCAATATTTAATATTTGCTACTCTAATTGGTTGCACTTCAGATTTACGCCGAATCATTTGATCAACAATCGCGACAAACCACACAAGCGACTCGTATAGACTGACCGTTGAAGCTCAAAATACGCGTGGCATTCATGTGTCCTCTCTGCTGAATAATAGAATTTTCGGTGGCCGTTAAACCTTATTCTAAAGGTAATGCGTTCGGTTGAGAGGGGGATGGCATTAAGGTAAGAAGTGTCGACTTATGGGTAATTTACTTCGCGAGATGGTTCGCTCATGGAAGTGATCTTGAACAAGAGATTGGGGTGCAACGAAGTTACAGTTACCTCGTTCATACTACTATCGTAAGAGCAATTTTCATGTGATCTTTGGCAGAAATTGTGTTGTTTGCCGGACAGTGGTAACGCATAGTTGTTAACGCTGCCACCTCAGAGTGGTTATCGCTGGTGTCGCGAGCGAAACTCTGAAACAACGAATGATAATAATCAAAAAAGTCAATCATTGTATTGAAGCAGATAATGCCACTGCGCTGAATAATCCAAGAGGCATGTCGTTTACTTCTGAAACCATTTCCAAAACCTCAAAAAGGTACGAGGATGACTGAATCCTTATTTTGTTCGCTTGGTGTTACGTTGTTCGCCGTGCTTCCTGGAGATGGCAAAACTGAGCTACGATACTAATGCGAATGCGTGTAAAGTTGCTACAATGGAACGAACGATAGTAGGGTGAACAGGAAATAAGGAAGCGAAGGGTTGGAGGAGGGGTATAGCTACCAAAACGTAAGGAGTGAAGAGGAACATGACCATTAAAATGAGTTGATAATTTGGTATAAGAACTCACTTCCAATCCAGAGAGCAGAACACCTTCAGAAACAGTTCCCGATTATCCATTACTGCATTGCACGAGTAAAATAGGAAAGGCCAAATATAGAAGCAGAAAGTTTTCATACCAATTTGCTCAGTACTCTCTTTAGGCTGTGAAGTCTTAAAATTTTCTCATTCCTTTGTTTGTCGGCTGCTAGCGAGGTTTACACCCTTAGGTCCCGAGTGGAGGCGCTGACATTCAGTCGCCCTGTTTTTGTCTGTTTCGACGCTCGACCGAGGCAACCAATCGTTCAATAATCTCCCATGAGTTGCGTTCTCTCTTCAGCCACTCAGCAGCTGTTCGACATTCCTCCCATGTGCTCTGGTGTTCTCTCAATCTCCTCACTATACGTTGGTCACCCCCTTGACGACTCACCGAGCTACAGCCATCCTCTGCTGCCTTCTACTCTCCTGGGCCAGTCTACTGCCGGTACATTCCAGAAACAGCTTTTTTGGTATTCTAATTGATTTTGTTTGCAAATAATATGTTGTAAGTTAAGCCCCAATTAAATTTGGGAGTTATATACAGTTAACTTTCGATCATTTACCCCACACTATTCATTAAAGAGCTTTCCGAATATTGCATTTCAACTGACGCAAAACTTGGCGTCAGTATTCACATGATAGGTTATCATTCGAGAAAAATTGGCAGTTAAAGTTTAATTACTAATATCTAGAACTAGTAACGGATTTCCATGACTTGGGTTTTGGTATTACTTGTGATGGTCGAAGCAACAACGATATTAAAATGAGGATCGGCCAGACTAAGATATTTTTCAAGAAGAAGATCACACTCATATACGCTAAAAATACCAGCTTTGACGCTAGATAAAAGTCCTTATACATGTATATATGGAGTGTAGGACTAAGATGAACTATTGCGATGGCGAAAAGAAGAAAATTAGAAGCCTTTTGAGATTTTGTCGCATAGAAGACTAATTAAAGCCAGGTTTGCAGAATGAATTTTCCCGCGCGAGTATATACGCTAACGCACCATTAAAATTACACTAAGGATACAAGGGTTACACCGAAAATATGCACTGCCCGCGGTTAGTACCAGGCGGTAGTAGAGGATGCATACATTATGGACTAATGGTCAGTGGCAGGGACGAAACATATGTACTCCATAAAGTTTTGGTAACCATAAGTCATGGTAACCACTCAATAAGTGTTGCAAAAACATTAGATAAATTTATTGGTTTCATAACTTATGCCATGGAGTTATGAGCTCCATAAGCAGCCAAGATGGCGGATGCGCAATGAACCTCTTGGAGACTTCATTATTTGATAAAAGAGTAGTTTCGAGACAAATAACCGGATTGCTTACTCTTATTGACTAAATAGCAATTACTCAAAGGGTAAGCATTTATAAATTTTATCAAGACGTTGGAGATCAGGTCAAACATTTGAAGCTATTAACTATTGGTAGGTAATGCAGCTGGTTAAGGTGCTCCTGCGACCCGAATATTTTTATAAGGGTCATAGCTTCATGGATCTCATAACTATTGATTCCATAGCTAATTCTTCTTGCAAAAGACAATAATTCACCTATCTATATTTCCCATCAAAAGCCTAGTTTAAAGTCTCATCGGCGGCTACTCTAGTCTCTTTATCGTTCACGGGAAAAATGATATTTTTATCTGCTTATTCTGCAGTTTATTTCCCTATTTTTATTCTCATGGTATGCTCTACCGTTGGTGTGTCAGAGTTCGTAACATATTTTTTCCAGCGAATGAATTGATTTGGAACTTACATAATATTTTAAGTCAAAGTTTTAACAGACTGTCTAAAACCGATTCGCATTCTAGTTGTTGCAAAAGCTCAGTAACAATAACGTTAATATAATAATGGTCTTTAAAGTATTTTGCCAATGCCATTCATGTGGTTGTAAAAACTAACAAAGAGCAAACTTAAGTTGGGTTATGCATCTTTCTCGTCACGTGAAATGAACTTTCTGATCAAATATCTTATCCTTGCTTTCTGCTCCGATCATGAATCAATTGAAAGGACTACAACGCTTTCGGTCACCACTTCGGTCAAAGATCGCTGGTCTTTCTCCAACACAACCGTTATGACACCTATGGCAGCACTTATGGGAGAAACTCCGATTGAGATAATGAGGTGGTTGAGCTGCCGAAACACTGCTTTACCCGTTGGGTTCGTTTCCATGTTCGCGTTTTAACTCGAGCGAAGCCGAGAGCACGGTTGGAATTTGGTCCCACTTGACTAGGACAAACATCAGGGTGGATACAAAAATTCCCAAAGTTACCAAAGACAGCACTGCATAACGAGCGTAGATGTAAGGGCCTTGCCGGCGGATGGCATTGTATTCCCAGATTCTAATAAGCAAATACAGAAACTAGCATAAATGCTCGTTGGCTTTCAACGGGAAGGAGAAGAGTAAGGAAAAATGTAATAGTTCTAGGAGAGGTGGAAGGAATATGCGGGAGATCTCTTTGATATAGATGTAGATAGGAAAGAGGGCGCTGAGAGAGATAGCATCGGGGTAGGTTTCCTTAGTAGTGAAGTTAAAAGAGAACTATTAGCTACGAAAATGAATAAGGCGATGTGAATAGATATCATACCTGCAGAGTTGCTTTAGGTAGTTTGAGCGAAATGTAATTTCACCTAAAATCAATGAATTTAGTCTCAATGTAATGAAAAATATCTCACTCTTTCAAAGATACCAAGATATCACGACATTACCTCACTGCTTTCCTTATTTACCAAGAACACCAGTCACTTTTTTATGGGAAAATGGTACGTGTGTGCAGTCCAGAGAGGCATTATTTGAAAAAATGAGGAGTTCCGAACTCCTAGATCTCTTCAAAAAAACAAAGAGTGCAGTTTGTGTTTCCTCAACCATTTTTGAAAGTAACTCATTATTACCACAGTTACTTTTTCAGAATCACAAAAAACCTACCGTTCTGAAGGTGTTTAAAACGAACCGCCTGATACAAATGAGTTAAGTTCAAGACTAATAGAGATATTTATATTAAATTAATTTAGATTTCAGTCATGTTAAACTATATCATTGCATCATTATTAATGCAACATTTCATTCATGCTTCCTACAGCTACTGATATTAAAATGTTTAATTCGTTTATGGTTTCCAATACGACTGGGGAACAATCTCGCTCAAATTACCTTAAGAGTACCAGGAATAACGGAAGAGGAAAACTTTTACAATACCATAACGAAATACAGTCAACAGGCAATCCTGCAAACCTCTGCTGAGGGGTTTGGCGGTTGGTGTTATGATACCAGCAACGTAAAATATAGGGAATGAGGTATACGGGTATCAAGAGGAAAGAACAACAGAAATCTGCGTGTTAGCGGAGTTTTTAGAGCCTCGCCCTGTTTATTTTGTCGTTACTAATAATGCATGAAATGTGGGTAATTTTTTTGCAAATCATTCCGGTAGTCTTCAATTCTATCACTTTCTCATCAGTGAAGGTATGATGAAGAGATGAAATAATATTACGGGTGTACTTTTGGATCAATTGAAAGAAGAGGTGTTCCTCTCATATTTTAGGGTCCAAATTCCTTGAGTTTCGTCCCTTAAACATTAGAGTGGGTAAAACTTGAGGGTAAAAATGCGGGTAATTTTTTTGTAAATCATTCCGGTAGTCTTCAATTCTATCACTTCCTCATCAGTATCATGGTCGCCAATGATTTTCAAATAAATTTCACAGATTCAGCTCCGTAAACCCAAGTCATACTAATGCTTTAATGAAGACAACATTTTTAATTTCACTTCTTGCAGCATGCTTTTTACCACATGTGTATTTGATTCCACCCTTCTCCTCGGAAAAACATTTGTTTTTCCGAGGATGAGTGTGGTCCAAAATCTTTTCCGCAAACTTGAAAAGTAAATCAAATGTGTGCACTCAATAGACTCGAGATTAACGCGCTCCAACCACTTTTTATGAGGCATTTTTAAGTAAAAATTCTTTACTTCGTTATGCATACGAACACAAGAGAGTGATAATGCACGGCTGCGTCGAAAACTCACGTTTTTGCAATCACGTCTTTTCGAGGTCGCCAACCTTTCCGACGGAGAGAATCAATCACTTTGATAACGCGCCTCAAGAAAGTGCCCCTCCTCTCTCCCTCTCTTCCCAGCATGCAATGGGGCGGGAGAGCGATAGAGGAGTGGAAGAGCCAACAGTCAGTCGCCGTTCTCGCAAAATTAAGGGTTTCGACCTCGAAAAAAAATACAAGGGTAATGTGCATGGGGGATAGGGACGGACTAAAGGGTTCAGACCGACGCTGAAAGGATCGATAGGTCTATATGTGTGTGTGTATATATATATATATATATATATATATATATATATATATATATATATATATATATATATATATATATATATATATATATATATATATATATCAACAACCTGTGGAGCTGCTGCCAGTTAAATGGCGAGATTTATGGGCGCTCAAGGGTTGCTAGTGACGTCGACAATAATACGAAGGAACTGGGAGAGATTTCGAGGGCTTAAATAAGTGAGACAAACTTTCCCAGCGCCCGATTCACATTATAGACACACACGGTGAGAACCCGCCTTTATCAAGCATCCGAACTCAACACGAATAAATATAAACCATTGATGCGTCGAATAGTAATAAAACATACTTATTAAGTTACGTGTCTGCCGTTGCCAAAATGTTTGAATTAAGACAAAAATGTAAACCATTGACAAGAGGAAAGTAAGAGCTCTTTCAACTTAACTGGAATCAAAACTCTATGCAGCAAGCTTGAATTCAAAAGTTTGTAAAACCCGGCGCTGCATCAAAGAGACAACGATTTATCATCGCCCTGAGCCCATATGGATGTTATGTCGCAGTATTCCATCAGCATTTCTTAAAAATACATTTCACGTTGTTGTTAGATACATTAAAAGCAGAACTCTTACAATTACTTGCACACTACCACTACGTTTACAAATCAAACTCAGATCGATCTTACCGAATGAACTCGGTTTGCAAACGCAGCGGGCTAGTGGGCCGACTCGGCCCACTTGCTCAGCCAGTCTGAGTTTTCAGATTGATCTAAACCAGTGGGTCTGGGGCGCTCCTTGTTATTCTTTTGGTTGTCATTGAAAAACATCATATAATCGTTATTACTCGAGGCGTGGGTTGTAACGAGTTGTAACAAGAGTACAGTAACGGCGAGTGATGAGACATTGATGATATCGTAGCACATCGAAATTCTACCACCAATCGGGAAATTTTATTCACTTGGAATGCGACTGAAAAATTCCAACTCTACACTTATTTACGCACCGGGTCGATCGTGTTTCAACTGATTGATTCGTTTGTTCAATATCAATACTTTCTGTCCATGTTGGTAAACCAGATCGATCCGACTACAGATCTATCTAAGATCGACCCGTAAACGTAGTCTATATCGATCCTTAAATGCTACGAAGCAAAAGTTAAAATTCGCATGTATTGGCCGTTAAGAATTCCGCGATGCCTCCAGCAGGGTATCGTTTCAATAGAAGACAGGTTTGTCGGCGTTGCATTAGCAATCTTCCATTTCAAAGATGTCCGCTTTAACACTATCGGCCAAACTGTCTTCAACTAAGATGATTACGAGAAGGAGACATCACGTAAACCGAGCAAATTCTACTTGAACTTTCGCCAGAAGCCTTCATCAGGATCATTTGTTTCTACTTCCTTTTATGTTAGTTATATCCACTAAGTCTATGTCTCTACTTTTTTTTCTGAAAGAGAATTTAATTCAGCTGGCGGCACTAAGGCATTTCCAAAACGCGTCCGGAAAATTTTTCATTCACATGAAGGAATGACTCTATAATAGTATTATCGCATTGATGAGAGGTATTCATATTTTAAAGAAGCGATATTAGAACGCTGAGGATATTTTTACGTAACGTTTTGCACAATGTAACTTTTTAGAGCAAAATATTCAGATCCAATTGCAAGATAACATTAATTTATCCTCATAGGTAAGAAAACGCCTTGAATATAGGCTTTCAAAATGTCTTGTCCCTGAGGCTTTCAGAGAATGAGAGAACAACGAGACGACAAAGTATTGTTTGATAAATAATTAAAACGTTAAGCCCTTTAGTTTTTCATAAAAATTAACAATTGAACACTTGCCCTTCTACCACTGCCTGTAACTCAATTCAAAAGAGTGTGTCTGGCAGGCAACAGGCATGGTTAAATAAGTTCCTTGAGCAACGATGCCTTTCCTGAATCATAAAATAAAATTAAGCGACCTACCAAGAGTACGTCCATGTATGAAAATAGCGCAGTTAAATTACACTGATTAGGCTTCGACATAAAGGGAGAGTAAATCAATTTTTCACATCCATATGATTTAAATAAATGACCCCATCGTGGGCTGCATTGGACAAGTTTACAAATTTTCCACATTTTTTAACTGCGCTATAATCGCACCCTAGGAGACTCATGTTAATAGAGATAGCAGAAAAAATGAAATAACGCATCCGGGAAACTTAACTCGTATTCAACAGAGCATGAGACAAATAAGGACGACGCCAGCTTAATTTGAATTTTTTCAATTGAAGCGCGGCCGACTTGTTTGCAGTTACAATACACTTTCTTCCATGGAGCATTTTGCAAATAAGCTAACAGAGAAGCCAGAAGATGTAACAGATGAGCTGAGATGTTTTGTAGATGAATGTATAGCAGTAACCTGTGGAACAAACACCGTCGCTCACAACAGTTAACGACGTCTATTTAAATGCACCAGTGGCGATTCAAACGATAGATTGTTCAATAAGGACTTCTTTTGTCGATAGTCCCGATACAGAGAACCTGAGGAACACACATACAAAATATATGCGGCACAGCATTAAAGAAAATAGGTTTTGTTAAGTGTATAATAGGAAGGTCTTCTAATGAAAAAATGAGAGAGATGCTACTTCGCTCAGGTTAGGTCACACCTCGGATACGCCGCAAGCATTTGGGACCCTGGTCATAACAATAAACGAAAAAATTAATAAAATGCAAAGAAAATCAGCACGCTTCGATAAAACTAAGACGAGAGAACATATTCTCACAACTTATAGAAGGATTAAGGTGGGAGCTTCTAGAGACTCGGAGGCTACACTATAGGCTTGGGTTGCTTGAGGAATTGAGATATTCAGAACTAGAGTGTCTCAGAGCGACACAGATAATATTATCATGACGCATTACTACATCTCTGAGTCTGACATAAGCGATAAAATAAGAGATATACATTGCCGAACAGATTGGTATAATTAACTCGTTCTTCCCGCGCACAATAAGCGACCATAATACAATCCTAGCTCCACTAAATACATTCCCATAATACACTTCACCATTTCATCCCCCAAAAGCTTACTTCATTACACGGCTGGTGACCTAACACACCTGCCACACGTCCATGCGGTGGCTCGCAGAGTAGTACGTCGATTTAATAAACCACTCACAATTTTCTGCGCGGGGTGATCGAGGAAAGCGTCCTGATGCTCCTTGATCAGTCGGGACAGCCTCTGAGTTCTCTCGAAGGTTGACAGCGTCTTCCTCTGCGGCCTCTGCGGGCCCTCCCCGCCTCCCGTCGCCCCCTCCAGCAAGTAATCCCGCACCCGCTTGTGTGGCGGCGATGCGGCGGGGGCAGGTGAGTGTTGCATCCGTGGCGAAGGCAGAAAGGAGTCCACCTTGTCCCGTGCCTCATCCGCATCCTCGTCCTCCTGAAGCTCCCTGAGGGCCGCCGCCAGCTCGTTGGGGCACGCCCCTTCCCCGGAGGCCCTGTTCTGCGCCGAGGGCGACTGCCCCTTGCGGGGCGTCCTGGGCGTGACGGTGGCCAGTGGCACGGCCTCAGCTATGGACTCAGTGGCACTTCGCACGCTCCACACGCTGCCATACTGTTTGAGGTTCATGAGGTCTCCGATGGACCCACCCCTCATCTCGTCCCCGGGGAACAGCCTGCGTCCGCGGCCGATTCCACCGGACCCACCCCCGACGCCGCTCATGCCTCCGCCCCCGCGCCTCCCGGTGGCGGGGCTCTGCGGAGCCGTGTCGCATCCCCTCTGCTTCAAGCGTCCCCCAGGAAGGCCACCGTCCCTCGGGGGCATCAGGGACGGCGGACCAGAGTCGCAGTCTGACGCCTCGTCTGCGACAGCCCCGACAGACTGCTGCTGCTGCAGAGCGGTGAGGTCCGATAGAGATGAGCCTCTCCGGAGTCTCAGGCGGGGACAGGCTAGGTTGGGATGCGTCATGGGGCTCTGTTGGGCTCCCGGGGATACTTCGGGGCTCTCCGGCTGTTTAAGCGACGCAGCGGCCGGCGATTTGGCGGGGAATAAGCTCGCCTTCAACGGGAAGAGCAGCGCCAGCTGAGTAGTCCGCTCCGATGCGCCTTCGTCCATCTTGGACGTCTTGAATATGTGACGATCCAGCTCTAAAGAATATCTTTCCCTTTTTTCCTAGAGTTCAAATCACTTCCTCTTCCAGACTGATGAAGGCTTATGGTGAGCCTTCACTCATTTTCAAGTCTGCTTCTTAATATTATCTTCTCACCACACAAATTAAATGTCGTAATTCCTGAAATCAAACTAATCTTCGTCCCCCTCGGAATGTGGTCGACAAACACCGATTTTACCGCGACAAACCATTGTCACTAGGACTTCTCGTGGATTACCGAGATGGAAAGCCACACCATGAGGTTACGTAAGCCAAAATAGCAACCATATACGGTATCTCAAGAAAATTGAAACCAACCCTTCATATAATCGAACAAATATTTTTCGCAGATTCGCTCTCACTGTCTTTTACTAACGAGGAAAGTACACTGAATTAATCAGATATATTAGCGTAAATGGTTGTTTTAGGATCAAATATTGAATAGCTTTTACTAAGGTGGAAAAAAACGCCTACCCGAGATTTCCCAGACATGAATACCTTCCGTCAATGGATTGAACCTGTGACCATGCTTACGCTACCCTGGCGTGTTTACCTGCGACACCTGTGGATTCACATAGGAAAGTCTTTCCAACGAAAGCGAAAAGCATTCGTGTCTACCGCAGCACCCAGAGAACGTTACAGTAGTGTTATATAAGTAAACATAACCCAACTCGGCTCAAGTGAATCCTACGACACAATACGGAATATGGACGCTCACACAAGCACTGCAGACAGAAGTCATCCACACTTCGGTATTTAGAAGAGCTAATACATAATTAATTCAAGGGTTCAATCGCCAGTTTCTAAACATAATCACCAGCGAAACTTTAAGGATTTCAACATAAAAGTCCATATAGAGGTGCATGGAATATCACGGAAAAACAAGAACTTATGACAAGTGACAAGATTCAATGCAACCAAAGGACAACAAAATGACGGTAAACATGTTAGAGCCGATCTTAATGGCTCGTTAAACGTTCAAAAATTGACCAAGTCTCCAAAATGCTTCTGCGAGTGTCAGACTGTAGAAAAAGCACTTTTATCTCTTCGGCAATGATTTTTCCAAGGGGAACAACAATGGTTCGATCTGTTCGACTTACTCGTTGAAAGAATGTTCTGACACAACCTTTTCTATCTTAATTCAATCCCACCGATCTCAGAGTGTAACCTCCCCCAAAACAATAAGCCACGTAGATAGACTCGGGTCAGCTGAAACGTTATTTCGATAGTGAAAAGGGAGTGACATCTACGAGGAAAAGTGTTGTTTGCTAGGGAATGGAGAGGAAGCATGGGCAATCTTAAAACTACTACCCCGAACTACGGTCACAAAATGCTAGCTGTAAACACAGTTCCTGTCAAGTAGACCGCAAGAAAATTTGCATGCATACGAAGACGACGCGAAAGGTGACACGAGGAGTAAACTGCAGAAGTTAATCCCAGGATGGGATGTATAGCAGGAGCACCCTGGACAAAATTTAGACAGAAGTGGGTCTCGCTTACAAGGTCGCCTTGAAATTAAAAAAGGAGATGAGAGGGCTCAACTCGCTTCATGTTGATAACATGGAGGAAAGTTATCTAAAGCCGGGTCGGAGGGGTGTGTGGGTCACTCTGAAGAGGAGTGGCCGCTAAGCCTTCCGGTGACTTGGGCACGCTTTGACAACTCGCACGGTAAAATCGCTTACATGGGACAATACGAGGGGTCGGGATGGGGTGAGGGGAGCCTGTTTGCCCTCCCTCAGGGTGGCTCGTTTACAACGAAAGGGGCGTGGGGTCGAATCCGGCGCGTTGAAGTGTGTTCAAGGGATCGAAACAATATGAGAGTGACCAAAAATTTAACTTATATTTATAACGGGGAACATAAAAAAAGGAAGGGGGTATATATAAAAAGAAACCCCAATCAAATAACTCGATATATATGCGAGTATTTTACAGAAGTCTCGTCTAAATTTAGAAACTTTAAGGGGTGAAAATGCCGATAGGTGTCCGTTTGTTGGTTAGTTGGATAGTTTTCTCCACTTTCAATTTTCAACGCCCCCTCTCTCCTACACAGCTGACTTCAAGCGCGGAACTTTCAAACTAGGGACAGAATGAAAACTTTCTGCCCGGTGCTATCAGCGTCCTCCAAGGACTATCACATGGAAAGCTTATTCACCTAAAATAAACCACCAACATATTAAAAAAAAACACACAATCGATGACTTCTACAACTCTCCGGAATTTTGGACAACTTTAAGTAGGTAAAAGTAAAATTCTTCAAAAAAAAACACAAAATAAGAAGTCTGAATGCAATAACACACGCACTAATTTGAACAACACACTCGAGATTTCGAGAGGGAAAGTTTCACTTCTCAAAACCGTGAATTACCGGGTACACCGGGTGAATGGGTAAGTAATACACTCGCAGTACTTAGTACCAAACTCGGTGACCTAACGAGAATGTTGGTTTCATTAGGGAGCTGGAAGTATCATTAAAACTAGCCCTTCGATGACTTGAAAATGATACTCACGCACAAAACTATACCATACTCGAGGACTTAGAGAGGGAAAGTCTAATTACTTCAAAAGCCATTGTCTGAAACTAGAGCACACGCACGGCCTTTAGCACAACACTTATTCTAAAGCCGTCATTAATTAGCTGAGGCACGACACTGTGAAGGAACAAAAGACACCGCTAGTCACATTCGTACGAAACTGGAAATATTTTTGTGCGCGATGAACTTCATCCGAAAATAATGGCACGGGTGTTTAAGGAGATACGACTCGCGTGCGAAGAGCGTACGGCGAGTGGCCTACTCCACTGCGTGCGTTCGAACCTCCCTCTTGCTCACGTCCTGCCTCGCAGAACACTGAAAAAAGATTGTGCCGGGTGTTTTTCCACCTCCTCCAACTCTCTCTTCGCCACTCCTTCCAACAGAACCACAACTTGACTCACTCCTCCAGTCCACAAAACCCCCCCAACCCCAACAACTCCCCCTCCCCCCTCAACCCTCTCCCTCCCATCACACCCCCTAACTCACATGCGTTCACATACAAAGGCATAAGGCCGGTTCGGAAAAACGACAAGAGGATGAGGGGGGAAGAGGAGGGGTAAGGACGGAAGGACGCACAGGGTGAGGAGGTGGTTTAAGGGGGGAGGAGTAGAAAGGGGGCGGGGCGGGAGGGGTGGAGGTTGTGGGGGCGGGGAAGAGGGGCAGGGCAGGCGTGTGTGCGAATGCGATGATGGGGGCAGCAGTCGGATGACAGGAGAGGGGGCGGAGAGTAGCACGGTGTGAGCAGGAGTAGGGTCCGGTATAATTGGACCATTTCTGGGATTTGATCCCTCTCCCACAGGATTATTTTTTATATATATTTGGAAGGAGTGAGAAGAAGGGGGAAATAGATCTTAGGTTTTCACTATCAACCATTTTCTTACATTTCTGCTGCGTAGAGAATTTTCTTCTCCTAAAGTCAATCTTTTGGCTATTCTCACTGAGGACATCATTAGGAGACTAAATGAATCGGTCAAATGAGCGTTCCCCATCTGCTTTCACCTACATCCGGTGTTCCTCAAGAAAGTGTGATCGGTCCTATTTTGTTCATTATTTATAATTATGATCAAATTTCTCGAGTTAGTAGTAAATTCAGATTAACTGAAGACGATACAGTTATCATCCGTGAAATAAGCGAGAGCGTGAACTTTGAAGTTCTGTCATCCAACCTTAACAACGTTCATTCGTGGTGCCAGGAGTGGGGATTAGAATTAAATCCTAGTAAAAGCACCACATTTCACTTCCTGCAAAAGTCATCACATAAATGCCAAACCTATACTCTGAGTGGAGTAAACATAAAATCTTCAGATATAGTAAATGATCTTGGAATTCCCATAACTTCTGATACATCGCGGAGTACACACATACAAAACATATGCGGCACAGCATTAAAGAAACCAGTTTTGGTTAAGCGTATAATAGGAAGGTACTCGGATAAAAAAGTGAAAGAGATGCTACTTCGCTCTGGTTAGGTCACACATCGAATACGCGAGCATCTGGGACCCTGGTCATTAAGTTTTAACCAAAAAATTAATAAAATATAGAGAAAATCTGCACGCTTCGTACAAAACTGCTACGAGTGAACAAATAGAGTTTCACAACTTTTTGAGGGATCAAGGTGGGAGCCCCTACAGACTCGGAGGCTACACGCTAGGCTTAGCTTGCTTGAGAAATTCAGAAATGGTGTGTTTCACAGCGACACAGTGAATATTATCATGACGCCACACTACATCTCTAGGTCTGACAGAAGCGATAAAATAAGCGAGATACATTGCCGAACAGATAGGTAAAAAACTCGTTTTTTCCGAGCACAATAAGCAACCACAATAAAAGAATGATCTCCACCAAATACACTCCCATCATACACGTCATCTTTTCACCACCGAAAACCTTACATTTTTACACGGCTGGTGACCTATCACCTCCTGCCACACGCTCATGCGGCGGAAGAGGGGCACACTTTTTGCTATTTTCACTGAGAACATCGACAAGAGGCTACATGATAGTCGCTGGGTAGTATGTAGATGAACATGTACATCTACACGCCCATATCCGTTCGACAACACATCTCTCTTACTTTTTCAATTCTGTCGGACCAGAGTATCTAGTGTGGAGTCAAAGTGATATTATCTGTATCGCTTTGAAGCACTCCTCTTCAAAATTTGCCATTATAATTAAGACTATCGTTCGTCCTCTTTCTAGACCAGTACTCAAACTTAAATCTTTATAAATCGCTCCGAGTGCATTAGCCAGTCAAACTAACGTGGAATCTTCTACCTGTTACTTTTGTGGGCTCTAAAAGGGACAATCTGCTTGGCGCGAAATCGAAGGGTCTGGGTTCGAGTTTCCTTCAAGGTGAATTATTATTCCCGTTGAATTACGAACTTTTGCGCAATTGCACGTATCTCTTCAAAGGTAATAGGTGGCAAGTAACGGTATCCTCAAATGCATCACTAAATATTTCCTTATCAGTACACAATTAAATTAATGAAACTTTATGGCATATAATATTCATTCGTTGCGTGCAAATAGAAGAAGAAAGAAAGTAACGATGATATAATACAACACAAAAACACTAAAACAACTATTTTAATTACCAGGATTGATTATTGAATATTGCCAGTTTACGACCAAAACTGAATGATGAAAAGGACTGGAAATCGAACCTGGGCCTTGCAATTTAGCGTTGGTTGCTCAGAGGTCACTTAGCTATAGTATAAAGCTTACCAAAATCGTTTGGAAGATGGAAGTAGACTTCGCCAAATATCCCTTTGGCCCTCAATGTCAGTCCAAGAGGCTCAGTTATTCATACAACAATATATATTTTGCTATTTCAATGTGAGTAGGAAGAAAGGCGTTCACGGAAAGACCAATGGCAATTTATCGGGTGTTGCGGTATCAGTGTATTCATCAACATCTACATTTACATACTATTCTGCAAGCCGTCACATGGGATTGCTGCAGGTTCTAGGACACCAACCGATTTAAGGAAAAAGTGTTTGGAAGTGGAATGGATTAATATATTTCGGGACTGATTTGAGTGGGGCTTAGCTTTATTACGGTTACCTTTTGTGCGTGGAAAGAATTATTTTATTACTTATCTATTCGGTAAGGTATCTCTGATTTTATCACTCCCGTCGGACCCAGAGATTTAGTGTGGCGTTAAATTTATATTCTTACAGTCGCTCTGAATTATACCACTTCTGAATTTTTCAACAAATTAAAGCCACATATTGTGCGTGGAAAGAATGAATTTTTTTCTTATCTATTCGGTAATATCTCTCATTTTATTGCTCCTGTGGGATATTCTAATGTGCAATCTTTGACTCTATCGCGGTTTCAAATCAAATTCCTCTAAAAGATATGAAAAACTACTCGTTTTCTTAAACATGTTTTTAACGAAACCCGCAATAATCCTTTGTATTTTCTATCTTTTTCGGATTTTATCTTACTTTCGAGGGTGCTAAAATTCGCGTGTTTGAGGTGTGACCTTGCCAAAGCAAAGCAGCATCTCTCTGTTAACCTTAAGTTTCTTTGGACACCTGCAGGTCAAAAATAGCCAAGAGGAGTAAGGAACTATTTTTTTAATGCAGGAATCTTTATACTCATTGCACCCAAATCAACAAGAATGTCTCGCTTGAATTCAATACAACGTGAGCCCCTACCTCACATATCCAAGCAAAATCCACATCGGTTATTTGGAAAGTGACTGAAGTCACTAATGAAAGTTTCAAATTTCCAGTGCAGTAAGCAAATTACAATTGGAACCAAATTTTGGGACGTATAGTACGAGCTTCTAATTTTAATCTCAAAAATACTGAATGCGCTATGCAGTCATTTTGTCGGTGTATAATGATCTGAGCATAAGAATAGCCCTTTCAAAATGGATTGAGGGATTCATAGGCGAGCATTTAGTACTTGAACCTTCATAAATGAATGATTAAGTATGGAAAAAATGATTAATCTTGCCATGTTTGACAAGACCAACATAAAAAAGAAGTCATGCTATGGAGGTCAACAGTATAAGTGAGCGTGAGTTTTTAAATCGAGCAAGCAAATGAGCGCGACATTATCGTGGCTAAGTGGCAACAGGAACTGTGAAAAAGTTTTCCTTCCTTTTGATTTACGACATAAAAATAAACACTTTTATAAAACCTGACGACGCCAGAAATGAAATTTTCGCTTCTGAGGATAGGACGGTCCCACTAAGGCCGTAAGCGTTTATGTATTGAATGCGTTACTTAACATGGGGTGCACATATAATTATTTACAATACAAAATTTGTGAAGCGCCGGTTTGTACAGATGTATCTTGTCGAGTAAAAGCGGGAAAATGTGGAGCACAAAGTTGTAATCTCAGGAACATCGAATCATATTTAGTGCAAATCCGGAGTCAAGGGTGAATATACCATTAGGTAGTATATACCATGGTCGTTGAAATGTATAAAATGCTACATATTTCCCTGGTTATGATGCATTGAATTCAATGGGTAATGCTGTTGACTGTGATTTCTGTAAAACAATGCTTATTCTGCTTATATACATACAGTTACATAGGGTGACGCTAAAAAACCAATGGCTTACTTTATCACTCTTGTGTAATATTTAAATTTTTAGCGTTGTTTAAGAGGGTGAGACTAAAATTGTTTAAGTTTCAAGTGGATAAGGCTATCATACTGCATGTGTTATTACTCACCGGCTCTGGAGTAAAGTACGAGTGTTTGTTCGGCTGAACCGGCGTAAAAGAAATTTGAAAAAAGATTGGATAAATAAATACGAGAAAATATGATTGCACAATAACACCACTGACATCCTCCATCAGTGTTTCACATACCAGAATCATAGAATCAGCCAGAGGGAAAGAAACAAGGGGACTTCACGAAGATTACTGAGTTTTGGCGGAAAGATTATTAGCTTACGCCAAGGGAATTCAATGTAGACCGAGAACTTCCTTCAAAAATCCAATTCTTCAAATAAATTGGCCATTCTAGAGCGAGTTGCCACGGAACGTTTTTTTTCCATGCGGAAAGCTTGGCCATAAATATTTCCTTATTGCAAACACGGAGGATTTTGTAACATGGTACGAATGGATACATTGTGGTCCAGGGTTTTATTGAACTATGCTCACGCGTTAATGAACAGTGATGAAACGATGGACAACATTTGAATGTTCCAAACATTTACAACTTTGGAGAGGCTCACGGATTCAGGAAGCAGGGAAACGAAAAGACTAATTCTGATATCAGATAAGTGTTATTTCTTCATCTTTAAATTAAATCCTCTTCATAGAATATGAAATCAAAATTGCCTTGTGCTGATAATAATGAGGAAACCAAACAGGATGGCCTAGCCTCTCCATCCGTTCACTCATACCCGGCATGTAATTAATTCCTCATCCTCCGTCAATTGTCACCCAAAGGCCTTTCCTTTTTTCTTCTTCCAATGAAAATTACTGATTTTATAAGACAAACTTCCAGATATCTATATGTGAACATCATTAACTGGTTCTATAAATAGCCGATGGGACGTGGAATTGGTGCTAAGCCGGATCTTTTAGACAGAAACCGTCCGTTCCTGTTAAAAAAATCCGTTTCCTGCTAAACACTCATGGGATTTATAATTATTTTTTATATCATGACCAAAATATAGTGACACTATTTCCGTAGGAAGTTACAGATATAGCGGAGTATTTTTCCATACGGCTTGGGAAAGTATGGGTAACATCTCGATCGCCGTGTTTCACAGTGAATACGTATGGTGCGCGAGATAAGTTTAGCGCCCTCCAAAGATAACAAGCAGGAGGACAAGAAATCACATTTATGAAAGTTGGCGATTAGAGTTAGTCGTCCGGGCAACCGTAATCGCTCGAAAGTGCTGAATGGACAAAGCGGTGATTGGGAAGGCACGCAAGTGCAACCGGCAATTTTCGCACTCCTGATTCCCATTTGGCGTTTATTCTCGACCATGAGTAGGTACTAAATAATATCATAAATTTCACCGTTATGGAGAGATCAGTGTTCAGGAGGATTATGAAGAGAAAATGAAAAGGCATAAGACAAGAGAAAATCTACCACACCTATTCTTTCTGGTGAACTTTCAACTCACACTTAACTTATGCAATTATATTCTGGGGAAACGATGGTTACTCATCCAAAGCGTTCTCCCTTCAGAAAAAGTCAATAAAAGTAATGCGTAGGCTACCTTTACTAACTCATGGCAAACCCTATTATCAAAACTTGTAAATTCTTCCCTTATCCTGTATTAGAATCATTAGACAGCTGCGTAATTAAATCTCCAGAATTCCTCCACCAATTGTGTACCCATATAGCCGTTAAGAAAGCCTCAAAATCGCTAATGCCAATACAGGTATCAGAAAGGGTTAAATTAATAACGGAGCACGGTTGAATCGAAGCTGTGACTAATCTCCATTTTGACGGAGGAGGAAGTAATAGCTTTACATAAGATGGTATCTACGTCAAAGGCTACCAGGTGGCTTTACTTATCGGACTAAACAGGTCAGCAACAGATCACATGTTCCGCTACCGCGCTGTTATCGCGCTACACATAAAATACTAATATTGTGATATACACAAGTGCTATTTTGAACTTAGAAATATACTTAAGTAGTCATTAAAGCTTCAATTACGATGAATAAGGAAAAAAACGGCAATGAATCCTACACAAATCAACAGCATCATATTTAATTGGGCATGGTTATACCAACAGAACACAAGGAAACTCAGTATATGCAAATGATACATTGACCTACCCCATGCTTGAGCGCCTTATTCCAGAAGGCAACGTATATACTAATCGAATGAAAGGAATAGAATCCTCAACAATACCTCCGCAAAAACCAAGTTGACAGACGTTAATTTTTTTAAACTCCTAAAAGCCCACTTTTAATCCACGGCCAGCGAAATTTATATAATTTTCGATAAAAATATGGAAGAAGGAGAGTATTGGTAGAAATTGGATGAAGTTTAAATTTTCTCCCTAGGAAAATGCAAAAATCTAAAACTTATAGCATATGATTACATATTTGGAAAACATTAGTAAGCTCATGTGTCTAGATTCAACGCAACTTCAATGAGGAAAAACACCAATAGCTTTTGTACTATTATATAAAATACTTAATATGACAATATTCAAATCATAACGTGTCCTCCTTAAACATGATCAACTTGTATTTTAGCTGTGAAAATGGATATATATCGTAGATTTGTTTCATGAAGATCTCTGAGTGGTATAGAGTTGAAATTATTCCTCTTTGTTATGAATTGGAGGAACTTTATGACTTTTCGGGACTCTTACGCTCCACCTATTGAAAACTGAAAGAGTACTCGGTCAGTTGTGGTATGATTAGATGCTATTAAACGAGAATTCACAGCGGCATCCCTGATTTAGAAATCTGGTAGCAAAAGCTTCCTCTGCTTTCAGTAATTTTTCCTCTGATCCCAAATTAGCTGACACCAATGATATTCTACATCTACATTACACCCTGCGAGACGCCGCATGGGCGTGTGGCAGGGGGTGTTAGGTCACCAGCCGTGTAAAGGTGTAAGTTTTTGGAGATGGAATGGTGACATATATTATAGGAGTGCTTTATAGTGGAGCTCAATTTTTATTGTGGTCGCTTATTGTTCGTGGAAAGAACGAGTTCTTGTACCTATCTGTTCGGCAGTATACCTCTCTTATTTTATCGCATCTGTCAGATCTAGAGATGTATTGAGGCGTAATGATAATATTCTCTGTGGTACTCTGAAACGCACCGGTTCTGAATATCTCAAGCAGCCTAGGCCTGGCGTGCAGCCTCCGAGTCTCTAGGGGCTCTCACCTTCATCCCTATGTAAGTTGTGAGACACTATGTGTACCCTCGTAGCAGTTATTAACGGAGCGCGCTGCTTTCCTTTGTATTTTATTAATTTTTTTGGTTAAATCTTTTTGATCAGGGTCCCAATGCTCGCGGCGTATTCGAGATGTGGCCTAACCAGAGCGAAGTAATATCTTTCTTTGACTTTTTCATCCGAGAACCTTCCTATTATACGTTTAACAAAACCTTGTTTCTTTAATCCTGCGCCACACTCGTTCTGTATGTGCAATCCCCACGATATATCAGAAGTTAAGGCAATTCCAAGATATTTTACTGTATCTTAAGACTTTATGTTTACTCCACCCACATTATAGGTATGGCATTTTTGAGATAACTTTCGCAGGAAGTGAGCTGTGGATTCCATTTCGTTCCAGAAAGTAAGCGACAGTGAATTTTCTAGAAGAATTTGGTTTCATCAGTAAATATTTTGTCAATGTATTTAGCCCTTTTCCCCAAGGCAACTATGAACTTGCCTTTAAAGGTATCGTCTAATTATAATTTATGCAAAACTTTACCTCCACTGCATTCTAGTAATAAGTTCTCTAAAGTCATTTTAGTCCTCTTCCCTAATTTCAGCCATTATTTTTTTACACTTTCTGTTTACAGGGCGCTATTTTTTAATGCAACCATAATAAACTTTACTCTTTTGCATAGATGACTGGCTTTGCAACAAATACCTCAAAAACTACCACAAACTAAACTTCTAAGAAAGGTCTAAAAAGTCATTTTTCCCGTGATCGATAAGAGACCATAATGGCTGCGTTAAGCGTTTGAATTAGGTTAGTTTAAGGCATTGTAGCGGATTAATTAATATGCACCCTAATGCATATTTCTAAATCTACCGAGTAGTGCTAACACCATGTTGTGCATGTTCCTAGCATGACTCTGGTGTCACATTTCATAGTTACATAATGGATTATTTTAGTAGTTTCCGTAGCAATTGTAGTATACCGAGTGCGTGGTGCTCGTTGGTAAAAGAAAATTACTTCACTGTAGTTCATGTTGGAGATAAGTCAACCCCAAAAAAGAACCTTACGGTGGCTTGCAGGGTTATAGTAGAAGTAGAAACTCAATACCCGCGACCATTGAATGCAGCAAAAGACGGTCGAAAGCGCATCAAGTTACGCTTCCTTTGCCAGTCATCTTGCTACAGACCGTCTTTGTATATAGTACGGTGCAGTGTTCTGGAGGAAATCCGTGGGTGAAGGATAGAGCCACTTTTGTTGTACATGTGCGAGCGTTAACATGGGTGCGAGCGTCTCCGTGTGCGCGAGGGTAACGAGAGAAAGAGGGAGGAATGGGGAATGCTGAAGAGGGTGGGGTGGGGCTGATTACGTGCTGAAGGAGTGGATGAAAGGCGAAAGAACCAGGTCACGGGTCTTATCGCGTGCTCTCCTAAGTTGCGGCGGTGTGGTGGGGAAAAGAAGGTTTGGGATTGGTGGGGAGACATTGGAAGGAGGTGAGAAAGCGGGAAAAGAACTTCAAGTTTAAACTCAATTATAGTCGAATGATTACTTGATTGGGAGTTGAAATTTTTCGCACGATGTCTATGTAAATTATGCCACATATTTGTCAAATTAAAAAATAAAGCGTAAACTTTTATTATATTGACAGCAGTTCTCGTGATATTTCTGAAACTTAATATTATGTCGTTAGCACTCCAAGCGTTAACCCTCAATGGACAAAATCACGAAACATCAGTATGAAAGAAATACTGCTACTATATTAGTTTTTAAAGGTGCTATTTAAGTATTTTGAAAATAATTGCAATCGATTTTATCCCGTCCCGTCAGGTGTGTTACACAGCGACATCGGAGGCTTTCGTTTCGGCGCCCTATCTTGAGGGCTAGAGTGAAGTAAGTCAAAACGGGACGGAAGGATGTTTTGAGTCATCCCAGTTCTCGAAGCGCATTTATTGTCAGCAATGAGGAAGGCTCCTCACTGAATAACCTTTCTCCTTCGTATCTCAGGACTGTGAAGGTTCGGTAGGGTACGCCCCGTCAGGTTTGTTTCAGAGCGACATGGAGGAAATCATTTTGACGCCACGCTACATTTCTAGGGTCCGACGGAAGCGATAAAGTAAGAGAGATACATTGCCGTACAAATAGGTACAACCTCTTTGTTTCCACGTACAATAAGTGACCATGATAAAACCGGCTCCGCCGAAGCTCCACTGAAAACACTCCATAATACACTTCACAATTTCTCCACCCAAAACCTCATTATTTATACCTTCAGACTGCTGGTGTCCTAACACCCTCAGCCTTCAAAACATTGCCTTTTGTTATTTCATACAACTTTTACGACAATCAATACCTTTGATCATAAAAATTACTGAAAACTGAAAAACAGAATCGCTGCAATTTCGACGCGTCGGTATTTTTGAATCTTTATTTTTAGCTACCTCCCAGTTGCTTTGGAGCGCATATCTTCACCGTATCCTATAGGGAACGACTTTTATTTGTTTGGCTAATATCTCACAAAGTAGTGCGGGTCGAGGCTGTTATTATGGAATTGTTACAGAGATGAGATCTCTTCCTAATTGATTAGCCTCAATTTTACGAGATGCGCGTTGAAATGAAGCGGCTTTTGAGTGGATCGATCACAGGTTTCATCGGAGCGCGCTCACGGACGCAGTTCTGTTTTTTGCTTTCTCTTTCCTCAGCAGTTGTGACTCGTGTGATTCAAGCGGGAAAGGATTTTGTCGGTCTCGAGCTTGTATTCCGCCGAAGTACGAGGTGTGACTACCTAGTTTCTCGAGGAATTCGTTTCGAAATCGGGTGTGAAGCAGTGGATAATCTCCAAGATGGACCCTGGCGTATCCTTAACCCTCTCTGGACGGAATTAGGAAACATCAGCGTGAAAAAAATACTGCTACTATACTACATTTTTAAAAGTGGTATTTAAGCAATTAAAAATGCAATTTATTTGATTATAACATTTATTTTGAAATGTGATGTATTTGAATTGTATATATTTAATTTCAACAATACTTTACATAATTATATTTACACAAGGTATACTTCAACATTACCTTCTTAACGTACTTTTTTTAAACTTTCTCAATTTTCTTCATACGACTGCTGTAACTTTTTATTTCAACGCTCCATCAAGCACGTCATCGTCAGTTCATAGAGCCACACATTCATCTATTTAAATTGTTTGAAAAACTGCCGAAAAAGACGCAAATTCCCACTCACTGAAGCATTACAGTTCTGTCTAGCGCAGCAACTAAATGGAAAACCTATTAGAAAGCACACCTTTCAATGATTTTGAAACTTAACAAATTTGACTCGCTCGTCCATAGAGGGTTAAAGTATGTTTGAATACCAATTGAAGGTCAAACAAAATCATTCCCGTTTCCCACATTATTTGTGTTCTATCTACCTCTTGCATACCTTCTTCACCTCGGCGTACATCCTACGCTTCTTCATCCCGTCCATAAAACCTATTCTATTTTTTTCCAATTTTCCGCTATCCTTACATACATTTCTCAACCACGGCTTACAGAAAACCGTAACCCCTCATTACGTCTTCCATTTAAATTCTTTTCCTCCCCGCTGATCTGATCTAAAAGCTTCCTCCCCTCAACAAGTATGCCAAGCAGTTTATCGTTTGCCTTCCTTTCCGTCCACCGCACTTGAGAATCTGGCCAGAATCCCTCGAATGCTGTGGCTGAACGTCGTTTTTCCAGAGAACCTTTAACAATAGCAAAATCTTTTTAAGATCAGAGTTAGTGGAGATGTTCCGTTCCATTTTCGGATTGTCTACTCTCGGCTATTTTGCCTTTTATTTTTCAAGGTATCTATTAATAATTTAGGTCTTAGTTTATTTGCTTAGTATTATAATTGAAGAAAAGAAAGGTCTGGATAAGATCAGGAAGTGGTAAGGTAGGTGGTTGGATGTGGCCATGTGGGGACAAGGGTTAAGTATATGATAGAGGGGAGGAATTTGGGTTCGCGGGGAAGGTGAAGAAAGATAATATGTTTTATCGACGGGGAAAGTAAGATGGATAGGGTCAGGAATGAGTGAGTAATAAATGAATGTGGGTTAGATGCTCCAGTAATAGACATATATGAAAGGAGTGCGCTTCGTTGGTTTGGCCATGTTGAGAAAATAGATGAGAGTCGAATAACGAAACAGGTGTATAAGAGCGAAATAAATGATGCGAGAGGTAGGCCGAGAAAGTTGTGGTTGAATGTAGTCGAGAAAATTCTTAGGAGGAGGAATATTTGGAGTATTAAAAACAGGAGGGCGTGTATGAAGCAGGTATGGGGGTAAATGGGTGAAACTTTGTGTCTGTGCCTACCCCGGAAGGGAACGGCGTTATTGGTATGTATGCAGGTATGATAGGTCACATCCAGATCTATTCTCCTGAGATGGCTCGCAGGGCAATATGTAGATAAGGGGTGGCCCACCCACGGCCCGCTTTGAACATTTTTTCGGCTCGCGAGATTCACCAAACTTTAATGCAATATCTTTAACACAATAATAATAACTCATTGTTTCAATTTTTCACTCCAAAATAATGTCTATAGTGGGTCTAAATCTAATATAGGGATATATAATTTTATATGCGGCCCACGGAGTTATGATGCATTTCCAAAGTGGCCCGCAAGATCATTTTGGTTGGCCACCCCTGATGTACATGATATAAACATTCATTCTCTAACCTCCGTGAACCTCAAGATGAACATTTTCTCATTCCAAGTTAAAAAAGCATTCATGGTCAAAAGTCATCTGCTGCGTTCAAAGAAGATAAGACTGCAAACGAGAAAACAGTGTATGGAAGCATTCGCATCACTGTATGCATCTGAAACATGGACAATTGAAAAAGCAGGGCAGAGAAGACCAAAAGCTTTCGAATTCTAGTGCTGGAGGAGAATACTGAAGACAACATGGACGGACCAAATACAAAACGCTAAAAAAGGCGTATAGAAGGGTAGAAGAGGAAAAAAACCACAGGGAACAATATAAAGAACTGAAGAACTAGATAGATAGGACACACTGAGTCACAATGGTTGTGTGACGAACATAATTGGGAAACAGAGAGTCCCAAGAGGAAGACCCAGGAATATGTTCCAGGAACAAATAAAAGAGAAAGTACAAAAGGAAGAGTTACCAGGAAGTAAGGGAACTTGCACTGGATTGGTTGGGATGGAATGCTGAAGTCAACCAATCTTAGGAAAAAACGAATAATGAATGATGACCTCTATGAGGAAGAACGAAGAGCGTAGCGTAGTACTGGGCATAAGGGATCTATTGACGCGGGGGGGAGGGAAAGGGCGAAGGGTCGTGGGGGGAGATTATGAGATTGGTGTGGAAAGATGGATGTGGTCAGGGCTCATTAATCTGGTCAACATACGCGGGGGGAGAAGTGGACGGAGCAAAGGGGGCTTTTAGTCTCCCATCTACCCGCGCCGGGGCTACGAAAGACGGCGCAATGGGAGTTGGAGGCGACGACGGGCGGCGTCGCGCCGCTCGTGTTTGACGGGTCGCCCCACTTTGCCCACGACCCGGGCGGGAGGAGACGAGGACTTGTTGCGCCGGTGGAGGGGCGGAATGGAGTGGAGGCGATGGGAGGGGGGAGGGAGACGTGCGATTGGGAAAAAGGGGAAAAATGCTAGTCAGCGCCAGGTATGATGGCTTTATGGGAAGACCTCGCGCAAAAGTTCCTGGCACTGACCTGAGCGGCAATGTGCTAATGACAGTGGTGAAAAGGGACGCAATAATACCAATAATAATTCATCCATGTCCCCAGGAGGCGGATAGGGGAATTTATGGGCGCCCGATGGGGGACGAAAAACCCCGCAAGGGTTATTATTATCATTATTTCAAGAAGGCATTTGATTCAGTACCGCACTCGTATATTCTAAGGGTTTTGAAGCTCTATAGGGTTCATCCTAATATCTATAAAATGATAAGTGCAATACTCTCTGGCGTACCACACTTACGGTCTATGGAATACGAATCGGTGTCTAAACAACACTGAATGCTATTTTCTAAGGAGACAATCTTAGCCCCCTTCGATTTTGTTTGGCACTAAACAAATTAAATCTCTTAATTTACCCTGCTTGTAATATTAATTAATTTAATTATTATGCTATGATTTTTACTCCAATAGAACAAAGGTTTGTTTACACTATATTAAACCACACCAGTAAGAAAAAGATAGAGAAATATACAGTATTCACCTCACCAGGAACCAAAAGATCATTAGGAAAAAATCAAGAAAAACTTATGAGAATACTGCTGATTACATATTTGGGTTGTTACTTAATGAAATGGCTGAACTGCTTCTTTCTGATGTGAGAATGGGCAGCATGCATACAAAATTAACAACGTAATAACAAACAAATAAAATGAAAATACTAAATTGCATCTTCTGACACGAAAAAGGACAGCAAATATATCAATAAGCGAATAAATATATAATAAATGATTTTCGAATAAATGAAATTTTCCGTGAAAGTGGTTCACTTGCTCTGAAACTTCAATTTTTACGACCTACATTTTTTCACTGAGGGAAAGTTAAGATAACGTAACTAAGCCGGCTTTAATATTATCAAACGAACCAGAAAGCAGCCAGAGCTCTTATCTTTAGTGTAGTAATTACGTGATGGAGAGAGGTGAAAAACAAACACGCTTTGAGCATTAGCAAACAAGAATTTGGAAACGATTCTGTGAAACTAAAAAGATGAATTAGCGCAGCAATATGGCATGTGCTTTTAAAGAGGCCAGATGTAGTCAAGTGACACAGTGCATAGCTTTTCCGGCTCAAATGACAGGAAGTCGGATGCCAGCCACGTCTGTGAGCAAGAATACTCTCGAGGAAACGGCAAAAACCAGGGAATGCAGGAAACGATAGGGGGATCGGGTTGGTATGGTGGCTAGATCACTGGCTAACCATACGGGCGGTCAGGGTTCAAATCCCTGCAGAGGAGGATGTTTTTCAGAGGAATCCCGATCCCTACTTGAGTGTCTTGTGGAGCGCACTTCAAGTACAGACTGTCGGATGAGAATTTAAGCCGTGGTCCCCTTGGAGCCTTTCGTAAAGAGCAGGCTAATGCCGAAGCCGGGTTTCTATCCTCCTTTCCTCCCTTACCTGTCCCCTACGGCGCAAATGACCTTAGCCGTAGGTCGCCTCCCAAAATATCCAATCCAAGGAAATCATCGGATGCGGCGAGGGAGCTAATTTAATTTAATAGTAAAATGAATGAATTTCCCAAAAGTTACCTGATATGTACTATCCAGTTTATGACTAGTTTTATGCTCAATATGGGAACTGCTACGTACGCGAAATGGAGGAATAAATTGTTTTAAAACAACCAGTTGCGACAGAAATAATGGTTGAGTGGCTGCCACAAGCGGCACATATTCATCTTTTTGAGCCGTGAATGGATGGAAGCTGTAAATTCAGCACTAATTCACTGCAGAAAACTGCCTCATAAGGTAGAGCTACAATTAAGAAATTTTACATCAATAGGTAGGCCAAAATGGCCATTTTTCAGTTGCCATCTGCTAGTTCCATTTGTAGGTGAAATACAGCATTCAACTTAGTGAAAACCTTGCAATTAACCAAATATTCTCATCATCTTATCCTCAAAACTTGAGTGAAACTCCACACTTATACCATTAACACACTCGCCATAAGAATCATACCCATGATTTTAATTTTGTAAGCAAAAAAAATAGTTGATCTCCGATTACCAATTACGGAAAGAACATATTTCCGAGTGTCAATTCAGTTGGTTAGGGCCATCACTGTCTTAAAAGATTTTTAATCAAATATAGGGCTGAAGAAAACTAAAGTACAGAACATGTATATCAGCTTTGCAGCTAACACCATCCCATAACGATCCCTCTATAAAAACAGCCTGGTTAAGCTGAGTCGCAAAAGGCTTTTGTGATGATGTCGGGTGTCAGCCCTGATTTACCCGTCTCCATTTTCTCCTAAGTCGATTTATTACCGCCATTTATTCTTTCCAATGACAACCCCTAATCTAAAAATAAGAAGAATCCATGTGACGCTGCAGTGCAATTATCCCCACTCACTTAGCTACAAGTAGGGGAGGGAGGGTGGTGATAGAAGATACCGCGAAGATCGTAATTATGAAAAGCCTTATTTAAACCATATTTTTAAGGATTCAACCTTATTTTAAAGGATGTTCACGTCTTTCTCACGATTCTTGAAACGTCCTGTAGATTGGCACGAAGGGGGATACACCTGTCATAATAGTATTTGAGTATAACACAATAGTACACAGTCACACAAAAGTACTTATACATAAGGGCACATGGAGGTAAAAATGCATACCAGGGTTAGTATCGAGTGCCACTAAATTGTTTTAATAAACGATTTAGTGGGAATACAGCGACTGTTCTAGGTTGCACATATTTGTAGGATAAAATTGGTTCTATAAGATGACGTTACATCGATAAAATGTGCAGATTAGGCAAACGTACCGAATGAAATTTCACATAAGTGCTTTTGCCAATTTTTTACTCCGGAAAACGTAAAAACCTATGAAAATCCACATGCATCTTTGTGATTCGAAACTGACGTCTGTGAAACGACGAGAGGTTGACGGTTTTAGGATTTCAAACACATACTCACTCGTACGGGCGTCCCAAAGTTTAATAATGTCTGCAACATTTCTATTTATTTTCATACCAGGGTAACAAAAAACCCGTTTTTCGGTAATCTGTTTAAAAAATATCTTGCCTCATTTTTAACCTTATTTTAAAGGATATCCACGGCACGTAAGTGCATTTTTAAAATTAAAGTATTGTAAGAAATCCTTCGCCGTTTTAAAAACCCTGTAAATTTCATTATGAAAACTTTCTGGAGGCTTACAAAAAAGGGGAGAAAAGGAATCGCAGGAGTGTAATCCGGTTGATATTTAGGCTGGAGAACTAGCCTTTCACCTCTATGGTCCGGCGTTTAAATCGCGGCAGATTTTGATTTTTAAAGTGGCATATTGATCCTAATTCCCCCTTAAAATCTCGATTCGAACCCAAGTGGTCAGCAATAGCAGTCTTTCAGCATAACCTACCCAATATCAAAGTGGATTCGGGGGCCTTCATCGGAACGCCTGTCATCTCCGAAAGTCGACGACGTTAAGTATTGTTGAAACAAAATCTGAAATTTACGCTACGTGAAAATCAGTTTATTTTAAGTTCTTAAAAAATTGCAAATAACTTACAGTAAAAATTTAACCCTCAAACTTTTACTTAAAATGTACACTTTTCTGTAACGGACAAAAATATTCATCAGTGGCAATAAAACGCATCAAGAGTAAAAAAAGTTTTAACAGTTGTCACGAAAAAATGCAGCGGTGGTAGTTACTGTTTTTTTTAAACTTATAACAAGTTTTCTAGCATTAAAAAGCACTTTCATCTGAAATTTAGAAAGACTTTTGTAGTTTAAAAATTAAACTATCATCAAATGCCATTGCTCAAACCGAAATAAAAAAATGAAAAAAAATGTTATTCGCCTGCTTTTTTCGGTTTAAGCCCACTTTGCGTCATGTTCGATTTGAATTATGGGATCGATTCACTTATTCGTCCGATGGCCGTTGCCCATGTCGATGAAAATTGAACTAAAGTACTATAGCTAAGGAATTAGGTAAGAACTTAAGTGTGGGAGATTCTGTGACTTCAGCCTGCTCCTTTTGAGAGACACCAAGGAATGAGCCCTCAGTTTTAACGGCCCATACGACGGACCGAGTACAGCTACGCATCAGCTTCACTCGAGTCACCCAATTAGGCATTTTGAAAGATTCAGTCACCACCTGAATTTGATCCCAGACATTACAAGAAGGAAGACATTACCCTAGCCAGCATGCTGACACAAGTCATTCCAGTGGAATGCTGCATTAGCCTTCGATGAAATAAACCTGCCTTGCATTGTCGTATTTTATCTAATGCTACGATATTACCACTCGGTTTATTTGAAAATTTAACTCATATGCCTTACTGAATAAGTAAGACAAGGATGCGTGGTCTGATGTGTTATCTAAAGCAGTAGTGACTTCATTAAAATTATTCCTGTTCCCTTTAATCTTCTTAATGGGAATAAAGTGTCTATGCTCCGCTAGAAATGTGAAATTTTAAAAACAGTAGTACTAATTTAAGCAAGGGTGATGCACGGAATGCTTTTGGTAATTAACACCGTTTGCATGAGGAAAGCTTTTAACACCCCGCGAACTACAATAAAATTATCTCAATGAATGAAATAATAGCGCAGTAAATTTATGAGTAGAAAAAGTTTAAACAGATAATTGTGGCATTTTGGCTCCATACAACGTCAGAAAAATATGATAATACACGCAATTCCGAAAGAATGACTAAGCTATTTCCTTAACGTTCATTTGGACAAAATATTTCACTATGGAAACTCTCGTAGAAAGTTTTCTACGGTAATGAATACTTAATAATTCAAGAAAGATACCAAATACGACCAGCTAATCATTTCAGGATTGCTTTGTAATGGTTCCATTCATCATCTCCTTGAAAAAAAAATTTTTAACCTAAAATTGTTGAAATGCTTCAGCTACATATTCTACAGCTACTCTTTGCGCTTCGTCCTGCAAAGGCCTCTGCGCAAATAAACATTAACAAGTGTGCCTATTTTTTTAACCTCAAATCTGTCCATCAAACCAATTTCCGATTATCACCAACATTTAAACTTCCGAGACCAAAACAATAGTGGATATAGGACCTTACTAAGAAATACGCTTAATATATTTTGCTACAAAAATAATTTGCGTAGATAAAGAATTCTCATTTATAATTTTCTAATTAAAAGTGTAAGTAAAGAGAGAAGTTTTGAAAAATCTCAAATATTCAATAAATTTTACAGCGCACTTGGGTCTGATTTTGTTTTCCCTGCCAAGAAAACTTCTTAAATAATCATGCAGAGTTTTATGCATTTTAGAGGGATTCAGTTGGGACCCGCAAGAGACTCGGAGGCTGCACGATAGACTCAGTTTGCTTGAAAAACTCTGAAAGGGTGTTTTAGAGAGACACAATGTAACATTTTAATTCCACCATAGCATAAAATATCAAAAACTACGGGGAATTCCGATAAAGACGCACAACAATTTGTAAGTGGCAGCTAAGCAACGCCTAACAATTTGTTAATGGCAGCTAAGTAACGAAGAACAGAGGGCAGAGAAAGAGTATTTAGGGAAGCACACTGAAGGGCACGGGCAGTCTGACAATAATCAAGGACTCTTGTGGAACTGAGCAGATGAAGTTATTATATTTTGGTGCATCAACGGCGACAAGCAGCTAGAAGAGCAACCGTATTTCAACGCAAGGTGAATCCGAGAAGCAACGGGAATATCATCAGAGGAGGAGCCGTATTTCAACGCAGGGCGTATCCGGGAATTTAGTTGGCAAGGAACACAGCATCCACCTGTGCGGATATCGATAAGGAAATTGAATGCATGATTTTCCCTTATTTATATGTTCTGTGATGTAAAGAAGAAGAAACGTGTAGCGGCTCAAGTGAGAAAAATTGCATGGCCTGTTCAATTTTATGAGCCTGAAGAGATGTGATACAGTAAAGGGCAAAAATATATGTTGAGTATTTTTATGGTATAACATGTTTATGATGATTGGTAATCATTTGTGTAAAGGGATATTCATTTTCTTTCTCGTAATATTTTATGAATAAAATTCACTGTTCAAACTAAGAAGGAGAGTCAGGGAATTTATTAGTTAAGTGAGGTTTGCTGGAGAGTTCAGAAGGAGATGACAAAATTAGAGTCGCGCACACGTGAGAGTGAAATTTTTATTTTGTTACAACAGAGAATATCATTTGACGAATTATCATCTTCAGGTTCGACAGAAGGAATTGAATAGGTGAGGTACATTTCTGGACAAATAGGTAGAGAAATTTGTTCTTCCCACGTGCAATATGCGACCATAACAAAAAATAAGCTGCACTCAAAATATTCCGAAAATACACCTACACAATTCACCTCCCAAATCCGTTACCTTTGCACGGCGGGTGTCAAGACACCCCCTGCTACACGCCCATGCGGCGGCTCGGAGGGCAATGTGTAGATTTAGGCGTAATTGTATTGTTGGTCGAACTAAAAACTCGATAAATTTAATTTAGACTGTAAAAAAACACTATCTGACGAGAAACAGACGTTTCAATTGAGGGATACCTATCAAACGACTTGGCGGGTGTGGTGGAGAGGTGAAAGACCTCAGAATCACACCAAAAAATGTGTTTGGTGGAAGGAGAAAAAAGATACGACAAAGGAAACTAGACCGGTCTAGAAACAAAAAGATAGGGCAAGAATGAAAGCAGTGGAGACGGCGATAGTCGTTCTGAGGGCTTCCCACGACCGAGCAACTTAAGATATCCTTCACCCCGTTCAGGGACTAGAAGATGACATAAGCAGAGAAGAAGGAGGATCTAGAGGAGATTGATGGAGCATCTAGAGTGAAAGGGAAAAATAAAAACCTGCTTGATTCACCGTTCTCAATCTCTTCGCCTAACTTGGCAAAAAGGGGACTCCAAGTCAAATTTGGCTAAAACTCTTTTAGGCAATGACCATTAAAGCAAACTTATTGCCATAGTACCACATACTCAATTCTAGGGGAAAAAGCTCGACTTTATGGAGCAATATTAAATTTCATCTGCATGTAAAAACAAAAGTTTAACCATAGGTAATGATTATCTGTATCCTGAACACTCATCACCGTTATGATCTTTGTTGTTTGACTCACCAAACTTGTAAAAGCTTGTTTCAATCTAACCTTCACCCCTCCCCTATGTTCCAAAACCTTACGTCAATTCAGCCAGCGCAAAACAAACCTTCAACCCCCCCTCCCCTCCGATTACGTCAACTTTTGTCATTCCACCCCCACCTTCCACCATTTATTTTCCCCCTTTACCCTTTACAAAAGCAAATATAAGCTTGCAATATGTGTGTATTTTTACCTTGAAAATGACATAGTTAATGTCGAAACCAGGTCGGAAAATATAATTATTTCTGTGGAAAGTGTTCAAAAACATTTTCATTTTTGATATCATGATATCTTTGAGTTTAGAGTTCAAAAAGTCCTCGCAATTATGCATATAAATAATCTATGTAAATTCCTAGCAATATTTCCTGGTGCTGCGCAGTGGATGAATTTGAGACATTGGTCTTCCTTAACTGCCTCCTCCATGCCTATAAAAATAATTGGAGCACAATTAATTTAAAACAGGATACGCAATCAGCCGACATCCGACACTGCCATCCTCTCGACCACGTCATATTCCTCGCGGCGTTTCCGACGAATTCCTGAAAGTTCTAAGCGGAAAGTATAAACGTTATCGGACTAAGCTTTGCTAGCCAGTGAAGACGAAAGGGGACGCCCCGCTTTAACGGAACTGTGCCGTAGGCGAGAAATAAAATTTGTTGTAATTACGCCATTAATTTACATTTTTTAAATGTTAAAAGTTCTGCTTTGAAAGTCACATAAAGGACATACTCTAGGATTACATCATTTTCTTCCTTTACTTTCAATATCTTCCAGCCTTTCTATATCTTACACCATTTATTAACTGTATATGATACCGCAACGGTGGCGTAAGCCCGTAAGTAGAGTCACGCTTATTCACCATTTCTCGTTAATGAATTCACTTGAATGCGAGGCTAACACTAAGGTACTTGCTGATTTCCTAAACAGATAGAACAGGCTTTGCCCGCATCAGGTTTCCACGAAGTAATCAAATGACCCATTCACACGACAAATGAAACTCGGAAGAAAAAAAAGGGAAAACGCGATTGAATGCAGGCATAAAAATCGATTCGCAAAATAAAGTGGTATTCAGATATAATAAAGTTATTAAATCAATCCTTAGAAATGACAAGTGATGATTGATGACTCTGCACGTAAAGGCATTCTGCGTAATGGCCCTCAATTCAAATAGTGTTTTTAGTATCTTCGATCGCACATAAATTTGGACAACCGCGCCATCACATATATCCACCAATTTTTTAAAAAGTTTTTTTTAAATGTTAAAGAAATGATACTCCGAAAGCATGCTCGGATATGCATGCAATACGCTCGACTCAAATATCTACCAGTGGAACATATAAGAAATAAGTTCTATTGGCTGGGTATTAATAAAGTCTTCTACTATTTACACAGAATTTTACATACTTTATGAAATAATTTTTTCCATAGTGTTCGAACTTCTCATGAGGCGTAAGTTCATATTCAGTCAGGAAGGCGAAAGGATGAAACAAAAAGCACATAATTCAAGACAAAAAGATGTTTATGCATTCCTTACTAATATGTCAATGCTGACCTACGTTTGATCTGCATAAAAAAGTGAAACAATTAGTTGATAGATTAAGTTTCCTTAGAAAAATTTCATTGAAAAAAGGAAAGGTGTGTACAAGAAACCTCAAAAACTGTAGCGGTAAACCCCGGTTAACGGTATTTAAAAATAGCATCTAAGCGATAAATCCAAGTAGAAACAGTTTCAAGACAATTTGAATATGGCGGGTGACTCTTTGCTACAATCGCAAAAGAACGATATTACAATGCGCGGCCGCGGATTTTTTTTCAATTTTTTCAATCAGGAAATCCAATTATCCCAACACTGTGAATTCCGAGAATCATCCCATTCAAACAATACGTGGGACCCGACTTTAGCATTCGGACCGTCGCGGCGGAGGCCGCAAAGTGATCAGGGGTGACTTGTAGGTACCTGTTGGCGCCCTCCATAAATACGGCTGGGGGCGGAAGGGATCTCCAAAGGAGGGACACACGACCCTGTTTGCTCAACAATGGTCGGCAACGGGTGGGGGAGGGGATGGAGGGAGGGAAGGGTGGTCCCATGGGTAGTGGGGTGAGGAATGGAGGAAAGGGGGGGGGGGAGGCACTCCACAGAGAGCGAGGCGAGGATGAAGTGTATCGATCAGAGACGAGGAAGACCCTTACCTTTCTCTTCCTGTGTGACTATTTTCGCACCACACCAATCCCTCCATAAATCCCGAGGGGAAACATCTACCAATCGCGAAGTTAGAGCCGTACGTGCTTCTAGAAGACTATATTCTCAAGGACTCTCTAGCGCCTTGCTAAATTCTTAAGAGCAACCATTGCGAGTCTTGAAAAAATTGTGAATCCTCTTCTTTCTTGGGCGACTATGTTTGAAACGTTAGAGAAAATTTCTATCTCGTAAATGTGGAGTCACGTGGTAAGAACTCGTAGGGCTCAAGATTTTGGTATACTTTACCTGTTTGTAAATATCTCACGTAGCCTTCTAAATAGTTTCCCTCGCGGAAATATTGTTCACAGAACTGGTTATGGCAACTATAGACGCAATAAACAGCATTTTGAACACGTACGTTATCCATTGGAGCAGTTAAAACTCACCAAAACCTGCAATTCTCCCTCTCGTTGTTGTACCACGTGAATCCTTAGTTATTTGGTAGAGATTACCTGGAGTTTGTTGTTGAATCACGTGAATCCTTAGAGGTTGTATTCGAAATCTGGCAAAATATTCATTCGCCAGGAGAGGACTGGAACCCTGAACCACTACATCAGGGGCGGGGAGGTCGGTACGGTACTTGAATTTGTTCGAGGCTCTAGTAAAATTTTGGATAAAGAAATATAATGTTGGCCCATGCACTGTTATCTAAATCTGACCAATTGTACTAGAGGATAATTTAAGTTACTAATCCTAAAACTCTCTCTACTAGCCTACGTAAAACTCGATTTCCTTATGTGGAAAAAAAGAAATTTTTTTTATGAAGCATTTGGATCTTCTCGATTCCCTGGCGCAAATCGGTACCATTTACAAAGTAGGTACTCGTGGAGGGAGCAATGCTTGGAGTACATTTGACCACCTCTTCAACAGAACTCGATTCTTCGTGGAAAACATGAGTGGATAAAAATAGATTTTTTCCTATCCCTTTGGAAAAAGAAAGGAATGGGGGAAGTTTTGTGGGAAAAGACGTTAGTAACTTGTTTTTTTATCATCTATTCTCCATTCTGAGTGCAGGAGGAAAAGACTCGCTGAGTGCGTAAAGTAGGACATTGAGTGAGCAGACTCGGGAGATATCGTGGCTTCATGCATACTGCCTCCAACAAACGACCTCAAAAAAAAAACCACACCGATTGGAAGGAGGCGATTCAGAGCCCGCATATGCATTGTCGGTAGAGTGGGGGAGGGGCTGGGTGGATTTAAAAAGGGAGGCGGAGGGTATGAAGGGGAGACCTCTTCTAAATGGAAGTGCTTCGGTGGTGGAGGTTGAAAGATTATAGCCACCCAGGCGCCGCACTCGTTCACGACACTGTTCCCAAATCGAATTAACACTCCTTCCCTCCAAAATCAACGACTCGAATATACAAAAGAAAAGGTCGCCGTATTAATTTCCGCTTGGGCTACCTAAATGACGCTCCTGGTGTTCGTCGCTTCATTGTTTCTCGAAATTATATTCAATGCCAAGTCTCGAAAGCCGGCTTTAATGTTATTTGTTTTAACCTTACGATATTGACGAGAATTGTCGGGACATGCGTGGTGAAGTCAGTCTCCTGAACGGATTAGAACTTTGGAGTTAATAGACATATTTAGATTGTCTCGTAATAGCAGCATTTAAACGTATGTTATAAAAGTTTTATACACACAATTTTAACAGCATAAAAAAGATACTTCAGCTTGTATTTAATCTGTTTTGCGGTAAAATGGGTAGACTAGAGCATTGTAGAGCATAGAGAATTAATCAGGCCGAAGCAGCTTTTAATAAAAAGATAAGGTTTCAACTTCCAGCAACACTAATTTGCATTCAAGGAAACTCCTACTCAAGAAATATGTGTGGATTATCTTGCATTATGACAGTGACATATGGACACTTGGTATGAACGAAAGAAAGAGAGTATGGGCCTTTCAGGTGTGGTGCCACCGGAGAATCCTCAAAATATCTTGGATGGAGAGGGTGACTAATGAAGCGGTACTACGGAGAGCTGATGATGTGTCATGTCTGTGGAACACAATGAGAAAGAGACAAGACACCTGGATAGGCCACACTATAAGACATGAGGGACTATTAGGAGGCATTATTGAGGGCTCAGTCCAGGGTACAAATGCGAGAGGCAGACCCAGAAAGGAATACGTGGAAAAGATTGTAGAGGACATGAGCTGCCATTCCTACTCGGAGTTGAAGAGGCTGGCTCAAGATCGGGCAGAGTGGAGACGGGAAACGACTGCTGAAAACCATCTACGGATTGATGACCAGAGCGGAAGAAGAGCATTGTTTTTCTTCATACGAGTAAAACAGCCGCTATTAGAAATTGGTACATAAGGAAGAATTTATATCCATAATGTGTCATAAATCAATTATCTCAAACATATCAAATATATCCCATTTTTAACTTTCATATTTTACAAAGTACAAAGAAATTTGTAAAATATTCTCAGGTTTGGCACAGGGTAAGGCTTTTAAAGGCCGATGTATCGTCGAGTATCTCCCTCATCGTCATCAGGGTTGAGACAGATTCTCGAGTTGGTCCTCGCTGGGTTTTTTATAGCTGGCCAAAGGCAGTTGAAAAGCCATTATTGTCCGGCTAATTTGAATTCGTTCAAGGCGGTTTGAATTCGAATTGTGTCCGTGACCGTTTTATTTTATTGAGTAACGGTCTCCATATTTGGCAGATATTGAATAAAATAAAACGGTCATTTTATTAAGTAACTATATCCATATTTGGCTGATATTGGATGAAATAAAACGATCATGGAGACAATCTGAATTCAAACCGCCTAGAACGAATTCAAATTAGCCGGACAACAATGGGTTTTCAACTGCCATTGGCCAGCTATAAAAAACCCGGACCAACTCGGCAATCAGTCTCAGCCCTGATAACGATGTGGGAGATACTCGTCGAAACGTCGGCCTTTAAAAACCTTACTCGGCGCCGAACCCGAGAAAATTTTACAAATATTATTCGCCGGGAAAACCTTAAATCTTTTATCACAACGAAATTGGTACTATTTGAAGACAGGAGTGGTGACGCACGGTCTGTGGGACCAAAATTAGCTAAAAGAAGCATTGTGCCTACATTAAGTGATTTTTGGGCTAGTATATCGTCGAAGCAGTAATAAATAGGAAACTACTAAAGAGCATGAACTGCAAAATTTCATACTTCACCTGCGTGACCAGAGAGATTATAATGTCGGTCTGAGAGAGCGGACATCTCTGGCTTGACAAAGTATATTGAAAACTAAGTTTCACTAATTATATATCTGGTTAAAAAATTCTGCTATCGCTGATGGAACGGGCTACCTGTCGTAAAATATTGAGGTATGAGTATAGTTCATGTAATCTACTTTTATTCAAATTTCCACAACTTTTTGCTTCCTATTAAGGTAGTTTGAGCGAAATATCATTTTACTAAGAAATCAATGAATTTGGTCTCATTTTAAAGAAAAATATCTTACTCTTCTAAAGAATTCAAAATGTCAGCCCTCTCCCGGACTACTTTTCGAGATTATTGACAAATAATACCATCCGTTCTACATGGGAAATGGTTCGTGTACGTACTCAAGAGAGACCATGTTTAAAATATGAGACATTTCTAACACCTAGATCTCGAAAAAAATAACAGTGTGAAGTTTGCATGTATTTCTGACAATTTTTTAAATCAATATTTTGTCATCGCCATAATTTTTTTCAGAATGTTAACAAAACCTCCGTTTGGAAGGAGTTTTGAACGAAACACGTGAAAAAAATGAGTCAAATCAATGATTTATGCGGATATTCATATTTGATTATCTATAATTTCAGACATACCTAGTATAAAAGTATATTATTGCACTATAAATAATACACTATTTTATTCATGCTTCCTACAGCTACTTTAATTAAAACGTATAAGTTGAGTATGATCTCCATTATGACTAAAGAACTATTCCGCTCAAACTACCTTAAAAGTTTTAATCAAAGGTTCACATAAGCCATATCGTTCAACTTGACATTTCTCTACTATAAACTGAGAAATCGCCTGTTTAAAATCTTTTCGGGATGTAAATATATAAAAGGCACTTTAAATATACGGTATTTGAATTTTAAGAATAGGTATTTTGAGTAAGTGACTCAGCGGTCAGAACCACCTCAATGTCGTCCAAACCACTACAAAGGCGAAATTCGGCGGCGCATCTCAAGCTGAGAGGGAAGTCGCGGCTGTCATTTGCACGCAAGGGGCGGGGGCGTGAGTGTGTGGGAGAGCGGGAGTCGGAGGAGGACTTTCCCATCACTCGCGCTCTCCTGACAGCGCCCTACTTTCGCGGTTGGCCGACGTCACCACGCCAAGGGACGCCGCCACGGGAGATAACCTGCGAGTGACAACGGCGGCAGCCGCCGATGATCACACGCCGGTGTCGAGCGCTCTTTAAAGGGTGGCGCGAGCGAGATTCTTCGCTACTCGAATTAATACATACATACTGTCGGCCCCAGTGGCGGCGGGATGAAGTCCCCGCCTGCTAACCTGAGGGTCGCGAATTCGAATCCCATTTGGGGAGATTTTCACTACCCAGGAAGTGGACGTTTGTGCTTGTCAAATGAGTTAATTGCAAGAGAGGACAGTACAGTCCTAAATTCACACAATAAAGACAAGTTATTATTATTATTACATACCAATCACGCCGTTCCCTTCCGGAGTATGGCCTTGTTTTAAGTGTTCTACCGGTTAAGGTAGGTTTTATTGAAAGTCAGATAATCTCCTGCCATTTTTCTACTTTTTTCAGGGGGCTATCTTGCTCTAGAATATCCATTTTTGCTTCCGCATGCGTTATACCCTACTTCATCCTGTCCATGAAACCTATTCTCTTTCTTCCCCTTCCCCACTTGCCCAACACCCTTCCCTCTATCACATTTTCAGCGATCCCTTGCCCCTTATCACATCCTCCAGCCACCTATCCTGCCGGTCTCAAATTTCATTTAGAAGTATCTTTTCCTCACCCACTATCTCAAGCACTTCCTCGTTAGTCTTCCTATCCGTCCGCCTCATCTTCTCCATCCTTCTTCACACCCACATCTCAAATGCCTGCAGCCTATTCTCGTCCTCATTTCCGAGGATCCACGTTTCTGCACCATACAACGCTACGCTCCATATCAAGCTCTTCACCAGCCTCTTATTTACATCCTTACCCAATGTACCCGTCATCAGATCCCTTCAATTACTAAACGCCTCCTTAGCAAGCGATATTCTCTTCCGTATGTCTTTGCTACTATGTCCATTTGCCTCTAACGTACTAGTTAAGTAATTAAATTGCTCTACTTTCTCGAGTTTGTGTCCTCCAACTTCAATCACAAGCCTAGCTTTCTTTGTCCTAGAGAATATCATTACTTTTGTTTCCTTATGGTTTATCTTCATTCCGAATATCCTGCACTGCCTTTCTAAAGCATCTAACAAATCTTTCAGTTCCTTCGAAGACTGACTCACCAACGCTTGGTCGTCCGAGAATCTAAGCGACTGTAACAGATGTCCTCCTACTTGATTCCAACCTCAAGTTCTTTTATGCCTGTCTTATCATTTCCTCAGCATAAATGTTGAAAAGTAATGGCCCTACACCACTTTTATTTTTAAATTCAGGCAGCTGCACCCGTGCAGGAAGCGCGGCACAAATTTCACATGTTACCGACGGAAATAAGAGGGAAAGTCAATAAATGAGTCGCAGACGTCAGAATTTCTAATATGGAAATTGATGGAATGGAATAGCCTCTTTCGAGGCCAGTTTGACGACCCACTCTATTTTAATAGCCTAAAGTCGCATTGATTGTCATGAAATAGAATATTTCATATATCCTAGGCATATTTTTCGGAAAATTAAATGAATTCCTAATAGTCAACTTTTGCCTCGCCATGTCGGCATCTCAGCCCGCTGAGCGGCTGTGCGGATCGAAAACCTGCTTTGGAAAATATAGCCATGTTGGAGAAAATTATCATGCCATAAATGTAACGCAGAGCATTACATTTATTCTATTCCATACGGAATATGGGAAGATGCTAAGTTCATTATTTTTAGCCTTGCACACGTCGGTAAATGTACTTATTCTGCTATTTGGGGAGTTCATAGAGGAGAAACGTTTATTAAATCACTAAAAACTTAAAAAATTACAAAAAATCATTGACCCGAGTAAACTCAAATTTTATAAAACCATTCTTCTACCGCTTATAATGTGAGTGAAAATTCACAAGGATTCTCCTTTCAAGTGAGCTACAAAAACAGAACTACCGGAAACCAATGCTGAATCATATAAATTATGAAGGCTGATAACAGAATATAATTTTATAATAATAAAAATTACTTCTATGAGCTCCTTTTTATTTAACAGGCATTTAATTGCATTGCCTTTTGCAAGACGTCCAATACAGCCAGACGACTAGCATTCAAAACATCCAATGCCTATTCGCCCTGAGAATAACCACGTTATAACAAGACACACCAACTTTATTGCGTATATTTATGAAGTTTCCTTAAAAACTTATATCCGTTCAATTTCCAAAATTTTAATACCAATTATTCAAACGCAAACTCTCTGCAGTTCCTCATCAATCCGCTTCTCAACTTATGGTTGCCGAAAATTCCATTTGTCAACCAGTTCGAAGTAATTTGCATACTGGCTCAGAAGGGTAGAGTACGAGAGTAATTCAATGAATAAGTCGCAAACACCAGCATTTCCTCATCATCATCAGTGGTAAACATCCATTAGGAACGCTTGGAACATCCACCGTAGGGTCCCGAATCAGCCTCCAGTGATTTTCATCTTTTTTGGCCCCAAAAAAGTCATTTAGGTGGCCTACGTTTTGAAAATGATGATGCCATATTTCAAGAGGTTACACTTTGGCTGTGACAGCAAACAAAAGACTTCTTTGCTGCCGGCTATCAAGGATTAGTAAAGAGATGGGATAAGGGTCTGAATGTACAGGATGAATATGAAGAAAATTGAAATAAATTTCAGGAAAGGTACGTTTATTATTATTGCCTCTATCCAGTTTGCGAGTTACTTATTGACTAACCCTTGTACAAAACGTGTGAACCTAATGATAACCTTACAAATATAGTAAGTATAATTATAATTAATCATGTGACAATGTTAATGGTGACATTAAAAAATTAATTTCTTCGGAGATAAAAATTCTCTCGAAATACGGTTGCGAGTGGAATCAATTTATTGATAGTCAAGCAATAAGTAGACTCTTCGCTGTCCTGGATCCCTAACTCGCTTCGCTGACAGCTAGTTTCAAAACTGGGATGAAAGTTTTGCGGAATCTGACCTCCAATGATTGATCCGTAATTACCTACATGTCCAAAGCAGTTCTTAGATTACAATTTGGCGTTGATGCTCAGTCAGCAAAGCGGATTTGCATCCACCGTGCTCTCTTAATTACAGTTCCAACAGTTCCGTCAGCCATCATGCATCACCTCCTATTTTTATTTTCCTTATTCTAACAACCAATTTCCTTCAAATACCTCGAAAGGAAAATACAGCCCTCAAGATCTCATTTGTAAATGACAAGGGACAAAAAAGTTAGCCCATCCACCATTAACGGCAACTTCCAGGATACCTGTTACGTAACGTTTTAAAAGTCGGTTACCAATACATTGTTACAGAATTACTTATATAGTGAACGGCTTTTGTCGATAATCTGTCCGAAATCGGCAAAATCCGAAACCGACAGAAACTGAAGCCCATTATTTCCACATGAATCAATGTAAGTGGAATTAATTTGTTCTAAGCACTCTAAAATGCTTGTAAAAAACGAATTTAATATTGAAAAATATGGTAAGAAATCTTCTAAAACTCGTTATAAATTCGTATAAAAATGTATTTCGTGAAAAACGGCGGGGAGTGGGGAGGGTGGTGCAGTATTGTTATTTAGAAGGGAAATCCCTCTCCTAAGAAGGACATTAGGTATCAAGGTATTATCTGGGGTCACTTCACTTCGTTGCCTTTTGGCACTTGTACCATCTTCAGAGTCAGTGAACCCATATCACACAAGAGAGCTGTCCAAAGGTCTTAATCTGCCGGGGTGATGCTCAAAAAACGAGAAACAACGCTAAACTGAGCAGAATAACACGTGGGACTCACATTTTTATAGCAAAATTACCAGCGAAGTTACGGGGGCACGTGGAAGAGATCCGTGGAAGCCGATGACAACGGAGAGGAATTTTTTGCGGAAAAAATATAAAAACTGAAACCGGCGATAATTGTGGTCATTAAAAACTGAAGTATCACTGTAGTTGCCTAAGCATACGATAACTGATATGACTACCATTAGCTGCCATCGTTCGTTCTTTTTTGGAATGAAGTTGAGGTACTGTACATGAAAAGTCACTGTCATAGGCGGTACAATTCCTATAAGGAAATTCACAAATATATCTCAGAAATGCCAATATTTGACATGAACTTCAACGTATCTTAGCATCTCACTAAATAAGATGAGAATTCAATCAATGATTTTGTGTGCGTTAATGTTTTAAATGACCAGCGAAATACTTCCATCGATAGGCAAAGAAATAAAAATTTCGTAAATGCAATAGCACTTTGCACCAAACACATTCCTAATCAGTAATTAGGTGGGCGTATTTTTTGATTAGACTGACTGAGTTGCCATAGATTTTACGGTTCTTACCATGTATTTTTAACGTAATTCGACCTGTGTCAATGATGATTATTCAAAAAGCAACACTGAATTCCGGAGATTTTTAGGAAAGAATTAATTTTTTACTTACCTTGTTTTTATTAAGATGGCTTGAGAAAAATAAAAGCATGAAAAATCACCTCTCTGGGTAGAAAAAATAATTTATCCAAGTAAATTGGCGTAGAAAAACAAATTTTATCTGTATTACACATTGACAATGGCTAATTTTAATCCATCAATGAGGGCCGTCTCTATCACCTGCTTTGGATTTCATGGAAAGCGTCAATTCACGGGGTAGGAATGGGAGAATTTGCTTTTGAAGCTTACACGGAGACTTTGTACCAATAAACTATGTGAAATTGGTGGGTTTTTTTTAGCAAGGACGAATTCTTGGGAACGAAGGGGAAATTTGTAAGTTATATTAGAGTGTTTGCTTATGCATGCCGCTCACTATTGCGTCTGTATGTTTTTATCATGCCAATTGGACATTTATTCAAGCAAAAAAGTTACCCCAGTTAACTCCAGCAAAACCAAAATCCAATAGCTGGCGTCCAAAGCGTTGAGTCAAAGAAGACGTCAACGGGACAAAACAAAAAAATGGCATATTCAAGGAAAACGATTTGTTCCACATGCGGTAAAGAGTACATTAGACCGCCGTTGCGCCCAAAAAATTACCGTCAACAACTAACTAACTTAATGAATGCCCTGCGTTAACCCACGCAAACGACAATAGAAATAAGCTCTAGTTTTTAGGGACCTGGGAGGCTGTTTGAAACATAGTGACCGACACACGCATAGTCGCCAGGCACCTCTTACTATTTAGAAGGTGGTTAGGCAGCTGTTATTATATTTTGTCACAAATATTTTATTCTGGCTTATCAATACTATCAACTTGTAAGAACCACGAAGTTTACTTTCCAGTCCTATGTTTATTTTTCTTCATCTTACTTCTTGGAGGAAATTTCACACTCTTCCCGTGATTCTCCCCTGATATTCGGTACCTATAAACTGTGTGGTCGGTAAAATGTTTATTGAATTTCAAAATATAATCCTTGGTCGTTCAATCTTAAAATTTGTTGACAGCAGCCCCTCAACCTTCCCTATCTAATGCTAGTTTCCTTATTTCCTGGTATCTTTCCCTATGTACTGTCTTCTTTATTTGGTCCATGAAATTATTTCTGGGTCTTCCTCGGGGAATTTTCCCTATAATTTACCTTCAAATACGTTCTTCGCAAACCCATTGTGTCTCAGGGTGTATCCAATCCATCTCGTTCTTCTTTTCTGTATGGCGTCTCATGTGGTCCATTTCTCTTCTACTCTTCTGTACACTAATAATCTAATATGTAGCATTAATTCCGCAAAGACCTTTTTGCAGATACCCTGTTATGTCTCCGTTACTGTATCCCTTCAACCCGCTGGACCGGGGCTGGTCCGCCTCGCCGCCAACCTTCCCATCATCCACCACGCAAAGGGGAGCGACCTTTTTAAAGAGGAAAGGATCGCCTTCTGTGAGGGGACATCCCACCTCCCCTTGGGTTAACGGACAGTTCGGAGCGTGAGGTGGAACCTTATCAGGGATTGTGTCTTATTAGCGGGCACTGACCCTGAGAAAGCACTCAGGCGACCACCGCAATCCAGGGAGTCGTGTCGTCGTCGGTGAAATACAGGGCCTTGATCCCTTTACTCCCCCGAACCCTGAAAGGAGCACCACTTGGTGCCCCTTGGATTATAAACGTCCTGTAGGACCTTCCTCTGCTTGATGTACTGTAGGTACGGCCTTAAGGCAACCCTTGCCACACACCCACAGCCATTGAAGTTTGGCACACTTGCAGAAAGGTACTGGTAAAAACAAGACAACCTTAAGATTACCAGCGTATCACACAGAAAATCCTTGTCACATGGCAAATATTCTAGTAAATAATTGCATACGGAGCCCAAAATAACGACAATTCACCCATGGAACAGTGAAGAATTAACAATTTTCGTAGCCTCTCTTTAGAATGATCAAGACGTACAAGACGGACAATTTTCATAAACGTAATGCTCATATGTATTGAGAAATTATCAGTTATTATACTTTAAAGGTAAATATTTTCCCATGAAAACTGTGAGATAGAGATATATACTTAAGGAATACCGATGAAATAGTGAAGTGAATAAGTTCCTACCCGGACGAATGAAATGTTGGCTCGACTTTAGCGTGATCAAGCAAGATGATGCATTACATCCGATATACCGACTCAGAGATCTTGAATCAAATAAAATAAAACATATGGTACGTTGCTGCGACACTGTTCCAGCTTATAAATAATAAGTCACCGTTATGCTCCTACCATACTGAATATCTGAATGAACTACATTTCACTTCTACCCCTCATGGCAAGACTCTATTCCAAAATGCCAAGACTGAGCTCCTCAATTAACGCTTACGATAGTTACTTCCAGATAAATTTCGTATTTTTTTAAAAAGAAAGTTTGCTATCGTCGAAGATAAAGTCAAAGAAAAGCTTCACCACAGTGAATCCCAAAGTTATCCTAATCAAAATGTAGGTCAAACCTAAAAGCCAAGATCACACGAAAGCACCATAAGTTTTTTTTTAAATTATGTATGCACTTGGATCCGTAAAAGGATTCTGGAAATCGAGACTCCGATGAAAATATTCCCGGATATTTTCAATGGATTGAAAGCCCTGGCACCGATGAAAAATTTTATGATAATCGTGGATAAAATCGTAAATGCATGTCATTCTATCTATGGTTTTTTTTATCTATCTATCTATCTATCTATGGTGCATTGTTATTTATACAAAGAGATAAATTGGTTTTATTTTGTGTGATTTTTCTGTCATTGGTAAATGCATATAAATGCAAAAAAAAAATTTGTAATTTCTTGTAAAAATTGTAAGAAATGTATTTTCTAGCGTCAAAATGTGTGCATATACTGCTAAACTGTGTTAAATGTATGTGAAAGCACTGTTCTCGGCTACTTAAAAACATTCTGTTGCCCTAATGTAAACTCTGTGTGTGACAGGTGAATTTCTAATAGTATATGTATATTGTTATCATTACGTACATATGGTTTGTTTCCCACTGTATACAAACGGTACATATTTGATAAGTTTACTATCCGATCACTGATTCGTATAGCAATGGCACCTGCTGACAAGCCTCGGCTTAGCAGGACCAAGATCTTTTTTTTTCTTTATATTTTATTTCATTGTTTAAAAAACTTATGACAAAGATATATTTTACCTTATTTTTTTGGTTGGTAACTTTTTCAATGTCATTTAGTCTTACAATTAAACATGTATAAACTGTATTGTAACAATTATACTACAAAAATACTGTTTTTGTAACATGTCTCTCTGAATAAAATTATGACTTCAAAAAAAAAAAAAAAAAAAAAAAAAGTAAATATTTTTTCTTCTATTACGTTAGTATTTTCGTTCAAGCAGTAGTCACACCCGTGAAAGGAAGGCAATGATAACTTAAGGAAGGCTCGAGGATGTTTTCTCGTCCATAGACAATAGGTACACCAGGTTTTTGTCGAAGGTTTTCGTGGCGATTAAGTATTCCATTCGGCAGGTTTCCGGGATTCGTCCGCGTTGACATCTTGAAATATGGCGACGTTTCGCCTACTCTTGCTGTAAGCGTCTGTCTGAGGACGCCTACAGAAGAGTAGGCGAAACGTCTCCATCTTTCAAGATGTTAACGCGGACGAATCCCGGAAACCTGCCGAATGGAATAGGTATACCATGCTGTCAGATCAGAAACTTCGTCAAATTTGCGTCGATTGTCTCGCTTTCAATTTCAATTACTAGAACTGAATCGAGTGCTTCATTAATCATTAAGGATGGCTAGCTTAAGGGTCTAGTATTTTAAACTGCGAATATTATGAGAATATTTGTCACGAATTTTCAGCAAGGTCGGGAAAAATTTGCGTGTTTGCTCTGTTGATAAGGGAATTTGCCCGCCATTACAAGTCATTTGAGAATTTGGGCACAAAAAGGTAGATTAAAAGGGGTGAAATATTTTTTGAGTGGTAAGAAATGGTGGAGAGAAACCTGGAATCGGAGCTGGTCAGCTTTTAACGAGAAGAAATTGTTCAAATAGGGAAAATACTTGGCCAGAAAAACCGTTTTCTTACCGCTGGATTCTAATCGCCACATAGTATGTCAGTGATTAAAAATTGTTTCTTCAAAATGTGGCATTTAAAACATATATTAATGGGGAAAATGTTAGTTTTTAAAGCCGATACTTTTCTCAGCGATGAGAATACATTTAAACCGATGTAAATGGGATTTTAGGTTTCCAGGGTTCTTCAATAATATTTTCCCCTGAGTTTTCCAAGTAAACTTTTCCAGGATCTTGTTGCACTTTGTTTAACTTCTTTCATCACTTCTACTTGACATGTCATGAATAAAATGAGCCCTGAGTGAGAAAAAATGACAAAACTGACCAAAACAAATGACATGATTGCACCAAAGCACAACAAAAGGTTTCCAAGGACCTACGACCGCATTTTCAACTGAATAATCACGTTCTCAGCCCTCAGAGCAATAGTCTGCCGTGCACTTTCCAGGGTTATTTGAAAAATGCAAATTAAATAAATACATCAGCGGAATAATTTGAGTGTTTTGTACCCTAATATTTATCTCATTTAGGTAATCTATTTTTTTTAGCAAAAAGAGGATTTTTTATCCAAATAAAAGGCATCTCAGTATTACGTTTGACTCACATATTTAGGATTAAGCAGTCATAATGGTTAGAAGGTTACTCGGAGAGCATAAAGAGTTCTCGGATTCCCATCTGGATAATGGTGTTTAAGTTCGCCGACATTTCCATGACACGATCTGCCACCGGCTTCATGGTGAACGTTTTCTGCATGAATATGTTCTAAATGCTTACTATCAATTCGTTAAGTTGTCCGTGATAGCGCAGAACTTTCCCAAAATTTTATTTGAGTCTTGTGCCAAGTGCCGAACAATCGCAGCCAACTTGACCCAAATTGAGAATATACTTATCGGGCTCAATCTGGAAAAAAAAGCATTCACCTTGAAGATGATGGCAGGCTACATGTGTGCAGCACAACAAATTTTCCCTGTTGGATACCCAAGGAATTACAATACTCGGAGAGTATTTGGGGATACAGTTCAAATTCTGCTAAGTACTGAGGCATGAACGGTAATCGAAAACCCAATAGGAGACGAGAATCCTGATCTGTAGGCGATCGAGGGTCCGATATCAGGGCCTTCAATGTGGCTAAGCTATCGATAGGGGCTGAAGTGGAATGGGGTAGGGAATGAGGGGAGTGGGAGGGGCGGGGGGAAGGAGTGAATAAGGGTTTTTCGCCCTTTAAGGGTTTGGGGAGATGAAGTGCGAAGGAGAGTTTGTCGTCCGGGTTGGCAACCCTAATCCCACGAAATCTCACGGGGAGGAGTTTCTCCGAAAGGGCTCTAATCCCCGAAAAGTTACGCCCGGTCACGTGACTAGCTCTCGTGTGTATGTGAGACGAAAGGGGTGACTGGAAGGCCGTGGGAGGCTAGCATGGGGAACATCTCCTCTTGCAATTGGGAGGAGGCGAGCGAGATATCATTTCACCTATAACTCAATGAATTTGGTATCATCTTGAAGAAAAATTCATCACTTTTCAAATGATATGAGAATATTAGACACTACACTGCATATCGATGAACATCTTTCATTGGTCGTTCCATTCTAAGATTGGTTGAATGCATCCCTCAACCCTTCCCTATATAATGCTAGTTCTCTTACCTCCTGTTATCTCATTCTATGTACTTTCCCATATATTAGGTCCATGAACTTATTTCTTAGTCTTTTCTCGGGACTTTTCCCTCTAATTTACCTTCAATTATGTTCTTCACAAACCCATTGTGTCTCACGATATGTCCAATCAATCTGGTTCTTTTTTCTCTATGGTGTTCCATATGGTCATCTCCTCTTCTACCCTTCTGAATACTTTATCATTTCTTTTTCCATCCGTTCATTTTACCTTCAGCATCCTCCTCCAGCACTAGATTTTGAAGGCTTTTAGTCTTTCCTGCTCATGTTTTCCAATGGTCCATGCTTCTGATCCATAGATTGCTGCGCTCCAGACGAATATTTTCGCATACTGTCTCCTGAATTGTAGTCCTGTCTTCTCTGAGCACAGCAGTTGTCTTCTTACCATGAGCGCCTTCTTAGCTTGAGTTATTCTCCGCTTGATATCGGTTGTACTTCCACAGTCTCTTGTTATGGTACTTCTGAGAGAGGTGAAGGAATCCACTTGCTCTAATTTCTCTCCTATCGGGATGACTTCTACATTCACCTTCTCTCTCCCGCATGCATACTATACTATATTCCGATAACTCAGCATGAGTGTTTTCACATATTATTTCCGCGTTTATAGTCCCACATATTCATATACATATATTCCAGCAAATATTAGCCATTTGACAATGGAAATGACGCGAGTGTGCACTCCAGATGGACTTAATTTTAAAACATAAGTAATTCGTTACGGATCTCGTCAGAAATTGAGTAGGGCGTGGTTTGCATGTTTTTCCAACTGTTTAAAAAATTAATCAATTATCCATAGCATTAAATTTTTCAGAATTTCACGACAATTTTCCGAATATGAAGGTCTTCTCCAAGAACGGCGTGTAAAAATGAGTCAAATTGAAGACATATATTTGCATATTAAGTTCATTAATAAATCTTATAAAACAATATTTTTGCGCCAGTAACATAAAAATATTTTCTACTTACAAATAACCGCTGCTGATTTTATAATAACATTCCATTATTGTTTCTATTATGAAAGGAGAATAATTTTAATTGAGAGGGGAGCGAGTCTTCCAGGGTTTCTTCTACTCCTGCCCCACTGAGAAACACCGCTCGATGGAGAGACAATCAAGGTAAGTAATTTCGAATCTGAAGAAGGAATAAATACCTATGTAGTAATATAAAAGCCATTTTTACGGATAAGTGATGCACACTGCTCTTATTACATTATTGAGTAAAAGAGCGAAAAAAAAAATCGAGTATAACAAAGCAATATGAGGTGAAACAATTTAGTGATGAGAAAGATTCCATTCAAAAGCATAGTCACGGAGTGCATGATATTCGTTTAACAGCCCCACGATTAATCGTGCGAAAACTCACCAGTTATGTAGAGGAAAGGCACCGCATGAAAATTAAGCGTCGGCTATGGAAAGGAAAGGCTATATCATCCTCATCTTTGGATGATCCAATGAAAGGTCTACTCTTCGATAACAACAAACGCGAGAGATAATTCTTTTCAAGCTTGCGTGATCACATGTACTCGCGTAAATGGGCTCAATAAAAATTCATTTCAGGGGCGTTTGATTCGATATGTCCGTAGCCATATCGATTTGGTCCGTAACCATTTTCACCACATGGTCGCCATTCATTGTCTCATTTATTGCCATATAACAGCCAATAAAATCTGCGCATATGCGGCCCAAATTGTCATTTCGAATACAAATGCACAGCCAAATCAACGGGAACGTTGAAAAACCTATTCCATGTTGAAGGAGATCATATAAAAATAATCACATAATGGCGGACTCAATTACGCTGCGAAGGCCTTTATCGAAGGAAGAATACAATCGATATTGAACGACCTAGATTTAAACAACCCACGGGGTGAGTCCGCGTGCTTTCACGTATTTGTGATTGCACCAAGGAGATAAATTGTATATCCCGAATATCCAGTAAATGATAAATTTCATTTACTGGATATTCGGGAACGATTAAAAAAAGAGCTATTTGTTCGTAAATTCCGGAAAAACAATGAGAGAACATTAATAATGATGGACATGATTAGACCAGGAGAATGATGGGTATGGAGACAAGTTGTACAGAAGGCGAAAAGAACTCCATTTATAATTTACAACGACATGGCAGGAAAATAGAAATGATTTGTACAGAATTTGAATAAGTGAAATATGTATACGAAACGAGGTGGAGAGGGAAATAAAATAAAGGTTAACAGAAAAAAAATAAAGTAACAGATGAAGATAACTGAAATATGTACACAATATAAGTAAAATGTTCAAGAACACTTTTATTCATAAATTAAATGAGCGTTGTATGAACGCAAATTTATTTAATTTAGACTTCAAAATGACTACGTATAATTGGAAAGATATATAGTTAAAAGCAATAGTACTTGCTGAATAGCGAAAAAGCGGGCTAGTAGGACCAAATACGAATTTATGTGGATGTGCTGTGCATCATTTATGTGTTAACTGATGTATTTAATTCAGAATAAATTCATTTTTTGAATGGGCTTCTAATTTGTCAGTTAATTTTGCAATAAAAATTATCCATCAATTGACGTATTGTCATTTTGTAAAAAATATCATTAACATCTACATCTCTTGGACGGCAGAATAGGGGTGGATTTTTCGCACTTGACTATTAAATAGGGCACTAAAGTGTTTAAATGTACAATAAAAAGTAACAAGAAAAATTGAAGGCTAATAAAAAAGATTTCGGGAAGATGGGCGAAAAGAGAATAGGTTATTCTCTCCAAAAACTGGATTTAAAGAAAAAATAAATGGACGTACCAAGGGCGTTATTGATTCGTTAAAAGTAGTAGGACATTATCCTAGAGGTAGGCTATTAAAAGCCAAGATAGATTGGAGAATACTTCAAAAGCGGAGCAGAGAGAGAAAAAGCTTTTAAGATAAAAATAGATAGCATATAGCAGCGTAATGCACCCTCGTGTGCTATGAAAGTAAAGGTACGTTCCGTTCTGCGATAGCTTATGATGAATGTCTTCCCATAAAATACGAATGGTGTCGTTTACAGTGTCAAAAAATCTTTATTTACCATTAGGATTCATTCAGTTACCCTTAAGGAACGGCACATACTGTTTAATGAAGGGGTTTCAATTCCCTCAACGACCCGTATACATTACCAGAGTTGAATGGTGGCTAATTTGGCTTACTAATTTACTTGCGTTCACACGACTTCCAATTTACCACAGTAGAAATACTGTTGACCTCTCGTAATGAGTACGAAAACACCGAAAAAGAAACAATCGAAGCAAACTACTTGCCTGGAGAAGTTTTTACATTTATATCCCTCTATAATGTTAAGTTAAGCAATGCATCTTCCTATGAATGAAACTGGTAACTGTGTTGGTCTATAAAAACTTTGATTTCGCTTTTTGAGTACTGCTTCTGTCTTTATGTTTGACTCTCCGTTTTTATAAACTCGTATTTCAACCTCATTTCGGATTAACTTTCTTATCCCTTTGAGTGCGGCATGACGTCATATCACGTCATGGTTGTCTTTACTCTGGTGCTGATGACGTGATATCACGTCAAGAGTACCGTGAGTGTTCCAGCTTTCACTAGGGAACTTTCAATAGGCCCCCTAGCGAAAGCTGGAACACTCACGGTATCCATGACGAGATATCACGTCATCAGCACGAGCCTAAAGACAACCATGACGTGATATGACGTCATGCCGCATTCAAAGGGTTATACTCGCATTTCAAATACCGCACAATGGAGCCAAATGCCAACACAATCTAATTTAACGAGCAATATGAATACCTAATGAAAATGCATGTTAATTATCGGTAGGGAATTTATATGCTAATTGTGCACTGAAAAGAGCGCGCAACTATTGACAGCGCGTGTCAATAGAAGTCAGTTTAGGCGTCACGACGGCTCGAGCCACTTACGAATAACCGAGGTTTCCACAGGTCCGTTTACGTGTCCAGAGCTTTCCCAAGTGCCTTCATGACAGTGTCCATACAATGCGACAAGAACATTTATTAATTATTTTATACGCTCTACAATGCCACGAGGCTATTTTATTCTGAGATATGGATGTTCATAAACTGCACAAAATTTTGAAGCAGATTCATTTGATGATATTTTATAAGATGTGGCCTTGCTACCCCTCCATTTTTTGTCACAGCTTCAACACAGCTTAGCCTGTCAGAAAATCGAATAAAAACCTTTTATGGCGTCTTTGTATAATATGGAAATTAAATGTAGTCAGCATTTAGAGTGCTAACTTGCAGTGTGACAGGGGTCAACTTTTAATACGCCACACCTGCCTGAGAAACTTCCCACAAAACTAATTTCTCCTCTGATTAGGTCATAACATTTGGCTCCAAACTAGATATGATTAGGACTTGAAAAGACTATGTATCTTGAAGATGGTGGTATGGCTCAGTTCAAGCTAGCGATCTACAATCGTTGTAAGGCCGAGTTGGACAACAAGTTAGATCATTTATATACATCACGTGTATATATATATATATATATATATATATATATATATATATATATATATATATATATATATATATATATATATATATATATATATATATATATATATATATATATATATATATATATATATATATATATATATATATATATATATATATATATATATATATATATATATATATATATATATATATGTATGTTCTGCATATTCCCTGCAAGACTCTTGTTTCAGGTGTACGTAGTTCCATTATAGGATAATTTTGTGGCTTCTGTAGCATTTGTAGCATACCAATTATGTGGTGCATGTTGGTGAAAGTAAATTTCTTCACTGTAGTTCATGTTGGTGATAAGCCACCCCTACCAAACACCCCTGTGGTGGCTAGCAGGGTAATAAGTAGATGTACCTTGTGATTGCCAGTTCAGTATTTTTTGCCATCGTTCATCCTCCATTCTTTTTACGTGGCCATAACATTTCAACCGTCAACTCTCTTCTTCGGGGCCTTTTTTCTATGTTAATCCAAGTCCATATATTTGCATCGGCAATCCTTTCTAACCTTGATATTCCACAGCTTCTCCTAAAAAATCCATTTATACGGCCTCCTACTTAGATCACTTGATTTGTCTTGATTTAAATACCACGGCTTCACTCAACCAATGAAGCCTGCCATGAAATTTTTTCAAGGCTGCACTATCGGCCATCTATCTATCGGCCAGTTCATTCACCAATAGCAATCGAGTAACTAGCTTAGAAAGCTGTTAATGTAAACGTGGCATACCCTGAGCAAGGCTCGTTGGGCGTCGATTGGGGACGGGTGAAGAGTTGACCGGGGGGAGGGGGGGGGGACCTGAGGGGCAAAGTGGAAGGATCGGATTAAAGGGTACTTTCGAAGAAGAGACGAGGGATAAGGGTTAGGTGGAGAAAGGGTGGAGTAAAAGGATTTCCGCTCCCACCGATGGCGGTTAGCGTCTCTACCCTGCGGGGGGATGGAATGAGAGGAGTTAATAAGAAGAGAGGGAGGGATGGAGAATCGGGGGTGAGGGAGGCTGTAGGAGATCGTACACAGCCTTTCCATTATATGGCTCTGCGTGGAATCGTCGCTTGCACAGTTCCGAGCCGTCTACGCCAGCGCCACCTCCCGAGACGCTCTTCCATTACCGGCACGCCTACCCCCCCCCCCCCCACACCCTCGCCGGGATTTCCCCCTGGTGGCTTAGTGGGGTACTTAACACACAAGCGCAAAGGGCCCGGATCTTGCGAAACCCGAGGAACTACGAAACTCATGAGATACATTCCGTCTTCCCCTCCTTGCCTCTCCCCATTTTCCTCTCTCATACTCAACCGCTCTTTCGCCATCGTTTCTACTTCGCCTTAAAATCTTAACAAATGTATCGTTTTATATTCCGCTCGTAAACGCATTATCTTAGAAGGACATATTTAAAATCATTTATAATAAACAATTATGTGTCTTTATTTAGGAGAGATTGAGACTAAATAATCCATTCTCCCACCTAACCTCTGATCAATACCACGGTAAAAAGTTTAAATACATGCAATCTTACGATAAAACAATGCAAATACAATTTTTGTTTGAAGACTTGCAGCTTTTCTTGTCTATGAAGGCTGATTTATTAATACGTGAGGCCATAGAAAAAGCCAAAAGGACAAAAACCTTCAATAGGGAGGATGGATATAACCTGAGCCGCGTTAGGAAAGGGTTCCTGGCTCCTAGCAAAAGCCTAGCGGCTAAAGTCTTCCGCACAAGATTGAAATGGGTCCAAGAATGGTACAACGGACATCGATGCTTCTATATAAGACCAAGCTGAAGCTGATTAAGACTCATTCTCTTGATGACGCTCCAAGTACGAGGAGCGAAACGTTGAATTAAAAAAAAATAAAGAAAAAAACGCAGCATTGCCCGAATAAATAATCTTTCAATGCAAATACAATATTTAAGGAAGTTCGTGCGAAATCCCCCAGAGGAAAAATCAATTTGACTTGAGTAGGAGTCGAACCAGGTTACCACGATATCGCGCCTAGTGCTATAGGCAGTTCAGTGAAAGATTCTTTCTATTTCTACGTAGATTCTTGTTGAATTGGCCTCTGAGTCACTTATTTCATATGTTCTCAAAACTTTAATGTCCAATGTACTTAGATGAACGAAAATTGGTATTTCCAGACTGTTTTTACAATACCTCAGCCTTGAAAGAGGAGTAAAGCTAATGGTTGAAGGCATAACTTTGTGAAAAATTTTTGCAGACATGACGAAAAAATTTCTAAGTATATTCCACACTTAAAAGGTTATTTCCGAACTAGGTTTCGACTGCACAGCAATCATAATCAAGGTATATATTGATATAGATCGGCTTGATTAGATTAATATTGATCGCCTTGAAAATGACTGCTTTGCAGTCGAAAACTAGGTTGGAAATAAACTTTGAAGTGTGGAATATACTAAGAAATTTTGTTGTCATGTCTTGAAACAGGAGGTTTTAATATGGGCTCCTATGAAAATTGTTCAGGTTACAGCCGAAAAATGCCAACTTTAACCAATACAGAAGGGTTGGGCTTCAGCTTCTGTGAAGTTATACAATGTTACTTATGTGATTCTTTCATTTCATGTTCTTCTTGCGTCCATGAGATTCGTTCATTTTCACAACTAATTCCACTAACCATTATTGAGCTTTTAATTTAAACTGCTTATAATAATTGAAAAGTACTCGGAAATTGAATGAAAACAACTTATAGGAATCTCAGCAACTATTTCTTAGAGTTATCAGAAAAATTCTGCCATAAATGAAGCCAGCTCTGCAGTCAGCTACCATGGTTGTACATGGTTAATCGATAAAAATAAGCTTGTGGAATAATTTGAATAGCCTGAATCATAATCTCGGTGTTTAACCCAGCGTTGGTTACGCTGTGGTCTGTTCTTAAATAATCCATTCCATCAGCGAAAGCAGCATATATACAACTAAACCAATAACATTATGCAATTTAGTATTTTTTTACTCACTCGGTCAGGCCAGAGCCTCAATGAGATGCTTGGATGCGTGAATCATGAGTCAATGAGCGCATATTTTAATAAATTTTCACCTAACGCAATAAAAATCATTGGATCAGACTTAACATAAGTACATCCTCTAACACAATATAAATAACAATCCACGTTGTAAATTAAATGATGCAAGAAAAACTTTAAACGTACATTTTTGCACTTGAAAGGAAATCTGTACATATTACATCGAATAATTTCAAAATTAAACAGGTCAAATGACATAAGGCTACGTAAATAGAATTAAATATCCTAGGAAACAAATCGGTATCGTGAAATTATTTTCGCTTTTATCTCTACATATTATTCGATGCTATTATATGTTAAATAAAACTCCTCTATATGAGAAGGCGGTGTAAAATGCGAACAAGGAGAGAGAGAGAAAGTCAGTATTGTTGTAAACAATGCAGTATTTGTCATTGTTTCGAGCACGCTACAACCGTATGCAAATCCTGTTTCAAAACAAAGGAGGAAGAGTTATGACTGAATATGTTTCCTTCAAATGACATAAATTCACCTGATAGATCATTTTTACATTCATTTTAGTGTGTTTTAGCTCAACAATATAGTTCGATTAATATTCTGGATATAACTCTACTTCTTTGGAATATAATAACATTCTGGATATTACTCTCCTTCTTTGGAAAATAAAACTAGCAAAATTATCTGATTTTTGGTATGCTTATTGTTATCGTAGACTTTCATCCCAATTTATTGAATTTTTCTCCAAGTGTTCAATTAAAAATGAAATAATAGCAATGGCAAAACGGGTGGAAGAAAATTATCTTAAAAATATGGATTGTTTCATTTATTTGTAAAATTTTTATCTCCGGGTCTGAGAGACCTAGCGCGACCAATCATGTGAGAAAAATTAGCGATGCCACCCCCGGGTTAATGAGTAGGCGCATCAAAATGTTCACGCAAAACTGTGCATGGAATAAAATTGCTCCAAACACATTAAAGGGACAAGGTGCTCAAGACTACCGGATATACAATGTAACCATTACCTTTGAAATGTCTTGGGCGCTAGGAGACTAGACTTAAATTTGTGTGGGCGGGCGACTTTCGTGCGAGTTCGGAACTGTTCGATGGCCTCCGCTGTCTGGAGGTGGAGAATCGACAATGAGGGGGAAGGGTTCCTGTTCGACGATGCTGACATTATGATCCCTCAGCCAAGGAAACCGCGTGGCCCACAAGAAGGAAGGCCCTGTGGCGGTGAGGTTTGACAACACAGTAATCTGAATTGCGAAGTTCACAAAACGGAACGTCTGAGAGCGACTGAATTTTTGAGGCTCTACGCTACACCTACTATCCTCTGAATGGCTCTAAGAAAGTCACGTGACGATCAACTTTCTCTCCGCTCACCTCCACAAATTTTAGTTCAGCTTCCTAGCGCCCAAAGCATTTGAAAAAGATAATGGCATACTAAGGCGTGTGCAAACCGTTGGACTCCATCGCGGGTGAGTCAACTTAGGTAATATCGTGACCAATCCTCAAAATGTGATCAGAATTACATTTAAAGCAATACGTCAAGCAAAATAATTTTGATGACAAGTTTGTGATTTAAAGTCCTAAAGCTTCCATCTCTCTCTCAAGTATTCTTTTACCATCCTTTCTACTCTGCCTTCGGACTGCTTTACCCGGAACATTTTATTGTACCAACGAATGTATCATAGATTGTACTATATTATTAATAGAATTAGAGTAAGTTCTATTTTCCATACAGCCATTTAGACAATCATACAATTTTCCGCTTTACGTGGTACAATTTTCCTTCTACCCTCCATACGTATCGTTTCATAATCCACTCGTAAACAGAGCATTTACAAAATAATATCCCTGTTGACAGCTAGATACACAGCCAATTAGTAAACACGTCCATTGCCGTTATGGGAGGTGAATAATCTAACCAGAAAATCCATGACGGTGGCCCTTGTTTAAATCAAACGATGATGAAAAAAGTAACAACTTTGCATTTTTTTCTTAGCAAAATCAGTATATTTGAACTGCGCTTATTATAGAGCAGACTCCAGTTAAAGAGAAAATTCACTTAGTTTAAAAAATATAACTGTATAAACAATTACAAGGGGGGTTTCCTTTTAATTTGGATGATTCACACAAAGTGCACACGCCAACGATTAATTGCATTCGTAAATACCCTAATATTATAACTAATTGCGAATCGGTGAGAAATCCTATTCTGCACGACGCAAAAATGAGTTAGCTGCTGAAATTCAGTCTTAAAAAATGATCGTAAGCGTATTGCATTACTCGTAGGTTAAATATTTTTATTATATACATAGGTCAAAAAGGTTTCAACAAATTGTCAGCTTCTATCATCGGGATTGATCAAGGACTACTCTATTTTGGTTTCCCAGGATGTCCAGACTCTGAGCACTCCAAAATTTATCTAACCCCGCAGGATATAAATACACAGTCCGGAATAAAATAGCAAACAATGCTGCAGGGCTGGGCCTTAGCTTCTGTGAAGTTGTATAATGTTACTTATGTTAATGTGATTCACAAACTATTTTCACATCTAATTCCACTTAGCACCGCCAAACATCTTGCGAGCTGCCAGTTATCCACGTTCATTTATGCCAATTTTACTGCCATTTATTTTTCAAACACTATCGCGCATCACTGACACTCCCATTTTCTCCGCTGACTATTTGAGTATTACTATGAAGATGCACTGTATCCCTAGATCTTGCGAGCTGCCAGTTATCCACGTTCATTTATGCCAATTTTCTACCATTTATTTTTCAAACACTATCGCGCATCACTGACACTCCCATTTTCTCCGCTGACTATTTGAGTATTACTATGAAGATGCACTGTATCCCTAGAACTGATAGAAGCGCCAAAATCTAGGACATGCTCTGACTAACACATTGGAACTAAAGGTCTCTCTTTCCAGTAATAAGAGAGGGGTTCGATCCCTCGATAGCGTTCAGAACTCGGTGATGTCAAAAGTATCGAGTGTTGACTGAATTCCATGACATTGTTTATTCAATACCAAGGCAAAATTTGCACGATAAAATAATAGTGAAAGGTATGCTATGCCATCCTCAATCTCTCATTTTTTAATTGATCTACACTTTTTGGCTAACGTAAATGAAATAATAGTTTTCATTTCCACTTTTTTTAATTTTTTAGTAATTTTGCCTCTACTTTTTCGTGAAATTGGTCCATTTAAAACCTTATAATTGACAATTCACCAGATATTCATCGGTGGATGGCAATAAGAATGGTGACGTTTCAACCTTAACAAACTCTTAATTATACTTATTAAATGAATAGAGTTCAATGCACTTGTATGTGTACCAATAGACATTTAGAGATGATTTAATTTACTTGTTGCTTCAAAGAATGGAACAACAAGAAAAACAAAATGGTATCGTTATAATTTAAGACCCGAGTATCGTATCTTAGGTACCGTCCCATCTCTCACTAGTGAACATAAATAAATCACTGAGAAAAAATAAAACACTTTGTTAAAATGTCATTTTTCCAGATCTATTTCGATATTTTCCATAGTTTGTGAAATAACAGCCCTCGTTACAAGCCTCGCAGTGGTAGTAATTTAATATGTATAGACCATTCAAATTATGCTTCCGACTCATTTTCCCATCGCGTCATGCACGTTTCAATTCATTATGTCCTTCGAAAGGTTATTCGGAACTACGGGAAACACCATCGCACCTGACAGGTCCTAGTTCAACTTCACTTGATAGAATAAAGAGTCACGGAACGTTCACTGAAATTGTTTTCCTTATCCTACGTTAATCCGTTACGGGGTATAGTGCCTTGTTTTCTTGTGGCAAAGATTTAAATGTGACCGGCAGAAGTTGGCCAACAGGGATAAAGTTCTCTGAATGCCTCGTTACCTCGTTGAAAAACAGTATTTCGTTCTCAATATGGCAGATTCATTAGTGTAGTACAGGATCAAAGTTCACTCGCCACCGACATGAACGCAAGACTTGAAAGTTAAGTGCGCAACATTAAAAATTACGCTCCACAGTAAATAGCTGTTCACAAGAAGTTACTAGCGCTGTAGGACATATAAGCTTACTCTCCGTATAGAGAGAACTTGAAGATATGTGACACCTGTGTAATGTTTTTTTTTAGAATTATAAGAAAAAATTTCTCCAAATCAGTTAATTTCACAGTATCACCACTGCTTTTTTAAGTTCTCTTGCGCATTCCATGCCTCGTGAAAATTTATTCTTTTTCGTTTACGGTGTCGAAAGCAATTGGCAATTAACTCTTACACCAATAGCACAGCAGTCTTTGAATTTAGGAAGGATTGAATCATTATCAATTCGGAAGTGACATAGAAGCATAGAGCCTCCAAAGTGATATTTGCGGCATATTGTTTCACAATTAAACTGACGCATTTTTCTAAATGCAAAGAAAAATATCTCATAATTCTAATGAATCAAAAACATTAGCAACTTGCAGTACCATTTTTCCATATAAATGTAAAATAAATAGAAATACCACTTGCATTGCCGAAAAGTATCCACTCTAATGAAGAGAGATACACCCATGTATTTGGCATGAACGGCTCAGCTATAAGCCATTATCATTGCCCTCTATGATCTAGCGGCCCAGCTAGCGCGGATATGTCTTTCATCTCATCTCACTTTTCCGTTCTTGTTGTCGGGTGAAAGGAAGGACAAAACTACGAGGATGCTCTAATATACTGCTGGAGAATTAATCTAACTAATTCAATGAAGCCGAAGGGATTGAGCTGAAATAATTCTTTCACCGAAAGCGTCAGTCCCATTTCCGACCGGTCACCACTTCCGGAAGACAAAAGCAGGCTGGCGCCATTGCCTCCTCGCTTCGACTTCCACCAGGGATCCTTGAGCGGATGTCTTCCACGGTTTGTTTGAGTTCAAATGGAGAGGAGGGATTGCAGAGGAAGGAAAGGATATTACTGCCACGAATAAGCCTGGGGATAAATATTATATCGGAAGATCAGCAAATAACGTCGAAGGCTTTTTTCGTAAATTTTCGCAGCTCATGATTTAATGGTCAAGATCTTTTGGTATCGGCGATGATTTTTTTAAGAGCAACAGTTTCACCGTGCTATACTGCCGGCTTCGACAGTCTTAGATCATCATAATCATCGCGGATACCAACAGATTTCACAAGATTAACGTCGAAGGCTGTTATGACAATCTAGTTAGTGCTACAGACCTTTTGCAATAATTAGACTAGTTATCGATGCTCGTTTCTTAATTGTATAACAAAATTGAATTTTCGCATTATTCCTGCATGACTCTTGTATTTTTGAGTGCCAACTTGTTGCAAAATACATTAATTCTATGAGTTTTAGGAGCAAAGGTAGCATACATATAGTGTTGTGCATCTTTGTGAAAGTTACTGGCACATAATAGAGCATGTGGGTGATAACTCACCCTGTCGCATACCCTGTGTAACTAACAGTGTATTGTGTCGGTGTAGATGAATGCATAACTAAATTGCCTTTCGGAATACAATATACAGTTTACGAATTCACACGAAAAAATTCAATTAACTGTAGAGTCTTTGGGTGTAGATTTTCCATTCAATTTTGGGGATTTCTAAAATAAATTCGTCCATTGAAAAGGACGATCGATTGAAAGAAATGGAGTAGAACGTCGTCGCTATTAGTTCCCCTTCATTGAGCTCATCTCCACACAATTCTGCGCCGCAAAGAGCTCAGTAGCGCCGATGACAGGAGGACGGCGGATTGCGAAACTTCGTGCGCTCGTGATCGCGTCCTGCTAGTTGATGCCGGTGGCCGCGGCGAGCAGCGCCACTGGGTCGATGGCTTTCGCAACGGAAGTAACGCAGACCGGGAGCTTTAAAACTCTAGCGAAGAGAGACACCGGAAAAATTGCTATGGAGCGTAGTTAAGGCCGAAAGTAAAAAATATGAAACTGACAGGTTCGCTAGTCCGACCATATATTTCGCTCATGGTCATTAGGTTACTTGCTGAGAGGAATTTTAAAGCTATATTCTCATGTTGAGGCCAATGTGAGTAAGTATTCGTTCAAATTAATTTATTTTACAACCAATTACAATACGATATGATAATAATAACTTTGTAATATTCAACACTGTTTTATTGCTAGTAAACAAGCCTAACCGGTTTCAATGTATACACATCATCATCGGAGGCAAAATACAGCGTACAGAGGTGGTGGCTTCATATATATACAGGGTACCACACGGGGAAGGAAGTAAGGAGGAGGTTGGGAGGGGGGGGAGGATATTAGCAGAGAGGCGGGGGTTAACAAAGCGAAGACACGGGAAATGTAAAACCAACAGCGTCAAGAGTTAAAAGAGGAAGGAAGAGGAACAGTAAAAAGGGGCGACAATTTGTCCGGAATGAAATCATTTAAAACCATATGACTAGATTTTTTAAATGCTAAAACAATTTCAAAATTTTCTAAAATATCCCATTTGGCACCTTTGTCACAGAAATATAAAATATTGGGATTAAAATTAGAAATGTGACTGTGGTCAAACACCTATGTAACAACTACGTGCAGATACTAAAACAACTATGCGCAGATACCATTATTTCTCACCTATCCAGACATTCGGAAAATGAATCCAACCTCCGTGTTGTTCGTGAACTTAAAAAATCTATTAAAACTAATGACTTAATAATTATCAAATCCGATAAAGGTAACAATATTGTCATTTTGGATCGAGTGGACTACATCAATAAGTGCAACTCCCTTTTAACTACAGAAAACCAGGTTATTAAATTACCACATGATCCAACGAATGCTTTTCAAAAAGCATTAAAGTCCTCCATAGACAGTTGGCCGTACCTAATCCCCCTCCGTGAGAGAAGGAGTTTAATCCTAATGAATTCCCGCCCACCCAGGCTCTATGGTCTTCCCAAGACGCACAAACCTTCCTTTCCCGTTCGTTCAGTGGTCGCCCATCATACTGCACTATGTCATCCGCTAGCTTTTAAAGTCAATTCATTAATACTCAATTATTCCAGCTTTAGTCCAACTTATGGTATCAAAAATTCCTTAGAACTGACCAAAAAAATATCAGTTATGATACCGCCTTCCAATGGGAATCTGGTGTCCTTTGACGTGAAACATCTCTAGTACGCCTGTTCACCACGTTGTTTAGCATTTAAAATCATAAAATCTAGAACTGAAAACAAGAGGGATACATTATGCGATTTATTCGGCAATTTTGAATGGAGGTGATGCTTGGAACTCTTTTGGCTTAATATATATTTATCGCAAAATAATATATCATTAAAACGAAGAAGAGAACTTTTAATAGTGTATCAATACGTAAAGCTGTGTAACGAACATGGATGTCCACCAAGAAGAACCTTAAGACCAAATAATATGTTCATAGAAAGTGGGAGTAATGGTGAGCTCATGTATTTATGTAATGGATAAAGGTTTCTCGGGTCTTCCACCGGGTGGGCAGGTCCATGGGGCCCAACGTTTCGGAGAATCTTCGAAAGCTGAACCCCCCCTGATGATGGAGGACAAGCCATTCTCCGAAACGTTGGGCCCCATGGACCTGCTCACCCGGTGGAAGACCCGAGAAACCTTTATCCCATCACTAATAGAGTTATACGCACCTACAGCAAGGTGTCTCATTTATACTCTAGGATAATTTAAAATTTACCAAATCCAGCTAGTTCAATTTACATAAAATACTTTCGGAGATAAATTCATTAAATTTTTTAGGCTTCAATGCTAGAACAAAAAAAATAATATTTGAAATATCGTAGCAGTAGTGCGCGTTTGCGGACTCCTTTCAGCTCTGTGCTGAAAAAGGTACTCAAGCGCATTGCTTTCCTTAACAACTCAGTAGGCGGTAAATACAAAAACACATGATTTAAAAGTTTAGTTTTCACTTTACTCAGATGCAAACAGACTTAATCAACTATTTACTATTTACAATATTTCTATGGGGATATTTCATTCACCTTTTTCAATAGATTTCTGAATAGGTGTTCACAAATATTTTGTATTCACCGCTATTTACGAAAATGTATGAATAGAATTTATATTCATAGTGCTACTCCGAGCAACACCATGTATTAAACATATGATTTTAATTGAAGAAATTGCCTTGAGAAAAATTCGGTCTGGACCGGGAATATGATTTTAATATTTGTTATTTCGGCTAGATGCATTCAATTAAAAAAAGTTGAGTAGAATAATCATAACAAAATTGCTACTACTAATCGTTAATTATAATTGTTGCAATCATTGGAGTTTAAAATTGGGGAACCAAGAACAGTCCACATTAAGTCTTCATCTTCTAGAGTCAAATAGAGGGTTTCCTCAAGCCGATGTTCAATGCGTTCCAAGATGAATATCAGGTCTTCATAAGGTTCTTTTAAATGAGTTTCCCATGTCAGTTACATTCGTGTTTGAAATATTTTCCCCTTACAGCATAAAGCGGAATAACTATGCCGCTTGGGATTTTGGTCGCTGAATGAATTTCAGCAGTCAATCTACTGAATTAAAAATTGAACGTTGACCTAGGTTGAAGGTCATGTTGATAGCAAAACGAGGACATTTTCTCTCTCAATCTAAAGCAGAATGTGCAGCCGAAACCAATTGCGTATTCTGTAAAATGAATTGGAAGTTTGGTTGAAGTTACGTTCGTTTTATCATCACGGGCTGTCTTATCATTCTCTAATGTTTTCGACGTGCGATACTGTTTATGTTACGCCCGTCATATTCTCATTCTCGCGCTAAAACCACTGGATGACAATCTTCACAAGTTGATAAATGATAAACTTTGCCTCGGCGGCTGAGAAATATCTTTAAGCATCTCAACACAACGAAATTTGATGACGCCCGCCTTAAAATGCACGAGGCGAAGGGCATTGATGTCTGAGTAAGATGAATTGGGACTAAGTACCAGCACGCTTAATTTTACCTAGGGTTAAAGGTATAGGGAGTCGATCTTCAGCAACTCTAGTGGCAATTTAGCAAAAGTAATTCTGGACATAACCAGCAAATAAACCTATGAAGTTCTCTCAAAGAGTCGAGGGTTGATTGGTGTTGTAACATAACGCTGGCCTCGCCATTTTTTCTTTTACCACCTCATGGTTTATAATAACAATAAGGGACCCACAATATTGTGAATTTTGAGAATAAACAATAGACCTAAGGAGTGGAAGCGTCGGCAACAAAAGGGGATTGTAGAGCAAACCGTCGGAGGGTACGGTCGTGCAAAGACAGCACGCAAATAGCTTGGTAGAAAACCCTCGCAGTGAACGGACGTGCAAAGAGAGAGCACGCAAGTTTTTTGTAGAGGGAAGTTCCAGAGTGTGGCATCGTGCGAGACATAGCCCACGTAGAAAAGGAGAATTGACAAAGGAGCTGGAATCAAGGAGAGGAACGGGAGATTTTACAACAGGACGAGACCCAAAAAACTGAGGGCCCGCCAAGGACGAACACCACGCAGGCTGAGAGGATTTTCCAGACCACAGAGGGACAAACCAACCTGTGTCGTCGAATAATTGGGTCGTAACTATAAACTTTTATTTTCATATAAGATACAAGAAGCCATAAGGCAAGAGGTTTTAATTGGCCAAGAATTAAGTTTGTGACTGGTATCCCTTTGTATCAAGTAATTGGATTTTGTGAAAAGTTTAAGTGATGAAGTGTGGCAAATAATTAGACAATATACTTAAAAGAAGGAATAATTATTCATATACCAAATTTGTGTCTAAATTAGAATATACAGTTGGTCATGACCTAAGGGTATAAGGAATTATTTTGATTATTTAAATTGTCTGTAAATTGAATATTTCATTTTGTCAAGTAAATTGCAACCGTATCTCTAAACCTGCAATGTTTCATGTATTTACTTTTCCGACGAGCAAGCTGGGGCAAAGTAATTAAAATATAAGGTACGAGAAGATATCGCAATCGTGGTTTCTTTCCAGGTAAAAGAATCAATAGTTTTTCGTGTTCCATGTTTATCCACAACGTGTGGCATTTCGCGTATTAATTTGTAATAATACCTTTTACATTTTTGGCTCCGCATAACGTGGGGCATAATACAAAGTAGAAAAACAACAAAGAAATTACTTGTTACAGTGTATCTCATTCATCCAGCGTCAAAATACCAGAAAGGATTTAGTTCTTTTACGGCGAATTCTATGTCGAAAAACGGTTATATAATCTGAGGGTTGTGATTAATCCGATCGAGACAATACCAATCAAGCACCTAGAGAGTCATGTAGCACAACAACGAAAGGTTCGAAATTTGGCGAGTTTTACCCACTTGGAGGGATTAAATAGTGTCTAATATGTAGTTTACTGCATCTTTTATCGTGAAATTTAGCTCCATTGACAATATTCCTGCAAAAAAAACTCGACCATGAAGGCTGCATTAAATTTTTACGAGTGGTATTAAGTACATCAAAATCTCGAACCGATTTTGTTAGTATAGCTTGACTCCATATGGATATACTACGAGATTTTGTAATATTAATTCGTATCCAATGTGAAGCTATGAGTAGGAGAGCACAATGAGCATGTTGAGGTGTTTACGTATCTTGGTAGCATTTCGAATTTGGTGGTAAGGAAATTAGATGTAGAATTGCACTGGGTTAAGAACCCTACCTCGATTCCCACGAGAAGGGAATTGAGATAAATCTGAGAAGAAGCGTGATCGATATAATCTCTAGGGGTTCAAACACAAATCACATGGCGGAAGACCAGAGATGACGTCACTACCACGATGGAGAAAATTGTACATAAGGGTCAAATAGATTAAAGAGATTGTTCTACTCACGTTAAGCTGCATGATGATCTTGTTGTAGGCCCAATGCCAGCGCTCCTTCGCCGTCATGATTCGCCTTTCCGTCGGTGGCTTCTCGTCTTCCTCGAAGCTCACGCTCTTGGCCTTCTCGGGTTTGGGCTGCCCGTCGGCTTCCTCGAGAGACGCCGACCCCTGCTGCACGAGACCCGGAGGCTGAGACGAATCCGGTCCCATCGGAGGGGTCATCATGTCGTCAGAGGGTTCAGGAGGAAGCTTGCCCGGCTTGTACGGAGTTATGAGGCTGTTCTCCGGCGGCTCAGACTCGTCTTCGGCGCCCGGGCTGCCGTAGCGATCGCCGCCGCTGTCGTGCGGTGACAGCTCGTCCTCCTCACGATACATGTCTTCCTCCTCCTCCTCATCCATGATAGCCTCCTCGTCCTCCTCGTACAGCCTGCAAGGTGGCAGGGCGAAACGTTGAAAACCTTTAGAATGTAATCTGTGGTTTGGGGCCTGATAGAGTGGAAACGGAACATAACTGCACTACGAAAAAATGAGCAACTTAAACTGAATTAACATTTATTACAACCGGTTTTGCTTTGTGCAGCATCTTTCCCTGATACTGTAAAGAGTGAGAGGATGGAGGGAGTGAGCTGGATGACGATAAGGGCGAATAACGAGGAGGAATATAGTATGAGATTTTGTAATAGTAATTCGGTGAAGGTGAACATATGAGTAGGAGGGCACAAAATAGAGCATGTCGAGGTATTTACGTATTCACATACATGTGTATGGGCGTTGGCTGTGCGCAGACTTGAGATGTAGCGAATGAGTCAATGTTTATAGTAATTTTTTTTGGATAGATGTGTTCTTTTTGAGTTGGAGGGTGGACGATTTTTTTGAATTTCACATACAAAGTTGCAGGTGACCGAGATCTAGCAACACCTAATTAATGCATAGAGAATTAGAGGTCGAGCAAAAGTGAGATGGCCAGAGCGTGGGTGGCGGAGTGGTTAGTGTGAATGTGCTGAAGCAACTTCATCAAGGGTTCTATCCCCGCCCGATTGCTTTTGACTCTCGAGGTTTAGGTTAAGGGTTCAGTCTGTTTTTTAGAATTTCAAAGCTAAATATTATGCATTGTGAGTAGAATTAGAAGTCTTAATGTGTCGATATTTAGGCGCTTAAACGAGGAAATTTGATTTTTACGAACTATTTATTAAAAGCAAGGGAATTACCAGTTTTAATATTTTGTTTTAACTTTCGCTATTCTTTATAAAATTTGTTCTTTTTTAAAAGCAAATTTAATAATTAGAATTTGAATGAGAAATTCGCGTTTCTCCTTGAGTTTTGTTGCCGATTCCTTTTAAATATTTTTTATTCAAACCGTTTATAAAAGTTGTGATTTACACCAATTCTAAGCTGTTGTTGTTTAAACCGAAAGTTAACACATTGCTACGTTGTGTACGTTGTTATATAAACACCATTTAACAGCCCGTCACTGTTGTTACTCGGGGAAAGAAGTTTGAAAAAGAGGACAACGAGTGATTGAATTTGCGTTCTTGTAAATATTCAAACATGGCCGGTGAATTTTTTTTGAGAAGTTTTCATGGGAATTAGGAAGCCTGGATAGCGTAGTGGTCTACGTATTGGTCCGGAAAACCAAAGGTCCGTGGTTCGATTCCCGGTCCAGGCCGAATGTTTGTCTCATTGCGTTCTTGTGTTTAAATGAAGATGTGGCATAAAAGCAATTACGAAAAGAATAATTGTCGTATACCTAAAAAATGCTTGCTGAATTATGATGATGAGGATGTAAAATGGGCAACTGTTTCAATCAGGCAACTTGCAATCAGGTTAGTCAAAGCGAAGAAGTTATGAAAAGGGAAAAAATAACGAACCTTTATTTTGAGAGCAAAATACAAACGCGGGTAAAACTGCCACCGGAGGTGGCAGCTTATGCTAGTCTTGGTAGTATTTCAGATTGGATGGTAGGGAAATAAGGTGTAGAATTTCACTGGCTAAAGAAGCATTGCCGAAGAGAAGGGAATTGAGAGAGGTCTGAGAAGAAGTGTAAAGAAAAAGCAGATGAAAACTCGAAAATGGAGCAATGGAGAAAATAGGCCTGTATTGGTCAGAACCTTGGTCATTTTGAAGGAAGGATGAATGTATAATTAAGGTGTCTGAGATAAGGGTTTGAAGAAGGAGGAAAGAGGATAGCTGGGTGACGAGTAAGACGCATTATTTATACGCATTGGTTATAGCTGCGGGATAGAGGAAGCTGGTGATAAAGGTTTGCAAAAGGCAGAGAGGATGAATGGAAAAAATTTTGAAAATAGAGACGTGTTGAAGAGGGTAATAGAGAGGTAAAACCAGGGAAAGGGAAAAAATATAAATATTTTTGGATGAAATAAGAAATGGAAGAGGATGTGGGGAAATTATGAGAAATCTAATGACAAAACATCTCTTGGAGGGAAACGGACCCATTTTGCCAGAATTTGGGAAGTCATGGTATAGACCGAGCAAAAACTTACTAATTAGCTGGTGAAATACTAGATGAAGGTCTGGTGAGACCCGAGTTCAACGGCTTTAAAATTTTCCAATCATTACATAGACAAATGGCGTGATACGATGTCACTCGCACTGGTGCATATACACCAAGGTTTGAAATTCGCCAACAAAAAAATCATTTGACTTGACCGGGATTCGAACCCAGATCCCCCAATTTGTTGGTCGGGTGTAAATGGCTATTACACCTGAGTGGCAATTGGGAGATATGGGATCGAACCCCGATCAAGTCAAACGATTTTTTCATGGCAAATTTCAAACCTCGGTGACAATAATAAATGTGAGACTAATGGCAAACAGTGTTACTCCGCCTCTCATTTGTTTCACCGCAAAGGAGATTGAGGTGTCGTAAAGATTCTTAAAGAAGATGGTACTTACTCGTCCCTGCTGACGATATCTTCCTCCTCCTCGTCTTCTCCGGGCCGGAACCTATCCTCCAGGCCATCGACTACTTCCAGGAGCTCCTCAGCGCAGCTGTCCAGCGACTCCTGCGCCCTCAGGTATCCCCTCTGCTGTCGGTTGGACATGGAGCCGGTCTGGGAGCCAGCGATGGAGCCGGGGAGCGACCCGGCGAGGGATCCGGCCCGGGAGCCGGGGAGGGAGCCGGCCAGGCTCGGCGGGTGCGACCCGGCGGTCGACCCGTGGACAGAGCCGTAAGTGGAACCGGTCGCCGCGACCGACACTCCCGTTGAGGAGTCGGGCATCGAGCCGGGATAGCCGCCCATTTGGGCGGACTGGACGGCGTTGTATTGGTTGGCTTGGTAATCGCCGCCCGCCATTGAAGTCGGGATTCCGGACTGTTGCATCATTTGCTGTTGCTGCATCTGTTGCTGCATTTGCTGCTGTTGTTGCATTTGCTGTTGCTGCTGTTGTTGCTGCTGCTGTTGTTGCTGTGCTTGCGGAGAGGCCTTCTTTGCGGCTGTTTGTACGACGCCCTCTACTGCGGCGGAAACTGCCTGCTTCTGCCGCTGGTACAGTCCAGACAGCGTAGAACCCAGGCCCCCGAGTAGGCCGCCGGCCGTGATGCCGGAAGAGGGCTGGGCGGAGGACGTGGAGGAGGCAGGAGCGGAAGACCCGGTCAATGACGAGAAGAACGAAGCCGCGGCAGAGACAGGCTTGGGCGGCGGGGCAGCTGAGACAGGAGGAGCGGTTACTTGGTCCCTTGCAGTGAGGTTGTTGTACTTTTGCTGCTCCTGTTGCTGCTCCATTTTCTGCTGCTGCTGTTGTTGATCCTGCAGCTGTTGCTGCTGCTGGTCGTAGGAAGAAAACTGGTCCTGACCGTAGCTCTGCTGCGATTGATCCAGGTACGAAGACTTGTCGTCCTGGTACGAAGACGTAATCGGTTGGTACTCTTGGTCCTGCATTCCGTAACTGGAGTCCCCCGTTCCGTATTGCTGGTCCTCATCGTTCCCGTATTGTCTAGAGTATTCGTCTTCTTCCGCGTAAGAAGACTGTTGCTGGTCGGTGTGATAGGACGAATCCTCCCCGTAAGGCTGCAGGCCGTTGTACTGAGTGTCCTCGAAAATGTCGGTTGTTTCTCCTTGGTCGTAAGACATGTCCGTGTCTTGCTTCTCCGACGAGTAGCCGAGGCTCGGCTCGTTGCCGTAGTCGTCCTCGTGGAACGACTGCTGCGTCTTAAGGTAAGGCGTGGTTTTCTGTTGGTACCCAGAGCCATATTGCGACGCCGTAGTGGTGGGCGTCGCGTCGGCTGGACTCTCCACGGTCGTTACCGTCTCGGCTGCTGTGGAATAGTCATACCGTCGCTGGGACGAACTGATGGACGAGGCGGCCGTCTCGAAAGAGTCTCTCAGGTCATCGTGCTGGGATGACTCGATCGAATCGTGGTGGTACGACGTCGCCTGTAGACCGGTCTGCTGCTGTTGTTGCTGACTCGGCGCCAGGGTCACTGTCGTCTGAGGGATCTGCCGCTCGTCTTTCTGCTCCACGGTTATCGGGCTGTCCCTCCTCCATGCCGCCCTCCTCTTCTCCCCCACCCCTGCCGTAGTGGTGGTCGCCGATGTCTGTGACGTCGCCGTCGTGATGGCGACGGACGTCTCCACGGGAGGCACGCTAGCCGATGTTTTCGTCTCCGAGGCAGAGTCGTACCTCCCATAGTAGGACGAGTCTATCTCCTCTTCTTCGTAGTCTCTCTCGTGAGCGCTGAAGTAGTACTCGTCCTGTGTCACCGTCGTGGTCACTGTAGTCGTCGTGGGAAGTTGTGGCGGCTGCCTTCTCCTGTGGGCGTGGCTGGCGTTTGTCATACGGTTGCCGTCCGAGACTGGAGGCTCCGCGGACATCCTTCCTGTCTGGTAACCCGCCGTCTTGTCCCCGATGACGAGGTCCGAAGCCGCAGTCGTGGTCACCCCGTACGCCGTCCGGTTCTGCGCCGTCGTCGTGACCGTCGGCAGCGCCCTCGAAGTCTCCGTCGCCGGCGGGGTCAGGTTGTCTATGCTCTGGTAGGCATAGTTGTAGTCCTCATTGTAGCCGTTTGTCCTCCTGTCCTGGGCGTCCCCGTAGTACGATGTGGGATAGGTGTCCTCCGTGTAGCCCGTCCGCTGGGTCTCATCACCGTATGAATTGCTCTGCCCATATCCGCCAATTCCGGTGTCGGTGGTCCCCGTGTAGGTGTCGTAGTACTGGGTCTGGGTCGTGGGTATCACCGAGTCGGTGACCATGGTCTGCGGTGGTTGTTGTTGCTGCTGCTGCTGCTGCTGTATTGGTTGAGTCTGTTGTGTCTGCTGCGTCTGTTGTTGTTGCTGGAGTAGCCGGTGCCTCTGCTGTCGCTCGTGAAGTTGCTTGTACGAGGTCGGGATTGGAGGGATGACCCTCTGGCGTCGCGTGGGCCCGGGTGTCGAGCTGCCGCCAGTCACCTCCACTCTCGGGGTGTCGGTGTAGAGGTCAGCCACAGAGCTGGGCCGGCGCCCTGACCTCCTCGTTGGCGCCACGATGACCGCGCTGCCGCTCTCGCTGACGGACACCCCGACCCCGTAGCCTCCGCCCGTAGTGTAGCTCGACGCGTAGCCGCCATATTGCGTGTAGTTGCGGTAGTCCGCGGTTGGATCCGAGGCGACCGTGATGTCAGCCTCGTTCCTGTAGTGGTCCCCGGATGGCGCTGATGGCACGGCGGTCGAGTAGTCCCCGGTTTGGTAATATCCGCCCGAGGTCCACTGACGATCATCGTCGTACCTTTAAGTGTTTCATCGTTCGGGGCGGAATAAGTATTAGAATATATCATAATTAAGCAACCAAACAGAGCATAATTTATCATTAAAAGGGGGGCTGCATACTTCGACCGAAAATGCCGTTTTAGTTCTGGCTTCTTTAACAGCCAGAGATAGGTCGCCTTCACTCTATTTATTACCCCAGAAACCAGCGCCAATGTTGGTACAGCACAAAATACGTTGTATCTGTCCACTAGGATGTTTACTATGACAATATAATGCACAATATGCAACCGGTGGCGGCGGGGTAAAGTCCTCGCCTGCCAACCCTAGGGTCGCGGGTTCGAGTCCCGCCTGGGTAAAATATTTTCTGCCCAGGACATGGGTGTCTGTGTCTCGTACGTTGTTACTGTTATTCACCCGACGTAAATTGGCCAATTGTGCTGTATTCGGGGTAGTGAAGATAAATAAATAAATAAAATAAATAAATAAATATGATGTTTCTACATAGACATAGACTGCCAATCAGAGGAAGGCGCACATTTTTAATAAATATCAATGTCGTGCTATGGCGATCACTTGATTTCAGACAAATTTATGATTTTTCCGCGGTCGAAATAATATAGAATGCAACGAGCAAAATCTTATAACTTTATTACTAATGAATTTACCTACACCCAGCGGTCTGGGCAGACAGATTTACTTAAGTATCAAAACAGAGTCGTGAAGTAAAAGGGCCTAGACGTCAGCGGGAGCGTTTTCGGCCGTTGTAATCAGCCCCCTTAGTACTTTATTTTCTTAACTTGTGATTTCTAAACATTACAGCCACCGCCCCATTAGGATATACAAATCTAATCGAATGCACCCAAACGCGAGTTTGAAATACCATTTACAACATGATCAAGTCAGAAAGTTTATTAAGATAGGTCAAAAACACTTGGACGCTAATTTCCAATCCACCAGATTGATCAAATCTATCAGATCGATCGATTGATCGGACAACCCAAGACATATTTGCATGATGCCATTTGGCAGGGGCCCTGCCTCCAGCGCTCTTTTACCACCCCGTTGCTTCTTTTTGCCCCCTTAACTAAAGAAACGTTCCTCAAGGGGGTTGTGGCGCCTACTTTGGAAACCACTGTCCTAAACGTATTATGGTGAATGTTAATAGTAATGAATGTCAAATAAGCTCACATTAGTTTGCGGGATTAAAGATAATAGGGTGAACATTTTTGCGGGCTTTCCACTGGGTTAGGTGTGTAGTTGCTGCGGCCGCTTGATAACAATGTTAGCCTTGTTGAGTCAATGATAGGAACGTCTCGATAGTATTGTAACGATACGTTGACAGCATCTGAACACCTGACCTAGTGGAAAGCCTGAGAACAATTTACATTTATCATAAGCCGGGAAAACATCGAAATATTCATCATTATATAAGATTATTTTTTACATACATATTTTATAGGGATGAATTTGAAGGGTCACTTCCTTCAATATAAATACCTACTATTTTACATCTATATTATAAGAATAAAAAACAACAATGCAGTATCACACACTTATTCATTAGTTTTTTATTACAATTCTAGATCTGATTCTCATTTCTAAGAGCTAATAATCGCTTTAAAAGGACCTGTAGCTCAATTTTGATTTAGAGACGTACTTGTTTGAAGATTTTGTTGTAAATAAATGCAGATATTTAATTAATTTATCAAAAGACGTTTACGGAAACTTCATCACCTGAGTGCAACCAATCAAAGAGGACCCAATGCTTAAATTTAATACATCTTCATTTATCACACTATTATTAGAAGAAGAGTCTGCATTTATAAATCGAAACAATATTAAGCAGCATAATTTATGAAAATGAACCATACACACTGAAATAGGCTATATAATATAGAGAATATCTGCATGTTGAACTTTCTTTAAAGATAAACCTAGAAGGATTGTAATGATACATTTACAACTGAAAAAGGGAAAATTAATTAGCTTCATACTGTAATAGTTAAATAATTAGTGTTCTTTCAAGGTAATTTATGAGAAATAATCAATATTTTACACTCAGATACCAAAAGCAACCAAACAAATTGAGAAGCTTCACGAAATAAATTCCGCATTTTCATTTTCCATTTTATATAGTACAAATAAATGGTAGTATCAATCATCGCTTTAATAAATATATTGGTAATGTGGAGAAAGTACTAGTAATTGTATTGCTCGTGAGACTTGAACTATCAAGTGCGAAAAAGGAGCATATCTTCTGAGTGATAATAAAGAGGAATCCTTGCAAAGTAGGTCACACTTTTGAAAGAATTTATCAGTGTGTCTTTTATATAAATGGCATCCACATTGATAGTCGAGTAGGAAAATGACAACTACCAGCAAACTGGTATATCTTCTCAATGATTGATTAACTCCGCATACTTGAGCAGTTTTGAGCGTGACAACATTATATTACAGAGCTTTCGGCATATGTACAGAGCAGGACACTTACCGTGTATCGCTGTACCCGTATAAACTTGCCCCGGTATACTCGGGGCTGTAGCCTGCTGAGCTCTCGTAAACCCTGCGGAATGCATTGAATGAAGAAGAATGCCCCAAAGGAGGTTTTCTTTAGAATGGTGAGATGCGATGACGCAATGAGAAAAAAGGGAGAGAAGAAAGAAAGAGACAAAGAAGACGATGGAGCCAAAAGTCCGAGAAGATGATTTGGAAAAAGGTGAGAAGTTGAAAAAAAAATATGTGCAACAGGAATCGTCGTCATTAGCCAACAGTACTCAGGTTGGATCTCCGCCTATTAGGACGCAAATATATCCTATCCAAATCAACGATCGACTAGTGACTCGATGCCACTGCGCTTGCTTTATTCCAAACGCACAGAAAAACTTTAAATAATTTGTGTTTAATAAAACAGTACAGTTATCCGAAATAATTCTATGCAATATCCTGATAAACGTGACATTGCTAGATATCTTAATAGACGCAGATAAGAAAAGTATAAATTTCGCGATTTTGTACCCGTATACCATGCCTGAGATGGAAAAATATTCTGATGCCTATTTATAGCTATTGCGAAACAGTTCTTGCATTGCAATGGTCTCTTATATCCATAGTTTTAGCAATGCTGGTCCTTTGTTTCCAAAACACCTTGAGGGAGTGTAAGAGACGCAGATTTTTAAATGAATATGTATATTATTCCAATAGCATATATAACTGAAAATTTGTAGGCATCTTAAATTTTACTGTAAAAATGGTCCCAAATAAAACAAAGCAACAAAAGTAATTTACTCCTATCAAAATATGATTAGTTTATACCACAGAGTACTTACTCAGCGGTCACCACATAGTCTGATTTACCTACTTATTTCACCATGACGTTCCTCCGTATGTCGACAGACTTCGTTCAATATATTTTTAGCCAAAACTTGTGCTATAAGTCAAGTTTTTCTCATGAACGTGATTCATTTAATTAACTAAATAAAAAACTCCATATTTTTTAGGGGTATTTGTTCCATTTAATACTCATATCGTTCGAAATGGTTCTAAAAATCTTTATGGCGCACGATCCATTTTTCCTATCCAATATTAACCGGGAGGAAAATCAGTTACAAATAGTCCAGAGGAATCACAAGAGCTCGAATCGAACAGATTGCTAATCAAGACGAAACCTGTGTTGTTGGCATGCTCATCCAGAGAAAATATATATTTTCCAATTTAAATTTGAGAAGAGAAGAAGATTGCAAGAATGAAAAGTGAACAATGAAGACCACATTAATGATGCTGCAAAAGATGAAAAGTCCATTATCCAAAATTACAAACATGGACCATTGATTTAATTAACACAGAGAAGTGAAATGCCATTTATTGATCGAATCCTGATATTAATACTGACTTATCATGTTATTACTATTCAATGATAAATAATACAAATAAGCATCATTTCAAGATTTAAATGTTTACTGTAAAATATATATGTTTATTTCGATCAGTAAAATTTGTTACTTTGAATTTTGGTACTTATGACGGAAAATTTTCAATGAATACAATTTCACGTTAAATATCCATATGACATTGATTAAGCAAAACAAGCCATTGAGATGCCACAAACATGTATGCAAAAAATACGGCGATAGCTACCATTATTGAAAGAAAGTGCACTAATTTCCAAATCTACGAGTCGTAAATACATTGAAAGCTAGCACACGACAAAATATAGCAGAGAAGTGCTCGGCAGCTATGAAGTACACTGACAGCAATAGAAGGAAATAATAGATGAGAGGAAGTCTAAGTTTGAAAGATTTGAAGAAGAGGAGAAGAATTAGATGAATATTTATTACAGAAGAGGTGCAATCGAGGTACAGAAATTTTGTGCTTGATGTTAAAATAATGTAACTTTATACTTGATCTAGCCAACAGTATACACATGGTGCTGTCTAGCGATTGAAACAAAGTAGTAGGCAACCATACTGTCAACGAGAGGGGTTAAAATATAACGTAAAATATGTTTTATCCGTTGACAACGTTTTCTATCGTCGTTTCATCGTCCAAGCAAAGTACTGGGTAAGTTCGTCGATAAAGACTTTTTTTAAGGTGAGGAATTTTTAAGGTGACTGCTCCCTTCTTAGGCTCAACTTGAAATACGCTGCCAGTATTTAGGATCCCCATGAGGTGGGCTTGAAAAAAAAGATAGGGTGCGTGCAGAGATGGTCGGCTTGATTCACAATTTTTTAATGTAAGTTCAATACCAATTAATTTTTTGACGAAGCTATTGATCTAATAGGAAATCCGACATCCCACGGTAGATGAGATTCTGAGAATAACATTAGAGAAATGAACTGCAGAAGGGACAGAGTTAAAATGCCGTGTTTCCCGAGATAAATTAGAGACCTAAACGGCTGATGATAAAACTTTGAAGTAGATTGACTAGCAGATCGTGTGGCTAATAATTTTTTTTGCATCCAATTGCTTCATTATTAATCTGAGCGTTTTACTAATATATCATTTCGCATTATTCCTGCATGGCTCTCGTATTTTGGTGCGCTTATGCAGTTCCAAAATACATTAACACGAATACTGTTCGTTGTATAGGTAGGTTATCGATAGTGTTGTACATATTAGTGAAATCTACTTGCACGTTGCATTTCATGTTAGTGAGAGTTGCTTTTACATTACAGGACACATTAGTGATAACTCGCTCCCGTGCTACATTCCCTTGAGGAGGCTTGCAGGGTAATATACAGAAATAGAAATGCTCTAAGCTCCTACAGATTTTAGTCAAAAAAGCATTCTTTGGGATGAAACATCCTCACTGAGAACCTGAATGCGGAGCAAACCCTTTGCCGTTCGTCAAGAAACAGACTCCGTCAAGAGTGTGTTCGTTGAATGAGGAATAACGTCTTTCGTAGGTTGTCACGTCCCCATTTGCACGAAGTCCCAGCGCGCATTGCGCCGTGTTCGGCGCAAATTTTCATAGGTGAGGACGCGGATTAAACCATACACCACAAAGGTGCGTAGTATTTAATTTTCTGGGCTTCCCGTGTGAAGGAACCCTAATGTGCCCTAGGGTAGACGTGCGGTGGGGTGGAATATTTTGGAATGCTTTCTCTCGATGGGAAAAGGGGTGTGAGGCAGAGGATACGACATGGAGCGAGAAGATGGCAAGGGAGGGAAAGAGGTGGTTCTTCCGCATCCCTGATTCGTGGATGCACATTCCTTTTACCCCCACTTCCTCCTCCCATTCGCCCCTTGGCCCAGCCTCCCCTCACCCCTGTAGCCAGACGTACACAACGCCACTTCGTGTGCAGTGGAGAGAGTGATTTCGAAGCGGCGTAGGGTGATAAGGCCATAGACGCGAGTAGGAAAGCGCGGGAACATGGATCATGTACGGAATAGAGGGCAAGTGAGCTATCCTAGCAATGTATTGCTAGTGAGATAATCTACTTTGACCTTACACCTTTACATTACGATCAACTCAAAAATGAAATAGATACTTACTCATACTCCTCATGACCATTTGCAGAGTAACTTAAAATCATAAAGAAACAAGAATTAAAAACCATACTGCATGAAAAACTCCCGATTAAATTAATAGTACGGTCACAATTTGTACAAGATAATGTAAATTGTGAATTGCTTTATATCAATCATTTAGTAACAAAGGAAAAATCATTCATAGCGATGGCATTATCGCAGAAATTTCAGATAATTTGATTTTAGGATACTTCATTGACTAAAAGATTACATTTTTTAGGGAAGTTTGGAATTTAACAAATTTTGATATTGTTATAGAAGAATTAGAAGAATTTTGGCTCCGATTGAAAGCATCTTCCACAGAATCAATAAAAAAATAAATGATTAAAAGCATTGGATAACACGGGCATTTTTTGTACAATATTTTAAGCAAATGAAGAACTTAATGAGACGTACGATATAAATCTTACGCAATCCACCCTATAGAAATGCAAACATTAAAAATACGCAATTTGAAGTTTGAGAAATGTGTCTTTCTAATGTGAGGGCTAAATTACAGCTGATGGGGTACTTAAAGTTTGGTGCAATGTGTGGTAAACACTCTATTTACTTGTGTTTAATATTATGAGATTACGAAATATTGCCTGGTAAAAAGAAATATTTACACCAAAAAGGGAATAATAGAGCCGCAATTTTCATTATAAAAGTTCAATAATTCCATAAATAAGGAAAAATGCTTTGTTACGTACAAAACTGTTCTTTGAGAACAGAAAACTCACCGGTGTTTTCCGTAAAAAAATGAAGATGATTAAGGAAAATAGGGGAAAAATTTATAATTTAATTCATTAATAAATGTGGGTCGTATAAATGGTCGTAGTAGAAGGAATAAAGAAGAAAGAGTAAGTGACGGTTGAATAAACATATGATACGATCTATGTATATACCTCTACATAGCATGACAATATTGCGGCAAAGGACTATCTTTTCACTTTGAAGAAAAACCTATAATTACTTTCCAGTTTCAGTTATGGGTTTTACATTCTCCGTGAGCAATCAAGAACCGGAACGCTTAGAGTGGCTCGGCATTAATTTGTCAGTAGATAAAACTGAGTAACAAACCGTTCACTGACTCGAAAACACACGCTAAAATATGTAACATTGCGATAGAAAAAATATGGCCAAGTCGTACACGAAACAAATACATGGCTACGTTAAAGATTTAATAGGCCGACACAAATACATGAATATTTGATTTATAAAACTTGCTTAGGTGAAACTTTATGGAAAGGAACTGGCTCTATTTCCATAAATTCGCTCAATGCAAAAGCCAATAAGATACCGCTGTGATAATTTTGTATCAATGATGTGAGAAATAACCACCAGGAGAAAGCACAAAAATATGACTGAAAGCTTACCACAGCATATCCCACCACCGTTTTTGTTTCCCTTTCCTATATTTTATGGCTGCGCAAGCAATAATAGCTAATGACGCTTTCGCCAAATAAAAGAATATTTCGTTAGGTAACAAAATAGGCATACCCAATAGGTCCTCGTGCCCTCTCAGGCGATTAGCAAGAAAACAAATAAACAATTGTTATACTTGTAATACAATAGTAATCCCGTAGGTGGTGCACTGATCACTTTTGGTGTTACCGAAACATCCTATAGATTGGTCGCAATCACAATTTTATGACTAAGCAAGAAAGTGGGAAGTATTTGAGTACGACTCATAAAAGTGAATACAGGTTTTTTTTTAACAAAACTCCTTTACAGATAGTCTAATCATGAGCAACTGGCAAAAGAAGAGAATAGCGATCAGACAGTTGGGAATTGGGGACACGGTCCCCAAGGCAAATGACGCATGTTACGCCGAGCCATGAATACAACGCGAGTTGTGAGTCGACATCCTGTGGCACAGTCGTCACATGGGCATGCCAAGATAACGGCTTCTCCTCTCTAAAACCTGTCGCCAATCAGCGAAGACTGATCATTTTAGACCTAATAAACATGATGTGTAATTCAAGATTTGTTTTGACTTATGCAGTAGGACCACAGCTGCCTAAAGGTACTAAGAGTTCAAACTAGACGGCACGAAAAATGACACTCCGGAAGCGCCATCATTCCTGCTCTTGCTGAGTATTCGAAAAATATCAATGCGAGGTACGCTAGCTTAGCCAGAGGCAGATACATCTGCATGCCTCATTTATAAATATCAAGTTTCAGCAATTTTATCAATTACCACCCATAATACTTGATGATGGTCCTCGCCTCAAATATCGAAACGTTAGCTGACGTGGAATCTCTGGTCAAGTGGGAGACTCGAATGAATTTCTAATTTTGACAATGCAATGAGATATTTTTGAGCCTCTGTTAAAAAAAAACATTAGGTACGGAACTTGGGCCGCATCATATGTGTTGTCGATCGATATTCATGTTCCAATATTAGCGTAAATAATTAAATATTTCGACGAAAAATTGTACTTCTTGCGTTGATAAAATTTAAAAATATTGGAACAGCGATAAGAAAAGCTTCGTCAATTTTTAGTTGTGATCAGAAATATTTTGTTAACTTAAGTCTGGCACACCTACCTGGTTTCTAAGACAAGATTTACGATCAAAAAGTCCATTGAGACAAGTTTAATCGCATACTCTAACGTGAGAAGGAAAACTGAGGCTCAGAAAATAAAAAATTGTCCCTTTAAAACATAAGATAAATTATGAAATAACATTTTTAATAATAGTCAATGGCTCTGCAACAGCAATGGAGGTATATAAACATGGTCTCGAGTGGAATATCGAAAGAAGTGCTTCAGAAAGAGACTAAAGAGATTGCTTGCGTGAAAGAAGATACACAGGGTAAGAGAAGAGGAAATAAGAACACCGAAGAAGAGGAACAGCAAATATCAAGATTATTTACGATAGTGAAGAAATCGCGAACCACTTCATGCAAAGACAAAAGGTTGGTACACCACAGGCAGACCAAATTTCCGGACCACTGAAGGACTACGAAGAAAAGATTTAGAAGGTTTCAATGCATTATTGTTGAACTCTGACCATGAGTATGCTTCAACACTCCAAAATTTAAGTGCAAAATTTTTGCTCAATTCATTGCCAATGAATTATACTCCTGGTAAAAGGCCTAACATTATAGTCAATAAATCAATAGCCAAAATTACTCTCATATTAACACAATCTAAAAACTTTTACCGTGACTGAGAAAAGAAATTCTGCGATTAGGAATTTTTTGACAAGAAAATCAAAGGCATAAACTCCTACAATCTGAATAGGACTGATGCCTTTGATACATTTTGATGGCTTATATGAACTTTTATACTTTAAGAAGCACTTTTGAGTACATTTTGCCAAAAGTTTCACAGAATCGAAAGCTTTATCGCAAATACACAATATGAAATGTATCAAATATCACTTTCATAACTCCAATTCTTATCAGACTACATAGTAGTTGACTTTAACACTGGAAGCTGAATAGTTGGAAGAGGAAGAAGTTAGTCACTCAGTTATATTCTGGCTCCAAAGTCAAAATAATTGATGACAACAAATGAAGCGGATAAGGGCACAAACTATTGGCAAGAGACTGGTAATTGAAGTAGCCCGTTTATTAGCAATTTTTGAACTGCAAGAGATATAAAATATTCGTGTTATTGCATTGATTTCACTTTAATAGCCGACTAGAATACAGAAATAGACAATAACTCCTTCAAAATGTCATTCCACAACTCCTTCATCGATTGTGGTCTATCTTGCATTGATGGGCAGAAGAGATGAAATTTTATCTTCCCATCAATAATACAAAGGTTCTTACGAAACGTGTACATCATAACTTTTTGACAGCCTTAGTAACTATGAGACTAAATAAACCCTTATTTTGAACTTGTTCCAACCAGACAAACATCACTTCATATACCTGATCGATGATTACTGTGCATTGAAATTCACGAGAGGAGAAAGATATTTAAAAAGAGAAAGAGATTATATTCAATACAGAAGTAAGGAATGTGGTGTTATGATACAAATCGTGCGAATATATATTGAGCGGAGAAATACAAATAAACAACAATGAACACACAGGCATAAGATGAGAAAAGATAAATGGCCATAACATTGATAAACAACTTTCAGGAGGGGTGAGGGGAAGGTAAAAATGGGGAGGTGGGGTGAGGGAGGATTGGCATTGGATGCAAAACAGGCAGAAACTCACCACACGACACGAAACGGGCGGCTGAGGCAGACACACATACCACACGACACGAATGACAGTTTTCTCATGTCAAGGGACTTGAGGAACGGGAGAGGATGGAGATGGAGGTGGCAGGGTAGAAGGACCCAGGGATTTCTCTTCGACTTCCCCCAAGGGGCCGTTCAAGAATTATGTAAGACGATTTATGCCATTTTACACTCCCCTCCCTCCCCGTATGTAAGACAAGGTAATTTTTTAGCCAACCCCCCTGGGTTGTACAAAAGACGTTAGGTGTACGATATTGTGCCTGGGGGTAATGTAGCTAGCCAGTAAGACGACAGAGTAGGAGAATTGGTGCAGCGGTGAGATACGGAAAATACGCCATTAACAAGCGGATTTTCCAAGTCACTGATAAATTTCATTCGGAAACGATGCAATGTTTCAAGACGGACAAAAATCATATGTGAATTGGTTCCAGACCCCTTCGCCTCCCCTCTTCACAAGACAATGTAAGATGATCCCAACTCCTCCACCCCCAACACCGTCTTACATAATGAATAAAAATCTAAGGCTTTCCCGGCGTATGTAGTGCCATGTCTGGGCGAGGGAGAGGCCACGGTCGCAATTCATGGTGTTCTTTCGCATCCTTATTTCCATGGAAATTTCCATGGAAACCGGTGCTGAGATGCATGCGAGAGGATAGGAAAAAAGGGCGGGAACGAGCAGACCAATCACGAGACACCTGACCATATGCCAAATGGTATTTAAGCCGGACCAGTTGACGATGTAAAACATGCCCTGATGACGATGGACGACTCGTTCATCGAAACGTCGGCCAAGATGGAGAGTTTCACCCGGTGGGAAGCCCGAACAACCTTCAACGACGTCTTACATAATACTTGAATGGCCCCTAAGGATGCCCCACCTCGTCTGGCGTAAGGGACTGTTGATTTGAGGCATTACAGAGCCAACTATGGTACATGTTTAGGTTGAAACTTTCATTTTCTGGAAGCCAATACAAGTAAAATAAAAGAAAATGCAGATCGAAGCCTGAATGCGAAACTTTATAAAGTATGTACATACTACTCTACGAGCCGCCGAATGGGCGTGTGGCGAAGCCACACCCCATTGCGGCCACCAGCCGTGTAAATATGTAAGGGATAAGGTTTTTGGAGGTGAAATGATGACGTGTATTATGGGAGTGTATTTAGTGGAGCTCAGTTATTGTTGTGGTCGCTTATTGTCTGCGGAAAGACTGAATTTTTGAACGTATCTGTTCGGCCATGTATCTCTCTCACATTTTCGCTTCTGTCAGACCGAGAGATGTAGTGTGGCTTCAAAATGATATTCTCTATGTCGCTCTGACACACCTCAGTTCTGAATTTCTCAAGCAAGATAAGCCTAGCGTGTAGTATGATCAATATTGTGAGAAATATACAGTAAACATCTTATACGAATAGAACCTCGTATATTACTCCACAGAAGAAAATGCTGTAAGCTCGTTTAAGGTAAATAACCAAGTGCCACTTACAACTTTGCTACAATCCGGAACTTAACTTCAATTGTACTATAATTGTCTAAAATGATGTTTGATGTCGTGGAAAGTAGCATTACGACTCCTAACATAGGTACTAGAATATGGGAACCATCGTTTGTGCGGTAGATCTAAAGAACATATTTTCATATACAAGAACATTCCTTTTACAACACCGACAGAACTGTAATCAAACCATTGATTATAATAATTCAAAGAGCTTTGTTAAATTAACTGTAGAACGCCCGGTCTTAGCTACCCTTTGATGTGGTAAGAGCCACATCTGGTGTTCCACAAGGAAGCGTTATCGGCCTTCTTTTATTCATTTTTCACATAAATGACCCAAGCCCACGAGTTAGCATTAAACTAACAATAAGATGATGAGCAGATGATACGGTCGTCTGCCGGGAAATCAGCGAGGACTTAGACTTAAAGATTCTTTCATCAGGCCTTGACAACGTTCATTCGTGGTGGCAGGAGGGGGGGTTGTAAATGACATTTTTGTGTGCATCACAGGGCATTCTTGCAAAGGTCAAGATACCAATGCCACACCTACGCTGCGGCTGGAATAAACAAAGTCCTCATATAAAGTCAAATACCTAGGAATTACCTCAACTTCAGACGTACTGCGGGGAGCACTAAAACAAAAAATACGCGGCACAGTGTTAGAAAATAGTTTATTTATCGTAAAATAGGAAAGCTCTTGGGTAAGAAAGTAAAAGAGGTGCTACTTCGTTCTGGTTGGGCCACACATCGAATTCGTCACGAGCCATTGGGACCCTGGACAGTGAGATTCAACAAAAAAATAAAGGAGAGCTGCGCGCTTCGTTGATAACTAACTGCTACGAGCGAACAAATAATGCTTCAGAGCTTTAAGACGGATTAGGATCGGAGCAGCTAGAGACTACGAGACTACGTGCTTGGCTAAGTTTGCTTGAGTAATTCAGGACCGGTGCGTGTCAGAACGATATAGAGATTTTCAGTTTGACGCCACACTTCGTCTCAAAGTACGACTGAAGCGGAAAAAATGAGAGAGATGCATTGCCAAAGAGAAAGGTAAAAATATTCGTTTTTCCTATGCACAATAGGTGACCAAAATAAAAACTGACCTACACTCAAACACTAAAAAACACACCAAAGCTTCCAAAACCGTTTCTGTTTCAGTTGTACACAGCTGGTGTCCTAACAACCCCTGCCACACGGCCATGCGGCGGCTCGCAGGGTAGTATTTAGATGTAGATGGAGTGTACTGATGACAAGTCAGAATGACAACCCGGGTTCGGCAAGGAGCTAGATCCCATTCATGAATATTAGATTGCGCACAAGATCTGAGTGCAGCTGAAAGTTAGAACCGCAGCCGATTCGTAAACTAGTTCCACTGCGTTTGGGATAGGTAATCATGTGGTATAAAATCTATTACAGGCTTTTTTTAATCAATAAATCATAAAAAATATGGAAAAGAAAAATCAGTATATTTTAACCGCGCCATTATCTTGGCCTGTTGGAGTGAAGTGTTGTTTTCCTTCAATTTTCTTATCCATTCTCTTTTCGTCACTAATGCTAACCTGTGACACCATTCTTTAAATTTTATTTCACTTAATTCAGAAACTTTCAATGGAAATCGGTCACTTGAGTAAACAATAACTGATCCAAAACAATACGTGAATGGCACGATAAAAAATTTTATACGTTCAAGTATTAACACCTCATGCGTTTATCATAATGTACAGCATTTCTTGTACTACCTTACGTATTTTTGTAGCCTAAAGAATCCAATAGGAGGGAATATGATTGATGAGGTCAGAGGTCATATTTATAGGGAAAATGGATGGGGTAAAGGATGTCCCAGACATATATTTACTGCAGCCAAGGCGACGCCAAACACTAGTTAGTGACTGAGAGCACTCAACAGAGACAGAAGAGGGAGTGGGGAAGACAGCTCTATGACAGGGCCGTTCGATTCGATATATACCTGTAGATCTTTCGATATGGGTCTTCGCTATCGACTCCACCACACAGCCGCCATTAATGTGCTTACTGAGCAACTGGTAATGTAACACACTCAAGGAAATCTGCGAATATGCGGCGCTATTCATATCGAATACAAATGCACTGCCAAATCAACAAAAACGTTGTACATCCCATGCTATGCACATGGAAAATACACCAAAATAAGCACATTTATGGCGGACTCGTTTATCTTGCGAAGACCTATATCGAAGGAAAAATACAATCGATATTGAACGACCTTGGCTCTATGACAAGAGACACTGACGAAGTCGGATGGTGCTGCCATCTTTTGCTCCTTACCTGTACTCCTCGCAGGAAGGATTATGTCGGATGGAGGGTAAGGCGGACATGGGTCTCCGTTGGTGGAGTTGGTGCCTTTGGTGGTAGTGATGGTGGTGATTCTGGCGGTTGGCGGGTGCCGTGAGGGGGAGCGGGGGTGTGATGATGGTGTAGGCGGTGGTGCCGTGGTACCTGTTATCGGGAGCCGGCTGCTGCGACTGGTAGGAGTCGAGGCCGCTGGACTGGTAACTGTCGCCATAGCACTGATCGTCGTATAGTGTTGATTGTCGCTCCAGACTCGGCCGTCGGTTTGTTCCTGGGGAAATGGAGACATGGCTATAATCTCACCTTCTGGGAAAATGTCATACAGCGAGGGGGTTTTTCGTTTGCTAAATGGTCAATTATGCTCTACGCGCGTTTTTAAAATTAACACTTATTTAGCGGGGCCTGATCAAATACTTTTCTCACGGAGCAAAGCATAAAAACTCGCGACAGAAAATAAAATATGACACGCTGTACCCGGACATTTGGCTGCACTTCACATGGTTTTAATATCGGAGGTCCAACGGTGCTGAGGTTCTTCCCAAGATCCTTATGCCCAAGCCATGACACGATTTCATAATACACTCTGATCTCTCCATTTTGGATCGGGCATAGCACTCCCTTTCTCCATTGAGTAACCAAAAGTGTTAAGCCTTGTACAATGTGACATATTATCGTTTAACAGAAAGCCGATTTTGAACTTTAAAAGGTGAAATGAGTGGCTAAGATGTACGAGGCATTTTTTGGTCCAATTAAGGATAAAAAATTTTCAACGACAAAACAAGAACATATTATCACCTCTTATTTTGGGATAACCCTCTTTGGTGTATTTGAGCGCACTGATACTATATCTGCATGTCAATAAATCACTAACACTATGCTTAATCACAATTCAGCGTATTCAAGCGTAAAAATATTTCTAACGACAAAACAAGAACATATTCTCACCTCGTATTTTGGGATAACCTTCTTTGGTGTATTTGGGCGCACTGTTACCATATATGCATGTCACTAAATCACTAACACTATGCTTAATCACAATCAAGCGTCAGCTGTTGACAAATGAAGAACTAAAGTGACAAGTTTCACTCACTAACTTACCAGGCAAGAAGGGGACACCATCCTTTACTATTTAAGATAACTTATGATTTCTGAGCTAGTTTCAATATAAACATGTTCACCGTGGCCTTGTGGTTCAAGACGTTGATCCTGTTCACCGTGGCTTAGGGGGATAAGAAGCTTGGTTCTACCACCCGACAGATTTGCTTTCAAGCATCAATTGGAGGAACTACGTGGTGACCACAAGACCTTTGAAGTAAAAACTTCTTTTGCGGGGCATGAACAAACATTTGCCGTACGAAGAAAAATGTAGTAACTCGGTCTCTCTACTCCCCTCGTCTCCACTCATCCCATCACCGCCATTTCCCCTCAAATATATTAAAATACATCATGATAACCGATAAATCCCAGTGCACCTGAGGATGGTGAAACTAGTCGTACATACTCCGATAAAATTATAGAAGTTACCAAGTTTGACTTACTGCAAAACGATCGACGTTGAATGAAACGGTGTCCGCTGGAGAAATTTACTGTAGGTAATCAGCTGATAGGTAACATTCTAATCAATGAACAACAGCCACGGCCGAATATAGCAACATAGTAATTTAATAGCTTGCTAATCACAATTGGTTACGTAACCAGATTAGCATAGAAAATTTGATACGTAAATACTTTTAAAAAAAATAAGGATCTTTTTTTCTTTACAAAGAAATATATCAGCGACCATTCCTCTCCCTACTTTGTCGTAAAGTGGGAAATCCAATAGTTTTCCAGTTAGAAAGTTAGAATGCTTCAAATTATTTACAAAATAATGTTCTACACATAAAACAGCAGAAATCAAAATGAAAACAGCACATATTTCTAAGATGGAAAACCGATGAAGAAATGTGATTTAAAATTGTAGACGGAGGGTGAAGTTCACGCACCTTTGGTCCTCCGACTGCTGGAGTAGTAACCGTCACTGCCGTCGTTGGCGCCGTAGATGCCAGTGCTGCTACCTGTGAGCGTACTTGGGTACTCCGTGTACCCGGTGCCTCCGTACCACGTGTCCATGCTGCGGTAGTACAAAATTTATTAGGTCCGTGCACATCGGTAAATATGACGCAAAATCATTAAATATGGAAGAATTTTGAATAGCAGATGATAAATTAAATATTATGGGTCAGAATATATAGTATATGTGGTTCAATTACAGAGGAACTGAGTTGAATAAAACTTATTCACATAAAATGTAATAGACTACACCAACGATGATGAATACTTTTCTGAAAAAGGGGAAAAATTTTAAATTGAAGTATCAGTAAATATATCATGGGAATGCATAAGGAAAATTAATGTAGTGAGGAATATATACGATATATACGAGTTAAATGGAAAATAAAGCGAAAGTATCATGCAATAACGCAAACTCAACCGGCATTAGATGAATTTTACTTTCCTTTACAAGTATTTTGCTCTTCATGACTACATATGGAAAAGAATTATTGTAATGATACAAGTTAAATACTCATATATATCACATGCCCAAATTAACATTGAAAACATGCAATGCATGTTATTTACATTCTGCGTTTTATTATTTTATGAGTGATGATGAAAAACATTTGTGGGTCTTGGTAAAAAATAGATGCAAAAAAGGGTGAGCATACATACTTTTATGTGACAAAAAGATAAAATAGTATTATGAATGTGTGATAGGTGATATGGATCACATAAAAACGTGGTATTATAAGTATGCATCCTAAAAAAATGTATATCATCTCCGTCCTGCTACTCTATACATACCGATTCATTCGTCCATTCCTGTGGAAATATCATAAAAAATATTTGAAGCCTTCTAAATGCAATACTTAGGCGATGCTGAAAGGTCTACTCGCGAATACTAATTTATATACACTATCTTCGTCTGAAAACGACTATTATGTCCTTTCACGCCTATTTTTAAGACTATTGTGGAAACCTAAAAAGTACGGCAGGAGAACGTGATATTCAAGTGCGATCAACCAACATAGCCAATTGCTGCCAAAAGTCTATACTTTGCTCAAAAAATGTGTCAAAGTTAAATAAATTAGGCAAATCAATTAACAATAGTGGAGAAACTAACTGCATGGCAAGAAGCGTGTTAGCAACGATAACTAGTAAAACATGATTCTTTGCTACTTTTGTTCAGCGTCTTTGCATTCTAATATTTCTCTTTTACAAATAAAGACACAGCAATAGAAAGAGAGATATAGAGTTTAAACAGATAAAAGACAGCAAGAAAAATAATAGTATTCATAATATCAAGCCATAAACAAGTATTTTTTCAATGTCAATAACTGCACACAGGATATTTCATGCTAACGAGGACGGAGTTAATAATGCGTAATGTATAATCAAGTGGCCAAAAACTTGACAGAGCACCACATAGCATAGAATTTAAGAGTTACAGATCTCTAATTGAAAGCGTTTATATATAAAAGACATTGCGATTGTTTCACATGAAATGGCAGTGCACGGAAAGTATCTCAAGCGTTCTGTTTCTAACGAAGCAATTTAAATGTCATGCTTATATGTGAAAGGAGATTATAAGCGGGCTATGGTTTTTGTGATTAAAATCACTCATGCCAATAACTATCCCGACTAAGAATATTGAAAAGCGAATACATATATAAAGCCTAACCTTTTTTTATGAATTACATCTTTGACAGAGAACTTTTTTGTTCCTATTCGTTCTGAATGTATCGAGAATAACAGGAAAAATTAACCATATGGCATGGTTGAAAGAAACACTTTTTTTTAAGAAACCTTTAAAGTAACCACATTTTTAATGACACCCTACAATAAAGGCATTTTTATTTCAAACAGTCATTAGGTAACTAATATTGCATGATACACTATAAATTAATAAGCAGCACGCTTCCTATGAAATAAAGCGCTCAGCACAGCGAGTTATGCTTACGCGAAACAACAATTTTCATGGCCCAAATCAGGGGATGAAAAACCATTATCCCGTAATAAACCAATTATGTACAGCCGTAATAACTGTCGCTGTAATAACCTTCCTGTTAATAACCAACGATACGTCACGAAATATGCGTAGCTGTGAGATTCAATGAAAACATGACTGTAACATGCGAATATATCCTGAAATAATATGAGCTGTAAATGAATGGTGATATATGTGAGCTGAAAATATGAGCATGAAAAAGAGATGAGGTGCCGCAATCGTGCTGCAGCGAGCATAAGCCACCGTGCGCCAATAATGCCGCATAAAAATTCCCTTTCGCTTTAGCAGAAGAATGTGAGTGGATCCCCAAAAAATCAAAGGTCATGCTGAAGTAAAAGACGGTTAACACAAGGAAATGGGCAGAGTCAAGAGGTCAGTCCAGCACAAGGCGCTGGTAATAGTCCACCGCGGCGAGTTGTTAAAACTTCTGAAGCATCAAGCTTCTTCACCTATTTTGTTTAGAGTACTGAGATCTCTTATGTTTCATCCTAAATAGTGAAGCTATTGCTCTGCCATCATTTATGCCAGCTTGAAGTGAAGAAATAAAGCCGACAGAAGATGGCATATGCACACGTTTAAGAAAACAGTCGGGGAAAGACTAAAAAATGGCAACTCCGCCTGAAATTTTTATGGTATTTACTCTGAATTTTCTTGAATTTATCTTATTCAGTAACATCATATGTTGCGGCGTATCTCATTTAAGTAAGAAAGAGCATCACTGCAAAAACGTTAGCATTCGTCTTTAAATATTTTTCTTTCTTCTATTATTTTTTTCTATCTTATTTTCTAAAATGTCAACTTTTCAGTATTTGGATATCACAGATAGATTAAAAATTATGTATTACATTTAATATTATTTTGTTACTTAATTTTTTTAAGAGGTTGAACAATGCTGATTTCTCTAATTCTTACATGTGCCATAAAAAATTAAAAGGATGGCCTCCCTCTTTGTTCCATTCATTTATTCGGTTTGTTTTCTCCATGATTCAATCTTCAAATCTAGACAACTTGAGCTTGACCTGAGCCAAAATCTTTACATTGCAAACAAATTTTGCGATTCCTGTTTACAAAACAAGACTTGTTAAGCAATCCATTCCATTTAAAAGACCCCCTACCGGCATGATTCGAAATTCATTGATGTTATTGCCTTTGCCCCTGAAAATTAATTCACACTGATTCAAATAATTTTTCCCCTTTCAAAAAAAAACTTCCACTTTCCAATGCCTCATTTAACAAAAAAAAGATTATCTTTAAGATCATATTGGAATTTCATTAAATATGTTTTAATATGAATATCAAATGTCAATTAGTTGTTATTTGTACTGCAAACTACTTTTATATCCACTATGAGCGAAATGATTCAATTTCAAAGCTCTACGTAATAAAGTAAAGCATCACGAGTGATTCTGAGGGTTATAAGTTGAACATTCTCATCACATTATTTTACATTCAAATGAAATTCATTCGCAGAATTTAAACTTTCCCTGGCCACATTTTCTTCGGAGACAGTTCATATTTCGAGTCCATTGAAATGAAATTGTTGAAGCAAAAATTGCATGTCCTGAAAGTTATCGTATCATGTGGCCAACTTGAACTTCTAGTATACACTCCCTTCTCAGGCCATCAACAATTGAAAACGTTGATGCCTCAAAGAATTGTTTAGTCTGAAAGTATCTACTTTTTTCCTTTCTTTGAGTCAACCCCACGCAACAGTGGACTAGTACATCAGTGCAAAAGATTTCAACATGTTACATGTTAGTTGAATTAAAATCAAAATAGAAGAACAGGTAAGTTGTTGCAGAACAGATAGAAGAATAAGATCCTAAAAAGAAAGAGCACATTGGCAAATAGCATGCCCCAGCAATGCCAAAATCGCCAAAGTATGCTGGCAAGAGGCGAGCAGAGTAAACATGTGAGATATATATCACGTTCGATCGAGGGGTTGGTTGCGTCACATGCGTTCTTTCGTTCCCCAACATATAGAGGCGGCCTTTCCCAACACGCGCGCCCTCTTTATGGATCCTTACCTGTCCTCAGTGTCCCAATGGTTCTTCCGGTGCCTGGGCGAGAGAGCATGGAAGAGATCGGACGTGAAAAAGAGATGGCGTCACGAAAGCACGATTACTTCCTACTGGGTTTCAAAAATCGGAAAACACGTTGAACATGAAGATATGTAATTACAGCTTACGGCAAACGAAATAGCCTTTGCTTTTTCCGCTTAAAAATAGACCGTGGATTATCATTATGACTCAGACAATCACTCTTGTTGAATGCCGTCAATTTGGGTTTTACCCGTGTTGATTCATTTTTATGGACAACAGTTTTTCTTGCGTTACAGCTAGCGTCGTCAGTACCTACATGAGCTGCAGAGATTCGTTTCCGTTAGGGGCCAATCAAGTATTACGTAAGACGTTTTTGGGGGCGGTTTTGATATAATTCTAAACCGACATAAGGGCTAACATGAAGAAAGGAACATACCATACAGGACAGCTCAATAATAACAAAAAAAGTGTTTAGGTAACTCATGCCTTAGCAAGTTACATTTACAATAGATATTGGTAACATTGATCAATCACCGACAACTTTTGGGGGCGGAGGTTGGGATCACCTTACATTGTCTGACCATGGAGGGGCAGGAGATTTGGAAACAATTTACGTAACATTTCCCATCTTGAAACATTCTGCCGTTTCCGAATGAAATTTAGCACTGACATGGAGTATCCGCTCGTTAATGGTGAATTTTCCGTAATCTCATCGCAACACCAATGCTCCTATTCCGTCACCTGACTGGCTAACTACATTACTTCCATGCTCAACCAAAGCGAGCATTTAACAAAGAGTATATTAGAATATCTAACGAATTACGTAAGACTGAGAGGCAGGAGGGGGGGGTTGGGAAAATCTTACATTGTCTTGCATAAGGGGATGTGGTGGCGTCAAAAATTGCATAAATCGTCTTAAGTAATATTTGAACTACACATACCTTAAGATTGAGCTAGTCAGGCGCACGCTGATTGCCCGGATGGACCTTTGAATTTAATTGTTGGAAAAGACTTTTGAACGCTGAGGAGAGAGGATAGCCGTCTTCTCAGTTAAAATTTTCCGCATTTTTGGCTATTTCAATCGCCTCTCGTATCAGCCGAGGGAAATATTTATTTTCTCTGGCGATGATATTACAGTTTCGAAAGTTAATGACATAGCCGAATTCTGACCAGGCGTGCTCTGCCACCGCGGCATGGCGAAAATTTTTCTTTTCGGTCGCCCTTTGGTGTTCCCCAATTCTACTTTTAAATTCAAAGGTCCATCCGGCCAAGCAGCGTGCGCCAGACTAGCTCAAGCGTTAGATATATATAACGGAAAAGTATATCTGCAGATCATGCAGGACCTGACAACGCTAGCTGTAACTAACGCAAGCGAAAATGTTGCCCATAAAAATGAATCAACGGGGGCAAAACCTGAATAAACGGAACTCATTAAATCACCGCGGATGCCTCCGTGCCAATCACTCTTGTTCTTCATCACGTTTAATTCCGCGGAAACGTATTTTATTTTTTTGAGGATCTTTACACATATAATCATATCAGGTTGCCATGGTCAACGTTTCAATTCGAATATAAACCAACATCGGGGCTAACATGGAGAAAGGTTTATAACATACAGAACAGCTCAATAATAACAAAAAAGGCTTAGATAGGACTTATCTTGGCATGTTTGATTTACAGTAGGTGTTGATAACATTATTTAATCACCAACAAATTTTGTGACATTACAAATAATAATTAACAACTATCCCTGGACTGTCATTGACTAAAAAGCTATTAACATCACAATCATAAAAACATCTACACACAGCATCCATTTACCTATCAATGATCTGACACTGCCAGTCTGAGCAGCGTATATGCCAACTTAATATCTCTCACAGAAGAGCTGTAACATGGATTTTGTCAGGGGTCTATAATGATAGTGAGTGGATTATAAAATTAGACGTTTCAATGAGTACGTAGTTCATAAATATTTGGCAAAATTTTGAATTGTAAAAGTTATTAATCATGATTTGTAAATTAAGAAAAGTTTGTTTGTCATTCAAAAAAAGTTACCAATGTATTTGCTGATATAATTTTGTAAATGTAGGTTGCAAAGGTAATGAAGGTACCATCCCAACGTCTATATTATGAAATTGCACTTCTCTATCGTATGTTTGTTCCTCCACGTTGGCCTTGATGAAAATTGAGAATTGTATTCAACGTTACTCAAGGCAACTTGATATAATTATTTGGACAAAGATCCTCAAAAATAAGAAAATGTTTTACCATTATAATTTAGCACTGGAATAATTTCACGAGGGCGTGAATGTTGTCAACGTATTAACCAATTCTAATCTCGCTTGAGTAGCTTTGTAGTTTTTAAATGGATTTACATCATACTTCATTAGTTAACTCACTTAAAGCATATAAAAGCATTTTGAGTTCATTATCAAACTACCATTAGGTAATATCTTATTTACTCAAAAACAAGATCATGCCTGAACGTCAAACAATATGCAAAAAATATGTTTGAGGTTAAAAGATTAAAAATCCGAGGTTTTAGCTCATACATCTAATTTATATATGCCGTTTCATAATTCTAACGTTTTAAAGACATCTTTGCGTATTAGAGAATCCACAATATTATTAATGGTGAGACATGTTGCGCAGTTGCGCAGCAGCAAGCAAGAATGCTTAAGATAAAGGATTTATTTGAATGGAAATATATATGGACTCTTAAGGGCTGTGACATACTAACTGAAATGAAATTCAGACAGTTTTACATTTTAAGCTGACTGCTCAAAAACGCGATCTTTTTTTGCATATAGTAAAGCTTTTGCATATGTTTTGAAGAATTTTTGCAAGATTTATCGGTAAACAGAGGTGGCTGATTATATTTTATTAGCTTGTGTTCACAATTTTCAAATTGCTACGTCCGAAATACATCAGCGCCCTTCCTACTTACCTAAGGGTAGGAAATTCCTATGAAAATCTAAGCAAAAACATAAAGAGCATGAACTACGCATTAATTCGACTGCTCGTTGAGTTTTATGAGCAAATGATGAGAGAATACAAACATTATATAGAGAAAAGGACATATGCTCTCGAAGGAAACGAGTTAATTCTAAGTGACTAATCCTACAGAACCAATGGATATTACGTTAGTAGAATCAAAATTCCTCGAAAATCGTCAGAACTCAATTATTTCTGACATAATAATGATTTTATTTAATTTCTCAGCTACTTCATCAATCAATTTAAAATGATGCTAAGAACGTAAAAGATCATACTCATTAGAATTTCTATTCCTGGGAGAGAATATTGGAGTCTCATTTTATACTTTACATTGAGGCAAAAGAAATTCCGATTCCCAACTCAAGTGGCCACTAACTATGACTGAAATATCCCCAATTGTTATTTTTTTGCCCATAAGAACAGAAAAAAATGAGAAATTATCATTCATTCAAATTCATTTCGTTCATTAAAATTAGCCTTTTCTTCTTCCCGGGAAGAAATTCTCAATATATCGCACAAGAGACAACATAGTGTGTTGACCTGGAGGTAGCTCACTGCATCATTGAATGCGGAAGATGATGCTGGGTGCAAGTTATCTCAGGATATTCACGCGCCACGTTTTAGTAACTAAGGGTTTTTTGTAAAATCATCAAAGAAACACAACAGACATTCTCATAAGATGAAGAACATTTCTAGATGCCGTTAAGAATACAGATGAACATTCAATTGCAATATGACTCTCATATTGGATCTGAACAGAAATAAACAACCCATGTAAGTATATTCTTGAAAACCTAAAACCTTGTATTTGGACCAAGGGTGTCCACACGAGAAATAAAGAATACCTTTGTTAGCTTTCACTAACTTCTTTGAGTCGTGTTTCTCGACATAATTTACACAAAAAAATTGAAATATGCTAACATTGCATACATCTATTGTTAATACTCATTTTCTAAAACTACCGTGAAACCAAAATAATTGCGGTGTATGCATATGTACTTATACGGTGTATGTATATGTCCACTTCAAAATTCACACTTCTAACAGACTTTTACCATAACCTTTTATAGTAAAATACCCAAGATGGGTTTGAAGTGTTTACCTTGGTGCCACCGGTTCAGAAACAAACAATATTGGATGCAAACATGAGATTTAATTTGAAGTATGATTTAGTTTTTTCTCGGCGAATAATATTGAGGAAGTCTTCTCGGGTCTTCCATCGGGATGAGCTTTGGTCGTGGTGTGGTCAAGAGACCATTCGAGTCTCTTGACCGTTGAAGTCTACGGTTAATGTCATCATTCACCTTGAGAATGGAGTCCGAGTCGGACAACGAAACGTCGGCAGTGAAAAGCTTATCCCGGTGGAGGATCCGAGAAGACTTCCTCAATATGAATTTTAATTATGACTCAAAGATTTCCTGAAAGAATTTATAAGATTTTGCGTCTGCTGGAAGTCTTAGGTTCTTCCCACGAACAAGTATGAAGTACACAGTTTTGGATTATAAAGAAACGAAGAGTTTGGAATTGTTTAAAGATCGTTAAAATATATCGATCACTACGATCGTTATCGATCGTACCACTAATACACGGGACCAAAACTGCATTGGATGTGTTTATAACCTGACAGCATTTCTGAAAACTGCCACTACCTTGAGCACACAGCAGGTGGTAATGTCGCGTTATTTCGTTTAAGAAACTCAGCTGCATCTGTGAACTGGATGTTTTGACTTTCTCATTGCTGAACAACAACTTTAACCGCTATAACGCCTAACGTACACAACTGCTCTATCAACTAAACTATCGGTATCTGATCATGAGCAGAATAACGGTAAAAGTAATCCCAAAATTAGAGATAAAGGCGTGACATACCGTGATATTGCCATGAGAACAAAAATTCAAGTTAATCGCTAATGGAACCTCGGACTTCAGGGTTGGCGGGCCGATGAGCGTAGCACAATGTTAGCTAGGCTGCCTTTTCTCTAGGTTTAACATTAAATTGATTAACGTAATATATGAAAGGGAAAATTGAAAATATTCAAAATAATTTTTCGGTCGTAAATTACTCCCAAATGTTTCAAATCTACTCTAGCAATCTATGCACCCCCTTCCCAGTCAAAATGCATAAATTAATCCTATGCTCCTGATGATGTTAAGTTTAAATGATTACACATACTTTCACATCCATGAAGACTTTTTAGTAAGGGCTCAATACGATTGAGCCTCGGATAACCCGTGGATACGGCGCCAGAGCCCCGGCTTAACTCAACTTAGGAATGGCCCTGTTTGAAAGTTACTAGGCAGCGACGTCAAAATGCCGTCACTGCCGGGATGCAGAAATGTCTAAGCCGTAACAAAAAAATCCCATCAGGAGAATGGGCGTAATTTACACATTTTGACTGGGAAGCGGTTGCAGAGATTGCCAGGGCAGATTTGAAAACATTTGAGAGTGATATTCGACCGCGAAATTATTGCTAATGTTTTATATTTTCCCTTTCATATACTGCGTTGCTCAATTTAACTTTTAATAACTACATTGACCTAAATAAAGCAGAGTAATGAAGGGCACGCATGAAAAACTTGTACTTCCGAGTTAGTAATGTTACAGAAATTGTTTTCCTTCAAAATTTTGGGGGGCCAACTGCCACCCCTCACAGGAAAAAATAGTTTTAAAATGTTGCAGGTATTTCGGACACCTAATAGTTACTACTAAAATCCTTTTAACTATCATTAAAAGCAAGTTAAAGCAAAAAGTAATTACTTCGGACATCGAGTATTAACTAATAGTCACTCTTAGTAGTAACATAGCTCAGTTTAATAGATTTAGGAAATTTTGAGTAGTTAAGTATTAATAACTACTCAATGCTTGGTAGTAAACTATTGAAAACAACAAAGCTGTAGATTGAGCAACTCATGGGAAAAATAAATTTGAAAGTGGCGGTTCCATCAATATTCAACGAGTTTCCGAAGAGTTACTAGATTTTGATTACAAAAAACGAAGTTAAGAGGGGGATAAAAAATTGTTACCAGAACACAACATATGTATATATACGGTGAATATGATTTTTATGCATTCTTTCCTGCTTGCTCGATGAAGTTATGCGTCTAAAATTGTATATTATGAATAAGGTATAAAAAAGCTATATTTATACAGGTTATTTCATGCTGACTGCAAAATAACCACATAATATTGGAACATAATTAGTTAAAAATGGCACCTGCTGGAAAAAAGCGGCTAAAAAAGACCAAAAATTAAGTAAATGTACTTTTATGATTCATGTATTTATGTATATATTTATTTGATTGAATAAGCTATCAGAAATAGTCATTGAATTTTCGAAAAAATATTGTTTTATTTGTTAAGCCAGATACTTTGTTGTTTCAGAAATTAAATAAAATATTTCTTGATTGAAGCTTTCGCGGCTCATTTTGATTAATAAAAAAAATATTACGGGTAAATGCCGCGTGAGGTATCAGTTTGGCCCGACGTTTCGTGAATTCCCATGAATAAGTGACCAGCAGTGGGTCACGAAACGTCGGGCCAAACCGATACCTCACACGGCATTTACCCTTAATACTTTATTTTACTTATTAAATAAAATACCTTTTTTAAAGTACTAAATTTTAACTGTAGCTTTCCCTTAGGGCCCTCGCCACCCCCAAATCGCGCCAATACCAAAGAGATATAATTTCTCGTGCATTCCCATCTCCACGCAAGACCGGCATTTCGCCTCACTTGCACTTGTAACTCACCTGTACTCCTTGTAATCTTTCGGTCGACTGTTGTAGTAAAGCGGTTCGGATTCCGTGTCGCTCCTCTTGGCCGATTCGCCGACGTAATAGCCGTCCTGGTCCACGGCTCCCCCTCCGGGCCCCGGGCCGTGCGGGGGCACCCGCCCCCCTCCGCCCCCCACGTGGCCCTCATCCCGCTCGTACGAGTTCTCGCGGCTCGTCTCCAGGGAGCGCTGCGGTGTGCAGATTTGGTGCGCCGCCGAGCGGAACTGCGAAGCCGACGAGTTGGCGTTCTGGCCGATGGGGTAATTGAGGTCGCTCGTGTAGTCGCTGTCTTCCGAGTAGCCGGCTGTGCGAATTTGGTCAAATGGGACAGAAGAGGGCGTGAAGAAGAGAAAGAGACAGTTCGTCAGATATGCAAGAGTAATCACTATATTCTAAATGCCAACCCGTCCCCTTATTTATTTTCCGTTTATCCTTTGCATTTCCCTCTGAAATATTTCCCCTAGATGTGAGTGCTGGAAATACAATGGTGATGAAATCAAGAAGTATGAAGTCTCTTCGGGTTCCGCACCGGGTTTAGAAAACTGCTGCAGCCAACGTTTCGACGAAAAATACTTTCGTCGAAAAAACATCAGGGCACTAGTGGATTAGTAAACGAAAGTTGAGCCCCTGGAATCAAATCCCAGATGATGACCTAAGTTTTATTCTTCGAAACGTTGGCAGCCGCCAAGTATTTAACCTGGAGTGAAATCCGAGGATGATTTGCACATATAATTCACCGGGAAAGCACCAGTTCTTTTTTAAACACTAACTTCTGACACACTGGCATACCCTTCAATCACATTTTGCCATTCATTACGCTGTTTCAAAATTCCCCAGGAAAACTCCCTCACTGATTCTATTCAGGTTTACGGCACTCCATGGAAAGAAAAATTCACCCCATTTTCCCAAGAAAATACAAATCTAGGATTTGGTTTTCCCAGAATACAGGGATGTCTAATAAGCTTTTGATTGTGGGATGCAGTGGCTATGATAATAACAGTTTTAAACCAAATGTAGTTTACAAAAAAAAGTTGATTTCTTATAATAGTTGAACACCTTTAGTGATACAGAAATATTTTGTCAGTTCTAGTATCATTTATTGTATACAAAATCTAGAAAAAAGTTTCGTACTTTAAAATATTTTGTCCCTATATTAATTTCCTTTATTCACTTCAAACTCTAATTTGTGCAATTACTGCAGTATTTTAACCCAGTTGTATTGATTCATACATAAAATTTATAATTTGGTCGTAAGTTATTCATGACACTATGGGTATGGGTACTTTTGCATTTCCGTCGGCGACTTGATTTACGAGTCTTGCATGGTCATCAGGGCATTGATGCTGAGCTCCGGTAGAGAATCCACGGAATCTATATGATTACAATACTCCCGGAAAGTATCATATCTATCTTTATAGATTCACTTACTGAGTCCCATTGAAATAAAATCTCTAACCATTCATTCCTAATTTCTGGAGGAAAAAATATGAAACAAATTCATCTCCTCTCAATAATAATCGATCTATTTTTTATCAGTCACTCTGATTCAAAAAAGCTACAAAAACATTTCAACCACATCCTAGATTTCTCTCTTCATGAGCATCTTCAGAATTTTCATTGAGTCGGGCCGTCCTATTCTCCAAAATAACACCAGTTGTTTGCCCAGACTCAAATATTCCCACTTATATAGCAACTTTAGTCTTTACTAAAATTACTATCCTCTCAGTCTTCACAGTGTTCTCCTTTACGTCACGTTTTTTCAAGATCAAAACCATTTATAATTAAATTTTTGACCATAGTCCTCCTGAGATCTGATTCAGCTCTTATTATTTACTCTAATTTTCACAGAACTTTCCTAATAACTCAAAGGAGTAAATTAAGAATGATTTGGATTAATAATTTTAGCCGCGCCGACTTTGAAGGGAAATTCCTGCAATAAAAGTTCGTTTGCTTTGCAAAGAGAATTTAACATTAACATTGACAATAGCCAACACTAAAATTTATATTCGAATCTTGAATTCTCTTGGTACCAGTGTGGAGGGATATTTTTTGTTTTCTTTGTTGTTTACAAAAAATACATCAGATTTTTAAGAGAGAGGCGTTTTAAGTTAAAATTCACTATTTCCAGATTTGACGTAACTCTTTACAATAATTTTCGTCTTTAATCCATTCAATAGAGCTGCAAAAATGGCTAAAATTCATAAGTGGGACCACTCTTGAACTTAAGGAGTCATCAAAATGTATTGAATAAAGATAGGAAAAATCGAACCGCTATACCACCAAAAAAATTATTTTCCTGTAACTTAAAATTTTGTAAAAGGGCAGCCATAGTAACTTATTTATATTTTATTACACTACCATCAGATATCTTTTAATTCATGTATTTGCGCCTAGCTAGCTTATCCATCACTGCAAGACTATAATGCCACTTTTCATTACAGTCACTTCAAAAAACATCTCTTCCTCATTTAACATCTTTACTTCTCGTTACTTGAAGTTTGTCCCAGCTGTTAAAATGACATAAAAATTCTATTGCATATATCACATTAATTAATATCAAAAAGGAAATTTTGCGAATAAGTCTTCATTTTAATAATAATTTCATTTAATAAGTTTTCATAACAAACAAAAGAAATAGAAGAAATATCATATTTTTCCACGCGGCATCTTAACAATCCCCAGTGAATAAAATAAAATGTTTTGCCAGGAAAACATCTCTAGCTATCTTCTCATCACAAAACTCACAAAGCGTACATTTGTGTACACTTGTCTTGCCCCGATGACCTCACAAATGAAACTCAATACACATTCGTGCAGTTTCCTGGGGAAAAATCATATGAATTAACACACAGAAGATTATTTGAGACTAAATTGGCTCTCCTTAGGTAAAACTCCCCCTTAATCATCTCAGAAATTATTCAAAATGGAATATTTACATGGAAATATCTTGCAAAGACTGAAAATCAAGCAGTATTAATATGAGCATAAGGATTCTCAAAGACAAAATGCATAAACATACAGACATTAGCCATTAAAAATCTTAAAGCTAGAGTGTGCACTTCATATGACAACGGAGTGTTGCAATATCTTACTCAAATTACTGCATTGTACTCAAACTTCTGCGGAGTAAAAAATTTCAGCCGAGCCAAAAATAAGCTACAAGACAGAGAAAAGTAAACTACTGAACGGCTAAGCATGTGCTTGAAGCATCGAAATTCGTAGAAAAACTACGTGATATTATAGTATAAAATATTAAAAATGAGTATGGTTAAAAGTAATAATCTCATTCTAATTATCTGTATAAAACCTGGTGGGAAAGAAAAATTCATGTTATTGTCACTGGATAGTCTCGAGTTATCTTTAAGTTCAATTTAACTCCATGACAAAACTTAAATCTAAAAGAATAAAACCATTTCGACACACATAATATCTACAATAATGTATTAATAAAAGAATTTTAGTGGGTGTACTAAATAGTCACTCATTTGAGACAGATGCTTACAAAATTTATGACATACAACATAAATGTATGCGATTACTGTTATCATGTTTCTTGCGTGGATTAATAGGTACTTATATTTTTAAATCGTGTACACAAAGCATGCGCTACGTAAGTCGTGAACCATGGCCTTAATATCATAATTACAACTATTACAGAGTAAAATAAGGGAACCAAGATATTTTTAAAATAAAAAAATATGGAACGCAGTATAAAAATTGCAATTCACGATCATGATTTGATTCAAACACTCCAGGTGAAGAGAATCGACCGAATGAGAAAAATGGAAACTAAACAAGGAAGGAAACGAAATAATGTGCGAGTGTGAGTCTGACCAGAATGGTGCAGATAAACAAAAGGTGCTTTATCTCAGTGAAGGGTTGAGATGGGTGAATTACCAAATAATTACGCACAGGAGTCGTTCAAAGCAGTGTATGAATACGATAACGAGGTTGAACGGTAATTGTATATTTTAAACAAAAATTAACCAAGATTAAATCATTGGAAATGTGACGTAACTTCTCACTTATCCGTGAAAAGCTATAACCAAATATGACAAAATCCTCAAAATAATTCTGACAGAAGAGACTAAAAATTATGCTATAAATTATAATGGCGGTAAATTCATGGCTATTTTCCTCCTCCTCCCTCAAATTGCATTCATGATTTTAAATGTAAAGGAGAAGACTTGCATCTTCATCTGCTCTAGGTACTGAGATTTATTGGAGAAAGTATTCCTACATAACTTTTGTTCTCAATCTCGTTGAATTCCATGATATATTGACCATATTCTTAACAAATCCTGAAATAGGGAATGCATGACGAAACATTTGTAGAAATTTATTAATTCGCCGAGCATGATGATGAATAATAAGATTAATTTTTTCTCTTTGGAATAACAGGGCTGAAATCAACAAATCCCAAAGGTGTATAGATTCACTAAAATGTGTAAAAATGACATAATATTGATTTACTTTTGAGTAAACGAAACCCTTCCTCTACATAATAGGCAGTATTACTCCACATACAATCCTCACGTTTGGTTAAAACACATTTAAACAACGATTTGCATGTATTAAACTTTGTTATGATTGGGGATTACAATATATACGTTCAACTATCACAAATATGGTCGGCTTCAGTTTTTTCACTCATAGTTTACAATTAAAATTATCCACCACAACCTATTGAGATGATTTCGGTATTTTACGAGTTTTGGTATTTTTCTGCATTTATTTTGGCTGCTTTGGCAAAAATTTTTTTAAACCTTGAAACTAAAACAAAAAAGAAATTTAACCTAAATAATGTCAGTTTTCTGATTGATGTATCGTCATATTTAAAATTTTTAACTTGTGGCAGAAACTTGCCATGGAGAAAGTGAGGCAATTGAACTATAGAATCTGATACGTTAACTCGACGCATTACAATGAATACATAATATTTCTCCACAAGGATGGAAGTTAACTAAATACTTACCGTTAGAAACTTCATTTGAAAAAAATAAAAACAATTTACAATGCCGTATGACTTCGAGAAAATCGACTCCATAAGTTCGTTCGGAATAACTCTGAAATATTGCTACAGATGAAAACGTGTGCAGACAACAAATTGAATCAAGGAGAAGTTTGTCTAATATTTCCTCGGAGATCTAAGACTCTGGCAACAAGAAGCTGCCTCGTATTTTATGCCTTCTCTCGCATGCAATGTGTATGACATTAAAATAGAGACAAATATTTTTCCTGTTCAAACATAAATCAATTGACGTGTCCTCTTTTCCTAAGTATGTCTTGATATTGTGAGTAACTCTAAAGAATTCCACATATGTGGAGTGATATGTACATATGCACACAGGTGATGTGCAAGTCAATATACAATTAGTCAAGTGGATATACGATTAGTGAGCTCATGATGAAGTGCACAGATACAAGGTGGTGGAGCTATTCAAGGAGTGCTATCAAACGTGAATTCTTTAAATATAAACTAACAGAGTGAAAATTTTATTACTATTGCTATAAATTTTTTTTCTAAACTAAAGTAGGATTTAAAAAAATGGCGACAAGTTTGTGGCAAGTAAAAAATAATAATTACACACACATTTACTGGAATTTTAATGAACCAATTTGAAATTAACTGTTCAAAAAACATTAACTTTGCAAGGAAAAATAGAAAACATTTAACTACCTTACGGGAATTGTGCATGGACATGTATTTTGGAACATCGTCATGATTTGCCTGGATTTGTTCCTTATGGCATTGCTTGACACAACTGAAATGGTTAGACAGCCGATGAAAATCATTAATACTACCTAACGATGCAAACTGAAAATATTATGTTCTCAGTGAGACAAAAACGTTTAGTTAATATTGAGATTGATCGATATTCTGGTTGAACCAGATTCAATCGTAACTTCTCAGTTACTGCCACGATGGGTAATTGAACCTAATTCAAAGAAAATAATCACAAATGATATTCACTATTACTCTTCCAATTAATCAATAAATTCAGTATTGTATTTGACATCAAAACTCTGAGTGGAACGAGAACCTTTGCGAAAGTATCGAATTAAAGTTATAGAGATATTTTATCATTAAGTTTAATATCAAAATTTTGAGAGATATTTAATCACCAGCGGTAATCTGTCCACTGATCGTTACACTGGGGATTAACGTGGTATTTTCTGACTGAGCGCCTAATAAAAACATTTTATCCTTAGTAAAAAAATCACGTGTTTGATATATGACCAAACGTTGAATCAGCTGTGGGGCTTGAAACTTAATTTCTGGAAAATATTCATGTCAAGAACCAGAAATTCAAATGAGGATATCACTATGCCTAGCGACGACTACGTATCATTGACTTGAGCATGCGAAAAAATTAATTGTTCGTAATGATTCTTATTTATCACCTCTTTCAAAATAATAATTGTTTTACTCTCCTCTGGAGTATCGGTCAATAATGTGCATTGGTAGAGCGCGCTGTAAAAAGAAACCACACGTTTGATTTCAGAATAACCATGGCTGCAGGATTAAAATTAACTTTTATAACAGAATATTTGAAGAAATGGTTCAAATTACAAAGCACAAAATAACTGAAATAAAAAAAAAACAGTAATCGCTATTTTGAAAAAAATTACGCACAATATCTTTTTCATATAAAAAACTTAACTTTTATATTTATTTATAGCAAAAACTTAAAATTCATTCAATTGCAGCAAAAATTAGGGGCTACAAAATAAATATATTGTACTGTTTCAATATCTAAAAGATCTGTCAAAAGTGATGGACAAAACATCTATGTATGCATCTTTATTTGTTTTTTTTATTCTGTGACCAAAATCAAAACTTCAAAAGTTCAAATGTAAATAAAAACAAAGAAAAGAAAAAAAACAAAAATTCAAATGTAAATTATTTCCAATGTAACCATCATGATGTATTTTTGGACTACATAATGCTATAAATGAGTAATCAATAAAACAGTAACTTACAACTTGACCTAAACTCCAGAAGATGAAAATATAATAATTGAAATTTTTCCCTTAAAACAGGTATATTGTCTGCTTTACGTAGCTGGAGTAATTTGTTCGACTCCGTTTCTGGGCTTTGCATTTTCCAGCTGTGCAATGAAATAGAGCTCTACTTATCTTCCACCAGAAAATTAGAGGGAATTCTCACACCACGTATATACATTTATGGCTTCTACAGCATTCATTTAGTCACATCGAATCAGCATGAGGATTGAGTACGATCGTCTCGGAGTTCTTGGTCTTTGTGCTACTGAATTTTAAATGGTCCAATAAATACGAATGTAAGAGTCAAAGAATTAATTTTTGAACTGACTTCATTGAACTCCCCCGAAACATATGACGAAAAGTTAATGATCTGATCTAATAATGTATAAAAAATTGATAGTCATATGTATTAGCCTACTAGGATTCCCGCCCTCATAAAGAGTTTATTGCCTGGAAAATTTTGCACAACGCTTATTCTTTAGGACAATTCGAAGGTAGGCTGGATTTTGAAAATGGTCAGTATTTTCACGTCTCATCAACATGTCTGAAATATATTTTACTTCCCGACTTGTATGAGAACCTATTAGTCGATTTGATATTATTGATTTGATATATTAGTCGATATTACTATTAGTCGATTTGACGTCCGCGTAATTCAAAATATGCCGTAAAAAATAAGCTATATGGGCACAAATGATTGGCATTTCTTAGTTATTTATAAGTTCCCAGACGCCTAAAGAGAAACTGTCTGAAAATAAAAAGTATTTTTTTTACAGCATGCCATTTAAAAAATACCTTATACCATCAATGAGATTCTCATACTATACGTTTATGCTAGACTTTGGATGTTTACTTCGATACTGTAGGGCGCAATGCTCACAGAGTTTTTGAAAGATTTACAGAAACAGTGTAAGAAACGAGAAGAAGCTTTGTTCGTGATGGAAAGAAAGAAAATGAATAAAAAATATTTTTATTTAAAATAAGTGTATCGAAAATGCGTGATGAGCACGTCAAACATATTATACATCATTTTCAAGCACAGGAAATGTTTGTGCATAATGTAATCACTCTGTACTGTATGCCACACCTGTTTCCCGCATCAAAGACCCAAGTGCTGTCCGAGGACATTGGAAAGCGAGTGTACATATTCTCACGAGGCACTGGAGGAGGGGCGGGGCAACAACAACATTCAAGAAATCACACAAAGCCTTTCACTTCCCCTTTTCCCGCCCCTCTCGTCATTCCTCGTGCCCCGAATTGCTTGCGCGCGGGTGACATCACACGGAAAGGGCCGAAGGGCCTACTCACAGTGGCCGAAGTACTGCATCTGCCTCCTCGCCTGCTCCGCCCGCGCCTCCTCGTCCATTATGTTGTTCAGGATCTCTAGCTTCCGCTGAAGGTCGGCGGCTTCCGTGTTTTCGGGATCTGCCGAGGGGAGGCGCCGCGTGCGTCGACAGGGGTGAGCCAAGCGGTAGTGAGAGGACGCGTTCACGCGTGTTAATGTCACGCCATTGATTATCAATTGTTTTTCATCCCATTTCAACTTTCTCTCAATACTCCCTTCAATTCTTTTACACAGAGATACTCCAATATTCTCACAGATACTCATTAGTTTAAAAAGTAAACAGAAAGCTACTTCACAGCTAAACCAAATTCTTATACACACCGATACTTTCCAAAAGACGACCACACATACACACCACAACAGAAAAGGGAAACGCGAAAGTTTTCGATGGAGAAACATGCAGAGGAAGACCACAGGCATCCAACGTTTAATACCGCCAGATCACAAGCACAATATTCAGGCACGACAGAAACACACAGCTTAAACTAACCCTGCAGGAAGACGCCCGTTATTTCCACAGAGTAGAAATAGGCCTCAGAAGTTCAGAAGTAAATATGTACGAATTATTTTATTCCGAAATAATATGCAAAATTTGTAGGTTACGTTTTATCAAAGGCAAAGACCAATATATTAGTAATAAAAAGACGACCCTAAGCGTTTGTTACGGCTATCGTAGAGCCTAAAAGCTTCGAGGATAGTCAAAACTACGATTTTTTATTAAAGTGCTGGGTAAATAATTCCACCAAAAACATTGTTCATGTTTAAAATTTTCGTGCAGTGTCCATATTTACAAAGTATTGTAGATTTGAGCGTGCTAGGGCCCATGTCTCAAATATAAATGCTAATCCACGACTTAATCCTAGATGGCGTAAAATGGAAGTACGGTGTCTTCACCACATCTCATAGTTTTTCTTTTTAGAGAACCTTTTACTCACGTGTAATGAATGTTTTTGCTACTCTACAATAATTTTTAAGGGAACTTACATTAACTTGCATCATTGAGAAATGAGGCTTAGGCAATAGATTACTGCAGGACGTTTGAAAAAATGAAGGAATAAATTTACACTCCGGTATTATGTACCTGAATATCAATGTTGAAATTAAGCGTAAGGGTGGGAAAATACTCCTCAGTTAACCATCTTAAAATTAAGCTCTTTAAACTCGTGTCGTGGTTTCAGGGGAAGTTTTTATATTGAGATAGAACATTTCCCATTTCCTATATCAGACACCAGTAGGGCTAACCGTTCTTTACAACTCTGTAAGATTTTTCAAGATCGCATTTAATGATGATTAAGATTCCACGTAATATAATACAAGAATCAGGGACATTCTCAAGCAATATTTACAGATTTGCTCGAGATCTGGCAAATTTGCTAGCTATATTCCTAAGCCCCAACGTATTTATTCACTCAATAAATTTCACTATGTTGAACGCTGTTACACTAAATTTTGTATTCCATTGTCTTTGAAGTACACATCAATTTCACTCAGCAGACAATTCTCATTAACTATGAGAAAGCTTCCTGAGGTATATGAGTGTGAGTAATGATTAGAGTAGTCAAAACACTAATTATATAAAAATAAATGTCACTACTCTATAACGCTCAATACGTGAATTCCAATGGCGGATTTTACCTCGCAACTACAAATATTAACTACAGCAATGGTGATAAAAGCTCTATGCTGATATGTAATCTTAATGACACAAAATAAGCACAAAAGCCAGAGATATGATTAAAGGATATGGCAAATACACCTACAAATTAAATAAAGCGTTTTGAAAACCAACCTTTTTTCGTTATCCCGAAATGGAAATGATTTTGAACATAAGATATATACATACTGAAGCTGTGTCCAGATGCAAAGATGTATCTGATACTCAGTGTTTATAGGGAATTGTGTAAAATTTTCATTTTTTGCAAATAGTTCCAGAAGAAGGCAATAATGTAGATGACCTCCAAAGGCCTTACCTTTCTTTTACTTCATGTCGTAAAAATATTTCCTCGCGATACATCACACAAAAATAATGTCACTTGGTATTTTACACGCAAAAAAAGCATCTTGTTGAGATCCAGAGAGTTTTTAGAAAGAAGTACGAGTCTTCATATTCTTCTATTCAGAGAAGAGAGTTATAATTCTCTTCTCAGCATCGTCACCTTGTAAAGGTTAATGGGTTTCCTGAAAACTGTTAAGAGTAATCTACTCGAGCGAATCCACCCGCATATTGCACCATTAAACTAGGAAATAATTACTCCTAGTAAATTAAGATATTTCATTAAGCCATGAAGTAGATATAACGATCATGGACTTTGTGGAAAAGAAACCTATGAATGATGACGAATGGCAGTAAACAAAACAACCGTGGAAGCCGGAGTTCAAGTGGCCATCAATTGGATTTATTTCTTATGGAACAAATTTCAGGCAGGGCCACAAAAATTCAGGTAGAGAACAAGTATGCAGCTAGAACTACCAGAGATCACAATAGTTCCGAAGATGATACACGTATTCATAAGGTAATTAAGTTGGAATTTTTCATATTTGGATTTTAAAAATGGAAAACATAATACCTTGGTTTAATACATATTGTTGAGAGAAATGTAGCTGTAATAGATATCCACCAAAAACGAGATTTACTGAGAAATTTTTTCAGGAAGATAAGTTTCGCACAAAGACCCAAACATATTGATATCCGATTTTTGCATAACGAACATGAATTTTCTTCACTAGAATTGAAGGAAATAACTGTTATAAATTTCTTAAAGGGCACTGAAGGAAAAGGACCTAGAAACTGACTCACAGTATAATTATGTGCGTTTGTGGGATTTTGGAAAGCACATCGATTATAAACTCTATATTTACATGCCTTTTACAACATCACAAATATGAAAAGCAGACTGCTTAATTGGAGAAGCTGGGATATAAAGGCAAATGCGGAGTGAAAATTGGGAACTATATTTCTAAAGGCCAGGTCAAGTATAAAACAATTCCACTAATTTGGATATAATTTATAGGTCATTATATGGAATATTTTAGGGTAAAAATTCGAATGTCAAAGGATGAAAAGGAAATACAAGGAGAAGATGAGAGGAAATAGTAAATAAAATGGACGCAAAAAGGTCTGAAATGGAATGGCGTGATAAGAGAAATATGACCCGACTGGGAAAAATAGCGGTGAAACTCATTGTTGAGAGCCTGCCGATGGAGGGGTCAGGTAAAAGGTCAGTTCTTTAGTTTGGAATATTGTCGCTTAAGAAAGCATAACTCCAAAAAGGAAGAAATGGGGGAAAGAATACGGTCTGAGTTCTGAGAAAGTTATGAGTAGGATTGTTAATCTTTGGGGAAAATCAGATGAGACGGCAGAATAATTTAGGTATTATTGCTTAGAGCATATAATTTAGTTAAACGTTTGCTAACTCGTGTACTTAAACCTTGAAGTACCATATTTTTTAGGTATTTTGTTTTCGAATCCATTCATACAGATGGCGTTATTTGGCACTAAAATACTAAAGTAACCTTTAACGAGATAACATTCAAACGCCGTACACTCGAGAAACAGCCCGTATACCATACGGATATCGCAATAATTATGATTCTTTTCAAAGGTTTCCTAATGGTATACTCAGTTGTAATTCTTTTCCCAATGATTTCTTCAAAGAGAAATTCCTTCATAAAATCTACCCACATTAACTCAAAATTACAGTGGCACAACATGAAACGGATAGAACCACACATTCACCGATAAATTTACCTTGTACTACCATTGAAATCAATGTATGGAATCACTTACACCATGTTATTCACTAAAGTAGATATGAAAGGGCAGCTAATATGCTAAATTACGCTAAATCAGTGAACTAAGAGTCGAACATTTCTCTTTTTTAAAACAAAAGAAATAATTCCGATAGGCAAGAGGTCCATTGTTGCGATGTCTCATTACATCATGAAGTAAAACGTTGATTAATCATGCCGTAAAATAAAATTCTAGCAAACGCCAAGTAGCGAATATAACATTGCAAATGAAGTAAGAAACACTTTTCATCGAAGGTATTTCATTGTTATTTAAAAATGACTCTCTGTATTGTCGCTTCTCAAGAGGTCTTTAGTAAACATTCATCCTGTGTAAATATCGAAGATTATTTTCCACTTCCTTTGATGTTATTTCAAGAAGGTCGAATGTGGATTCAAGTGCAGTAATCATTAAAAAGAATTCAATGCTTTCTGGCGAAAAATATAATGCAATATCAAAAAATAATTCATCCGTTAAATTACTAAAAAATTTACTAAGGAGTAATTTACAAAGAAGATACAATGATGTAACACACAATAAAATGTCATATGGTGTTCATATCTAAAAGAGTATCTTGAAAATTTGAGTCAATTTTCTCTCAAACAAAGCTCGTAATTAAATGTAAATCGATAGAAAATAAAAAAAAACACCAGCTCAATTAGTATTTTCTATTAAATATAAATGCCAATTTTAAAATAACCGCGGAACTAGCCGAGCAGTTTCTTCAACGGAATCACCCGCTAGTAATCACACAATAGTGTGAAATTCATAGTGGAAAAATCATTCGCCTGGATTGGGAATGATTTTTCCCAGTCCAGGAGAATGACTTTTCCACTATAAATTTCACACAATAAATGCTGATTTCTTGGAGAATAATTTTTAGTTCGCAAAAATGCCCGATTTATTGATGAATAGTATGCATAAGCTAATGGAATACATTTACTCTGGCGGAAGAGTTGAACTTTTCTTGTCTGTTGGTCGACTTCTCAAAATATCAGCCAACCAGGATGGTATGACAACCACTCTTTCCCTGGAGCTGACATTCGTCCGACCGCCGGTTCGTCTCATTCTGCGCGGTAATTGAACGGCAGGAGGAGGATGCGTGGGGAAATAGGAAGAGTGGAGAATCTTAAGGGACCCCCTACCCCACCGGGAAGAGAAAGAGGTCAAGCCCGTTGTCGTCTTCACCCACTCTCCCCATGTCTCATTTCCGCGTCTGCGATTGGTTCCCTTGCTTTCACTCATCCCCGAGCATCCTATCGTTCCATGAGGATACCCCACGAGTCATCCTCTCTTCTCACGTGAGGCGCCCTATGTAGGCTTTTGGGATGAGTCGATTATTCGAAATAATCAAACGAGCTTTTTAGCCATCGCAGTGCGATGAACCGCATCGATGACAATAAATACCATCGACCATCGATGTCGATGAGTCGATGCGCATCGTCGATGCAAACCAATTAATGCCAAATTATTAAAACTTTCGCGGTCCATATACGTCAAGCACTGTTTCCTTTTGGGTAACCCACGTCAGGAATTTGCCTAGCTAACATTTTTTCTCCTTTGCCGGGGACCTTGACAAGGCTGAATAACCTTATAAATGGCTAAATAACCTCGTCTGGTTGAATGACCTCACGGCTGGATGATCATTCAGTTCTGATGAGGTCTCCGGCAAAGGAGAAGAAACATTGGCTCGGCAGATTCCTGACGCGGGTTACCCAAAACAACAAATTTTATGGTGACAGACTTCACTTTGTGAAATCTATTATGAAATAAATTTCAAAATTACTCAGTATTTTCTCAGATTTTTATTCAGAGTCGACCGGTTTCGTGGCATAGGCGACATCATCAGGTCTGATGAAAATGCCGCCAATGCGATGATATCGCCAATGCGCACCTCAGCCATTGAAAAAGAACCGAGTAATTATGAAAGTTTTTAAATAAACAACAATGCTAATTTATAAAAAAAGGTCATCACTAAATATTTTGATTTCCAAACATTATATAATATAGGAGAAATCTGATTTAGCAAGTTTTTTACTCCTCTATAAATGGGTCCAATTTCTGTTCATTGTTGGTGTATTTTCTTAGAAATTATATATAACAAATCATTATTCGAGGGCAAGGTGCCCCAAGACTGGAAAACAGCCATCTGATATTCAAAAAAGGAAATAAAAGTGACCCAGGAAATTACGGGCCAATATCGCTAACATCACTTTTAGAAAAGATTCTCGAATACATTATCGTTAGTAATATCATGACATTCCTGGATATTCGTAACTTCTTACATGGCAGTCAGCACGGCTTCCGTAAAGGCAAGTCCTGCGAAACACAGCTTGCGCTTTTCCTTAATGATATCCTAATATCAGAAGAATCAATTAAGCAAGTCGACGCGAAATTCATCGATTTCAAGAAGGCATTTGACAAGGTTTCCTCACAAAAACTCATATACAAATTGCAATCATGCGGAAATAATAGAAAAATAGTGAATTGGATAAGGGACCATCTCAGTGATCGAAAACAAAAAGTAGTTATTGATGGTTTTAGCTCTGATATGGTCGAAATCACTTCCGGTGTTCCTCAGGGAAGTGTGATTGGCCCTCTTTAACTCATTACCTATATTAATGACCTAAGTTCTAGAGTTAGCAGCAAATTAAGATTATTTGCATACGATACAGTTATCTACCGTGAAATGAATGAAGACGCGGACTAGGAAGCTCTGTCATCGGACCTTAACAGCGTTCATTAGTGGTGCCAGGAGTGGGGGTTAGAATTAAATATCAGCAAATGCACCACAGTCAATTTCCCGTGAAAGTCATCACGAAAATATACCACACCTATACTGTGGGAGGAGTAAACATAAAATCTTCAAATACAGTAAAATATCTTAGAATTACCTCAACATCTGATATATCGTGGGGATTACAGATAAAAAACATATGTGGCGCAGCATTAATGAAACTAGGTTTTGTTAAAAGTATAATAGGAAGGTCCTCAGATAAAAAGGTCAAAGAGAGATGCTACTTCGCTCTGGATAGGCAATACCTCGAGTACGCCGCCAGCAATTGGGACCTTGGTCAAATAGATATAACCGAAACAATCAATAAAATACAAAGGAGAGCAGCGCGCTTCGTTAAAAACTGCTACAAGCGAATAAATAATACAAGTTCTTTTTTAACTTTGTTGTATTCCATTTTATCTTTCAGATAATTTAATGGTAACTTTTACAAAAACCACAACTTAAAAAACACACACACACGACCCGGGTTTCGACGCTTGAGCGTCATCTTCAGGTCGTACGTATGGTGTCTCACAACTTTTAGAGGGATTAAGGTGGGAGCCCCTAGAGACTCGGAGACTACAAGCTAGGCTTAGGTTGCTTGATAAATTCAGAACTGATATTTTTCAGAGCGACATAGAGAATTTTATCATGACTCCTCACAACATCGCTAGGTCTGACCGACGCGACAAAATAAGGGAGATACACTGCCGAACAGATAGGTACAAGAACTTGTTCTTTCCGTGAACAATAAGCGATCACAATAAAAATTAAGCTCACTAAATACTTTCCTATATTCATGTCACTATTTCATCTCCAAAAAACTTACACCTTTACACGGCTAGTGACATAACACCCCCTGCCACACGCCCACACGGCGGCTAACGGGGTTTATGTAGATGTAGATTCGTTCACTCGTTTTGCTCTCTTTAAAAATTGGCCTTGTCCATCTCCATTTAATTTGATTCAATCCAATGTTTGCTTAACTGGTCACCCTAAGTATAAAATTAGACGATTTGCATTAATTATCAATGATCAGATCAGATCATCGATATTCAGTCATAAAAATTTTTCATCGACAAAAAACGATCATCGAAAACCCAAGTCGATGATCGATGAAATCTATCAAAATCGAACTATCGACGAAACTATCGAAGCATTTCGATGAAATTGTTTTTGTCGAAAATTGATGAGAAAAATTGACCATCGCACGAGCCCAGTATCTTCCGATAGCGCGCCATTTGCCCTAGACAAAGAAATTAAGGAGGCTTTTTTGAAGGAGAAGAAATCTCTTCTAATTCCATCTTTCCCGTTTTCTTCAAGTTTACCACATGGCATGCCCATAATTTAATTGCTAATTACTGCGCTAATGAAGCCAGAATGCGGTGAATACATGGAAATATCTCAAGTGAATGTAAAAAAGAATCCATTTAAATAAATACTCCAGTATTAATTGGCATATTATTATTTTTTTTCACTGGTCCAATGAGATCGAGGGAAGTAATCTTCATTTAATTAGACCTGTGGCTTCAGAGATAATATTATGGCTCAGAGGCCAAGCGAAGTAATCATTTGGACATTCACACATGGAGAAACAGTATATTTTGAACTCTCACTTTGGATCTGAAAAGGCAACACCACTCATCAGCGAAAGCAGGATTGTTTCAATCGAATAAAGAAGAAAATGGAATTAATTTGTTTCTCTTTTGATGAGTTATTGAAAGGACATTTCAATTACTTTTCAAGAGCGTCAAAAAATTCTTGAACAACACTCCATTTATGTGCATTTAAATATACATTGAAAGAACCATTAATGGTGGCATATAATTTATGCAAGAAATAAATTTATAAAATTTTGTCTTGATCCAAAAATTTATAACTCGATTAACAGATTTTATTCACCAAACTTTTATAATGCCACTCATATAAAACAAACTCAGCCAAGATTTCGACTGCTAATCGTCATCGTCAGGTCTAAGCAAAAAGATCTGTAGAAGTTTGGTTAATAGAATTTGTTAACCACGGAATACCACCAAGTGACTCAACACAGAATTTTAATTCGTTATAAATGATTTGTTCAGTCATGACTTCCAGTTATGATTTTTGGCAGGAAGCCGAAACTTAAGGCGTAAATTACATGTAAATGTGTGTTTTTAACTCGGCGTGGTACTTAAACATTTAGTAGCCACCATGAGTAATGTATAATTTGGCGTCCAGGGGAAAATATATACTTATAAAATCGATTTACTTCTAAATACCTATATGATAAGTTCCCTAAGGATAAGCGATAAAATAGAATTAAAACGTCGAAAAGCCAAGTCGGTTACGAGCAATTTTTCTTTAATTCCATTAATACCTCAGTACACCGAAAGAAAAATATTCTTAAATGTAGAGGACAGTTCCTCTTTCCAGATCCTCTCAAAATTTCCTCTTACTTATACAATATTCCTCTTCCCTTAAGATGATCTATGTTTGCATTCTGGATGACGTTCCTCTCCCAATATTCCTCTCAATACAAGACTATTATTCTTGGATTGAGAGGAATAAAAGGATTAAAAGTAAGATGTCATGTATTAAGGGGAAAGGAACACAGGGTTGGCATCCAGAATCAACAGAAGTGCTGTAGTCTTTTAAACCGTAATTAGGGGAGATGAGGCGAGCGCCGCGAGCGGCATTTTGTGCGTGCAAAATGGCATCGTCCTCTGTATTTGGCTCTCAAAACAGAATAAATCAGAAATATAAACAACAGTTCTAGAGTTCTAGTTCCATTAGAGGAATTTTTGAGAGGATTGCTCTTAAAAGTAGAGGAAATTTTGAGAGGAATCCTCTGGATTGTAGAGGAAATTACCTTCTATACTGAATACGATCCTCTAAGTATGAGAGGATTCCTCTCTGGAGAGGAAATTCCTCTAATACTTAGAGAATTACTTTGGTTACCAAATAGTAGCGGAAAATCCGCTAATATATAGAGGTTTCGCTAATTTTTAGAATACTTTTTTTTCGGTGTAATAAGCAATACGTATAAGTGATTCACCCGAGTCTGTGGACAACCGAAAATTCCTCTGACAACCTTCCGAGGCCGGTTTCTCTGAATATGCTTCAGTCGTCTTTCTCTGAGCTTCTCTCCCCGTTTCATGCCCACAACCGCAGCGCTTAATAAACATTGACTGCGTGTGACGTCGAGACTCATTGCACTCAATCAATGTGAGCCAACCCCCCTTTACGGACCCTGAGCACTGCGTTGTCATCGCCCATTTGATCGGCGGGAAATCGAAGCTCCATTCTAAGATCGGCATTAATCGACAGTTCGTGGAAACGAGAATTGACGTCAACCTGGGTTCGGGATGCCACCGCAATTGCAAAACAATTCATATAAGGGGGAACTTTTGCATCGAAGGACTGTTCTCTAAAGATGTACAAAATATGTTGTGATGCGTAAATTTAGGCTAAGTGCTGAGTAAGCCCAGGGAGGATGACGTTCTAAACAACTTGCATGATCACACAAAATAACTCATTCCCGAAGGTTGAGCAAGGTAGTTAATCTCCCAGTCCGCACATAGCATTTTTACACTCGAAAAAAATTTATTAAGAAGCAATGCCAGTAACCTGAACTTCAAGAAACTCTTTTACAATGCCATTTTTCTTTTTCGCCGATCAACTTGCAAGCCCTGTGAAATTAAAAATCTTATTTAGCGAGAGTGTTCCTGAGTTGCTTACCGAAAAATTATATCTCAAGCGACCAACAGATAATGTCTTTAATCTGAAAGTGGTGAACTGATGTCTGTTTTGAATAAAAAGGCAGATAAAAAGTTAACTGCTATGTGGCCACAGAAGAGTTCTAAACGTGCAATAAGATTCCAAATTGTCAAATTTGGCTCGTTATCCGCCAAATATAAGTGTCAATAATAATATCTCTCAGGAAATGTTACACAACTTGTGTTTACATTTTCGTGATTTAGTCAAAGTGGAAAGAATGAGCCACATGTATCTTCTAAAATAAAGGCTTTCCAAAATAAATACGACAGCACTGAAACATCACTGGGAGAGCACCACCGAAAACAAGAAAGAGTATACGAAGTTACAGAACCACTCTAAATTATTCGAAGGGCGAAGGCCATTCTGTCCCTGTCATTAAACCCTGGGGATCAGTTGTCAAAGGGTATAAAATGTTAGGGTTTACTTCAAGGGATGACCCAGGTGCGCTTCTTCCACTTACTTCCCTTAACTCAATTTGAGAGCCTAGATCCCAAAAATAAGGATTTTTAAAACGAATCCGGGCAAGAAGGAGGCTTAAAGATAAGTCTTCCTCGCGTTAAAAAGGATACATTTTATTCGGCATGTATTTTTGAACAGGAAAACATACGGTACGCTGACGATGCCTACACCTCACGAGTTTATCACACACTGAAATTTGCATTCATATTATGTTCCAATAAAGTCATAATTCGCATCTAAAATCATGAATCGAATTAATTCATCAAGTCATGACAAATATTTATATCTTATTGTTAAATGTTACTAAGGTTCAAGTTTAGTCCCGTATGATTTGTGTATAACCCCTGAATATTAAAAGTAGAAAATATTCAAACGTGGCGGGTGAATTTTTTGAATAAATTGCCATGGCAACTAGATGTTAGGCCCTTGCGGTCAATAAAAAAAAATTGCCATGGGAATTAGGAAGCCTGGATAGCGTAGTGGTCTGCGCATTGATCCGGCAAACCAAAGGTCCGTGGTTCAATTCCCGGTCCAGGCCGAATTTTTCTCATGGCAATTTATTCAAATCAAAAGTAGAGGTAAGAAATAACTTTTATAAAGGTTACGACACCGAATTATTTGATAAATGTGATACGGTACTCAACAAAAATAGAAAAAAAAACAGTTGTTTCACCCGCACTCTGTGTTGAGCGAGCACGCTTGCTTTAATTATTGTGCATCATACATAAAAATAAATCCAGTACGTTCTGCACCGACTATTGTATTGCTTCCCCAATTCCGACTCATTTTTCAACATAAAAGATTAATTTTATAAAAAACCTCATGACCAAGACGAATGGAATTTCAATTAGATGAAAGAGTTTAGAGCGAAATGGTTACTTCATTTTGAAAGTATGCCGCTAATACCAACATTTCATTCTCTGTATGATGATTAGATATTCCAAGGCGTAAAATTACGGGGCTCCATAATTTAGTGAAATAAAACTTTAAGCAGTCCACGATACCAATATGCGGCATTGCCTAAGCCTTGTTTTGCGACCAACAAAGCAATTGATAATGCAGCTTGTGTAAGTGGCGGGACGAGTTAATGTATGCGCTCAAAAACATTGAAAGGAAGGGGGCTTAGGGGGCTCACTGAGTCCTAAAATTTTAAACGTTCATTGCATTGACGCCTTGTTGAATGTGTTGAAATGAATGATGTGGTCCGTGGAGCATTACTTCAGGTTGTGTAGAGCGTTCTAGTTCCAAAAATCTAGAAGCATTACCATTGTTCGTTTATGCGTACTTCTCAAGTGATATAGTGCGTGCCTATTCAAGTCATTTATATACTTCTCTAAATTATATCTTTTCAATCATATCTGCCGCCACTCTTCACTTCCGAAGTAAGCATGTCAAACGTGAGAATTTATATTATTAGACGTAGAAATTTCTCCAGACGATTACTTGAATATCTAAAGCAATACTTGAGAAGGATTTTATTCTATTATGAACCAATCTTTACGAGCCTTAAGTTACATAAGACTTAGATAATGATATCCCACAGTGTAGGCGTATTTATGAACATTTTCGCAAAGCGGAATCAATACAATCAGGATCGCACACAATATTACGCAAAATAACTACACGTCAATAATAACGGATCATTATAAAATATCTATCAAGGTAATAATTACACAGCAACTAAATCTGAATTCAATCTCAATTCATGAGCAATTTTATGGTCACTTCCATTAATGTTTGACCCATTCTAAAGAAGCAATACCGAAGTCCCTATGAGTGGCAAATGATCCACCAACTTCAGAAGGAAATATTCAAGGCTATTCTTATCATATAACTGAACGTGGAGTGATAAAAAAAACTAGGAACAATTACAATAACAGATTATACAATCAACGAAGTTAGCGTGTCTCTATTCAAGCCTTGATAGGTACTTTGTGAAGTATCTGCGGAGAATACAGAGTAAACATTTTTCAGATCGATAAATTGGAACGCCACAAAAGCCCCTAAGAAAATGTCATACAATAGTGGAAAATTTACCGGAAAATTTGACTCAATTGAGACTGATATGTTATATTTTGCTTTAAGTTGAGAAAATAACCTTACAAAGCATGTGAACATTATCATTTGACATTTTTGCTACTATGGAAAAGAAAAAAACAAAAATTTTTGCGAAAATAAGTTGAGGTTTTATTACTTTTATTCCATTCCAGATATATTTACCAATGCTTAGTAGGTGGGGGACAAATAATTTCTGCAATATCATCACCAGTGTGCTTCGCATCAATAAATTACAAATTTCTGAATAATTAAAATCTTTTCAATATTTGTGTCAATCAATATGCTGAGCATGGCACACTATCAGCATGTTTTAGGTTCCCAATGTTCCCTATCTAGCAAGCTATAGATAGTGGAGTCCTATTACTCACTCACTCTCACCACTATTTCTCTCCCCCTCTCATCGCCCTCCGTCTCCTATTCTCCCGTCCCCTGTAATCCCACCCGACCCCCGCAAAAAAATCCACTCCGGTCCCCAGATGTCCGCACTAGCTGATTACTCATTTCCTTGATTGGTTTCGCCCGCAATCAAATCGGGGTCGATCCCTCCAATCTGACGGAGGTCACCCTTACTTTCCTCGTGATGAACAGAAATCTGGCCTTCTCTTCTTCATAAGAAATGCCCGACCGCCCTTTGAAGCACAATTCCCTCCATAGAATAGAGAAACTGAAAATGAAATTTTCAATGCTCAGTGATAACTGGCGTTGGGCGAGGAGATTGACTATGTAAACAGCATATATTAATTCTGTGTACAAGATATTCATGTTGATTTGACGCTAAAGTTTACGTTCCAAATTTTATTTACTGACTATTTTATAAAAAATAATATTTTTTAGTAACGCGGGGTAGCTTGAGTAACATTTTATAAGCGAATGCAGCGACAACTGGTAACTGTTGGGAGATCAATTCATGCTATTCACACGATAAATGCGCTCTTAAGCGAAACTCCACTGAAACGGTATCGACGTTGGGGGACGTTTTACTGAATTTATGATAAGATAACGTTTTTCTGAACCAATCGCTGTATCTGATTTGTGTAGAGCAGGAGACCATGAAGGTAAGACGACTAATTTGAACATTCTCTTGTTTTTTGTTGTTTTGGAGGCCATTAGTAATAGTTTTCTGCACTGTTTCGTGCTCGCAAACAGCTAATATATAAATTGTTATAATGACGTATTTTGTGATTATAGCACTGATGATGGACTATTTACATCCGTAACGTTGGCAAGGAATAAACTTTAATTTAATTTTGGATCTACCCACAAACACTATCAACAATATAACATAAAATCAGAGTCTTTACATTCAATAAATCTGCCTCTCAATCGATACAAGTCTTCGAAACCACTTCCACCACACGATCACCATTAATGTTCTAACGGGGTCGTGCATAATTACATTACCGTATTCCGTAATTATTTACCCATCTCCCCTCCTTCGTTGACTTCGTTGACTACCGTAATACCTTTCCCAACATCCTCCCCCCCGGACATGCAACGATGTCTCTACAAATGAAACTTTCAATTCAAAAACTTTTTCTCCATTATTGAGTGAGCTAATTTTTAGGGATGGGTTAAAATAAGACCAAGTAGCCGAACTAAATATAATAGAACTATCTATTCTCAATTGAAACAAGTAATATTCATTTTAAAATTCTAAAAAATAACCATGAAACACATTAATATTTTAAAAAACAAGAATATCTAACGAACCGCAATGAACAATGCTCCTTTATCCCTCCATGAGACAATATCGTGGACTATAGTTATTTCATCGGAATACTCTTGAGAGGGCTGCATTGTAAAAGCTGCGAAACTTTGAGTGAAAACCCCCCTCCCCCTCGTTACCTGCCGTAGGTTTTTAGGCGATCCCTTACCCCCTAAGTTGGTACCGTATTTTATGCGCGACCCCTACTGCGCATATACTGATATTGCACACTCAAGGAGATCTCCACATGGTTGGCCATTTCGAATGCAAATGCACTGCCAAACCAAGAAAATCGTCGAACTATCTTTGCTTTTCTTGCGGTGAATACACCTACATAAGCTCATAATTGCGGATACGTTTACGTCGCGATGACCGCTATCGAAGGAAAATAACAATCGATATTGAACGACCTTGATTTTAAACTTCGCTCCCACACACGTAGCGCTGTGACGGCGATCTTGCGAACTACTAGGACGCTTTCGGCCTGCAATGTGCTGCCGCCGAGTCGGAACTATCTCAGTGGGAGCAAACGGTTATCGCGCTGGGGGTGGAGTTAGGTGGGGGAGGGATAACAGTAAAGGGGGAGGGTGCGGGCCAGAGTTGCGTCCTTGTGAAGGGGAAAGGGAGATCAAGTCTCCTCTCTCTGACGGCGTCCAATGGATGCGGCCAGATATAAAGAAACGTCCGCTACGGGCTTCCATTACTACGTTAGTATTCGCCGCCGGTGTGGGGTCGGTACTGCGCATGCGCCGACCACGAGGTGAAAATGGAGCCCCCCCATACCGCATCCAGATGGAAAGGGGGGTGAAGGGGAGAGGCAAGCGTTGTCATGCACAATATACGTCATCGGAATGTTACGCACTCGACGTAGTAACGGGGGTGTGGAGCGATCCCTGGCGGAGAATCCGCGAACCAACCGCTTCGCCACTACCAGATGTCATCGCCATGGGAGGAGGAAGTCAGTCAGGGGGGGCCGCCGTGTGGGAGGCGGAAGTGTCAGGGCCGAGCGAAAATCGTCCTGGTGGGGTGGGTGCGGTGTCCTAGTCCATGAAGGGGGATGGGCGCATTTGTCGAGACGACGGCCTTCCCTTCCCCATCAACAGTCACGCACCATGTGCATTCAACTCCGGCCCGTTTGACCGAGTTCTCCACCCCCCCCTCTCCGGTCGAGCGGCCGCAAAAATCGATCACGGTAGGTCCGATTAAATATGGATGATGTGCCGCCGCAATGGGGCTAAACTCGAGACCATTCGGGATTTATCTCAATTATCTAAATATTTAGTCGGATTGAAAGTGGCTTACTCGTGGCAGTTGACTTCAGTTAAGTGACGCTTGTAAGCGATGTCTCGGAGTGTATCGCCGCCATCAGGGGATTTCTCTTCTTACATATAACTTTGAAATTGTCCTAATAATTGAATTTCAGGAATTTACATTGGATATGACAATTTAGAATAGTCTAAAATATCACATCAGGCTCCTTTTTATAGAATTCTTTCATTATGCCACCATTTCTCAAGTGTTCTACCGTTAAAGGTAGCGCAAGCGAGATAGTGCCCTAATCAAATTAGAGACCATATTCGATTTACACGTCTTAATTTCACCAGCTGGGAGAGACTCGAATGAAATATTGCATTTTTAATGGCGCAACATTATAGGTTTACATGACAGAAATCGTAAGTAATTAAATGAAAATGTCTAAATAAGTTTTAACTTGATTCATTTTGTTCAAGCGGTAAGTTTTAATTTCCATCAAAACGGAAGATTTGTCGCGATCCCGAAGAGTATACTGCGGTGACATCATAATCAATTTTCAATAATAGTTGAGAAAACACACAAACTACACACTGTTGATTTTTGACGAGATCTAAGTGAAGGAAATGCCTTAATTTTTTTATATAAGGTATCTCTGGAGTGCATGCACGTACCGTTTTCCAGGCAAAAGGGCTGATATTTTTCCTCAAAATTCTCCGAGAGTAATGTGGTGAGGGGTTAAATTTTTGGTGTCAATGGAAGGGTGATATATTTTTGTTTGAAATGAGACCAAATTCATTGATTCCTAGGTAACATAATATTTCGCTCAAACAACCTTAAAGGAAGATTTTATCAAATCCGTAAGGTTTTTACGCTTTCAGGGCCCACAAAGGGTTCTAGTATAACTTTCTTCCTCAAATTTCTCCACGCATGTTCTACCCTTCATAATCCCGTCCACATAACCTATTCTCTTTCTTCCCTTTTCCCAAATATGTAAGTAAACATTCATATTTTTAGGTTCCCTGGCAAATAACTTCTCTTTTTTAAAAATTTCGATTTTCCACTAGGATCTCACCGGATTTTACGCTCAAAAGTGATGTTAATACTACCTCTTCTGACCCAGAAGCCGTTATATACTGAAATGATACTTATACTCCAATCCCGAGAATGCTAATATAGATAGAACTTATGTCTATGCAGCTATGAAGCTATGAATCTTCACATAAATGTAGACTACTTAAGTATATACGATATACCTCGCTTGCAAATCGGTCGATGTGTAAGCAAAGACCTTAAACGCTAAATAGGCTAATCGAAGTCCCACAAAAATACTTGTTTTGATTGTGATCCTGCCCTTGATTGTACTATTGACATCTCACGATACCCAGTGAAATCCTAATGACATTGCAACAAGGGAAATCGCAAATATGAATAGCATATTAATTTTCGAGATGACGATTCTGATTGCGAAATATAAGTATAAATGTGTACTCACAGATGTTTGTGATTACTAGATATAAATTAAAAGTATCCTTGTTCAGGTTATACGCATCTTAATTTCGTCCGTTATTTTTCGAAAATCCGGCGATAACGTAGGAGCCGTAGGAGTACACAAGCGAGCTCCAAGTGTCGATAATTGTCCAAATATCATTTCACTCGAGACGCTGTCAACTTTCATGCCACTGGCTGCATCCAAAACTGCTGTCATCATGATTTCTTTAAGTTGAATGAATCCTCTAAGAACATTTCATCTGCCGTGCTCTTTGGTGCCGAAATGATGTTTTTCGCTTCTAGAAGAAATTTTAAAAATAGTCATTTTCGCTTCATGACCTTAGAGGAAACCATTTTTTAATTTATTAAGGGCTTTTTAGCTGGGTAATGAAGTGAGAAATAAGAAAATCCACTAAAGATTACGTTGTCATCATTCCATCTCTCAGTTTCAGCGAATTTATTAAGTAACAATATCAATATTAAAAGGGCGGGAAGCCAGTAAGCTGGTAAAAACGCCTCCTTGAAATGAATCGCTTTTCTCATGTCCGTCACACGGTATTCGTCCTCATTAGACGGAGAGGAAAACCATTCGGATACGGATGGATTCAGAGTAGACAATAAGACAGGAAAAGGAAAAGAATATTTGCTTGAATGCAAACTCAATTATGCAACAGCACTGATATCAGAGTGGACTATTGGAATTAAAAATTGTATTGGGAGAAAGAGGAAACATAAATCCTTATTTCAGAAACTAGGTAAAAACTTGCGATTAGGAAAGCAGCCTGGGGTGTAGCTTTTACAATTGACGTAAAAACTCCTCCAAAAAGCATAGGTTAAGAACCCCTTTTACCAAAAAACTGGCTAAATAGGATATTACAGTGATTTGGATTTTTTTCGTCTCTTGACAAAAGGAAAAAATCGGCTTGAACAAAGTTTGAAGTTTCAATACATTGAAAGGATGTCACAATTGATAAAATCGACGGTGATTTCCACGAATTGAATTCGTTCTACCATTTTCAGCTGGTGAGCCATCTTCAGCTGAGTAGCCTATCCCGGAGATGGCTTAATATCCGAATCTGGTTGAACGAATAAAATTTGTGGCCATCAGCAATTAAAAATTTAATTTAAAAGGAATTAAACTAGCTATTGTAATATATCACAATTTTTAAATTTCACTCCTCAGTCGCATCTATTTAAGCAAAATCAATCGATTCTGTACTGACTATGTGTTTTATTCTTAACACATCTATCAGGGAATAATTTGTCATTGCTATTTAACCCACCATCTGTTGCAACGTATACAGTGGTATTTTCTCCCCTTGAAAAAATCCCGCATCTGGTGTATAGCTATTTATGTTGCTCTATCCTTCTACTCTCGTGAAAAACGCTCTCATACAAGCAAGGATCTTTTTACGACCTTCCAGCACCTTCTTTCTCCTTCATAAGAGAAGGTTCTTATCTAGTCTAACCTTCTCTTCAACGTTATTCAATATTCTTTTCCCCCTATTTTGTGAATATAAGGTCTCACAACGCTATAATGTTCTTTAAACATTGCTTACGACGCAAGTTACCGAAATTTAGGTCAATTTGAGCAAGGAGAGGTCAAGGAGAATGAGAACGAGTTTCCATTTCCTGTAACATGAATGAGAAAATGCAGTCGTTCATCCAACAATGGGAGTTGATGGTTGGGGTGATAGTGGGGTGGTAAAAGTGAATGACATCATAGTAAACGAACAAAGGTGTTTTCGCTTAAAGAATACTTTTCTTTTGAGTGGGTTCGAAATGACAGTTAGTGTTAAATAAATGGTATCAGGTAGACAGCGCCATAATGGCATTCCAGCATTGGTTAACTTCTGTCCCGAGGAAATCAATCCTCGGGCCTTCAATAAACCATGCTACACTACAATACTACCACATTAATCGCCAGGTAAATCAAAGCAATGCATCTCCCACGAGACAAGAACGAGCTCTCATAAACATCTGCTTCACACCAATACCATAATTAATATAGGAATATAGGATTAAAGTTATTTTTCGCACGCAGGGTTCATGAACAATCCGACTTAGGGTCAATAATCCCGATAAATATGTTCCCAAGAGACACACTGGAGAATTCCAGCGTAATGCTCCACGTAAGGAGCTTTCCCACGGTTCTTTACCACAATTTTCCAGCCCCCTTTCCGTATGAGTATATCTTGAAGCCGAAAAAGAAGATAAAGTTTATTCGTAATTTCAATTGGTCAAGTAACATAAAAAACGAATAAACAGATTGTAAACACCGCATTCAACGTTTATTTAAAGATGCTTTCATGCAATTATCAATGTATTTCCATCTTCGATTCGAAAGAAAGTCTTTCCAATGCATACCATTGGGTTACACTCTCCAATGGCTAATGTACTTAAACCATAGTAAATGAAGTAAATCTTAAATTATTGTTGTTCGGGGTTACAAAGTGTATTGGTGACTCTTCCCTTAATTTTATCTGTAGGTTTCATTGAGTATTTTGCTATCTGAAATTCTCTGCAATACTTTGCAGTAGGTGCTTATCACTGTACTATCGATGAAATAGGTAATACATTTGCGACTTTAACATGCAGAATTAACTGACTTAGTGATTAGTTCAATTATCGAAATCGTACATCGACTTCAACCTAATATTTTTAAAATGCGCATTCGGAAACCCTGAAAACTCTTTAAATTTTCATGAAGCTGAAGGTTGCTTCTTGAAGAGGGATGTAGGACACGCTTCTGACTTCGTAAATTATATCCACATAAATTCATCTACAGAAAGGCATCTAAAGAAAGACACTGATTGAAAGGTTGTTTTCTTTAAACAGCTGAAAGTATTGGCCTTAAACAGTCTCAAAATTTACAACGCAAACCGTATGATGCAAAATAGTAGTGGAAAGGTACTTGTAATTACTTCATTAGTTAGACTTCTTTTTTAACTTCCAAATGCCTACGAAGGCAGCCGAGAGTTTCAGTGAGCAGTAAGTCCCAGATTTACGCCGGAGGCGAGTACTGCGAGGCGCAAGTCAAAACGACGTAAAACAAAAACAGATATTTGCGACCCTTTTTATTATTCTTGCCTTCGTTGAAAAACAAATAAATATATATTCTATTTGAGGTATAGCAAATACCGCTAAATTACCAGAAAATGCAACTATATGCACATATGTTCCACATTATTAGCATAAAACCGGGAAAAACTTTTCGACTGCCCTCGCTTGCATGGGCGATACATCGAATCAGACGTGAATCGAAGCAACGTAAATCGAGAGTCACTGGGTACCCACAATCTATTTTGGGTTCCAACAAAATAAGATGCTCACTTAAACTCAATGTTCGAGAGAAATGGTGAAAATAAAACCCGATGCACAAGGTCACCGACTAATCTTGATAATGGGTTGACTTTGTAACAAGGAGTGGTGAATGAAGAGATGTGATGAAAATGTCGCACGGATCGTTGTCTGCGAGAGGACTTTATTTACACAATTTAAGAACCTCAGTGATGTCATAGAATACCATTAAAATGTTATCAGAAGACATAAAACCACTTTTCGAGCCAAAATGTAACGTGTAGTGAAAATATGTCCATCACCATTAAAATGATAATATGGATGATAATCCACAGTGATAAGTAGAAAACAAGGGAATGACCATTGAAAATACAACACAGTAAAATGAAAAATAATAATAACGATCGCACAACAATAACATTTGTATCGACCAAAATGTTAAATCTTCTTTTTCTTGACACGTCTGTCTTGCTGAAGGAAGATATAGATTAAATCAATGCTACCGAATAGAAAATTTATCAGAATCCTGAAAAGTAAAAATTATTCATAAATCTTATTATTAAAATTAACATTCAACTTTTCAGCAAAATTGGAAAACTATGTATCATAAGACCGAGAAGTAACGCCTTATGATAATTTCATTAACTTAGTTTTGACCTTTACATAGAGAGAACATCAAATAAAGCCTCAAAAATCAGACGTGACTATAGCCAATCAGCCATGAGCAATCAGAAAATATCTCTTACGCAAGACAATCGTCCACAAAACATTTAACAGCAACACCTTACGTGTAAATGCATATGCAGTGATTTGTAAACTAGGTGCAAGTATGTCAACACGGATGGGGTGCAGTCGTGAAAGGATTCTAGGAAAGTGCAGTAAAAACACACACTTTTAGACTCAAATACAGACTAAAGGGTAATCCATGCAACCAAATTTATCACAAACAGTACGTTGTCAGTAAAAGGATTCCGAATCAAATTTAGCCAAGTAGTCCAGGGAAAAAATTGGTGGATTTAATTCCTCTCTTTCGCATTTATTGCATCATGAAGAACAGAATTGGGATTTTTACACTGGATAAATCATTAAAATATTACCTAGGTTTCGATGACTCAATTGTCGGGTGAGGATGATGTTCATCAATACTTAGGTCACATAAAAATTCTTTATCCAGTGGATTTATTCTGTTCCTCATTAGGCAGAAATTCCACAAAATTACGCCTGATACTTCTCTTTTTCAATGCATGAATCCAAGCAGAAAGGACTAAAAACTTTTAAGACTTTGGAATTATTAACAGTCCATATTTTATTTAACAAATCATCAGAATTATGAATTATTTCTCAAATTTGGCATTTTACTTCCTCTTAAATTGTATGAATTTTGTCTTAAGTTGTTTCCGCTGATATTATTTCTGGAATGTTTCCATCACTAAGCCTCGGAATTATACTTTACTACTTAGATAACAAGAAAACACAAGTGACATATCAAGTACGCGTATTCAACACCACCTTGACCAGTTATCTAGTCAACTGGGTTATTTCTGGCCAATTAACTGTTAATTTGACGCGTTATTGACACGTCAATGACTTGTACTTCACGTTTAGTGGCCGTAACGATTTGTGGATGGTACAATAAAGCCGCAAAAACTACAGCAAAGACTGTCTTCATGGATTAAAGCAGACAGTGCAAATTTGAATAGCGCACATTCAAATCAGCAGCTCACGATCCCAGGCTTTTCGAATAAAAAAAATCAGCTCAGCTTTTCGCGGATGCAATATTCTGCTAGGCAGCGATGCAAACAATAGCACGCTCTTTCGTCCAACTCAGGCATTCAACAACAGACAGAGGAACAGGGACCCACGAACAGTCAAGTCTTATATGATTGGGTATTGTAACGACGACATACAAAAAGACAGGCAAGCAGACTGGGCAGCGAGACTGGCTGAGAGAAAGGCAGGCAGACATAATGTAGACGGGCTCCAGACAAAGAGGTGAAGTTCTTTAATCATGGGCTATCATACAAACTGTGGAAGAGTGCGACGAAAGGCATTAGAGGCAGTACTAAATCTGCCTTACAATGGTGCAATGCGTGCTGAGGATTAGACCCATTGGCAGGCGACCGATATATTAATCCTTCCCTTTTTAAAATTAGTTCTTTGATAGAACGAATTCTTCTGTCGGGAACAATATGGACCACCAATATGAATGTTCAAATGGATAGCAAGATCTTCATCATATTCTAAAAACCACAGATTCCATCATTAGTTTGCCTACCTAATGGAGCAACGGTACTTGAAGGAACCTAAGTACATTTTACAGATATCTAAGCATCTTTTTAAAGAAAAATCCATTTTATGCGATATTATTTCTTTCTGAAGATTTTTAAGAGTCGGAGACGATTATCCTAATTCAACCTCGTGTATCAATATTCTTTGCCTCAATGAGTTTTCATAATATCCAAACTTTCCTTCATCAATTTTCAAAAGGAAATTGCTAAAATATTAAGTTTCTCCTTTGTACACGCGAACTTTTAACACATTTTTCAAATAAGAAGTTTTTTATCTGATATTTCATATAACGCCGATATAATCTTTGTTGATCCGTAGTCTTAACATTCGATCATCAAATCCCTCCCCATTAGTCAACCATAAAATTGAAAAACAAATTGTTTATGTAGTGAAACTGAGAATATCTTTCATAGACTCGTATAAGACTAATTTATGACATAGATAAATTAATTAATATTAGTTTTAGTGAGGTACCTATTCCTTTGAAATTGACATAAGCAATAATATTGCACTATTATCATTGAATTTTTTTTTCATTTTCATCTAAAAGAAAATGAATAGCCTCTTAACACCAGGTGATGAATTATCACGATTGGTGAGATGAATACCATTTATAAAGCTCATATCATTACTCCTCATTGCGCATTAACAGTCATCGAGTGAATATTTTCCAAATTCTAAGTATGATACAGTAGATGTGAAAAAGCTGTGATCCAGCTACATAGAAAACTTGCGAATAAAACACACTCTTAGAGGAATTATCATTGAACTAATTCATTGTAACTGAACTAAGTTGGCCTCTGCAACAGAGTGGTATTAAGGGAGAACTCAGAACTGGTAAACAGCTACGGTGATACCAATTTATTTCATCTACCCGAAACATCAATTATTTCACATTCTAATGTGTGTGTTAACTACTTTCAATCTGATTTATTCTTATACCATATTAAAATAACTACAACAGCAGTAACAACAAATGTATACAGAGAAAAAGATGCACAGAACTCGAGAGTAAACACCTAGAATCTTTAGGAATATGAGAGGCTAAATTAGGGCTCATTATGCTAAAAATCTCATACTTTAATGCACTCAAGAGAAAAAATGGAAATAAAAAAATGTATTTGAACAGTAAATACAGGATCATCAGGCTTTTCATTCATCAGTGCTCCCTTCAAAAGTTAGTTCATTACTGCAGTGGTGAAATTAATTAACTCACTGAACCGCCAGTAGCGAAAAGTTGACATTTTCCAGCAATGGCGAGGACTACGGCCTAATATTTACCAAAGAAAAAAAAAATTCTTAAAAACGTGCAAGGGCATTTTTATTTTTTTTCTTAAGTGAAAATACGGTAATTATCTCCTGTATTCACTCTATCATTTTGGAATTGGTGTTCTGGCAGAACGATGATTTATCAGTCATTTAAGAAATGCACTCAAACGGAGAATGTGTCGAAAATATACGTCCTAGTGATAAAACAAAACTTTCAGGAGCAATCCATACCAAAATTGACTTATCCTCACTGCATCTTAATGACTATGAGCCGATATCTATCATCACTCTCCCATATACAAAATGAGATACGTCGGTGCACTTCAGTATCTTTGCGCAATGTATTATTTCAGTGACGTTTTCCTCTCGGAACTTAGGCTGCTTTATAGTCATTTCTACGGCGATGAGAAATCAGCTAAAATCATTAAGTAATCTGTAAGCCTAACCAACCATCACATTTAACCACATAAAGATGAAACTTAAAGTGATATAATTGTAAGTAGTCATTTTTGAAGGATGCCTGTTATTATTTTATTGTGATTGCTTTATAGAATATCCCTGGATAACTCGAGAATTATTATCGGTATTATGAATTTTAAATACTTACACGCGAGATGCAACTGCCTGCCAATGGGTAGGATAAACGAAAGAAATATCAAAAAGGCAAAGAATAAGAACAAAATAATAAAACATATACGATACAGCCCCGCTGCTGGAATGTAACAAAATTAATATACGTAAAGGATTATAACTTGTATGCAACGCTAAGTATGCAAAGTAATGATGCACAGGCATGCCCACATTGTAGATGTAGGGCAGAGGCAACGTCGAGAGGTAACAAACATATAGACATACACAGAGAAACGAAAAAATCAAAAACATATCAAGAGAGAGAGATACAAAACAGATAGATTGATATAGGAACAAACTTGTGGGAGTCGGAACGTGTCTTGGCAGCTGCCGCCTCCGCCTCCGCTTATAGCCGCCCCAAGCATCCCCCTCCGCCCCCGACCACCCCCCTTCCGTCCTGCCCCCGGCCCACGCCTCGTCAACCCGCCCCCAGCCCCCTCCTCCGCCCCATTCGGAGCCACCGCCTCCACCGCCTCCCCCGCAGTCGTCTCCGTCCACCGACCAGGACCCGCCCCAGTCCTTCCACCCCCGCCGCCCCGCCCCACGACGCCTCCCGCCCCCACCATACCGCGGGTCCTCCCCCCCACCGTCCGCCAAACTGTCATAGCAGCTGGCCCACCGGCGGCGGCCTGTCAGCCAGCAGGGGGAGCAACGACCAGGGAGAGAGACAACAACAACAAGAACACTGTGATACAGCAGCAGACAGTCAGCAGGAGGCTAGGGGTAGTGCGGTGTGTGGATATGTGTGTTTGTTTGTTGTGATTGGTGATATTTTTGGGTCACAAAAGAATTGCAGGGGATGTCAAGTGGGAATGGGAGGGACAAGAGGGTCGTCCAGACACGGTAGGCTCATAAGTAGGCTTTACTCATGGAAGTTACTTCTACCGCAGTAGCCTTTCCAGTGGCTTCCACCTAAAACTTTGATGCCTCTGCATGGACTTAAAAGACAGTAGCGATAGAGTGGGGTAACAATCGTATCATATCGACCACAGCTATCACTTCTACTGAAAGTAGCCTGATATTTGCCCACGAAAGTATCATTTCGATACTGTAACCGTATTACACTGAATCATGTGAAATTTTGACCCCATAATCACGAGTGGTGATGTTAAACAACAAACATATTTGCTGCAGTAGGTCTAGTTCAGCGTTTCCCAAACTGTCCTCAGGGGAGCCCTGGTGCTACGCAACTTATTCTCTGTGGCTCCGTACGTGGCAGTAATGAAGACGACGACAACCACAAAAATTAAATTGCTTCATCTATCTAACGTTTTTTACCACTTTTTTCTTTATTAAAGCATACTACTCTGTACGTATAGTCAGCAGTATACCTCTTAAAGCATAAAACACTTCATTTTCCTCAGAGCTCCACGATAAGCTATATCTTCGAAAAGATCTCTGTGACTGAAAAAGATTGGAAACCGCTGGTCTTTTTGTGAGAGACTGTTTATACCTGTAAGAAAATATTCACTGCTGTGATATAATCCTTAAAATGAAGACTTATTCCAGTACTTCTCTTGATTATAAAAAAACTAATACTCATACTTATCGAAATTTAATGGAGCATGTAAATAACTTATATTTGATTAAATTTATATCAATTTATAAATTCCACGAATTCGGTAAAATTCTAAAACTGTGACTTGAGTACGCTTTGATAGCCGGAATTCAGCTCCAATCGAGCTACATTTAAAAAAATTTGTTTATCATTCTAGTTGAGGAGAAACTGAGGAGTAGGAATGTAAGTAAAACTACGACCTTGAACTTGGCGAATCTTTACGTGAAACTGCTACTATCGCTGCTTCCATAAAAGTAAACTTCCATGTGAAAAGCCGCCTTTTAGCTCTACCCGACGTATGATGTCCCACGGGATTTCTATTCGTCCCTGCAACAGCGCAATCATACGGCAGAGTAAAGCAGAGGCTATCCAAGGTCAATACAGTTGAAACATTTGGTCTTTTGTCTCTCAGCCTCTACCCGAGCTTTCTCAGATAGTAAAATCAAGATTAGCCTCTTCGGTCTGTGTGCATTTACGTCCTTAAGAGTTACCTAATTCTTAACCCTAAACTACAATCGTGGTTTTTGGCCACGTACACACTATCCTTGGGTCTTTTTTGACACGATTTTTCGAATTGCACGTAAACAACAACCGTCACCCGCACTGTCTCAAGTTCGATTGGCTCACTACCTCTTCCCCTAGGATTCGATTGTAGCCAAGGTTGCTGCGAGCGGCCGTTTTACCACTACAGCAATAACCAATTACCTACGTCGGGTCAAAGAAGACCCGATGTCACAGTCACAGTCAAAATCCCAATGGCATCTATTAAAAACTTCATTCAAGGATACTCGTCAAGGTAGGTCTCAAGGATGTGCCAACACAACTTCGCAAAACACCTGTTGGACAAGGGCCACGGAAGTGATTTCTCCCTAGAAATATTGCATTTTGAATGAAAAAGCAAATGCCAATTGTGAAATTGTCAATGATATGTTGCATACTTCCCGCTCTCCCCTCCTCAACCTCTCCCACTTTCCATTAACCCTCCCTCCCTCTACCTTCGCACCCTCGGTTTTCACCTTATTCCCATCCCTTCAATCTTCGCCAACTCTTCACCACCGCAGGTAGTCAGCTCGGGAGGCGTTAGATCTACCTACCTCCCCCCCCCACATTCCAGACCCTTGGCTCACCCTCTTGGGAAGCCCCCTCAACCAACCCTACTCAACCACTCCCATCCACCCTCCACCTTCCTCCCCTACACCTCTACAGTCCCCTCCCCACCCTATCTAGTGCCTATATAAGTTATTGCACTAAGATGTATCTTCACCTGATGATGACGTTAATCGTCGAAACCATGGTCGCAAGTTATTAAATTCATGTGAAAAAACAAAGTTTACTCTATTCTTTGAAAATGATTAGTAAATTCCATAAAGTATCGCCGGAAACCACCAACTTTATGAGCCAACACATTGCAGTCATTGCTCAAGATAATTTTATATGTATTTATTTCCTACATAAAGATAGAAATTTTTTAAGGATATTACATTTAGCATCATTAACCATGTTCAAATGCAGGAATAAATACAGCTTCCTCCTTTTTAACTAAAACTTATCTAGAAAATTACATTAAAATATATTAAAATTAAGTTCAATAGAGTTGATTTACAATAAAATGGTAAATTCATCATTGAATTTTTATAATTTACAAATTAATCATTTCAAAAGTTCATTTCAACGTCGGGCTTTTTCGACTGGGCAAATCGCCTCGGTTCGCGGGTGAAAAACAGACATAGTTTCGTTAAATGTCAAACCCAGAGCCAAGGATCGTTCTACAAGGGAATAAATCAAGGAACTCCGGGTCTAGCTACACTGCCACACGGAAACAAGACAATCCCATCTAGGCACGATGTTTAGAAGGCAAAAAAGGGATTATATATGTAATGATATAAGCATTATAACAGTCTTTGTAATAAAACTTTATCGCACCAGAAAATCAATTCCATTGCAATGTAAAGGATGCCATTTACATGCGGTGGATGAAATATGTCGGAGTAAATTGGTATATGTTCATTATTAAGATCACTGAAACTATTTCACCCGTCTCTGGGGATTTTCAGGAAAGGATCTGATTTCAAGACGTTACTGCAAGCATAAAGAAACTCTTCGAAAGTCTACATTTTTATGAATTATTATTTTTATTATTTATTAATTTATAAACATATACAAAAAACGTTTGCATCTCAGCGTTGGTAAGTGAGGTATATTATTTTAGAGTAACTTTAAATGGACTTTTTCTATATTCTGCCCCTCCCTTTGCTTTATAGACACGCTTCATTTTGTGTACGGAGAAGGCATCTACCCGGTACTTTCATTCATGGATCACATGCCAAAGAAAAATGAATGCCAATATCTAACCGTGTCTACAAATAATCCAAAAATCTCAGGGACACACAGTCATCAGGCAGGGCATAAGGGGAAAGTTAATGCTTTTCTTTGTATATTATACAAACTAAGAGAGATAGAATAAAGAAGATATACCTTGCAAATGAACTATGGAAACAAAATGACCATTGTAAGGACGAGGAGTCAGGGATTGGTTCAAGTTTCTTACCACCCTCAGCTGTACACAGTCGTCATCCAATGAATAATACTCTACCTAATCACGCATGGATACGGAATGACTGACCGACCTACAGCCCAATCCTAGTAAATACCTGAGTATATTTTACTCAACATCTCGCTGTACGATCCTACGACAACATTTGTGGCAATTCCTAATGGTAATGAGAGCTTCCATTCCTTATGGCCCTGTGTGCAGTCATACGTTGGGGATACGAAAAATATTCGAGGCTTACCAAAATCCGCACTACCAATTGATATAATTCTTTAATATTTAACAAAGTTCTCACGATTAACTAGAAAACAACCAGGTTATGAGATGAAAGTAATGATGCTTAGCTATCAACCATGAATATTGTAAAATGTTAGTTTTAGTTAGACGGGAAATTTTCCAACTAATCAAAAAATAGGCAAACATATTGGTAACTTGTAGACTGTAGTAAACATATAGGCACTACTTAGTCAAATATTTACGAGAGGTGTTTGTGAGCGAATGAAACCCGACCATTCCATTAGCTAAATTCGCCCACCTTGAGTCATGCTGAAAGGTAGAGCATTGGTTTATGATCTCACATGCAATTAGTGGAGCTGACGACCGTAACATTTTGAGGGTAGTTGGTGCGAAGGCTTCCGCGGTACTCCGATGATACAGGCAGAATTTTTTTGGGAATTTTCACCGCGTTGTAGTATTTAGTGACAACAGTTTCGCCTGCGTTCCAGCAGGCGTCTTCAGGTCGAAGTGATGATGCCGGAGATTGGACAGCTTTATGTAGTCCTGTATATAGTCTACATCGGGCAGACGGGGAGAGCCGTGCCAACTACAATAACACGGTCGGGCAATGAAGAACATACAATTCCACCTCTCCGCCGTGGCAAAACACATCCATTCCGAACCGGAACACTCCGTCAAATTGGAGGAGGCCACCGTGATTGCCAGAGAATCTCGATACTTCCCGAAATTATTCGGGAGGCTATCGAGACTTCTAAACTCCAATTAAACTTCAACCGGGAGGATGGATATTACCTCCACAGCTCTCGGAGGAGACTGTTCGAACGAAACAGAATCACGACAAAGGGAAAACAATGGCGCCAAAAAGTGAAAGTCGCCAGGTCTATATAAATCTGTCCACTCTCCGGCATCATCACTTCGACCTCAAGACGCCTGCTGGAATGCAGGAAAAACTGTTGCCACTAAAAACAACAACGCGCTCAAAACCTGCCTATGTATAAAAAATGCTGCCTACATCACACCTTGTGTAATTGATATGAATGTAAAATCAAAGGAAAGAAGAAGACGAATCTCATACGAAAAGATATGGCCCATAAAAGTATGTTGAAATAGAGAAAGTGAATAGCTAAAATGGGATCAAAAAAGGTAGAATTTCATGGAGAAAGGCACAAGATGAGAAGTAGCAGAATGAAGTATAGAGCACATTAATATGAGTACTTTGGAGATACTGGTTTCATTCAAAGGTAAAGAGATGTGACCCGATATGCTATCTAAGAAATTAATGAGCAGAAAAGATAATCAAGCACAGACTGATTTACGACAGACGAAACATGAGGCTAATCAAAAGACAATAGGGAGACACGTAGTTCTAATAAAACGGGACTACGGACAATGGACGTTACACATATATGCATAAGGTGCTAGGATGAGATTGATGGAAGAGGCAATAATATAGGGAATGCAGAATGTTTTCGGATTTTATATCTTCACAACTTACAAAGCAGATGAAGAATTTGGTGAGGCGGATGAGGAAATGGAAAGAAATAACCTTTAGGGTACTCGACGAGTACAAATTAAAGCAAAGCTTGATGATTTTTTATCGAAATTGAATTTTGTGTGCGAGAAAAAGCTATGGGCCTTGTTACTCGATAGAATGTTGCTTCTTTAATTGCGCAATACAAAGGTACTTCGTCTCTTTTTACGCTACTTTTTCTGAACCATTTTTTAGCAATCAATTTTCGTTATAATAGGAAATTTTGCATGACTGATAAGACCAGCCTTAAAGAACGAAATATATAGTCGCAAAGACATACTCATCGAATTGTACAAACAGAGGCTTAAACAACCTATGTCGTAGAAACTAATGTCTTATATACCCACTTCCTTCCACTAAGTATTAGCCAAAGCATACAAAAAAAACCTTCATCAGCTGGGAAAGGAAAAGGGCATTTGACTTAACATTTGGTCCAGAAAAATCTTTACATAAACATGACAACATAAGCCGCTTTTCAAAGGATATTGGCAGGGAACGTATTCATTAGTTTCCCATTGTTATAAAATATTTATTTAAGGGTAAGATATAGATGTTTTTGAATTTGATCAGAAATATATATTTAAAAGTCATTAAAATATACAGTTAACATTGACTAACGCAGCAAAACTCCATGCTCACATTTCATGACTATTAAGACAATATTTAAGCAGTACGACCACTTAATCAAGAATACAAGTCCATTTAAAGAGCCATGACAGGCATTGAGAATTTTTAAAAAGCTTTTCGTGAAAGTAATGGCAAAATACCGCAGTGGGATTGCGTGATATTCTGAGGAATAGGGTCACGCTAGGTGAGCCTGAATGAAGCAATTAAAGGTTGCGCCTGAAATAATTCTATTGTTACTGAGATATGCACCTAATGATATAGAAATGGGTGAACAGAATCAAAAGTGAAGAGTAAGAATAAAGGTCATTTGAGCGAGAAATTTTTCAATTGCAGCTTCATGAATTTGGTCTCATTATAAAGAGTAATTTCTCACTTTTCCAAAAATATTAGCCTTTTATAATGTAAATTTTAGAGATTTTTGCAAAAATATAAAAGCCGCATTGTATGGAATTTTGTGCGCATATGCACTCCACAGAGATCTAATTCTCAGAATGAGAAATTTCTAACGCTTGATTCTCATAATAAATTTATTCACGAGCAGAATTTATGCTTTATCAATTATATTTATAAATAAATAAGCTACTCTTTGCATCAATACTTATAAAATCGCAAAACAATTATTTCTATTGAAGGCTGTTCCACCTTACGGCGAGAAAATAACAAGTCAAGTTAAAGACTTACAAAGATAAATAATATTTTGGTATTTAGTAGCAGAGAATTCTAGTTACATAGAACTATATTTTTGCCGTATTTATATAAAAATATTTACCGCAAGCTTCTTTAAGCTGCTGAATTAAAAAGTCATTCTAATATAGTCTCCTATTTGACGAGGAATAAATCTCTCTCAAACTACCTTAAGGCGACGCATCACACTCGCTCAGCCTGTCATGATTTCCGATGCCAGATTTTTTGTTAAATTCAGATGTCATCAACTTGAAATTTTTTAAATATAAATAGTGGACCTTTGCCAAGGGAAACCTGTATGTGAAATATGACAATTTTATCTCGGTGCATAAGTAAATCACCAGGAAAACGGTGAGATATAGAGTATATTTTTACAAAAACTATAATCTGTACTGAAAAATCATAAACTAATAGATATATGCATCTATACTTCTCCCATCAGAATTCCAAGTAACATCCGTCATGTTTGCATAGTAAATTGTATAGTTATTGGTACACTTCGACAAGATAACTGAGTGGGTTTCTGCCATGGTACGCTCGGATGGTGACGCAAATAGTTCAGCCGTCCTTGATAGATCTTCAATCACCGCTGCCCAAACCATGAAAGTAACAGCCCCCAGTAGTGCCCACTATGCAACACAATTTGTCACATTGTTACTTGCTATTAATTTGAACGAATTAGGGTATCCAGAATCTGAGAGGAAATAGCTGCACAATCAAGCATAAGGGAGTTGAAGGAATGATCTGCGTACATGCAAATAAATTACTACATTTGGGCAATAAGTCGGTGACTTGCTTAATTCCCTCATCGAATCGCCGGTCTAAACCTAGAGAAAAACCAATTTCTGCAAAAGCCAAAAAACTAGAACGAGGAGCTAAAAGATAACTAAGTAACAAAGCACGCAGCGACAAATCCAATAATGTTTAATTATCAAGAGGTAACTGAATATAATTTCACATTCTCCCTCCCAGCTCTGCCTACGGTAATCAGGACGAGGCTTTTATCTAGACATATCACCCTACGGTAATCAGGTACGGTAACATACACCACGGTAATCAGGACGAGAATTTTATCTAGACATATCACACAGTATCATTGAATTTAAGGTTCAAATGAAGAAGTTGTAAGAAGCATGAATTATTATTAATTATTTTAAACGTTACTGATGCCAAAACTCGGTCTTGATTCTCTGGTGATTCTAAGGTACTAACTAAAATATAAATAATTAGAGGTCTGTGACTGTCTCTTTCTTCACGCTGAAGACTCGCTGGTGACTTGACAACAACTTGCGAGTGACAGTTGCCTTGAGCGAGAGAATTCCCCTGAAGTTATAGACTTCCGACATCATAACGCCTTGATTGAGGCGTAAGTGTCGCCATCTGGAAGATTTTCTTCAGAACCATTCATTACCGAAGAGTAAGATGCGTCCACATAAGGGGCCCTTAGACGTAAGCCGCAAACGCCCTTTTAGTTCTGGCTTTTTTCACAGCGTAGGACAGATCTTAGGCTCCACCTCCATTACCCACCCTGGACAACAGCGAGACACGTGGTTAAGTGGAAAATTCTTCGCATGGTTTCACGAGAATATTCACTATAACGTAATAATACGCAGTACACAAAATTATGGTGGTTCCGCATGAAGAGGAAAGATTACTATTAACAATTAACATTGTTTTTAAATATATTAATTCGTTTGTGTGATGCCGATCACCTGCATTTTCTAAACATTTACATTTCTTCCGCAGTCGAAATAACAGTGTATAAGACCACAAACCAAAGGTTACAACGCTTATGCTAAATATTAATCCTTATTCCAGAGGCCTACGCGTATAGATTTGCTTAAAGTAGCCAAGCGGAGTCGAAAAATAAAGGCGTGCAGACGTCTGCGGAGGCGTTTTCGTCCGTGAGAGAGAAAGGGAGAGTCGTGCGGAGCCTTGAGGCGGGCAGAACTCGTGAAAACGAATGTCTTGAAGCGGCAGGGAATGGGGAAGAGGGAGAAAGTGCTAAAGAAGAGAGGGGATAGGAAAGAGGAGGCCATGAATATATATTATGGATTGGGATCTCGTTGCCAAAAAGCGTTGTCTAGAATTCCAGTAAACAAACAACTTTTAGAAAAGTGGTTCCGCCTAGTGATGAAAGACGGTGGTTTAAATGTAAATACAGTCGACAGATTGTAAATAAACACGTATTACCGGTTTTACCATTAATATACATGGGTTTTACTTACAATTAATCATAATGCAGTGGGCAGTGGATAAAAAATGTAGTACTACACGCGGGATGTAATTATACACTTGTTTTATGTCGTCCGGTCTACAGGTATATTTTATTCCTCTCCAAATTAAATTACACAAATGCACAATTAACTTCTTAGAACTTCGTAAATATCGCTATACGGAAATTTAATAATAATGCGAGGTGACTAGACGAGTATTCCCAATGGCCATCAGTGCAGTGTTGGTAAAAAGGAATGCACTTACCGCCGCCTTGAAAAGATTCTTATTTTTCAATCCACGCCTCCTATTTTGGGACCTCGTAGACGTATACCCTGTTTTGCAGCCTGGTACGATGCAAGTTCTGTTCAAACAAGGAATTCTGAATTCTTTGTTTAGGCAAAACAGACCTAATGCATTCCAATTATAATCGGATTATGGCAAATATCGTTATCGGCACACGATGAACAATTTTTAACCCTTTTACACATTTCCTGTAATAGATATTTCCTCTCTAGCATTTAAAAAGTAGATTTTAGATAACAAAAATAGGAAGATATTATTCAAAGCATCAAGTAATTGTCCTCTACCATATCTCCTCGATCGTTATTGAATATTTACCAGTCTCACGTTAGCAACAATCAACTACGTCTATTCACAATAACAACAGAAAGGGTCTTTTCGAAGAGGTGCCAAGGACTGGGTGAACTAAAAGTGGAAATTTAGGCAACACGTAGCCTAGGCAACAATGCCGAACATCCGAATCCATAATTTATATTCATGGAGTGATTTGGGAAGGGAGGCATTCTCGGAGACTTTGGGGAGAATAGAAAAGACATTAAATATTAATTCGAAGGGATAAGAGAGAGGTGGAGAGAGGGAGGGAGGGAGGAAATTTGAGGGGGCGGGTTAAGGCAAGTATACTGGGGATGGGGTGAGCTTTACTGATGCTTCCCGATACTAAAATGTAAAAAATACTACTATTTTTCGATACTGGATTCTTTAATACAGCAAGAAAATATCCTCGTCTATTGATAGAAATGAGTGCTGCTGCTAGCATAATTAACAACACCAATCATCCTGTTAATTTAATAATTTAATTCATTTTGCATCATTGTGGAGACTTTTCAACCATTTCTTCCACAAACTACCGATTAAATACAGTGCCAACTTCTATTTTCAAGCATTTGAAGGGACCATTTCTACAAAAAAATAAAGGTAAAATTGCCAATGAAATAAAATTGAGAAAATGAAATTTTACTTTAAAATTACTGGGGCCAGAAACATTAAAAATAATAAAAAGTAAATATCGAGGTGTAAATAGTAATTTCAATCTATATTCCAATTAAATATTAGCCAGGGTATCGACTTCAGTTCGGTTACGAATAGTGGAGACGATACTCGGTACTTTCGATACCATCGAGTATCGAGTGGTATCGAGGGATCGAACGGTTTCGGAATTCATCCCAAGATGAGGGGTAAAAAGCTTCTTTGGATTGCTAAGGACTGTGGGCGGCGCAGAGAACTTGACATTGACGTTACAAAGCGTAACCCCAAATACAAGGCAGAGAATCAGTGATTAAGCGTTCGTAAATAAAATACAGCCGTGGTATTAAGAAAATTAGATGAAGGGAGAGGTCTGTGAAGTTTGGCAATCAAGTTGGACTTTCCTCTATCACTGTATATCCTATAATAAAGATTCTCAAGTTTTGGTCAGTTTCTTATTGTCCTCTGCAGATGTTTCACCAAATGTTTTGGCATTTTTAAGGCTTTCACCTACAATATTGTTAAATCGAGATACACAAGCAGGTCCATTTTACATATTACCAGAGTCTTTCCACAAAATTCTGGCATTCACATCATGCAAAATAAATCCAACTGCAATTATCAATCTAGCTTTGTCTTTATTGCATGTCAAAGCCCCAAAGGTGCCAAATATTCGGCAAAGTATCGGCATGAAATAGAGAATAATTGGTAACAACTTGAGATATTTTATTTTCTTAAATTATAGACAGAATTGAAAGAACTCGAGCTGATACTATGAAGAATATGATAAATATTACATTTAAAAACCTTAGGGAGAAAACTAAAAAAATTGGATAAATTCAGAAACTGGTAAGTGGAAGCAACAAAGGTATATTTTTGACTTAGGTCGTATGCATTTTGATAGCAGATACTTTCCTGATATCAGAAAAAAACTTAAAAACCTTTTTTAGATGAATGAGAACATTTTAAACCAAATAACGGAAGTCTGGCCTTAAAACGCCAATAAATTAAACGCCACCCATATGTAATTGGCATGAATGGAAGACTGTTGACACGTTTAATATAAATTTCTTCATAATTGTCATGGTCCTACTAATCCAAGGTTGTTCGTTGCCCATACTTAGGGTCGTGCCCGAAAACGTAGTTCGAACTGCATTAAGCGCTAGATTGTTACAGAGTGCACTGTCTATTCGATGCTTGCGTGCCACTTGCATAGAACAGGAATGCGAGGAAATATGTGAGGGAAAGTTAAGACGCCGTAATGATACATCCTGAACAACTTTGATTCATTGTGTCAGGTGTGGAGGCTAGAAATTCATCTCAGTAAATGCACCACAGTACACTTCACGTAGAAGTCCTTACACAAACGCCATATCTACATTTTGGATGGAATATTCATAAAGTCATTAGATAAACCAAAAACCTTGAAATTACCTAAACTTCAGAAATATCGAGGGGATCACACAAAAACATATGTGGCATAGCATAAAAAATCACTATTCATCAAGCGTATTTTTGTAAGATTCTCGGATGAAAAAGTAAAATAGAGGTGCAGTTTCGCTCTGGTTAGGCCACATATATAATACGCCGCGAACATTTGGGACCATGGACAGAAAGATTTAACCAAAAAAGTTAATAAAATACAAAGGAAAGCTTCGCGCTTTGTTAAAAACTGCTAAGAGGGAAGACGTTTCACAGCTTTTTGATGGATTAGGCTCGGAGCAGGGAGAGACTTAGTTTCCTTAGTTTCAGGGAGAGACTTAGAGACAGGTGTGTTTCAAAGAGACACACAGAATATAATTTTGACGCCACACTACGTCTCAAGGTCCGATAGAAGCAAAAAATAAGAGAGTTACATTGCACAACAAAAATGTGTTCTCTCCACGCACAGTACGTGTCCATGATAACTCTCTAACTTATATCACTGTCATAATATACTTCATTATTTCCCCTCCCAGAACGTTATCCTTTACTCTTGTACACGACTGGTGTCCTAACATCCCCTGCATCACACCCATGCAGTGGCTCGCAGGCAGGTGCGTAGATGTAGATACAAACGGTCGAAGCGAGTCAAGGTTTGCCGGAGATAAGACAACTTTGATGTTGAAAACGATTAAAGTTTTAAATTTCTTTTGTAGGTAAAATTTTGCTAGGGTTATTTTTCTGTAAGCACGATTGTGTTCTCAAAGTGCAAATTTACTAACAGTATACGATGAAATATGCTGTATATCAGTACATAAAGATGTGAACGTGTACTTCATTCCATCCTGTTTCTGCAAAAATAAGAAGTTATTGGAGATTTTATTCACTATTTTTATGGCAATTCTCGAGTTACCAACCGCACGCGTCACACCGATGACAATATGCGCAAAACAGACTCATTTAGCTCAAGGAAACGTCCTATCTTGAATTATTACTTCCACGGTCATGGAAAATTGGACACCGAAGACCACTAGCGGTGTTTTATCGTGTGCCTGAGACTCATGGCATAAAACTTGGAGGGGTGGAACAACAAATGAGAATTTGGCGTGATTGACGGGCGAAAGGAAATATACACACCCACAGGCTACAGTTCTTAAGAGACTCTTAGGGTAATCGACAAGAATAGGAAGGAGAAAAGCTTCCAGTGAAAGGGGAAAGGAGATGGCATTGAAATTGGAGGTGTAAGATGAAAGAAAGCGAGACAAGTTGTTTGTGGATCATTACCAGAGAGTTGTTGAGAGGCCAAGTGGCGCCAGGAGGAAGCACGGTTGCACATGGAGGGGAAAGGCTCAACGAAGGCAAAGCGACGAGAAGCGAACGAGCAGTAAAGGAAAGCGAGATATGAAACATGATGAACACCCTGTGCTGGAATGGTAAGTGTCGAAAAGCTTGAAAGATGAAATCGAAGAAACTTCGAATGTTGCCGAAACGTTTACTCAGGTAGTATCTTATCTCCCGAATGGAATACGCCGTCAGCATTAGATATCCCATGAAAAAACAAAGTTCAAAAGTGTGCAGCAATGATTGGCAAAATACATAAAATGCTGATACGATAACTTTATTAGAAACCTCCTCCACTTATTTCACAGAAACCCACTTTCCCAGAGCATGTCTACATCTACATCTATACAATACCCTAGGAGCTGCCGCATGGGCGTATGCTTGTAAAGAGGTAGGTTTTCTGGAGGTGAAATCGTGACATGTATTATAGGAGTGTATTTAATGAAGCTCAGTTTTATCAGTTCTGAATTTATCAAGCAACCTAAGCCTAGCGTGTAGCCTCCGAGTCTCTAGGGGTTCCCACCTTAATTCCTCTAAAATTTGTGAGACACTATGTGTACACTCTTAGCAGTTTTTAATGAAGCGCGCTGCTTTCCTTTGTATTTCATTTATTAATTTGGTTAAATATTTATGACCAGGGTCCCAAATGCTCGCGATGTATTCGAGGTGTGGCCTAACCAGAGCGAATTAGCATCTCTCTTTCACTTTTTCCTCCGAGGACCTTCCTATTACACGATTAACAAAACCTAGTTTCCTAAATGCAGTGCCGCATATATTTTGTACGTGTAATTCCCACGATATGTCGACAAGGAGCGACACCTCCAACTTTTACTGCCGCGCTCATCGAAAGACCAAATATCTCCTGTCATTTGTGGTTAGCTCAACTGCAATATGGAACTCCTCAACCAGTTCTGTTAAATGCAGTATGACTCTTAATGTATTTAAAACAAAATTGTGTCGCAACTCTTTTTTAAGTAGCTGTGTTATTTGACTTGGAATGTTGCATATGTACAGATTGTCTTATGTAAATCTCATACCTCTGTCGCCATTTTTATAATTGTATACGTAACGACCAGAAAACCTTTAAGATCCAGTATAACGGAGTCTAATTACCAGGTTTCTGTCGAAATTGTGTCACAGGCCTAGGAGCCTACGTATATCTATTTATTAAATGTTTCTGTCTATTTTCTTTTTTAATTTTACTTTGTGTAAGTGCATCACGTCATATATTCAGCTTATTTTCCTTAGGGGTGTTGTACGCAGAGCAAATAAAACATTATTATATTATATTAGTGTCACTGACCTTTTGCAACATCTGGGATTGGAATCGTTTTCAGACCGTCTACTGAAATTCAGACTTAATCCTTTTTGCAATTTCCCGACCAAATAATTTTGTAACGACGTTAGTAAACCTTGCGAACTAAAAACTACTACGATAGATAAAATCATGAGAATGTGAATATGAATGAAATTTAAAATGTTATATGTCCCACGAATGTTAAAAGATCATAACGACAGCCAGTGTCACATTTAAGTAGGTTTGATAATAGGTCTTGTAGATAGTCATTCGATTTACTACTCAATGCTTTTACGCGTACATATCCCCAGTACTAACAGCATAACATTTCGCGCTTGGTCGCTGTGTACCTTTTATCATACATCATAGACGTTGTGTAGTCGTAAATTAATTACTAATAATTTTCATACAACGGTAGCATGCTAATTATACAGAAAATATATGTGAATGCCACAACTTGACATGTTTTGGCAGGTTTTTGCTTATGAATTCGAAGTCATAGTTATACTAACTTTAATAGTGCATAGTGTGATGCATGTTGACGCTATATAACCGTCTGCCACACAAATTTGAAGTGGCTCGTAAGGTTTTGTATAGATGTAGATAAGAAATAAAATGCAATGATAAAAATCTCTAGAAATGGAGTATGTTAAAGATATTCAGAGATAAAATCGGAAAATTTTTACAATTGGGTTGGAAGTTTATTCAGAGAGTACCAGAGTTTATATGTAATTTATATTGAGGATAGATACAAATAGCTAATAAAAATGCATGAGGAAATGATTAGCATTTTGGTAATCCAGGGGACCATTTAGGTAAGGTCGATGAAATCCAGTTTTGGCAGAGTATAACACTCGAGATCATTTTGTCGACAGTAAAGCGTTTTATATCTAGTGTTCACGTTGAGACTTATTCGTATGGGCTGCGACGTCAGTTTTCACGAGAGATTATCCCGCTAAAATGTAATGGTCGAGGCTGCCGGGCATCGGTGACTGCAATGCCCCGTGATACGAATTCCCATATGTTTTCAAGGAAAAGTTTGAAGCAAATTCCATGCATGACTCCATACTCTCACAAAAACGCATTCTGAAACGAAAATAAGCTGTCGTGTTTACCGTGGTGACAGTACACTTCAGAACACTGACGAAATTTATTCGACGGAAGCACTTTTCATACTCTCATCATGAAAATAAACATTTGATCTTAACAGAATTCGAGCCCGGACCTCGCAATTTCTGGTCCGGTGTGTGAGACCACATAATTTGTCCAATTCAATCATTAGAAAAAATATTCCTCCTTTTCACAACGCTAGATTACCTTAATGTAACCACTGGGAAATTTGCAAATAATTTGTTTCTTTCTCATAAAAATACGAATGAATCCGTTGTTCAGGTATCTTATTTCTAATTTCAAGAAGGTTCGTACTTTTTATTAAACGGAAATTTAAAAGAAACAGTTCAACGAAATTGCCTAGGCCATCGCCCACGACTTATGCCTTTTTCTTTTTAATTAAGTCCAGGTGGAAAAGACAAACGAATAACACTTGTGCGTGAAGAAAAACACGTAAGAGTATTTTTGAAACGCCAATGAAAGGTATTGTACCAAGAGAACTTTAGAAACTGCGGCATGACGTTTTCAGAAGGGTAAAAATGTATCAACGGTCAGTCATGGCTACGGACGACCTCATTACTGCTTTTATTGGTGAAAAGATAATCAGTGTGAGTGAGATATCATTACAGTCATAATGTGAAAGTTTGGTCTCATTATGCATAAAAAATCTCTATAACAATACAAAAGTATCAGCTAATAGCCATTTTAGTAACATTCAGATAAATTTACAGTAGTTTGTAAACAAAAACCGTGATATTCGGGATACTTATGGAACGGCCATGACCACCGCATTTTGGAGAGATTATATCAAAAGAGTGAAAGTTCTGTCGTTTAGACGGCGTAAAAATATAGCGATGAGTAACGAGTTAAGTACTTCAATAAAATCAATAATTCAAACACATTTCACGCCGTATTTAATATCTATAGTACCGAAAAATATCATTGGTTTTAAATGTGTATAAACAAACGGCGTATAACAAATACGTCTCTTGCAATCCTCGATTACATATAATAGGTAAATTGCTGTTAATGGTAGCAAAAAAACAAACTTTGAGCGTAATTTATATAACTATGATCACTATATGCTTCTGTTAAAAATTTTATCCCTGGAGTATATTAGGACTTCTTCAACAATGCGCCTTGAAATCTGCACCAAACACCCATATCTCCATGGTTTCTTCAATGAGTATTTCATCATCAAGACAGAATTATTAATTTCTTAATTCCGAAATATTAATTTTTTCCTCAAAAGAGGAAACCTCCTATTACCCCAGTAATCATAGTTTTTTCGTTCGTAGGAATTTCAAATGCGCTCGCTCACTCTTTGAATTCGCTGAACTAGGGAAGCAGTATCACCAAAGAGCGACGCATCTAATAGTATTCGGGGAATTATAAAATAAAGTGCGCATACTCTCAGTAGGTAACAGAAGCCGGCGAAAATTGAATCAATGTTTCTCTAAACTTCATGATCAGTAATAATATATAAAAATATCAACGAGATATTTAAGGTAACTGAGAGCCACCTTTTGATACACCCATCATATTTTTCAGGGAATTTAGACTCCAGTAGTGGCCGAGTATCTGCGGAATCTGTTGTCGTTGGCTTTAGCCCTCTCCCTTTGAGAAATGTGGGATAAAGGTTGGGGAGTGACTCGAGGATAAGACCAGGAAAGGAGAAAATATGGACTTGGGGAAGGACAAGGTTAGATACGAGAATAAAATGGCAAAATGCGTTGTTTTTATGAGAATGAATATAAGGAAGGAGAGGAGCAAGTAATGGGGAAGCGGCCGAGGCTGGGCGCAGATTGAAATATTAGAGAGAAAAGGATGGGGCGAGAGACAGAGCAGGTGGCGACGACAATATCCAGTGGTGGACGAGGGAACTATGAGATGAATAGGACTGGGACGACTGGGACGAAGTTTGAGGGCGCTGCGAGACAGCGGGGATTAGAGGAAGTATCGCGACGCGAGTGTTCCGCGATGTTCAAAATTTAGCCAGTCAACCCATAGTATGAATTGGCGGGAAAGGCGTAAAATAGAAGGCAAAGAACTTACGCACATAGAGCTTTCCTTGGGTGTATTGATCGCGATATGAAATCGGGACGAGATCGGTCTTTATGGAAATACCACTGCATTTTCGGAGAAAAAAGGCATTCTACTGAGTATAGCACTCGTAAATGTTCCTGGCGCTGATCTATTTTGAGCCAAAATTTTGGCCTTATGAGCCCTTGCCATACGACAGTCACCATCAGCAATACGATTTCTTCTCATTCTCTCTCCTGTTTTAGCGCATTCATGAGGAAAATTAACTCTACTGTTGAATAAAACCTACAGCCACAATAATTTTCCTACAGTATCATTTTAAATCAATATTTTGGTATGCAATGATATTTTGATACGATTTCTTTACTTCGATGTGTTATATATTTTTATTACCTGTATAAAAATTCGTCTTACGTTAATAGTATATGATATTTGTTTTTACTACCGTTTTATAGGTGCGGGTATTTCACAACTTAAGCTAGAGCTCTATATTTTTACCGAGCAATAAATTATAAAAATTCATGAGGGCCACTTTCTATATAGGGACTGCAAATATAAAACTCACTGGATAACGAATCCATTAACGCAACTTGCATATATATTCCTCTAACGCTACAATGTCATAAAATCAATTAACTAAAAGGTCGAATTCAGACAACTAAAATGCTTACACCTCTTGAACTGTTAATGATACACACATTCATCAAATTATTCTACTGGTTAAAGGTAAGTATTATTGAAAGTCAGAGAAAATGCTCCAGGTTTCTGCAGTTGGAGAGCTCTATCTCTAATATTTTCTATTTTGCCTCAGTATAAGATCTACCCTTCGTCATCCCGTCTATAAATCCCATTAACTCTTATCCCTTTCCACGCTAACACAACATGCTTCCCTCTATCATAGCATTCAGCAACCTAATGCCCCCTAAGAACGACTCCTGCCCAGCCTACCTCCTGATCTCATCCAGAAGATTACTTTCCAAAAATACCACACCACTTGATCTCATCCAGAAGTTTACTTTTCACGAATATCACACCAATAACTTCCTCTATTGTCTTTCTTTTGCTCCGCCCCATATTCTTCAACCTTCTCCACACCCAAATCTCGAACGTATAGACCTCATTATCATTCTCCTTTATCAGGACCTACGATTCTAACCCATACACTCCACGATGGTCTACGGAAATGGAATAATTCAGCCTGGAATAAAATGAAACCAACCGACTAAACAGGTTGTGTTATACAGTGAGTAAATGGAAAAAATCCCATAGCGGATTAAAACCCAAATTTTTGGGACTCTTATTAACTGGACCTACTTCAAGAGACGCACTAAGGTATTTGGCATCCAATGCTATTGTTCGGTACTCGGTAGAAACAACATTTTGGTTTACAAATATATCACAAATACATAGCATTTGCAATTATTAAAAAGTACAGGGTCAAATTTAGGCCCCAGATAAGTAGTTGGATTATTGAGGCTGAGTAACATTGTCGAAAACGTTTCTGCAGACGTCCACGAACTTTTATTTAACGTATCTACTTTGCCACTTCAAGCAAGCAAATCTCACAGCGAACCTCCAATATTAATCTCCCTTATCAAAAAGTGGAAACCTGTCTACTACGCAAAGCTCCCTGCTGAAAGAAGTTTTCTTTATTTGGGTGATTCAATCATGGGTTAAAAGACCAAGAAATACCTAACTCTGGAAAGCATTTATCACCCAATTGCTATTAATGGAATTGTTGTCTTTAAGGTCATTTTCAATCGTCAAGGAATACCCATGTTGATCGAAAAACTGCGTTATATTTCAATCATTTTCTCTGCCAACTATTCACTTATTCTTCTTCATTCGGTTCAAAATCCACATCGGCACTTTTTACTTCGTCTTTGATTGAAGCCCAACCACTTCCCGTTCATTTCAGCCCTAAATATTGAGATTACTTCGAAATTCCTCCATTCGTTCCGAGGTTCTTCGTGCTAGTTACATATACAACTATGCCTGCCAAATCTCACAGAATTCCTGGACTTGGATTATTTTTTAATGTTATCCTTACCCACGTCTATAAATAGATTCCTTTCAAGGTATTTTTCTTTGAGTGGTTCGAGATTATCCCGATCAGGTAACTCGCGGGAAAAAAAGGGAGACAATGACGGAGGGTTCGAAATATAGGTGCATTTAACCCCGTCGTAAAACTCTCTCAGAGCCTTCCCGATATAATTATTTTAGCGGGAGTCTTGTCGATTGATTTGAATACCGCGAATAGAGATACAATAAGCAATACATCAGGCACCTTAATTATCCTTCCAAGCGGTTAAAGGTCCACAAAATCACGAATAGTTTGTTGTAGTACGGCGTGACACCTTGGATAGGTGATGGTGTTCATCTTGAATGGTTCAAATACAACTCCCCACTGGGGTGGTATAATGGCTCCTCCGCGTTTCCCCACGTTTCCAATAAATTTCATTATAGATGATCAAATATCACTCATAAAGAAGCTCTTAAACAAGTTTTTGTACCTATCTGTTCAGCAGTGTGTCTCTCTTATTTTATCGCATCTGTCAGATCTAGAGATGTTGACAGGAGTCTTGATAATATTCTCTATGTCGCTCTGAAAATTATCAGTTCTGAATTTATCAAGCAACCTGAGCCTAGCGTGTAGCCTCCGAGTCTCTTGGGGCTCCCACCTTAATCTCTATAAAATTTTTGAGATACTGTATGTACACTCATAGCAGTTGTTAAGGAAGCGCGCAGCTTTTCTTTGTGTTTTATTAATTTTTTTGGTTAAATCTATTTGACCAGGGTCCCAAATGCTCGCGGCGTATTCGATGTGGCCTAACCAGAGAGAAATAGCATCTCCCTTTCTTTCATCTTTGACATTTCCATCCGAGGACCTTCCTATTATACAACTAACAAAACCTAGTTTCTTTAATGTTGCGCCACGTATGCTCTGTATGTTTAATCCTCACGATATATCAGAAGTTGAGGTAATTCCAAGATATTTTACTGTATCTGAAGATTTTATGTTTACTCCACCCACAGTATAGGATATAAGAATGATATTATGGGCATGGTTTGAGAGCAATTTTCCTCTACCACCATATTTTAAAACAATTGCCTTGTCTTAAAAAAAAGTCTTAAAAAAATTATTTTGTCCCATTCTGTGCTCAATCCAACCAGTTCCTCTTTGCCGCATTGTCTCTCTCATAACTCATATGATATTATCGCCCATTTGTCTCACACTTCATCCCTTTGTTTCTTCTTCATATTTATCTATCCGCAGGGATCTACAAATGTTCCTCTTGTTTGCGCGTTGCCTTCTGAACACTAATCATACTTTAATGGGACTGTCAAAAAATAAGTGAATTTGATACATGATTTTCTCACTGTAGCCATCGATGGCATTAGCTCAAAAATGGTTTGATTGATATCCGGTATCCCTCAAGGAAGCGTATTTAGCCCCATCTTATGCCTTGTTTATGAAAAAACGATATTAGCTCAAGATTAATAAGCAAAATTAGATTTCTTGCAAAAGTTGCTATCATCCACCCAGAATTTTTCACTAATTCATACTCAAATGCTCAATTATCGTCATCAACAAAGATAGCTCTGTATATCTTGATTAGGGTCCTAAGCGTAACCTAAATAAGAGTACTGAAGTACATATCTTACGAAAGAAATCACACGCATGATATATCTATAAACGAAAGGTGTTAATAAAAAATTGTCAAAAGAAGTCAAAACAGGGAATCACAATGGCTTTACATGTATCGAAGGGTAATAACAGGTGGAAAAGCTCTTTGGCCCTGCGTTATAGAAATTAGGACTCATCAAGGAAATAGTGCGAAGGCTCTCCATTTAAAAGGCAAAAGAGAGATGCAATTTTGCTTTGATTAAGTTATAACTCAAATATATTGCTAACTTTTGTGGCCCCCACAGAAAGATTGAATTTTTGAAGAGAATAAAATACAAAATAAAAACGCACTCCCGGGTAAAAACCTGCTACAAGTAAACAGAACGTCAGACACAGCTGTTGTATTGGCCTGGCGGAAAAGATACATCATACGGGACGGAAGAAAGATAATGTATATCAAGTAAAGAATATTCCAAGCTAAGACAGCGTCCATGTCGAAAAGATAACTGATGAGTTCAAAGAAGAAAGGATTACGACCGAGGAAACAGTATGTGAAAAAATTAGTGTGGAGCGTGGAACTGAGCGCATTTGAAGCATAATCCATTGGAAAAACATACCAGAAAAGGCAAGAAGGTTTCGAAACCTGGTGTTGGAAGAGGACGCTGAAGATGAAGTGGACAGATAATATAAGAAATTATGAAGTTTACAGAAGAATAGAAGTGGAGAGGAGCTTATGGGAAGCTACAGAGAAAAAAGGACCAGACGAATTGGAAACACCCTGAGGCACAATCGGTTTGTGAAGAACATAATTGAAGGGAAAATAGAGAGAAGAACAAAGAGGAAGACCAAGGGATGAATACATAGACCTAATAAAGAGGAAGGCGCATAAGAAGAAATACGAGGGAGTAGAGGTGCTACAATTACATAGGGAAGACTGGAGGGCCACCATCAACCAGTTTTAGGTAATTATATTGGAGATACATCGTTGAAATACAATTTACCTCAGTCCTATCCCACACTCTTTTACCCTATACCCTACTCCTTTATGATATCGCAACACACCATGCCACACGCTACTGAAGTGGCTCACAGGCTGGATTATGGAAGTAGATGAATAACAAGATAATGTACCAAAACATAAGTAATTCTGTAATCCACCACCCTTGAGTTCACTTACTTTTCGATTGTAGGCTAATTAAAATGTTTGTTACTGTTAGAATCGAGGAGGATATTAATGGTTTACCGCATGGATGGAGATGATTTTGGATTGTAGTATTGTTCTACTACGTATCTAATCAATTGAAAATCTAAATATTCGCTATCTTTGGTTTTCAGCATTTAAAACACACTTTATGGATAGATGGACACGCACAGATGGGTAGGTGTTGTTTTCCTACTATGTGTCTAAAACTGAACTTCGCAATATTGGCTTACTTTGCTTTTGAGTATTCATAACACAATTTAACGCCTTACTCAGCGGGATGACTTTCAGGCTAGCACTTGCAGGCCCCCGAATATTCTATTTTGCATAACTCCTTTGCCAAATCCTCGTGCGCTGTCGCAAATTTTTCAATTGCTTTTTTTAAGAAGTGCCCACTATGTTTGAGACATCTCAATCCTATTTTCTTTTCACCTCCTTAATCAATAAGTGACAGTTTATATAAATATAGTAAATATTATGTATTTAACAATCGTAGTTTAATGATAGCACATAGAACTACAGTTTGAATGCATTTTTTTCAAGGGAAAACTTCTGAGATAGGTAGTTCACCATTTCGAATTTCAACCTGTATTTGGTTCAACAATTATAATCAAACGATATCTTACTGTCTACCAACGTTATTTCAAACTCTTACAACACGTTTTTCGACTGTCTAGCAGTCATCATCTGGTAAGACTGATCTAGATCTAAACAAGATTAGTCTTACCTGATGATGACTGCTAGACAGTCGAAACACGTGTTGTAAGAGTTTGAAATTACTTTGGTAGACAGTACGATATTGTTTGAGTATCATTGTTAAATATGCTGTTCTACAATACCTCACCGGAGAAAGTGGAGTTTATCTGTATTTGGTTCATTTTGCAGCGCCTTAGGCTATCCTGTGAGCAAGAAGAGAAGGAATAATGGCGTGTTGTTTTTAAATGTTTTGCAATTTAAGTCGTCGGAAAATTGAAGTCCTTTATGGGACATTAGTCAGTATGACCTAGTTATTTTCCAAAATATAAGGAGGACCACTTTTCATGATGCCATAATAGGTTGATTTTTGGAATTGCCAGAGTCATTAATTTAAACACTGATGTCAATGGAGTGAACATAAGCGTAGTATGTTTTCAAGATCCTTTATTTTAATTGGTTATCAGGAATTCTTAAACGGCCATTTTTGTTTACTGCTCCAGAAGCATTCAAACCAAAACCAGTTCATCGAATCGATTTTCAGGGGAAAAACGATTTTATAAGTGTTTATCTGCAATTTATACCGTAAAAGTGCTCAAAATACAATTAGAAAAACATACAAATACAATAATAATATCTGCGGAACTAAAGAAGTGCCTTTTCTTTTTGATCAATCATGACGGAGTTCCATCATGTTTTGCCTGATACTACTAAATGTAAAAATGATAATGTTGCCACATCTCGAATGGATAACATCATAAGCATGACGATCTGCTAACAAAAAATGACGTAAACTGTGATAACCTGATATGATTTCTTTTATCTCAGGTTTAAATGACATGAAATATCATCAAGTGGAGATTTAATCAGTTTTTTTGCTGCCATGTCGCTCTTGAGATATCTACCAGTATATGCATAGAAAAACTTTGTGAAACATACGGATTTCTATGTTGAGGATTGAGAAAAGTTTCAATAAACTATAGGTGCATCATTGATCGAGCCATTTAATGAAAATGATACTATTATTTCTCTAACAATGTCCATATTAGCATTATTATCATACTGTCTACAGAATGTAATTTGAGTAAAAATGAAAATATATATTTAAGCGAATTTCCTTCGTTTAATCTAACGCCTCGCAACTCCATGAAAAGCATATAATACTTTGTTCACATAAAAGTTAAAAATATTACTATCATTTACAAAAGTTCATAATAGTTTCATAAAGAGTATAAATAGGATACATAGAACAGGATGACTTACGTTTGCAATGGTTAACGTAAATGCAGAGGAATGACGAGTCTGAATAAATATATCAATATTTGCGAGATCAATCACAGTAAAGTTAAAATTTTTAACCACAAACAGCAGAATATAATTTCACTGTATTATCATAATACGGATACAGTGCATTCTGCTGGACCAGTAAATATGATGCAGAGCCATTCAAAGACGTCCTCTGCAAAAATCCTGACAAATGGGAATTACATACTATAAGTTTGAAAGTAATTTCATTGTAAGGACGAGTATTTAAATAACAATCAGCGTATGATTGAAAACAATATAAAAACGTTCGACACATATATTTACAGATTTTTTTAATTAAAAAGAGACTAAAACATAGTGGTTAGCCGCAATAAAAAGCACTATGAATGAAGTTACATCGTAGAGGATCTTTCGACAAAGCATACGTATTAGCTGCATTACGAAAAGCAAAATTATCCGTTAAGAAAGTCTAGCGCATTTATAGTTGGAAAAAATATCCGTAGGACACGATACAAATATAGAATGGAATATGTAAATCCATTATGACAACATTCAAAAAGGTCACATAAGATATTTAATGGAAGATGACAATACATGCCTTATGGCGTCTTCCATTTATGTCAAAAATAAATGACATTTGCCTCTTCTGCACCCGTAATCAACAACGTTTGAAATACCAACACGAAATGAACGTTCCTAAACGAAAATGAACGAACAAAAGGATAGATGGCTAATGCCGAGGAACATCGGGCGACAGCTGAGGAATGACAGATTGAGGAAAAAAATGTTTAATCGTATTTTTTCCTAGATGAGATGAATATTATCCACACACTCAGCTGAAATGTGACCAAAACGTGTCATATAAACACGAAATACTCAAAATCTGACTGAAAACAAGACCTGAGGTAAAAACTAATGACAAAGAGGTGGATAATTTCTTATAAAGGCCCTTCATGTGACGTCAATGCGCAAATGGGGTTCAAATACTTCAGTTTCGCCATGCATATTTCAAACACTTGAGCCCTGCTTATTCTCACATATATGTCGATAAGCAAGTTCCAGTTGTTAGAACCAAATATCCTATGCACCGCAGCTAAAACTTTTCGAACTTTCATTTTCGCCCAATGCCAGATCACAAGAAGGTGCGCCATTGGGATGCATATATAGGGGGTACAATTATATTTCAAATGTTTACATAGCCTTCATCGTCATCTCCCACTGAGATGCCGAAATTTATACTTAATTTAGAAAGAGCTATCGTTGATATCATACTCCTGCGACGGTATTTTAGAGCCAGATGAACTATCAAGCTCACAATATTCCAAATACCATTCGTAATCTGGTATACAGTAGTGGACGGCTCCTTCCAATCACGGCATGCGATGAAACGCTTTGCGTTTACTTTGAAGAATCTCCCAAGCAAACGGAGTAGTCCTTAACACAGCCATTCATGATTTATTTACAGTGCAATTATTAAGATCAAAATCAGTACATATTATCAAATGAAGACTTTTCAAAGAAGTCAAAACACAACAAGGCATGTAATGAAACAACGTGGTAATGCTTGTCTACCAATATAAGAATGCATAATCACATTAAATAGCATACGCATCACAAACACTGGCTAAAGTTTCATAACACCAAAAATTAAAAAAAATTGATTTTCGAATGATAACTACATCCTGATGCAAACTAATGATGCAATGCTCAATCTAGTCAATCATGAGGCAGCAAACTATATTTTATTTACAGCTCATTAAAATTTCACTAATTATATAATTATATTTAGCAAAAAAATATTATTTAAGGACGCCATTTACACCAATACCTCAAAATAAAGTTTAATACAATGATTATAAGGTTGGAGGAGTATTATATACGACACTCCGATAAATCATGCTTTCAAATGGAGTATTTAAAATTTTCACCAAATAATATTTCATAAAAGTTAACAGTGTAAATTATGAAGGTTTAATTAGTGCCATGAAAATGTTATGATGTGCTTTATAAATTATTGCTAATAGGTATCATCAAAGTTAAAATAAGTTATAATTTGTGCAAAACAAACAATTTATCCACTTAATGAGCGACAAGTAAATAAGAATATTAATTTTTTAAATGTCATCTATTTATTTGGGATAAATGAGAGTTTTAATGTACTCAGTATGAGTAGTGATTATAATATTTAAACATAAAAGAAACGATATAGCGCTTAAAGAGCCGTATTCGTAGAGTTTAGCAAAATAGATAATGAATGATGGCACACATGAAAGATTAAAAATCTCTTACGTTAAAAAAAATATCCAGATAAAAATGCATGCTAAAATACAACGCAGCAGAGTTATCATTTCCCATGTTCATAAAGGAATGAAATCTTAATAAAAAAAAGGGGGTCAGGGGTATGCGCATGAGAAGGAATAGTAAAATATTTTTCTGGGGAGATCAGGGTGGCTGATTTTTTGGTAAAGTCGATATTCTTTGTCGAATGGGGAAGATGATTGGCGGCATTCGACTCTCCAGAGAAGTTCGGAACGTATCGCTGGGGAAGATTTTTTTTGGTGGATATTTTGCTCGGGGGAGAGGGATCTGAGGGAGGGGGGTATGGCAGATGGGGGCAGGGTTTGGCGGGTAGGGGATGCGCCTCCGGGATAGCGGCTTCTGGTGACGCCGGACCGATAAGAGAAGGGCATACAAACTCTCACTAACACAAAAGTCGAGCATTGTCCGAACCGGCAAGGCTGACAGAACTATTGGAATTGTGGAAGTACCACATGGAATACTAAACAAAACGCCAGTTTATAAAAAAAACAAATGTTTTAGCCGACTGCAAGATAAACTTCAAATGATTGTAATCAAATTCATTTTAATAGGCTACATAAACGTTTCCCAAACATTTTCTAGCCACCACCCTTTTGAATTATAAAACCTTTATCGTGCTCTCTATAGCCGTCAGCATAGTAAAGCGTAGACTTTAGGACCAAAGTTACCAGACAATATCCAAAAAATAATAATATAAGGTTATTCTCAATTAATCTCAAAACTTGGTTTTCACAATACGAAAGTGTGGAAAACCATTTCTAGATTCCTGGCGTTGAATTGTTACATCATTTACGAACCTGAATGAAAAAGGATATACAGAAAGTTGATTTTCTAATATTATATACAAACTTGATCTTGATTGCTATTGTAATTTAGACCAATGGTAAATCCTCTGTAAATTTTGCTGTTTATTATTGGTATTCATGTCATTCAAATATTTCAATTTGCTATTTACTTCTGTTATTATATCCTGCCGTTTTATATTGCGAGTATTATTCATGTAATGGAATTATATTGACAGTCCTGAAACATGGTGATGGCCCGTAAACAGGCTAGCCTCAAGGGCCGCAAGTTAAACATTGATATTTTTGCATTTATTTTGTATTTACTTGCTTGTTTAAAATCATTCATTCATTCAGAAAAATATTAAGATATTTATTTATTTAAAGCTAAAAAAGTAATTATTGAATGATTGAAACAACGTTTATATCAAATCCATCGTATAAATAATTTACTAGTTCCAGTTAATACATGCATGGCTCTAGTCTAACCCTACCTCCAGGACGCCTTTAATCATTTCGCCCCTTGATGAAAGTAACAGCCCCCTGTAGTGTATACTTTGGGAACCAGCTTTTCACATTGTTACTTGCTCTTTTCTTGAACGAATCTGAGTTCTTAGGTTCTTAGAGAACCCAGCAGCACAATAAATCATAAGTGAGTTGAAGGAATGTTTGTTCATGCAAATTAATTACTGTATATGGGGATTAGGTCGTTGATTTGCTTTTTTCCTTGTCAAATTGTCGTTTTTAACCTACAGAAATACCAATTTCAGCAACTTTCGAAGAACTAGAAAGAGGAGCTAAAAGACTACTAAGTAGCAACTCACGCTGCGACAAATGCAATAATATTGAACTATCGTGGGTTAGCTGAATATAATATCACATTCTCCCTATGGTAATCAGATCTATTTTTATCTAGGCAAATGACACGCCATCATCAAATTGAATGTTAAAAATGAAATTGTTGTAAGATGCATGAATCATTATAATTTATTATAAATATTATTGATGTCAATACTTTGCCTATATTTACTGGATTTTTCAGGTACTAATTAAACTATAAAAGTTAGAGGTTTGCTGTTGTCTCTTTTCTCTCGCTGACTACTTCTTCGTGAATGTAGATTATTGTACAATTTTATAAAAAGTATTTTAAGTTCCTATAAACATTAATTAACCCTTTTCTTAAACTTTTTGCTAGATGCATCATTAGTTTTCCTAAATATGATCGAGAAAACATAAACTTCGAGCTATAATCTTACAAAATCGATCTCTGTGTACCGGCACTTCCTCCAAAATGATGTATCGTCGTCACAAACAGCCTTACCATTTCTCGCGGGAGATGACTTCTAATTTTTGACAGATATCCCTAAAATTTATTAAGCTGATGAAAAGGTTTATATTCTTTTGTAATGAGCCTATATTCAAAGAATAATAGGAGTATTAATGCTCAGATGATTTCTCGTCGTGACCTAAAATTTTAACATAATAATTTTAATGGAGATTTAGGATCAAACTTAATTATTTACACCAATTTTTTATGTTTTTGTCATTTTTATAAATTTTTGTTGCAGATGGAACGCTTTCTGACCCATGAAGAAACATAAATAAATATGCATAATGCTGGCGAAAGAGAAATGAAATGAATGTATATGCTTTTAAATCTATATCACCAATATTATTAGTGTTCTCATTCTTTTATTTGATGCTTTTTCATGACATCATTGGCTCCAACTTTGGCGAGAAACGGTTATCACCAATTTCAAGGTACATATCATGAGAGTCGGAATGGTTATGGGATAGCAGGCGGATCGCAGACGAAGTATACCAGTCGGATCATAATCCTATTTATCGGAGTGCATTTTGAGATTTCACTAAACTTCCCTTGTCTGTGCAAAGAACTCATCTCCGAATGTCATCTCCGCGAGAAATAGGGAGCGTTTTCTTACCGCTTGTACTCGCGAAAACATTCAAGACAATTGCCCACGGACCTCAAGACGTATGAACCTTGTGGAAAACGGAGAGAAAATATAAGGCTTTTGCTAAGAATCTCGAAATATATTACTTGAAGTGCACAATATGGCAAGAAATAAAATTCAGCTCTGTTCAGTCATAGAATTTTTAGGTTATAATGATGTTTTAAAACAGAATGGAGGTTTAATTACATGAAATTTAGCCAAATTCTCTTCAGGAAGATGAAATCTTTCATATTGAATGAATTTTTTAGTATTTTGGTCATTAAAACCATTTAAAACCTTTTAACTGCGTCAAGAACAATATTATGGAACAGCATCTTGTAACGATTAAAGACATTGTACCAGCCATTTAATTCATTCGAAATTGTACACCACGCGTTTCAGCTGTACAAGAGCAAAAAACAGTCCATATTTCTCAAATTTCTCAAGTTCTCTTTCTCAAAAAGTCTCTTATTTCTTGCTAGAACTGAAACTCAATATGTAATTATTCGGTAGAAAAGTTTGTTTTCGTTACTGTACCTAATAATGGTTAGGCCACTGCTGAAAGTAGTTTCATACAAATTTGGTTTAATAAAATGGACGGTGAAATGTTAGTCTTTCTTCAAAGCAATGAAAAAGCTCTCAAAATTGAGCATAAAAAAACTTCGGCCACTACTGAGGTCATATTAACCTCTTAGAGGATCAATAACCTCGTCGTTGGAACACTCAGTGATTCCCTAAAAAATCGTTGCTATGCTCCCTTGAAGCGTTACACGGACGGAGATATCCTTGGGGTGAAAAAATTCGTCCCGACCGAGGAATCGATCCCAAGTCAGCCAAGTGGAAGGCCATAACTCTGGCCAATTCTCCCATTGGACATCGGGAGGGGGGTGGGGAGAGGGAGAAATGTTGGGGGGGGGGGACGTTGAGCTTCCCAGAAGGGGGCAGAGGGTTGGGTCCCCATAACTTTTCCTTTAGCCGAAAAGAAAGAAGACCCATGAGATCTAATGGCAATCAATTACGGCGACATCTTTTGAAAACGTCCTCCTCTTCCAAAATGTCCGCAGAACAAAAGAGGCGCCAAAAAAATGGAAGATTTCGTTTTACCCGCTCACTTCCACGACAAAGCGACTCAATATCGCCCCAAGCCCTTATCAGATATTGTCCTCCATTTGTGCTGCCACACATGAGAACAAGAGGCCTTGAGTACCGAGTAACACGTGTGTGCTATCAATGAGAACTATTAGGTGGATCAGATTTTTATCAATTTTTTTCCTCTGCCGCTGCTGATTGAACAATTATTAGTACTGAGTAATCTAGCGGTAACGGTTAGGTTTTAGTGAAAATCACTTTGTATCCTTTGGATTTTTATAAATGGAGGACCCTATTAACGAATAATGCTTCATTCTTCATCCCACGCTGGCGTACCCTTATTTATCCCGTCCATAAAACCTATTTTCTTTCATCCCCTACCCGTATTTCCAGCATCTGTCCCTCAATCACAGTCTTGAGCAATCCATCGCCCCTAATCAACTCATATGGTCAACACTTTTCCTTCCCTTAATCTCTTCCAGAAAGTTTCCTTTCCTCACCAACCTTCCCAAACACACGTTCACACACCTTCTCCATCCTCCTTATCCTCAACTCAAAAGCCTGCATTCCATTCTCGTCGTCCTTACTCTAAATCAATGCTCCACACAACGCTAAACTACGTATCTAAGTCTTCAACAGTCTCTTGTTTATATCTACACCAAAGGTTCCTATCAACATCTACCTCTCACAACTCTGGAATTCTATTCCAATTGATTTGAGAAAATCTCGAGAGTTGGCAATTTTCCAATCTAAATTGTACGGAATTTTATTTAATGAATGTTTCCCTGAATTGTTAGGCAATTCAGTATTAAATTCTCATTGCCAATTTCTTTCTTTTATCTTTAGACAAAATATGTTTTTCTTTCATGATATATTCATTTTTTAGATTATCTGGTATCATATCAATATCTATCTTTGAATTCAATTTTATCACATCTACAGTTATTGTTTTTCACTAAAAGATGTTGATTCTGCATTACCTTTTTCTATGTTATTTAGTTCCAATTATTTTCTGGTTTGAAATAAATCATTTGTTAATTTGTTAATTACCTCGCTAATATTCCATTGCATCGTATTGTTTCCCTGAGGACCTGTCCCAGAGCATAATTAAGGTCTATTCTATTCACTGCTGATAGTTCCTTTGGCTAATGCAATTCTCCTCTGACATTGATAAACCCCGACAGAGTGGCGTGAAGTAATGGGAAATTCTCCAGTGACGTCGGTCTCCTTGATCGATCAGGACCCAAGCGTTTTTAAAAACATTAAATAGGCTCTTTCATAAATAATCTCCAAATACCAGCATTGAAACGTGAGTTTAAAAATATTTATTCGAAAACTTCTCCACAAAAAGAGATGATACTTGGCTTTTATTCAGTATCGCTTTTACTGTAAAATGGGTAGACTAGGTCATTGTTTTTCCTCATTAGAACGAGAGAGCCATAAAAATTATTGGTCTTTTGATTCATATTCATGGAAAAATGATTCATAACAGTTCTGATGAATATCAGAAATTACTCACTCAACTTTTCAGTATACAATCTTTAAAATAGCACAACAAAAAAGCAGTATACGAAGACAAGGTGACGCACGGTCAATTGGACCGAAAGTAGCTTTAAGTAGCAATATGCGTACAAGAAGTGATTTTAGCTCGTATATCGGAGGAGCTGAATAAAATTGGGACAGGTTGAACCGCAAAATTCCACACCTTGCCTGCGACACCAGAAAGATAGTAATGTCGGTCTGTGATACTAGGCGTCGCCACTATAGTATTGATTATTACGAAAGAAGCCACCTAAATATTCCCCACTAGTTTCAGCAAGCATGAGCTAGTAAATCAGGAAAACATGACATCTGACCTTAGGTAAATACTAAATTGAAACACAACGAGGATTTCATAATGATTGTCTAATTTCCCTTTTTGAGAATCAGTACCGATCCATATTTTTGGAATCTAAGTGATGACTAATTGTGATCTGGATATAAAAGTTTAACACGATGACATGTTAACTTTTCAGGGCAACGACAAAGTTTTTGCTTAATTAAATTTTTGTTTAATTAGGTTAGGCTTTATTTATTACATATTTTTAGTTTTATCTAACAGCATTCGTTTATGGCCAGCGTCAACGACAATTGGAGATTATCACAGACAACCAAGAGCATGGAAAATATATAGCCTATTCATGCAGTACAGGCGTCGAATTGAGCAGGGCGTTGTGAATGGTCATTGAATCAGATCATTTAGGATTCGCTGAAATTGATTTCATCGGCATTGGAAATTACTGAGGCAGAAAGAACTATCTATGCTTGTTTTAAGAGTTCATTAATTTCCTGTAATGCGCTAAGCGAGTAACAGCAATTATGAAGTTATGGCCTGATTAATTAAGCGAATCTAATGGTGAAATCATTAGCTTACTAAACGTAACTCAGTAATCGGTGGGTCTCAATAATGGACCAAAACGCATTCAAGTAATTATCTGGACATTTGGGGCTAAGTTGATATAATGCTGTTATCAAGTGGCCAAAGAGTGATTTGTTTGGTCCAGTTAACTGAGCAAATAGTTGAAAACTAACGCTGCAGTCCAAAAACGTGAAGTTCCAAGCCCATGCCGGCAATTACGGTGCCTGCAGATAAACTACGTGTTTTAGGTCACGAAAAAATACAGAGCGGAAGATTAGATTCGGTTGAATTTGAATCAGCGTGGCTTAGAATTGCGGAGCTTAATTTTGTTCTTATATCTGTGCCTTTGAAACTAGTTCAATCAATCAATGCTAACTCAATTACCTATCTGATCTATTCAATAGCGCTCGAATGTATTTATATAATATTCATTTCAAATCTCGAGTTCAATTAATAAGCAAATGGGAGTGCTGTGTTGGGATCTGCTTGACTTGAAAGCCCCAAGCATAGCTGAGAGCACTTTCACTCTTTGACTACCAACTAATAATGTCCTAGTTGGATGGGAAAATGAACCATTGGGATTGATATTTATTAAAATAAATGCACGATTTCACGATGCTGTCCCAATTGTGAAGAAAAGAGTAGGAGACTTTTTGTTTCTTTTCCTGCGAACATATGACAGAACTCAATCGATTTCAATAAGATTATCTTATTCACCACTTCCAAAATTCAGATAATATGAAAAACATAGTGACGCCGAAAGTATAATATCAATCCCACACTTAATCTCTAAAACTAATAGAAGTAACACAATATGAGATATAATATTTCTAGGTTATAGACACAAACGTTCCATCTTTCCTCCCACCATTACTAACTGCAAATACAGAGCAGGACGCTAAGATACTTGGTTTGCATACAGTCCACTTCGGGCCTCACCTATCTTCAATTCGGTTCCCATATCCGCTTCTTTAGGCTGTCTACCTTTCACTTCCTGCCCAATGCCCATAACGTGGCTCAGGCAGTACTATGCGTTAGCATGAGTTTTCAGTGATATCAGATTATATATATATAGTTTCAGTCAGCCGGATAGTAAGAAAATAACTCCTGACGGTTCGAAGCACACACAATGGTAGGCTAACATATGTTGCAACTCCTACGATAAATGAGATGAATGCGAGTGAATACGACATAGGAGGTCCATTGAGCGTCAACCCTGCGCGCAGATATTTTTTAAATAGGCCTTAGTTTCGCTAAAAAAATACCCTTCCAGCAGTATAACGCATAATATTACAACATATTTGGCAGTGAGCTCTAACTAGCTGTAATAGTGCTTACTATCTTAAACTGTCGCTCTCCGGCAGAAAAGTTTGCGGAAAACAGCCAAGGTATAAAACCAATTCAATTAAGCAAAATTAATTGATATCATCAGAGGAGCTCACTATCTCTTAGGATGGCATTCCAAGATGCTAACCACTTGACTAACAGTTATGTATGAGATAAGAGGAGAATTTTCCAAAAAAAAATCATGTAGCGGTAATCGCACCACGGACTTTCAAGATGCCTAGCCACTGCGCAGACCACCACGATAAACTTCGTTTTTGTACTGATGCATTTTCCTTGAGGTAAGATAACAGTGCTAGATAAGGTCATATACATACTTATTACCACATATAAAAATAACATTTGTCTGCCATGTCTTGATGGAAGTGCCTTTTGCTCTGTTTTATTCACATGACACCGTGTATAGATATCCTAGGAATGTCCATTTTGCTTTGCTGAAACTCTGACGGTATTAAAATAGATAACATATAGTAACGTCAAAAACTATTAAGTAAAGTATTGAGCATGAGTTTATCATAAGATCCAAGAGATGACGCTGAAGAATAGAGATTTCCAAGATTAATGCGTGGAACCACGAAATATTACAGAGAACTAGTTACCTGAAAAGTCAGTTCCTCGATAAAAATGGAAAAATAATATTATTATGGGCATAAATGATGACAGTTGTTGAGACTGTTGATAACGTTGCATTCAAAATTTAAACCCCGTAACAAAAAATAAAACTAATTTCACTTTCGTTTGGCGTGATTTATTGACAGTGTGAAAATAAACTTAGTATGGTCAGGAATGAACAAAATAGTGAATTTTCCACTGATATGTGGCAAAATAATTGTATGCATAACAAGGTTAAAAGTTAAGATTTTGCAACTATCACTTTTGCCTTCACACGGGTCACAATGTTCGATTTCCCTCCTTAGGTAATAAACTATTTTAAAATTTTAAATGTATACCTTGTAACACTCGTTTTATTTGTCACAGAATACCTCACAATATATTACAACACTCACTCCACTTTTCTCCGAATACTTAGTAATGCATTACGACACTCGTATTTATCACAGAATACTTCGCCACTCACAGTCACAAAAAAATACGCAATGTAGCACTCACTAAGAAAAATTCATTCAACCGTCTCTCAAAATACCGTCTCCCGTCCTCTCACTCGCGGCCGTCTCCGTCACCTTTTTTATTTCTCTTCTGCGTCCCTTTTTACGCATGTTGGGTCATGGTTTCCACTATCAATATACTAATAGATAACTAATAAATTACTTTAAGCTTAGTTGTTTGGTTACAACCTTTGGTAGTGACATGAATATACATATGGATTGCTGACTCGTCGCCAAAAACTGTTGCCTAGAATTCCGTAAACAAACAACTTTGTCGATTGTGGCGCCGTCTAGTGATGAAAGACGGCAGTTCTAATGGAAATACAGTCTTCAGATCGTAAATAATTACGTCTTACCGGTTTTACTTACCAGTAATCATAATTCAGTGGATAAAAAATGTAGAACTACACGCGGGACGTAATTACACACTTTTTTAATATTGTCCCGTCTACAGATATATTTAATTCCTCTCCAAATTTAATTACACAAATGCACAATGAACTTCTTAGAACCTCGTGAATATCGCTCTACGGCAATTTAATAAGAATACGAGATGAAAAAAGTGGAATGAATTAGAAGACATTTACAAAGTAACTGTAAAGCTTCAAAAATAACCAAATATTATTCACAGCATCAAGTAGTTCATATGTCTTCAATCATTATTGAATATTCACCACAGTTTCACGTTAACAACGGCCATTTACGAGTCAACTGAGGAGACTTTTTTCTAAGTAGCGCCAAGGACTGGGTGAACTAAATGTGGAAATTTAGGTAACACGTAGCCTATGCAACGATTCAAAACATTTGAATCCATTATGTATATTCATGTTAAAAAACCTTTGGTAGTGATGACGAGGTAAACATTTTTTTTAAACCGAAACGAATACTAATCTACTAAACCCTCCAGCGGGTTAGAGATGCCAATAAATGTGCTGCATTATACAAAACTACCTCCGCGGAACGGAGCAAGGTACGTGGCATTTCCTTCTGAGATAAAAATAATGGCCAGTGCTCCGTTGATATGGGTAGAGTTGCTCGGGGAAGAAAGAGTTAAGACCGTTGTACACGATACTCATTTCAGAAATAAAAAACGAACTGCAGTCAGCATGCTTAAGGTAGTTTGAAGAAAATATCATTTCACGTAGAAATCATTGATTTTGGTCTTATTTTAGCGCAAAATATCTTACTCCTCCAAAAACAAGATAATATTAGTCTCTTACCGGACTACTTTCTGAGAATTTTTTACAATTAATACCAGCCCTTTTACACAGATGTTCGCACTCAAAGGAGGCTGTATTCTTTTTTAAAATGAGGCATTTATAACACCTAGATATCGTAAAAAATTTGTGCAGTGGGTAGTTTGCATGTTTTCTCGACTATTATTGAAAATAAATCATTTTGCCATCACAGTAATTACTTTCAGAATCGCATAAAACTTCCATTGTGAAGGGGTTGTGAACGTGCCACGAGAAACATGAGGCAACTCAAAGAATTATGAGGACATTTTTATTTGATTTACTATATTTTACATCACATAGAAGTATATTATTGCACTATTAATAATTCACTATTTCATTAATTTCTCCTAAAACTGCTTCAATTAAAACTATAAATTCAAATATGGTGTTCATTATGACTAGGGAATTATCTCGCTCAAACTACCTAAAAATCGAACCGTTTCAATGGAGTGATCGGATCCGATTAGTTCCATTCGATTTCGATAATGAATACTGAAAAGAAAAATTAGGACAATTTTTATCTTCCAATCGATTTTTATATGCAACGACCAATCACCGACAAGCAGGCGATTTGAGCGTTTATAGATAATAGCGGCGGTGGCGCTGTAGTCTACCTTCATAATCATTGGGAGATCTGTGTGAACTGTAAGATGTAAAAAAATTTTCTTGAGAGCAGCAAAATTGGTTTTCTGGAGATTGTTAAAGACGCTTTTAAAGCAACATGGCCCAATTTTTTCACATTGCGTATTTCAGCGAGTGCCCGGACAACGCCATTACGCAATAAATTTAGCAACCACATCAATTAATTGTGGCAATAATTTGGGAAATGACGAGAAGAAATGACTCATAGTAAAAGCGATGTACAGTTCTACTATATTTGAATGCTGTCTACCGGTTTCGACGTCTATAGCGTCATTTTCACGACGAACAGTAGGAAAATTACGAATGCGAACCTTTTATAACAACTCAAGTAAGAGGGGTTTGGGGAACGGAAGGATGCTAGACGAGGGGGTGAGTATTTGAAGTTTGCTGCAAACTACGAGCTAATAGAAAGACAATGAGGGAAGCGGAAGGTAGGCCAGATGATGATGACATTAAGAGGGAAAGGGAGAGTTAGTAAGAAAGACGTAATCTTTTGAAACCGTGGTCAAAATCGGAGAACAATTAAATTCCGTCATTGAAATTAAAATTGTAAAATCAGGTTTAAGAGAAAATTTAGAGATTACTAAAACATAAAACCTTAGTCAAATACAAGTAAACAAATTAATATTATTAAAATTTCTCTTGTGTCCCGTTTCTATGATGTGCTTGATGAAATGTAAATTTAAGTCTTCGAGTTTAGCACTCCGTTTATGTTCTTCGACTCGAGTTCTAAATTTTCGGCCCGTTTGGCCCACATACACGCCGTCACACTCGTCACAATTCAGTAATGTATAATATCAGCCAAAACGGAAGAATCGAATTCGAACAAAGTCTCGAGTTCCGGCGCTAATTTATGTACCGAATTCAGTGCTACATAAGTATCGGTTGAAACGGCCTTAAGAAGGAAAAAGATGAGATAAAGAAAGGATGAGAGAGGTTAAAGGGGAGTGGAGGTCATGGAGCAGCTGAGATAAGGAAGTGGTGAGTCGCTTTACGAAAGGGATGGAGTCAGATTTCAGGGAAGAGTAAACATTAGTGGGCTGAACATTGCGAAGAGAGGAGAGAAAGGATTAGGGAAGATAATCAAGGAGAGGAGACGACTAGCCTGGAGCAGTGATCTCCGACATACTTGACGCAGTACATTTACTCGCGCGTTACTCTCACAAAGCTCTCAGTACTCCCGTGGTATCCCAAGACCGAAAAACCAGGAAAACGGTCGAACCCCTAGAGAAACGGGTAGACATCTCAACAGAATTAAAAAATTCAAAAATAAATTTAGGAGCTCATTCCAGTTTATCTTTTGTACGAGGTGCGTATCATACAATAATAATATACTTATACAAAAATAACAATAAGATGCTCCTTTTAAAAAGATAAAAATGACGCTCTCCTTCTGCCTTCCGTTTCTTCGCTTCCGTATCTTTCTGCAGACGTTAAGGAAACGGTATAAGCAGCTGTATGACAACTTTCGATTAATACATTCCTCAGTGTAACTTTCCAATCTGTAATAACAACATATCGTGTCTCCATATGTTTGGTGTAACATCTGCTTTGCGTATAATTTTATTGTTTGATGTGTAGCTCACTCTGATACCAATGAGAACCATGTTAAAACTTGACCTTTTTAAGTAATTTATTAAGCATCAAATGGATTTTTCCAAATAGAAGAACATTCTCAATCTTAATTTCCCGTTTGAGGCTAGATGTCCCAACAGTTCATCAAAATCGTCAGTGCCGTTTTCGAGAAAAGAGTCCTAGCACCTAGAAATCGCTCGTTGAATAGCATAAGATTATAAAGTAATGTGAGAGAAGATATGTTTAAATCAATGTCAGTAAAAATTATCTGGACTTTTTTTACAAATGGAGGACCCTATAAACATCTAATCTTTCTCTCTTCATCGTTCGTCTTATCCTTCATCCTTCCGCCCATTAAACCTATTCTCTTCTTCCTCTTTCCCGCTTGCCCAACATCCTTCCTTATATCACGGTCTCGAGCGACACTTCGCTCCTCATTTCCTCTTCCAACCACCGACGTGTTCACCTTGTAATCTCATCCAGGAGTTTCCTTTCCCCGCCCACCATATCGAGCTCTTCCTCATTTGTTTTCCCATCCGCCCACCGCACCTTCTCCAGCCTGCTCAACACCCACATCTCGAAAGCCTGCAGATTATCCCCGTCTCATTTTCTCAGTTTTATCTGGTTACGTTTTCAAAGCTAGTGAGAGACGAAAAGCGGATCTCTATATCCGTCTCGCGTTGGATCCCGAATTTAAGCATGCACCTAAGTACTCAGTATTTGGGTACTATCTACTTATTTGCTGAAAATGAGCAATCAGGGGTTACTTCTATCTATCTAAAAATGATGGACACACATCTAACAGAAAGGCTGAAATATCATTAAGTGGGTGAAGGCAACGTAATGATAATTTAATGGTGCCATATTCATGCATATGATACGATGAATTTCATAACAGCAAAAACGGTAACTGCTTGTATAATGATCACTGATCACCAAATTAGACAAATGCATGAATTTGCTTGAGGGGAGCCGATTCCCCACCTCAAGCTTCAAACGAGAACATTTCTATTCATTTTTAAATTGTAACAATAAATGTATAATTGCTGAAAATTTATGTGATCTGACCATTGAGGTGTATGAAGGGGGCATTACATCATCAAACTGAAGCCTTACAAATGGAATAACAACCATATCGTTTGACCCTGTGTAACACTCGTTTTATTTGCCACAGAATACCTCGCAATATAATACAACACTCGCTCCACTTTTCACAGAATACTTAGTAATACATTACAACACTCGTATTTATCACATAATACTTCGCCACTCACACTCAATGTAACACTGACAAAGATAAACTCACTCAACCGTCTCTCAAAAATACTGTCCCCCCCTAATCCTTCTCTCCCCATTTTCATTGTTCAATATTTATTTTTCTTCCGCGTCCCTGGTTACGCATTCTTGGGCCATGGTTTACAGTATGAATATAAATAATAGATTCAAATGTTTGGAATCGTTGCCCTGGCTACGTCTTGCCTAAAATTACCACTTTTAGTTCACCCAGTCCTTGGCGCTACTTGGAAAAAAGTCTTCTCAGTCGACTCGTAAATGGCCGTTGTTAATTGTTGTTAACGTGAGACCTTGGCAAATATTCAATAACGATTGAAGAGATATGAACTACTCGATGCTGTCAATACTTTATGGCTATTTTTGAGACCTAACAGTTACTTTGTACATGCTAGAGAGGAAATATCTGATGCAGTAACCTTCTATTCATTTGTGGCCTGGGAGAACGTTCAACAATCTCTCCTTTATTTGTTATTAAAATGATAGTTATTGGCACAATTTCTCATCCATGAATGATATTGTCGGATCTTGGTTTTGAAACCTTATAGTACTTGTGTCCGTCTTCCAATTCATTCCACTTCTTCACCTTGTTTTATTATTTACTTGCCGTAGAACGATATTCACGAAGTGCTTAGAAGCTAACTATACATTTGTGAAATTACATTTGGAGAGGAATTTAATATATCTGTAGACCGGACAGTATCAAAAAAGACTGTAATTACGTCCCGCATGTAGTACTACATTTTTTATCCACTGCATTGTGATTACTGGTAAGCAATGCCTGTAAGACGTGATTACTTACGATCTGTGGACTGTATTTACATTAGAACTGCCGTCTTTCATCACTATACGACGCCACAATCGATGAAGTTGTTTTTTTACGAAATTCAAGGCAACACTTTTTTTGAGTAGTCAACAATCCATATGTATATTCATTGTTTACTTTTTCAATTTACTAATAAATTACTTTAAAGCATAGTTGTTTGGTTACACCTACTCTCTGCTCTCGCCTTACTTTCCTAGGGATAGCACAACGGAATGGACGGAGTATCGGATGTAAAGCAAGAACATCAACCATCTCTTTAAAGTTTGAGGCAAACAACTCTTGATCCATGCATTTTCAGCTTATTGCGATGGATTCTACTCGATTTACCATAGTATTTATCGAATATGCGGATGATCATTAATTTAAATTTATAAATACAATGTGTAAGAAGAATACATATTGAATAAGTAAGTGCATGATGATTTATAGTAATTTATCGATGGAAAACATAGTAAAATAGCGAAATAAGTACGTAAGTCCGCAAGCGCTATTGGAAAACGAGGGTTAAAAACTTTTAGCCTTGACCAGCATATGGAGCCTCCATATACCACAAAGAATTTGACCCATGAGACAGATTTTAATTTCGCATATTTGTGACAAGGGCCGGAATATGATTTCCCGGAAAATGTCGAAATTGTGCTCGAATCAACGTTAAAAACTGCGAAATGAGATAGTAGCAACCCTCTTATCACCCCTCCTGAATATTGACTTTCTCCCCCACACTCTTCCCCCGCCTAACACATCCTTGAATAATTACCTGACCTTTCTCACTTCTGCACTGCCTTCAACCCTATATACCCATTTCCTCCCCTCCTTAACCACCCCTTCTGCTTCCTCACATACTTCATTACCTTGTCAAACCTTTTTCTAATTCCTGTATTTCACTTGAAATGACGACGATGTATGTCAAAACCGGTTGTCGTAAAATAAAAATGTGTGGAAAGTACGTAGTATTTTTCAAACAAAATGAGCATCAACTTCCACATATAACCAACTTTAATCAAACGGGTGTATCTACAGACATTATCTTCAACGGAAAGGATCCACAATTGATGCTGACAGAGCTTGTTCATAGGGAGGTTTCCTTAATTAGTTTACTTGTATTCACTTTTGACATATTTTATGTAAAAAAACTTTCAAGATTTATTGAACTGGCATTCTAATTGCAAGAGTTTAAATGAGTTTTTTTATCAATATTAAGGTGGTAGAGTGATTTTCTTTTACGTGCGGCTTTGCGTGACACTTGGAACGCGTGTGTTTGTTAGCAATATGTACCTATAGATAAAAATGTAAAGCATTGCAAGTACCTCTTGATTTCTTGGCAAATAATTGCTGTTTTTACACTTAGCTCAATGTTACTCGATGTGTATTTCGAAATACTTCAGTCGCGTTTGTTTAGATTATCTCATATATGCCAATTTACATTAGGTACTTATGCCCGGAAATATCAAAAACAAATCAAACATATTTCACGATGATATGCAATGCAGTAAAAGAGAATAAGACCCACAAATTTGGTCCATTCGAATACGCATGAAATAGCCCCGAAGGATTGTGTGGTGATATTTTCTTTGAATATTCTTAGATGCCGACGGTAATTTCAATTGAACTAGAATGCGATTGAAAGACTTAAGGAATTGCCTCCTTTGCTAATGACACAGACATCATCCGTGACGGTGCTTAGGGAATGCATAGCTAAGCTCTGTGTTATTTATTCCGTGACTGGTAGAAATGCATTTGAAAAGCAAAATTACTTCCAGCAAATGCTTAATAGTTTCCATCGAATTAATTTTCTCAAGACACTGGGTTTCGGGTCATCATGGAGGAAGCAATATACAAGGTCTGACTGCACATTAGATAATAGTTGCACAGAATTTCATTCGCAAGATGTCATTGACTGCCTATAATTACTTCAATTTTACCCACGTTAGCCTATCTGTACCACATTGTACCAGGTATAATCATTTCGTCAAATGCGCAGTTTTACATTCCAAATGGCGGAGGAGCGTAATTATTTACTTTTCCAAGTTTAAACTACATAGGTGCTTGATTTTATCACGACCTGTGAGTTTATTTTTTACTAGTAGCTGATGAAGTCATGGCTTCTGGGTGAAACTTGAGAAAACTCGGAAAAACCCAAGCAAAATGCGCAAGGAGTTCATAAATTTAATATTTTGGCTTTCAATATATTCTCATATAATTACATGGTGTAATAACTCTTTCAGTTTGACCTTTCGTGTTTCCATAGAATGTCACATATTTGCATTAAACTTTTAATATTCAGAAAAAACGTACTGTCATTATTTACAAATAAAAAGCAGTATCTGATCAAAGAAATGGCAAATGACTAATCTTTTACCGTATAAAGTACTTGGAGACAAACGTTCTCCAAATTCCGACTAAATATATTTCCGCCGAATATATAATTTACATAATACTATCCGATAAAAGTCCAAAATTCATTTGGCATACTCCACTGCATCCAGAAGAAATATGATTTTAATGAAAAAGGGTATTCAATCGAAATGGCATGGGAAGAGCCAAGCGGTACCGTATGGTACGACCACATATCTAAAAGGGGGAGTAGTGAATAAAAACCAAATTCCATCTCTGCAACCCGGAAGCAACGCCAATAAAATATGTAAAAAAATCATCTCTAGAAGAAAAAATTCAGGTTTAAGAAAACCATTCGTAAAAAGCTCCCGTGGCTACGGACAAACATCACTCAGGGTCTACCGCTTGAATTCGGGTGCAAAAGCACTTGGAGGGCAAACAGGGCACAGATACTCCAGTCCCGGATTAGAGCCGAGTCCAGCAATACTTGAATCAGGCGATCAAACGGGTAGCAGTGTCCCCATCGAATGGAAGGCCGTTTTACCATCCCAATGGACCCGTGTAACCAAAGTTTTTCTCACTTGACCACCAGCTTTTGTGAGTTACATTACGCGGCAATTCAAAAACGCCGTAAAAGGGGAGGAATTGTTTATATCAAGAATTTATTTTAACTAATTCAACTCAAAAGATTAACTAGAGATTAGAAAATAAGCACATATTGGAGAAATTTTGCCTCCTGGAAAGTATCAGCAGGTTTTCGCTCAATTGCTGCCGTCGATAAATATATTTTTATAGGGTGTAGTGTAATTAAAGCAGGTAATAACTCATTTTTTGTCACACACCCTTTAGATGCCTCGCAGACGTAATTTGGATACATAAGTGATTTTCGCAAGAGATAGTTAATGTTTTTGTCACACACAAAAGACAAGATCGTCATTGAAAACATTAGCATGAACCTAGCGTCGAACGCAGCGGGTCAGTAAATCAGAAGCGTTTTAACAATAGCAATTAGAGCCTTAAGGTCACTGAGACACTCCAAGTTCGGTGAATTCTAATTCAGACTCTAAAATGAATGGGAATAAAAAATTATGATCAAATTATAGGCCCAAAAACAGGCAAGAATTACAATAATAACGATTCTTAAAACAATATCCTACTTTTACATCCGGAGATCTCTCAAATATGATAAAACAGACGAAAAAAGTAAATAGGGTTAAAATGATATCGCAGTGAAAATTAATTATTATTTTGGTCGTTTCAGTGGCGACGGAATGATGTCCTCTCCTAATCCGAGGGTCACGGGTTCGAGTCCCACCTGGAAGGATTTTGTTGGCGATTTTGTTCGTCCGTTGATTTTCATACGCATGATACAAAATTTCAAAGTTACTGTTTTTGTGATGTTGGAAATAAGAAAAACAAATAGATCTAGTATCTATCTGTTTAATCGCAGTCTCTGGCATGCCCTGCTTGCTCGAAAGAAATTATTTCGCCTCAATTACAAACTTTCTATTTTCCTCTTCCCCTGCTCTTCACATGATTTCACATTCTACCTCTATTTAACATTATTCTAAACGAAGACGCAACTGTGAGGACAACATGTATTGCCGATACGTATGCATACCTTCTTAACGTACCATAAAACAATGTTTATGATGTTTAACAAATCATTTTTGATTCAATAAAGTGTTCTGTGGAATGGAATACCAGGTAACATGAAAGATGTACCACCAACTAATAATTTAAAAAATTACCAATTGAAACATCGTATTTTTCTATTCCATTAAAAAAAATGAAAATATCACATACTCGCCACACTATGTAGCTTGAAACCGTATCTAAAATGGTGCTCATTATAACTTGTTTCTGTCTTTGGTTTTCAATTGTTTTTCTTTGTACAAGTGATTGTCAAATGTAAAATTTTCCCTGCAGGAGTAATATCTCCGTGAACGATATATTTTTAATTATTTTTAGTTCCACCAGTTTGAGTTTACGCCTACGCTGCCCCGTTTTTTTCCCCTGACAACTTGCTGAGAGCAAGACCTGCTCAGCTGCACCACGCCGGCTTAAAATCCCCCTTTTAAGGGGCGGTGAGTGGTGGTTTTGGTGGGAATGTTCTGAGGATGAGAGTGTAAGGAGTGAGATAAACAAGCGGTGAGTCGGCGAGCTCAAGATTAGCGAGAAGGTGGGAGGGGGAGGAGGAGGAGGAAGAGAAAGCGAGGAATTGAGAGAGCAGGAGGGAATAGGAGAATAAACGAAGGGATTGCGACGGAGGAATTAAGCTGCTGGGCATGCCATGCGGTGGAACTGGGGAACGCGGGAGAGAAGGGGTGGGAAGAGAATTATTCTCCTTCAAAAAAGCGCCTCGATCTCTTTGTCTCGGGTAAATGAAGCGTTATCGGAAGAAATTACGCTTGTGCGATGGCCGATTGTGCTCAGGCAAAAAACGTTCATCGAAATGCTTCCATTTCGATCATAGATCATCTATTCATCGATCATCAATTAGGGCTTAAGATGATCGATGATTGTTGTCGATGATAGATTATAACGGATGAGTGTCGATGATCGATTGATATTAATAATTTGTGCATAACGTCTCATTTTACACTTAGGGTGGCCTATTATGTAAACATTGGATTGGATCAAACTGAAATGAGATGGACAAGGCCTACTAAAATGCTTCAATTTTGATGATTGTTAGCAATCATCGGAGAGGATGCTCAATGATGGATGGTTGTCAATGATCATTGATTACGACGGAGCATCTATGATCAATGAATATTGAATATTAATGCACAGCAGCTCGTGTGGCAGTTTAGTGAGTCGATTAAGTTCATATTTAATCGGATCACGATAAATTAAGGACAAAGCCTATTTATAAGAGAGAGCGAAACAGAACTAACGGTATATAATCTTCATTATTACCTTTTAACCTTCATTATTTTTCTTTCAGGATCTGCTCACTCCATGTGCCACTAATACATATTTTGTCCAAATAAATATTTGTAGAATATTGCCAGAGCATATAATTTTGGAACAGCCAAGTGTAACCACGTCAAAATCTAAAATGTGAGCGAAAATTTAATTTTATTTGAGAGAGGGGAAAGAGGCATACGACTAGATGAGGGACATGTATACGGGGCCTACACGTAAATCATTAGGGATTAGAGGTCGTCCACCAGATATTAGTAAATGGTATAATATAATGTTGAGTACTTGATGGGAGAAAGACAATTTACATGCATTACATATTATTTACCCATTACACGGCATTCTTTTTTGGGGAAGGCAAAATCAAAGAATTCAGTTGCTGATGATAGCACAAAAAAACTCGCTCCCGATTTATAATTGCCATAAAAACTCCCTATTTTTTTTAACCTCCTTATCATTTCTTAACCTCATTCATATTTCCATGCACACTTTAGAATTCCTAATTTTTCCTTAGTATTTGGAGACGACATTTCGACATGAGTGATTCCAGCAAGAATCGATTTACTTACTCAAGGTACAACCTAGCCATTGGAATTTCATTATTAAATAGGAAAGGTTATTGACTAGAACAGTTCGGAAAATAAATTTCGTTTTTCATAAGGCAAATGTAGACAACAAGTGTGAAAGCACTCAAAATTCAAGTTTTCTCCCTAAACGTTTACCATAACGTGGAGGAGAACTTATAGTATTTAAAGTCAGTATAAATGTCAGCGACATATTGCATGCGTGGTCAAGGTGGGAACCTGAGGCACCAGTCGGAGTAAAATGGAATTAAAAGGAATTTTACTGCACGTAAATTCGCATTTATAAGGGATGTTTTTAAGAAGATCCCTTAGCGTTTACAACTTTCTTAAAACCGGAGATGTTTGAAAATAATATTTATATGTTTTATAAAATGTTTAAAAAGCTTGGTTTATGTCAAATAACTTTCTGATTCCACTCCCATAATATAGGATAATGAAACTTTTTAAAGTTCACAGACTAATCTTTATGATGAGCAAAAGCTTAATCAAACAGTTTTATAATAAAAAATGGGTACATAATTTGAAAAATTCGAATTCACGATCTGATTCATGGAAAAATTTTAAGTTGTGAAAAAATTGAAAATTTCTCACTGGTAACCTCAATATTTATTAAAAATGGGAAATAAAAATCCTATTGCAAAATAATATATTGATTATCTATTACAATGTTTGTTGAGTAACGTAGAAATAAACTATATGGAACTAATTTCCAAAAACAAGTACATTATTGACCAATTGTAGGCTATAAGTATTTGCTGGGATGCATTCTAAATCCTGAGAGGGTTGGGCTACTACAATTGATAATTTGATTCTGTTGCATAAGATGTTCTATCTTCGCATGCATTGATAAAACGATTGGGGGCCCCATATATTCCGTGTAATTTCATTGAAGTTACTCTCAGAGAAGGTTTTTCCCGCCACTGAAAGGTAGAATGAGGGCAGAGAGCGTTAGTACCCAGAGAAAGAATTTTAGAGCAGGGGCGATAGGAGGAGCAGGATATAGAGAGGAAGTGCAAGGTCGCTTCAAAGAAGGCTGCAAGAAAATAAATCATCGATACAGTTTTGTGTGTGAAAGAAACATTTGAGAATTTTGAGATATCAAAGGAAAAAGAAGTATATCAGCAATGAAAGAAAGCGCGGAAACTCACTAGAGGCTATGAAGTTCACGTTTCTTAAAACAGACTAACATGCAAACTAAAGATTCTGAAAAACCTGACCGTATAGTCCTGAGTTCAGATAAATTAGTAAGGGTATAGTAATTTACGAAACTGTGGAGGTAAGCAAGGCTTTACCGTTTGCGTGATATTGCCACTCGAGCCGAAGGCGATAGAGGCTGAAACGAATATTGCAAAGTTCTACATCTTTCCCACCTTACGATTTTCAGCCACATCTGAATGGAAATTTACATACATGTATAATATTCGTTTTTGACCTGTAGTTATTCAATATCAACACTTTGAATTAGATGGGAGTCGGAAAAAGTTATGTTTTACATATACACGATTTATTTTTTCAATAAAAAATTATCAACTGTATCATAAACTTCGACCATTAATGAATTAAAAAAATAATACTACGTCAATGGCAACAGCGGACTGATTTTTCTGGTAAAAAATAACGTGAAATACTTCGAGCTTCGAAACTAAAATCCCTGGATTCTTCATTGCCATTTACAAAATCTTCCGGTGAACTCAAGTTTAGATCTCGTTCTCTCAATAATTCTCATTTGACGTATCAATTTATCTATTTCAATGTGGTAAGACTTTCACTAAAAGCCAATAAGTCTTTGTTAGGATGGGATGTAAATAGGGCAGAAAAAAAAATTCCATACAGGTGCGGAAATAACATTGTTACCTATACGAAGAAATGATCGCATAATAGACGAATTACAAATGTGAAGGCACATTTATCGATCGTAAACGACTTTTCTCTAGGAATGTAATGAACAGAAAATGCTGATAAACTGTAAGATATATCTGAGCATTTATTGTCAAATAATGCGATTATCCAACGATAATTAAGGATCATTTACGGTCATATGAATTTAAAGAACAACAATAAACTACCAATTTAGGAGAAAATGAAGAAAATACTGCTACATGTTGTGATACTGATGTGAATATTTTGGTGCAACAGCACATACAACCACAGTGTAAAGCTATGGAAACCTTAACGAGGAATAAAATTTATTTAGAATAGAGTATTGGGATCATTTGCCAGTAGGCGACATTACTCAATCCTGGCTGCGTTTCTAATTGAGTAAGTAGTGCTGTGACCTTCGCGCCTGATGCCGATGCCATTCGAACAAAACATTCTACTCTGCATAGAAAAGCATAAATGCTACAAGAAATTTAGTTCCACTAATCAGAAAAATGGAAAGGAAACAAAAGCTGAATAATAGCTGCAAAGAATCTATGAGCTAATTGGGGTAGGACAGATGCAAAGGGAATATACGGGACTTCCATTGGATAGACTGTAATTAGAGGGCTGAGTACATTAAGAAGGCATTATTGCTCTATGGGCAACAGGATGTGATGGGAGAGGATTTAAATCCTTTGAAACTTCTGCTTCACCGAGACATGATGGTAAATTCAAACAACAAAATGTTCATTGTAGTTTTCCTCTTATCTGTACATGATTGGACAGATATCCAGCTTTTTGTTTGCATTAACTCAAGCCTACATAACTCATCATTTTGGCTGAGAAAAAAAAATCTATCCGAAAAACATTAAGCTTTAAGAAAACTTTAAGTAATGCCACAGTATTCGCCTTAGATTTGACCACCGGAAGACGGCATTCAGAATAACATAACAGAACTTTAGAATAACATTCAAAATACCATGGCAGAACTTAAATAATTATTCAAGGTAAAATATTAGATACATATATTTGACTAGAAACAGTGGCAGCCGAGAATAGTTAGAATTATTTTTCAACAAAATAACTTTTCCAGAGTTGGATCGTGAAAGATCCTGCAGATCTCCCGACCAACAAAAACTCTATTGGCAAAATATTTTCATCGCTCTCGTAAAATTTTCCGCTGCCTGATATAGCGTCGCTTGGTATCTAATTATATTCTGTTAGGAATATTTGCATCAGTTTGCATTCTTTGAGGATCATAGCAAATTCTCTCCCCAAGCTTGGAATGATCTGTCTTAAAGGATAAGGGTTCCGTGGTCTTTCTAAGTGAGTCTCACACATATTTATGAAGCAGACATAATTTTTGCGTTTCCCTCGGACGCAATGAATGCTAAGAAGTCAATTCTGTGCATATATCTGAATATTTAAGGCAGGATTTCATGCAACCCTTTTAAATCGGGTGCCATCGCTTTCACAGGGAAGATGTCACTTGGAAATGAATATAGATAATTTTGGACATTTTCGAGGACGGAAAGAACTAAATCTCACCAAGAATTTTTGTTTAACCTGGTCGTTTTTGTCTAACAAAAATGTATTCTTAAACATTTCTAAGGCATAGCTCAGCTCGACATGGTATATAAATAAATTAAACACAACGCTTGTTACTCATGAACACACAACCCTCATGAACACTGTTATCCAATTTTTCGTCACTATTATGTACATTTTGAACAAATAGGAGTGCATCCATTTATTACCTCACTTTATGAACGAGTTTTACGTGATGAAGCGGCTGAGAGGCTTTTCTATCAGTGTCTGGGGCGCAAAACCCTTTTACAGTTATCAGAAATAAGAAGTTCTTCCAAAGAACCGCTACGAAACTTTATCCATCAATTGAGGTTATCTGCAATGCTGTCTCGTCACGTAGGAGAAATATGGCCGTTGATAGTTATGGACTTGAGGAGTTAACTTTCCTTTGGAAATTATTTCCATCGTAAAAGTAATCACTCACTATTACCGCTTCAACGACATCCTAAGGTAACGATTATCATATCTCAATATAACCATTAAGTAAGAGCAGGGGCGCAACATGCACGATTGTCGGGGGGGCTAGCCCCCTCCCCCCCACAGAAATCAGAGGTTGTGGCTCACTTTTTAATGGACACTGCCCGATTTGCAAAATTATTTGCGCTTTCATTCCTTAGTGGGTCGAAATTTGCAGACTTTCAAACCCATTTTGGTGAAAAGCTATTTACAGACTCTCTTCCCCCCCCCCATACCCCCCGCTTAGCTAGCTTATACAGATTTTTCAAAGAGTTTGCCCCCTCCACGATTCGGGGAGTTGTTGCGCCCCTGAGTAAGAGAAAGCAGCCAATGTGTATGATGTTACATTTATGCCTTATAAAATGCAAAAAATTCTCTCTAATATATTTTTAATTCCATTATAAATTTATAAATACACTTAAGAGAGCTGTCTCCGTAATAATGGCAAGTTAAGAGACCATAATAAACTTTATAAAAGTATAGTTTACGACCAGCTAAAGTGAGCTATGATGAGCAACGTAGGGAACATGTTATTGCGATTACCGAGTACTCGATAAAAACTCCGTTCCGTAAAGATACTTATCAAAAATGTAACACCTCTTTATACTACAATACCATTTTTCGTCAATAACTAGAATTACTATAAACCTATGAAGTTCATCTGAAATTTTTCAATAGGGTGTGTAAGAGATGTTACACTGATTTTGTTACGGAAATTACAATTTTTCGTGGGCTGTAAATTGCTAATTGCATATTGAATTGGCATTATTATGCTTCACTTGTGTACGGAAAAGTACTAAATTGCATATAATACACAATAAATGCATGCCATTAATAGAAAACGCTTAATTACTCTTAACGTTTTATCTGTTTTCTGGTTTTTCATTATTATTCCTGCCTGGTGAGCCATCTTTGTTGGAAGATTAAAAAAATTGGAATAAAATTATAGTTAAAGCATGTATGGTAAACTTTTACTGATGTAACGAAGGTTTTATTTTTCAACCATTTTCAATCGAGATCGCAATAATGTTACGATGTTCAGTAAAGTTTTACCTTTTTGCCTGAATTCCTCGTTTACACGGATTGGCTGAGATGCGAACTCGATAAATATCGTTCAACGTTTTCCTTTCTTCTACCAATTTTTCTGGTATTTTAAACGCATAGAGATGATCTCAAGAACATTTACCAAAAAGGCTGTCTAGCGTTAGTCAGAATCGCTCATATTACCACATTAACAAACATTTTTTTTCTGAGCCATGCGAATACATATTGAGGCCTAAGTCTAGTTAGAGACGGATGGCTGTAGACGTGACCTATTCTGACTTTAAAAGAGCGAACACTTATCGAAATACACCGAGGAATCCGGCATTATTTGCGATTTTAAAATCCTTCTTCGAGATGTACCGATTGCCTAGGCTCTTCGAACGTGAGCCTTAAACTCCTCAGTCCTGAGACATATCCAGCATTATTTTTGAAAAATTCTTCATACTTACGTTTTGCGTTGTAAGCCGTGTTTGCAATGTTAATATCTCTGTGAATCAAGGTTCTTAATAATTCTGCCACTTAACTGCAAGCGCTGAACTTGTGGCGTTGCCAATATATTGCGTTTCTGAACGGGAAAATTTTCAAAATTCTGTGTATTGTATACAATACGCCAGGACCAAGTAGGTTAATGTTAAGGTGGATCCACGGTAAGCATATGTAAATTTCATATTTTTTCATATTCAGGCAATCCATAGAAATATTCCATGTATCTGACATTAGCAAAAACAATGCTTCCCTTTCACACTATTTTCATCGCTGAACTTGACTTTACATGGTGTTTAAACCCTCAGACTACCAAGGTACTTGACACCATTTCACTACCAAGTGGAGTAACTTGGATGCCCCATTAATTATATGACATAAAAACCACACTTTTCTGTATTAATCATTAATATAATGTTAATATGTTCCTTAATACCTTTATTAACGACTGATAATATTGGTTTTCAGTAATAAGCAATATTTCTATTACAGGTATATAAAAATATACTCTAATGAAATTATCGATACATAAACCCACTGAAAAACCATTAACAATTACTCAAAAATATTAAAAAATGATTTAGCCCTCTTAATGAAATTAACAAAAATGAAATATTAATTATTTTGAACGAACTTATATTGACTTATTTCAATGGATTTACCTACGAAACTGCTTCGATAATTTTGCTACCAACGAAATTTTATCCGAAACAATTACTGAAAATAAAACATATTTCTTCGTAATAATGTTCTAAAAATCATCCAAGAGCAATTACTAGGAAGCATTGCATTGCCAAAATCAAGCAAAAGGTTCTGCGATTGAAAGTATTACCTGAGGTAATTTCGTTAGACTGGTTTGTCTTGTAGTCTGGGGGTTATTGCGACAATATCAGAAACATGGCAAAAAATGACATTTTTCTACCAAAATTAATTCCATAAGGAGAAATTCCCACATAAATGACCACATACAAAATATACGAATATATAACCGCATTAATTTTCGGTGGTTAGCTAATTACTGCGATAATTTAGGTCCAAACGTAGTATTTCCGTAGAAACGGCGCTATACTCGCCATAAATAGGCATGAAAAAGTGTTCCTCTAAGAAATACTTGTGGAATAATTCGTATATTAACCCCTCAGTTTAGTTTTTCAACGGGTAAAGCTTATCTTCAGCACAAGCAGAATATTTTCAAACATTTTAAATAAAAAGATCAATTAGTTATTGGTTTTGTGTCACATAGCCGCGGAAACCTCCTTGGAAAAATTTTCCACGAGCACAGAGAAAGGCCGTCGCCACTTCCGTCCCTTCATCCCTTTTTCTATTTTAGAAATATCCTTCCCCATCATTTTGATTATTTTAGATCAATGTTTATTTAATCGCAAAGCTCTGGGCTGCCTACATCCGCCATGGGACTTGTATAGGGTCTGAAGAGGTGTATAGAGTATTGGGAAATTAGTGGATGTTAACGGGGATTTGAAATAAGGTCAGAATGTGGTACACAGTAGAAAACAGAACAGGGGACATCAAATAGGGAAATGGGAGTATGCAAGCGAAGGAGAGATGGAAAAGCTTAAGATACGTGGAGGTGGAAATGTAGAAGGATATGATGTGAGGAGGGTGCTTCGTGATTTGGACACGAGACGTTTAATTCTCCGATGAAGTGTTGGACGGGATAGAGGGACAAGTGGTGTCCGAGATGAAAGAATACAAAAGGAGAACTTTGATGGAAAATGATGGGAAAGAGTGAATGAGGAGTATAAACGATCGGGAACAAGGGGTGAATAAAGGTGTTACATAGTATACGAGAAAGATACATACACAGACAAAGACAGACACAGAAGGGAAAAGAGAGATTATAAAATATTTATACACACACAAAATTTACGGATACTTTAGTTGTTACAGACAAACATAGGTGGACAGAGAAGGAATAAGAAGAAGAGATGGAGAAAGAGAGATAAAAGGTATCTAAAGCACACGCAATGGATGGAGACAGATAGACAGAGGAAGAATGAATTGCGCGCGGTGCGTGTGTTTTCGGGAGTGGGGGGACAAACACACACGCGTCACACGAAGACTTACCGAAGGGCAGCTCGAATCGACAGTCGACCAGGAGGGAGTGACCCGTTTGACCTTTGGTGCCCACCACTTCCCCCTCCTCCATCACCAACTCCGCCTCCAGCGCCAGCCATTGCCCCAAGCCCTCCTGCGAACGAAACAAGTGAAATCAGCTATTCTACACTGCGCAACATATAATTATTAAACCACAATAGGAATGTACAAGTTTTACAATACCACAATACAAGAAAACTGGCACGACCCGGGTTTCAGTGCATGAGCACCATCTTCAGGTGAAGAGTCATGGTCGGAATCTCCTTTTTATACTAAACCATAGAAGGGGAAGGTGGCTTAAGTTCCCCACCCCTCACGTTTTTTACCCCTTACCTCCTCTCTCCCTTCCTTTCTCCCCTCCCCCTTTTATGGTTTTGTATAAAAAGGAGATTCCGACCGTAACTCTTCACCTGAAGATGGTGCTCCTGCACTGAAGCCCGGGTCGTGTCAGTTTTCTTTTATTGTGGTATTGTAAAACTTGTACATTTTTTATTGATAAAATTTCATGCCACCAAGTTACCAGTGATCTTGTTTTATTAGCACCATATGGAAACTTTAGAAGTCAGGCATGTTAAAAAGGTGGCCCGCGGGCCGCCTGTTAGATATGCCTGACTTTGTAAGCACACCTGCTGCCCGCACAAATGATTCTTAATCTGGCTGCAGTGGCAATAGTGAGTCATTAGGTGCTTATTGCAATAGCTTGTCAAATAATAGCAGGTCACGGGATCATTTAGTTATGGAATCAATAGTTAAGAGACCCATAAAGTTATAGATTTCAAAATAGTTCCGGGTTTCAGGAACATATCTACTACCTACAAGCCTTATTTCCCAATAGTTAACAGCTTCGAATATCAGATTTGATCTTCGAACGCCGGATAACAATTATGAAAGTTTTGCCTATTAACAATTGCTAATACAAATAATAATTAGTCAGTAAAAGTGAAAAAATGGTCATCTACCTCAAAACAACTCTTTTATCTGTTAATATTGCTGTTTTCAGGTATTCTCGTCGCATGTTTAGTTTTTCTGGCTACAGTTTCTCCCCTCTTCCTGGGGGCGTCTTCAGGTCCGTTGGACATTTTTTGGACAAAAAAAATGTCCAACGGACCTGAAGACGCCCCCAGGAAGAGGGGAGAAACTGTAGTCAGAAAAACTAAACACGCGACGAGAATACCTGAAAACAGCAATATTAACAAGTATATGAGTCGCGGAAGCCTTCAAAGAAACTCTTTTATCTATTAATTGAGTCTCCAAGCAGTTAATTGTGCATCCACCATGTAGCCTACATAAGGAACTTATAACTCCATGATGTATATTGTGAAAACCAATGAACTTATCTAATATTTCTGGAACACCTATTGGATGGTTTCCATGGCTTATGGATCCCATAACTTCATATAATATATATGTGTCGTTCCTGCAACTGGCCATTCTTGATCTATTTCTTCCTAACGTTACTATTACCAACTTAACAAAATAGCCTCTACCCCACCCATTTATAGTAAAATAGGCGTATAATGAAAGAGATATATTTTTTGCCAGTAACCGTTTTACAGTTGTCACCACCTTCGCCTGATATTCCAATTCTTTCGTTACCTTATGATCAGCAGAGTAAATTGAGCGGAAGTAAAAGTTCATTCACTCTTTTTGATTGTATCATATACCACCTCCTCGTCAAAAGTCGAAAATATTCTTCACTAAAACTGATGAAGAATTTTTAATTGGAATTTAAAGCAGAAAGAATGGAAGAAAAACAGCTGCTTGATTCATTATGAGAGAATTTCAACCTTTGTTTATTTTTGCCGAATAACCATCGCCTCATTAGTATTATTAGCACTAATACAGACTCATAGATGAGTAATGAATTGATGACGTACTTTTTAGCCCAACATTCCGTTATCTCAATTGTTTTCTAGATGTCTTAACGAAAATAATTCCACCAATCATAATTACCATTAGTGGTAAAATTGAAAGATGAATAATGGATGATTTTAACAGTTTTAAAATCCAAATTCCCGAGTTGTTCATCAAACACGGTTCAAATTTCAATTATAAACCTTATATTTTTGTTCTGACTTTTTCACCGACTATTAAGTGCTTGATATATTCAAATATTTAATCAATTATTGAAATATTATTATATTATGATTAATATTAGGTTCTTCCACCCATCATATTTCCTGCCAATTTCCTCAACAATGTAATTACAACACAATCCGTTAGTTTCGAGGAGAATTCCGCGATGCCGCGGTGTGGTCTTTCTCTAATCAAAGGGGCGCCAAATTCTTCTTGCAGTTCACCTACTGTTCCTGCGGATCTTACTCAGGCATCCGGGGCAATCCGAAAATTAAACACAAACGCCTGTAATGGGGGTAATTGCGTCATGGGTTCGACCCTGAGGACATCAAAGGCAAACTTTGCCGATCCTTCGTCTCTTTATATAGCAACAAATTGATAAAACGAGCGTTTTATTGCGACTCGACTAATTTCCACCATGTTTTTTTATCAACTTCAGAGCACGCATTAATAATTTTCAATCCCTTTTGAGTGAAACCTACTTATGCAATAATTTTATATATGTTGTGTATCCAACTCAGCCGATCCGGATGTAAAAAATGCGACATTTATATTTTACAAATATTTATTAAACTTCAAATGCAATATTACGTATAAAAGTATAAAACTGTATAGCAGTGTTCAGAATAATTTTTTAACATCAATTCTTTTCAAAAAATTTATGTTAAAAAATTATTCTGAACACTGTTATACGGTTTGAAACAAATGTACTGTGACTACGTATCGGACGTTTAAACATATGCAATATTGATTAAAAGCACTATAAATTGTTCCTAATATTATTAAATCACATATTAGGACCCCAGAAGTCAAGGGGTAAAAGTAACAAAACCATTGTTTAGAGAAAACTTAAGTCAAAGTTGAAAATATTTGGTACAACCCACTAAGTAGTTAAGAGGCATTACCGTAGATAGCAGCACCTATCAAGAAAATCACTTGGATCCCTTTACCACCTAAAAGATTAGCATTTTCTCTTCCCATTCCTGTACCTAACTTATTCTTTTCACAAATGTCACTTAGACCCCTTGACTTCTGGGGTCCACATATATGATGTTTCATTCTTTTACTAAAAAGTATTTCGCTCCATTAGTCCCACATTATTTGAATGATGTTCATAAAAGTTTAATCTGCATTACTAAAGAAGCACAAAAATTTATTCTGTTTGGCATTTTTTCTATAATTTATTCTGCCTACTGAGCAGACTACTTTGAGGAATTAAAACATAGTTCTCTTAATAAAAATCACAGATTGACATTTAGGGCGAATGGCTCACTGCGGCCTCATCTGAGAATTGAGAGTTTTAGCAAATTGCTTGCTTGTGGTAGTGCCTTTTCTTCATCCATCTTTCCTTTCTTTGAATTTTTAATGCATGAATTTTTAACAAAGTTTTAATCATAATGTATTTAATTTTTAATATTTTATTTTAATGATAATGCGGCAAAGAATGAATAAATAAATAAACAGTAAAGTCATATGAATTACATAATTATTTGTGCAATGAAAGTTTCATTATATTATCTTTAAACGAGCTATTATTATTTATACTTTGATTACTGGTATTCGATCCATTTTCGAAAATTCTTCGTTTATGCAGATTGGCTATTTTAAAGTAAGCTTCAATTTTTTAAATAGTTATTTCGCTTAGTGATCATTTTCTCTCTCATATCGAAAATATTTTTGTTTTTCATCTGCAGCCACTCAATAGTAGGACATCTCAATTACTTCATAATGTCAACAATGCCAGCTCCTGATTGGATAATAATCCACAATGTTTTCTCTGCCGCAGTATTACATTTACTTATAATTACTCAGCAGATATGGAGAACAATTTTAGCAGCATTCGTCCAATACGTTCCAGGATGAATGGCTCATTTACAAAAGTTTATCGTTAAGTGGAAATCAAATTATGTTTTTGGATTTCATGGTATTTGAAACTTGGCAGACAATGAGGTGGGAGTAAAGGCATCATTTTCAGCACAAAAAAATTAGCACAAAGCGATTTAAGTAAGTAATTAAGCCATCACGTAAATCGGCCTCTCCGAGCTGATTTGGAATGCCATGAGTTCTAAGCAATTAGTAATTAATCACATAATAAATGTAAATTGAGTAAACAACTTGAATCTGCATACTTTATCTTCTGTGCTCAAGTATTTTCCACTATGGATTATTCATGTAAAATGCCTCTTGGCATATCACTTTCAATGTGCATTTTTTAATCTATGGAAATGAATTCAGCCTAACACATGAAGTCTGGATTTCAAGGTCGTATGAGACTATTTTCCTCTACTAGGCCGTAAGTCCTCTATATCAATCGGAATAAGCCATTATGAAGAGTTTTGTACCTGTAGACTCGACGCTTTAAGAGTAAAGGAGATTTTTATGAGTCGGCCGTAATAGTTTTAATAAAGGAGCCATTCGTTTTACACTTGGTTTTCTTAAAAATTACAATTTGCAACGACAGAATGATAAATTATGTACTTGGGCCGCTGGTCGCACTGCTCCGCTCGCACGCACAGCGCAACGCCGCCCGCGTAAACTATTCACAAAGATACCGCACTTTTTACAAAATGCACCATTGCAACAGCATTATCATAATTGCTGAGTTATACAATTTACAGAATGCTCACATAAACTATTTTCAATCACTGTTGTCTAATTTATCACAGTTTAAATCACAGTTGGAGTTCATCACGTCCATAGACATAATGGACAGGTGACAATGGATGACACGTACATCGTAATGTTGGAAGAAATGCAGAGCTTAACTTGATAGAGAACGAGAACAATAGTCACTAACAATGTACGCCGTGAAATTTTCAGACAGCTACTTTAAATCAGTGAGTTGAATTTATTAATGACGCAATTCAGAGGAAATGTTAAGCGTCATTGACGCTTTGAGGAAACTCGTATGGATATTAAATGAGTGGATAATGGATATCTCTGGATATGTATGGATAATGGATAATATATTATATGGATATGGATAATGTATTTCTGTGCAAGATTAATTAAGATAAAACAAGAGATTATCTGTAGTGGTGGTGACTCTCAAACTTTATGCACCTTAAAAAAAGTTAAAATTAGTCAGGGTTAAAGTGAACATTGAAAACATTTCTACGAACTCTATGACTAAAATGAACGATGTGGTCTCATGTAAGATTTGGTGGGACGTATCCGTAAATATATTATTATTATTATTTTATTTTTTCTCCTTTCCATTCCTCTTCCATGCTGGGTTATTCTAGGGTACGGGTAATATACCAAGTACTCCCAGAAATACATTATTCAGTTGTTTTAATAAAATTTAAGAATTTTCTGACAATATGGCATGTTGCTGCGATGACAGCCTTCTGGATTTGGATGTATATGTTGTAATGTAAATTTAGTTTTTCCAGACTTTTTCTAAGTTGTTTTGGTATGATTCCGGTGGCTGAAACTACTATGGGTACTATCTCGACCATGTTAATTTTCCATAATCTTAAAACCTCAGCTGCTAAATCCTGGAACTTGCTTTTTTTCTCCAGTATGGTCCTTTTTATTTTCTGTCAGAGTAATTGCTATATCTATGAAGTACATAGATTGATTTCATTTGTCTACTAATGTGATATCTGGTCTATTGTGCTGTATTCTTCTGTCGGTAATGATAGCACGGTCAAAATATAGTTTGAAATTTTTGTTTTCAAGTACGGACTCAGGATTATAATTATAATATGGAGGATATTTCTTATCTATTAGTTGTTTTTGTTTGCCAATTTGTTGATGTATAATTTTTGACACTAAGTTATGTCTTTGTAAATAATCAGTGCTGGCCAGTATTTTACTTCGTGAGAGTATGTGTTGGATGCTTTCTGCACCTTGATAGCATCGCCTACATCTGTCATCAGTTGTATTTGGGTCTTTGAGGATGTATTTGCTATAATTTTTTGTATTTACAACCTGGTCCTGGATTGCTATCATAAAACCCTCGGTCTCCATGAAGAGTTCACCTAATACCAACCATTTGTTTGATGCTTCCTTTTCAATATTTTGTTGGTTTAGGTCATAATGATGTCTGTCTTCCATGGAGTGCCTTTTTGGCCCACGAATCCAGTTGTGATTGCTGATCTGTTGTAATATTATGTGAGCCGAGGATAACTCTTTGGAGATTTAAAGAAGTGTAACACTTGTCGGCAAGGCATATAGCACTGTGAGGTTTTGATGCTATCTTTTTATTTAGGAAAAAGCGCCAAATGGAAGAGATTTGACGGGCATTTAAAGCTTCAATATCTATCAGTCCCCGTCCCCCCAGGTGACGTGGGAGTATACTGCGTTCCACAGCAGATTTTGGATGGTGGCAGTTATAGTTGGTCATTTTGGTTCTCACCATTCTCTGAAGCTCCGCTTTAAGTTTAGTAAGTTTTAGTAATTTAAGTAATTGCATTAGTTCTAGGTCACCCGACCACGTCGCTCGGAGCTCTCAAATCATCACCGGCAGGTACAGTGGATAATTTTACTCGCGGATGTGACGTAAGGGCGCGGACGAGGTTTTGCAGAGCAAGTAGTGGGCGGGTTCAATGAAGGGCCTCTTGTGTGTCCTTCTTACCTCGTTGGAGTACTGCACAACGTGCAAGGGCAGCCAATGGTACCCGAGCGCCCGGTCCCATATCATGCCCTTATTCCACACCTCGATGAGCAGTCCCGTGTTGATGTCATTCGTTTCGCTGCGGGCGAGAGAGAAAGAGAAAATACACATGGATTAATTTCTTGAAACATGAACTACTGAGTATTTTGTGTTACTTAATGTCAGAGCATGCAATATTTAAAATATATGAGAGCATAAATTGAATCAACATAAGATGACGGTTAATTTTTTTTATTTTCAAGAATATTGACCTACATCTTTTTAGTTAATACAAAAGGCAAGGTTTCTTTGTCATTCTATCGGTCTGTCCGCAAAGTCCCGCAAGTAAATACATGTAAGGTACACATTTATCGCATGCAGCGTTTTTTCCTTTAGCATTAATAAGTTAGAAATAACTATTATCGTGACATTTTGTCCGAAAAATTTAATATATATGAGGTTGCAGCCATTTTTACCCCTCGTTTGTTACATAGACCAACAATGGTATTCTTTTTTTATTCTGTAGGCCATTTCCGACGTAACATTGTGTGTTGAATCCGAATATACTCATGAAAGTTGGCAATCACGTCAGGATTTTGAGATATTCTGACCTAAAAGGGCCAAAATGGTATTTTCAGGTCTTTTTGAGGTTGAATATATCAAAAACCAAAGGCCATAAGAGTTCTGCCAACGGATTCATAATTCTGCCAACGGAAACTTGCGTTAAAAAATACATAGAATACAACTATGACGCACAGAATATCTATTTCCATTATCTGTATCTTTTATTTGAAATTTGGGCACTAAAATATAAAGTGCAGTTGAATTAAAATGAAGTTATCTTAGTTGTAAAGTTAATACAGGTGTTGGGAAGAATAGTATTTCTCGGTTTAATGAATGTATTCCATACATTGTTTAACTTAGACTTCGAATACGTTTGCAAAATTAATCTATCACTTTTGGTTAATGAGATATTCAATCGGCAAAAGACATGTAAAATTGCCACTTTGACCTTTTAAGGTTATAATATCTCAAAATTACACTCCAGAGAATCAAACATCACACCTTCCACTTCAGCGTCCGGTAAATTACCCCTCGTCCATTATGAGTGAAACCTTGTCACTGTGCCTACCCAAGAAGGGCGTGATTGGTATGCATGGATGTAATTTGAAATTCAAACGGCGGGTGAATTTTTAGGAAGAAATTGCCATGAGAAAAATTCGGCCTGGACAGGGAATCGAACCACGGACCTTTGGTTTACCGGACCAATGCGCAGACCACTATGCTATCCAGGCTTCCTAATTCCCATGGCAATTTAGCCAAAAAAAAAAGATGGCAACGCAAGGGAGAAGAGGACTTCAAAGAAGCCACAAACAAGAGTCAGTATCCTTATCCAGCATCCAAATGGTCTGCGCATGTATGTAATATCTCAAAATTCTGACTTGATAGCCAATTTTCGTGAGTAGATTCAAATTAAGCGCACAAAATTCCATCGGAAAGGGATCTTTGTATCAAAAAGCATTCGAAACCCTGAAATTTGTATGATTATGTCATCAGCCGAGCGAGCAGGACGACCTTCCTACACGACAAAAATGTACCCAACACTCAGCCTAATCACCTCGCGATTTTTGTACAAAATATCGAATTACTGTTCTTCTCAAGCCCCCGTAAACACCTCAGGTGACCAGGGTGACTTCGTTTATTTCATTAATTAAAATTATTACCTCAAGGGCGTCATTATGACACTACTGACGGTATTAAAAGGAATTAGCCACGAGAAGTGTTCAAGATCTGCATGGTATGGGGACGTGGAAACAGAATCTACTGAAGAAAAATGGAATAAATGGCTAACAAATTGTATTACAACATTTTTTGGGATATAGGACTTAAGGTTATCCATGATACGTGCGCTAACGTTATTGCTATTTGTAAATATGCTCATGAAATCGATATCCTCATTGGCCAAATTATATTTAGTTCTCTAAATAATCAATCTTTATTTTAAGATGGGATTGTTAGGGCACTTATGGTGAGCATTACCCTTTTGGAGCGGTTGTTTTTGATTCGGGCAACGATAACGCAATATAAGGTTCTTTTATCTCACCCATGATTAATTAATTGAATTTTATTTTGCCCGAGCCAGTCGAGACCAAAGTCCGCCGTTTAATTTAAGAAATTATAAAAAAAAATATTTTTTCGTTAGAAAGGTGTTAGTTGCTTAAAAATTTAAATTAATTGAAAATTTAAAATTCTAAGTGCAGTTCAACTTTCATTGCTGAAATAAGTATTCTTTAGAACTGCCTTCAGGTTACTTTGTTTAATCAGAAATTCTGTCCTGGCAGACGCTTACAGCCTTTCATGCCACCTACTCAACAAATGGTACTTAATTTTTTCTCCTTACAAGCCCTCATTTCCAGGCCTTACAGCATTCTCACTGTTCATGACGCTTCAAAATAATAAGCAAGAAACGCGACCGTTTTTCCAGAGATGGGATTTGAAAATTGATCACGTAGCAACGTGTGGTCAATCGTTGAGATTGCAATAGTTAGGAGGTAAGGTCATTCTCATTTCCTTTTTTCAAAGACGCGACGGGAGAAAATTTGGCTCCAGGTGAACTTACACAAAAATGCGGCTCGATAAATGTTAGCCCCAAGGCCTCAGTTGTCTCGAAAAACACAGGAGTGGATGTGAGCTTTTTTATGGCCGTTCTTTCTGGTTTGCCAAGTACCAACATGCATGAAAACTCTTCAGCTTAGTAGATTAGGTCTCCTGTGCCTCTATAAGTATATATATTTAACAAAAAATGGCACATTCATATGTTACGAATATTTTTGTCACTGATTTTCATAGATGCATTAATGATTTTCTACACCTTTTCCATAAAACAAGTTTTGATGTTAGTACATCAAATTAAGAGAGAATCAATAGTATATATTACTTCAACATAAGTGCCACTTCTGGTGACTTTGAGGCTTCTAGAAAATAATTCATTGTGCTTTCAGTTAAGTATGTTTAGTGGATGTTCTACAACAAATTCACCCTGTGCTAACCGTTCAATGAATTATAATATAGACCATCGAATTTTCAGCCATACAAAAGTGGAAAGTTGATGACTTGCGTCAACTATTAATCAAATTTGAAAATAAAAAATCGACCCCAATATAATCGACTTTCTGAGTAAATAATCGACGTTTGGTTAAAGTCGACGTTGACTTTCTAATCCCTACGGTGATGATAAACGATGGTTCATCTACCATAATTCATCCCCGTTACAACTTGTAAATAGAAACAGTGATTTCTATGGTTTTTATACATGTAGAATTTTTATGCTAGAAAAACATATGTGATTCTAAGCACTTGTAGTTCAATCCAAAGGTCATGTACGGCCTCTACTAAGAGCAATAGAAGATTTGTTCACGGCCTCTATAAGTTGAATTGTTAGTATTTTATAGAGCTTTCATCGAAAGTTTTAACCGAGTAAACTTAAAAGGAATTATATTTTCAAGCCTAGTATTCAGGCTATTTAGGTGTTCTTGAACATATTCTGATAAATTGAAAAATAATTATTGCAATTCACAAGTTATCATCAGTCCTTTTGTTGCCAGTGTATATATATACTTTGTAAAGGTAGTTAGGGTGTATACTTTCAAAAGTATGTTCTTTATTTCGATTACAAACCGAGGCCTTCATGAATTCTCACAGTCGGACTTAGGGTTGAAGCAATTTTTGGAGGCGTAGCTTTTTGGAATACATCCTAAACTTACATCGTAAAAGTACAAACTTGATAATTTTCCTAACTTTTGTTTCATCTGACGTGATCGGTTTCAATAGATTTACATTACACTCAAAGCTAGGAGAGCCTTTGAATATGATGTGGAACCTTAAGGGTCGGTTAAGTCAGATATATAAATCTTGAGATTTTACGAAGTATTTCCTTTCCTTCGTAATAAGTCATTTTCTTATTCCCTACAATTCCAGTTTCATAAACTGGACAAATCAGAAATAAGTCATCAAAATATGATGAGCCCACTCCGAGCTTCAACTGAAAATTCATTATATGAACATTGTAAACTACTTAGAAAGTTTCGAAATATGGTTGTGGAGAAAAATGCTTAAGGTGAAGTGGACGGATACAATGAGAAATGAGGAAGTACTAATGACAATAGGAGGAGAAAGAAAACTGCTAAGGGAAATAAAAAAGAGGAAGACAGCTTGGATGGGACATATATTATGCCAAAAATTCGAAGAATTATTGAAGGAAAGCGAGGAAGGGGAAGAAGAAGAATGGGAATGCTCGATGACATAAAAAATGGCCGAAGTTAGAGGCGAATGAAAATAGATGCTCAGGACCGACAGCAATGGAGGGCATCGAGTTGAAACCTGTCAGAAGACAGATTCCACTTAGAAGAAGAAGAAACTATTGATCAGATCTGGGCCCGACAATATATTTATAAGTCCAGGTCCCGGTACTATTATTTCTGGATTGGATAAGATGTCTTCATCGATTTTAACAATTCCCTTTTTTAAATTCTTTTCTCTCAATGGTTTAGCCATGTCCTCAAATCTTGCTACCTTTAAACATTCGGAGTCATTCAATGATGAAATCTTACACAACGATATAAGTCACGTGACAGTAAAAAAGCCTAGTTTTCAAATTTTATATATTGAATAAATCAACATGGAATGCATTTATATATACTAGTAAAACCCTTCTGTTATCCATGACCGAATTTGATTTAATGTTTAGATAGATACATATAATTTCCATTATGATGTATTTTATTATGTGTATAATTTGTAGGCTGCGTAATTTGTGATTCATGGGTAAAAATGCTTCAGTGGGGAAGCATTTAAAATTCCCAGTGTACAATCTTATAATGCCGACTCGGACATATTTCCGTACATCAAGTTTTCTGCGACTCGTAATGTGTGTCAAAAACCTGATGTCACTAATTTCCTATGATCCACTAATGCCCGTATTCATAGTCGTATTTCTAGGGGTAACCTGGGTATCCCCTAGCCAGGTAACACCTAGGGGTCCCCGTCGCTGAGCGATACATAAACCTTACCTGGGTAACACCTAGCCAGGGGACGCCTGGGTAAGAGATTTGGCAACAAACCCGCGGAAAAAGACATGTGAACGGTTCCGCTCAATGGTTCTCGATGTTTTCGATGCTCACTTTTTACCGTAACCAAGCACGCTATAAACAATAATATAATGTACTGTTACACAATGTTGATGAAAAATGATTGAAGGAATATGGGAGAACGTTTACAGTATTACTTAAATATTTATGACAAATGAATGGTGAGGAATGTGAGGGTTGTTCAATAAGTACCCGAGTTGGTAAACAGAAGACGTTACTATGGAAAGTTGTTGATATTATCGTGTACAGCTATTAGTACAGTAGTATCAATTCGTCCCACGCGTGAGCAGCAGTACTGCATCATAGGAGCTTTGGGTAAGCTTCATGCCTTACCCAGGAAATCGACGGCCTGGGGGAGGGTTAAAGGACCACAGTCCCTTAGGTAACGACTATGAATACCATTTCTGAGCCAAGGGGTTCCCCCACACCTGGGGAACACCCAGGTAACGACTATGAATACGGCCTTAAGTCTACTAAGTGTATTTACGAGTCGTCTGTTATATAGGATACGCTCAGCCAGAATATACCACCGTCCAGCTTCTAAATGTCTGATGAACATTTCACCAACTAAATTCTTAGTTTCCACCTAAGGCGCGTGTTTTGCTCGAAATAGCTTCACTCGTGATCAAAATCTGCTTTAAATTTCCAATTTATTTCTCATGGGTCTCAAATTTCCCTAATTCCCGAGACACAACTTCAACAATACTGTCGGTCGTAAATGGTACAGTTCACCGAAAAGGCGTAAATTTAATGGAATATTTTTCGAATTTACGCGAATTCTGATGAAAAACGAAAATCGATCGTTAGAATAACAGATTTTTATTAAATTTTCTTGGCCTTTGTTTGACTTTACTGAAATCTTATTCTGAAAGGTTGCCATAGCAAATATAGTATTACTTCGGAAATTAAAATATCCAACTAATGGTCAACTAACTAGATTTATTCCTTAAGACCTGGGTTTCGTCACATAATGAAATCTTCAGGTGAAGATGTCATTATGAAGAGAAAAGGAACCTGAAGATGTCATTATGTGACGAAACCTGAGTCGTAAGGAATAAATTTAGTGGACCATTTAGTGGACTATTTAGTGGACCATTACTAGAATATTTTAATTTCCGATATGGAGAGGTCCCACAAAGTCAAGCCTGATGTTATTAGTCATATTATTAGTGGTATTACTTTATTAAATAAATACTTGTTGCTCTATTTAATCAATCTCATGTCGAAGGCAAATAACCTAATCTAAAGAAAAATAAATAAAAATTCGGCATTTCATAAAAATGAGCCCACAGAAATACATTCAAGACCCCTATGGCATTGAAAAATAGTATTATTTGTAATGTGTGTTTCCACAAATCAAGGGTATGGATAAAAAGCAAGTGAAGGCATATTCACCGCAAAATTGTTCTCTCTCATTATGAAGTAAACTGAATATTTTCTGTTGCTTGACTATATTATACAATAACAAATGCCCTAAGTTGTACTTGTTTTATGATTAACGATCGAATTTTAAGGTACATAAAGCAAGAAGAAAATAACGAAGTAGCGTTTTCAGTAACGAAGAGAAAATATTATTTTACCCCGTTTGAGCCAGATAAAGTCTCTAAATGTGCGTATGACTGCACAAATCTGCCACTTCCACTGGCACACCTTTTGAAAATATTGAAATATCAGTTAAAAATTCCATTAAGCGCAATTCCACTGAAAAAATGTGAAAATTTACCAACAAGATATTACCAACGAGAATATACCAATGAGTACACGATTGGAAGATTTATATTCCCGTTTTTCCGCAGGATTCTTGGTTCTCTGACGATTTGAATAATTGTGTGCTTCGAAGAGCTTTCCACCACTGGACATCGGCCAACTTTACTAAAGGATGTGACCAGGTACTGCATGTGCTTGAAGAAATTTATTAACTACTTAACTAACTTAAATACAAGCGTAAAAGCGGCACATTTGTTACATCATAATCATATTTACGAAGACTAAAATCCTAAAATGCGGAAGAGAGAAACAATATTGAATTCACCCTGAGAGGAAAGAAATTAGAGCAAGTGGATTCCTTCACCTATCTCGGAAGTACCTTCACGTGGGACGGAAGATGTACAACGGACATCAAGCGCAGAATTACTCAAGCTAAGAAGGCTTTCATGGGAAAAAGGAAACTGCTGTGCTCTAAGACGTTAGGATTTCAAACCGGGAAGCAGTATGTGAAAACATTCGTGTGTAGCGTAGCACACTATGGATCAGAAGCATGGACCATTGATAAAGATGACCAGAGAAGACTAAAAGCCTTTGAAACCTAGTGCTGGAGGAAGATGCTGTAGATAAAATGGACGGACAAAAAAGAAATGACGAAGTGTACAGAAGAGTAGAAGAGAAAAAGACCATTAGGAACACCATACAAAAAACAAGAACAAGATGACATGGACAGTGTCACTGGGTGTGTCCATTGGACACACCCTGTGCCACAATGGGTTTGTTAAGAACATAATTGAAGGAAAAGTAGAGGGAAAAGCCCCCAGAGGAAGACCGAGGAACAAATTCATGGACCAAATAAAGAGAAAAGTACATAGAAAAAGATACCAGGAGGTAAGGGAACTAGCATTAGATATGGAAGGGTGGAGGGCTGTAGTCAACCAATCTTAGGATTGAACATGCAAAGATGAAGCAAATTCAGCGACTTCAGTCAGAGTATAACGAAGAAGCATTATATTTTTCCCTATGTTTGTGCAAAAAACCACAACAGTCGATTTAACCAATGCATTTTATGTAACAGAAATCAATTCGGCAGGAATAATAGAGGTAAAACATCTGGATGAGATTAGGAGGAGGATATATGGGTTGTTGAAAGAGGTTAAGGGGGACAAAGGGTATCTCAGAGCCGTATCAGAGGGAAGGATGTTGGTCGAGCAGGGCAAGAAAGAGATTAGTTTTTATGGACGGGATGAAAAGAGGTGGGACACAGCTAACGTATAATAGAACATTGTACGTTTATCGAGCACAATTTGTACACACTTTGAGAAGTACACTGACTTCCACTTAAACTTACTCGTATTTGTAGATGACTCAACTAATAATTAATGATTTAATTATAATATTTACTCGGTCATGTAATGTTAGCTTTCTATAAGGAATTTTAAAGCCATAGATTGGATTAACTAGCACGCAAAAGAAACTACTATAACAATGGAAGAATCAGCTCATTTTCTGCAGCGAAATTATGCAAATATTCAAATGAATCATATTTTAGCGAACAAAAGAGCATCCCACTAACCTGTGCTTCATCAATAAACACAAACGGGCGGTCTACACAGGAGTAAAAGGTAAGTAGATTTTAAACACCCCATCTCCATTAATGCATCGACCGTCATGTGGATAATTCGCAGCTTTGATTGAGATCCGACTATTAATCATACCATGGTAAGAGCGCGGCGCAGAGAGCAGTGATTAATCAGTGAATATTTTAAGGGGTTATCCCGAGGCTACAAAGCCGGAGCCGGAGAGCGATGGACCGCGGGCCAACGGCTTAGGTCATCGTATCCCCGCTGGCGAAAAATGCATTACCGTTTCCGCATTGCAATTTAAAAAGGCCTCTCCATATTTGCACTCCGTGCTTCTGCATGAGAGATCCACTTCATCCGACAGGGCGATATTTGATTGCTCGGTACAGACCGCTGTTCTGACCCATCGCCATTGGAGGCCGGTTAATTCACGTTAATCTCCGGCAGGGTTCATTTCAAGGGGTGAGGGGAACAATGGCCGATTTCCAGCGATTGTTCATTCGATATTGCATCATTTTTTCCGTTTGAATAACGCACCCGTACACGTTTCTCCACGGCCACACTGAGGAATATTTTCATTTTTCATCCAAACGAAGATGATGGAAATATTTTACGAAATCTTCAAATGATCACCATGAATTCGGTCAGCCATCATAGCTTAGGCATTAATAACAAAATATAAGCCGAACGTTGCCACATTTAATTCATACATATAGAGACTTTCACTGACAGTTACTGCCTATCATTGCTTTTCTACCATAAATTGTTTTACATCAAAAATATATTGCCTACTACTTAGCAACTCATTATGAGTCATTTGTCATGTGCACAAAGGTTTTTTTTCTCGTATCTCTTCATTTATTGAGGTAATTATTCTTATATCATCTCAAACTGTTGTAATAACTCATCCATTATGAACCTATCACAAATATTATTTTTGCAATGCCATTCCCATGAATGTTATTATTTGTAATTTATCGATTATAATAATGTAACATGCTGCTATAATATTTATTGTTACCATGGTAAAACCTATAATATTTTTGTTGTCCTTTTATAGTTTGAGTCTTCGCTCATAGCGAACAACGGTCCAGACTTTTGTATTTGATGGAAATTGATTTTGTACTTTTAGGATATAGTCCTAGAGCATTAACGTATTTTTCAATTTCAATTCAATTCACGTTATTTATTAGAGTTTAGAAGTTCATTTACGATTTAAGATATCAATTCTTAGGAACACTATTCATTAACAAATACATATTGCCCTATAGTTCATATCGCCTTGACGTCGATAACAACTCAAGGCCTTTAAACTTATATATAGATTCGTGGAAAATGCTAATTCTTCAAACTAAATAAGCTCCAAAGTAAAAAATATCCTTTACATCATAGGTATTTAACACAACTAGATTTTTTCTTCAGTACCAGTTTTTCTAAAGTATCTGACGGTTTACACATCACTTCATATACCAAAGAGGGCACTGGCTAAAATTATTTTTGACTCAGAAATTATTGCCACAAAATATTTCAGAAAAAAAGATAATGTTTGGGGATAAGTTTGAGCAATGAAGAAATATTTCACGTTCACCATGAGAAGCATCTTATAAGATCAAATTTACTTCTTCTTGCTGGTAAAAATCATTCGAAAATAGTATTATACCTTTGCTCGCTATTGGGTTGATATTGAGAGAAAAATTACATCCCAGGAAAAGATTGAAAATATAAAACAACTTTCGGAGGACTTTGGAATTTAATTGGAAAATAATTAACAGGAATTGTTACTGCTACAAAATAATTCAGATAAAAGATAATACCATGGGAATTATTTGAGCAATGAGGGCATAATTCATGTTTCATTCATGAGGCATCTTAAAAGATGTTATACCTCTTCTAACCGGGGATAATCATTCAAAAATAGTATTTTGCCATTGCCCGCTATTGTGATGATTTTGAGAGAAAACTAAATCCCATAAAAGAATTGAAAAATATGAGACAACATCCAAAGAATTTAGGAATTTAAACGCAAGAGGGTTTTCCTCAAGAGAATACAAGTCGAGGAGAAAAGAAGAATAATGAAGGCCTTTCTTTTAAGACCTTAGTCCCAAGGGAAAGAGGCGTCTGTCGCCTTGGTGAGGGAGAGGTATAAGAAGGAAGACGGCTTGAAGATGTACTCACAAGAGGAAGTCCTGCTCCCAGCACGGGTTTTCGCCCTTGACTGTCACCGTCGTCGACTTGACATTCTGCAGCTTGAGCGTGACGTATGTGTTGAACTGTGACGCTGAAAAAGAGAAGGAGAAAAATGTCACTCAGAATCTGGAGACGATGGTTGTGGGAACACTTCACGGGGTGACACTCGTGAGGAAAAATACGTTACATTCAAAATCACTCAGCATGAATTTACACACCTTCTCAAGTAATAATACAACCCATTGCTAGATTTTTCCAGTAAATTTCGTAATTTTTTCTCCCACGTAACCCAGTACCTAACGTTTATCCCTCTATCACGACCTTCATCACTAGAATAACAGTAGCATATTATAACTTCCTCTGTATACTACCTTTGTTTTTTGCAATATAAAAATACCAGCCTTTAGATAAATTATTTAACTGTCCCATACTCAAAATAAATGAGGGTTTAGCAAACATGTTTGGCAAGATAAATTAAAGTTGTATGCGCAATGAGATCTACGCTTATTTCAGAAAGACAATTTTTTTAATAAAATGCTTAAAAAATACGTTATTAAATTCCAATCTTGAAAATAAACCAAAAGAACTTTGCGAGGCTATTGAAAAGATAATTTTCTAAAGCTAAACAAAGCGATGGAAACGTAAACATTCCGTATAGAGTCATGGCTGCCTATTTGAGGATTCTAAAACTGAATAATACCTTTCTATTCAACGCAACGGTTTATTATCCACTAGCGCAAGGGTACAAGATAATTCGCAGACGGGATAATGAATTTCAAACGCCAGTGTAAATGAAATCCATCGTCATAAATTTCAAAACACGTGCAGAAGTTACGTCACAGATACAGAGACCAGATATACTGCAACATGCTCTACTGTAATCTTAATCGGTAGATATTTTGGTACATACAATATTAATTAAGCTATAAAAAAGTTGCAGATCAAGATAAACTATTACTTTCCTATATCTCAAACAAAAGAAATAGTTCATTTATGAGTAGATTTTTACAAATTTCTTTGAACATTTTTGACACGATATTTAATAACAAAATACAGTGGAAGCTTTGAATCAGTACGCATGAACAATATAACGGTGGCATAAAAATAGCACCTTATTTCTCTAAATCAAAAACGATTTCCTTGAAAACAATGCAACGGGAAATTTAATTACTTTCACATTTGTGAGTACACGACTGATAATAAAATTATTTGGCCGGAGAAGGCCGAGAAAAACAAAAGCTGGAGAATGAAAAATAATGTAAGACAAGAAATGTATTTTTGGGCGCAGAAATTATACACACATTATGAGTAAAATGCTGAATGTTGAGAAAAAATTGGGCAGTCTGTTTTAATCTCCTGTTGTTTGTTTCATTCCTTTGTGCATGCTATTTCTTTGACTTTGCTAATCCCAGCCATTTCCAAAGACATTTATCTCCAACGCTAATATCTTCACATCTGACGAACGATCTGCAAGCGACGTTGATGAGAATCACCTAGTATTCTATTCGTCTTTTTAAAGATTGATAATAATTTTTATTCACCTGCGCAATTATAATTATAATGTATTGTTTTGTCTCATAAAGTGGAAATCTGTGTAAGATCAAAGCCTTCCATTGTGGTGAACATGACATGTTCGAATTCTTTTGTTGATGTTAGTGCAATGAACCGTAAACGGAGATGAAAGAAAAAAAATTGCCTTTTCAGATGGACTTCAGATGGACAGATGGAGGCGGCGGGTTACAAGCCGTCAGGAAGGAGTACACCTTAGGCCAATACCAAATTCAAAACTACGTGTTGGTGTTGACACATATATTTGTTGGTTCATTTCAAGTCTTGAAGTACTTTCAATGGAAGACCTACCTTTAATTCACGTCGAACAATATAAAACAGTGATTCTCTCTTGAAATTCAAACATGGCGGGTGAATTTTTCTGAAGAAATTGCCATGAGAAAAATTCGGCCTGGACCGGGAATCGAACCACGGACCTTTGGTTTGCCGGACCAATGCGCAGACCACTATGGGAATGGGAAAAAATTGCTATGGGAATTAGGAAGCCTGGATAGCGTAGTGGTCTGCGCATTGGTCCGGCAAACCAAAGGTCCGTGGTTCGATTCCCGGTCCAGGCCCCAATTATACAGCCTGGATAGCGTAGTGGTCTGCGCATTGGTCCGGCAAACCAGTGATTCTCTCTTGTTTAACTTTTTCACTGTATTTTCAAGTATTTTAGAATTATTGGAGGGAATTTTATCCACAAAGCTTCCTTATTATGTTCTTAGTTCATCCCTTTGGGCTAGCTGACTTAATTTTATATTTTTTTCATCCCATCCATTTCTAAAAACGTTTGTCCCCAGCGCTGATGCCTTCAGATTTGATGACTAAAATCATCAAGTACTTCGAACGTATTTCTCATTTTTTGAAGCTTGCCAACAATTATTTCATTAAATTGTGCAATAAAAATTAACAAATTACTTGTTTTAGCTCGAAAATTATAAATATGGGAATATTTGCGGCAAAATTTTCAACGCTTTGCAATAAAACTCAAAGAAAATTTAGAACTAAGAAGATATGACGTCTTATGATAGCAGCTGTGCTGTTTTGGATATTAGTTTGATATTATACACTCGATATTATTGCTCTAAGTAGAGTATTATTTCTGCGATAACTATCGCATAATTTCTAGTTATTGATAAATTACAGATTGACACGTATTCTTAAATCTTTTTACGAATGGAAAATAGAAAAAAAATGGCTCAAAAAGTTAATAGAAAAAGACTGAGATTCAATTTTTAAATCAAAAATTGATAAGGACCCCAAGAACCTCGTTGCAAACGACTCTTTCCGGACGTGGGAGGAATATCGTGGCTAATATCGATAGACTGGCATGTGTAAAATCCTTATTGAACCTATCTGTTTCAACTCCTTCTACACTAACTTCTCATGACCTCTTTCCTCCAAGCTACAAATTCACCTCCACACTAAAACGCTACCTTTTACAACCAAATTCATCCCATGAAGCTCTCTTCTGTGATGCTTATATGGTTGTTTTCGGGTTACCTACACTTTTTGTAATGTTATTAGCTTGCATTTAAAATAACCGAATGAAAAAGGCCTAACATCTCTATTTGTGATAAACTAAAATAAATACATAAGTAAATTGAAAACGGAAGGCTTGGATAATTGCGACCTTTAAAGTTGAAGGGTGGCAAAAATATTATGTTAACCCCCGCTCAATATTTCTAGAGATGGTAGAATCGACATGATAGGAGAGATATGTGATAAGGAGGAAATATTGATAAGGAGAACTGGGAAGCATTGGTGGCTCCAATTTCCTCCTCCCCTCGGCACACCCGGCTTAGTTAGTCTACATAGTCTTAAGCAAATACCCTAAAACTTATTTTTGCTGAAGAGTACGATGGTAGGAATATAAACTGAGCTAAATTAAAGTTTTTATACGCATTTTATACAATTGTGTATCAAAATAATTTTGAAATTAGACGAAACTTGGTAGTGACTAAAAAGGAAAATTATATTCAGTGTATTAATAAAGAGGGCAACACTGTTTCCAAAACCACTTCAAATACGCCATTTTGTAAATTTTAGACCCGGATTTCCCTGACGAGACCCCATAACGCGGCTTTTCCCGAAGATACTTCATTGGAAATTCCAGGATATGGCCGCTTTTGAAGGAGGCCAAGAGGAAGATAATTTTGGATTAGTTCAGTGTTTCCCAAACTAGGTGCCACTACTCCCTCAGGGGTACTGCTATTAACGATGGGGGCGGAAGAGGAATGTCAGGAGGTCACTGGAGGCAGTGTCCTGACCGAATGGTATAATGCATGGGTGTCTTGGGATAATTACACAACAAAATAAACAACAAAAATGTTTTAATTGAATTAAAAATTGAATTTCCATTAATATTTAACGTTAATTTCATGGTTTTATGGTTTAGCTATGTCCCACATGATTTTGTAGTGTATATTAGGGAGCAGATGGGTATAGGTTAGAATGACCAACGTGACTAGTTACTCAATAAAAGGTTGGAGAACCTTGGGTTAAAGGATGGAAAATAATTATGTACCCATGGCGGGAAAGCGCGGGGTAGAAAATTGAAAGAATCTGAGTGATAATATGAAGGAATATTTACTCCCCAGCAGCATAAGTGCAAGTAGTTGCAGTAATTAACCTCATTTGGAGAAAGTAGACGAGTCCTCAGTTTTCTGCACAACAGAACTGTGTTCATCGGAGCCCCGCAAACCAAAACTACCATCCATCGATGTATAATCCATTAGACAGCAAGCTTTGAAGTGCAGCAGAGTAGAAAGAGCCTAGTTGTACTCGCAATTTGTAAAATGTAGCATGAATTGACTAATTTTGGTAGAAATACGTATAATGACAAGTATTTATATTCACATTATTAAAGCATCAAAAATAACACTATCCATGTCACCCTGACACTCTCATTACACGAATATGGCTGGTGGCTGAAGTGTTAATCGAGAGCCGCTGAGGCCATATGTAAATAACTTTTCAAATAAGTTGTAGTGAAAGCTTCCGTGGAGTGGTCCTGATAATTGGTGGTTTTCGGGGTAGCTTACGCGTTGTACCATTTTTGAGGACGACAGTTTCGTGAGCGTTCCAGCTCGCTTCTTCAGGTCTGAAGTGCTCAGGATGCATTTTGGTCGCAATATATAGCCCGACGATCGATCAGGTGCGATTCTCGCCCGCCTTTTTTGTAGTCCTCTGCCCTTTTGGAAAATCCGAAACCAAAATGTTGGAAAGCAAGAAACCAACTTCTCTATTTACGTCGATCGGAATTTCGGCTATTTCTATGGTCTCCCTTATTAATCTGGGGAAGTACTGAGTCTTCTTGGAAATTATTTTCACTTCCTCCACATCAATGCTACAGCAAGGACCGCTCTAATGTGCTCCGCGATGGCTGACCGGCTCGGTTGCCTATTCTTCTCGGCTCTTTGGTGTTCGGAAATGGTAACTTCAGCGCTCGGGAAGTTTGGGCTACGTGCGTAAGCTTCTATCCATACATATTACTAATAAGCATACCCAGGAAGAGTTTCACTCAAATCTGTCCATAATTGAAAGTCGCTCCAATCATCTTAATGGAGGAAATGAGGGAAGCCTGTAGCGTCGAGGAGGGAGAGGGCCAGAGAGAAATTAACAGACGTAAACGAAGAGAGATCAGGCATGGAGCTGAAATGTGGGAGGTGCGAACTCACCCACAATGGAGAGAAGTAAAGTAAATCCTTACTGGAGGTTACAATCCTGATGAACTTAATTACATAGAAAAAGAAGAGGGCAAAAATACGATAGAGCTAGAGGACCACAAAAAACCGATTAAGGTGATAACAGAAGATACAAGGAAAACACAGCTGTAAGGAGGTGTCCAAATCAGCGGTGGCTTGACGAGGTTATAAGGAGAGGAGGGTAAAGAGGGTAAGGGTAAAAGTGAAGGTAAGTAGCTCTATTCGGGAATCCCACTGGTTTTGAGACTCCATAAGCGCCGACGTTTCCATGGTCGAGTCGTCCATCGTCTTCAGTGCAGAATGTCGTGACTTTCGTGGTTTCGAAATATATAGGCTAGGCTAGCGGGTCAAGAGGCTTCTGATTGTTCAAAATCTTCCCGCATTTTGGAACCAAGGAAGTCATGACGTCCTGCCCTGAAGACGATGGATGACTCGGCCATCGAAACGTCGGCACTTTTTGAGTCTGTCACCCGGTGGACTTCCCGAATTAGAATTACTTAGCATCTCACGCCAGGAAAGCCTCAGAAAAAGTGAAGGAATATCAAGGACAGTGGCGAAGAAGTCAACTGGTGAGGAAGGAGTCTTCCCATACAGAGTCACTGCAGAATCCTACAGTGCCTGAGCAATTTGACGAGAAGGAAAGGGAGATGAGTGATGCAGAGGAAGGAGAAGAGGGGAAGCGAAGGGACATAACAGGGAGTGGGATGAAAGGGCAGAGGAAAGTGAGTGGGAAGAGCTTGCAATTGGTGAAAGCGAAAGTGGAGGAGGGAGAGGAAAGGTAAAGTGGAAAAGGGGGGAGGAGAAGCTAACGGTATTTTGGAGTAGAATAGGGACAGGGAGGAGGAGGAGGTAGTTAACGAAAGGAAGAACGTAAATCTTTGTGGAGGAGGAGTGGAGAGAGCAGTGAATGAGCGGGTAAGACACAACTAAATGCGGCAGAAGAGGCAAGGAGGAAAGGCGTATAAGAATAATGAAAAACATAACATCTAGTATTCAGCAAAGGGTCATTATACCCACTGCAGAAGTAATTTCATAATGCCATTTATATTTAAAATGCACTAGAGCTACTTATTCAGTATATTAGAGAAAATATAATGTATAATAGATACATTGATAACTAAATGCTGACCTGGAAACCCAAAACTTTGCGGATTATTGAGTACTACATATGATTCACTGAGAATTTTAATGTCAAGTTCAACGTTAAGGTGTAATATCAGCAGCAAAGAGCAGCTTTAATTTTAAGTATCATTCTACCACGGTTCAAAGTCATCTTGGAATTAGATCAGCAAAAATGTATCATCTCATATCCATTTCCCACTCCAGAAACAGCTCATTCATCGTGGAAGCTTTTTGTCTCAGAATGGAGGATCTATTATTTTTCCTATTTGTTTTATGAAGGCACCTGCACGCATGAATCATGCGCGAATCAAGAATTCCGCCGGGATATCCGAGTTCGCAACATTGGACAACAAAAGTGGAGGAGGGGGATGAGGAGGAAAGAGGTAGGCTGATTTGAAAAGACAAATCAGAGATCTAGGCAATAAAATCGCGAGAGATTGCAGCGATTCTCTCCTCACACTCCGTTCCCATGGAGACGTCTAACGAGGAATTCGGTAGGTCACTTTTAACCCCTGTAAAACACATAAACTATTAATCCTAGGCATTATAAAAACTCGAATTGTCTAACGAGAAACTCGTACGGCCACTTTTAACCCCTGTGAAACTCATAAACTATTAATCCTAGGCGTTAGAAAAAACTCGATGCAAGCCCAAAGTCATTTTATGGTTCAAATTACTAAATACAGATAATTTTTTTAACGGTTACATCTCTGATCACAGAATACATAACAGGTTATACTCGCCATATTAATTAATAAAGAAGTACCATTACAATTCTATAGGAAATTACGGTTGACTTTGAAAGTTGTTTTTTTTGTGTTTTGTGTCATTCACCTAAGGCAGTCAGAAAGATAGAGCCAAAAATTTTACGGATCTCCCTTTCTTCATTCAAGATAAGTCTGAGTGACATTACAAAAGTTCCCCGCAAAATTAAATTCAATAAAGTCTGAAAACGCATTAAATAACTAAATTCAAAATAAGATTACTAATTGACCATTTAGTATACGGAAATCCTCCACACTGTAAGGAATTTTCCTGCATGAATAATTTACAAAAATCTTACATCAAAAGGAAATGTCATTACGGATTTTCCATGACACTCCAGGGTTAAGGCATATTAATATCAAATATGATAATGGCTCAAAACAATGGACGGGTGTGCGTAATGAACTCATTGTCAGAGGTAAATCACCACTGTACTAATTTAAGCAAAGAAAAATATTTATCAATTTTATAGAACTTCAAAAACAACTTACTAATAATTTTTAGTTAGAAATAATCGATTGATATTACCTCACTATCATTCCGCATAGAAGTTCCAACTTTACTAAAAGGATAAATGATTAAATATTTATAACATTGCAAACAATGATAAAATAACTTTCGTTCTGAAGAAAAGGCGGGAGATAAATCAACCATGCCGTTTTTCAACTCATTCCATTCTGACCTTAGGACAACCTGGATTCAAGGATGTGTATAGTATTCTCCGTTAAATGCAAATAGAAAAACCACAAATCTTTGACAGAGATTTTGGCAAGTCGCCTTTTGAGAAAGCCAAATTCACAGTTATACACATTTTTGGCCTCATACCACAATAACTATTTCATAATTGAAGCATTCTTTGCTCAACTTACATCATGTCTTTTATGAGGGTATCACATACTTTATGGAGAATTCACAAACAAAACGCGTCTCTTAAAATTGATAAAGCGACGAAAAAAGTCTCTTCCCACTCGAAACTATGCAATTAACTGCGGGGCATAAAATAAAATGCGCTCATTCGGTACACACATTTTTAAAGTGTGTCATCTGAGGGCAGAAACTTGGCAGCAACACGGAAATTACAAATTAATTTCGAGGCACAGCGCTACTATACTCTCAGGGAAGGACATTTTCGCGCTTATACAAAATTTAAGCATCGGTTTTAATCCTACTGCGCTATAAAAAGTAGATTCATTAATTAATGACACAACCTTCACATAAAATAAAATACGATATTTTTCATTGATGATACATACGGCAGAAAATGACTGGAAGCCATTTCGGATTGAGAAGGTTTTAAAGGGATCAGTTCATTAAATTGCGTCTGTGCATGATTCTCCTTAGAAGATGAATGCACACGAGGACATTGAATATCGAATTTTCACGCCTAGATAATATCCTCGGAAGATATATCATCACCATCAACTGGTATTCTGCCTACTGGCAGGTCCCAAACACAAAAGCTGTCTCCAATTCGTCCTGTCCCGGGCCTCTTCCTTGGTTTCATTGTTGCTTCTTTTTATTTTCACTTCGTCTGCCATTTTCAGCCTTCCTTTTGCTATTCTCTTTTCTCCCTCCACTGTTCCCTTGACTACGATATTAAAATCCCCTTCCCTCTTAAAATATGTCCGATTCAGTTTCCCATTTTCGTCTGTATTGTTTTCAAAAATGATATTTCCTCTCTAACTCCTCCCAGCAGCCCTTCACTTCTTACTCTGTCCACCCATTTCACTGCCTCCAGCCTCCTCCACACCCACATCTCAAAATCATTGATCCTATCCTTCTCTCTTCTTCCCAAGGTTAACCTTTTGCATACAGCATAACACTCCACACATAACATTCCAAAGGTCTCTTCCTCAGTTCTAGGTCCATACCACTGCATAAAACATTTATCTTCTCATTTAAAGCCTCCTTTCCCATAGCTATGCTTGATTTAATATCTACCTCACTCTTCCAATCTTCCGTCAGCATGCTCACCCGATAACTATACCTTCTAACCTGCTATATACTACCCAAATTTTCATAACATTTACATTTCCACCATCATTCACTTCCATAACTTTCGTTTTCCCAACATTTATTTTCATTCCATAGACTTAAATTTTTTCCTCTAAACTTTTTATCATTCCTTGAAGAGCCTGGTTGTCATCGGCTAAGATCACCATTTCATCAGCAAATCTGATGCTTTGAAGATTTATACCTCTTAATTTATATCTCGGATGTACCAAAATAACTGATGGAAGTTGTACGGATGCAATAATAAGTGAAATCACGGGGGGAAAGACAGCCTTCAGTAACGTTTAGCGACTGCTAACAGTGATATCAAGTAACATAATCTTAGCAAAATATTTGACAAATGCATTAAGTGGGGTACATTGCTTTATGAAGCAGAAACATGTACAAAGTCATGAGGAAAGAGGAGGAATTTGAATTGTGGCTAAGGCGAACAATGGTAAGGATCAAATGGAGTCAAATGGATCAAAGACAGAGTGAGAAATGAGGAAGTGCTGGAAATAATAATAATAATAATAATTTGTCTTTTTTATTTCGAGCGAATTTAGGCCAGTACAGTCCTCTCTTACAATTAACTCATATATGACGAACACTCACAACCATGCCCAGGGAGGTGTAAATATCCTACCCCGGCGGGACTCGAACCCGCGACCTTCGGTTTGGCAGGCGAGGATTTTTATCCGAGGACTTTACCCCGCCGCCACCGAGGAAAGAATGAATGGGAAAAGAAACATTATGAGAGAGGTAGGAAAGAGGAAATCAAATTGGATGGAGCACAGTTGAGAAACGGCTGCCTTCTGAAACATATATATATTACGAAAATTTGCGCGAAAGAAATGGAGAGGAAGAAGAAGATATAACATTGCAATATACACACGGGGAAACACAGGGGGTACTTAACTCAACTGGATATAACATTTCATGAAAGGATCAGGGAAGTTCAATAAATACTCTGTTGTCTTAGATACTTCATTAATTAGAAGTATCTAGGCTCGTTTATCGCTGTTTGTCATAAAGAAGGCTTTGCATCAGTACAGATATTGCGGTCCAATTGGAAAATGACTTGGACAATCGAAAAATACTCATTGGCCCCTTGCTTGTTCATGCACTTAGCCATAAGACTGGCTAATGGTTTAACATCCCTTCGGAAAATAAAAAAAAATATAGATCGACCCCTTGCCTGGTCGTATGCTGTGCAATCGGGACGGCACTAGGAACAAGACAATATGGTTAAGGACGTAATGATGGGCTGGAGGTATGAAGACTTGAAGGAGGCAGTACAAGACAGCAGTTCAGATGAAATTTTCCAATGGACTGATTCAACAAAGGAGAAAAATATACCAGAAGAAAAGAGCTACGAACACTTATATAGCGCTAACTGTCACTATGGTCAAAAGTTGCCGAGACACGTGACATCCCCGCGGTTCGTTATTTACTCGTTTGCTTAAGTCACGGTATTGATTATGTTTCATTTCTTGGAATTCTCTTTTAATGATTCTAACTGAGATAGAATGACTAATCGATTCCATGCCCGTCCGATGTATCCCTTCTCAAGTCACAGAATACGACATTATTTAAATAACAGCCACTTATCATCGCTACGGAAAAGATCGTGAGTAGGTAATATGTATTTATAATCATTTGGGTTTTTGAAAGGGAAAAGAATACCGTAGTCATGGGCCGTGACTCATGGCCGATTGCCATTCACATGAGGCATATAATAATTTACCATTTAATTAATTACAAATTTTCCCTACTGCACAAAGATTGACTTTTTTGGTAGGTTCGACGAAAAAACGTATTTTCAATCAAGAACTAAACATTCGGAGACAATGACCTTAAAGATATTCTAGCCTTAAATTCTTAGGCCAGTTATTCATATGCACTCTCCTATCACTATAACAATGTGGATACAGGTTGGACGGTTATTTTATACCTTACATGCAAGACTAAGTAACTTCTAACCTCTTTCATCAATTCAGGAGAGAACTTTACTTTCGAATTATAACTTTAATTCTTTGATATATTTATTCTGAGGAGAACAGTGTTTTTTAAAAGTATTTTAATCTGAAAACCGTTTAATGGAAAATTTTAATTTTCTCGTTTTGAAGGAGGATAAGAAAGTTTATCAAAAACTATTGCCTATGGTCACTTTGGGGCTCAGAGCCCTCCTTCCAGCGCATCAAATGCCGCTCAGATGTTTCTTTTTGCCTACCCCTAGATTATAGAAATCTATTTTTTCTATTAGTACTCCAATACTTACATGAATAATATGAGGTAAAATTAATTTTCTGAGAAGAATGATGGCCTAAGAGTCATTTCACGTCAAATCTTAGGGCTGTTACCCTCACCCTCTCCGATTTTCAACAAACTTTCCGACAACAGTGGGATTGACGCCCTGGGGGATGTGATAAAATAGTTTTTAAAGATTTCCAACAGTTGCTAAGTCACATAATTACATCAGATTGTTGATTTATTTATGGCGGATCTTGGAGACCGCATTGTACGTTTACTATAAAAATTATTATCTCCTCTTTAATGAAATATTACGCACGATAAAACCTTATGCCATACGAAAAAGAATCTAAGCTTTACAAAGAATTATCTTGCACAAAAATCAATGGAGAGCTTCATAGTCAAAGACCATTTCAAACTTTCCCGTAGCGTAAAAAAATCGAAAGGGTACATTGTGGTTAATTATAATAGATGTGTGCGGCATAATGTTCCTCAAAATTTCAAATGACATATTCCTTGGTCACAATATGCAAATATATAGGGCAACATCACAAAAAGCAAAGCCACGAGTTTGAATACATCAACAAACTGACATTGTGATTGACTGTAACTTAACAAAGTTTCGGAATCTGTAAAAACTATTTCACTTCATCTCTCAGGGTGTAAGTAACAAGGGCAAAAAACTTGAACGAATTTGAAATGGTCCTTGGGTCAATGCCCTCAATTTTTAAGAAAATTCCTCATTAAAGTGAAGATACTGAGTATGCAAATATTTTGGCATAAAGATGAGTACTAATGGAGCGGAAATAATTTTTGGAATAACCCACAAAATGTTTTGTGTTCATTACTTAAGGAACCGATTTCGCCGTTTCGTTGCGCGTCGCAAGTAGTGCATGCAAATATATTTGTCCTGTTCAGTTTCGGAGAGAAAATCTCCCAAATATTTTCCTAAAAGTCGCATGCTCTCCAAACGACTAGGATGCCTTGCATGAACCCGCGTGAATTTGTATCCAGTCGTGTTGGGGGCCAACAAATGCAAATCCAGATTTATTTTTGGAAGATAAGGTAGCTTGTGCCCGCGAGTGTGGGTTTGCTGCTGAGGGCAAAACAATATATCGAAAGAGGGAAGAAAGAAACGAATCGGAAGGGAAATGATGCAATCCAGTTTGCCAAAGGTAGCAGTTAATTAGAGAAACCAACAATCTGGCAATTGCAAGACGGTGAATAAGATAAAATTAATATGCATTTGTTAACAAAGTTCTATAATCAAATAAATAATTTTGAATCACGCAAATACAAAATATCATTAATTTTATTATAACTGAATAATAATCCAATAAAAATTGATGACGATAACCCAGAACTTTATTTTCCATTCGTTATTTTTTTGGAACGTCGAAACCAGGGTCGTTCTAAATAAAAGGATATGGAAAAAGTTATAATTTAACATCATTCTGCTAACAAATTCCGTAAAGTTTCGCCTGATACCACAAAAATTAAAATTATTCCAATTAAAATTATTCAAAATTATAACAATTATACCCTATCATTTTAGATATAATAGGTTGCTATTTAAAGCAAAATCTGGGAGCGAACATATGTACGCAAATATGAGGACGAAATATGAAGTAATCGCCAACAGGAAAAAAATTTCCCCGGATCGAGAGTAGAATCAAAGATCTTTGCCTTGCAGGAAGTTTGCGCAGACCACTACGCTACCCATTCTTCTTATTATACCTGGCAAAAAATTTTTGAGTGAATTAGAAAGCCTGGGTAGTGTATTAGAAAGAATCACTAGGTTCGATTCTAGTTCCAGGCCGGTTTCCTCTCATGACAAGAAAAAAATTATTTTATTTAAGGATTAGATTTAATTCTCAAAAACCGAGACACTTTGAGAATATAATCGAACATTTCAAACAATATTATATGATTTCTTTGATAGTTCCTTTATAAAAAATACATGTATATATAAACTATGGCAGAAGCTCTGATACCTGCTAGATGAGGCCTCATGACGAAAATTGTTATCGTGAGATTGTACTTGAATTAGTTAAAGCCCGAAAACTGTGAGTTAGATGGTGAAGGACAAATTTGCTCCTTCGTAACGGAAATGACACTTATTATTCTGAGTAAAGCCACATGACAGGGTATATTTTGTATAACCTGGACTAAGAAATTTGGCTTAAAAAGTAATTTTTAGACCTGACTAATAATCAGAACCAGATATTTCACTCGAAGTAAATCTTGATGAATTAAACTGTGAGCTGCATGTCATTATGTTCGTCCAAGTCAGAGTCTTGCCCTCTCTCCTTTAACTCGATATTCTCTGTCTCAACCCGTTGATAATAAAGGACCCAATCGACATCAATACTGTAATTTTTTACATAGGATTAATGTGTTTCAGAGCGACATAGAATATTATCATGACGTCTCACTGTATCTCTAGGTTTGACAAAAGCGATAACAAAAACTAATTCTTTCTGCGCACAAAAATTGGCTACAATAGAAACTGAGCTCCACTAAATACGACTCCAAATTACACGTCACAAATTCACCTCAAAAAACCTTATGCCTCATATCTTAACATGGCTGGTGTCCTAACACCCCCTGCCACATTACAATGCTGCGGCTCGCAGGCAGCAACTAGATGTAGATGTATTTCCCGCCAGAATTTTCGCACAAGCTCGATCCTCAGATATACACCTGTTTTTATTAGTTATTTATTCGTTCTCATAGAGCGTGAGTTTAGTAATTAACCTAGTTTCTTACTTTCCATTAGATTCACGCACACGTCAGTTACTAAATTAATATTTTATGCATGCTACGGTGAATTGATTAAACACTGTTCTGAGATGCATGGAAAGAAAACTGTGAAATTAATACAGTCCATTCAGCAGCGTTATTAATACCACTCGCTTTAATAAAATTTTAATACAAAAGAAGAATTGAGGGAAAATCTAGGAGACACAAAAGATAAGTATTTCGTAAAAAATGCGAAAATATTAAACATTCGGATACAAAGGTCACCGTTGTATTAGGTAAATGCAATCTTATAGGAAAACTAATTGATGAACAAAGCACTACGAATCTCACTTAAGATTGAATTTACGAATTAATTAGAATGATTTATTCAAAGATCGCTCATTTTCTTGCATTATTTTAATTTGTAAGTATAGATTGAGGTACAGGTCCCCGAGGTACATCGCTGTCCACACAGCACCGCGATGCTCACTTGTGTCGGCCGAAATGCCAATTAGCGCAACAAAGGGAAAATTAAACGAGCATCTGAAAACAAGACGGAAGATATTAATTTGAGAAAACGGGTGAAGCATTAAGTGCAAGGAAACGAAGCATTTTTGGGTAACGAGGGAATTTTCGGGCACGTCGCATTCAGCGACCTCTTTCGTTTTAACTGCCCGCGGGACGAGAGTAAATGAAATTTTCTGACCTGAAAAAAAGGGCCGAGGGCATCGGGAACATCGCGGGGAAATAAAAATCCAAACAGAAGAGGGGCGGCCGAGCGACTTCTGTATTTTCTTTTTCCGAACGCGGCCAGCGGGGATTACGAGCATAACATCCTCCGGGCGAGATTCGGAGCAAGTGTGGGCGCGTATAATCTTCCGTGCTTTTCGTAGCTATGGCAACCGGCCGAGCACACGGCTACATCTTAACTCTATCTGATTACATATTATTTTAAAAATTGGTACAGGATAATTCTATACAATTCGACTCGTTGAAGTTATTTCTATACACGCATCTGGATAAAACAGTATACGAGTACTAAAAAGCAATATTTACAGATAAAAGAAGTGCGTTGCGTGTTAAAGACTTGAATTATAGCCAATGAAAATTTTAACACATGGCCTTATGACAAATAATGACACTATATGACAAATATATATATATATATATATATATATATATATATATATATATATATATATATATATAAAATATATATATTATATAATAATATATATTTTATATATATATATATAAACAATTTGCAAACGTTAGTAATTATTTCGCCTTTAACGCGAAATAATACGTTTGGTGGTTGTTAACAAATATCATGGCATCATGCCAAGTAAAAACATTCTTATGAATTTGAATCATGATGGCTTACGGGATTGCTTCCGCGTTGTTCCATTTTTTTATATCAGTTTCGCGAGCGTTCCAGCTCGCTTCTTCAAGTCGACGTGCTCACAAAAATGCATCGTGAGCACTTCGACCAGAAGAAGCGAGCTGGAACGCTCCGGACACTGTCGTCAAAAAATGACACAACGCGGAAGCAACGTAAGCCATCATGATTCAAGACCACTCCGCGGAAGCTTTCATAACTTCTTATTACTTTCACTTAACCCTTTAAGCATTACGAACGTTCATTTACGTCCTCATGCCTCGTGACCAACCAAAGTATAATAATACATGTACGTATTTCAAATTTGCGCTAGAGCATATAAGGCGTACGTTCACGCCTCCCGTTTAGATTCATTGCAGAGTACTCTGGATGGCCGTTCTCTGCACTACTCCCTCATAGGGTTGAGTCGTCGCATACATTTCCACTATGGGAATTGAGATTTCCGCCATCTTTGTTCCAGCGTCTCCATTGAGTCTTATGGGGGAAAGTGATATAAACCTAATTTTTGTATTAAAAAGCGATCCCTATCGCATTGGGTTATTATATATTAAAACCAATACAATCTGGACCTAGCAGGAACATTTTACCAATAATTTTTAAAACGGAAATCATGAAAAATTGCATTTAAACCCGCGTCAATGAAGTTTAGGTTCTTTTCACGGGAAGTTTTTTCCATATATAAAACCGACTATATTTTATTATTGAACAGATTAAGTAATTTTCGAAAGTATTGTTCTTACTCTCGTGGCTACCATATTCATGGTTACTCATCAGAGGCTTAATCACAGCATTTAGGAGAGTTATATATCAGCTGAAAGACTAGGGAGTAAGATATTTCGAATTTAATATCAGAGTTAACTTCCGTGAAAACCTTCTTTCCTAAAAAAAATTTTTTTGTGCTCTTTTTTCGGTATTTCGTGGGAAACTAAAACACCAAAACCCTTTCTCAGTCCTATTGGAACGTTAGGAGCATAGCAACTATAATTTTTGCAAAAAAAGAAAACTTTTGCCGACCGACTGCTTTCCTCCTTCACTTCTACACAGAAACAAAGGAATGCCAGGAATAAATATGGTAGAATGCGACGACTCCACTCTGTAGTGTAATATCGGCGATCTAGGGGACTCTGGACTCATTGTAACATGTTGTTCCATCTATCCTGGCGGCTGGTGAGCCCAATTATCACCATAAAGTATCTGTCCTAAGTAAGTAAAAAGAGTCCTGCTCCACCTATTTCATAATTATACTGACTACGTTCAGCCTTAAGTACGTGTATATCACATGTAGTTGGCTCAATTGACGGAAGTCATTCCAATCAACGCTGTTTTTAGTCATGTTCTAAGTCAATATTTTTGTCCTTATACCACAATAATTAGGATCTTACTCAGAAAAATGTTGTATTCATCTTGTTTTGCTTGTGCAATGTACGCGCGTTTAAATGCAATTTTTCATGATTTCCGTTTTAAAAATTAATGGTAAAACGCCGTAAACCATAATCATGGCGATGCCTACACTGAGAGGAATATTTCAAAATATAATTTTTGAGTTATTTGTATTGCTATATGTATGGTTAGTTCTGCCGCGTAACCAAAAGCATATTCACAAGTGAAGTTAGGTCCATGAATTTTTTTCAACTTACTAGAAACGTTATGAACATTTTACAACCATGATTCACGATAAGCGCTCCAGTCACCATCATTTCATGCGTATCGCAGAGAAGATACATGCTTAACATACGCGAAATGGCCTTGAAGAAACTAGGATTTCCCGTGTGAACAGATGCGCTTAAGTGTGGTCTCAGAATTTTGTTTTCTCGACCCACTTGAAAAGTTATTAAAAAGCGCGCTCCATAACTCACGATTACCGCTTCGGCCAACTTCATCAAAATAAGTCCAGGGGCGTGTACGCCGCCGGCGAATCGGAGAAGCTGGTACGAGTTAGGGCGTCGTAGGAGGAGGCATCTTCGTTATCTCCGTGGCTTGCAGACTGAGTCTCAATCCCTCGTGAAAAATTCGTGAGGCCAAATATTCTCGGCGTGAACGGGGAAGGAGGGAACTGCCAAAATAATTGTAGGTAATAAATCAGAGGGATATTCTCTCGCCATTTACCGGGAATTAATTAAGAGTTTCGTCACGGCTCGTCGTTAGAGAAAGGGAGCGGAGGTAAGCGTTCGAACGACTCCCGGTCACGGAAACGAGGAACCTGCACGAATATTCGCTCCCAATTTCCACCTCCCCGACTCAAAGTACGAATGAAAATTAGACAGGAAATGAGACATGTGAACATCGGGACCACGACGGAAATATAGCAGAAAATGAAGTGAATATGAGGCAAAGTGTAAGCTGCAAACGATACGATTGAGTAAACTAGGCCACGCTTACACTAGAATACGGCCTCATACACTCGGCTGACTTGGAAAAATAATTGAATATGCTCCCAGAATACCATTTTTCATTTTGAGCACTATTTAAGTCTGACTCGGAGCCCAGAAAATTATTCCTTTTTCAGCAGCCTCAATTCCAGGTGCGTGTCATACATAAACAAATAGTGACTCCAAGCTTCTTTTAATTACGTGTAGACCATATTGCACACGGAAAAATTCGACATTTTAAATGAAATTTTCCAGACCCGTGAGCCTAAATGTGCGCCTTTTGTGTTGAAATTACGTATTTTGGCTTTAGTTCCTCGACTTATCTGTTTCTAAGTCATAACGTAATGTAAACTGATTCCATTATTTCATCACAATTCATTTCTAAGAGAGCATTTAGATCTTATAACAATTTTTCCGCGAGAATTGCATTTATATCAAACCAAGGAAAATACTATTTCTTCCCATATCAAATCTAAGTACATAATTATTACGAAGCAATTTGAAGTGCAATGTTTTAAAAGGTTCTGAAATAATTCTGAAGTTTCATTGCTATAATAAAAAGAACTTTTTTATATGAGTGGCCAGAATGTAAAATATATGAAAATGACGTCAATTTACGATAGCACTAGTTTTAAACTAACAAAATCTGAAACGAAGGGCAATGGTAATAAATGTTTAGGAAGTAAAAGAAATTATCATGGCGCAAATGGCTAAAAAGTGCTAGAAAAATCAATGAGTTGAACTTTGAGAGGGGTACTGGGTAGATTTAGATTTCTTAGTCTACTATGAAAATGACTAATATGATAAAAGTCAAGGAGAATTGTATTCAACTATAAAGGACTTATCACCCCAATATATATGTGTTAACTTTATGTATGTACCAACATGTTTATTCGTCATATTTTGCAAATCATTACTTATGTTGAATTGTTCTATTGTAAAATTCTCCAAATTTGTGAATGTCTATTATTACTATTCTCAACACACATTAGTGTTGATACAACGCCAGAATATTTATGGTTAAAAATGTCCTACCTCACATGTCGGGATTAACTGATGGCAGTATATATATTTTAGTCACTCCAAGGATCCCTTGTCTCACCTCTATGACTGATTGATCATACAAAAGTGTAAAATTCTGAGGGTGAAATCAAATAATATTTTCATTATTTTACAGGGCGAAAACTCTTCTCGAAACACATTCGAGGCAATGTGACTTGTACAAGATGGTGGAGCACTCCATTCGGCCCCAAGGCTCCAGGAATAATCTGGAAGAGGTAAGAACTGTAGAGGAAGAAAATGTTTCCTCCATTCGATCCGATTGCAGTTTGGGAGGGCTCAGTGACACGGGAGATAGAACTTCAATCTCGCTCAATTACATTTCCAACGTCCACTCGATGGAACCGATATGAATCATGTTACTTTGTGTAAATTTCTTTTCTTTCTAAAAAAAAATTTCTTACCCGGTGGCGAGCCCGAGAAATTTACACAAATATTATTCGCCGGGAAAGTGTAAAATCATACATAATCAAGTTACTTCATTACCACCCGCAAAGACACACATGGAGAAATGGAGAACTTCCTCTAGTTTCTAAATACTCAACACTTAATTATTCGCTTTGCCGTAGAGGTGGTATCAGCGAGATATAATGTATCCTAGAATTATATGACATAGACTCATTTATAAGAAAAAATATCTCACATATCGAAATATACCATAATATCTTACCTCCATTGCCCTACTTTCTGATATCTTTGCTAAGAAATGGCACCCATTTTAAATGGGATACGGAACAGTTATGCACTCAAGAGAGACTTCATTTATAAAATGAATAATTTCTTGCCCCTAGATTCCATTATTTATTGAATCATGGACACCTTGAAAGTATTTTTAGCTATTTTTAAAATTAATCAATAAAGAATGTTTCACAGAATAGCAACAAATTCCGATACGAAGGATCTTTCTCAAATGGCGTGAAAAAATCAGTCAAATTAAAGCCTTTTTCTCGCATATTTAGTTAATCACTGGGAATCTAATTCAATTTAAACCACTTTTTTCACCTCAATACACTAATATTTTCCCACCGCAATATTATCTAGTTATCATTGGTACTTCAATTCTAAGATTTGTCGACTGCAGTCCTCCACCATTCCCTATCTAATGCAAATTCCCTTACCTCCTGGTATTTATTCCTATATACTTTACTCTTTATTAGTTCCATGAACTTATTCCTGGGTCTTCCTCCTGGGGCTTTTCCCTCAATTTTTCCTTCAATTACGTTCCACACAAATCCACTGTGCCTCAGAGTGTGTCCAATCCATCTTATTCTGCTTTTCTGTATGGTGTTCCATGTGGTCCTTCCCTCTTCTACTCTTCTGTGCACTTAATCATTACTTATTTTGTCCGTACATTTTATCTTTAGCACCCTCCTTCAGCACTGGTTTCGAATGGTTCTAGTTTGTTCTAGTCAGCTTTTTCAAGAGCAGAGGTAGGCTTTTACATACTTCCGATCCACTTGAATATTTTATATGGTAATTTCCACTCGAATATTTTGACATACTGTTTTCTAATTTGAAGGCCTATCTTCTTAGAACACCACCGTTGTATTTCAACCATTAACTTCTTCTTAGCCTGGGCTATTCTTCGTTGATGCGGGTGTCACTTCTTCCGTTCCATGCGATGGTACTTCCGGCATAGGTGAAGAAACCTACTTGCTCCAATTTCTCCCCTCTCGGTACATTCGGTTTTTTTCTTCCGCATACTAGGATTTTAGTCTTATTCTTGTTCATTTTCATGCTATGCTCTTAGTGAACTTAGTCCATTGTGTTCAGTGGCCTTTGAAGATGGTAGCGATTTCCTGCTATGATTGTGACGTCTGCGAAGATGAGCATGTTAATTTCTTCTCCGTTAATCTTAATTCCTATCAGTCCAATTTCATCTGCTTCTCTTATTGTCTCCTCCGAGATCATGTTCAACATTACTAGTGAGAGGTAACATCCTTATCTAACTCCTTTTTTAAGTTTAGCTTCTGTATGTCTTCGATCTCCTATTCGCATTTTGACGACTTGCTCTAGTATAGTTGGTAGATTATTCTTATCGTATCCATTCCGAGTTTTTTCAGCAGAGATCTTGTACTCTCAAAACGGTCTAATGCTTTCTCCAGATCCACGAATGCGACATACAATGGCTTTTTAACAGAAATTTATTTCTCTACCATATGTATGTTTTAGTATGGCTTCCCTGGTACCTCTATGGTTGCCTAGACAATGAAAGTAAACTACGGTTCCCGAAGGTATAATTTTCAAATAATCTGCAAACAATGTACTTTTACTTTAGTCTGATTTACAGAAGGCTAACGTATCATTGAAAGCGATATTTTTTCAATCAATTGCAGGTACCAAACCAAAATATTTAGTGTAGATCGCGGGAAAGTGTGAATATCGCAAGTAGGAGGATTTGAAAGTGTCTTAACCGTTTTAAAGGGAAAAATCACTGCAGAAACTGATTCTAGTAAAATAAAAAAATAACGATGGATTCAAATTGTATTATCCCAATGTCCTGTAGAAAGAAGAGCATTTTAATTAGTTGAGTGGTAAGATTTAAGAAAATGCGCACAGTAGTAAATAAAATAGAGAAGAAAAGCGTTAGCTACGGAGGAGTTTGGTTATGGAAGGGAGCTGATGACTGCGACCTTGGGTAAGAATTTAAAGAAGAGGCTGTTGGGGAGCTGGTGGTGGAGTACTGCTTATAATAAAGCAGAAACATGGACTCTGAGGAAGAATCACACGTAGAGGCTGAAGGATCTCACAATGAGGGTGCAAAGGAGGATGAAAAAGGTACGTTGGACGGGAAGGAAGACAAAAGAGTTCTGTGTATGCGTGGTGAGGACAATGAGCTTCTGGATGAGATCAGGAGGAGGCAAAGTAGGTGGTTGGAATAAGGTAACGAGAGGCAAAGGGTTGCTTAATACCTAATTATAGGGAAGGATGATGGAAAAATGGGGAATGGGAAGAAAAAGAATACGTTTTATGGGCGAATGCAGAAGGGTAAGACGCATGCTGAGATGTAGAAGGAAGTACTAGTAGGAAATAGGGCCCTGTAGGTGTAGAAAATCTGGAAAATGTCCTCTGGCTTTCTCTAAAAGATACCTTTAACAATTAGATAATTCTTATAACACATTGATATCAGTGTGGTTTTATGGGAAAATATCTATTTTCTTCCAAGATAAGAAAGCAGGCAGAACGAGTTTCAAACATGCAGAAGCATCAATTTTTTAATCTTAGAACCTCACAATGACATGTCGGAGCGTTTAATAAAAATCTCAGGACCCATTGCAGAGTTAGGATCTAAACAAATGGGCAAGAATTGCATTGACTTGTGTTCCATTACATTTAATTATTTCAACTTCAAGCATTCTAAACTTATAATAGGACCTTTTAAGGCTTTAAATACGAGGTAAATCCCAGGAATAACTAGACTAAGTAAATTTAAATTCTAGATCTTTATTCTTGAACGTGTTCATTTAAATTGCATTCAAAATCTTTCCCATTTTAAATAAGTCGTCGTTTTCGAACTTTAGGAACAGTCCTAAAACTCCAGCCATTTTTTGACAAAAATATTCGCACACGTCGATTGGTGTGCGAATGCGCCTTGTCGTGGGGAAAGAACACACCCATTAATTACATCATTTACTACAATACGCTACAAGAAGCGATTCCGTTTCAATATTTCAGTCGGCTTCCTCCATGTTCACGTCGCCTCTGATCACTAGATTACAATATTATGATATCTCTGAGAAAGTCGAAATAATTTATATTAAATCAAAAGTTGTGAAATTAAAGAAATAATAAGACCAAAATATAACTCATTTATGGCTGGAAAATAACATATGACCGCCACCAAAGGGTACAGTGTCTCCTCCAAGTATCGTATCTCTACCGTAACCTTTGTTTATTACATTGTAATATCGAAACGTAATACTATGAAACCGTTTCAACGCTTTCCCCGTGACATACTTTTGGTTCTTCGGGATATGCTAATATTTTTAACATGATGAAAACCATCCAAATCATCATTACACCATTACACAAGAAGATATGATCGATGCTTAAAATACGAAAAAAGTATATTACTTTCAACATTGCTAAACATTAGGATTTTGGGACTCAAGACATTTTCAAGGTTAGACTTAAGCAGTCACAAATTTGATTAAGTCTTTAAAACCTTCCGACAGTGAGAGGCGAGCTCTACTTACCTTGGGGACCCACAAACTGTGCTTTCTTGACTGAAAAGAGAAGAAAAATCCATAATTAATATTATGTAAAATATTTCTGAGTAAAAATGTTAAATAGGCCTTTTATAAATTTACTGGCAGTGCGTGACAGAGAGTGACGGATTTTTGCCTCTATTTTTCGGCTAATCGTTGCATGATCATAGTTATTAGAAATTTATGGCATCGTTTAAGCATAGAAATTCTTTACTGCTCATGAAATCGTAAACATCATGTTCTATCTTGAAATGAATGAAAATCTCTTACAATTAACTCGTTTGACGAACACAAACATCCATGCACTGGGAAAAGAATAATCTGCAAAGGCGGGATTCGAACCCGAGACCCTCGGGTCAGCAGGAGATTCCTTTTCCCCGCCGCTACCGGGGCCGACAATGAACCATTATCAAGTACGAATGTTTTGTACCAGGTTTCCATTCCATGCTGCTCACTTATTTGCCACGTTATAATGTGTTTACGCTATTGTGTAAAATTTACAATTTGATATCCACATAAGCCCCATAACAGGGGATACAATACATCACATCTATCTATATTTTGATTATAATTGTTTACAATGCTTTTCTTATCATCCGATATTTTCAGGAAGTTTAACCATTTAAGCTCCCGACCTTTTTTAAACAATGATTGAAACATTGTCTAATAGTAATACTGGAGAACTAATAACTCTTTTAATTGATTAGATACCTCATCTTAGTGCATTTTAAATACTTTATCATTATAATAAAAACATAGATTGCACGTCGAATAAAAACGTATCAATCGCGATGGGCTCTATGATTCCTAAGGAAATTTTGATTGTCAATCACCCGAGTGTAACCACATCTAGCAAAAAATCGGCCACTTTTTCATGTAAGTACACGAATTTCAAATTTTTCTTCTTCTCTTCTGTAAGAGCCCAGCTTGGCAATAAAATGCCGTATATTGCAAAACGTCACCGATGTTCTCCAAGAAATTACAAGGCAGACAATGAATATTCATGAGGAAGAAATATTTTCCTCCGCAGAAATCTGACATTGAATGCGACTTGCGCTGACCTGATTCCAAGGTAAAGGAATCTCTTTCCTAAAAAAAACACGAACGTCTGTCATATCCATTCTGAAGACATAGCAAAAACAAATCCTCGTGTAATTGCTGTGACATCAGATACGCAATCAGCCTCCTCTAGTGATAAAAGGAACGAAAATAACAAACAAACGAAAAGGAGAACGCCCACTTGACTCCTACTCCAAGAGAAAAATGAGCATCGTCTTCGGACGTGGAGATAGGGGGAAAATGAAGACTGTTCCTCGCGCGGAGTTGAAGGGAGTGTGTGTGAGAGTATGAGAAAGTATAAGAGAGATATGATTTTTGCAGGATCAACTCTCATCTGAAAGGAATCGAGATGGCTTGGTGGTACAGCTTGTTAATGCTCCTGACCGGCATTTGGGTGATCCGAGTTCGAAATCCAGTGAAGTGATGATTATTTATGCGTGGCAAACTTCATCCAGTTGGTGTGTCACATAATTATCTCTGCAGTTGTTACTGAACATTTTTTAATAACTAGGAAGAGAATCGCATTTAGATGGTCGATTAAAATTAAAAATTAACCTTTTTATGGATATTGCTGGTCGATTTATTTTCCGTCAACGTCAACAGTACTTTTTCGAAATCCGACACACTGCAGTCGCCTAGATAATGATAATAAAATTATCGAAAGCGCTTTCTGAACGAATCGGTTAAAAAAATTCATCTTTCCCTCGATCAATAAATTAGGAGGTTATTGCAGGTAGTGAAATTGATTTGTTAATTTTCTTCCTATCGCATGTTTCTTGATATGAATCGAAGCACAGACATTACGTTACGTTTTAGAGGTTGAGATTGTTCCTGACCCATAGTATTCCCGCTAATGAACAACTAATATCTTAGTTTCTTTAACTATTAATACGTCTACCAATCGATCTGCCTGGATCAGCTCGGAATAGTAAATGCAACGGCGCGCTTTCTTAGCGTTTGAGATTTCAGATCGATCTGAACCAGCGGGTCTGTGGCGCACCACATAATTCTTGGTTGTCATAATGAAACAAAATATAACCTTTATCATTCAAAGCGTTTGTTATAACCAGTTGTAAGAAGAGTGCAGTCATACCTAGTAAAATTACGTCGATGATATCGTAGTACATTGCAATTCTATCTCTCGTTGAGCAAATTTGTTTTACACACCTGGTCAATCGTGCTTCAACCGGTAGATTCGATTGTTTACTATTGATATTTTCAGTCCGGGTTGGTAAACCAGGCGATCTGAGTCATCTTGCTTGGAATTTTCTAATCAGTCTGAGTTGAGTTTGATCTGAGATCGACTGGTGCACGTAGTGCATAATGAGGTACACTATAGTGCGTGTCAGTGATAGCTCATATCTGCCACACACCATTGAGGTGGCTTCCAGAGTAATACGTAGATGTAGACGATAATAGTCTCCGACGACGATAAGGGTATCAAGGGTTGCTGAAGATGCAAACGTAGTTCAATGGGTGCAGATTTTAGCAACTTTAGTTTAAAAGTAAATCGACGAGCAGTCTTGTCCCAAATTTCACCTATGTGTGTCTGTTTATTCAAAGGAAATCATATACGTACAGCAATTTACAGTCGTAGTTTTGTGAACTAAGTTGAGATACAGTATGGTGTATGCTGGTGGCTATTTACCCCGGCCATACACCATAGAGGAGGCTTTCCGGGTATTCTGTAGATGTACAAGGGATTCCGTGTTCCTAAAATAAAATGATTACCATCTGGCGTAACTAGGTGGAATCGGCTCATGTAGGTAAAAATTGAAGTCATCATTGGTTTTCCACTTTAAGATTGGTTGATTGAAGCCCTATACCCTGCTCAAATCAATGCTAGTTCCCTTACATCCTGTCATCTCTTCCTATGTACTTTCCTCTTTTTTTGGTCCATGAAAGATTTCCTGTGTCTTCTTCTGGAGACTTTTCCCTCTATTTTACCTTCAATTATGTTCCTCACAAACCCATTGTGCCTCAAAGTGTGTCCTACCTTTCTCGTTCATCTTTTCTGTGTAGTGTTTCATATGATATTTTACTCTCATACACTTCTGTAAACTTCGTCATTTCTTACTTTATACGTTCATCATGTCTTCATTTTCCTCCTGCAGCACCACGTTGTGTCGGCTTCTATACTTTTCTGGTCAGCTTTTCCAATGATCCATTGAGTGCTATTTCATCTCCACACGGATATCTTCACATATTGATTCCTGGTTTGTAGTCCTATCTTCTTTGAGCACAGCAGTTGTCTTTTTCCCATGAATCTTCTTAGCTTCGGCTATTCTTCACTAGACGTCCTTTGTACTTCGTCCGTTGCATTACTTCCGAGATAAAAATTTACAATAAAACATTCCGGAAAAATTGAAGTAACTTTGTAAATTTTACTAAATCTTGTCAATAACTCAGGGCACTGGTTTCACTCGGTCGATTCGTATCATCAGGAACAATATTCCACCAGCCCACCTCCGCCGCCCGCCCACAAAGGACTTCGGCTCTACCGTATATCGCCTCAGATCAATGGACTTAAGATGAGGTGGACTCCTCCGGAGCCTCATGACTCGCCCCATTGCCTTGGGTACACAAAAATCTTCCTCCCACCCAATATCTGATACTTCAAATATAGTGCGCGAGGAAATTCGTCAGATGAAGTCATGTGCCTGGCAATAACCTAATGGTCCTCGGAGCGATTTTCTGCTCAGAACAGATTTCCGTTAATCTTAGCATTTGTTAATGAATAAGTGATATGTGTAAATAAAAGTGAAAAAATTGCTTCTTGGAAATTTTAAGCTATTTTAATTAAAAAATCTTCCTCCTACCCAATATCAGATACTTCAAATATTGCGCGGGAGGAAATTCGTCAGATGAAGCCAAATGGCTGGCAATAACCTAATGGTCCTTGGAGCGATATTCTGCTAACAACAGATTTTCGTTAATCTTAACATACGTTTATGAATTAGTGATATGTATAAATAAAAGTGGAAAAATTGCCTCTTGGTAATTTTAAGCTATTTTAATACGTAGCCTTATGAAACTTCACACATTTTTCGAAAAGCATTATACAGTGAGACTTGTATTAAGCGACCACCGACGGTTACGTCAAAAATGGTGGATAAGAGGGGTGATAGTTCGACAGGGGTTCAGTTTCTAGGATTATTATGCAAATGCACGGCCGGCTGATTTAAAAATATGGAAGAACTCTTAAAGCGACGGTTTTGTTAAAACCTCTACAGATGGCGTTGATTTCCTCTTAATTTAGCTGCTTCTGGAAATGTCAATGCATATTTATGCGATATACCCGTACAGTGAAACCGCGACGATCGACGTTTCCGCTAAAAAATGGTCGTTGAGAGGGGTGGTCGTTTGATAAGAGTGTTCGTTAAGTGAATTTCCACCGTTTGATTTTGCAATGACAGTGTTCCTCATTAACGCGAAAGAATGATTCTTATTATTAAAATGGTTCCTTCGAATATAAATTTATTATTTCGAATGAAAAACGTGATTTTAGCAGGAGTATCCAATTTCATGCCGCAGACCCAAGCCATAAAAAGATATTATTTCATGCTAAATATTTAAACATCATTGTTACACCTTTTTCATCACTACATGTATGATTATTTCTCCTGTACTAACGAGTTCGGCGTTGAAAGGTAAAAATGTTGACTCTCTCCGCTCAATATCGTCTCTTTTACCTCCAAGTACTAATGCAGAGAGCTAATGGCTTTGATATATTAAAGATAAAGTGGATGATATCATTTAAATTAGCCGCAAAAGTATGTTAGGCATAATTTCCGAATATAGTCGTGGCAATAACTGACAAAGTATGTCCCACTCGAATCTTAAAAGGTCAGCAGCTGCTCACGGGCAGCTGATAGCTGATTCTTGCTCAAAAGCAGTGAAAAGGGAAGGATGATACTTTATCATGACAAAGTTGTCATGAAAAGTACTAAACGTCAAAAGTACAAAATGTCAAAACGCTCCAAGCTACCTCCACTTGCCATATCCGCATCCTGATTCAATAGGCACATCATCCTGCCAAACCATCGTAAGGGTATCTAATATACCCTCTTAATGTCTCTGACGTTTCTTATCACCCCATAATCTTCATTTTATTCTTCCTCTGCTCTATTCCGGCTTGGAATCTTCAATAATTCTAAAATAGATTTTCATTACCCCAGATATCAATATGTATTTTTTCAGCATCAAGTAGACGCATTTTTCAATTATTTTTCCACAGCATTTATACTGACAATTAAATATTTTAGGAGCCATAAATTGTGCATATTATCCTGACAAAGATGCCGATTCTCATGCCTTCCAACAGTCATAGGTATACCAATTATAAGAAATCAGCTGCAATGATACTGCAATGATATTTAAGTTACCAAAGAGACCAACAGCAACAAGAAATCCTAATAAAAGCAATTTGGTCTAGATATGCAGCGCCTAAATAATTAGTAAAAATCAGCATAATTTCTATGATCCTCGCTCAACTTTCGAATTCCGTACGGTAAACTCAAGTCATAACAAGTGTTTATTAATACCAAGTATTAAAATTATCAATGGTACACCATTCTTATTACTAGAAGTAATGTTATTTCTGTATTTTCTTGTAAATTTCATCAAGTTATGCATTATCATTTTGAATTGAAAGGTTATAATTAGTTTTTCTATAACAAAATTTTACAGAGGAAAAAACTAAAAACTAAAAAACTCTAATACAAAAGGAGCAAATTCCATCAAGTCACGCCGTAAACATTACGATTACCACTTGACATCAATTCACGCCCATCGTTGATAAAATAAATCATGGATCACGGATAAATCGCGGATAAACAACGAATAAACATACCTATGCGGTACAGCCTTAAAGAAACTAATATTTCTCCAGCGTATAGTGCCAGTAAAAGAGAAGTTCTACATCGCTATGATTGGGCCACATCTCGGATACCAATTTACGATGGTGGAGAGAAAACGTTTACTCCAAAAATATACAGCAAACAAAATTAATTTGTGCACCTCGTTAAAAACTAACACGAGACACAGCGTTTCAAAGCTTCTAGAGAGTTAGCAGCCCCAAAAGACCTTAAGTTCGGAGCCCTTATGTATTCATAGGCTAACCGATAAATCAAAAGTGCTTGAGAAAGTCAGAAAAGGTGTCCTCAGTGATTTTCGGAAAATATCATGCGATAAAAGACTTTCCTGCTTTAAAATGGTTTTGGGTGTTTATTGAGCTTAATATTGTGGCTTCTGCTGTTTTTTCATGTCATCCAAAATTTTGATGCAAGAAATTTGAATGGTGCTGTTCATCAACATTTTAACATAATTCCCCTAAGACGTTTAAAAATTAAGCCAAAATGTCGGCGAAAAAGATAATTCAATTAGCTAGCAACCTCAGTAATATATTTTAAATACTATTGGTTTCCCTTTGTACGGATAAATTTCCGGAAGGCAATTATTCTAGAAAAGAGTCAAACTCGAAATTAAATGAGAAGATTCTGTCACGAGAGAGGACACAAAGGTAGGGAGAACAACGAATGGTGATGCGTATACGTGACACGATGGACCGCTCATTCCTAGAATTGGAATAAAATCGTTTTTCTTTCCTCCTCTGCGCCCACGGTAGGGTGACGTGTTTTGAAGAGTGGGAGAACTGAGAGGGTAGTCGCTAGGAGAGATATGAGGAGTAGGGGAGGATTGCAGGGGGTTGGAGATTGAACTACGGGAAATAGGAGAGAGAAGATCAAATGACGGCTGTAATGGACGACAAAGTTGAAGCAGGGATGTGCGAGACTGACTCAGCTGACCTTTGATATTTGAGGAACCGACAGCGTTCGACGAGAAATGAATTCGAGGATAGAGCTTCCAAATATTTTAACTTAGAGTGACACTGAGTTTTAGATATTTATTGCTTGAATATTGGTGCTGGATGCGGAAGCTGAAATCAATGGGTACGACATAAACGGGTAAGCATAAAGCGGAGGAGTAGGGAAGGAAATGAAGAGGAACAACATTATTAAGAAATGTTCCAGATAAATAGGTCACATTTAGAGAACATTTTCTCACGCGATAATACACCATTGACAGGTATGCCATTCGGTAAAAATTTCTCGTGTTTCATACCGAGTAAGGTATTAGAAAAGTGTATCACTGTTGTCGTCGATAGAAAACCTGCTGGAATATTACGTAAGAGCATTTGGGCGCACATAGGGGAGACAGGGCGGTCCATAGGGAAAAAATATGAGAACATAAAAGGAACATAAGGATTAACCCAATGGAAAAGTTGGTATTAGCCTCTTGTTCATAATTATGCTGAATTCCTTCTTTCCCATGCGTCCTGATATTGGGAAAAATTTATAGAAGAAGCCATGCTGATACAAACTGATAAAGATTGCAACAATAAAGATAACGGCTTTACCGTAAAATAGATTTGTAGATCGGTAATAAAAGCATAGTTATTAATATATTCATAATGGCTGCCACAACAATGAGGAATTTTCGTTTAAATATAACCAAAGCATCCTCGCTCACTGATTATTCTGATGATGATGGCTGATTCCGCAGTCGAAAAGTTTTCAACTGTCTTACCCGGTGTAAATCCCTGGAGATATTCATTAAATTAATTTGAAGGTAAAACCTAATATCATTTAGACCTACTTACTTTTAAACGAATAGCTACTCTCTAACGATAACAGCAATCTAGCATAACTTTGACTCATTAATGAGCCTCTTAGCTTACGCCAGGACCAGTTACGATTGCCATCTGATCAGGAGCCCTCTCCTTGACCTCGACAGTCTTAGAGGAAAATCATAGAGATGGAGGAGAGCAAGCTGGGAGCCGTGTTTCGAGAACCCTCCGATCTCTGATCTCTGCGAAAAAGGAGGCGTTTCAAAGGAAGGGGTGTGGTTGGGGCCGACGAAAGGAGGGTAAGAGAGTAATGCGGGGGGCGTAGTTCTCTCTCCAGAGCTCAGACAAAGTAGAGACTGGCAATGGGAGCCGGAGGTGGCGAAGAATTCATTGATAAAAGTAATATACCTATTGAAGGTAAACTTTGATTAAAATCAGAGGATATAATACAGATTTTTACGCATACACACGACATCATATCACAGAATAATAATACTATGTGATGATACAAATTCGAAATGTATGGAACCACGTCGAAATCAAAAGAAATGACTTGCGCCCCTGGAAAAGTTGGTCGAGATGAGAGAATTCTCTTTTCAATTCCGACAAATCTTAATTACTTCAAATTTTATTAGCAATAAAAGGAAAAAAATGAAAGGCCTAGAACAAAAACAAATTTACCATAGTGCTGTAATTTTAGAGATGAGAATTTATCTCTACCAAAATTTTCACACAGTGATTGGTGATCAAGAGGAAAGTGGACTGGGTTAAAATGGAAGGAAAGTTTATAATGACTGACTATTATCGGTAAATTAACGAACGACATTAGAATAGCTGCTGGATCAGCTAAGGATCAGCTATTCTAACGCCTCGCGTATCGGTCTTGAATACAATCGTAATAAACAAGAACCAGGGCGTTCGATGTATTTTTTAAATCCGAATATCATCAGGTAAGATGGTATAAGCGCCTCACTAAATCACTCCCCACTGTCCACCAGTGAAATCACTCCCCACCAATGAAACAGTGCCAATGAAATTATTGTTAAGCTGGTGGGATCCCAACGGGGTGCATGGGATATTTAGAAGGATTGTGCATGGACTTTTTAGCAGCAATTCAGTTATGGAAGTAAATGTATCATTAGTTTACGAAGCAAAAATTCATTTTAATTATACGTATTAGACTTGCTACAATTTTATTACTTACTTGAATTGTTTCTTCGAAATTTTAATGGCATTTTAACTGTAAAAAAATCACAAGATTACTTTTGACGGCAACATGTAATGTTCTCAAAAATTCATTTAAATTTCAATTTTGTTAAGAGCATGACGCAAAGATGTAGCCCTATCTACAGCACTACATTTCCTAAGCTAAGCATTGCGAGCAGAAACTATTTTGGACGCATTATTTGAGGTAATAATAGATCGGGTTTTAAAAGAACTCTGCTCCGACGTTACCGGCTTCCTTGGCTGCTTTTATCGGTAAGAACTTTGACTATACATATATCCGGTTATCTCTATAACATGAACTATCGACCTTAATTCATTGTCCTTTATTTCATTAAACATCATTAGTAGGAAAATGTCATTACAGGTAAAAAGGAGTTCCATGGGAAAGGAAAAATGGAGTTCCTTGATAACTTCACAGCGGTCTCTAATTCAATCAACATGAATAAGTAAAATGAAAGAAGCTTTTTTGCGATAATTATTCACTGAATTTGGAAATGAAGCCGCCATAATGAGTTAAGAACGTTGATAAAGAGGAAAAATAAAGTTCTACACCATCTGCCGAATTTAAAAAATTAAAATATTTTATCCAACCAAATTAAATATTGAAATTTAATCTCTCTAAAGCTTTTAAGAATCTAAATTTAACAGAATAACATTTATTTTTATGAAATAACCTTGCTGAGGAGATAAATAACGTGGTTTTAGTTGTAAAATCATTGATTGTAACAGACTGATTTTAATATTAGGACCAAGGAGCATTGCAGTGCTTTTAAAAACAATTTTTACAATAGAAGCAATTCCGCCAAACACCTATTGTGCAACGGTCATGGCAGTAAATGCATCCGAAATTTTACATTGTAACAACAGGCTACGTGAGCTTGATCCCCTGGAGCAACTCGAAATTTTATGAAGAATGCATGACCCTGATGTATGTGTTGTTAATGAATGTTTGTTCCATTCTCCCTCCCCTATCTATGAGGATGTAATAAACTATTACCTGCCACCCCCCTATCTTCCTCCCCCTCTTCTCCTTTCTCCCGCCCTCATTTTTTCCCCAAATATATAAGAGAGTTCCCGACCTTTGATTGCCCCTGCTGATGATACTAATCCATAAAAACCCGGGTCGTGTTTTTGTGTTTTAAATTCTGAGGTGTAGTAAAGGTTAAGACTAAATATGACTATGGAAATTTACCACAAAGTTAACAAAGATACTTTTTTATTTGAACATACTCATCGGACTTCACAGAAGACTGGTGGAGGGACATACTATTTATACAGTAATTATAGACACTGTACGAGCGGGTCTCCGTCGAGGGAAAACATTAGATGAACCAAATTGAGTTAATTCAGAATAAGATTGCTTGTTTCCGTAGCAAAAGTAATGGCGCCTAATGACGATTTCCATACGGCTTTTCAGTTGCGGGAAATACTTCATGTAAATTAGAAAGGTCGGCTGAGTCAGTATCGCACATCCCTGCTTCAACTTTGTTTTCCATTACAGCCGTCATTTCATCTTCGCGCCTCTATTTCCCTTTGTTCATTCTCTAACCCCCTGCACTCCTCTCCTACTGCTCATGTATCTCTTAGCAACCACCCTCTCAGTTTTCACACCCTTCAAACACATCACCCATCCTCGGACACAGAGGCGGAAAGAAAAACGATTTTATTCCAATTTTAGGAATGAGAGATCCATTGTGTCACGCATACATTTCACCATCCGTCCTTCCCCACACCTTTGTTTCCTCTCTCGTGACAGAATTTTCGTATTTACTTTCGATTTAGACACTTTCCTGGAATAGTTACCGTCCAGGTGGTTTTTTGTAAAAAAGGGAACTCAATATTATTGCCAATGTATATTACTGAGGTTTTTTGCCAATCCATTTTCAAGTTAAGAATCTTATTTGCCAACATTTTGGCTTATTTTTTAACCTTCTTAGAGGAATTATAATAAAAGCCTGATGAACAGCACCATTCAAATTTGTTGCTCCAATAACTTGAATGATATGAAAAAAAAACAGCAGAAACCACAATATTTAGCTCAAAAACTCTCAAAACCATTTAAAAACAGAACAGTCTTTCACCGCATGATATTTTCCAAGTCTCCCTGAAGACATCTTTTCTGACTTTCTCAGGGACTTCAGCATTAACGGTTAGCCTCTGAATCTCTAGAAGCTCCCAGCTTAAGTGTCTTGGTGCTGCTAACCCTCTAGGAGCTGTGAAGCGGAAATTAAAATGGCATTCATTGATGCAATGGAAGCGCGAACTATTTCATATTTCGTGTGAAAATTACGTAAACATAGGAATTGGGACAATACACATACTTGTATTTCATGAAAATTACACATGCGCCGGCATGTAAAAATTGTACTTGTAAAAACTAGTGATATCGCACAAGACTATAAACAACTATAAACAGTAATGTACAAATTTTCAGTTTTTTTCTGAAAATTAAAATCATCATTTTTCCCTGACATTGGATTTCTCTCCAATAATAGTTATTACCAAACATTGTGTCTTCCACAAATTTATTATTACAGGTACTACCGGTTTCGGCAGTTACGCCATCATAAGGCAAATGAGATTTAGTTAATTTTAAAGCTGAGCTAAAAAAAAACAAAATTTGATAAATACTATAATATCGACCATCCACCAAGTAAATACTTCAGCGACTGATTCTCACCAATACGTTTCATTCCTAACTGTAAATTTTACATTAAAGGAAATGACGCCTCAGATTTAGTAAAATGTAGAGGAATGAAATTTTCCGTGAAGCGCATATGAAATCATGCAAACATTGATATCACTTTGAAATTCGCAGATCGCGTCCATAACGATTTCCTTCCCACAGCGCCCTTTGAATGTCCTCTTCTCTCCACACAGTTCCCGTCCAATTTGTATCTTTTTTGACGCTGACAAAAAAATTTGTTTGATGCGAAATAAGATTATGATTCGATAGACAGCTTGAACGGAGAGAGATGACAAGAGAAAGAGGGAGAGGAAACTAAATAGAGAACGCTCTGTAGAAGCATGAGAATGCCATTCGTGAAATGGGGTCGGAGACGGTTGGGATAGAGAGAAGTTTGAAGGCTCCGGCTAGAGAGGGTGGTGGGGGCGGGTGTATGGAGGGCGAATTGGGGCAAACTGGAGCATCTGCAGATGTCGCGCACAGGGTGCGGAAACAAACGAATCGGAGAGGGGAGCGTAACAAAAAAGTAGAGCAGGACTCACTGTCACAATCCCACGATCACACGCAGGAAGAACTGAGTCAGAACGTGGGCGGCGAAGATGGGAAAGTTGAGAAAAAGGCCGTTGTGATAATCTCGTTAGAGTTATATCCGGAAAATTCTTAACCCTCAATGGACGAGCAAGTCAAATTTGTAACTTTTCAAAACCATTGAAATATCTGATTTCTAAGAGGCTTTTCCATTTAGTTTCTTAGTTTAATTTAGCTGCGCAAGACAGAATGATAACGCTTTGGATTAAGTGTGTGGAAAGCTGTGTCTCTTTCGGCGGTTTGTCAAACAATTTGAATAGATGAATGTGTGACGCTATACACTGACGATGGCATGCCGGGTGGAGCTCTGAAATAAATAGTTTCACTGGTGAAATGAAGAAAAAATTGGAAAAGTTTAAAAAAGGTACGTTATGTCGGTAAGGTTGAAGTATGCCCTTTGTTAATATTATTATGTAAAGAATTATTTTAAATTGAATGCATACAATACAAATACGTCACATTTCAAAATAAATTGCAGTTTAAAAAAAACTTATGTAGCCCTTTTTAAAAAATATTATAGTCACAGTGTTATTTCATGCTGACGTTTCATAATAAGGTTCTTAGAGAGTTAATTAGACTAACATTTATCAATCGTATGATAGGGAGGTCCTCGGATGAAAATGTGAAAGATAGCAGCTACTTTACTATAATAGCTGAGCAACAACTTGAATATGCCGCGAGCATTTTGAGCCCCAGACAGAAATTTAAATAAAAAAAATAAATAGGATACTAAGTAAAGTTGCATGTTTCGTTAACAATTGCCATGAGTGAACATACAGTGTTTCACAGCTTCTATAGCGATTAGTTTGGGAGCCACCAATTACACGGAGGCTACACGCTACTTTTAGTTTGCTGGAGAAATTTAGAACACGTGTGTCTCAGTGTGACACAGTGAGAATATAGTTTTGACACGGACCTTAACAACGTTCATTCTTGGTTCCTGAATGGGGGTTAGAATTAAATATCAGCAAATGGACCACAGTTCACTTCCTGCGTAAGTCATCACAAGAATGCCATATCTATACTGTGGGTGGAGTAAACATAAAATCTTCAGACACAGTAAAATATCTTGAAAATACCTTTACATCTGATATATTGTGGGGATTACACTTACAGAACATACGTGGCGCAACATTAAAGAAACTAGGTTTTGTTAGACGTAAAATAGGAAGGTCCTCGGATGAAAAAGTCAAAGAGAGACGCTACTTCGCACTGGCTAGGCCACAACTCGAACAAGCCGCGAGCATTTGGGACCCTGGTCAAATAAATTTAACCAAGAAATTAATAAACTACAAAGGAAAGCAGCGCGCTTCGTTAAAAACTGCTACGAGCGTACATATAGTGTTTCGCAACTTTTAGAGGGATTAAAGTGGGAGCCCCTAGAGACTCGAAAGCTACACGCCAGGCTTAGGTTGCTTGAGAAATCCAGAACTGACATTTTTCAGAATGGCATAGAGAATATTATCATGACTCCTCACTACATCTCTAGGTCTGACAGATGCGATAAAATACGAGTGATACACTCCCAAACAGATAGGTACAAAAACTCAGTCTTTCCGCGCACAATAAGCGACCACAATAAAAATTGAGCTCCACTTAATACACCCCAATAATAATGTCACCATTTCAACTCCAAAAAAACTTACACCTTTACACGGCTGGTGACCTAACACCCCCTGCCAAACGCCCATGCGGCGGCTCACAGGGCATTGTTAAGATGTAGATGCACACACCGTACTTCATCTCAAGGGACAATATGAACAAAAAAAATACGAGAAACAGACATTTCCCAAACGGATAAATACATTTTTTTCCCGCACAATTAGTGACCATTGTAAAGACTGAGCTCCGCTCAAGACACTCCCAAAATACATTTCATTGTTTCACCTCCCAATACCATTCCCCATACACCCTCATTCGACTGGTGCTTTAGCACATCCTGCCACAAGGCCGTTGGCAGCTCGTAGTGTATCGACGTAGAATTACTGACCGTTTATAAAAACTGGGATGGGAATCACCTTCAGACCGTCAATTAAAAATTATTCTTAATATAGTATGCAAATTTGAAACAATCGACTTAATAAAGTTGGTGGTTTCCGGCGATACTGTGGAATTTGCTTAAAATTTGCTAAAATCCTGTGATGATGACGTTAATCGTAAAAACCATGGTCGTAAGTCATTAAATTTACTGTGGAAAAATGAAGTTTACCCTATTCATTCAAAATGTTTAGCAAATTCCACGAAGTATCGCCTGAAACCACCAAGTTTTTTATCAAGTATATTGTTTCAAATTTGCACAATATATTAAGAATAATTTAACATTAAGCATAATTAAACAAAGTCTACCCTAGTCATTCAAAACAACATACATTCTGATGGCGCCTCATGAACTCTGACATTCTATGTTGGATCGGACAATGAGAATAAAATTATGGAAATGGATGGCGGAGGACAATTAGGTTTACAATATCTTGTTTTCTTGCAATCGGTGAGAGACCGAAATGCGGCCAATGAGACATGGAGATAGTATAGTGGACAAATGTGGGAGATTTGTTAATTTTCTCCCTAATTTTTGTTTCTAAATCTGCCATGTAGTGTTAACATCACGTTGACCATGATTCCTGCACGACTCTTGCATTTTTTTTATGAATTAGCAAATACATTAATGCAAATAGTTTTTGTAGCATTGTTTGCTTACCTATAGTGTATTTCATGTCGGTTAACGTTCCCTCTTTGACAAGTTTTTGCAGTTTCTTGCTAATGCATCATGTATCGTATTTACGTTAGTTTCATTAGGGTGCAACTATAGTGTGTGTTGGTTATAACTCACCCCAGCCGTACCCCCTTGAAGGGCCTTGCGGAGTAATTTGTAAATGTAGAAAATAACAGTCCGTCATAACGACGGGCATTAGAAGTGTTAAGGCGGCCGGAATGGTAATCGCGAGTCTTAAAGGGCACATTTTTGTAACAAGTATTCTAAAGCGAAACCTCAAATAAGTTCATTTTTATTCAGTAAATAAACAGATACATCAGGAATTCAATAAGCATATTGTTATGTTGGCGATGTAAGACTAATGTTTTTTTAAATGCTGTCTTAGTTAAAGCATAGTTATGACCAGGGTTTATGGCGCGGGATTTGAAAATCATTTGTAAATACATATTTTAGACTCGTAATAAAACCATGACATTTCTAAGTCACTCTTACAATATAAATAGTTGATTATCCTGTATAAATAGGCTAAAATATTCTTAAATAAGAAAAAATTGATAAAAATGGTGCGAAAGTTACCGGTGTGCCTCTTTTTCCCTCTTTTGGAAATGTATATTAATTTCTACGATTGAAAAATGCACGCCACTAAAGTGAGGTGTTGAGAACGTAATCAGTTTGAAAATTTAACAATGCATGGAGTGCATCATTGTCACCCCAAACGTCTCGTAATATGCTCGGCTATGATTGCGTAGGTTCGAGCGCACGCTTCTTTCGACACAGATTTTAGGGCCACGTTTGCTCGCGTTATGATGCGAGTAAGTGGTGGAACTCACCTTCCTCTCCCGGCGTCGGATCGCACTAATTAAAGGGGGCGAGATCTCTCTGTGCATATGCGGCGGGATTGTCTCACGGGAAGTCAATGGGGGGCGAGGGAGGTAGTTTCAGAGGGGATGAGCGGGGGGAATTACTTCAGACGGCACCACAAAATGCATGAGACACGCCAATCAAAATCCACCTCCATAGCAGAAAGCTCCTTTCTGAATCCAATTATAGATTTGTTTTGTTAGATTATTATTTCCTTATCCATTGCATATGATCACTGATTTATTTTATTCGATAAATAAATTGACGCATGGAATGGGATTGATGTATTCGTTGTGACAATTGAAAATTGAGTTAAATATAAGGAAAACAAACGCAATTTAAATATGTATTTCAGTTACTTTTCAGATATACTCAACCCAATCACTTGCAGCAATAGTCAGGGAAAATGAAAAATTATACAATGTGATTTATAGTTCTGAAAATTCATCCACATAAAAAAATATACAACCATCTTAAGAAATGCCCCAAACACTTCCTAATTTTGACAAATTGCACATTACAAAGGCTATGCGCATCAATCCAAGAGCCAAGGGATAACACATTAGACAGAAGACCTGATCCCACCAAACAGCACATACCACCAAACAACAAAACACCGTTTTCAACGAACCAGAACGGAACTAGCCGCGCAGTTACTCCAACGGAGTCACCCGCTAGTGGTCACACAATGGTGTGAAATTCACAGTGGAAATATCATTCGCCTGGACTTGGAATCGAACCCAGATCCCACGATTTCGCGCCGAGTGCTCTAACCAATTAAGCTACCCACGCATTCTCTTCCCATGTGAATCTCATGGGGGCTTTCGCATTTCGCATGGGGGCTTTCGCATCAGCGCTCGCATACGGGTACCTCTGGCAATACATGCACGGTACCTGTGAGAACAACTTGCTCCTTAAAGCCCCCATGAGATTCATATTGGAAGAGGACGCCTGGGTATCTTAATTAATATGAGCACTCGGAGCAAAATCAAGGGATTTGGACTCGATTCCCAGTCCAGGCGAATGATTTTTCCACTGTGAATTTCACACAATTGTGTGAACAAAGCACCGTTTAAAAATAGTTGCCCAAATGAAGCACGCTAATGGTAATGATAGCAAAATGAAATCCATGCATACATTATCTCCAACTTATTTTAACCACAAGTCATGCACAATAAGGCTTCAGTTAACTGTTAAAAGACCGAAAGATAACAATAACCATGATCAATAAAAATTAACACCGATAGATAACGCTTTACCACTATGACTTTAAGTCAAACGATGCATCTACATGTTCACATAATTCTCTGCGGGTAATTACCATGAAGTCTCACAGGTTGCAACAAAGATCGATTTAGCACTTCAATGTATAGTGGCGAATTGAAGATAATGAAACACATTATTTCACTACAAACGTGTAATAAGAACACACGCAATTAGAACATGGTCTCAATGAACTCCGAGAGATTGATTCCTATTGAATCAATGATGCTTCACCGGAGATTCATATTTTTTTTAAGCAAATTACAGCACATCATCACTACACGTCATCGATGGACGACATGTAAGAGTCGAAAAATTTCAAATTCGCCAAGGCCTCTATCACTGACTGATTCTCAATACGTCACACAGTGTGCAAAAATCGAAAAAAACTGATCAAAACCCAAAAGAGAAAAGAGATGGCCAAAAAAGAAAATGTTTTCACCTTTTTTGGGATTTACAAATGGAATAGTATGGTAGTAGAATGTCCATGGTTTAAACAATCAAAACTAGTTTTATTTTTGGCATTTCTATTTGATCAGCAGAAGGCGTTGAATTTGGCGGAAGAATGTCAGAAGCCAAAACTGCGCGTTTTACGTGAAAAATACTGTATTCATTTCGCTTTGGGAGTTTAATTCTGTTAATTATTACATTAAGAATGATAAAAATTTGAATGTATATACTCGAAATAATATACGTTTTCAAGTTATATGACATATTTTAGCGCACATTAATTTTACATATATTATTAAATAATTTAAAATATTCTAATTTAATTCGTATGACACGCCATACGACTAGCATGCATACGGATGTCTTCGGAACTATATTCCCCCAGCACCGTCAAGTCCTTCCTCCCTCGCCAACTGTGAACCCCCGTGATTGTCTTCTCTCGATCTTCAAGAGAGTAATGGTAGACGGCGCTTCATTCGCGAGAGAGAGTTCAGAGAGGGGTTTTGAGAGTAATTAGGGCAACGACGCCATGCGAGACGAATGTGCAAGTGACTGACTGCCTAGGTCACATCTTTTCCCCTTGAAACGCTGGTAGAGAGACGACGCGGAGCGTACTCTGGACGCATACGGAACTATAGCGTTTTCATAACTACTATTGAAAGGGGATAAGATTTAGCAAGCAAAGGAGATAACTGTACATGAGGCTACAATTTTGCAATATTAATGATTGAGAGATATAGATAATTTTATCCCACCGCTCATCATCATCAATGGTTGTTCAATCCTAAGTATGGTTGACTGAAGCCCTTCACCCTTCCCAATCTAATGCTAGTTCCCTTACCTACTGGGATCTCTTCCTATGTACTTTCCTCTTTATTAGGTCCATATACTTATTCCTGGATCTTCCTCCGGGGAATTTTCCCTCTATTTTCCCTTTAATTATTTTCTTTCTCAAACCCATTGTGTCTCAGGGTGTGTCCAATCATCTGGTCCTTCTTTTCTGTATGGTGTTCCATATGGTCCTTCCCTCTTCTACTCTTCTGTACACTTCATAATTTGTTATTTTGTCCGTCCATTTTATCTTCAGCATCCTCCTCCAGCACCAGGTTTCAAAGGCTTCCAGTCTATTCTGGCCAGCTTTTCCAATGGTCCATGCTTCCGATCCATAGAGTGCTACGCCTAACAAGAAGGTGTTCACATACTGTTTCCTGGTTTGTAGTCCTATCTTCTTTTGAGCACAGCAGTCGTCTTTTTCCCATGAACACCTTCTTAGTTTGGGTTATTCTCCAGCTGACGTCCGTTGTACATCTTCCGCCCACCGCATCATCACATTATAAATTAATTTATGTTCACAATCCGAAACACAGAACTTACGCTTGGGCTACCGCATATGGCATCATGGCGCGCATAGTCTAATCGTGGGTGATCTGGTAAAAGTTAAACTAACCTGAATCATTGTCCACCAATCGCAAAGGAACAAGAGAACTTGCAAATAAACACTCCTTCTTCTGTCCATCTTGATACCACTTCTGTTTGTGCAAAGAATGCCCCGAACTACCATCGAATTCGTAATTCCATAGTAGAGTACAGGTTTTTGTAATCAGATTCCCATGAACAGAACAGCTATTATTTCCACGCTAAACATTACCCAGAAAAAGAAAATAAAAGACCTGGATCTTTGTGTTCAAACACCCCTGATTTTCGGCGATTATGAAAGTAACTCATAAAGTGAAATAAATGAAGAAACAAAGGAGGAAACCTCTATTATTTCGTGTACTGAATAGTTAGCGATTTTCGTTTTCCACTAAGTTTTTCAAATAATTTTCATAAGTTTTGGACAATTTACTCAAAGTATATTGCATATAAAACGATATGGAATACTTTCATTAATGCTGTATTTTTTCATAAATTTGCACAGATTTTACCCAAACTTTTTTCAAATTTATCATATCAATATTTAAGAATATATTACAGATATAGTTGATGTAATGTCCAAAATAATTATAGACGTCAATTACACCTCAGATTGACATTTTAAGTACATTTATACAGTTTTAGTACTTTGGCCAGCTGTTTCCGGTTTGGGCCTATTGTACTTCCGGACAACAATATGGGCCTCGTACCCGCGACCATTGCATTAAAAGGGGAGGACATATCCCCGTCGCCACTGGAACCGACAAATTTCCAAATATATTTGAAAATTACAAGGGCCATCTAGTCATATAATGTTCTTGCGGGTACTAGAGTGCCATAAAATTCAACATATAAATTGATTCGATCGCGTAATAAACACAGAAATAGGTGATTGTTAAAGCCATGATTTGAACTGGAAAAATGACTATCGTCCTTTGTCAGAATTTTTTCAAGCCTAGAGCAAATTTTCTGCAGTGGCCTAGACCTTTTATAATGTGCATGAGTAGTCAAATCGAATTGACAAAGCGGAAGATTACGAGAGAAGTTCGAACAGTGATAAAATAATGGATTAAACAGGAATAAAGGCAAATCCATTAGTGCGTACACAAAAGTTAATGTTATATCGAACCGCAAGTTTGATATGATCAAGCAAAAATAATTGGACACCCCAGTAAAACCTCTGATGTATCACTTGGCTACCAATAGATTACAGCTACATGTGTAATGAGTTGGCATGAATCTTCACGCTGAAATACATGTTACAAACAAATATCTCATGGTAGGCACCTAAATTAGAGCTGATAAAGGGTGATTCTGGGGAACTGCCAAAATTCTAAGGGTTATACAGAATTTATTTTCAAAAACTTTCGACTTGGTGAATTTCAGGTTGAAACTCCTGACGAGCAGACTATAATAATTTCTATTCTGCACATTAAGCAACTGGTAAGACAACCCAGAATATTGATGACCTGCAGTGACCACATACAACTAAACTGTGTCATTTCTGCATAGACGCCGTTCAATCAAAGTATTCATTCCTTCTAATAATTAACTATTCCTTAGGAAAGACCAGTGTTATTCGGAGATTCCATGGCAACTGCAAAATAAGCTAGAACATGTTTGCGTTGCCATCTATTTATTGGGCAAAATTTGTTGAACACCCCAATAATTTTTGACCCCTTTAATTCCACCGCATCATCACATAATTAATCAACTTAATTTCATAATCCCTGAGCTCCCTGAGCTTAAACAAATGGCGTCAGAATAACGATAGGGACTCGTACCCAAGACCATCGGAATAGCAGGGGAGGATATAACCCCGGATTATTGGGAAAAAACTGATAAGATACCTATATTTTATTTTAATGCAATAACCTAGTAGTATTTTCTTTTCATAGTTTTAATTTAAAGCTGTAAAATGATTTATCGTTCAAATAGACGTTATTTAGGTGTTGTCAGAGCGATTTCAATAAGAACCCACGTTAAAATATCCACTTTTATGACTGATTTTCAGTTAAAATAGCCTGAAAACCGAATTGTCTCTATTCCAGTTTGCAAAACATAATTCGATAATGATAAATACATCTATATTTTTTTAGAATTCCTGGAATGATTGACCCCGAGGCCAGAGCCACCTAAACTCAAGAGTTCAGAGGTAAGAGACTAGACGGTCGGAAAGAAAAGGGTGTTGGGGGAAAAGGGGGAAACGTAAGAAAATAGACGGAATGGGGGGGCAAGGAAGGTGAAAAGAAGAGAGGATTAAAAGCGTAAGAGAGAGAGAGAGAAATAGCTGGGTGCCTCACACTTGCGCCACGAGTGGAATTCCGTGTCGAGAGGGTCCGCCATCTCCTGGCCGGGGGGGGGGGGGGTGAACTACTCTCCCCCAACCCTCCCCCACTCACGATCCCGGAGACCGCGCAACAACCTCCCGGAAAACTCCGCGCTCTAGACGCATCCATTCGTTTCTAGGCACCCTAGGACCCACTTTCTATTTCCCACCCCATCTACCCCCCTTCCCCCAACGCCGGTGCTTTTTGTCAACTTCTTAAAGGCAAACAACTCCTGGGGCATCCGAATCTACTCCGGTCCTCACACTCACGCTCCGATTCCAAAAAATAATCCCTTCCACACAACCAACTCTGCCAAACGTTCACATTTTCCCGAGCCCGTCCTCATTTTTTTTACGTATCGCAGACCGTATGAGAAGGCTCATGAATTTTTTAAAATTGTTTAATAAAACTTGGCCTCAAATTTTGAACACTAATTCCAAAATATGGAAGAACAGATAGTGAATTCTCTCTAGAAGAGTTTTGTTGATTCGCAGCTCTATGAGATGATATATAACTTATAATCCAAACCCATTAATGCCAGCATTACCAGCATATGAATTTTCATGAAAATAATTTTTATTCGCGAAATTACTTGGCGGATAACTTTTTTCATAAAACTCAAAGTTGAATTGGAATGTCTATTTGAGTATTACCTGAGATTTTCAAAATCTCTTCACACAAGAGTGGAAATATTTGGTGGGTGAATAAAATCCGGTTTAGGATTTTATTCGTGTACGTGTGCTATTTTTGTAAAGACAGGCTTCAACTATCATATCATTAATATTTCCAAACTAAGGTTAAGATCCATTAAATTTTACATTCCTCACAACATACTCAAAGGTTTAACTATAGTTTTTGAGAAAGGTACCCTAAAACTTCATAAAATTTGATTAAAAGGTCTTCGTTTTCGTATTAAGAGATTAGGCAGCCTTACGCCAGCCTCTTCCTCTTCGACACAATTCCATTTCCATCGATTTCCCATAAACCATCCTCCACCCCTCTATTCAGGCTAGAAGAAAGTTTAAATTTGCAAAATAAACAAGAGAAAAAGGTAATCTGCTCTTAGTGAAGAGTATTCGGCTTGCCCACCTTGAGAAATAAATCGAACAATATTCGCGAACGGCATACGCCGCGAAAGGGTTAGATCTATCTTCTGGTTTGAACCAGTAATTAGTATTATTAAATGATGCATAGTTAAGGTAATTTCAGGCGTCATTGATATTCTAAGGCGTGATTTCTAGGAAATATGTACGGAAATACAAGGAGTCAGAGCAGTAATTTATGTAAAAATTCGTCATATTAAATACTTTGAATTTCAACGTTCCATAAGTTCATTCGGCAGAGGCTGAATTTTGTTATTGGTGTGCTCGTTTTGAGTGGGTCCAGTTGTAAAAAACAGAATGACCAGTGGGCACTAGCCTCCGTCCCTCAATACAGACTAAAAACAGTGGACAACAGCGAAAATATATATCTCTAAGCGAAATAAACAAGTCACAACGGTAATTGATGAGTTTCGTTGAAGACTTTTACCTCCGAGCAACAGGCATAATTAAGCTAATACGACATACCATACCGGTGGCCGCAAGAGACTCTGATGCCCGTATTCATAGTCGTATTCCTGGGGGTTATCTGGGTATCCTCTAGCCAGGTAACACCTAGGGGTCCCCTACGCTGAGCAATTAATAAACCTTACCTGGGTAACACCCAGCCAGGGGACGCCTGGGTAAGAGATTTGGCAACAATCCCGCGGGAAAATACATATGAACGGTACAGCTGAACGGTTCTCGATGTTTTCGATGCTCATTTTTCACCGTAACCAAGCACGCTATAGACAATAATATAATGTACTGTTACACGACGTTGATGAAAAATGATTGAAAGAATATGGGAGAATTTTTACAATATTACTTAAATATTTATGTAGTATGAATGATGAGGAATATGAGGGTGGTTCAATAAGTACCCGTGTTTGTAAAAAGATGACGTTACTATGGAAAGTTTTTGATATTAACGTGTACTGCCATTAGTACAGTAGTATCAATTCGTCTCACGCGTGGGCAGCAGTACTGCGTTAGGGGAGCTATGGGTTATCTTCATGCCTTACCCAGGAAATCGGAGGCCTGGGGAAGGGTTATGGGACGGCAGTCCCCTGGGTAACAACTATGAATACCATTTCTGAGCCGGGGGTTCCCCTACACCTGGGGGACACCCATGTAACGACTATGAATACGGCCCTGAGACTACGCATAAGGCATATATTACTGTAAACTGGAAACTTGCGAACACTTGGAAAAGGCCTTACAAACTCTATATGCCTACTATATTTTCCAGAGAAAAGCGTTTATATATTCTCAAAACCATTGCAGTATTAATTTCATCTTTAGGTAATGATCTCTTAGATTGCTTCCTCGTGGTTTTCTGTTTGCAAATTATCTTCGGTTATAACATTATGACAAAATGAAAGATGCTTTGTAGTTTTCCACAGAGTTGTATTGCAACGACCTACTTTTCGATAAAAGGATACCATTATCAAGGTACATTGGTTTTATATTTTTTGGGCAAATATTTGTATTAGTACGGAGCGTTTCAATCAAATATTAATAAGGTCCCAAAAATGAATCTTTGCGTTTTGATGATGGTATAGGTTTTTTTTAAAACTTAGGTGGGTGTAATAAAACTCTATGGACATTTAAGAAGTGTTTTTCGTTTTGTGAATGAGTCATCAATACTTCATTGCCACAAGGAATCTCCTGGTACGTTTAACTTTATATCCTTTAGTTATTCCGTGTCATCCAGGAAAAAAATAACTAGACCGGCGAAATCATGTTATAAATATAAAACTTCGATGTACCATATACATCTCAATTTATTAGCCATTTTAGAGAATTCAAAATTTTAATACTCATATTTGTTTACTCAATGGATTAATAATAATAATAATAATGATAATTTCTTTATATCTAACAGCCGAAGCCAATTACTAGATATTTAATATATGGACGAACACAAACAACCATGCCCAGGGAGGTGTAAATGTCCTACCCAGGCGGGACTCGAACCCGCGACCTTCGGTTTGGCAGGCGTGGAATTTACCCCGCCGCCACCGAGGCCGGCTATCCCCCATTAGGCATTATACCCCAATTAGGCAAAATAACAAGCAAAAATATATACTCGTCGATATTATTTAGTAGGAAGGCACAGCAATTGAGTTGGGTGATGTCGTCGGGATAACGTAATAACACTGAAGACACAGGTTATGTAACCGACTAGAAGTGAATCTTGGAAGATTTAGCGCTGACTGGTGCTGCCAACTATCGTTCAGTACATGAGCAAGCCGCCGTCGTTAACCACCCTCGTCCACTAGTCCGCCAATTCCTGGATTGGATTGGATATTAGGGGAGGCGACAAACAGCTTAGGTCATTTGCGCCATAGGGGACAGGTAAGGGAGGAAGAGTGGATAGAAACCCGGCGTCGGCATTAGCCTGCTCTTAACGAAAGGCGCAAAGGGGACCACGGCATAACATCTAATCCAACAGAAGGAGTATTGCACTTAAGTGCCCTCCACAAGACACTCAAGTAGGGATCGGGTTTCCTCTGAAAAACATCCCCCTCTTCAGGGATTTGAACCCTGGTCGTCCGTATGGTTAGCTAGTACTATAGCCACCACACCACCCCTATCCCCCCGCCAATTCCTTCCAGATTCGAAGTTTTCTTGTTCTTACCATTACCACCTTGCTAGTCGACTTCTTCCCGGATAATGGTTCTTGAAAAATTGATTTGGAAAGTTTCAGAGTAACACGGACATAATTCTAGCCACCAAACTTTTTCAGAATATTACTACTGAGATAAATTGAAGAATAAAAGACATATAAATTCGAAATTAGAGGTAAAAAAATATCTTCATTCCACGAAACACTAGTAACTCTGACGAAAACAGCGTGGAACTAACACGGGACACTTTGCTGGCATGTAGTTTATTTTCGCCTCTCCCTTCTACTCATTCTCCCTTGTCTTCTCGCTTTTCATGAACTGTGTCCCAACTCCTTCTACCACATACGCATGCGATGACATGTGGATACAGATGAAGGCATGGCATGAAACACACAACAAATAGTCTTAATATTAACACTTCCCAGCCACATATTGCCCCTGCATTATTTCACCATTGTCTACGCACGATAGAAAAAACAAAGCCGGCCTTTAATCCATTCCACGATAACGAATCATCACTTCTCTTCACAATTCACTGAATGCCGAGGAAAAGTTATTATAAACCACAATAAAGAACTGCCAACGAAGCACATTCTCAAATACGAGATTAATTTCAGATTTCGGATTCCAATTTGATCATTAAAATGTGGAGAAGAATGCAAAATCTTTTTAAATTCCTGCAAGTTGGTTTTGAGACTGTAATAATTCGATTTTGGCATTATGTATGCACTTGGTTAACCAAAAAACTTTTGAAATTATTCTCAAATAAATGTGACAGTCCATTTCTTCGTTTATATTATATTTTTCTTGGCTAAGGATTTAATATGCGGACGGCATGCCCATATTTCATTATTTATTAAATAAATCAAAACAAACGGCGAATGACGGACGGTTATTACGTCTCTTGCAGTATCTTTATTTCCAACAATGTCTAGGCCCATAAAAACGCAGTGGCATAAACATATTTGCATACTTTAAGGGACTCCTTTTTTACTTATGATGCAACTAACCGAGATAAAGATTTACGAACCTATTTCACACAGCCACAATTTTTATAGACGCACAACTTGCCGTATTTCCGCGAGGGTTCGATTTTATTGGGCGTTAGAGAGCGTGTGGCATTCGCCCTGAGTGGAGCGATGACTCTCGATAATCTACTGCACTCACTCGCGGAGTCCAGAATGTTCCTCAAGATCACCTGATCAACAGCTGGCACACTTTTATGAAGAGCATGCATCGTAACTGTAGGCGAGGGGATCGAAAAAAAGTTCATGCATATATATTCTACTACCAAGGATTTGAAAATGTAGGTATGGCCACATAAGTTGGTTAGGTGCTTCAAACATGCATTGCGTGACAAAAACGTACTTCTTCTTAATATTTTTACTGATGTTTTTTTTTCTGACCACTTCTGTAATTATTATCATTTTTATCTCTTCTCGAGTTAAGGCCAAGTAATAAATAATTGTCTTATTTATTTCTCAAGCTTACGTTGCGTATTTTAATTATACATTATTGCTGGCTTTTCCTGTTGCTTCCCAGCAACCTGTGATAAAAAAACAGATATCGTTGAGTTGAACAACATTTATTACAATTGGATTTGTTAAAGGCACCTTAAATTTTATTTGGACATTTTTATGTGCTTTAAGTTCATAGCAACATCACGAAAATTTAATGGCAACGTAATTAACATTGGTATTGGAAATTTGCAATTCTATCAGATGCATAAACTAACATACAAAGTATCTGAACATGCCTTCTAATCTATAATTGATTTTTGCGTCAAAATGTCAGAACTAAAATATTAATTGTTTTCAATGTAAAACTTTGGAAAAAACTACAACTCTGAAGAAAATAATAGATGTCCTAACAAAGGGTCATCTGAATATTTTTTCTTCATTTCGGTAGTTTCCGAGCTATACACTGGAGAATATAGAAATAGACGTTGAATAATGAGCAGTATTCCTTCCATTGCCATCCTGGAATGATCAAAGTCGACTAAAATCACACCAATTGGATGAAATTCGCCATAAATCAACTGGATCGAACGGCATTTGAACCCGGATCTCTCAATTGCTAGTCAAGTTTGTTAGCCATTTGTACCACCGAGCCATCTTAATTGCAGTAGAGATATATTAGAACCCGTGCGCGTCACAACGTAATATATCGTTAATGAAATTATTTGATTTTGCCAAACAAGCAGTTAAAAAATCATCCTGCCTCTCAAACAGAACTTACACAAGATTTTTTCCAATTCGTCTTCCTAAGCTGGTGCATTGGTACAACAAATATTTGATTTAATTTTGATTTGATTGATTATTAACGATCAGAGACAGCCAGTGTCGGCCTTTACAATGAACAAATTAGCATAAAATAAGAAGACTAACAAAAACAAAATATAGAATATAAGATCAATGACAAAAACTCGAACTCAGCAAACAGCATTAAAGAAAGCCATTGCTAAAAAGGGGGGAGAGGATTATGATATAAAATATAAAAAACATAAATAAACAATTTAAGGAGTCTGTAAGAAAGGGAACGCTGAGAGAGAGAAAGTCGGAATTTTGGAAGTTGTAGGAGGTGATTGTTGCGTTAGGGACGGATGATTATATGGAGAGAAAAGAATGGAAGAATTTCTGTGGAGCGGAAGTGATCGTTGACAGCAGTGTGAAGAAAGGAAATTAGAATATTCAGAAGGGAAGTGTGATATTGTCCGAAATCTTAAATGTCTTGGCACATAATTTAATCTCTTCGTTCATTACGAAAAGATACAACTTGGTTAATTCCACACTAATTTATTCAATTAAAACAGACCCGGGCTTAAGCAACTGAGTGCCATTTTCAAGGTACAACAAACTTGAGTGGCTGATATAAACAGTAAAGGTGGAGGAAGTGGGAGGAAAAGCACCAAGTTGTATCTCTTCATCATGAATATCAAAAACTTCCACAAAGTAACGCCTGAAACAGTCTCGTTTGTTTAAATCTCTTTGCAGTAAAAACCCACTCTTCACCTGTATTTCACAAGATTATCAATATAATCCATCATATATCCATTTATGCATACGATATTATTATCGTAAGGGGTGGGGCTTAAGTTACCCCTCTCGATTAAAATATTATCCACAGTACTTTCATTTGATTTAATCACAAGGATGATGGGCCATGCCATCGAATTTCTCATTTTTCAATGCTTTTACTCACTCAAAAAAAGTACTCATTTAAGAGTAGAAACTAAGCGCTCCTTAAGGATAGGCAAGTAAAATACGATCGAAAGTTATTAAAAAATCAATTTGAATTATATGTAAACAGAAAAAGATATCAGGAATGACGATAATGAACATGGGCATTTTCCTTGTCCGACACTTAGCATAACTTTTCCGTGGCTGAAAACATGGAAACAAATCTAAGCATAGGTCTCCCAGAACTTCATTAGATAAGAAAATTCACACTCAAATTGAACGTTAACGTCCGAAGGAAATGAATAAATGTTACCATACTATGGCCAGCATACATCAGTTAAGCTGAAACGAGATACGAAACAGACACCACTCCTTAGCACTCTGCCCTAAATAATTCTTTGGATTGAATAACTAATGATGGTAAGGAACAAATACCGCTCACAGAAACTTTAAATTGCAAAAACAGGAAAAGTCAAATGTTTTTGTATGTAATGGGTATAGAGGAGAGTGAACAAAAAAACGACTTACTGATGAAGTCTTCTCGGGTTATAAGCCGGGTCAGAATGGCCATTACTGCCAACGTTTCGATGGCCTAGTCTGCCATCGTCATCGTCATTAGCCCTGATGACGATGGCAGAGAAGGCCAGACAAACGTTGCAGTAATGGCCATCCTGACCCGGCTGATAACCCAAGAAGATCTCATCAGTAATATTGGCCGGAAATAAACGAAATCCTTCATAAAAATGACGTATTCCAACTTCACGTTTCGATGACTCGATTACGCGTTAGATTCAGTGCGGCTGTGACAGCTTCGAGCAATATAGAAAGAGGGCAGATACTTACAAGAAGTTATTGGAAGCGTCACTTCGTATAAATTTATAACCCTCAAGATGAAAAAAAATTTTATCTAATTTTCAAATTAGTTTCCTTTGCTCCACCAGGATTCAACAAAATAAATCGATATCTACATATAACCCTGCGAGCCATCTCACTTGTTTGAGGCATGGGGTGAGTATTCACGAACATATATTGCGCAATCAAATTAAGTAAATGAAACTACAACCACCATTTCACTACAAAAAACCGCTTGATTCTGGCAGTTGGTAAAATTTCTTAGTACACCAGATGCACGCTACACTAGAGGCAACTACTTTGAGCAATGTATTTACGTCAACGTAAAAACGCAGACATTTTAAGGTTACACCGTAAACATATATAGCCAGCTGTTAGCACCAGATAGAACAAGAGGATAAAGCCAATCAGGAACTTAGGCAACGCTTTGTTGTCATTTGTGACGTTGACTTTAATAATGACATTAATATTTGATTTAAGTTGTTACATAAATGCATACCAATCACACCGTTCCCTTCCAGGGTAGGCACAGTCACAAAGTTTCACTCATTAATACATATTTGTTCACCCAACTCTGCTTCAATGATTTTCTCCACACTTATCTATTCTCGCAAACCTCTTTTGCCTCAATTACTCCCATGCAATGCTTCATACACGCCCTCCTGTTTATAATACTCCCATTATTCCTCCTCTTAAAATAAGAATCTCCTCAACCACATTCAACCACAATTTTCTCGGCCTAACTCTGGCACCATTTATTTCACTCTTACATATCTGTTTCGTTATTTGGCTCTCATCCATTCTCTCAACATGGCCAAACGAACGAATCGCACTCCTTTCATACACATCCATTACTGGAGCATTGAACCCACATTCATTCATGACCCACTCATTCCTGACCCTATCGGTCCTACTTTTGCCGCTAACACTCCCCAGATAACTCATACCCACGGCGTTAGTCTACTCTCATGTCTATCCTGACATACCCATGTTTCACTACCATACAACAAAGTGGGGAGAAGTACACTTTTGTACATTTTTTTTGCGATTTTCGCCTCCTTAGACAGGCACTCATTCCTTCATATGCTCCTCATGCTACCTACCACTTTCCTTCCAGCATTCGCACGTCTCTTAATCTCTTCATCTATCCGTCCATCTTTCGCACACATTTTACCTAAGTACACAAAATCATCCACTTCCTCAATTACTTCACCATTTGCCCTCAACATACTCCCCATTCTCCTTGTTGACTAAATATGAAACCAAGGGATGAATGAGATCATGTCTTCTAATTTCGGGGTCCTCCACCTCCTGCAAACTAACTACACAACCTATCATCAAGGTTAACTATACTGACGCTATTGTACAGAAACCTTGGTCATCAAATTTAACAACTTAAATCCAATATTAATTTCATAATCAGGGTCAAAGACAAAAATGTGTTAAAACCTTTTTCGGCAAACAAAACGAGTAGGAAAGAAGCTACAATAATTAGGTTTACTTCCCTCACAGGAGAACTTCTTTGGAACAGAAATAATGTGCCCTTCAAATGAATCCAAATAAAATACACACTTCCAAAAAATTGAAACAAAACTCATGTAAATGAAATGGGAACGAATACCCTTCATAAAAAAGAAAACAAAACATACACGTAAAACTAAATATCAACAAAGTAACATTGAACAACAAACAAGAATAAGTATTAACTAGTGATGGGTCGATACCAAAATTTTAGCGATTCCGATTGTGGCATTTCGATTCTGATTCTACCGATACGGATTCTATCGATTCTGATGCCAATGATTCCTAGGTAAATATCACTTAATCCTAGTCAACAAAACAGCCACTTAATAAGTTATTACTCAGTGAAAGAATCACTTTACACAAGCATTAACCATATCTCTATGTACATTTAGAATAATTGCTCAATTTCAGAACAGAACATACCTGAAAAGAGTGGTTAAACCTCTTAGGTATTACAACGTCATAAGAATTTTAACACTCATCATTATCAAATTGAAAACAAAAATCTAAGCTTGAATAGCAAACTGCTATTGAGAATATCTTATCATTATCACTTTCTTACAAATTCAGTACGTCTTTACAGATTTTAAATTTTTTCCCAGTAATTAAAGCATCTTGACTCTGCTAGGATCACGTCTGTTGCATTTTGCGTCACATATTTTTCCTGCCGAGCTAAAAAGTCTTCACTGAACACAGTTTATGGTGGTATCACAAGAAATTTTATAAACTATACTATTAACACATTCATTTATCAGACAAAACGCTCTTCAAAGATGTATAAATATAACCCCCTTACCGTACGTCTTTACTGCCCAACAGCAAAAAAAGTATGGAGCAGACGCATTGTGTTTGGGAGTTTTGCCGACGAACCCATGACTGTGCACTACAATGCAACATGAAAATCTCCATTTTATGTTACAATATAATTGCAGTAACAAGTTGCAAAGCCTTGATATGAAAGCGTATCACGCTTATCTTTGTGGAAGTAATTGATATCCATTTCAAAATGAAACACAATGGTAACTTCCACACAATTTTGTTTTCTTGGAGCAATATGAAATTGCTCATAGCCCGGCTAAGTTACGTAATGATGTGGTTTTTAATGACAGAACACCTCTTTTGAACCTTGATCTTCCTTGCGTCTGACAACCCCATGAACATGCTACCTGACCTTCACCATCATCGGCTATTCTCCGTTTCACTTCCCTCCCCTACCCAACCCCCCTCTCACTGACCTACAACCCCCCGCCCCTCCATTCCTGGGTATGTATGGTGGAGTTTTTAGAAAATGTGCACCTTGATTATGGGACTAGGTGCTGAAACCATGGTCGGTTGTAATTAAAAATTTTTGTGGAAAGTTACCATTGTGTTTCATTTGAAAATGGATGCAAAGCCTTTTCCTGAATATTGCCGGTAAAGAATGGTAGAGACGAATAGTACAGAGTTATTTTTCCACCATGGAGGGCAGGACTTGTCGCGAGTACTTTTCGTACATCATTAAAGATCTCCACGCATTTGCAGAAGACCACATGGTCCTCAGGGGCAGTCACCTGCAATACGTCACGCATAAATTACATCCCGTCCGCCCCTTTAAGCCCCTTTGGAGCGAGGTTGGTGAGAAAGAAGTCGGGAAAAATGGAATATGATATGGAAAAAAGGAGAAGACCACGGGATGAATGAGGGCATAACTTTTAATTTCGAGGTCCTCCACCTCGCGCGAAAACTTGAGCAAGGGATATAATGAAAGTCCCTAAAAAATTTTTTTTAACTGCGGGAGAAAAAGGATTTAAATTTTTTTTCTTCTTCAAAATGGAGGCAGGGAGGAAAGGAGACTGGCGCATGACATTTCTGGAGACTTCCTCGAGGTGGGGTTAGAGGAGAATACGCGAAGGAAATGAGGAGCGTCATCCGCAAGAGGAGATTGGCCGCAGAACAAAGGAACGTCCCACTCCGCACAGGGTATGGATCCCCGCGGAAGACGAAAAACAAACTGCCCACGCACTCTGGGTGAGGGACTTGGGAGATCATAGGAGCTGGAGATGGATGAAAATAGGACTAGGAGAAGGAATCATCTCTCGGGTGTGGATAGCCATGAAGGGACTAGGGTTATGACGAGAAAATGTCCTCATTGGATGAGGGTTCCGCCTCAGACGATGAGGATAAGCAGATAAGCACATTCAAATTTCCGACGCTAGATTGAGGGCTCAAACGATCTAAACTTGCATCAAAACCATGCTGCCAAAGGATGCGGAACAAGTTTCACAAAGTTCCTTAATAACTACTGGACGAACTCAGGCTTCAAAATGCGTAAATCCACATTAACCCTCCAGGGAAAATTACAACCGCGAACTATAACATCACCCTCCAATTGGTCGTTCAGCTAATTAGATGCAGAGCCATGGTAATAGATAAACTGCTGGTGAAAAAGATTAAGAAGGAAGAGGTATCATTCCTTAAGTATCCTGCTGAAGGGAAGAATACAAACCTTTAAGTGTTGCAAAATACCGCACTAAGGTGAAATATCCCAGACATTTGGAAAATTGTACCCGAAGGTCTGACGGAACATAAATGTAATATAAGTTCAAATAAAATAAAATAAATAAATAATGATTCATTCAGGCTTGCCTACGAAAATTCCTTATGGTAGTTTATGCGGGGTTTTTGCCTTGTCATTATGGAGACATAAGACAATTTAAAGTTTTAATTCCAGCAGCTGCAGTAAGCCTATTGTAAACATTGTAATATTTATGATGCAATAACATACTTTATTATGATAGAAATTCCCAAATCTCAAAAATAAATATATCGATGTCTTAAACTTGGCTCAAATTTTTCACAAGGTACGTTTAAAACTCCATCAAAACTAATGGATTATTTTGTGATTCAGAACAATTACTGCAGTGAGCATATTTTTCATATTTTACAATATATTAGGCATGAAAGCTGCACACTTAAAGGTTTCTGACGAGATTCGGGTGTTAGAAATTCCTTTTTTTTTTAATAAAGTTTTTCTGGAGGGCGAACGCGTACTCTATGGTACTTTTTGGCAAATATTTCGAAGCGTTGTGCAAAGAGGGGTGATATTTTTATATATTTGAAGAAGTGAGATGTTTTTCCTTACTATGGGACTAAATTCATTGATATCTACGTGAAATAATGTCTCGCTCAAACTAATTAAATGGTGGTTACTTAAGGAGGAACGGCAATGCAATACATGTTGGCAGTTGTTACTGATCATAGAAAAAGTTGAAAAAAATGCTGTATGAGAGTCCAAGTCACATTTAGTCATCGCTAAAGCCCATTCTGAATACCATAAGAAAATATCTTTTATCACCGCCATTTGTCATCAAGCCGAAGATTGATTTTCAGGAACTCGTCATTCCTCTCTCCTCTCTACCCACCGCTTTAATTCCTCTATAACTAATTGCTATGACGCCCGTCGTAATTTGCTAGATATACACCATTCTTGGCCTTCCTCTGTAATTTATGCTCTTTTTCTACTTCAAAAACCGTATTCATTCGGCTACATTGTCGCACAATGAGCCCAATAAGTTGGTCTCTCCTTCATCGAAGAGGTTTTCTTTTCTCTTCAGCTCTTCGAGGGACCTCTTTGTTTGTAATTCTGTTGGTCCATTTAATCTTCACCATCCTTCGGTCTTACCCATCGTTTTTTAAGTAAGAATTTTCATTTCCGTCCTCCTGCTCGTAATGCATAGCGTGCATACCTGCCACCAAGAAGACCACAAACTCGATTTGCACCTCCCCAGCCCTCCATTGGGCGAACGGGTATTTTGTGTCATCCAACCACTGGAATCCCGTAGAATCATTTCCCGTGAAAAACACCCACCAATCCGACCGCCAGGATTAAGTAAGAAACGCAAATATGTAATTTTTGCTCAGGACATTTGCCTTTTTTCTTCATTTGAAGCTGCTACGCGGCCCCAATACGATGTCCCATAGGGTCCAATTTTTTTACCGAACTGGAACCAAGATTCGAATCAGCCGGCCAAAATTTTGAAAATTCCCAATTTTATGTTCACCCACATGGAGCCCATTATGCGAGACCGCTGTAAAAGAGAATCATGTTAATTTTTCCCCATAGCTATGCTGTTACGAAGACAAATATTCAAGCATTTCTCGGGTCACGACGATTTTTAAAACAATGACGTTATGATGAGTTCGTTGTGTACCTGCGTTCTTATGGACCCAGATTGCTGTTCTTCAACAGCAAAGACCGCTGTAAAAGAGAATCATGTTAATTTTTCCCCATAGCTATGCTGTTACGAAGACAAATATTCAAGCATTTCTCGGGTCACGACGATTTTTAAAACAATGACGTTATGATGAGTTCGTTGTGTACCTGCGTTCTTATGGACCCAGATTGCTGTTCTTCAACAGCAAAGACAGCGAAGAGTCTCGTACAACGCAAAATAACTTAATTTTTAAAGACCAGAGATGACTACGGTACCAAAAATCAACAAAATCCCTAAAAACGCGTTAATTTATCGTTTAAACATAACTTTCAAGGAAATTAGCAACCCATAGAGTGATCTCTACATGACAGGAACTGCTCATAAAATTAAAGATGGTTTTAGCTTAAGCCTCATTAAGAATTGGTTTAACCGGTGCAAAAGTTTGCCGTAAGCAGACGGTGTCCTCCCTGGACCCCGGATAGAACTACGGCTATTCAGCAACACGTCCAGATGAACAGACTGCTATGTAGCCCATGATTATTAGTCACTTGAGGAATGTTTGAACTGCCTACCGGTACTACAGTAATACTTAAGCTAACCAACACATTTTGTTATAGTTAAAAGCATCAAAAATGTAAAAAAATAGAAATAACATAGGGTTCACCAGCCGGAACCTCACATCCTTGTATTTCACGTAAAACATACAGAGAGCGGCTTACTCGAAAACGCGAAGAAGCAGAACAAATTATAATAATAATCATATATAAACCTTGAGCCATCGCATGACATATCTCTCCTAAAACCACCTCAATTTTTCCTGGAAACTTGTCTAACCTGGTCAGCTGCAGTCTAGAATAACTCCGATCTAGATGGAGCCACAACACCAGTTCAGGTAAGCCTTCTTAGAAATATCATTAATTTATATTCAATCCATTCACTAACATATTCGTTTAGATCTTTGATGTTAGGTATTGTCAAATAAACTATTTAGGTTAAGAATTGGAAATAGAGTAAATCGGAGGTGACAAAAGCAACAAAGCAAGCAGAAAACAGGACAATATGTACCTAGTTATCGGGTGAATTTGAGTGGCAGCGTTTGACACTGGACCGCCTGTCCGCGTCATTTCGACTCCTTTTTCTTACTCCTTTCGGCTCAGAAAAATAGCTCCTAAGTTTTTAGTGTCATTCTCTAAGCCGTTTCCTTTTGTGACTTTTTCTCAATTCCTCTATAAAACGTACTCTAAAAATTTGAGAGAATCATTTTCAAAAATTTTCATGTTATTTACAGATTTACCAAGAACGCCCGAGAGACGTCAAGTAGACTCAATCATAAATTCGACGAATTCGATTCAAAAAATAAAGTCGACGAGGAGTATTTTCAATGTTGGTTTCTCATTCTGAGAACGCCATACTGCCTCCTTTTTTTCTTCGACTCCCCATTCCTCCTTCTCCGTCCGACTAAAATCCACTCTACAATGGACGTAAGCCGTTAGAGAGCCGCAAGGTCCTAAGGCGCTGCCGAAAGGAAGAATGTCAAGTCCCATCCTTACGGCTTACGTCTTACGGCAGGTGAAATGTCAGCAAATTAAAGTGCGCCATACGACTACCGGTATCAGTCAGGCCCACTGCTTTAGTGGAAGTACTCGTATTTCTGAGGTTTAATATCGAATATTTGCAAACGACGCAGTAAATATTTTTGAAAATATTTTCGCAATTTGTTACAGCTTACTTCATCATTGGAAAATGACTGCCTTATGCCAACCCCACGTCTTAAGTGCCTTACACCCGCGACAGAATTAAGCCTGGTCAACAATGACTTACGGTCATTGCAGAATGGGCTTAATTCCGTCGCGGCTCCCTGACGTGAGATGAAACATTAATAAAGGGCCAAAATATGGGAGGGCTGGAAATCCGATTGTTTAGAGGTGGACAATCAGACTACCAAGAATATACTTGCGGCTTTATATCCTTCTAGAGTTGAAAAAGCTTACCATTGGAGTTGGTGGTTTCCGCGATACTTTGTGGAATTTGCTGAACTTTTTGATTGAATAAGTTAAAATTTGTTTTTCCACATTGAATTTTATGACTTACGACCATGGTTCCGATGATTAAAGTCATGTAATATAACCTGATGATGACGTAAATCGTCGAAACCATGGTTGTAAGTGTATAAATTTATTGTGGAAAAAAAATTTACCCTCTTCATTCAAAATACCTCCCATGGATTAAATCAATTTTATATTCCGTCGATGGCACAAAAAGCACATCTGCCGATGAAGAAAATAATCGATTTGTCATGCTCTACAGATTTAATGAATATTGCTTATCTTTATGGGCTGCAAAACTTAAATAAACACACGTGCATAAAATGCTTCTAGTCAGGTCAGACAGTTTTTTCATCGGATAAATAACTTCCTTTTACGTGGAGTTGAAATGACGCCCCACGAGCGCTTAAGGGGCTGATTTGCACTAGTCGTTCTAGTGTGATGGGGAAGGGAGAAGACCAAGTTGTTGCTTGGAGAGAAGTGGTCAGAAAAAATCCAATTTGAAGATGAGTTAAAAAGAGATGGAATTAGGTAGAAAATGGATCTTTTGGAAACTGAAACAAGGATCTTGGGTGAGTGAAGAAGACTCTTGTCATGACTGAGTTGAAATACGAGGAGAGAAATAAGAAAAAATATAATTAAAGGGAACAAAAAAAACCATTGACAGAAAAACAGTGCAGGGACTTCAGGCCCAAAATCTACCTGCGAAGGAAGGAACGCGAGATACCAAGGGATGAAGGTATTTCATCACCCGAGTGTAGTAAGTTAGAAGCAAGATAAACGAGGAGAGACGAGGAATGAAGAGATTTTTAGAGACATTTCGAGCAACTTTTGTAAAATAATCCAGGTAGTGCACGATGTGAACACATATATGCCAGAAGAAGGCCTCTGCAGCTATATTTAAATGTAGGAAACTGTCTAGGAAGCTCAACTGGCTTAAGCATTAGGTGTGACATTGGGGAATCTCAATTTAAATCCCGGTCAAGGAAATTGGTATTTCCTCATTGAAATTTCTTACTCCAATTAAGGCAATACCATTGCTAGTCCGGTATCATAAAAAATGTAATGAATCCTGGTTCCTTAAACTTTTCCTCACTGTTTCCATGAGAGGGCACCTTTGGAAGGAAAATGAGAAATCGTCTTACTAAATCAGAGGCGCACATTAACGCTTCGTCCCCAGAGGACCATGTCATTCATATATTTTCCTCCCTTCTCTCTCTCGCCTCCCCGTTCCTTGGCTCACCTCTTCAAATTGAAACGGCCCGAGGGTGAGTCTCGGCCGTGATGGATGAATGGGAGGCTTGAAACCAAAAAAGTGCGTCATCCTAAAGCGTATCCTTTTCATCCAACCCCCTCCTGCCCCTCTCGGATCCTTCGTAATGAGGGGGGCCTCCGAACGGGGCGTTGTAGGGGGTGGAGAAGTGAGGGGGGAGAGAGAAGGATGGCGGCCGCTGGGTGGGAAAGAGTGAGTGAGTGGTCCAGACGCCGCGAGGGAAGCGGAAAAGGTCAACGGTGGGCGGTGATCATGATCCGAGATCTGAGCTCTCCGCCACTTGCAGGAGAGGCCGACCGCGTTGTACGGGCGGGGACGGTGAAAAGAGGGTGAAAAGATAATGCAGAATTCAGATATGCTTCTCGAGATTCCATCCAGGCAGTTATAATATATAACATAATGATTTATTCACTCTGAGAGTGACACCTCTTGGAGCCGCATGGTAAGGGATCGTGCATAAACTACGTTACCAACTTAGTGGGGAGAGGATCGCCTAAAAACTACGGCGGGTCACAAGGGGGTGGGAGGGTTCACTCAAAGTGACGTAGTTGTTACAATGCGCCTGTTTACGCTTCTTACTCATCATATTGGCGTCGACAGCACTTAACTAGTTTAACATCAGGAAGGGCGCGCGGGGTGTTTCTCATACCCCAAGCTTCTACTTTAACTCAATGTAACTGAACTATTACCTCTACAATGTTGCTAGTCTTCATACCATCAAATGGCTTACATTTAAACCTTCTTGCGGTTTAAATGGCAACCTCGTGACAATTTCTAGTTTTTTTAACTAATGAAATTCATGGTTGATTTTAAAAATTTAAAAATGATTAGAAGATTCTTTTATATCTAGTTAAGCTAATTTATTTTTTCTCATTTCAACCTATCCCTAAAAATAAACTCACTCAATAATTGAGAAATTTTTTTTAAATTGAAAGTTTCATTTTCAGAGACGTTACAATAGTACGTTTACAACGAAGGCGACGTAGGGGTTAAAAAATCACCGAAAACGCTAACGTAGTTTATCCACGACCCCAAAATACAGAATGAGATGCGACTGTATGATAATAAAAAATAAAATCAAAAAGTAGAGAAAAATGTTAAATAAATACAAATCCGTGCATGCGGCTCCAAGGACTCCATTATAGTCATAAAAAAAACATCGAGCAAGACATGATGATAAAGGAATTTCATGGTTTTCAGGTCATTACAATTACAGAAATGACCACAGAGGCAAGAGAAACATGTAGGCAATCTATAGCTAGGTGGAAGTCCAAAGCAATATCAAGTGCAGAGCTACTTAAATCGCAAATTGTGACACAGTTTGATTTTAAACACGTAAACAGACGATACAAATTTTAGCTAAACTTGTTCTGGAGTTCCATATTGCTGTAGAGTTAACTAAAAATAATAGGTGACGGTTATGTGGTGGTACGATGACGATAAAAAAGCACAGGTACGAGGGGGTGTATAGTTAACGACTTTTCGGCTGCAGATTCTGCTGCCTTCCTCTGGGTGTTGGGTTAAACCATAAGGACGGTAGTGGAGTCAGAAACCAAAACCTTGGTCACCATGCGCCTAACAACGAGGACGGAATACCTAGAGTCTTCATAAACACGATTCACAGGGAGAACCTGAAATATATTATATAAAAAAATGTTATGTTCCGAGTATCATCCAATGAGAAAATAAAAGAACAAATTACAGTTACATCCGATACTCAATCAGCCTTTTAAATATTTTTGATATCTTTGATCAATGTTAAATTCTAACTTTATTCTCTTTACCGAGGTATCAGTGTATATTAAAACCTTCCACAGGGGTTGAAAAATTTGACAAACAAAAGATATCAAATATACTCACATTTTTGCAACCAAAAGCAACATGTTTGCATATATTACCAAACATAATTCGTATTTAATTAAAATTTTTATGTATATAAACAGTCATTTTTTCATTAAATCCTGATGATCATGAATAAAAGAGTTAAAATACTGTGCTTTTCATATTTTTGCACCTACTTCAATAGGCGAGCTATCCTTGATCGAACATAAATCTTAATTAGGAATGTGTGGGTGGACAGAGGCGAAAATGGAAGCACATCTCTACCTCCTCAGGATATTATGACTTTCTCCCCTCAGGGTTCTTCCCTCCAGCCCTAATCCTAGGATTTCCGGACGGCTGGATAAGATCCAGCGAAAGACACGGGGAAACAAAGGGATGAGGTGTTTTCGGAGTACTTCTGGTTCCCTTCCAGAGAAGAGGTCACTACCCTTAAGTCTTCTCTACAGCATTTTACCCCCACCCCGTTCATCGAAATTTTTTCGGACGGCACCCAAATCCACGCAATGTCGGCAGCTCTGGCAATATGCGTTTGATATGAGACGCATTTGAATTAGTAAGAGCGAGGCATATATTCACCCATAATTCGAAAGATTGTGTCTCAACTTGTCAGAGATGCCAAAATCTCTGCCAGTTACCGCACTATTTTTAATAGCCTTGCTTCCAAGATCAAATACATGGTGCATTATTCATGTAACCGATATAAAAATGACTGGGAAGTAATATATCATTCTCCGGAATGTTCAGTAGGAAACTATTTGTTTCTGCAATATAAGATAGTACGTGGGATAATACACGAAAAACGTTTCTATCATGCATTCCCACTGTTCTTAGAACTGAACATATTGCCTCTCCGATAAATGTGTTTTTATAGTCTTTAATTTTTAAAAAGAATTTTTATTAACTTTTTTAAAAAGAATTATTATATTTTATTATTTTAAGAAGTGGCGACGAAGCGAAGTTGTTACTTAGAACACACGTCTTTAGTTTGCGTGAAAGAAATGCTGTTTCTTTGCCAAAACCTAATCTGACCTTTTTCCAAATATATTTTGTGTAAGCGTCGCGAAAAATATTTCACGTCCTTATGACACTCATCTAGGAAGAAAAAAGCATCCGAAAATTTCTTCATGAAATTAAAAATTGGTTAATACTTATAATATACATCGAGATTTTCTTTTGTAATTTGGATATAAAAATTATTGAATTAAATGCATAAAAGAAGCTTATATGTAATAATCTTTTTATTGATATACTAAGTATATTCGACCATATATATATGCGTCTCCGATTTGGGACCACTGTTTATCACTCTGTATATCTCTGAGTCAATTTTCACGTTAATTTCTAACTATTCAATGGGATTTAAACACTTGATGGCAAAATTTTAGCCATGTTTTGTTTTTTTGCTATTGTTTTTGCCATTTTGGGGATATCTGATAGTAGCCCCAGTACAGGTTCATCCTTAGGGGTTACCTATTTTGTACTACAATGCAGTACCTGAAATGAATTAAATTATTAAATAAAAAAAGATATCTTCCAACAATTGCCAGCATTTTAATTGGAAAAAGGCACAGGTTTCCACTCCAGAGAGACGTTATTTAAAATGGTGAGAGATTTATAACGCCTAGAACTCGTCACAAATTTAGCAAAGGGCGTATTTTTGAAATTAATAACTTACTTAGCGCAGAAATATTTCCAGAATTAGAAAAAAAAACTTCCGATACGAGGGCTCTTTTCCACGTACGATGAAAAAAAGCACGACGGTAAAAAAACAATGAGAAAAATTAAAGACTCAAGCAGGTATAATATATATTAGGAGTTTTAAAGACACTGGAAAGATGTTGAGTGAAGGCAGTGTTTTTAGAGGTTGGTTCATCTCAATGGAATGGTCTCGAAGAGCACTAGGAATCATGCTCTGCGTCGAACACTCATACCGTTGTCAATGACGTGGCCAAAACAGCCGTCATCCTCGTCACGAACTTAATGAACAGAATAAGAAAAGATGAAAAGCAGAAGCAATATTGTTATCTGGTCATCAAAGGTTATAGAAACGAACATACTGATGCAAACAAATGTACGATGAAATTTCTTTGAAGGCTTCCGCGACTCTTATAATTATTAATATTGCTCTTTTCAGGTATTTCCGTCGCGTGTTTGGTTTTTTTGACAACAGTTTCTCCCCTCTTCCTGGGGGCGTCTTCAGGTCCGTTGGACATTTTTGTAATTGTTATTATTTAATACATAACAACGGGAAATAAATAATAACAATTACAAAAATGTCCAACGGACCTGAAGACACCCACAGGAAGAGGGGAGAAACTGTTGTCAAAAAAACCAAACACGCGACGGAAATACCTGAAAAGAGCAATATTAATAAATGTACGATGAAACTGCCATATTGACTTTCTATACATTATCTCCATTTGGTTATGGCGTTTGTGTTATACTTATAGTGTTGATAACATAATCAATATTTATGATACTTAGATGACATGAATTATCAAACCTAATTTTGTTATTTTGTTAATTTGTTACTTTGGCACCCCTGCGGGACGGGTTACCAGCAGTTGAACGACTTTAAATTTCAAATACGTAACTTTGGTATCAAAAATGAAAAAAATTAAGTTTCAAGAGACTTCATTTTCGACACTTTGAAATTTTGATCCTCTCTGATGTATATTTAGTTCATTACAGAAAAACTGAGTTACGTAAAACAATATTTTTGCGCAAATAATGAAAAATATTGGTAAATAGTTCTCGGGTTTGGCACCGGGTAAGGCTGTTTAAGGCCAACGTTTCGATGAGTGAGTTTCTCATCGAAACGTTGGCCTTAAACAGCCTTACCCGGTGCCAAACCCGAGAACTATTTATCTATAGTATTCGCCGGGAAAGCCTACGATCTTTTAATGAAAAATATTTACTACATAGATCCTAAAATAGAAACACCATTTGAATTTGATTTCTCTGATTACTACGAAAAAATATCAATATCACTGCCTTAGGATATGTTCGGATGCAGGCAAAGGAGATATAGTTATTTTTCATCATTAGTCGTGTAAAGCGGATGAAAAATTGCTGGAATATGGTTATAAAGAGGATCCATTATGACTGTAAAACTAATAAATAAATAACCTTTCCGAATACGTCACCTAAAAAAGAAAGCTTTCACTAAATACGTGGCTTTGGCATTGCTAAACAGTTTCAGAGCATCAAATATTGCAGACTGTTCATCGAACTTATCTTATGATAGCCATGACGGATCACTTACGTGATCATTGACGGTCATAGCGCTAAATTATGAAAATGTGTAGTGAAAACGTTTTAACAATAAAATGTTCGCAAAATTTTTACGGCAACCTTCCGGTATCGCCTAGGTTAAGAGTAATGCTATAAAAATATGGTAGAGGAACAAACTACGTCAAAACTGATTATTTGACGAAATTGCTTTTCCAAAAATTATTACACAAATACTTCGCGTTCCAGTACACGAAGTCATCATCAACTACTATAAAAACAAAGAGATATCACATTTACATGGTTAAAAATAAGGATGTGTATAGAAAATAGGATTCTATACCCACCATAATTTCAGCTATGCCAATGTGATATTTCCTTTACTTAAAATAACTAGTACTTGATGATGACTCTGTGCGACGGAACACGTAGTAATTGTATTAAAAGTCTTCTTTCCATTTTTCGGGATTCGGCCGCGTTGGGTTGTTTCACCGACAACGTTCTCCTCCTATCCTGGAGGCGTCTTCAGGTCGAAGATGTTGATCTTCGACCTGAAGACGCCTCCAGTATTTTCAGGTCATCAGGTATCCTCCTCCTCCAGTATCTTCAGGTCAGGTCCAGCGTCTTCATGTTGAAGATCATCATATTCGATCTGAAGACGCCTCCAGGATAGGAGGAGAAACGTTGTCGGAAAAACAACGACGCGACCGAATCCTGAAAAATGGAAAGAATAACTGCTCGCCGCAGAAACCTGAAACAGAACTGTAATAAACGTCTGGAAAAGTGAGATTGTTGGTCTTAATACCCTATTCACTAGGCCGAGGTTAGCCATGAATAACTTTCGGCAGCAGCTTTTTACCTAATCTGATGATATTTTTTATGACTTCACCCACTCATGTGGGAGATTAAAAAAATTTAACTAATTGAAAATAGAAACTTAAATTCTCTAAAATAATTTTGCAGGGGAGATATGAGGGTGATGAATGCCACGTATTTAGGGAAATTTGTGACAAAAAACGGCGCTGTCTGCAAGAGAACCCATTAAAGGAAAACAAATCGCATCCTCTTGGGTTATCACGATTACAATAACTCTATGAAACCTTCTTGCAAAACATAGCTGGGTTCAAAGATAAACAGAAAATGCATAGTTACTGTGTTTGCTGGTTTTCGTACCACATGCCACTACTGAGAACTGCTCCGTCGATGATGATTGATAGCCTAAGTTTGCCCTATTAATAACAAAAATAAAAATAAGCCTTTATTGGAGCGAGATCAAGACTAAAGCAGTCCCTTCTTCCATCTAACCCCTCGTCAGATACAATCATGAAATACTGTAGAAATACTGTTAGATAAAATCATGAAGTACTGAAACTGCGGAGTTAAACTTCCAAGGACATTCACACCTCGGAAGTTGGAAGGCCAAGAATAAACTCTAAGGACAATTAAGAACTAAGATTAATGTAACCACGTAACAGAAGAAAGATAATATACCAATCATACTTTGAGACCTGCAACATAGAGAAAAAAACCTGTTTCAATATCAAAATTACTGCCGTATCTCTAATGATACAAAAACAGGTCAAAAATAATTTTAAAAACGCGATTGAAATACTGAGAAAAACATTTACCTCGAGCTGAGTTTACCGCACGTATTTGGCTGCCACATAGCTAGGTAAAATTGAATTAAAATGAGGATATTGTGGCAGGATTTTTACGATGACTAAATTGAGAAAAATAACTATAGATTCAGTCCAAGATTATAGCGCAGTTGATAGTAAGTAATTCAACCAATCAATCTAAACATTCAATGCCGTTTGGGGATAGATGTTGCGAGATCAAAGGGTCCATGACGGTGGAATTTCATTATATCACGTGATCGTAAACAAAATGCTTACTTTTCATTTATACCCGAGCCATGCCAATATAGTTTAACTGAGCTCTTACCTAGGACGCACTTCATTTCTCTAAGCATGTTCCCATAGGAGGGGAGAATTGAATGAGCAGGACGGTGACTTTATCCAGCGCCATTTCGGCCAATTAACCCCGACGGATAATAAAATATCCCCAAGGACACGATAAAGTGGCCGGAAAAAAAGAATTCCTGATTGGTTGGATCACTAATCAACAGAAATAGATTTCAGATTCGATTATAGCAGCATCAATCAGTAGGAGAGAGTCTTCAACAAGAGCAGATAGCAATACACTCAATATATTAATCACTCGGAGCCTGAACCGGAGTCACTTGATTTCCTACATTTGCCAAATGCGAAACTTTTTACAGAGAATGAGCAAGAAAAGTCCGCCAGAGACACCAAGTCAAGCGGTCATTTAATAATGCTGAACTGGGACTTCGTACTCTCTTGCATCTTGGTGCAATAATGTTTTGCACAAAACTGTCTCTGGAGGATATCATCAATTAAGCAATTTAAGTACCTATTGCAAACGTTGTGCCAATAATTTTTTGTAATTTTAGGTACATAATATAATTATAGTTAGATAAATAACAATTTATATAGGTAACTGAAAAAATATCGAAAACACTGTTTGTATCTTGAGGTGGAAAATATCAAAATACACTCATTGTGAGTAAATTTGACTGAAAATTGCAAGTTAACAGTTTTTCCTACGCATATAAAGCATGGATTAATAGTTGAACCATGCAATAGAAAGGCAGGAAGAGAAACAGTAAAAATTACAAAGCCGTTAGTTTATTGGGTACTCCGGGAAGAATTTGTTTAGATTTTTTCCTAAGAGTGAGGAAGATTATCATTGGAAGAATGTGAGGTGTATGAGGGGTATGGGTTTATGGCTGTAAAATAATGCGTTGATTAGCTTTACGCACTTCAGCGAGTGATCGAGAAATGTATGGGCATCCGAAATAAAGTACATTGTGTGTTAATGGATCAAAAAGACATGGTAAGGACATAAAGGACTATTTACTGAATGAGTAATGGATACTATGAATGCAGTGTCAGGTAAGTGTGAGGGTTCTCACTAGAATGTCCAGACTGAATCACCAACTATAAATTCTCTAAATCTATTTTATTCTCCATTGCCAACCGCTCCCTTCGTGCCATCGTTGGGATATAACATTTAACTCCAATGGTGGGCGGCCAGCAGCTAGAACTCTGGGAAAGTAATAGGAGAACAAATCAATACTTTGAAGGCTGACTATCTGCTTCTCAATAGTCAAATGTCCACTCGTCCCACATATGTTTCCCCGTTAACAGCAAGCCGTTATTTGTTGTACCAAACGACAGCGAGTATCGGCTAAATCAATTTAGGCGGACGGAGGAGGAGAAATGGGGAGGTGTGGAGTTAAAACGAGGCAGTGTGGCGTCCTCAGAATGAAGAGCACACATTGAAAATGCTCCTTCACGACATGTGTGATAATTAATAGCACTCAGTAGTAGTAATTGCCTTCGCTCAAGCTATCTGTAGTATGACGGAGTCAGTTGTGTGAGAGTTACAGCGGAAAAATCATTTTATTGGAACGGGATTCGAACCCAGACCCGACCAGAAATTCACAGTAAAAAAAGTCACCTGGGTAGCTTAATTCGTTAGAGCATTAGGCGCCAAATCGAGGGGCTCGTGTTCGAATCCTAGCCTAGGCGAATGACTTTTCCACTGTGAATATCACACAACTGTGTGATCACCGGCGGTTAAGACCGTAATAATTACTACGCGTCCATTTCCGCCGTGTTTATTAATGACGAAGACAATTTGATGCCGCTTCGACGTTCTAGATAAATCTGTAATAGATTATAATATTTTGACACTTGCTGAGCTCAATGTTTTACACATTGAATAATAGAGGAATTAAGGAAATGTCAGAAAGGAGAGAAAACGGCTTAGACACTGAAACTAAAAGCAATAGCAGCTTGTTTTCAAGGCGGAGTTAATGCGGTCTTGCATAGCTTGAAATGATATTAAGCGAGAATGCAAAATGTCACCTTGGCTCTTCAATGCTTTTATGAATACATATGTACGAGCTACATTTATGCATAATAACGGTTTTATGGTTGGAGATGTTAATACACGGCTCCAAATAGAAGCACATGACGCTCACAGAGAGTTCGCAGTAATTACAGAAGTCCTAGATAACTACTGTGTTGCAGCAGAGAGAATGGAAATGGGGATGAGTGCCTGAAAAACAAGCACAACAGAATTCCATTTAACGTAACCCCGCTAAATGGAAACCCTGAATCAAACGAAGTTATAGAAAATTCTATCATTCAGTATTTTAAAAATTGGTTGGAATAAGTACTACAATAATTAAAAACTGAATTTTAAAGCTAAAACAATTTCTTTAAGATTTTCGCTCGTATGTTCTTTTGATCCTTCTCCTAGTATATACCCCATACATAATACCCCATCACTACAGGGTCTCAATGTCCATGATAGCTTGTTTCCATACGGTAATGAACTGGTGAAGGCATCAACTATGTTTTTCTCAGATAAAGGTCTAAAATTTGATCTAAAAACTAAAAAAATGTGTCCAAATATTGTTAAGTTTTGCTATCCAGGATGAAAACTAATTGAATATTTATGTTTAGCACATTGATAGTGCACAAAAAACAGCTAGAAATGTGCATCGACATATTCGCTACGCAGTTAAATCGATTATCATTTAGAAAAGTAAAAAAGAGCCTACCTTAGAAAGAGCGGCAGTCACTGATCTTATGACCGCAGCAAATAAGAGTTGCACTTGAAGTAATGTTCAATCATTTTATATTGATTTACACACCAACATAGTATGGCAATATTTTTAAAAATATTTGTACAACAGACTGACCCCTGTTTTGTTGAGTAATCATATTATACAACGCACGCTGTATACCCCTAATGAAGAGATGGAGAGATAAGGCTGCCTGCAACCAATGCGTAGAAAAAAGGCAGGAGGAAGTTTGCTTCTTTTTCAAGAAATGGATTCTTTGGGATATAAGTCAATTGGTTTTCACAATGTACTTCACAAAAACGTAAAAAAATTAAGAGTTGTGCGAATTTGCACTAAAGTAAAATCCAAAAATCGACCACTAATTTTCCAAAAATAACGGGTGATACGAAAGGGCGTCACCTCCTTTAATCCGACTAAGCGAAGTTAAACTATATTCATTATTGTCGGGGATAATGGGGAGAGCGATTTTATAATGATGAGTAGTGATGTCATAAATGAACATGAGGATTTTTTTATTCTTAAGGAGGATGTTAGATAAAGATTTAGGGATATATGAATGATGAGGAAACAACGAGGCGTGTTAATGATGGAGGAGAAGCCGTATGTATCATGTGAAGCATATCAACGAATGATACCACAAAATGGGTGAAAATCACAGAAAATACATGAAAATTCCTCCCCACCTTATTGTATGCCAGGGAAACTGGGATGAACCGGTATAAATGGAAGTGCAGGATGACTGCATTGTGTACAGGGTACCTGAGAAATGTTTCCCGGAAAAGTCGAATTGATTGGCTTAGGATTAATGGGAGATGGAGAATGTGAAATCTATGCTCCGGCAAGAGATATACATGAAAAAAGAATGCTTTGTTAAAGAGCAGGAGAGTACGTGAGGGATGGATTTGAGGATTAATGCGACAAAGAAGAAGAATAAATTTTTAGATAGACTAAGTGATAGGATAGGAGTGATCTGGTGCAGATAAATAACGAAATAATTAAAAAGGAGAAGATTTTGTGCACATTGGTCGATTTTTTTAAGAAAAAGAGAAGAAGATAATGTACAGCGTAAGGATGTCGGTAGATAAGTCGCCAGCAGTATGTGGATCTTATCTATGGATGTGTTCGACTAGGGAAACGAAAATCGCAGTGTACAAAAGTACTTTCCTCGCGACATTATGAAATGGAAGCAATACCAGGGTCAGACAAGATAGGCATAAGAGTGGGCTAATTACAATAGAAGTGGGATGTTAACCTGAGAAAAGTTTGCAGGAAAAGTGGGACAGATAGGGTTGGGAATGAGAGAGTGGTGAAAGAATGTGTGTAAGAATGTGTGCTCCAGTAATGGGTGCATATGAAAGGAGTGTTCTCCGGTAATTTGGCATGTAAGGAGAATGGAAGAGATTCAAGTAACGAAACAGGTATATAATAATTTCACTTCTTTCAGGCGTAACCTTTTGGAAGTCCATTATTAAATAAATAATGAAAATACCAACTACGTTTAAATCCATAGAGTTCTTTATCACAGAGGCACCTGAAGGTCGTCTCAGAGGTACCTGAAGATGAAGCTGTAGCGTTGAAACAATTTGTACCAATAAAGAACTCTATGGATTTAAACATAGTTGGTATTGTAATTCAATCACGAATATAATAACGGAATTAATCGTGCTTGGAAGACAAAGGGACAAAAATAGAGAAGTACCAAAGAGTGTCTGGCATATCCAAGAATGTTTCTTTAGAGGAGCAAAAATTGCAGTGCGCAAAAGTGTTCTCCTTCCGATATTTTTACATGGCAGTAAAACCTGGAGATATCAGGATAAGCACAAGGGAACGCAATATTCCGTGGGAATGGGGTACTTGAGAAGTGTTTTCAGAAAATACAAGACGGGTAGAGTTAGGAATTAGTGCAAATGACTGAATGTGGGATCGGTGTTTCAGTTATGAACATTAATGAAATCTACATCTACGTACTAAGATGCAAGCGACCGCAAGGGCATGTGGCAGGGGGTATTAGGACACCAGCTGTGTAAAGATGAAAGGCATAATGTCTTGGAAGGTGAAATGGGGGATGAGTATTATGGAAGTGTATTTAGTGGAGCTCAGTTTTTATTGTGGTCGCTCATTGTGCGCGGAAAGAACGACTTTTTGTACTTATCTGTTCGGCCGTGGATCTCTCTTATTTTATCGCATTTGTCAGACCTAGAGATGTAATGAGCAGTCATGATAATATTCTCTGTGTTGCTCTGAAATATATCAGTCCTGAATTTCTCAAGCAATATGCTTCCCCTTTAGCAGTAAGCCGTTATTTATTGCACCACACGACAGCGAGCCACGGCAAAATCAATTTAGGCGGACGGAGGAGGAGAAATGGGGAGGTGAGGAGTTAGAACGAGGCAGTGTGGTGTCCTCAGAATGAAGTCATTTATTTACACGGCTTGTGACCTACCACCCCCTGCCACACGCCCAAGGGGCGGCTCGCGGGGTAGTATGTACATTTAGATACAGAAGTGCATACATTGAAAATACTCCTACATGACATGTGTAATAACTTAGATCACTCTCTAATTTTATCGAATCTGTCACACCTACAGATGTAAGGAGGCGTCATAATAAGCGTCGCCCTGAGACACACCAGTTATTGATTTCTCTAGCAACCTAAGCCTAGCAAGTAACCTCCGAGTCTCTAGGGGCTCCAACTTTAATCCCTATAAAAGTTATGAGACACAATATGTTCACTCGTAGCAGTTATTAAAAAAGTGTGCGGCTTTTCTTTGTATTTTATTGAGTTTTTGGTCAAATATTTATGACCAGGGTTCCAAAATCTGGCGGCGTATTCGAGGTGTGGCCTAACCAGAGCGAATAAGCATCTCTCTTTGACATTTTAATCCGCAGACTTTCCTATTATGCGCTAAGCAAAACTTAGTTTACTTAATACTGTGCCGCATATGATTCGTATTCCACACGATGTATATGAGAAGTTATGGTAATTTCAAGATATTTTTCCATTCCAATTAATGAGTATACATTTCTGGTTTGGCCAAGTAAAAGAATAGATAAGAGTCGAAATTGAAATTGTGGAACTATAGTAAAGAGGACGTCGAGAGACGAAGAGGTAGACTGTGAAATTTACGGTCGCATGTGGTAGAAGAGACTCTTAAAGTGGAGTGTTTTTAGGATATCTAAGAATTGAAGGGCGTGTATAAAGCAATGCATGAATTTGGTAGACACAAAGGAAGCTAGCAAGGATAGAACTGAATGGAGAAAACTGCTAAGCCAGTTTTCTAGTTCTAATGCCGAGAATTAAGCTCTTTTGACGGTAACTCCACCAAAAGGGAATGAAGCGATGCATGTGCGAGTAGGTTTTCATAATGCCAACTTACCAAAAACCCTTGCCTTATAAATTACTACTCAAATGTTTGGTAGCATTATTTCATTACGCATTTATCAAAGTAAAGGAGATTCTTTCAACATTTTACTCAGTTACATCACGTGGGACGGAAGAAGTAGAACGGACATCAAGCGGGGAATAGCTCAAGCTAGGAGGCGTTCATGGGAAAAAGACAACTGATGTGCTCAAAGAAGATAGGACTATAACCAGGAAACAAAATGCGAAAACATTCGTGTGGAGCGTAGCACTCTATAGATCGGAAGTATGGACCATGCTGGAAAAGATGGCCAGAAAAGACTAGAAGCCTTTTCCTGGTGCTGGAGGAGGAATGGTGAAGATGAAATGGACGGACAAATACGATATGATGAAGTCTACAGAAAAGTAAAAGAGGAAAGGACCATATGGAACACGATACAGAAAAAAAGAACAAGATGGATTGGATACACCCTGGGACACAAAGGATTTGTGAGGAACATAATTTAAGGCTAAATAGAGGGAAAAGTACCCGGAGGAAGACCCAGGTATAATTTCATGGACCAACCAAAGAGCGAAAAACAGGAAAAAACATGGAAACAAACATACACCGAGAGGTAAGGGATCTAGCATAAAATAGGAAATGGTGGAAGGCTGCAATCTACCAATCTTAGGATTGAACGACAAATGAATGTTCCATCAACCTGGAATGGGATCGCGGTTCCTTCTTTCAAGTTGTAGATACCAGATTCCAAAATGTACACCGCTGTAGAGAGGCAATGGTCAGGCATACTGACCAAAGAAATTACTCCATCGATCAAAAACTGACGATTTAAAGCAACTGAAAGTATTTGTATAGAGACGATTACATTTTTTTCTCATGAACGCTATTGAAAAATGGCGATAACGCGAGCACTCGTGCCTCACAGAACCGTGATCAAGCCTCTGAAATTAAAAAAAGGTCCCTCTATAAACGCCCTTGCTTGTTTTTTTAAAGCAACAGTGGCGAATTTGCGCCTCGCATAAAATTACGTACTATCTACTCTAACATGCCGAGGTGCAAAAAATAAAAGATCATTAATATCCACGGAGTGGACACGCATAAAAAATGGAGCACACTATAAAATAATAGCAAAGCTTAAAAAAATTAAAAAGCACAAAAAATGGTGATGACAAGCGCGGGAAAAAATAGTCTCAAATTTAAAGGGGAGGAAAAAGTATTCAGAGGCGTGAGTATGCACGTGCCCTTTCGAAAGTTTAATTTCACTAAGTGCTCGGAACAGCAGAGGCGGAAAGAACATTATCACCCTCCTTTTATTAAATAAATGACCGGGTGGGTTTGGAGGAAAGGCGTTGAGCAGGCAGCATCTCATAAATACACAACATTACACTGGAACAAGCACAAGAATAAACCAGCAACGAAGGGCTCACGCATGCACAAAAAAACGCAACGCGCAAACGCGGAGTGCGACCCGGAAAATGCGCGTGGAACTCCCCACACCGCGACAAAACTTGCAAAAAAAATTGTCTCTCACGTGACTCCAAAGACTCTCCAAACAAACCTGGAAGGTCTTAACAGAGCGAATGTGCGGGATTTACTAAAAATAATAAAAAGAGTAAAAGCGGAATAATAATAAAGTGAAGGTCGCGCCGCGTCGACGGTTCAACCACGGCGGCCGTAAAAAGCGTGCTCGTTTCATTTATTATTTGCTGAAACATTCAAGCTGGATAAGGAGAATTATGTCCTCCCCACCCAACTCTTCCCCGCATTTCCATTCTTATCTCTGACTCGTTACCCCCTGATTACAGCTCACTACTTAACCATTCCCTTGAACTCCAGATTTCCAAAAGTGGAAAGAATTAAGACCGTAAAATGCGACGCTTATTTCGGTACCGAGTGCAGAATATAATAGTGAAAATTTTAACTTAAGATAATATGCGCCGCGTAACAGGTGAATGTAAGAATGGGTTGATATCCATTTTTAAAGGAGTAGACCCGGTTTTAGGATCTGACAAAGAGTAGAAAGTGATACTCTCTGTGTATAGGTTTATGCTAGGATAAAATTCCGCGAAAGTAGTCACTTATAAGCAGGAAAACTATTTCTGTACTGGTGCAGAGTATGTCCTGTTTGCGTGGCATAGCTCATAGCTAAATTATTTCCTTGACCTATCAATTTCCGAAAGTGGAATTATTTTAGAACTTAAATGTGATGGCCGATGGCTCCAAAAGTGGAAAGAATTAAGACAGTAAAACGCGACGCTTATTTTGGTACCGAGTGAAGAATATAATGTTGAAAGTTTTTCTTAAGATCATTTGCGCCGCATAACAGGTGAATGTAAGAATGGGTTGATAACCATTTCCAAAGGAATAGACTCGATTTTAGAATCTGACAAGGAATAGAAAATGATATTCTTTGAACAGAGGTTTATGCAGGGATAACATTCCGCGAAAGTAGTCGCTTATGAGCAGGACAACGCCTTCTGTACTGAGGACGAGTATGCCCTGTTCAAGTAGTAAAGCTCACAGCTAAATCATTTCCTTGAAATGTTGATTTCTGAAAGAGTAATTACTGAAGAACGTTTAATGCGACGGTCGGCACCAAGTAGAGAATATAAATCTGAATTTTTAACTCTGAATCGTTAGAGTTGTGTTTAAGGTAATTTCAAACCGAAAGGATCGCCGTAATAATGAAAATTCTAAAGTAAATTTCCACGCACTTCTATGCTTGATAACCACAGTTACAACAGTTCGCAGAATAACCAACCTAAAAACCTAAATGGTGGAGAGTTCTTTTATTCCATTATCTCTACCCAATACTTAATTTCTATTATCAAATTGGTAATGACACTTAGTGCTGAGTAGGGATAGCTTATATACCATGTACGTTTTATAGGGATATGTAGGGCAGAAATTGTGTTTATTCTACACATAATTGGTTGTGTAATCTACATCTACATCTACGTCATACCCTGCAAGCCACCCAAAGGGTGTGTGGCAGGGGGTGCTTCCACACCAGGCATGCATAAATGATACGGTAGAACACCGAAATTACATTGAAACCCGCGTACCACACATGCAAAGCGCCAATTACAAATCAAATAACCAAGAAACATTCTATCGTCAATCGTTCCAACATGCAAGGGATACAAAGATAACTACTACATATTCAAAATATCATGAAAATGATAAGAACATCAATATTTACATCATGCATAAATAAGAACGTAGAGAATATAAAGAGAAAGATTTACTGTCAGCCTATTGTCACAATTTGAACTATTCATGACGACGATCACAGCTGTTATGGTCCCGAATGGTACGCGGAATAAATGACATTTTAAACCTATCGGTTCTACAATCTAGCTCTCTAATTTTATTGGCGCGATCTAATCTGCCGTAGTACGACGGGGTTAATAGTATGTTTTTTACGTCATCAGAGGAATGTTTTTCCTGAAATTTTGTCAGGAGGTTAAGCCTATAATTTAATCTACGCTGAGTTAGCGATTGCCATCCTAATTCTTCTAACAGTCCAGACACACTAGCCAACTTATCGTAGCATCGTTTCACTAGAATAATCTACACTGAAACTATGGTCAGTACACATTGAAAGAGTGTGGAATTCTAAAACACAGTTTTATTCACATCGCTTTGGGGAAAGAAAACTTACACAAAATTAATGTAAAACACTTTCATACGGAGAATTGGTTGAAATGTATTTCCAAAGGGATAGACTCGCTATCAGAGAGACAGAGAGAAACAGAGTAGAAAGTGACAGCCCTTGAGCAGATGTTTTCACAGGGACAATATATCGCGATTATGGCTACGGACTTTATCCGCCGGAGAAACGCAACTTGGAAATAAAATGGCGTCATAAACAGAGGTCGAGTGGAAGCGCAAGGCAAACTTCCTTCGACATGGACTGAAAAGTTTTAATACTGCCTCAAGAAAACAATTTGCAGCTCGGTTAAATTAGGTGTTCTTTTTTGTCGAAAAGTTTAGATGCTTGGAGCGGTTTTTTTTATGGCCAGATTTGCGTGAAATTTTTCTACAGTATAGGTACCTATTAGTAATATGTGTATTTATATTTTTTTATTTTTTTATTTATACTCACAACCCCGAAAACAGCCCAAGAAAGGCCTTTTACATGGAGTGTTTTAACAGTAACAAGAGACGAACACACACATCCATGTCCTGCGCAGATAATATTCTACCCAGGCAGGACTCGAACCCGCGACCCTCGGGTTAGCAGGCGAGGACTTTACCCCACCGCCACCGTGGCCGACATTATAGAAAATATACATAAAAGTAAAAAAATACATACAGTATACATATATATATATACATACATATACATAAAGTACACATAAAAGTAAAAAATTACAAGATGTAAATTGGGTTCTCTTGCAATTCAATGCAATTTTAGACGTATTTTTATGGCAAATGACATGCATTTCAAAATGAGTCCAAAATACATTAACAGATATTCTCTGAAAATCGAAATAATAAGTTAATACTAATTATATAACTACTTACAAATACCAAGCCATCATTCCAAGTAAAAAAACACTAATTTATAAATGATATTCACTAAAATTTTGGATTCTGCTTTATTAAGGGGGTTTTGGCTTGCCTATGAAAGTCAAGACAAATACTAAGCAAAATACTGTTTTGATATATTGTGTATTCATTTATTTTTCATACAGTCATGTTAATTAATCTTAAAAAATCCAGCTTTCACTGATGAACAAATTTCCTATTTCAATCCAAAATTGAGGAACAAATATGCAGACAATTGCAAATACATTTTACAATACAACATTTGTCCAACCAATGAAAGCGACTACAGCGTCATTGGAATGGGGAAACCGCATTGAGACTTCAATTACGGAAGAATTTCGCTATTAACTAACTAAATACTTAGGCGTCACCATCACTGGAGACATTTTATGGGGAAAACACATCAGGGAAATAACTAGTGTAGCAAACCGTAGTTAGGATTCGTAAAAAGGGTTCTAGGCAAATGCGATGAGAGAGTACGAGAAAGAAGCTATTTTACACTAGTCAGGCCTCATTTAGAATATGCCGCTAGTATATGGGATCCGTGCGAGGAAGGTATGATTAAAGAATTAGAGCGTGTGCAAAGGAGATCTGCTAGGTTTGTTAAAGGCCGTTATGATAATTGTATAAGTGTTACGAGCTTAATAGAAGAACTAGGATGGGAATTACTATCAGAACGCAGGTTAAAATTTAGGTTAAACCTTTTAAGTAAATTCGAAACAGAGTTGTTCACAGATGACGTTAGATATATATTGAGAACCCCTGCGTATTATGCTAGGTTTGATCATATTAACAAGATTAGAGAGATAGATTGTCGTACCGATAGATTTAAAATGTCATTTTTCCCTCGTACTCTAAGAGAGAACAAAAGGCAGCGTAGCAAAGGGATAGGTAGGTGAAATATAGTTCGAGTACTCTGTAGTGCATGACGCATGTAATAACAACCAATAATCCCTTCCTTATTATGTAGATACTAACCATCTAGCTCCGTGTGACCCTATTATCTGGCATATATCCCTTAAATATCCTACTTGCATGTCAATAGTGCATGTTTGGTGATCTTCACCCCCTGCCACACACCCTCGTGGTGGCTCGCAGGGTATCACGTAGATGTAGATGTAGATTAACTTAAAAAATATAGCAAGGTAAGATAACTCATATTTGTTTTATCCTCTTTTCCAGGAATTCTTGCCTCAAATAAACGGTTTCAATCAACATATTCTAAGAACGGTGGAGCTGGACACACAGTAACTTTAACTGTGTCTACTGCTGGTGATCACAAAATCGTGTGAAATAGTGAAGAGAATACTCATTCTTTATAGCCTTCAAGAAATTCACAGTGAAAGAGGACGCCTGGTTAACTTGATCGGTAGGAGCACTCGGCGCAAGGATTTTTATCACTGTTAATTTCACACAATTGTTTGAATATAAAAATGATACATGCTGTCTTGTTCAAACTGACGTTTTTCTACAGATCTGCAAAATCTACAAAATATCGCATGATAAAATTGTTTTTAAGCACTTTGCTTTAGTTTAAGCACTGAATTTCAATGAAACTAGCCAGGAATCACTATTTTATTCTCATCTCATTTTATAAAACGCTCTTCAGAGATGCTCCGTCCAGTTTTCAGAAAATCTGGAATAAGAGATCCTGAGGCCGAAATCATCTTAATGTTGACATTTTAAAATGCAACTTTTGCATGATTTATATGACTGCTTTCATGGTGATTTACTACAGATTTACTACTACATTTCATGAACAGATGTACTCCGATAAAATACGGCCGATAAAATTACGACAGCTTAGGTACTTGAAAAGTTACTAAACTATGCACTCGATGAGTCACGATTACCGCTTCGGGCCTGTTTCACTTGATTGTGTATAGCCAGCAGGGAGATACGAGAAAGCTTTGAAATTTCCACGAGAAAAACTCGATCTGGATGAGAATCGAACCACAGACCTTTAGTTTGGCTGGAAGAGAATCGAACCAAAGACCTTAGGTTTTCCGGACCAATGCGCTGATCACTACGCTATCCAGGCTTCACCACTCTCTTGGCAATTGTCACCCTTGGCAGAGACCTACTTACAGGGGAACTAGGCCGTTGTGGTCCATCCAAGACGGCAACGCAAGGGAGAAAATGGCTCTAAAGAAGCCACACCCAAGCAACTGCATCCAAAACCAGCACTTGTGCTGTGCTCGACCATATGAAAACATTCAATCATAGCAGGTGAAATACGTTGGACCGCAAGGGCTTAAGATCTAGTTCCCATGTATCCTCGAGAAATTTCAACGAGAATTAGAAACCCTGAGTAGTGTAGTGGTCTGCACATGGATCCGGCACACCAAAGATCCGCGGTTCAAATCCAGGTCCGAATTTTTGCCGTGCCAATTTCAACGTATTTCACCTGCTATGATAGAATACTTTCACGAGATAGCTTGAAATTCGCTTCGAGTAAATCACTCCCCGGGACTAGAAATAGACGTAGAACTTAAGGTCACGACAAACGTCTTACAAGCACCTACCAAACCAAAGGTCTTTGGTTCGATTCCCGGACGATGCCGAATTTTTGTCGTGCCAATTTAACCGAATTTCATCTGCTATGATTGAATAGTGTCACGAGAAAGCTTGGAATTCGCTTCAAATAAGTCATTTGCCTGGCCTAGGAACTGGAGAAGTAGAAAGTAGGGTCACGATAAACGTCATACAAACGCCCGTGTGTCTCTGACCAAAGGCGCACTAACAAAGCTACACGGCCTCATGAGAAGCAGGCAGGGGGCGTGGCAACAACGTAAACGTCACTTTCCCACCGAGTAATTTTCGCGTTATTATCATTTTTATATGCCTTGACAGTCACTCATACTTGTTCCCCACGATTCCCAGGTGAGTTCAGGTCTCTGGAAAAACACCGAGTGCTAATGCACTCCCTGTCTCCGTGTTGAGTTTCCCAGGCAACGGGAAGGTTTCTTACTCACTCAGAAATAACCACGAGCACGGAGTATTCCATGGGGGATTGATGTAACGAAAGCAGCACTCCGTAGTACAGTGCACGTCGCACATTTACAAGAGCTAACGCATAATTAGAGAAAATCCACGAACGGTTTTCGCACGTGGTGTGAATGCATGACGAAAAACGAGGTACTTAGCTCAAATTACGCCGGCGAAATAAGACAAAAAAGGCTAAGTTAAAGGGAAAGGAGGAAAAGTTAACACGACAGTGGAGATATAGTGTAGCAAAGGTCATAGACTTAGGATAAAAAGCTTTAAAAAACTCTGTATAACTCGTGGGTTTCTGATTTGAACTGGAACGAGAGCAGCATGCCTGGTAAAAGTCACCCCGTGCCACACACCTGAGTTTTGCCTTGCACGGTAATTCGTAGATGTTGATATATACGAGGGCTGTTGAAAAAATAATCATCATTAGTGTAAAATAATTATTTTAGATTACATACAACTTATTGGTCCTCAAAACCTTATAAGTACTTCTCTCATAAAGAAATACATTTTTTCCAAGGACCTTTCCACTTCACCTTCCACTGCATCTTTTGATATCACCACATTTTCCAGGGCCAAATTCTCTTAAATATTGTCAATAGCGTCAAAATGACGTCATTGAAGGGCAGATTTTAAGGTTAGTGATTTTTAAAAAGCCGCATGGAGGCACGCCAGGAGAGCAGGGATGCTAAAATAGGACAGTCATTTGATTTGTAGCAGAATTCTCACGAATTTACAAGGATTAGTGGTGGAGGCGTTGTCTTGGTCGAGGAAGGTCGTCCTGATCGGCTGCAATCAAACGAGGAACAAGATTCGCTGCGACCCGACGCAAGTTCAATTTTTCGGTCAAAATGTCATGTCATGACCCTATCAAGATTTTAAACCTACCAGGAAATTTTCTAGCAATCTGACGATGCTTAGTGCGCAACAAATCCTCGAATTTCTGACTAATACTACCATCAGTTGGCATAGAAGGCATTCCTAATTGGGGATATTTTTGAACTGATTGACGATCGATTTTGAGTATAGCAAATAATTGATAATACTACGCACCACTAAAAGCAATGCCTTTGTAAGCTTTCTAAAAAAATTTGAAGGTTTCTCTAAAAGATTTCCAGAGTTATAGGCCAAATTTCACGTAGCAACAATGATCCCCAACATTCGGGAATTGAAAAAATCGCCACAGAAACTACAACAGCCACCACTTACAGAGGGATATGACGGAAACTAAACAATATTAAAAAAAAACAGAAAATTGTGGCTACTCGGGAGGAAATGAAGAATACAGCCGTGTTAACACGGCATCGCTAGAACAATCCGTTACCGCGCAATAAAATATTCCAGTCACTTTTTGAACAGTTCTTGTATGACTTGGGCGATGATAGAGCATAATAGGAAATTAATACAATGGTAGCTGCTGTCAACACACAGTGGGGAAATTTTTCAATTCGGAAACCTAATATTGGAGAGCGTAGATTATAATTTAAGAATGTTGCATTTGATTGTTTTGCATTCACTTGAAAGAAGGACAGTGGCAAAAAGGGACAAGAAATTGTTGGGAAGATGTAAGAGGAAAACATCAAGGATAACCTTTGTTTTCAGGCTTTGTGTATAATCACTTTGAGCTATTTCCGGGTTTTCCGCTGCGTAGAGTAATTTGTTACATGCTCTCAACGCTTCTTTCCTCCTATTGTGAGCGTCGTCAGGAGGAGTCTCCTCTTTTCAGTCGGGTCTCCCAATGACGCTCTTATAAGGAAGAACAAAACGTTGAGTGCACGTAAAAAATGACTCTACGCAGCAGAAAACCGGGAAACAGTTCATAGTGATTAAGGAGGACATTAGGCGCTCAGCACAAGAATGAAGACGTGGTGGTTTCAGGCGTAACTTTGAGAAACTTTTTTAACATTTTAATGTTGAATGATAACTCTGTGATTCCAATTATCATTTTTTCATCTTCATATCAAAGATAAGTGAAATTAAATCCGCTTCGCAGATGATATCTCAGTTATGGCTGGAAATTGCGATAATCTTCAAAGGTCAATAAACGTAATGGATCAAGTTCTAAAAGAATAAAATATGAAAATACTAAGGACGATGTCTAAAATACTAGCATGCGGAAGAGAGAAATTCAATGTGAAATGTCTTCCTGAAAGGTGAGAAATTAGAGCAAATGGATTCCTTCACTTATCTCGGAAGTATCATCACGTGGGACGAAAGTAGTACCACGGACATCAAGCGGAGAATAGCCTAAACTATGAAGGCGTTCATGGGAAAAAGACAACTGCAGAGCTCAAAAAGATAGGACTACAAATGAGGAATGAAAATGTGAAAACATTCATGTGGAGCGTAGCACACTATGGATCGGAAGCATGGACTATTGGAAAAGCTGACCAGAAAAGAATAGAAGCCTTCGAAATCTGGTGCTGGAGGAGGTCGCTGAAGATAAAATGGACCGACAAAATAAGAAATGATGAAGTGTACAGAAGATTAGAGAAGGAAAGGAACAAATAAAATACCACACAGAACAGAAGAACAAGCTGGACTGAACACACCCGAGACACAATAGGTTTGTGAAGAATATAATTGAAGGTAAAATAGAGGAAAAATTGCTCAGAGGAAGACCCAGGAATTAGTTCATGAATCAAATAAAGACGAATGTACATAGGATGAGATGTCAGGAGTTAAGAGAACAAGCATTAAATAGAGAAGCCTAGAGGGCTGCAGTCAACCAATCATAGGATTGAACAACCAATGAATGAAATGTGGCGTCACAAATTACCACTATTACACAAAAATCACGTTTTGAATAAGCCGAACTCACCATGGAAGAGAAAGCGTGTACAATAACATGGATATAGCGTCGAAAATTAAATTTAGTTGGATTAGGAAGCTGGTACCGTACGATGAATAGACGATGATGGGATTGGAAAGGAAGTGATAATCAGTAAACCTGATGGAAGATAAAGAAGGAGATCTCGAATGAGTTGGCAGAAGAAAATGGTGAAAAATTTGTTTAAAAAAGTCAGTCCGGACGAAGAGACTGAGAGCAAAGGACCCGGAAGAATGGAGGACAATGAAAAAGGAAGCAAGGAGAACTCCTAAAGGATAGAGTGCTGCTTCTAATGATTAAGTGAGACGAGAAAGCAGCCTCCAAGACCAAGTGGCGCGTGACAAAGAGGGAAATTAAAAGACAAAATATTAAAAAATCAGAAAAAAGATGCAGAAAAAAGAGACATAGTAGCGAAAGGGGATAGGTTAACATGTACTTTAACAAAATACCCTGTAATCTTCCTCAAAAAAGTGTAGCATGGGGTGAGTTATCAGCAACATGCATTAAAACGTACCCAAATGAAGTTAGTGAAACGACGTCTATAACATCAAAGGGTCTTATATCCCTAATTTCATTCTAATGACCTTTTCTACCGTAGAACGCCGGAGTAAGTAAGAAAGTTTAAGGCGCTACATTTGAGGAAATATTCTATGCATCTACATACTACCCTTCGAGCCTCCGCATGGTTGTTGGGCCGGGGGTGTTTGGATACCAGCCGTGTAGAGATGCAAGAGAAAAGGTATTGGGAGGAGAAATGGTGACGTGTAATACGGGAGTGTACTTTGTGGATCTCAGTTATTATTGTGGTCGCTTATTGTGTGCGGAAAGGACGAGTTTTTGTTCCTTTCCGTTCGGCAATGTATGTCTTTTATTTTATCGCTTCTATCAAACCTAGAGATGTAGAGATACACTTTATCGTGTCAATCTGAAACACACCACAGTTCAGAATTTCTCTAGCAAACGAAGCCCAGGGTGTAGCCAACGAGTCTCTAGGAGCTCCCACTTTAATCCCTTCAAAAGTTGTGAAACACTACACCTTTGCTCGTAGTATTAGTTTTTTTACGACGTACGCAGCTTTTATTTGCATTTTATTTTATAAGTGGCTTATCTCTTAGTCTTCGTATCATATTTATATCGTATAATACTTATATCGTGGCTTATATCAACAAAGTGACTTGTGTAAAATCTACGAATAAAGAAGTTATCTGATATCGGAATGAGGTGATATATTTCGCTTTTATTTCGCATTTTCGCTTTTATCGCTTCTGTCAGACTAGAAGATGTTTCGAGGAGTCAGGATGGTATTCTCTGCGTCGCTCGGAGAAATATCAGTTCCTAATTTCTCAATGAAGCTAAGCCTAGCGAGTATATATCCATCATATATCTCCATGGTGGTGCAAATAAAAAGCTGTTGTTATTTCCACAATATTTATAATACAGACCATGGTTTAATGGTAAAATATCAGTTCCTAATTTCTCAATGAAGCTAAGCCTAGCGAGTATATATCCATCATATATATCCATGATGGTGCGAATAAATAGCAGTTGTTATTTCCACAATATTTATAATACAGACCATGGTTTTGACAATTTATGTCATTATCAAGGTCTTAAATATAGAACATGATGCGGAAATGATACAATGTATTATGTCAAAGTTTTAATTTGAAGTCTATCAGAAATACCCACATTAGTAGATGCAAATTATCAGTAACGTTAACGAAATTATCATTACGCTTCAAACGTACTTCGCCATTTTTCGAACACGTATTCAAACCATGAAGTCAAATAGGAGCCGGCTGATACATACTCTCCGACGGGCTGTTTGGAAAATCGATTTCACTAATCAGACGAGCATCGGCTCGTTCACTTTTTGGCCTTTTCTTCTAGACCTTTCTCTCTTGAGCACTTCTGGGGGATGATAGCGGGGGGGACGTAGTCGAGGCGTTTCCAGAGAAAATGCCTTTCCGATGTTAACGCCCTTCCAGATCTTGTGCATCGAGACGAAAGGAACGTGCGAGAGGTGACGTTTTCGGCTTGGGGGATAAACAGGCGAGACGAGGTGGAAGCAGCGATGGCTCTGCGGGCAGACGCGGTTACGCCAAACCCACACAAAAATTCTGAGGGGAGGCCCGGTCTGCCCAAAAAAAATTTCAGAAAGAATTGATTTTCCTTCCCTTTTCCCCTTAATTCTAATCCAAGTCTCCCAGTTTTGGCAATATTTTGCCATTTTGTCAGTAAAATGTCGTTCGGGAAGTAAAAGTTAACTTTCTCAAGGACGCGTAACAATGCAGCCACTCCGAGGCGATGTACCCCCAGTCCCTTAAACCCCTTACCCCACTCTTTGGTGGGACCTTCCCAAAAAAAGTTTTCCAAAGCGATCCTTGGAAGGAAGTAATGAGAGAGTGCATCAGTAGTCTTTTTCTTTTAATTCTTAGTCACCAATGAGAAAGGCGGCCAATTCATAAAAATACGCGCCAACTCAACAATCCGGGTTTAGTACGCATAGACTGGAGTTTTTTGTGCAGAATTCTAAATTTATGTGAAATTTTTAATAAATTTGTTGTTTTCTAATATTGAAACTGGATTGCTACCATTATACTGGTCATTTACATTTTTTTAATTAAGAAATAAATTTTCGCGTTTTGAGTAAAATCTGTTAATATGTAATCAAAGGGTAACGAAATATTAATACGTGCAATAAGACTACGTGCTAAAATAGCATAGGAAAGCCAAGAAAACTGAATCTGAACGATATGCTGTAATTTTTTCACTTGCATAAATGAGAGTATATACTAAGTGACACGCAAGTCTGTACACAAACAAAAGTGCTCCAGATCCCTGAAAAGGTATTTACGAAGTTAAAATTCGGAAAGGTAAGCGAGGGGTATTGAGAGAGCACTTACGACGGCTTAGATCCAGAGTCATCAGATCCAGAAATTCTGATAACGTAAATAGAGCACCTTTGAGGTGCGTCTAATGCTACGTCCACACAGGGCGATAATCGCTGGCAACATGTTGCCGAGCGATGTTGCCCGGCGATGTTGACGGAGTGTCTGGATACAAAGAAACATCGCCGTGTTGCCCGGCGACAGATTTCAATGGAGTGTTGCCGTTGCCGTGTTTCCCACTCGGATTGGAAAACCGCTCCGCCCGGATATATTACGGGCCGAACAGAGGCGATTTTGGCGGGTAATTTGAGGCGGCCAGTTCAACAGCCTTCATATGGATGACAATGTAACACTGATGGCCACTTTTTTGTGGAAATATTTACAATGATAGGTAGATACTCGCGTCTTCACGAAATCAACCAGTCGAAGTTCGTCAGAGCTGCTGTGCATGGGGCCAGAGAGCCCAGCTAGCATTTTAGCTTTTGCTAAGCTTGATTTGACCCTGCCACCTCAAGTTTGATTTTCGCAAGCTTGATTCAAGCGTTCCTCAAGCAGTCCATGCCAAACTATGAACTGAGCACTTGAATCAAGCTAATTTCCAGCTTACCAACACCTTTATGCATGCACAGGCATAAATATAGTTCGTCTTATGTCGAATAAAGTCATACACTGCATTGAAATTGGGTGAGAAATTTTTTAAAGGCCAGCAATACTTGCAATTTAAAGTGGTGAAGGAGAAGAGATGTTCCATTTTCCTCAAAAAATTAGTTTTGGATATCTTTCTTCATGTACCTACTTTTGTTCATTTTCAGAATGTAGCCTTTGTAAAATAGTTGTGTGAATCACACCTTGTACGAAGATGAAATTAGTCATTTCTTGTATAGAATCTGAGCAGCTTGATTCAGACGAGCTGGCGAGGGAATAGTCAACCTCATTCAAAATGAAACTTATGCTCGAATCAATCTGGAAAATCAAGCTTAATTTAAACTACATTGCTAAGGTTGCAGAAAGCTTGACCGGTGGAGACTAGCTTGTTTTATTCAAGTTAGAAATGAGCTTAATAGCTTGATTTGTCAAGCTGGATTCAAGCTTGGTGACTAGTATAGTCAAGATTAAATCAAACTCGATTAAGGCTTGCTTTGATATCTGGGAGAGTTCCGGAATCCGCAGTTACGGCAAGTAAGTTTTTGAAGGAGGTACCATCGTAAAGAAGTAATTTCTTCATAATCGATTCACCCTAATTTTCACCTCCTATTAAAAACTGTTTTTTCCACCACCTCCTCTTTCTTTGCCTCCCACAATTCAATACAATAAAAGCAGCAGCGACGCCGGCAGCAACGCGTATATCCATTTTAACTCAAGGCGCTACAAACCAGACGGAACACCTAATTTCGCGCTGCAAATAGTTGCCGGTTCGCTGGCGGCTGTGTGGACAGGCAACATCGCCGGATACATGTATCCAGACACAAATCGGTGTATCCAGCGGCGATGTTGTCGCGGGCGATGTTGCCGGTATCCAGCGATTATCGTCCTGTGTGTACGTAGCTTAAGAATCCGAGCTAAACAAAAAATAGGGGGTCAAGGCTATTCTTACTTTAATTTGGCCTGAAAATTGGAGAATTTAACATTAGTCCTTATGATTATGTCTCAAATTAAAACAGAAAAACGTCATGAACGAGAATACAAACTTAAGATTTTAATTACAGCAGTATCAATCATTCATTCGTCCTGCTATCCTAAGATTGGTTGACTGAAGCCCTCCAGCCTTCCCTATCTAATTCGACTTCCCTTACCTTCTGGTATATCTTCCTATGTACTTTTCTCTTCGTTTGGTCCATGAACTTATTCCTGGATCTTCCTCTGGGGACTTTTCCCTCTATTTTACCCTCAGCTGTGTTCTTCACAAACCCATTGTGTTTCAGGGCGTGTCTAATCCATCTGGTTCTTCTTTTCTGACTGGTGCTCCATATGGTCCTTACCTCTTCTACTCTTTTGTACACTTCATCATTTCCTATTTTATCCGTCCATTTAATCTTCTGCATTCTCCTCTAGCACCGGGTTTCGAAGGCTTCTAGTCTTTTCTGGTCAGCTTTTACAATGGTCCATGCTTGCGATCCATAGAGTGCTACGCTCCACAGGGATGTTTTCACATAATGTTTCCTGGTTTGTAGTCCTATCCTCTTTGAACACATCACTTGTCCATTTCCCATGAATGCTTTCTTAGCTCGAGCTGTTCTTTGCTTGATGTCCGTTGTACTCCTTCGTCCTACGAAATGGTACTTCTGATATAGATGAAGGAATCCATTTGCTTACATTTCTGTCCTCCCAGTGTAACTTCGGCATTCAGTTTTTCTCTTCCATACACTAGGATTTTAGTTTTCATCCTATTTATCAGCAACCAAAGTTTACAACCATCAAAAATTCTGGGTGAATAAAAAAAGATAGGAATCTATCTGCCTAATTATACATTTATCACGGAACAACTGCTGTGATTGATGTCAAAATGCGGGCAGTGTCGTACATAGAGCGTAGCATTAGTATCCACTGGCTGGACATATGAGGCCATTAAAAAATTTTTCACAGAATAATGTGCATACTTTTAACCCTAATTTTGCAGTTCAATCGGTAATCAATGACAGCAGATTTTTAATAACCAAATGAATGTGTAATCTAGTATTTGTTTTGACTCACTCAGTACAGAGCCACCTAAAGAAACCCATCGGCGAGTAACTAAACCCACACACTATAAACACCCGCAGTGGACTGCCCTGATGTGAGAACAGGGGAAAAGCCCTGCTTTCATTTTTTTATGACACGATCGAGGTATTTGGAGAAATATGTCCACCTTAATCATCCGAGATGAGATATTTTGAGAGCGGCGTAATCCGGGAAACTTGAAAAGCTGTTTCAATAAAAAAATTCTCAAAGGAGTCGGAGGGTGGAAGCGGCATGTTTGATGGCCAGAGTGGTCGGATATTTGGGTGGGCAAGGATTCTAGGCTGAATGGAAGGGGTATGTTTAGAGTACAGGAGAGAGGAAAGGTTTGGGTGTAAGACGATGTTGAGGATGAGTCATCGAGGAATGGAAAAACTGTTTATATGGGAATGAGAGCTACGCACGTCCACATAGAGAGGGATACAGATAAACGTGTTAGGGGGATGGATCCGAGGAATGCGGCGCTTAATGGGGTCTCTACCGGGGACGGAAGGCGGATACATGCGATGAGGGGGGCGTGTCAATTTATATATCAGAGAAGAAGTTGGAAAACGGGGGAAGCGACTCTGTCGGAAGGATTTCCAAAGGTTGAGTGATGCTACCTCTCCCAACGCTTTCACTAAGTCATATGCAATTTCTGTGATCAGATTTTACTCTCTTTATTTTATTTTTGCATTCCATAACACAAATAAGCAAACTTTTTAATAGTTTGCCGCTGCGTCAATCCTTGCAAAATACTTGAGGGGACAAAAAACAAAAAATAAATAAGAGTTATATGAGAAGATTCGTAAATAAATATAGTTTTAAAGAGTTGCAATGAAGATATACTTACTGTATAATTAGTAGGATATATGGGAATGTTTTTCTTAAAAGATGTTAAAAATGAAATTATGATTTTTTATTACCCGTTTCCATTTACGCATTTTTTTTTTTTAATATGCAGTTTTTACATTGTGGTGTATTCTTGGTTTGATACGGATCTATAAGTTTATTGAGTTCAGTATTGTAGTTTTGTAGCTCATTATGCATTTTTTGTTACATAATGAGCGTCCAATTATTGTATTTTAACTATTTGATTACAGTATAATTGTTTTGATTTTTGTTTAATTAGGTTTCTGTTTTTATCACGTTATACAAGAGTTTGCTGAAAGATTTTGAATGATTTTTTAATCAGTAGTTTAATGGCATATGTATTTTGGGTAAAATTATTCTTGTATATTGAAGCAGAACGCGTCTTCTTCGATTTTCTGTTATTGTTTTTTATATTATACCCAGATAAATAATTATGAATAAATAGAAAGTTCGTCAAGAATTACTTAGTTAATAATTGGCCAAACACTTAAATGAAACTAAATTATTAATAATCTCCTGATTTATGATAATGTGGTCGAGAGTAAAATGAAATATAAAAACAAGTTACGAATAAATAGAACTTCAACCTTTAAAGTCTGTGCCGTGGCTGAATTGAGCATATTCTTGGATATACTGTAATGCTATCAATTTTACAGCACTTATGTTCTTATTATTTAACTTTTTATAATTATAAACATGGAGATTGACCAAATATGAAATTAAAAGTGGTGGAAAATACGCTTCAAAAGCATTTTTCATTTTAGACTGTTTGTTTTTTCATAATGTTTGCATGCCAAGGATACACAAAATCTTATTTTAACCATAAGATGCATAAAGATAGGACTACGAGGGAAATATTTTCACGTAAAAGTTGATGATAATCATGTAGGAAAAACGCAAACGGGCCCAAATATAGACCATTTTAAAGGGAGAAATACAAATAAATGGGTAGTACTGCGAAACTTAGTGAACGTGCTTGGAATGATATTTCATTTTTAAATGCGGCCAATTTCAGAGGCTGTAGATTTATTTGTTTTTGTATTCGTCATAACTTTCCGTTCTTAATCTAAATAAATATCTACTGTTCAGCAGTGGAAATATACTATACACAATATGTACTTTATCGATTAAATATTGCTACAGTGATATACATAAACGCATGAAAATAAGGCGCTAAATTAATAATTAAAACTTGCTGTTCACCACTGAGGAGAAGTGAAGTGCTTTCCCATGCAGGCAGCCAACGAGACCCGATCATTACCTGCGAAGAAGGAAATGCAAAAGGTCAGATCGGACAAAATTTTATTTTCATTTTTGGAAATATATCATGTCAATTTGCTAAAAATATAATTATTCTACAACGTGTTTTCACGCGACTTGTCATTAAATGATCATCAAAACTTAAATATCCAACTTTTTGATATAAAACTGTCACATCACAGCGATTCCAAGTAATATTCCAATAGCATAATTTGTGCTAACACGAGTCATTCATCTAAAACAAATTAGGTATTTAAAAATTTTAATAACTAAACTAAAATTTAAGTTTAAAATGCTGGTCTCATGTTTTGAATAATCTTTTGAAAAAGAGTTTACTACTCAGGAAAACCAACCGACTGTACATTTTATATATGTACCACTATCGAATACGAATTCACTGTCTTTTAAAAATAATAAAATTTTGAAAACTGGGGTTTTGGAGTTAATACTTATATTAATATATTTAGAGATTTAGTGAATTAAAATAAGATACTAAGTATGATAAGAATTGATTTAAATCGAAAAAAGTTTGGAAAAATATTCTAAATTTCCATTCTTTGAAAAAAATATTAAGGAAAGAAATAGCTGGAATATGTTGAAGCCCTGGCAAATACTTATATCTAACTTTTTTTAAATTATCTCATAAATTAAAAGAACTGGCTTCCCATTCCGAAGAACCTCAAGTCAAATACCTTCTGTGGTGTTTATTTTTCCGATACTTCTCGGTCCAATTTATGGAGCCAATAAGTAAGAAACTCAAGGTCTTTTAAATGAGACCCATTAGTACCTTTCGTTGAAATAATGCCGATACAGATTCCCGGTTAAATTTCACCCCATCTTCCATTCCTCAAATACCCCCTCTCATTCACCTAACTTGACTTTAGCTTTAAGGTCACATTTAGTATAGCACTCCTCTCATCTGATGTGAAAACAAACAATTACCATGCCGCGCTATAATTCTCGAATTTTGTAAAGGCGGTAACACCGAATGACGATTAGAATACCGCTTCATTCATAATCTGACAATCTGTAGAAAAAGTATCCTCTGATTGATATTGATCCCGAAATTATACATTTTCACGCTACATATCTAGCAAATTAAACTCAACAGTAAACTATGCTATGCGATATCTACATCTACATAATACCCTGCGAGCCGCTGCAAGGGCGTGTGGCAGGGGGTGTTAGGTCACCAGCCGTGTAAAGGTGTAAGTTTTTGGAGATGAATGGTGACATGAATTATAGAAGTGAATTTAGTGGAGCTCAAAGTTTATTGTAGTCGCATATTGTTCACGGAAAGAACGAGATTTTGTACCCATCTGGTCGGTAGTGTATCTCTCTTATTTTGTTATTCAGACCTAGAGATGTAGTAAGGAGTCATGAAAATATTCTCTATGTCACTCTAAAAATATTAGTTCCGAATTTATCAAGCAAACTGAGCCTAGCGTGTAGCCTCCGAGTCTCTAGGGGCTCCCACTTTGATCCCTCTAAAAGTTGTGATACACTATATCTACAGTCGTAGCAGTTGTTAACGAAGCGCGCTGCTTTCCTTTGTATTTTATTAATTTTTTTGGTTAAAACCATTTGACCAGTGTCCCAAATGCTCGCTGTGTATTCGAGGAGCGGCCCAACCAGAGCGAAGTAGCATCGCTCTTTGACTTTTTCATCCGAGGACCTTTGTATTATACGTTTAATAAAACTTAGTTTCTTTAATGCTGCGCCACATTTGTTTTCTTTGTGTATTCCCCACAATATATCGGAAGTTAAGGTAATTCCAAGATATTTTACTGTACCTGAAGATTTTATGTTTACTCCACCCACAGTATTGGTATGGCATTTTGGTTGATTTTTGCAGGAAGTGAACGGTGGTGCATTTGCTGATATTTAATTTTAACCCCCACTCCTGGCACCACGAATGAACGTTTTAAGGTGCGATGACAGAGTTTCAAAGTCCGCGTGTTCGCTCATTTCACGGTAGATAACAGCATCGTCTGCAAATAATCTTAATTTACTGCTAACTCTAGAACTTAGGTCATTAATATAAAAAATGAATAATATGAACACTACACCTTCCATATTTTTCTTTTTTTAAAATGCTATTTTCGCATAAAATTGTAAAGATGGAAGAAAAACTACCCAGAACTTTGAATGAAAATAAACAATAAGCACCCTTTTGCCTCATTTTAAGCCATTACCCAATCACTGCAGTGTTTAAAGTCAAAATCCTAGAGTTAGAAAAAAAGGCGATCCAATGGCTCTGAAAAAAAACGTTCATTAAAAATAAAATCGTGGAATAATCTGCATATTTCGTATCCTTATTCTGGTTCTCAATAGACATCGCATGACGTCAGTGAAAGTAGTATTTTCCAAACCGAATGAATGAAAAGGCTGAACAAGGTACTTGTTTTGAATCACGCAGTAGCGACTTCCTCCTTAAAACCGCATTACACCACAGTTGCACGTCGCATCCCCAAAAAGCCAACTATAGTTCTTTTCCTATGACTTGGCGTGTAAGGATTCGGCCATTCTCGTCAGCGCCCGCTTTCTCTCTTATTTATGTAACGGGCGAGGTTGGAGAGGGACGAATGCCAGGAAGGCGTTACCATGACTACGGCAACGCGTGAGTCAGAGCCATTAAGGTATATGGAGAGGGCACTACATCGTCAAACTGAAGCCAAAAAACAACCATACTGTTAATCCCTGCTCTTTCCTTACTTCCTAATGTAGAGCACGACGGAATGGACGAATTGGCGGATGTAATGCAAGAATATCAACCATCTGTTTGAAATGTATAGCAAGTAACTCTTGAAGCATATATTTGCTACTTATATCTATGAATTCTACTCTATTTTACAAGAGTTTTGAGTGGGAATGCAGATTAATATAAATTATTATTATTATTATTAGTTGCGTATGACCCCTTTTTTATTGGATCACGCAAAGCATTAGGACTCATTTCTAAGTTCCTTTCTTATCTTCCACACTTCTCTCATTCTTTCTCCGTGGATTCTCTTTCTCTCTTCCGTCTACTTTGTCTCTGGTTTCTTTGGGACTTCGTTCTATGGCATTACGTTCCACTGGTGTATCTTATTTCTGTAGGTGATTTTGTTTTCAATTTCCTTAGGGTCTATTTTTGCTTTTTCTAGATCACCTCTGACTTGTGACAACCATGGTATTGTTGATTTGATACCTTGTAAATATGTGATGACCTTTTTGATGAGTCTTGTTGGTGGGAGTCTATTGATATGTCCGAAAAATTGCGGTGTTCTTTTTCTGATATCCGCCGCTATGTTGGACATCTTCTCCGTAGTTTTCCTGGAGTGCAGCATATACCCTTCTTCTGTTAATTTTGGGCCGAGAATTTTCCTCATGATTCTTCGCTCTTCCTTCAGTATGTTCTCCATATCTCTATTTATATGAAGCGTAAGAGTTTCGCTTGCATATAGAACATTAATATAAATTTATATAAACACAAATTTTATACACACATATTAATCAAGGAGAATCCACATAGAAAGCTGAAGTAAAATTGTGAGAGAGAGCGAAGAGGAAATCGATCGTCACGTGACTTTCCAAGAGCCAATCAGGGGTAAGCAGGCGTGGCGTAGTGCTTCGAAAATTCAGTCACTCTGTTGTGTAAAATTCGCGATGCTGCTTGCTGTGTTGCCAAACTTCATAAAAACAAAGCCTATCACATGGTGTGGCACGCAATATTCCCAGCTGATGGATAATAATACCTGCAACATCGAGCTAGAACCCCCCTCTTGGTGCCACTTCCTCGCTCCCCAGCAGTGGAGGCCTTCGAACAGTTTCGGACTCGCACGAAAGCCTCCACCGCAAATATTATTCCAGCCTCCTAGCGCCCAAGACATTAAAAAACATAATAGAGCGAAAGGAAGTTGGAATATCGGTAAAAAAATGAAAAATGTAGTAGAAATACTACAGCACTTTTAGGAGAGGAAATTAAACACAATATGTCAGTCTATTTAGTGGAGGGAGGAGTGATAAAGATAACGTTATGAGCAGATATAAAGCTAACCTTAAACCTGTGTCTTAATGCAACATATTTCATAATAGTGGTAGGAGATGACCGAGAATGCATGAATGGAATAAATAACTTATAATCCCTCCTACCAGTTCTGGAACGCGCAAGTTCTCTGACTCTACCAAGATATTTGTCCAAGGGAAGGGAGAAGGAAAAAAATGTAAATATATACATTACAAGACCACCCTGATATGAAGTGAGTGCTGATTTGGACCGCCCAAGGACGTTGCTATGAGTTGATAGGAGACTGATGAAAAATATAAGGTCTCACAATTATGCTGAGTAGATAATCACAAGTATGCTGATATTATTTTTTAAGTCTCATCAACCGATGTTAGTAACATGTTTATAACGTCGTATAAATCTATGGACCCTTTTCTCTCCTTAAATGGAGAGAGCTACTATGTCTATAAATTATTGGTGTTTTACTGCACAGTGGTATAGGTGCTAACTCGGGCGGCCGGATGTGAATTGCGGATGAAATACAGTAGTGAATGTGCTGATCGGGAGAATCGTCTGGATGCGTTTATGTTGTTAAATATTGAGCGAGGGGTTCAGTGTAGAAGGGATGGCGAGTATGACCAGCTGGACGAAGGCGTATCGCCCACTTTATTCAATTCTAAAAGCAATGAAACGAGCGTTCATGTTTCATTTTGAGCGCGAGAATGAATATGGGTATCAAATGTAGGCTTTCTTTGCGTTTTGATCAAGGTGCGTGGTTTTCTGTCCCTTTTTGTGGCATCAGACATTGAAAATGGAGCACAGAAATGGAAGGTGGGAATAATCAAGAAAATTGAAAGTTCTCAAAGTGAAGGGTATAAAGCCTTTGATTATTTACATGGAATAAGCGGTTTTAAGTACTAAGGAAATTGGTGTGAAGTTAAAGGAAGGAAGGGTGACATGGAACTTATACAGGGTGGAGATGGCTGTGATAAAGTGCGGAAAATGAGAATGAAGCTTAACATAAAAACAAGGAGCAGAACTGGGCCTATATCACTCCCCTGTGGGACACCCAACGAGAATTTCACTTTCTAAGAGACTTTCCTCACTTCATCGTTCATATGTTATAATAAATACGAAAAGAAAAGGGTGTACAATCAAAATCCTCAAATGAGAAAAATGATTAGATATAAAGTATCACGGCAAAATATTTATATTTAATCTTTCAACATATCCCAATTGACGATTTGCTTGGCCGATAATAAAGATGATTAAAAGCCAGAGTTGGATGGCGATGGACCGTCGAGGCAGGGTGAGTCAGGGATAGCTTTATTGTGCCTCCCCCGAGGATAGGGTGGATGCCGTGAGTCATTGAAGAGGTTGGGAAAGGGTGTCTGGGGTGTGCTATGAGTGTATATGTATTGTGAGTGCCAGCAAGGGTACAATCCCTTCCCCACAGAAAAGGAATTAAAGCAAAAACAGTCGACTTATCTAAAATAAGATCAGCTCATCAGTCAATTCGAATTATGGGGCGCTCATGCATCTGTAAATTAATTGGTTTGAGCGGAGGGCAAGAGGGGGGCGGGCTATAAAAAGCGCGTCGGCCGGGAAAAGGCCCGGGACGAAGCGAAGCGGCAATTTGTAATTCCAGTTTGCATTCTTAATGCTGGACCGTAAAGGGCCGAGACTATTTATAGGGCGGGGCAATGGGTCGGACCCTGCTTCCAGAACCCCACCGCATCTCTCCCCACCCGACGCCTTATATTCTCCATGAATATTTTTTTCTTCATCATATCAAATATAACTAGTCGCATACGTTAAATTTAATACAGCATTAGTATACGTATTAAACTATCACTGTAATGAATATTCATTATGCACAGGGCTGCATACCACTTACTAGAGTACTTTCAAGTTAAGAGCGCAGTAAACAGAAGCGTGGCCATTTGGTAAACACGTACAAAGCCATTTGGGGAAGAGTATCACGTCGCCGAAGAAACTATGAAGGTGGCATTTGTTCAAAGCATACGATCGAAAAAAATGCTTAATATACACTTCTTTCTAAGACGATTCAGTAAAATATTTCAACTGCGCTTTTATCTAGGTCGGATTCCAAGATGCCGTTTCACTAGAGGAACTTTAGTTTCCACATTGAAAAGAATACGCTGTACTTTTCAACAGTTATCTAAATTGTACGACACGTTTCACACCTTTACTGGATCATCAAGTGCATACATCTTCATCTGCATACTATCCTGCAAGCCGCTGCTTGGGCGTGTAGCAGGGGGTGTTCCTCCTCCTCCTATTCCTAGTTACATAGCAAAGAATCGTAAAGAAACCACACTTGTGCGTAATTTATCTCAACTTAGAAAAATTAATAAGAGAACCTTGTAAATCCATTAGATGAAGGATTGCGTTGGACGAGCATGCTTTCTTAATTAGAAGAGAATCGATGTACTTGAAGATACATCAATCTAAAAAACGTGTCGTACAATTCAAATAATTGTAGAAAAGTTCAATGTGTTCTTTTCAATATAGATACTGAAGATATTTTTTTCGATTAGTTGCCGCCTGTTGTTGTCAAGTCTATACGCAGATTTTTGTAGCACAATACATAGTTTATAAAATAATATGTATTGAATACTGCGTCGCGTAAAGCGGTGAATATATAAAAGGCATGTTTAGCTGCACGAACGAGAGATGGCAAAATAGCCTCTACTTAAATTCCGAGCTTGCTTCCCGCTTTGTGAAAAACGATGCAACTTTAAATTGTACGATTAAGTGCCCCATGTGATACGGCCTTTAAAATATATACTAGATTATGATACCGTACTTTAAAATCAATGCTCGAAGCGGTCATAAATTGGAGTTTGGAGTACCAATGCGTTAAAAAACGCAATTTAAATGTGAAGACCACATCACAGCTTTGATAACCGCCTCAGTTATGTGGTTAATTTCGATTCCACCAAAACGGGTGGCCATATTAGGACGTCATCAGATAGAACAAAACCTCACACTCTGAGGCATTGGAAACAGACGTTTCCTATTCCTAGTAATACAATAAATCATGGTAAGGATTTATTTGAAGGAAAAACCAAACACGCGACGGGAATACCTGAAAAGAGCAATATTAACAATGGTAAAGATAACACACACGTGCATAATTAATCCCAACTAGGAAAACTTAATTAGAGAAAGTTTAAAAGCCATTAGGTGGAGGATTGCGTGAGATGAGCATGATATCTCACTGAGAAGAGAATCAATGTGAATGAGATGATAAGATTAGCAAATAGTTCAATGTGGAATGTAGCGTGTCGTATGGAGCAGAAAAAGGGACAATAAGAAATCAAGGTGAGAATATATAAAAGGAGTTCGAGATATTGGCGTTGTGGAGAAAAAAAGGATAACAAAAGAGAGATAAGAAGACAACTGAGACAGAGGTGTGGTAAGGAAAGGATATACCTGGAGGAGATTAGGACGAGGAGTGCGATTGGCAAAACAGTGGCGAGGGGATGCTGAAGGCCAGGTTTTCAAGAGGGGAGGGTGATAGATAAGCGGGGAAGTTGAATAAAGATAAAAAGACTTTCTTCCATCTAATCCAACCTAAACCGCTAAAAACCTTTACAATAAGAATAATTAGCCACCTATAGGATAGCCATTAAACGGATCGAATAAAACCTCCATATTGTAACTAAGAAGAGACACATGGTACATCAACGAACAATTTGAGTAAACTTTACCTTGGCAGGCGTCACTTCTTACTGATGATTACAACTGATTGATGCGCCTATCCAAAATATGGCAAACTACTTTGTACTTCCTCAAAAAATGAAACAGAGAAGTAAAAATTATTTTACACAATGATGGATACGAACGATTCAAGGTTTTGGTTTGTGTAAAACATTCGGATGGATCATGTTGGTTCTCAGGTTTCCGCGGAGCGGAACAAATGTTGTCCCACAAACAACTAACGCGGAAGAAATTCCGAAAAAAACATGGAGTGATCTACATTCGGATGGATGGCTTAAATATCTGATATATTGTGTATTGTGTCTTTAAACGCGACATTTAACTCCATCAAGCATATACACGTGAGTTAAACTCTATCGTGATTTCTGCCTGAGATTTTTCCGAGAGGTTAAAACTCATTAAAACCTTGAGACGCTCACAATTGTACAATATATGCCTTGGTTACGAGATATCAATTATTTTGATCGCTTCAAATGCAACCCTCCAGGTGTACTTAATGGAGGAAATAATAAATATACATAAATAGAAACATATCACGCAAGGAGAAAAAGTATTGGCTATGAGTTACCATATTGGTTTTTTGGCTTCCAATTAAACGTACACAAACCGATGAAACATCTCTAACAATAAAAATACGCTTAGTAGTGCAATCTTACTTCACTTTGTTGCTTGTAGAATGTAATGGCAGTCATCGCTTGCATGGCTAAAAATATCATTTCCCCGGGGTGATGTTTTTTTGTTAACTCATTTTAATAACTGAAATAAGCGCTTGTATAATTTCGATGGTTTTGGGCGTTACTTTGTGAATATTCATTCATAAAAGTCAAAATGCCTTTACAATTTTCACAGGTTTTTTATTTACCACGATTGGTTTCGTCACATAGACTACAACATCTAGCATATTGATGTCGCGTATGCGACCATACCGGTCGTGCACAATAAAACGCCTACGGAAAGTTTCAAAGTAATTTTGAGTTTTCTTAAGCTACTGTAGTTATATTATACATTTATATAAAAGTAACCGTGGGTAAAATAAAAAATAAACAATAATGGAAATATCCAGTAATTCACTTCAGATTCAGAGTCTTTTAAATATGCAAAATGCGAATTTCTTCTATGTATAGAACGTACTACATAAAGCATGAGATTAAAATAAACTCCTGTCCATAATTAAAAACGCAACTCTATTCGAATGAGTGTTGAATCGTAATTTTCTTTATCGTAGGTCTCGCAGAAATTACTCATCATTTGAAAGTAATTATCACCACTTCATGAGTTATCGCACAGCACCCATGGCCCATTAAAACTGGAACCTCTGGAAAACATTCCAAAAGAGTGCCCAAATCGAAGTTCATCTTTTATTCAAGAGTTCCTCTGTTCATATTTGACGTCAAAGACTGAACTCCCCCAACATTTGCTTACGTCTGGCGCTATTAAGTACATACACATTCATTTTTTTCCCAGTGATTTACGACCCAAATAAAGAGAACAAGAATTAGGACAGTCGGAAGAGCTCACACATTTTTTTGGAATATCCAGATCTCGTATGCAAAAATGTGCATTTGTGAAAACCCACAATGGCTGTCGCAACACTTCTGTTGGTGCTAGCGAGGACCTAAACGAAAACCAACAGCCACAAAAACCCAGAAGATGATAAAAATCATTTGGAGTTCGCAGCATAATATTGAAAAGGGAAAAATCTCCATTCTCCATTCCATCCCTAGGGGAGTTCTCCATTTTGTACCCTCAAGAAAATTTTTGATGCCGATTTCATGGTCATTACCAAAGGCACAACATACCCTCTCCTGCGTTCACAGTACCCTCTCTGATGAAAATATTAGATATAGATGATAGCCCAAATTATAAATAAACCTGGGATCCTAAATAACGCGGCGGTCAGCACTGGCATACATTTCGCACTTGCTACAGGAAAATGACTTAAATACAGCTATTTTTGGGCCTAAATTAGTCGCCATCAACTCAAAACTTAACTGTAGCCATAAAAAAAGATTAAATATAACGTATGAGAAAGAATTCCCATAACCAAATCCATTTTAATGGTTCTAAAATGACAATGTCGTGTTTCCTATAGTGAATATAATCTGTGGAAAAGGGCTAGGTGCATTCATTAAGTATAAATACGATAAATGTGAACAAAAAAAATCCTGAATCAGTAGAATGTATTTCTGAGTAACATGTATACACAGAACTTCTGTTGAGTCACTTGCCATATATCTTAGGAATGTCACGGAAGTGACAAATTGATAATAAAAAGAAGTTCAAAGAAGCGTCAAAGTAAAAAATTCAATGTATAATACCGTAATAAAACAAAAAAAGTAATATGCCTAAACCTTAAAGAATCTTTTCACTTCAATAGTGTTAAAAGATTGAAAATTTTTAACAGTAGCATAAATTACTTATTTTTTACTAATTAACGATTAAAATTGTTAATTATTATTGAATAAATATACTTTTCGTTATTTTATTCAAACTTTAAGCTCCGAGAAGCAAAAAGCATGGACAGACGTTTAGGAATATCGAATTTTGTTTTTCTTATGGATTAAAATGGGTGGAGCTCAAGATCTTATAATATATACACGTTATTAGAAAAGTGCCAACTTCAACTTTATATGCTGTCAGTGACTTCTTTTCCTTCAGTGCACTGAAGAGGCCCACTTTGTGGCTGAGATATGCGTACACGCTCTGCACCTCACGTTTGCCCCTTCCCTTGCCTGGAATGTTTCGTGCGTTCGCGCGTGTTCAGTGAATCTCTCCCTGATCCCCATAAAAACTGCTTGGATCTTACGTTGTCTCCGCTTACCTTGAGTTTTTTGTGCATGCGAGTTCTAGTTAGTGCTACGTCAGTTCTCTACCGGAGTCCAAACAGCTTCGGGAGAAAACTACGAGGATGTGTGCTGTCCGTCTTGACGTGGAGGCCTGATACGGAAAAACTCCCGGAGAGTGCATGTGTGTCTCTGCGTGAGGTTCCAATACTGGAGTCATATTCAGTAAGGAATCGACGCAGTCGAATATTGGTAAATCAGTGGATATGACGTCGAATTCCCCGAAAAATCTCCACTTTCGAATGCTCCCCTTTGAATTTCACGTGGTTCTGACGTAAAATTTCGTCACTGTCGAGACACGGAAAGTCCGAGGATATACAGAATAGTCCCCCTGTTCAGTATTGGCGTAAAAATTAACTTCTCTTTTATTTTGTCAATGTTTCTCTGTGTTGTCGTGAGTGGAGCTGTCTCTCCTCCCCCCTTTCCCCCCCACCCCATCACTAACTTGGAAGGATACAGAGACACGGCGAGCCTCTCTCTCACCTGAACTACGGTCGGCAACGGGTCTCTCTCTCCCTTTCCTGCACTGTGAACAGCGGTAGAACTCTTCTCTCTTGTACCGGCTTGACTTGCCACGCCACTGCACATCTTTTTCTACCCACCACGCCTCTACCTGCTTGTGCGCAGCCACGCCTCTACTCGCTTGCACGCCTTTGCTGCCTCCACGCATCCCCTCACGCTTCTACTCACTTCGCCTTGAATTGTGCCGAGAATGGTGGTCCTTCGGACTCTTATCAAGTGTCTTTTGCTTTATTTATTTCCTAATTTCGAGTTTTTCAGAATACATATATTAAATTGTTTTATGAATCATGCTTCTTTTTAATCTTTCGTATGGAGTTACACCACAAATACTTTACATCCATTTGGTTTGAATTTTATCCTTTGTTGCTTCTCGATATCAACAACTTTTCCTAGTCTTTATTATGAAATACTTAACCCACATTAAGTCAAGCCCAATTCAGTGTTATACTCACTCTAAAGGAGGATGAAGGCAAGGCGGTTGGGGACTTATTTCAAAGGATGTGACGTCAAAGGACCGTTTGTCTCTGGAAGGGTGAGGGGGCGGGCAGGATGAGGGGGGAAGGAGGGAGGGCAGTGGTCCTGGAAATCAGAGGAGGAGGATTTGGAGGCGAGGGGTAGTTGATGGTGAGGGAGGGGTGGGAACGAGGGGGTAGCGGGAGAAACGACGGGGCGTTGACAACAATGAGTCTTTGAAAGCAGTGCGGGGAGGGGGCGGGAGAAGAGATAGTTGGGCAGGAATGGCGGATGGGGTGGAAGGAAAAGGAGCAGGGATGAGGAATTAGAGGGGAATGAGACTAGTGAAGGCATCCTACTGCCTCAAAACGGAATCAGGAATCGCGTCCCGGCTAGGATCCAAACGATTCCTTTTCATTACCTCCAATATAGTTATTTCTTCTGTAGTTCGGGTTGAAGAATAATTATATAATTTCTTTGTCAGCAGCCAACGTCTTGGATTTTTATTAATTCATCACGGCAACATTACAACTTACACATAGATGTATTTTTACATTATCTGTGAGGTTATTCCTTGTTAATTTAAATTTAAATATGTATTTATTTCGCAGCAATTAGTTTTTTTATATATTGTTGCAAATTTGAGATATTGAGAAAAAAATCAAATTGAGAGTTAAATTGCGTAATGATAAATCACATTATAATAAGTTCTTTGATAAATGCTACATGGACGGTATTCATAGCATGAACCGGTAATTTGCGAAGAATTGTTTGAGATATTATCATAGTTGTTCTTTGTTTTGTAATTTGCGACATTTCTTTTGCATTTTGAGAGTCGAATTAAACAAGAAAAGTATAAGAAAAATAATTATTTTTCCTTTGTGGAATTTGGCTACGATTCTAATAACTGTGTAGAAGCTACAGTGATGAATTTACATTATGCATGTTGAAGGCTAGTTTAAATACTACGACGCTAACAAGTTTGACTACAGTGGGTTTATGCACTTATGCGTGCATGCGGTTGACTCTGTCTGCTGAACAAGAATTTACGAAACCCGACATGCTACGGTAGATCAGATCATGAAAATAAAAATAGGGAAGAAGATTGCAGAACAGATAGGTATAAATTGTCATTTTTCTCGCGATCGATAGGAGACCATAATGGCTGACAGTGAGACATCGAAATAGGTCAGTCGACAGGTAGTGTAGCTGATTGATTAATTTTCACCCGTGTTTATTTCTTAATCTGCCACGAAGTTCTAACAACATGTCTCGTATGATTACTGCATGACTCTTGTAATACTGACCTTTTATGAGTTCAGAAAATATTTAAAACAAATAGTTTCTATAGCAATGGAGGCATACCAGCAGTATAATACATTTTGGTGAAAATGACCTATTGACCAGTAAATTAGGTTCAAGACAATCCATTTATGATTGTGGTTTCGTTAGCAATATTATGGTACATTATAGAACATTATGGAGATAGCTCATCGCATGCCACTCACCCTTGAGGTGAGTAGCAAGGCAATATGTAGATGTAATATAAGTAACAGTTTCAGGCTTAAATTTGTGGAAACACGATACATGAAATATTTTCTTGCTCTGTACATTCCACATTTATTTTTATTTTTACCGACCATGGTTTCAACATACAATATCATTTTCACGGTAGGTATCTCTTATTTCAGTGTTCATATATACTCAAACTGGGGCGGGTGGGGAAGAAGGAAGCTAAATCGAGGGAAATGGGGAAAGAGGTGGGGTAGGGTTCGTTAGGAAGGAAGAGGGGGGTAATTCTATGCTTTGCATGTTGGTGTTTCAAGGTAAATGGTAGGAGGATGGGGGATAAGAGACATAAACAATGACAGAAACGTAGGTTATGACACTGAAATAAGAGTTATGTACCTTAAAAAAGACACTGTATGTCGAAACTATGGTCGATAAAAATAAAAAAGTGTGGAATATACCAAGCATGAAAGTATTTAATGTAGATGTAAATTACGAGTCATTGATAGGAAAAAAATGAAAAGGACAATCCTATTCTCAACAAGATGGAAAATACTGCCACCTACAGTACAGAGTGAAGTGTGCATTTATGCTTCCAATTATCATAAGACAATAATATGGCGTCGTCTGGTACAGATGATTATTTTCAAGAATTTATGAACAGATCGGCGGTATGGAAGTTAAGACGAGGGCCAAGGGCGACTCGACGCATTCAGTTAGAGAGCAAAGCCCATTCATCACGAAGGGAGGCGTTCTTTGAAGGGGGTCGGAACCGCGACGCGGGAATTTTTCAATTTCACACAAAGAACCCTTTTAGATAAGGGTTCGCTCCTTATCGGCCGTACGGGGTGAAAGTGCCACTCAGTCTCAAGGAGCCTCATTTGATCTTAGATCCTATTAAGATCCACCGATAAGCCATCGCATGATGGTGATCAAAATTTCGATCTCTATATTATAATGAGAGAGCGGTTCGGGTACAATATCGAGATTCGGAACGAGAAAGGCAAAAAAGGTTTTATCGAAGATTATGGCGACGGCTGTAAATTCGATACATCCCTTTGACGATAAAACTTCACTATTTGGCAAAGTCAAAGATAAAACTAGCTTGTTTGAAAAACAAGTCAAAAGCCGTTACCCGCATTAATTCAACTGTTCATTTGAAACCCTAAAATCCAATGTGGAAGGACAAATCATTAGAAAAGTGTCATCAAAAATTTTATTTGGCATATATATCATGCGACTTTTGCCCTTGTTATAGGGAGACAGAAAAAACATTTGTGATGACGATTTTAGAAAGTATAATTTATCAAGAGAACACTGGAAAATTATTTGGATCACAACGCAAAAGAGAGATCAGCGATAATAAGTTCATTTTTTCATGAGACACTCTGACCTACCTGAATATGACGCTTATGCTTCGAAACTTGGGCCAAAATAAAATAATCGGTTAAAAATATATAGATATCTTTTCGCTATTGAGAAATTAATTTCTGAAAAGCCACGCCTGTATTCAATGAGTTTACTTAAAAGAGTTGCTATTTAGCTCTAGCTTGGCCACAGAAACGGGCAGGACATGGAGAGAAGTCGATATTACACATTAATGCGACCAAATATCAACTTGGACACTAGTGTCCATGAGTGATGAGGTCTAATTTAAAATTCTTTCTCCAACGTGACTGATATTAAGATAAGGAGAATTATTTATTAATAAATTCGAATATAATTAACATAAACAACACTTCCGTTTGTATTGACAATTGTACTGAAGACCACGATCACAATCATTTTCAACCTTACATCAAAATGATAGACCAATTGCATATTGAACACGATTATCAGCAGACTTAAGTAAGTGATGATATTTAAAGCAGTATCGGGAATGTCTACAACATCAGAAAATAAAACGTAAGTAAATGAGCCAAACAGTGGCCACAGTTGGATTACATTTTAGAATGTAAGTTATCGCATTTCAATGAAAACATCAAATGATTCATTCCGACTCCTTAGAAACGGGAAGCCGGGATTGAATAAGATCTTTTGCATGTCTCGGGTTAATGTTTACGCCATAAAGTTTACATGGAAAATCGTGGTATTAATTGATATGCATATAATTATTGACTGATATTACTTTCAAATACATAATATTTAGCAATGCTCCAGGCAATAATTTTGGTTAAGGTGTGATATGTACATTATTTTTCGTTTCCAAAGCCGGAGCATTTAGTCAAATAACAACTGAGGAAAATCAATTGCTTTAAATATTCGTTTTACGCATTTGCAGTTTCTGACTGTGCAAAGATATAATAAATGAATAAAAATGCTCCATTATATATCCGAGTGACATAGCACTTGAGAAATATCATTTTAGAAATAATATCGCAGTGAAGATATAGATCCCCAAATAAATATATATAAACTAAAATCCAGAACTGTGCAAGGTTCAACTCGTTTCTCACACATTTAAAGTTTTATATCGAATGTTGACCTTGTTCGAAATTGGACGACAAGGCTTTTTAAGTTAGAATTTATGTAGCCCTTACTTCGATGGATCTAGTGTTTGCACGTTGATTGAGTGCCATGTGAGGCGCAAATCATGTTTCAAAAATTTATTAAAATGACACCATGCGAATTCAATTGAAACGGGCAAAGAAAAAGAAAAAGATTTTCATTGAAGTCCATCGCAACTTGTCCCTCACGGATGTTAGGGGCAGCAGAATAAAACGTCAAGAGACGGCGAAATTTATCCGCTTTCATCCGGGCCCTGAAAGGAGTCACTGATGGAGAAAATGTGGGTCAGCTGGAAACATGCTTGTATTTCCGACGCATTACGGTGGTGTTTTAGCGCCCCGTTTTTATCAACGAAGATATCTTGGCGCTCATAGTGAAGCGCCCCGGATAGTTGCAGTATGACGCGAGTTCTCGGTCCAAATAGTGTGTGATGTGACCAGGGGTGACAGGGGAGATTTCTTCCACCAGGAAAACTTGTTTTTTTTGCGGCCCTATCTCTCACTACTCCGCCTTCCCGTTCAAAATTCTGATGAGGGTTTCTAATCAGAGAATTTCTAAATTCTTCATTTTCATATCACTGCCATCATTTTATTTACAATATGAGTAAATATATGTTTAAAACCATCTTTATTAATGGGTGGACCCAACCCTATCTTAAGAGGCGTCAAACACGCAACTCTTAACGCGGCTCTGGCCTAAGTTAGTCAGGACAAATGCAACATGACACGTTTTGGTTCATACGGTTTAATGATTTCTCTTACGCTGATGAAATGCGTAGCGCAAAATAACAGAAATTAAGCTATTCATGCATTATTCCACGAACATTTTCTGAATTAACACATTTATGAGAGTGCCATTTGTATGGAAATACCGCATTTTGACTTCAATCACTGCGATAACTCGCTAATGAATTTATGAAACAGGTGGTAAGATGCCAACATTTTATTTTTGCCATTCATTGTTCCAGGATGTCTCACTTCATAAAAAAAGTTTAGTTAAAAGTCTTTTTATGTTCTCTCTTTCCAATTGACGATATCCTGCTGTAAATAGAACAATCCACATTGGAAACCAAGTTTAAAACTCAACGTTCAAGGCTGAATACCAGTAAACTAAGCTAAAAAGCTATAATAATTGAATCTCGGTTTATAGAACGTACATGTAATTAGCTATAAGGAAAGACTGAGGTCAGAGTCACCTACTGGTGCTCCTTAACTCCGTTAAAATCGACGCTTGAGATCATTTCCATCTTTCTTGCGGGAGCTTAATTACGTAGTTTATTCACTCATTGCTATTAATATTATCTTACATAAGGATGGTTATGAGTATTTTGTTTTAAGAACACAGCTCTTTCATAGTTCGACGTTGTTTAATATAGTTCATTTTCATTTATGAACTGAGAAGAAACAGTGATCCAGCTGAGATTTTATCTCGTTTCTCGGCGTGTAGATAGGTCCGTTCGATTCGATATCTACATGTGGCTCTATCAATACGAGTCTCTGCAACCATTTCCAACATACGGCAGCCATTTATGTGTAGAATGAGCATTTACCATCACAGTAAACCCAGCGAAATCTTCAACTATGTGGCGCAAGTCTTCATTTTGAATGAAAACACACAGTCAAAAGAACAAAAACGTCGAACAACCAATGATAATGGAGACAATTACAACAAAATAAGCACATTAATGACGGACTTGTTGACGTTGCGAAGACCTGTATCAAAGGAGCGCTATTATCGATAGTTAACGACATTTATGTAAGCGCCCCAAGGGAACAACGGGTGGAGTCTCGCTGCACAGCCGCATGGTGCGTGGGTTTGGAAGAGGGAAATTGGTCCCTTGAGATAGGGGTCGTTATTGTACGGAGGAGAGGTGTGGCCCACTTATTATTTCGGAGACAGGAATCCGACCCGTTCGTTAATCGATGGGCTGGGGACGAGGGGGAGGCTCTCAACACCGTTTAATGGGGTTCAGGGTGGTACAGAGAGACATCCATCTGTTGGGGCGCTCCCTTGACAAATGTGGAGAGCGATTAGCCGTTATGAGCCATTTTATGGAGGATGTTTGCCTATAATTGGCCATCACGTACAATTTGATGAAGTTCTAAAAGTTCTTATACTGTTAACGGACATTCTTCAGAAGTAAAACATGAGTGTACCTCATTATCATCTTTGGGCGTTCAATCCTAAAATTGGTCGCGTGCAGCCCTCAAACGTTCCCTATCTAATGCTAGCTCTCCTGCTCAATTTCTTCATAATTGAACTAGTACATGGATAGACATTAATATGAATGTACCTGAACCACTCGCAATGTGATCTGGATACGCATACCCTAATTCCTCTCTCTACTTAGGAACGATCGCTTTTCTACCACCTACTTTCATTACTCAATGCCCCTAGCTAACAGCCACCCTACTTTAGGCCTTTACTCTCAGCGCAACATCGTTAGCTCACCCTCATCACCCGGTGTTGATGGAGGAAGTTGAAGATAAAATAATAAATGAAATTTCTGAGGAGTAGAAGAGGCACAGACCCTAACGATCACTACGTACAAAAGAAGAACCAGAAGGATTGGAAGCGCTCTGATGCACAATGGGCGTGTGAGGAATATAACTGAAGGTAAAAAAGAGGGAAAATTCGCCAGATGAAGGCATAGGAATAAGTTCATGGACTAAATAAAGAAGAAAGTACATAGGAAGAGCTAACAAGAAGGAACTAGCATTAGGTATGGCAGGATGAGGGCTAGAGTCAACTAATCTTAGGATTAATTGACCGATCATTGAACATATTTTCCTCCCAACTAATAAGCCCTGGGTACAATTCTTCGTCCCCATATCAATACTAATTTCTTTGCATATAGCTAAATACTATTTTTTTGTCGTTTTTACTGAATTTAAACATTTTTTCGGCAAATATTAACCTATACTATAGGTTGTAAGTAAATTTGGAGTTTTAATAAATAACTAAAGTAATCACATCTTCATATCAAGAATAAGTGAAATTAATTTTCAGTTTTCAAACAAGAATAATAAAACTGGAGAGCAGGAAATTCTGTTGCCAATCATAAACTAAAAATGGAGGCCAACGGCATGGCATTGTGTAAGAATATGCCCGTTAAAATGCAAAATAAAGCATATGTCGCCTATGCAGCTGTCAGGTCAGATTTTTTCCTAATGAATGGTAATTATTTTCACGATAATTTCTGAGAATATATGCAAACTGGAAACTGAATATTTTTGCATTCTCCGAGATAAATAAGGCAGAATGGTTTACTCAAAGGAATAGGTAGACTTCACTTTGAAAGGCCACGATTTATTCATCATCCCCTTTCTATGAATGTTGTAAAATCATAAATACATTGATACTATTAACAATAAGTCCTCATATATTCTACAGCGCTAGGAAAAGCAATAGCATAACTTGGTGTTAGACGTTAAACAACTCTTACCGATCTATCATTAGCAGTCTTTTTTCAGCATATTTTACATATTGCCTGCCACCTGAGGGCTAGAACAACAGAGCTCGAAGAAAAGTAAAGATCATTCATCAAAATCCGAGCGGAGCCCAGCGATGTGTAATTTTCGGTGACTGATCGAGAGTAGGTGTTTGCATTGTAGCAGGGATTACCCCGACCGTCTACTGACTTATGTACTGGCCAATTGTGGAGATGGGAAATTTAAATGCTAAAACAGAACGATGTTGTATGTACTTACTGAGGTCCTACACATTCCAGCAAATCATCATTCATTGAGTAAAATTAGAGATAATGGCTAATTATAATTACACATATGAAATTTTTAGCCCTTCTCAATGCAATTGCTCTTCGTTTCTATTTTGATTGACGCCGTTTCTCAAAACTCTCATTCGGCGAGATCATGAAGACGTATGATGATCTAAGGTGATTATATAAATTTCTCACTCCATTACGTCCAGTAATTAATCCTGGTCCCTTGCGAACCAACTGTGAAATCGTACCAGTATCCCAGGTAATATTTAATGTGGATATTGTGATTTTAAGGGATCAGACAGGCCTCAGCTCTTTTAAAATCACTTCTCAAACTGCCTGCTATCAATAAATCCTCCAATTTTACTCGAAGCTTACAGCGAAGACTAACCTCTGCCAATCCTCCGAGCACACTGAATCACGCAAGGTGCATGAATTTCTAATGCGAATCCCTCTCTATCGCTTTCCCGTTTCCGATGGTCTCGGCCCTAAACTCGTTCGTAACTGTAATTTTCTCCCATTACCTTTGACTCTCTTGCTAAATCGCTGCTTTTCACACACAATCTTTCCCTCCCAGAGGAAAAATATCATCATCATTCCATTCCATAGTTTGTCCTAAAACTGTTGACTCCAATTTTTGTCCTATCTCTATATACCCCGTCCTTTCGTCCATCTGTGAGAGAATTATTCTCAACCGGATATATTACTTCACAACTCCTTCACAGTCTTCCCATCAGCATGGCTTCCTCCCTCTGAGATCTTTCTTGACCAAGCTCGCCATCATTCAGCTCGTCTATTCCACTAAAAAGTTGGCTCAGCTTGACACCGTTTTCCTCGGCCTTACTAAAGCTTTTTACTCTCTCAATCATTCCCTCCTTCAGCAAAAACTTAATCACCATTTTGGCTTCCACCGTGCCTTTCTCAACTTCCAACTCAGCTTTCTCTCAAACAGAACGCAATGCATTATAATCGGTTTTTCTTCGTCTTGGTCCACGGTAGCGTCTGAAGTACTCAAGGGCAATGTCCTTGGACCATATCTTTTTTATTTATACATATTATTTCTTCCACATCACATGACCTTCTTTGCACAGATACCTGCAAAATATTTAAGCAAATGAATATCTCCTCTGGCTACCATTTTCAAAAAGACGCCTTAAATTAAACGTCCGTTTGTTGCAACGCTTAGAATTTAAACCCTAGTATAACAAATTTTATATATATTTTCCTTGATAAATTTTCAATGCATTTCAACGACACTATTAATTCCATACATTGAACAGAGTTTCATAAATAAAAGACCTTGGTGTGAAAATGGAACAGAAACTCATATATGCCAGCCACACTCAAGCTTTTAAAAGTAATAACGATATCCCTGTTTGGCCTATTTTACCGATTCACAGAAATAAGAGATCCCAGAGCATTCAAGTGCTCTTTTACATCTATTATTCCTCATACTGTCTCCCAATTATCCCCATACGGTCAATGTTAGCTCCAAATAATGCTACATTTCAGCAATATATCACCAACTCCTTCACAAATGTAGTTAAAAACAGAGTTTAGAACACTACGCAACTTACCCCCTGATTCTGTATTATCTTTACTCTAGGTTTCTAATTATGATAAAATATTCCTAAACCTTGATGTTAAGCTAATCCTTATCACTTAAAACTCGACCATTGACTGCCTTGATCTTTTTTTCTTCTTGAATTCCAGAATATCCGCCAGACCCACCAGGACTCACTCTCTGCTCCACATCCCTACTCCCTGATTATCACTCACCAAGTGCGACCTTATTTTCACCTCTCTTTTCTTCTCAATTTCCTTCCGGAAATCACCGACGTTTCACCTAATCTTTCAATTTCTTCGCTAACAAAGCCGTAAGTCATTCCCACTGAAAATTATATTTACCTACTATCACCCCATGCTGGCTTATTATTTTTTAACCAAATTCTTGTTATTATTTCCGCGTTTGAGCCTTTTCATGTTTGTTATATGATCACTTAAAATGTCTTTATGCTGAAATAAATTACCGATGAATAGTTTGGGTAACTAAAGCGATGGATTATCTAATAAATGCAACTTGGGTAGAGCTCCTATTACTTTCTGACACTTGATTCTGCTATTCACATCAACTGAGCTATTTCAATAACGATATTTTCCAAAGTTTCACTTACTCCACTTAAATGGTTCAGCTAACATCTTCATTAAGCACTTCGACTTAGATAACCGGTTGAATCCAAATATATTTCCAGTAAATTTATTTGACACTTTTCCTGTTTAAATGATTCACCAAGATTTAGGTACATGCGAAGATGTTACCGCGATTAAAACTTCTTTCTATTTAGTTTTTCATAACGGCAAAATCAGTGATAAACCCTTAATAAATTCAATTAAAATTACCTACATTGAGCAATGTACAGATGTCTAAATTAATTAGCGAAAACCCGTGCCAGACAGACGAGTATAGCGTTAAGGATAGAATGTCTGAATGGAAAATAAATTCTGCTGTTCACATCAACAAAGCTATTTCAATAACGATATTTTCCAAAGCTTTACGTGCTCAACTTAAAAGGATCGGATAAATTCTTCATTCGACTTAGATCACCAGACGAACTCAAATATAATATTTGCAACAAATATATTTGACAATTTTCCTGTTTAAATGATTTACCAAGGTATAAATACATGTGAAAAATTTATCGCGATTAAAACTGCTTTCGATTTAGTTTTTCATACTGGTAAATTCATTGATAAGCCCCATACTCAATTCAATTAAAATTACTCACTAAGCGCAGTGTACAGAGGCCATTAAATTAATTAGCACTATCTCATGCCAGACAGACGAGTATCGGGTAAAGGATAGAATGTCCGAGAGGAAAAGCAAAATCCAAAGAAGAGAAATGAGGGGTTTCATGCTTTTATCGGCAGACAGCTCATTCCATGTAAGCGAATACTCCTATGCAAACTAAAATAGAGCTGCGGCGTCCATTGACGCGTAATTTGCAGTCGGAAACCAACCTAGCCTTAGCCAAGAAACAACTCCGACATTGATTCTGCTTTTTCCTGGAAACAATGGAGAACAGTGCATAAGCCGCATAGGGGTCACTTTGAACTGGCAAAACATTGACGCATATGGATGAATGTTTGACGTGCAACAGGCAGCAAAACTGACCAATCCAAAGAAACATTGAGGAAGTTTTACGGCTTCCCGGAAGCCTTTACATTTTCACCAGAAGCATCCGCCGCACGTGCGTGATCAAAGCACTTTCAACAGCAAGTGGGCATTTTTTGCCTTTCGTATCTCCAAGTAGCTGACAGAATTTTCATGAGTTTTCGCAGCAGAAAATATACAGTGGGCACCTCGACATGGGCCAGTTATATCTTTAACTTCAATGTTCAAGACCTCAAAATCATTGTATCACGGAAAGCACAATTGAGGTCAGAGACAAACTGCATGCTAAAAAAAATGGGATTGCTAAATTGAGTACTCGGTGAATACGACGATAAAGTTGGGGAAATCAGCATCTTCTCTCTAGTTTGACCCCTTAGGAATACGTTGACAGTATTTAGGATTCTTCTGAGGAAGGCTTAAAAATCGAGCTATGACGTGTACGGTGAAGATCGACTAAATACAAATGTTGTTTGCAAAAATTTTACCATACCAAGTGGACATATATTAATGAAAGTTGTGTGAATAAATTATTTTAACCATGGAATACCACGAAGTGACTATAGAGTTTTAATTATTCAATAAATTCGTTAAAGGTCATCATGATTATCTCGTTTTTGTTGCTGACCTTATGCAACAACTGGCATGAGCATCGCTGATAGAATGTTGATTAAAACTTAGACTTAATTTCTTATTTTGGACCAAAACCAATAAGTTCGCTGGAGAGATAAAAAACATCTAACGAACTCTGATAAACTACGGTAGATTAGTTCATTAGAATAAAATTTGGGAAAAAGAATGCTGAACTGGCAGATTTTAAAATGGCCTGATTCACCCGAACGATGAGAGACTACAATGGCTGCCAACGAGGCATTCAAGTGGGTTTTATTAATAGGTGGTATAGCCAGTAGAGTGACTTACTCCCAAATACCTAAGACTTTCACTGTTAACTGGTACTAACTGCAGGCCTTTGCACGCTTGCGTTGTAATCCTTGTATCTGAGTGCACTTTCGTAGCTGAAAAAATATAAATACAAAGTAGAATTTTTTGTGTAGTGTGTTTTTGAGAAGTATTGCTTCATGACATACTTAATAGGTTTTTGCTGTTGTATTAGTAATTGTTGCTACATCTACTTAATAAGTGTATTTCTAAATTCATGCTGGTGATTACACAGGTCCTGCCACAAACCCTAGAAGTGGCTCGCAATGAATTCTGTCAATGTCGATGTTAACGGCGTACTTGGTTACTCACTTTGTTGCCCTTACTGTCATCAATGGTGCGAGGAAAGTGATTAACAACTACATCTAGACATTATCCAGCAAGCCACCTCAAGGGCGTCTGGCAGGGTTTAACTTATCACCAACATGCACGGCAGGGTAGAAATTTACCTTCACCAACATGCTCCACACTATCGGTAAGCTACAAATGCTACAGAAACTACTTAATTACCTAATCAATAACGCAACTATGTAAACCTAACAATAGATTCATGCAGGTAACATGCAAAACATGGTGCTAGCTCTACTCGGCAGATTCAGAAACATGCATTGGGGCATATGAATTAATCAGCTATGCTACCAGCAAACTACGCTACTTCAATCTTAACGCAGCCATTATGGTCTCTTATCGATCGCGGGGAAAAAGACATTTTAGTACTGGTAGTTCTATAATCCATTTCCCTTATTTTATTCTCCAGGTCTCATCTACCGGAAGTTCGTAAAATATTAACAACTTCGTCAGAAAATAAATGGATTGGGAATTTACATAAAATATTGAGTCTGATTTTCAATCGAAGATCTTCATCAACGGTCAGACATCAACGGGCTTAAGAATTTAAACAAATATAAAAATGTCGATAGAATCGCCAATGAAGAGGAACAAAGGACTGTGTTGCAGGAAAAACTAGGTAAATGGTCAAGGTAGAAGAAATAGTGCAGAGAATTTGGGTGCCATGAAAGACTTTCGAATGGATTCTTCGGTAATGTACGTTCACATATGAAGCTTTCTCGGTTAGCCATATCGTAAGAAATGATATCACTCATACCATTAAACAGAATTTGGGGCATGCGTAGAGAGAGTAAGACGTAGCATTAGATAAGTCCCGGGCGGTTGTCATGGACAAGACCCTTAAGAGGAGGGAAATGAGGTGTCTAAGAGCGAATCTGAAACATATTATTAATGCAGCAGGAGCGAAAGGGGTTTGCAAGGGTAGGGACGTATTGAGTGAATAATGAAAAGGAGACAAGTTGTCGGGCTAACACAAAGTAAACTGATGTTGGCCATAAAAAGGTGAATTATTCTTAAACACTTGCAACTTCTAAATACTGGAATCTAAGGACAACGTATTTCCACACTATTGTCATCAGTCAAAACTCCTGAAATTAGTTTGACTCAGTCCTCCACTCAATTCTCCTATCAGCTAATCTCTTCATATTTACGTATTTCTTCTCTTTCACATCTTCCATCACTTGTCCTAGTAATCTCAAAAGAGGTCTTAATCTGCCAATCTTTCGGTTGACCTGTCCTCCGACGTCCCCCGTCTTCATCAGGCCATCATGTCTCATGATGTGGCCGATTGAGTGGTTCCGTATTCTTCTTAGGGTTTTCAGAAAACTTCTCTTTTCTCCCACTCTCCTGAAGAATACCTCTTTACTCGCTCGGTCTATCCATTTAATCGTCATCATTCTTCTGTAGCACCACATTTGGAATGCTTGCAGCCTTTTCTTCTCTCCAGTAGTCATCGTCCATGTCTCACTATCATAAAAAACATGCTCCAGATGTAAGTTCTGATAAATTGTTTCCTTACTTCCACACTTACGTTTCCAGGTGTAAGTAGATTCTTCTTTTGGTATAATGAAGGCTCTTTGCCTGGGCTATTCTACTCGCTATGGCCTAGCTACATCCATCGCTGGTCACTCGGCTTCCCACGAAACAGTACTCTTTCACCTCCTCAAGTTTTACTTTTCATAGTTTAGCATCCAAAGTTTGGATTACTTTTTAAAAGCTATGGACTTTCCAAAAACTTACGCCTATATTAATAGTCCAAAATTAGAGTATTAGTAAAAATAAGTACTTAGTTTTCCCTAGCATATATAATATTCTATGGCTGATATTAGACTTGTAAGTACTCGCGGAGGTCAAAGCAGCCAAGTCACAAGTGCGGGAAAAGGCCAGGTGAATGGAAACGGGGAAGCTGAGGTTCGAAGGACGGGCCGAGGGTGGAGTGGTTATGCATTGGTGGGCTGCATCGACCTCATACCCTCACCCCACCACTTTTAAAACCTACTACCACTCCTATTTTCCCACCCCCCAATCTATTTCAAGGGTTCGCGACACGAAATTAAATTCGGAGGTCGTGAGGGGGCGGGGGAGGATGGGAGCGAGGGTTAAATTGATGATGAAGCCAGGGCGGGTCGGAGGAAGGGAGAGGACGAACGGGGAAGGGGTCTCCAACGCCCTTTCAAACCCTCAGGGTAACTTTGAGACGGTGCGTTGGGCTGGGACCGTTACAAAAATGACACCGACCCCTTAAAATAGGCCTTCTGACGCGGAATGAGAGTCGACAAAAACTCAATAGCATTCCTCCACTTGTTGCGTTCAGACAGGTGAGTAGTTAACATTGTAATATCATTACACTACGTAACAAAATTTGGCAAAGCTTCTGTTTATCTATTTTTTACGGTTTGCTGCTTCATTTGGTGATGCTGTTTAAGAATAGATGAGAAGTTATGCTCCAACGTCAAATTTTTGTAAGTGATGACGACTTTTTCAAATTTCTTATAGGCTTCTAATATTACAAGCTTAGTTCAATAAGGATCATGTAGAAAAATCTACCATGCGGTACTTCAAAATTGATACGAATAAGATTAAAAGAAATGAAGAACACTGAATTTTCGTACAATGGTTGGGTCATTTAAAAATGTATACTTCACAACGGCTTTCTCTCTGATGCCCTTCCGACCTTTCCGCTCGACCCATCTACCCAATGCATAGTCCCCCATGATTGAGCATTCCCCACTTCCCTGTGGCCTTCTTTCCACGTGGTGAATATCCCGGAAATAGTTGACGGTATTCCTCAAATAACGGTCTGAGTTTTGTCGAAAATAATTAATTTGTGTCAAAATATTTTTAAGCTTCGACGTCTGGGAAAAAAATAATAGCATTATCATGATTAACAGGTTGATTTTATACAATATACTGCAAGAAACATATCTAAACAAACTTTGGTTACGTAAGTTTAGTAAAAACGCTCTTTGAGACGGTTGTTGTAACTGAGAACGTGATTTGGATGAAAATAAAAGGTTGGATCTCCCCAGAACGATAGTTAGCACAGGCCACACTTAATAGTTTTAATGTTCACATTAAAGACTTGGCTCTTATGCACTTAATCTACGAAGTACATATGACAATATTATAATATAAAATACAAGTTAACGTAAAGGTCAGTTTTGTGAGATTGCTCACATCAAGGTTCTTTCAATTCAATCCTTCTTTTCATGAGAACTGATTAAGGCTAATAGTTACGTAGTTAGCCCAAAAAAGAAATCTGATAATGGAACGGAAAGTTTTTCCTAAAATTCTAACGTGGATAATCTAAAAAGGTCAGTCCTTTATTAACAATGACAGCAAAGTTATTAAGGACTCATTGATATAATTTTTGATTTCTACATCTTGTCCCAAGGAATTGTCAGTGATTTTTTACTTCCATATCTGTTGACGATGTAAAAAGCAAAATGATTTATGATTGAAGGAAGCAAAATGATTTATGATTGGAGGAAGCAAAATGATTTATGATTGAAGAAAGCAAAAATATGTACGGAGTATAGTAATTGAAGTAAATAGTGCAATAAATAGGAAGAGAAAGCTCTTCACATCCAGCTCCGTCGATATACTTCTGAGGAAATAGCTAGACCTTTGTGTGGAATGTGTAGTGTGGAAGCGAGACATGGGCTGTGAAACAGAGGAAACAACGAGAGACTTTCGAGATATGGCGTCATAGAACAATGTGCAACGAAAGCTGGACAGTGCGAAAGACTAATGAAGATGTTTGAAAAAAAGTGAAAAGAGACCAGAACCTTTAGATTTTGTTAGTCAAATTTGATTTGTAAAAACACACCTTAAATTTAATTACGATATTTTGTAAGCAATTCATATTCATAACAATATGTTAAAACTTAATTAGCAAAGACAGTAACATAGTTAATCAGAACTGAACTCCATTCCTTAATCCTTTTTAATCACTTATGTTTTTTTGTCCAAAACTCAAAACTAAACCGTAAATAATTTTCCATGTAGCCCTATGCACGAATTATTCAACAACGAAACTTTGGAAATCAGAATTAATAAACAAATTTTTTATAAATTTACTTAAACTCCAACGTAGAAAAACTTAATGAAGAAATTTCTTGTAATTAAAATTACAGGCACTCAATGAGATTGGTGTTTAGACTTCGGAATAATACAAAAGATAAGGTAAGCATTTGCCCAAATTTTTACCTTCAGCTCAAAATAAGCCAATTTGACTTTAAAGTAGAGATAAAAACAATATGCAGGTCACTTAATGTTTAGCTAACACAATTAATTTACGTATGATATGATAACCCTAATCGAAGTCATAAGCTAAATGGAATTAAGGCTGCACAAGTGTATGAGTACATTGGAATATCCATTGCAATCCATATTTTAGATTTTCATTGCATATCACGAAATGAGACAACTATCATTTTTTTCTTTTCCGCAAAGGATAATCAAGATAGTCTCTCGAGTGCTTCTAATTCCTCTCACTTCCATTCCTCTTCTGCTCCTACTTTACTGACCTCCATTCCATTGCTCTGATCGTGAATGCAACAGTCGCGAAGTCCATTTCTAGCCCTCCTAAGGCGGCAATCAAAAAGTCCAACTTCTTCTTGACCGCTCCAATTTGCGGTGTAACTCGCTACCGTGGGATTAAGCATCGGCAAGTCCCTCTCCGGGAGGAGGATAGCGGAATAAGTAGGCCCGCACTGAATTGTAGCAGGTTACGAGTTTTAAGAGAGCGCCGTGCTTTTTGTTTCTGGCGTTTTATGTCGTCTTTCCCCGCAAAATAAGTTTTCCAAACCTCCTTGTCTCTTTTAAACCACATAAGGCCGAATATGGTTATAGCGGAATTTTTTCCTTGTCATACAAGAGAACCTTTTCGAATTTAGTTTATCTTTTATTTAAGCGGCTGAAAAAAGAATGAGGTAAATATCGTAATAAAACTGGCGCTAAAGTAGTTTCATTTGATTTAAGTGCTCAATAATTAAATTCTTCATTGGTCGTTCAATCCTAGGATTGGTTGATTGCAGCCCTCCACCCTTCCCTAATTAATGCTAGTTCCATTACATCCTGGTATCTCTTCCAATGTACTTTTCTCTTTATTTGGTCCACGAACTTATTCCTCGGTCTTCCTCTGGGGAATTTTTCCTCTATTTTAACTTTATTTATGTTCTTCCCAAATCCATTGTGTCTCAGAGTGTGTCGAATCCATCTTTTTCTTCTTTTCTGTACCGTGTTTCTGTACCGTGTTTACCGAGATTAAGATTATTTGCAGATAATACAGTTATTTACCGTGAAATAGGTGAAGACGTGGACTTAAAAGTTCTGTCATCGGACCTTTACAACGTTCATTCGTGGTTCCAGGAGTGGGGATTAGAATTTAATATCAACAAATGCACCACAGGTCACTTCCTGCGAAAGTTATCACAACAATGCATTACCTATTCTGTGGGTGGAGTAAATAAAATCTTCAGATACAGTAAAATATCTTGGAATCACCTTAACTTCTGATACATAGTAAGGATAACATATACATAACATATGTGGCACAGCATTTAAGATTCTAGGTTTTGTTAAACGTATATTAGGAAGGCCCTCGGAACAAAAAGTAAAAGAGAGATGCTACTTCGCTCTGGTCAGGCCACACCACGAATATGCCGCAAGCATTTGGGACCCTAATCATAAAGATTTAACCAAAAAGTTAATAAAATACAAAGAAAAGCAGCGCGCTTCGTTATAAACCGCTACGATTGTACATATAGTGTCTCACAACTTTTAGAGGGATTAAAGTGGGAGCCCCTAGAGACTCGGAGGCTACAAGCTAGGTTCTCATTGCTAGAGAAATTCAGAACTAATGTTTTTCAGAGCAACAGAGAATATTATCGTGACTCCTCACTACATCTAGGTCTCTCTAGATCTCTAAATCTAACAGATTCGATAAAATAAGAGAGATACCCTATCGTACAGATAGGCACAAAAATTGTTCCATCCGCGCACAATATGCGACCACAATAAAACTGAGCTCGATTATATATACTTCTATAATACATGTCACCATTTCACCTCACAAAAACTTACATCGTTACACGGCTGGTGACCTAACTCCCCTGCCACACGCCCATGTGGTGACTTGCAGGGTATTATGTTGATGTAGGTATGGTCTTATCCTCTTCCACTCTTCTGTACACTACATCATTTCTTATTTTGTCCGTCCATTTTATCTTCCGTATCCTCCTCCAGCACCAGGTTTCGAAGGCATCTAGTCTGTTCTGGTCAGCTTTTCCAATGGTCCAAGCTTCCAATCCGGAGAGTGCTATGCTCTACGCGAATTTGTTCACATACTGTTTCCTGGTTTGTAGTCCTATCTTCTCTAGGCACAGCAGTAGTCGTTTTCCTTCTTAGCTTGGGTTATTCCTCGCTTGATATCCGTTGTACTGCTTTCGTCTCACGTGTTGGCGCTTCCGAGATAGGTGAAGGAATCCACTTGCTCTAATTTCTCTCCTCTCAGGGTGACTTCTAAATTCCCCTTCTCTCTTCCGAAACTGGTATTATGGTCTTCGTCTTTCTAAAATAAAATGTAATTAAAATATTTATATACGTTTTTTACTTGACTCATTTCTATCACGCCGAACGGTAAAAAGGGCTTCACTAAAGGTTTATTTTGCTATTCTGTAAAACTTATAGAGGCGAGAAATTGATTTAGTTTTAATTAATGGTTAAGGAATCACACAAACTTATAACTGCTTGAGAAATTCAGAACTAATATGTTTCAGAGGGACACAGAGAATATTATTATGACGCCTCACTACATCTCTAAGTCTGACAGAAGCGATATAAAAAGAGAAATCCATTTCCGAACAGATAGGTGCAAAAACTCCATCTTTTCGCGCACAAATACCGACCACAGTAAATACCGAGCTCCACTAAATGCATCCTATTATTCACGTCACCATTACACCATCCAAAACCTTCCTTTCTTACACGGCTGTTGACCTAACACCCCTTGCCACACACCCATGAGGCGGCTCTTACGGTAGAACGTAGATGTAGTACCGAAAAATATCTAACGAGATCCAGAAGTTAGAGATGCCTCAACCTTTTAAACCAAAATATCTTCGGAGTGTAATGCAAATGTGAATACGAGGAGGCGCCAATGCAAAGAGAAGGCATAGAGAGGGCGGAAGGGATGGTCGGCACCTCTTATAATGGGAGGAGATGGAAGGGGGCGCCTCAGGGCGATAAATGTCTTCGGCGGAGGTCGGCCACAAATCTACACCTCCGGGAAATTCCGACTCACGCATCTGATAAATAAATTTTCGCTCCTAGCAGGGCGGGCGCTCACTTCTATACGAGAGCGATTGTTTTTTATTTCCCCTTTTTCGGTCAGAAGTAAGCGGGGAAAAGAGATTTGTGGCCGCGACGCTCCTCTCTCGGTGTCGGCCAGGGCGGGAGCAGCAAAACCAAGGCGATAAAATGGAAGGGAAATAAAAAATAAGGGCAGTAAATGTAATCACAGCTGGAAGAAGAGCTGAATGATAGCAATGCCTTTAGTCAGCTCGTTTCCGGCCGTCAAATGACGACTACGTGCTTGAAAGATGGACTTGGCCTGCAGAGTAAATGACAGTCAAGTTTAAACGGCAGGGAAGACCTTTTGGGGTCTCTTCCGCGCAGTTCCATTTTCGCGGACAAGAGTATCGGTAACAATCCAGCAGCCTTCTTCAAGCCTGAAGTTCTTCCCAACAGTTCGATCAGGTGGTCTCTAATTGGTTGTTATTTCTTTCTTCGTAATAATTCTCTTCCAAGAAGTAGGTAAGGATAGTGAAAGCAAATCCTCTGATTATGTTTTTCAACGTATCGACAATATCAATTTGATTATAATTATTTCACTTCAGTACACGTCACGTCATCGTCCACGAAAATGGAACTACGTTTAAGATTTCCCGAAAGATCTTCATCGCCGTATGAACGACTCCACGGAAGACTTAAAATAGATAATCAAGCTTATTCAAAATTCGCGAATCGTATGAATACTTGCTTACATACTAAAACGCTATTCTCTCTCATGGAAGCCCAAATTAAAGAACTTAATTTTCGCCTTAATCCTTAGAAAACTGATTTTCTTTAATTAAAGTCCTCAATCCTTAAATCCCTTTCTTAAACAAGAACTTCCACTTCTCTTGCACTGAGCCACCCTTTCATACATGTTCTCCTATTCTTAAGATTCCTCATATTTGGAGTATATGTTACCTCATTCACACATGACTTTCGCTGTCTACCTCTTCCTCTCACCCTATTCACTCTGCCATCATACATATCTGTTCAGTAATTCAAATCTGTTCCATTCTCTCGGCATTTAAAAACCAGCGAAGCACACTTGTTTCATAATCCTCCATCACTGGAGCATCTATTAATTACAAAATTGTCAATTTTACAACTCACAGTGGTCTAAATAAATCCAGATTTCAATGCCTGTGAATCACCATCAGGTGCTTAAGGTGGATCTGGCATGATTATAAGAGAAGGAATTAAATATAAAAAAAAGCATTTTTATTTATTCGGTTCTGATACCTCCATTGATTAATCATTGAAATTAGTTTTCCCGCATGTCGTAAGGACACTCAGTCGAAGGCAGTACTAACATCATCAACGGGTGAAGATGATGTTTTTCACCCTTCCGTTGACAACATATGCGTCACCAACTCGTTTCTTTTGTCAATAATGCTTCCCTTTATGATCAAAAAACCCCTTATGTCTAGCAATTACACGACTTAAATTTATTCCACGAGTATAAAAAAATTGACAAAACAACAATAACCTCTACTCCATATGAGAAGGGTATGCGGACATACAGACAGACAGACTTTGCTTTTCGTAGCTGATAATGCACTGCGTATTAAATGCTGACGAAGAATACGGTGAGATGGAGGTAGGATGGTGAGGAAGGAGGCAGGTGAAGGGAAGCTGGAGAAAGGGGTCGAATTGATTACAGGTGGACGTGTCTCATTGTTGGTAGGGCTACCGCAGAGCACGATGACATCTAACGTGAGTTTTATTGGTACAAGGAGTGCGGGTTCGTTATCACTTCATATTTTGGACGGAACTCTCATCGCGAAAGGAAAAGTTCCATTTTTGAGGCAAGAAAAAAATGCCCCGATGATTGAGGTAAAGGAATTTTTAGGCATTAGTAAACCATTGCATAAGGGTTGGTACGGAGGCTTCCGCGGTGATTTATTGAGTTCAGTTTATTGGGGTTTTTCCCGCGTTGCTTCATTTTAACGGACAACAGTTTCGCTAACGTTACAGCTAGCGTCGTCAGGTCCTTTTACAACAATTGGATTCAAAGGTCCAGCCGGCCAATCAACGGGCGCCTGACTAGCTTGATGTTAGATATATAAAGGAACACGAATCTCTGCAGTTCATTCAGGACCTGACGACGCTAGCTGTAACTTTAGCGTTACTGTTGTCCGTTAAAATGAAGCAACGCGGGAAAAACCGGAATTAACTGAACTCCTTGCATACGGGTCTTTCCAGAATTACGTGAGAATATCGGTCGGGAAAAAAAAATGTATATATATATATGCATAACCTGATTTGTAAACGATGGTAGCCAAATTTCAGGTTTACCTTCATGGCTACCTAAAGTTACTCCCCATTTAATTAAATGTATTATGTTGTATGCATTCTTTAACAGAGTTATAAACAAACATTAATTATTATTATATTCTGGCCACTTTTAAATCCCCCTACTCTCCTTATCTAAATCAACTCTAGATTTCATGAAACACCAGCGTACCTCATCCATCTTCAAATAATCGTAATGGACTTTCGCTGTAGTGACAGAAAAAATTTCACATGACTACATTTTAATCAATCATGGGCACCCATGCTAAAATGAAGTCCATATTTTTAAGGATTTTTATTTTAACCTGTGATGCGAAGTGTTCAAGAGATATTACGAACAGTTGATATGATTGTTGTTTAAGTGTTATACTACACGCTATTTTCAGCAGTTCAAACTATTGATTTTGGTTCGACGATTATTCAACGGGGGCTCCCACCTTAATCCCTTAAAAAGTTGTGAGATACTATATGTACGCTCGTAGCAGTTTTTAACGAAACGCGCTGCTTTCCTTTGTATTTTATTAATTTTTTTGGTTAAATCATCATGAACAGGGTCCCAAATGCTCGCGGCGTATTCAAGGTGTGGCCTAACCACGGCGAAGTAGCATCTCTCTTTGACTTTTTCATCCGAGGACCTTCCTATTCTACGTTTAATAAAACCTAGTTTCTTCAGTGCTGTGCCACATATGTTTTGTATGTAATGGCGTATCAGGAGGGGGGAATGGATAGGGAGGTCTTTTTGGAGGACGGTTGTCACGCGATCGATGACTCATGGAGTAACATAGATAAGAATGGGGAGGGATGGCCAGGATACAAACGAGCATTAACAATGGACATGTGCTTATTTTTAAAGGACAGGTTGTTTCGGAAATTGTCCATCAAGTTCCGAATTGCGAGCTTAAGAATTTAATCATACGACGGCTGCTTAAAATTGGGACATACTCCTGCGAACGTTTATCTTTACACGAAATCCACCACTCCATCTGTAATGGTCATCTCGTTAATTGCAAAGAAGATCTGTTTTAGAGGTGAGCTAAAGAGATGGTTTATCATTCGTGGTTCTCTATCCCATTATTTGTATTTAATTCGCCCATATTTGCGCGAATTCTCAGTTCTAGATTGCAAGGTGTTACATTCAAACCTAGTGAAGTGTTTTGTAAGTGTTGCGGCATACCAGGTGGCCGTGATTTCACAAAAACTGGATTGATTCGGAGCCATCCAACTTCCACGGCTACCCTCATCAATGATTAATTGCATACTGTTGATAGATCCTCGTGAACCTCCCGACTTGCTCTGCCAACACCATGTTTTCCATGTTCCCTGCATGACTTGTGTCACGTTTATATTGTAACACTAAAGATTATTTCAGTAGTTTCTGTAGCATTTGTAGCATACCGATAGTATGGTTCTTGTTGGTGAAAGTAAATTTCTTCACTGTAGTTCATGTTGGTGATAAGTCACCTCCTGCCCAACACCCCTGTGGTGGCTTTAAGGGTATTAACTAGATGTAGATTTACACCTATCTTTTCCTTTCTTTACGTCATTCCATCACCACTCTCCATCCTTTTCCCCTCCATTCCTGGTTGGTAAATTATATAAGCTAGTAAAAATTTTATTTGTGAACTTAGAAAATGACTTAAGTATTGTCGAAACCTAGGTCAGTGTTTGATTAGAAATATAATGAGGAAATATTAAAATGTTCTATTTTTTGAGATCATGATAACGGGTCTCACGATTGTGCGATAGATAATGATGAAAGTCCATGAGAATAGAAATGTTAGAACTCAGTTGAGCGTTTACGTATTAACAGAATAACACATATGGTAATTTATTACGTATAACCTAACAATAAGACATAAAAGCATAGACATAAAAATCAAAATATAAGGAGGTATGATGAGTAAGTATGATGTATTGAAATGCATGGAAGACTTTTAATGAGAAATGACCGTGGAAACCACGTTTCTGTTATGAGCAACCACGACTAGACGTCCTAGACGAAGCAAAGTGATGAATTACTCTTGAGATTAAACTCGGACAGAAATACTTACCCCATTTGTAAACATTTCATGTTGAAGTGGGAGGGAGAGATGAATAACTTCATTAAGAAACAATGAGGTTAGCGTGGGGCAGAAGGATTTAGGTTATTCTGTCTTCAGTTCCCATTTTTATGAGATAATAATGGACACCTCAGCTCAAATTTCGCCAAAATGTGACATACATCCATTTGAGTGGGGGTCAATAATCACACATCAGTTCTGGCGCATTATCCCGAGTAACGGATGTAAGTTCTCATGAAAGTTTTTTTCTGAATAAGAGTTTGCTCTATAAGTTAAAACGTGTATTATTGGCAGCGAGATTTGAATCCGTGCAATCGAGATCGCACGGCGGAGGGATACCCAGCAGCATCTTGCTACCTGTCTGAAGGCGGCATATGTGAGCCCTGACCTAGAAAGACGCATGATCTCTCCTTGCACATGATCTCACGCCAATAAAAAAGTCTTATTGGTAAGGCACGGTTCTCATTTCGGTCTTTGCGACTGCTTTCCAGCTCTGATCCCTCCCGAAATCTAACAGTACAATAAGAAAGGGAATAACATATCTCAGCGAGGAAATAAATGATCTCAATAGCACAGGATAGCGATAGATTGCTCATATTATTAGATTAAAAATGCCCTAAAGCCACAAATATGATCATGAGAAACACAGTATATGGACACAAACAGAGCTTAAGTGATTATTTGATTTTTTAAGCTCATTCTAAATTGGTCAAAGATATCGGAAACTGATAACATGAAGCGATTATACATTTGACCTGAATAAACAAGGCGCCGTTACATACGAAAAAAAATTTAATGCTATATGATGCAGCAGAATGTTTTGTGAAGACTTAACGGCTAAATTATGCCTCATTTTTCGTATCTACCGGTCAGAAACATTTTGCTTTTTGCCCGCAATTGATAACGGACTATGCTTTTTTTGGAATGCAAAAAATCACGTCCTGACCCAGTATCCCTAAAGAAGTGCACATGACCGAAGAGTGGACAAAAAAAATTCAAGTCTGGGCAGTATGTGCTGCTCTCATGAAAAAATATGCGAAGGAACGCGCTTGGAATGGAATATGGCACCGTTCCATGACCGCAATGCATAATATTCACGCACATTGCAACTCGTGTGACGCTTCATGGGGCACCCGAGAGGGTATCGGATGTAAATTTTCGTGGGGAATAAAAATGGGGAGTTAGCGCTACAACATCCCATTTTTCTGCCCTGAATCGAAGCGAGTTTCCATTCTACGGAAATAGTATGGACATAAAGATTCGAATTTTTCGTACGTGCTGCACTCATAAAACTTTTCACAGTATACTGTCACCACATACATTCATTACCATTATCCTAAACATAGAGATGATTCATAAAATGAAGGTTATGAAACCCTGATAGAACTCTTTGCCCACGATAGTTTAGTCTCAGAGAAGAGAATGTAGCAGTTGATGCATCTTCTTATGGCTTTATTTGATAAATTATCCCGCAGAAAGTTACTTATAAAACTAAAATCTTATAGCTTATACTACGATATTATTTCCTGAATTACATAATTCCTAAGCAATCACAACAGAGGGTTGTTTTAGACATCACCATCATTAATGGGGTCATTATGGATGTCCCACAGAGTCACTTTTCTTCATTTTAATATAATAGGCAAGATTATGTGACATTCTATAGGCGGATTTCATTCGATTCAAGAAAAGAAAGGTCCAAAATGTCATTTTTGAAAGGGCAGTGTAATGAAAAGGTAGTGTAGGTGATAACATAGTTGATTTGCCTCAAATTTCTAGTTTCTTTTTCTGCAAGGCAGTACAAATGACACGTTTCGCATGACTCCTACATGACTCTTGAACCTTGTTCATATAGATCCAAAACATACTGATACAATTGGTGTCTGTAGCATCGGCAGCATGCCTATGGTGCAGTAGACGTTGGTGAAAGATCCCCTTTAGACAATTTTCTGCATTTTCTAACTAATGAATTACGATTTGTACTACTACAACCTTGGTTGACTTTATTAGGGTGTAAAGGATTTTAGATTTTCCCGGCGAATTATAATGGTGAAACTTTCTCGGGTTTCACACCGGGTAAGATTATCCTGATGTCGATGGCTGAGTCAGACATCGAAACGTTGAGAGTATTAGGTAATCTTACCCGGGGTGAAACCCGAGAAACTTTCACCAATATTTATCAGGGTGCATTGTAGTGCGTTTTCTTGATAACTAACCCCCTGCCACACACCCTTGAGGTGGCTTAAGGTATTTAGCCAGGAGACAATAATTGGTAGGGATTTATATTATATCACCAATTAATTATGGCAATTAAAAATAATGATTATCACTGGCAATTAAAAATAATAATTACCACAATATATTGGCACGATAATTGAAAATACGTTAGCCTTTTCTTGGAAATAATTTTACGCATTAAATGTCCGTGGCTTTTAGCCTAGCTGAGACAGTTACATCTCCAAATACCATGTAAGCCACCACTAGGGTTCGTGGCACGGGGTGATTCCACATCATTCACGAAGCCCTCATTCCGGATGAAATGAGAACCGCGCACGTTCCCTCGGAATGCCAGGCACATGCCAAAAGCAGTCAGGCCAACAGAGCGCGTTCAGGCCAGAAACTTGGAAAGTGCTGCGTAGGTACAAGAACCAGCTACCATACAGTACACTACTTATGATACAACTACTTAAGATACAACGACAGATAAATAGCACTAAGAGGTACTAAATCATACAAGAGTATATCATGCCGGATTACATGCGAAGTTAGTAACTAATACTGATGTAAAGATATTTAGCACAAATACAATGACCTATGTTACCAAGTCAGAGTCCAAGTATCCAAAACGGATCCATTTAATGTATTTTGGTCCCTTATTGTTTGTGGATAAAATGACATTTTAAATCTATCGGTTCTGCAGTCTATTTACTTAATCTTATTCCTGTGATTGTTTCTAACATAACAGTTCGGCTCTAGTGAAATATGTTGAACGTTCAGCGCAAAAAAGAGTCTACATCAAATTTTCGTAAAATATTTAATCTATATTGTTCCCTTAGATCGGATCGAGGTTCCTACCTTAATTCCCTCAACAATTAACTACCACTGTTATGTTTATCGTAACATTTTTTAACAAATATAGCTGATCTTCACTGTATTCGATCTAAATCTGAAACTAATCCTACTTCGTAAAGGTCCCATATACTAGCGGCGTACTCTAAGAGAGGTCTCACTTGGAGTACGCCGCTACGAATTAATTTCCTTATCATCAATCGGTAGAATCACATGCGCAAAGAATGGACTAGATCTCTTAAATGTAAGTTGAAATTAGTTTTACCGCCCTTCTGGGTTTCCGCAGTCCACCGCCAAAAAATCTCTTTGATACCACTAGATGATAAGGAGACACTGCCCCGCACCAACGGCCCACACAATTACAGCAGAGTTCGGCCCGTCCCAGACTTTTGAGTCGTTAACCCCTGACCTAGACGCTTCGAGGGGAGGAAAGAAATAAAATTCAGATGTTCACAGCAGCCATCGTGGCTGGGAGCAAGAAAAAAAGAAAGGAAAGAACGATGGAACGCCGTCTAGGGCTGCGAAATTGAGTTCAGCGGGGCGACCCATTAAAAACGCCCAAGATGAATTGGTAGATGAAGAAATCCAAAAAGAAAAACAGCAAATCAGATGGCAGGAAGCCGGATGGAGAAAATACTAACGCGCACCTCGAAAAAAACGCCCAAAACTCCTGGAGTGGTAATCGTATGTATCTTAGAAAACCTTTCAATATTTTATTTTAAGAAAGTTGAAAAAAAGTTCAATTTTTCACTAAAGTACATCTGTTCATGCGTTATAACACATCATACCGTTCGTAATATGTATCAGGCAATGTAATATCAATTCAAAATTTCCTCAAATAAGGTGCTTTGAGCGACATTTTTCCCAAGACTAAATTAAGGCTATTTTCGAATCACAATTTTTTTTTATTTTAGCCACAAAAAGAAGCGTGGAGTAATTTTCTTATATAATATCATTGGCATGAATTTCTATTTTACGGGACTGAAGTTCCCCGTTATTAACTTGATGTGCGTAATACGTACGTAAATAAGTACGTAATTTGGGCCATTTTTTAACGCCGAAACCTTTCACATTAGGTAGGGTTTTTTTACGTTTTCGTACAACTTTCTGTGGAGAGAAATTGATTGATTTTGAAAAGCAGTCTAGGAAAGGTACAAGGTACCCACTATTAAGTATCTGACGATATCTTGGCGTTATAAATTCCTTATTGTTTAGCTTTCACAACAACTCTGAAGTGACCATTTCTCATTAAAAATTGCTGGCATTTGTTGGTAAATAATTCGGAAATTTATGCGGTATGTGTTAGATACTTTGATATTTTCGGAGAGTATGGACATTTTTATTTAAAATATGTTTAAACTTAATGAACTCTAGGCAAAATCACGCTCAAACTACTTAAAATCGTATCAGGACTAGGAAGTGCTCAAAGGTACTCAAAATCCAGAAGGTACTCAAAGGAAGGGACGGTACGAGGGGAAGGTACTCAAAATCCAGAAAAATATAATGTAGAAATATAAGTATTTATTTCGAATATTGGACGCGGCGAGAAAAATTTGTATATATTTGCAACATTCATAGAAATTAGAAATGTATTGAGCAATATCAATCTCACTGCCGATTGTATTTGCTTTCCATTCTCTGTTCCACTCAAATGCTTAAATTCTTTTCTTTACAACATATTCAGGCGAGATATCGTGGAAGTTCGTCATATTAAAACAGAAACAACAATTGCACTATTCCACAAGGTTTACCCACAAAAAATAATCGGCATCACTCCTTCGGCTCTTCCTGTGTAGAGGTAAGGGGGAATAGCAGAAAATAGCTTTCGCTTTTAGTTTTTTCTTTAAAAGTTTGGTTACAGTGTTTAGGCCGTAGGCATTGGAAACTGTTCTGGATTTTATGGCGTCAAGCTCACGATAAAAATGAGATACTTTTAAGGGTAAATTTATCAGTCTGTGTAGCATTGAGTGGAAATCATACGTTTCTGGGCATTCAGGTGGCATGAATCAGCTTGAATAATGGCATCACTGTATCATGGCTTCCTGTATATACCAAAATCGTGTTTATCGTCTGTACTGGATATACTAAGGTCAAAAAGTTCAACTGTTGTTGGGCGTTCAAATTATATATATATATATATATATATATACCTTGTGGAAGAGTGCAATTGTTGTTTCTGTTTTAATACTTAAAGTCTTACTTTCCACCTCCCGGATTCCTTTTTGGTACCTCCCCACTACATCTCCTTTCTCTCTCGCTAAGGCTTCGGTCTACTAATTGGGGTAGATGGAGAGGGAACTTAGTATAGTGGCTAATACTGAAAGCTGTTACGTAGGCGTGGCCTGTCCGCCATCTTTCTCAACCCCGATTTTTCTGTATAGCTTACGGGTTGACGCCCAAATTTTTCATTTTTACGATATTTTCCATCCATAACTTACTAGAAATAAGTCCGCATTTGCTTATTTAGCATGAAATCGCTTTTCACATGTTATTTTTTTATTTCAATCAAAAATAGTCCAAATTTCTGAAGAAAGCTACGCAAAAAAAAACGACTAGAATCCTTAATATTCAGTTCCAAATATATGTTTAAAACGGGTTGGTAGCATGAACCATTGGAAAAGATGACAAGAACGGTAAACTAGCTTCCAAAATCTGGTAATGCAGAAGATAGTTGAGGATGAAATGGACGGACAACATAAAAAAGGTGAAGTTTACAGAATTATAGAAGAGAAAAGGACCATATGAAACACCAAAGTGAAAGGAATAACCTTATGAACTGGACACACTGAGGCATAATGAACTAGAGGAGAACATAATTAAAGGTACAATAGAGGGAAAAGTCTCTGGATATAAGGAATAAGATCATGGACCAAATAAAGAGGAAAGTACTGAGAAAGATCTTTCCCGAAGTAAAAGGCCTAGCATTAGAAAGGGACCCGATTTTTGGATTGAACGGCCAATTATGATGATGTGTTTCAAGAGATACTTGCCTTAAATTTCAACCACACGGTGAATATTCTTGCTTAACATCCGCTAATTACATCATTCCGTCGTGCTATCCATAGGAAAGTGAGAAAAGTGTAGGGATAACCAATACGGTTGTACATTCAGTTGTCAGACTGGTGTTGATTGACCCTCTCCATCCACCATAATGGGTCAGCCTCTGAAGCTTATCAAAGGACCTTGCACCCCAAATGCCAAAATGAGGTGAATCGTGTCGAATCTTATCAATAAATATGCAGGATATAGCAGTGTTTAACGAATTTGTAATGAATAAAAAACATTACGAAGTATTTTTCATGTACCATTTGGTTACGTATTCAAATGGCGTTAATTAAAAAAAATCGAAAAAAGGAATTTTTTACCATTCTGCCATGAAAAATCATAAGAAGAACAAATATGCAATGTTTTACGCATATCTGCTCGTTAATTACAATAACTCAGATAACTTCATCTACATGATCTCACTACTATTGATTCCATTGCTTAATGTTCATGGGCAACGTTTCTCCTTTGTCGGTCTGTTTAGCGGTGGAATTAACCATATTTTTAGCAACAGATTCCTAAATAGACGTTTTGTTAAAATTAGAAACTCAATTAACATCATATAGCTCGAAAGATAACAAAAGGGTGATAATTATCGGTGGAGATATCAACCTCCCAGCTATAAATTCGAAAATCAATTAGCGTTGAAACAACTTCAAAAAACCGTGATATTAGCGAGGCCTTACTTAATACATTTTCACACCACTCTACTTACTCAAGTAGAGAACGAACCTATGAGAGGTATAAAAATATTAGACCCTTTCGCTGTCAGCCACCCTACAATGATTAAACACGTCAATATCCTCGAAGGCATAAGTAATCATCAAGTAATTTTCACGACTTTCAAAACAACAGTAGATTCAACTATAAAACCTAAACGTTAAGTCACTTATTATAAAAATGCGATTACGCGATAAAATGCGATAATATGAAACTTCTTATTTCGCGTTAATGGTAATGTACGAACATTTAAAATTGATTTATTTCATTTCCAAATATTCGTCAATTGCCATAAGGATAACTGTTAAATATAAATATATATAAAAAATTATATAAAATTCAAAAGATAGCTGTGTGCTTCGTTAAAAACTGATACGAAAGAACATATAGTGTTTACCTGTTTTAGAGGGATTAGGTTGTGAGTGACACTACACCTGTAGGTTCGGCATAAGCGCTAAAATAAGAGGGAAACCAAATTTTGTTCTTTCCACGCACAATAATGTCTTTGCACACATGTTTTTAATAAAACTGAAACCCACTTAAAACACTCCCGTAATGCGATTCACCAATTCACCTCCGAAAACATTTTCCTTACACCTTTAAACGGCTGGTGTCCTAGCACCCGCTGCCACACGCCAATTTGGCGCCTCGTAGGGTGGTGTGTGGATGGAGGAAAAACCAAATCGATTACAAGCAATTTTTCTGCGTTAATCAAACTTATAACTAGTAATTACTCGCAAGCGAATTTAGTGCATATCTTTTCACAGACGGAAATCTCTCTATCAACATTAAGGTTTAGTTCTTTTTTAATCGTTTTTATTTAACTTCACTTGTGTGTCAGGATCAACTTCTGTAATTAATTTTTTACTATCTTTCTGACTACCTAGACATCGGAAATTTTGCACATTGGTTCATTTCCGGTGACAATACAATATTCAGTCATAAAAAAGTCGAAAAAAATGATTATTGAAGAAATAAGTTTAAAAAAAAGGTTTTTTATCATGTAGTGTATGCAATATTGTAAACTTGTGTGTCAACCCGACGGAGTAAAAATGTTGCTGAGCGTCATTTTCAATTATTTCAACCCATAGAAATGGGTGTATTTGAATGAAAGTTAGCACAGTTTTTTGTTAAATAAAAGCAATTTTTCAAAAATATTTTTTTATATTCATTGTTAGAGAGGAACTGTTCTGATGGATAGGCGGAGGGAAGCACATGGTCACGTGACACCCGACTCAGACTGTTGAGTCGTAGCGTGGCTACATATACACGAACGCATCAATTTAATTCACAATATTGTTATTAGAAGAATATTGAAAGGACGTTGAAAAATAGAATGTACCAAAATACTACAACCTACATGGAAAAAGAACACTAGCATACATAGTTCCTAAGCTACTAAACCATTTACCGCAATCGATACAAATAATTGAAAAAATATCAGAATTAAAAAAAAAGTTAAATTTTGGCTTAATGAAAACATGTTAACAGATTTATAAATAACATGCCTCATAAATTTATAATTTTAACTCATAGAACTTATATTAACAGAGATATTGTTTCATATTGATGTATCAAATTGTCAAAATTGCGATTGGACGATGAAAATGCTACTAAATCACCTTGGGTTGTATATTTTCTACTATCATCACACCATTCAGTACATTGAAAATTGTGAATCTCTTTGAGAATACATATATGTACTTAAGTGCGTATGAATATATGTATGTATGGGTACATTTGCGTATGTAGGATTATGTATATATGTGTATGTTTGTGTATATATGTGTATATGCATATGTATGCTGGTATATTATTTTTTTCATGTTTAAGAAAATAATGTTCAATATTGTAAAATATCCAAAACGTTGTTAAATTTTTCCATTGAATGAGCAAACAGAGTATCCGATCACTCAATAAGATGTATATTGGCACCTGCTGACAAGCCTACGGCTTAGCAGGACCACAAAATTATAATTCAAAATTACTTTTAACATTCATGCCTTCATAAAGTGTATTTTCCCCTTTTTCATGTTTCATGTTTCTTTTTTTTTCTTTTTTGTATAAGTTTCTTATTATTTGTTCTTGTCTGTTAGTTTAAGGTATACCTTTTTTTCTTGTAATGAACTATCTTTTAAATTTCAACCCTTAATAATGCAATATTAATAAGCTCCAATACATTCGACCCACTTTAAGGAAAGGGTCCAAGCCGAACGAGAATTACGAGAGAAACGCTTCGAGAGAAGAACATCTCCTCCTCATTCTCCTGCCCACCGTCGGAGGGCGCCACTGTGTTCAGAGGAACGCCATATCGTTTGGTAGGGAGGATTGCGGGGGTGGAGTGTGAGGCGGACAGAGAAGAGGGTGAGTGGGTCATTGGACTAGTTGGGAGGTCACCCCGAGAACCTAAAATGGAAACTCGGGAAATGGCGCTTATTGCGCAATTTCCCGAGATTGGTCCAGTAAAGTAGGAGAGATGTGCACAGAGTTTCATTTTAAGGATAGATCCGTGACTTTACGGGTCTAAAAAAAATTTTTTTAAGGCGTCAAAAACTGAAGGACTCCCAGATTAATAACTCAATAACTTTAAGTAGAATCAGATGAAAGGTTTGTGCAATGGCTAATTTTGCTGATCAATAATCGGTGTAAAAAGTTCATCGAAAGCTTCAATTTGGATGAGTGTAATAGAACATCGACTATTGATAACTATCTATTATCCATGACTATAGATAGAGATCAAATATGGGGGTATTATGCTTCGTTCAGTAGTTCGGTTTGCCTGTAAATTGAGCGTAGAGTTGGATCAAATTCACTTGATAAGGGCACTATCTATTTTTGAAGAGGGCGAAATAACATTCGCATTACTTCAACAGTGAACTGAGCCTGCAGCCAGATAATATTCATCCTCTTTTAAGGGACCATTACGATGCGGTATCGAAATTTTTCATTTCACATTTTGATTTTTTTTCTTGCCCTCAAATTCGTTTGGATCGATTCATTGCTGTCAATGGTCGATTGCATTCATCGTAATCGGTGTAGTTCATCGAAACGCGATGGTTAAAATTATCGTTGGTGATTTATATGAATCGACTCATTGATACTAGCCCTAGATACTAGTGGAATCCATTCAACTTAAAAGATGTGACGGAGATATGAAGCTGACGTCAAGAAATTTCAGCGTTACGACCAAGAAATTTCAATGTGATCTTCCATATCATTACGTAAGTCAATAAAGTGACCATAAATTGATCATGTATGAGATCTTGAAGTTAAATCCGTGTATCATAAGAACCCTGTCATCCTTTTTCATAAAATCGCCCACCATAAAAATATTCACTTAGGGTAAATTGTTTGATGCGGTTTAAATAAAACTTCAGACGCCATATTCGTTGTTTACTATTAAATATCATCTTAAAACACGGTCTTATCTACAGTTCTTCCCGTACTAACTCGGGTTTTTTCTCTCGCTCAGGGAAAATGACATCACACCAGATTTTGTTCCACTGTCACGGGAAAAAAAATGAAATTGCGACCATTTTTATCTTAAATATATCAGGAAATATTGAATACATTTCAAAAATATATCCACTCCGTACGTTTGTCACAGTGAAAGTAACGTATTTAGATCCGTATATTTACAATTAAAATTTAAGAAAATACCCAATTGGTCCAGCGCACGACCTGCTATACGAGCTGGTATAGCAGCCGCAAAATTACCTTGCGCAGTCCAGCACGAAAAGAAGGGAGATAGAAAGTAAAGTGAAAAAGGGTTAAGTGAAAAGATAGTGGTGAATAGAGGGAGACAGCAAGAGAGAGAGAGTCAATGGAACCAGATTACATACATACCAATCACGCCGTTCCCTTCCGGGGTAGGCACAGTCACCAAGTTTCACTCATAAATACATATTTGTACACCTAACTCTGCTTCAATAATTTCCTGCATACTGACCAATCCTTGAAAACCTCTTTTCCCTCATTTACCCCCATACACTTCTTCATACACGCCCTCCTGTTTTTAAGACTCCCAATATTCCTCCTCCTAAGAATTTCCTCAATCACATTCAACCACAACTTTCTCGGCCAACCTCTACCTCTCGCACCATTAATTTCACTCTTATATATCTGTTTCGTTATTCGACTCTCATCCATTCTCTCAACATGGCCAAATCAACGAAGCACACTCCTCACATATAAGTCTATTACTGGACCATCAAACCCACACTCATTTATTACCCACTCATTCCTGACCGTATCCACCCTACTTTTGCCACAAACATTCCTCAGATAACTCACACCCACGGCGTTTAGTTAACTCATACGTCTATCCTGAAATACCCATGTTTAACTTTTATACAACAAAGTGGGGAGAAGTATACTTTTGTGCAAGGCAATTTTCGCTTCTTTAGTCAGGCACTCATTCCTTGATATGCTCCACATGCTACCTACCACTTTCCTTCCAGCATTCGCACGCAGACTACTCTGCGAAAAAAGCACAAGGCACACACGCAAATCAAGTGGGTTAAATCGTTGATTGCTTTGACTTAAGACGGTGTTGGTCGAATAGGTCTGCAGGTAGAGGTGAGTCATTTCAGTTCTTGAAGCGCTTCATCTGGCAGCAATTGGATAGGTTCTCTGACCCTCCACACACACATCTTCCTTCTCCGTTTCTCAGGATTTGAAAGTTTCGAAGCCCAAGTTCCATAATTGTCCGCGGCTCGGTGCCAGGCACTATAACCTACTTTTGATATCAAAAAGGTACTAATCAATCAAATGAAAGTACTAGTGCTGGCGAGGAAGAAATATTTTCATTACTTTTGCAGATCCTGAAGTGCATATAACAATATAGATTGCACAGGGGCTACAAAAGGCAACGTAAATGGACGACAGCCATTCCGCCCCACTGTGAGCATGCAGTAATATGTGCATTAGCAATAATGGAACAAAGTAGCTCAGCAGGTATAATAGCGGTAACATGTGTTAGTCTGATTAGGTATAACACGATAGTTGAAAGCATTCATGCCAGCAAACATTCCAAGAAAAGCGCTGGATCACGTATCGTTCGATAAACACGCTTGAATTTGATGCATCCTTTTATCGGTTGATATGGTCATCGCGCTAAACAAAATGACGATCATAATACTTAGCAGGGAAATGAAAAAGTACACTACTCCGACAATATGTGTGATTTGTTCACGACCAATTATACCATTAAAATTATAAGGAGTATCTCATGTCCATTTATCACACCAATTACAATCCTTTATTATAATTATAATAGCTAGTTACCTATCTGTAACCTACTGCAATCCTTATATACTATAATCCTTATCCCAACTATAGAGAATACAAAAACTCGGCAAGAACCACAAATTAATAGCCATGAAATTTATGTTTGTTAACATAAAATCGGTTATTATGTACAAAAACTAATTGAAGCCAGAATTAAAACCACCACTTTTATTTTGAAGGCAGCGACGTCCAAAATTATGGTTCGTCTTGAACCCCCAATCATCATTTGAATGCTATTCCTGATTTAGATTTTGTTTGAATTACAAAGATTGCTTTAACTATAAAAAACAGCCGATTTTTCAAAATTAAACCACGATCAACGAATGTTGTAAATTTTATTCTAAAATCTAAACTCCTAAAAGGGAAGCTTAGCTCACATGAAAATCACGACATACAGAGATAAGTTGAAAGTCACTACGAAAGTTTTCGCGGATTATATGACATAAGGGTTTTTGGAACTTCCAGTGTTGGTTGATCCTAGAGGACAACAATGTATATCTATATCCACACCCACAAAGTACCCTTAGGCCACCACTAAGGTGTGCGGCACGGGGTGATTTCACTCCAGAACGGTAGTGTTTGAAACCTGTCGGAATGATTCCGAGCACTTAACTATGGAGTCACGTGGCACAATCACAAAGGGTTCGAGATTTTTATGTATTTAAACCACTCGTAATAATCCCACCAAGCCTTTTCTATCGAATATTTATGGCGGGAATATTGAAATAGTGTTAAATAAAACGATAAAAGACACTAAAAACAATAAATCGGATACATAAGGTATCCATTCGTGTGGGTAAACCTTACCAAAATCTCCAACGTTCGTTGTTGTATCACGTGACTCCATAGTTGGGTACCCGGAATCATTTCTACCGTTTTCAAACACAACCCACCAGGCATGCAGCACTCGTCCAAGTTTAAATTAAAACCTCGCACGTTCCCCCGGCCGCTGAGCGCATACCAAAATAGGAGTCAGGAGAACAATGCGCAGTCAAGTCAGAAACTAAGCGACAGCTACGTAGACGAGCATGCTAACGTGTGGTGCACTCGTCAAGATACAACTACTGGTTGATAATATTAGAGCTAATAATATATACTTAATACCACAAGCTTTAATTCATTCAGAAAATAAAATAATGCAGGACATTTAAGGTAATGCGAGCGAGATTGTTTCCTAATAATAATAGAGACTATATAAATGGTAAGTATGTCTGTTTTAATTTCACCCACTGTGAGACACACGAATTAAACTTTGCATTATTAATAGCGCAATAAAATAGTTTTACGTGATAGAAGTTATAAGTAATGAAATTAAAATATCTAAATAAGTCTTTAATTTGACTCATTTTTTTCACGCGGTACATTTGAAAATACATGAAAACAGCAGGTTTATTGTGATCCAGAAGAATTTACTGCGGTGACAATATGATTTATTTTCAAAAATGGTTGAGAGAAGACACACAAACTACACACTGTTGTTTTTTTGATGAGATCTAAGTGTAGGAAATGCCTCTTTTTTCTATAAGGTCTCTCTGGAGTGCATACACGTACCATTCCTCATATAATAGGAGGGGAATTGTTCGGCAAATATCTCGGAAAGTAATGAGGTAAGGGGTAAATTTTTGATGTTAATGTAAGGGTGATATATTTTTCTTTAAAATGAGACCAAATTCAATGATATATAGGTAAAATGATATTTCGCTCAAACTACCTTAATCGGAGTGAGTTTTTATAACCATGGTATGTTTCCATACATCTACCTATAGAAAAAGTCTACCTATTATGCGTCAGAGTTTTTTGGTCAGTTTTTAAATTGCGTTTTATAAACTGAAATGAAAATATAATAGGGTTTCCTGGCTATTTTTACAAATTTCGTCCCCATCTCGACGCTAATGCAGTTTTCGTTTTGAGAAACCTCGTTTTCGTCCGTGGAAAAAATCATCGAAGACGAGAGGATTTTGCGTGTGTACTCAGACATATTAACAATCCATCTCGCTGCTCGGCATTCCGGTACACGCGATTGACTCAGCTACTAGCAATTATGATCCACCAACCCCTGCTACTCACTCGCTCAGCTGGCTTCCGCATCAGAGTCATGACGTTACAATCACGCCAACCAATCAGCAAACGGGTTCATTTCTTTCAGCAGAGTCTCAAAAAGATGTATTTCCAAAAATATGTTCGCTACTACCCACTAATATTTTTATTCATAATTTTTTTAATAATTTAATTAAAAATCATTAGTCATTAGGCAAACAGGAAACAAAAAAATATAACTAAATTCTTCACTCTCGTGTCACTGTCTCCAGCACGATAAATGAAACATTCGGTGTATGTAAAAATTACTCTACGTATTTTAAAAATAAATCAAGCATTCTAAGCCTCATGACGCCCTTTTACGGTGAAACGCGTCATACGCATAAATACAATGTAGAAACGCAAATCTTCAAATTCACTTTGGACCAGAAGATTCTGACCGGGACACGGGACGAAACTGATTCTCGAGGATGAGCAAACACCGGAAACATCCGAACACTCACGAGACATGACTTTTAAGTCCATGAAAATCTACCACGAATGTCAGAAAACAATTTTTTTGTAACTAAGTGGTTAAGGTAAGTGATAAAGTTCCACTGAGTCGAACGCTTTTAAGATAAACGTAATTTAAGTGAATTTTTTCAGTAGTCAAAACAGATACCATTTTTAATTTTTTTAAATTGTTTCATGTTAGTACTTGTTAGAAGCATAAAGTTTACATATCTTTATATTGAAGGGTCTAAAAATTGGTTAATCTGACTGAAATTCCCATGGTGAAATAAATATAAATGCAAAATTCTTTGATTTGACTGATTTTTTTCATGGCTTGCGGGGAAAAACTTCCTCGTTGAAAGGTTTAATTTTGATTCAGTAAAGATAACATCAACAACAAGAAGTAAATTCTAACTGCAGAACAGGAGATTGCAAGAAGATGGGCGGAATATTTTAGTGAACTGTTGAATGGAGAGGAACCTAATGAATTATTTGAATTCGTAGAACATGTTACAGTAGAACCAGAATGCCCTACTCCCACTATAAATGAAGTAAATGAGCATATTAGGCGACTGAAAAATGGGAAAAGTTCTGGTGAAAATGGAATTTCGGCAGAACTTCTTAAAGCTGGAGAGGAAGTCCTTGTGCAAAGAGTGCACAAACTGATCGGCATTATTTGGAAAAAACAAGTGATCCCGCATGACTGGGAAGTAGCCGTTGTATGCCCAATCCATAAAAAGAATGATAAATTGAAGTGCGATAATTGCAGAGGAATAGCCCTATTAGATGTGGTTTACAGTCTTCTCTAAGTGTCTCCTAGCTAGGGTTAAACCCTTAGCCAGTGAAATTATAGGAGAATATCAAGTTGGCTTTCTCCCAGGAAAATCAATAACTGATAATATATTTTTCCTAAGACAGATATGTGAAAAAATGTACGAGTTTGACCAAGAACTACATCTTCTGTGTATTGACTTTCACAAAGCTTATGACTCAATACATAGAGAAAGCTTACTACATCTATTAATCGAGTTTGGGTTTCCAAAAAAGCTCGTTGAACTAATAGGACTATGTGTTACCGATACAGAAGTGAAAATCAAACTAGAAAATAAAATAACTAAAGGGTTTCCTGTAAAAACTGGCTTAAGACAAGGGGATGGACTATCACCTATCTTATTCAATATATTCCTTGAAAAGATCCTGAAGGAAGTTGATAACCATAATGATTTTGGTGTACTATCGTGTGGAAAGAATATTACCCATTTAGCCTATGCTGATGATATTGTAATAATGTCACAGTACCAGGAGGAACTTAAGAGTGTAATGCTCACAATGCAAACTGCAGCCGGGGAATTTAGCCTGAATTTAAACCCAAATAAAACTGAATACATGGTTATAGGAAGGCACCGCCTACCAGAAGTTCTACAGATAAAAATAAATGAAGAAAATTGCAAGAGAGTGAGAGAGTTTAAGCATCTTGGTGCATTTCTGTCGGAAGAGGCATCAAATGAAAGAGAAATAAAAGCAAGAATTCAAGCTGGCAATAAGGCATTCTATGCTCTGAGCAATATTTTGAAGTCCCGAACGTATCAAGAGAGCTTAAGATAAGATTGTACAAGACATTAATTCTCCCGGTGGTTCTCTATGGGTGCCAAAGCTGGAGCACACGAAAAGAAGAGCTAAACAAATTCTTAACATTTAAGAGGCGGGTGCTTAGGAAAATATATGGGCCAGTCCGAGACGAATTAACAGGGGAATGGAGAAGACTATATAATCAGGAACTGTATGATCTTTATTGAGACAACACCATAGTAGGACTACTAAGAAGCAGGAGATTGGACTGGATAGGACATGTGGAACGGATGAGCGATGAACGATATCCTAATCTTGCAATTTGCATGAGCCCGGAGGGGAAAAGACCAAGGGGAAGGCCAAAGAAAAGATGGATGGATAATATAAGAGAGGATCTACGGCAAATAGAAGCCTGGGAATATTTGAGGGAAATAGCCAAATGAAAAGAAGAGTGGAGAGCCTTGGTCCTGACATCGCGCGGTCTACTGGGCCTGATCGCATAAAGTAAAGTAAGTTGGTATGTAACGATAACATCGGCCAAATATCTATATCTTTTTAAAAATAGTTGAGAGAAATATATTTCACTCACTTTAAAATATCTGGCGAGATATATGAGCAAAAACTTACCTATTTTTTAAATACAGTTGCCTTTCCTTACTAAATCCCATGATAAATTACTTCTAATAAAAGTTAAAGTTTCAGGATTTACTTTGTGGAAAAGCGACACATGAAAAGAGAATTCACTTTGTACTTCCCCCACTGTTTCATTCTCCGACCATGGTTTCGACAAAGTTTTGTCATTATCAAGGTAATTGGAGAGAATAAAACAGTGCAGAGAGTACAAAGCGAGGTATCTTTCCACAAATCACTTCTATTTATGGAAAATATGTCAAAAAGTAGTGCAGGAGGAAATGATATTTTCGTAACCTTAGAAAGGTGAGATATAAAAAGAAATACAATTCATTGAATTTACAAGAAACAAAATTTCGCACAAAAATCCTTAACCGGTGGATAGTGAAGCTGGGGAAACGCTAAAAAAGCCAACAAAAGAAGGGTGGCAGTGAGTTAAACTTTAGCGCACCATTGACCTGAGGAAACGTCTTTTCGGGGAGCGGCCATGAATAAGGTATACGTGGAAAACAAGTGAAAGTCGATTCAGGCAGGGCGAAGTGAATGGCGCTCGAGGGAGGAATATGAGGAGAGCGAAGACAGGAATGAAAATTCGAATGCGTAGCCAAGCCGTTTAGGGAGGGCGAAAATCTCGGACATGATTCATTCATGTATCGGGAAATATCCGGAAGAAAAACGCGTAACGCAGCCGGCAAAATAACTGACGCCTCCGCACAGGAGAAAAGGCTACAAATTTGAACGCCACAGGATGCGAAAATTCGGATGTTTGCGTGTAGGCAGAATATAAAAGTGAAGGCACAAAAAACATATGTTTCCCCTCTTCCATTCACGAAATACAAGACGTGGGTATCATTATTTCTGGCTCAACATGGATTTGACATCACTAGGGAGATTAAAATACATCATGTTCAGTTCAATATCTCAGTTTCTGATGAAAGTGGCTGCTCCTCCTTTCAAAAGGTGAAATATATAAAAATACCGGAGTGAGAAAAGCGACTACAGTAATTTAAACAATCACTGAAAACATACGTTAAGAGATAAACGGTATTTCATTTATTTGTACGGAGATAATCTAACAAAACTTCCTCTCCTTTCATTTCTTTTCAAATTTCAGGGAAACTTCAACTTTCATTGAATCAATCTAAACCATGACGCCCAGGGCCTAAGCCACTAGATCATAAAATTTAAAAAAAAATATATTATTCTCTTTCTACTAGAGAAGAGTTTGAGATAAATTAGCCGCGTAATGTATTAAAGCCATCTACTTTCAGATATTCATTCTTGGAGCATTGAGAACTATCTCTGTCTCAAGTGTGATAAAATTCCGAACCCATGGTCAACGTAGTCTGGACTAGAGCTAATTTTTTATGAATATTTTCTTTTTATTACATAGGGTTGCACTATATGTACCATTCATCGTGCAATACTTATAAGTTGGATAATATATTTTTACTCATAATAAGGACTTAGCCTGAAGCTAAGAAAATATAATTATTATGAACTCGATACATAAAAAATCACACCAAATGGACTGTACAAAAGAGCCATTCCTTTTGCTTTTGATAGTAAAAAATAACAGTTTGCCAATAAACTTAAAAATTGAAAAAAATAACCTAAAAATAAGTGAAAAATATTTGCATTATTACGATTGCTGATCTGGCAGCAAAGTTTCCAATATCCTCCTCACACTTTCACGTGAAAAATTAATTTTTGCAATTAAGAAAATATGACCAAAACTATGGTGGTATATAGGTAACTAATAGACAGTAATAATGTGAACTGTTACCTTGAAAAACAATGAATTTTACCTCCATTAGATTGGTTGCTTTTAGAGGAGGAATCAAAAATGAACGAAGTAATAACAGTAACGTGACCTTAAACTCAAAATATTTTTATGAATATTTTTAAATAAAATTTTGAAATAACATACGTCAGCCAGGCTGCAATTATCCCATAGATCCAAGTGCCATGATTTTCACCGTACCTAAAATGAGGAAAATCAAAATCATTAGCCTGTAGGTCGAATAAGAAATTATGCAACAGATATCAAAACTTACTTATGGCCCTAAATGTGATGGAACCAAAACAAGATTTTGAAAACGTTTCATTCTTTTCTTACGTAATTTCAAAACAAAACTATATCTCATAAATTAAAAAAATCCACATACTGATCGTTCAATGACCATGATTGAGGAAAGTGGATTAAAACTAAAAGAACTGTGTTGCTTGTAAAAATGCGGACCAAATGACTCACTTTTACAAAGCGAAAAGGTCTCTTGTACCCTGCAGCCAGAAAACAAATTCGCGGATTATGCGACTGCGCTGTCCACGAATACAATGCTCTCCTAGGCTTTACGGCTAGCAATTCCACCTTTGGGAGGATATGCACTACTCCCTTTAACTTCTGTGTGGAGAGACAAAGTACCCTTTCAGCACCAGGAAATACAAACTACAGGTCTTTTAAACAACCACCGCTTAAAGTTAATGTCTTGGCATCACATTTATGGAGTGGAAATTCAGAGAAACGATTATCAATCACCTCATCTTTTCACCAACTGTGCAAAAAGCCTCAAGAGCTCACAAATATCAGCGATTGTGATGTTTATGCTGGACCGTATATACTGCGCAACACTTAATTGTCTAGCTACATTAATGCATATTACACCAAAAGTCAGCCGTACGCACATGAAACACTTAGGATAGTCTCACTTAAATATAAATATTGTGAATTAGGCTCAGCCGCAGTTGTTGATATATTGCGCGTTGACTCAACAGACTGTGCAGTAACAAATACTTCTATCATAAAAATAATAAGCATTCTTTGTAATAACCACTACGGGGTTTTTCAGCTGGAGGGAAAGAAATAGGACCTTGCTACCCTTGGATATTGGCAAAAGGGCGGATTGCGGAATCCCACTTTATACCGTGTTTCATCTACGATTTTTGCCACACCTGAATTGAAGTTTTACTAAAATTTTATTCTTATATGACTGCAATATATCATAATTAACTCTATCAATACTTCACATATGATAGGATAAGAATACGTTTTTGTTTTCGATAGACATGGGGTTTCCTTTATCAATTGATATTAACCAACTGTTTATAAATTTATGACCTATTATAACTTGAAAAAAATGTATAGAATCGATTTTTTGATGTTCTATGACGCTATCCGATTCACCACCGCCATTGTTCTCTATTCATCCACAGGCCCTCTGGCAACTGCTACTCTCTTATTGCCTTTTCTATGCCTTCTCTCCAACTAATTCTGGACTAAATTAATGGCTGAAGACGTAACTTTGTGGAAGGTTTTCTTAGATAGGTTGTGACGAAACACATTTCTTAGTAAAGCCCCTTTCCTCTCAATGAGGAGTCAGGGCCCAAATTGGACTTCCTAGAACAATTTGAAATTTTGAATGCCGCGAACAACTAAAATGTGAAACTTCTAAATGAATGTGATTTTCCCTCCCACTCTCCCCTATTATCTATACCTTCCCCACACCACCTCCCACTGACCGTGACGCACGTCTGTGACGTCAATTAACCACTTCTACCACCTTCCTCCCCTCCTCAGGTTTCTATATATGGACTCGCATACTATGCAAATATTCCTTGGAAATGATTACTTGGCAATCGAAACCTAAGTTGGTAATAAAATTTTAAACGTGGAATATACTAAGAAATTTTTTCACCATGTCTGCTAATTCTAGACCTTCCTCTTTCATACTATCTCGTGGATTCCACATTAAAATTGGCTTAGATAAGAGGACGGAAGAGGCTCTCAAGCTGTAGCAAAGCTACTCATCAAAGAAGGATAGTACGAAATCAAATCCTGGTCCTCCAGTTTGGTGGTTGAGGCATCGGGCGAACTCCTCGTTACTCGAAAAAAAATGTTATCAAGCTTAACAATGGCCTCGGAATGGATTGGAAAAACAAACAAAGCACCGAAAAAATATTGCAATGGTATCCATAATCTAATTTTTCAGGTAACAAATATTTTGATATATTTACAGCTTCGAAACCAAAACCTTGGTATTCTACATTCGAGAATCACTTCCGAGGGAGAATTCGCCATCTCTTGAATCTTCCGAAGAATTCATGTTTGGATCTGGTTCACTTACTGGTCGTTTAAATTTAACTATTTCAATCCGGTAGGATTTTTATAAGAGTAAACAAATCGTTGCTAAGACAGCCAAACACGACGAAACGTAAATGCCTCAGGGAGCTAAATGCCCATTTTCTTTCCTCGAAATAGAGCAGAAAAGCAAATTATACACACAGGTGTGGAAAAAAATACAGACATCGGCTGATTTCCATGCCTCGAGTGACATCACGCCATCTGCGGCCCCGGTGATAAGTCCAAGGATAGCAATTGACCCCTTCTAAAAGTGCGGCTGCTGGCCTGGTTAATTGATCGACTGCTGGGTGCGGGAAGGTGGGGTGCAAGGGAGCAGGTACGCACTCTAATGACCTCTGCACCTTTGGCTCCGTGCTTGCCGAGGAGACAAATTGCGGGGACGGGATTTGAATTTCAAATGACACGCCGTCCGTCGATATCCCAATACCTCACCTCTTCGCACTCCTTCAACCGACCCCAACTTGAACTTCTAATTTCTTATCCTGACCGCCTCTCCCTCGATACTGTAGCTCACGTGCGTGACCTCCTCCCATATATTTGCCTCCTCTTTCCGCCAGATTCTTAGTTTAAAGTATTTAGATACATCCATATCAACATAATGTAACTGACAGCTTTATAGCGGGTTTTTTGATAGATAGTGTTACGAGTTCATTGATTCATTTCGTAATACTTGCATCCTAATCTGCTACTCAGTACTAAGAGTACGCTGTACATTTCGGCGGAGAAACTTTTCCAGCTATATTCATTTGTGTAGTTGTAAAGACCTTATTATAAACTCTTCTTACATTGGTATCATACCTATAGTACAGCTCATGTTTGAGAAATTATGCCTCCTGACAAACATTGGCAGTTTTTGGAAATGCATTAGTAGCCACTTGGGAAGTAAATTTTATAGTGTAGAGTCTAATTCTTGTTGGTGACTGGATAGGATATTTGGGGAGGCGACAGACAGCTAAGGTCACTTACGCAATAGGGGACAGGTAAGGGAGGAAGGGCAGATAGAAACCCGGCGTCAGCATTAGCCTGCTCTTAATTAACGAAAGGCGCCGAGTGGACCAGAGTTTTATGTCTCATCGGACAGACGGAGTACTGCACTTTAAGTGCCCTCCATAAGACACCAAAGCAGAAATCGGGTTTTCTCTTAAAAGCATACTCATCTGCAGGGATTTGAACCCTGGACGTCCGTATGGTATTCCAATACTCTAGTCACCATACCAACCCGATCCCTTTGATGATTGGAGATAACACTCTGTCACACATGTGGATGTAGATGTATATGTTGATATGATCCTGCAAGCTAACTTAGAGTGTGTGACAAGGGGTGGGTTATCACCAACATGTTTTCCACTATATCCTATTATAGTTAGTTTCACTACGGCCATTGATGTATCACCAAAAAGTGAATCTTATCATCTGGAGGCGAAATATCACAAATATACACTACATTGAGAGCATGCTTATAATATATGACTATGGCTATTAATGTTTTTTACAACTACATAAATCCACTAAGATACAAGAATTGTACCGCAGACATATATACGTGCTTTTAGAACAAAGTAGCAGAAAAGAAAACAAGCATCAGGGAGTGAACCACCTACCTAGATACGCTACCTATCGACAATCCTAGTAAAAACTCTCATAGTTGCTGTAATGGCCTCCTACGCATCCGGAGAACATTAAACCCTAAAACTATCTTGGATGAAGTCTACTTCTTTAATTTTATCTCAATATCTGTTCTACCGCACTAAGTCGATTTTCGTAAAATGTCATTTCCGTCGTCAGACATTATCGTGCCGATGAGACATTATCACTTCTTTCGAGCGTACATATCGACGGCGAAATTAGGCGACGGCAAATGGGTGGGCAAGATTAACAAAATGGCGAAACGGCAAGAGAACAATCTTCCAAAATGGAAAGCTCTTGCTGGAATTTCTGCAGTTTCGTAGATTTTTCTTCGCAATACCGAAACCTACACCTCAGCAACTCGAGCAATCAATTTACTGCACAATCCTCCATCCTTCGGATGAGAATTTGATCAGTTGATTCTAAGACGCCTCTCGTTCAGATTAGTCTCCATATAGATCCTTAATGTACCGTGAAAGCCACCACTAGGGCTTGTGGTATGGGAAATTCCACACCAGACATAAAAAACTTGTCTCAGCTCAAATCATAACTCCGCACGTTCCCCTGCCGCTAGGCTCAAACCAAAAGACAGAACGAACATACCAATATTAAGTAAACTCGTTCAAATAAAACTTCGAGTAATTATTAATCATGATATTAATAAAATATACTACAAGGTTCTACATCATATGAGAAACTAAATCATGCTGGATTATTTAAGCTGGGTGAGCTGTTAAGAATGCCGGAATATTACTAAGTATAAGGACAAATTCTACTCTACCTAGCAAGGGTCGGAGTTTCTCAGAAACGATCTCTTGCAACTATTGTGCCTACATATTGAGCGTGGAAAAAACGAAATACTAAATCTATCGAGCCTGTTTTCTATTTTCTTTATCTTATGCCCGTTATCCTTTCTACTGTAATTGGTTGGCTCTAGCAAAACCTATTGAACGACCGGCAAAAAATAGACTGCTTCCAACTTGAGAAAAAAATTCAACCTATATTTTTGCCTTATAACTCCGTCCAGGGGATGCCACCACTTTCTCTCCAACATTCCTCTACTCTATCTTCTATTATACCTAACCAATTTCACATGATTGTAAACTAAAAATAAAAAGAATTAGGAAAAGTAGGAGAGAAGTAGCAAAAAGTAAGCCTTGTTTCGGAGGATAAGCGTCTCATTCGGAAAAAAAGAACTGACAGCGTATCTCAAGCAGACATGCTTGCTCATCAATTTAGAAAGCGTGTTTGTGGGAACAGAAGAGGATCTTTTGAACTACATTATTTGAATTAAATTTAAAAGGAAACATATTTCCTTAAAGCCCAGCTGGTTTGATGCATAATAAACTTCCACGCTGTGAGGAGTGGCTCACCCAAAAGCAAATCATTCCGCATAGTACTCGAAGGGCTCCCAACGGAAGGGTCGTTTGATTCTATTATTCCTTGTCTCTGTAAATATGGACCATCTCAATCATATCCACCATGCGGCCGAAATTAATGTGCATACTTAGTATTTGATATAGCCATTGCACACTCAAGGAAATCAGTGAGTCACCTTTTGGAACACAAATGCACTGCCAAATCAACATACGTGGAGCAATCTTCGCTATAGGCTGAAATTGCCCAGTGAAAAATAGTCCTGGACGGGGAATCGGATCACAGACTTTAGCTTTTCGGGCCGATGTGCAGACCACTACGCTACTCAAGCTTCCCAATCACTATGGCAGTTAATTAGGATACGTAATATCTAGATGGGTCATCACCAGGATTTTTCTTCTGCATCCATTTCACTGATCTACATCTACATACTACATACATAGTGGAGAGGGGTGCGGAAAAAGTAGTTCCATGCAAAGGTTGCTTGACTGTCTGATAATTTCCATTCTTTCTAAAGCACCCACTATTAATACTTCTACATCTACATCTATATAATACCCTACGAGCCACTGCATTGGCGTGGGGCAGGGGGGTGTTAGGAAACCAGCCGTGTAAAGATGTACGATATTGGAAAATGAAATGGTGACAAAAGATGATATGGTGATATAAGGAATAAGGTTTTGGGAGGTCAATGGCGACGTATATTTAGAGGAGTTCAGTTTTTACTGTGGTCGCTTATAGTGCGCGGAAAGAACGATTTTTTGTACCTCTCTGTTCGGCAGTGTATCTCTCTTATTTGATCGCACCTATTTATTGTTTATTGACCAAGAGATGTTGTGAGGAGTCGTGAAAATATTCTCCGTGTCACTCTGAAAAATATCAGTTCTGAATTTCTAATTGTAAGCCTACCGTGTAGCCTCCGAGTCTCTAGGGCCTCCCACCTCAATCCGTCTAAAAGTGGTGAGACACTATATGTAGGCTCGTTGCAGTTTTTAACGAAGCGCGCTGCTTTCTTTTGTATCTTATTAATTTTTTGGTAAGATCTTTAATACTTTCGGTAGAGCATATAAACTTTTGGAGGCAAAATCACTCACATAATTATTATCAAGCAGTTGCTTGGCAAATTGAGAGTTAGAATCCATATTAAAATAACTTCTTGAGTTTAATTTGATTCGTTTCTTTGAAATTTAAACCAGTTTGACCGGCGCAAAATATATTACAACTATTGCATTAAGTCTGAAAATACTCGACTAGAATAATCTATTCTGTTTATCTTTCCCGTTTTCCGTTTGCAAATAATTTCGAAAGGGTCAGAGTGAGGAATGCTGCCTTTAGGGAAATCGGAAGGCTGTATGAAATCCTGTAAGAAATTTTGCCTAGAAAAGGAATTAAGCACCTCATAAAATTTGAGGGTCTTACCGTTGTGTGGGGGACATCTGTTTTTTAATTACTGAGGAAAACTACAAAACATAATACAATATGAATTCTATCTACAATGATAATTTTAGTTACACATAGTTCCATGGAGATTAAGGATAAGGTAGGGATTTGGGCTCACAAATAGGATAAGTTGCGGTTGAGTTGGGATAATATTTACAAAAGTCTATTAACTGAGAGTTTTTGGGGTGTTTCAATCGTGAATAAAATTTCTTATCATCTTTTATTGATAAAAGGACAATATGCACTAAATCCTCCAATTATTCTCGTTGATAATGTTTCCCATCCAAGCAAAAATTGTGAAGGCTTTTCGAGATTATTGTAGTGAATGCAATAACAATTCGAGTGTTTTTTGTTAAAAAACCCACAATTGTCCATTTTAACCGAGAAAAGGTGACCGCTGGCACCCAACAAAGGACCATCACATACGACATCGTACGTAACCGATATATTCGAGAATACCACGCGCATCCTCGGACAAATGAACGACGGCACCCGCCATTGAAACATTTGACAGTCAAGGAAAACAACGAGAAAGTATGGAAATACATATATATTTTCCAGAATAAATGAAACAGGGAGGTTTCTGATCGCGAACAAAGAGCGCCCGCCGGAAGTCGCGAGGCCCCCCTGGGCGAGAGAACGGAGAGCCGCTTTTGTTTTGTTTCTCGTGGTTACCCCGTGCCGTCGCCTCTCCCACCCCACCCACCCACTCCCCCAACCCATCCAGGCTGTTGCAGATTGATTGGTTTCACAGAGAAACCTACCAACAGCGTGTGCTGCCATCTGTGGATCGCCGACGGCGTCAATGACTGCTGCCCTGCCTCGACTCTTTCAGTTTACAGCCGCCTGGTTTATGAATTCGCTCCATTATGTACGGGAACGCACAAAGAGAAAAATAAAATGCAATTCAATTTCTCAACAAAGGACTGTGGCATTATATATACACTGTGCTGGCTCGATTAACGAGCGCTCAATACCTCGCCCTTTGACTGCCGCTCGCTCTAATTGACCTCCGACCATTTGCACGGCCGAGAATTTTAAATGAAAGCGCTCAAAGAGGTACGGAACACGTCATTATCAGCTGCAGTATTTGTAGTAGAGACTGGACAATAAAACCATTAATATGAACTGGCGAACATTACATCGAAGCTGAGGGGGTTAACAGTGATGAGAAAAAGGATGCCTATAACAGTTATCTAGATAATACTCGGAAAGTCACCTCAAGGGAAGGTAGTAGGGAGTGAGTTATCTCCAATATACAACTTCAACGTACCCTAATAAAGTTGACGAAACTGCAACGATAAATGCATATGCAAAAATCTGAAAACACTTGCCAAAAGATGAACTTTCACCAACAAGCAATACACTATATCCATGCCAAAAGAACAACAGAAACTGTTCGCAATAATAATATATTTTGCGACAACATAAACCATTAGAGATACAATAGTTATACAAAACGCCTGAAGGCGTGAAAGTATCATCCAATGAAGCAAGTATAACTGCATCAGGCGGCACTTGAAGGGATTTTTCACGATGAATAATGTATCTGAAAGCTAATATAAATTGATAAACGCGAAAAAAAACTCCACAATATACAGATCTGTCACGATTTCTTGCTCAACTCATCATCATCTGGTGTTCTGCCTGCTGGCAGGTCCCGTACACCACTGCTGTCTCCATCCGCTTCTGTCCCGAGCTTCCTTCTTTGCTTCATTATAGCTGATGTTCTTCACCTGATCCACCAATTTAATTCTTCTCCTTCCTCTCATTTTCTTTCTTTCAATTGAACCCTCAAGTGCCACAGTTATTATACTTTTCCCTCTCATCACATGGCCCAACCAGTTTCCTTTCCTTTTCCATATTTCCTTTAGGAGCGATCTTCCTTCTTTTACTTTGCTCAAAACCTCTTCATTTGTCATCTTATCTCCCCATCTTACTTTTCCCATCCTTCTCCACACCCACATTTCATAAGCTTCTATTCTATTCCTTTCCCTCTTACCTAATGTCCACGCTTCACATCTATACATGAAAACGCTCCATGAATAACACTTAGCTAGTGTCTTTATCAGCTCCAGATCCAGGCTTCTATTGCATAGCAAGTTTTTCTTCTGGCTGAGACCCTCTTTTGCCATTGCTATCCTTGCTTTTATTTCTTCAATACTTCTCCAGTCGTCCGTCACTATCGTTCCTAGGTACCGGTAGCTTTTCACTTTTCTTATTACACCTTCATTTATGCTCAACTATTCAACCCAATCACAAGCCAACCTACTCTCCCGACCACAAAAATGCAATCTATATATCTACCGACAGCATTTCAATCACTTTTTTAGCAAATAAATATTTGCAATTCACTTAAGTAAAGACGTTAATGCGGTCGACTTAACCATAGATATAGGAATATGAGTTACGCAGGAGTTACCTCTTAAAATTTTCGCCTGAAGGTAATCTGAGTGAAATATCATTAAACCTAAAAATAAAAAAATTCAGTCTAAATATAATTAAAAGTACCTCACTCTTCCAAAGATACCAAAATATCAGACCCCTACCACACTACTTTCTGAGATATTTGCCAAAAATACCAGCTATTTCACACGGGAAATCGTACATCTACGCCCTCCACAGAGACATCATTAAAAAAAAAAGAGGAATTTACAGCACCAAGATGTGGTCAAAAACCTAACTGCGTGTAGAGAGTATATTTTCTCAACCATTATTTAAAAATTAAATCATATAGTAGTCTTGGCAGTAATTTTTTCAGAATCATAAAAAATGCCCTTCCGTTGTGAAGGAGTCTTAAACGTATTGCGCGAAAACAAATTAGTCAAGTAAAAGACAGAGATATTTTTATTTAATTTATTAGAACTTCAGTCGTGTAGAAGCATAATATTGCACTAATAATAATGTAATATTTATTCTTTACTTCCCACAGCTGCTGAAATTAAAACGTATACTTCGAATACGGTCTCCATTATGACTAGGAAACTATATCGCTCAAACTACCTTAAGTGTAGGAGTGTTATGACTTCGGTTGACGGTGCGGAATTCGACATTTTTGCAACATCAAATACATGCTTTTTTACTCGGAATAATACCCAAATATTTGCTAGCAACTATTATATTAATATAAAACGTATAAGTTTGTGTGTGAGAGTAAACACTCTGTGCAGTTTGACTCTAATTATTTCAAAATTGTTATCAAGTGCCGTAAGGCTAAGGAAAAGAATAGAAAATTTCCAAAAAAACCGATCCAGTAGTTCTTTTCCATGTTATTTGTGCATAAATACATACATACCAATCATGCCGTTCCCTACCGGTGTACTACAAATAAGTTTATGTGAGCGAAATTTCATGCAAAGCAGTACATGAACGAAAATCGCTCCAAGCAACTCAGATCCCGCCGCCTGATGAACACCGATAAGTGTATTGACGCCTTTTTGCCACAACTCTTGCTTTAGTTTGCCCTCCGAGGAGAACATGGTAAAGAACAGATCAAGGGCCTGTTCCTTTCAAAGAAACTAAAAGCTTGATTGCGGATCAATCTTCATGTAAAATGACAAAGTCGTATCACGAACGATAATTCCTTAGCTCTGGTTAGGCAACGGCTCGAATATGCTGTGAGCATTCGGGACACAGGACAGAAATAATTAGCCTATAAAGTGGATTAAATACAAAGGAAAGCTGCGACCGTCAGTAATAATAGCTACGAACGAACATAAAGCGTTTCACATCATTTACTGAGATTAGGATTGCAGTCACTAGAGGCCACTCATTAGGCTTAGTTTGTTTAAAGTAATCAGAACAGGTGTGTTTCAGTGTTTCGCAGAGAATGTCAATTTGACATCGCGCTTCATCTGTAGGTCCGAAAGATTTGATAAAATAAGAGAGATAATTGCCAAGCAAATAACCCAAAGTATGTTCATAAAACGGACAAAATATGAAAGTAATAAAAACAAATCTCCACTCAAAATACTCCCAAAAAAATATATACCATTTCACCTGCCCAAACCATATCCTCTAAACCTTACATGGCATTTTGTCGAACACCCCATGCCAAGCGCTCATATTTCAGCTCGCAAGGTAGTATATAGATCGTCAAAAACTGCTGCGAGCAAACATATAGTGTTTCACAACTATTAGAGGGATAAAGATGGGAGTCCCGAGAAACTCGGAGGTTACATGCTAGACTTAGGTTGCTAGAAAAATTCACAACTGATATGTTTCAGGGCAACACAGAGAATATTATCATGACGCCTCACTACATCTCTAGGTCTGACAGATGCGAAATAAAGAGAGAAATAAGAGAGATCCACTGCTGAACAGATAGGTACAAAAACTCGTTCTTTCCGCGAACAACAAGTGACCATAATAAAACCTGACCTCCACTAAATACACTCCCATAATATACGTCACCATTTCGCCTCTCAAAACCTTATTCCTTATATCTTTACACGGCTGGTGTTCTAACACCCCCTGCCACACGGCCATGCGGCGCCTTGCAGTGTAATATATAGATGTGAATGTAGATTCCGGAGCCAATTTCCACAGGGTCCGACTAAGGAAAGACTAAGTAATGATCGAGGCGTAAAATCCTTGGTAGGTTTATGTTGACAAGTGGCGACCAAATAGAGAACCATCCAAGATTAGAGAGATTTTCAATGCTGCTAAAAATATGACGATGGACTACGCAGTCTCGAATGAGCAATGAGAGGCAGTCGCTCTGGACTATGAAACGAACCAAGGACCTTAGACTTACCCCACCAACACGCAGACTACTACGGCTTGAAATAAGATATATACGAAATAAGATATATAAGAAAAATACGGCTATCCTGGCTTCCTTATTCCCAAAGCAATTTTGGAAGATGCTACGGAACCTTTTCAACCCATGAAAATCACAACGATATCGTCCAATATTATTTACTTCTACTCTGAATCAGTCCATTTATTAAGATTCTCTCGCTTCTGACTAACTGTAGGTTCACAAAGGGCGCCGTAGCGCGCCGCTCTCTAACAAATAGTATTGGAGACTACCACTACGTGGCGTTTCATTACTTCCGGCCACATGTGTGTTGTACGGCTACTCGCCTTTGCCTGTTCACTTGCTCCCGTAATGTGTTACTGTCTAGTTGCATCGCTTGCCATTCAATAAATGGTAACACCCTGATACATTTATTTTCTTCCACATCGTGCCAACGCCACTCCTCTACAGTAACTAATGATAAGCAACACATTTTAAAGGCAATATACTTATCGTGTATAATTTAATCTTAATATATATACCATAGAATATGGTCTCAAATTACTTTTTTGTGACATGAATAAGCATGTAAATCTCTTATAAAGTAAATATTGTCATCCTAGGATTGCGCGTACTGATATCAAAAAATTATTATTGATTATTGACTGGAAATTTGTGTGTGGCACAAATTTCCAATTTATAATCTTCAAAAGACTCATAATTTTCACCAAAAACATCGAAAAAACTTGTTTTTGTCGTTATGTTAAGAATTAAAATGATTTTGACGTAATTTTTTGTTGGATGAAATTTGATCTGCCAAGTGCTTAAATTGTTAAGTAAATTTAATTAAATGAAACTCGGAGTGTCACCATGCTAAAAGTTAAAAGATGAGATGGATTTTTTAACATACCTATGAATCAAGCACGAGCTGAACATTTCAAACAATTTTCGTCAGCAAGTCATCTAAATTAACAACTACACAATACTGTGCGAGCCGCTGCATGGGCGTGTGGCAGGGGTTATTTTTGGGAGGTGAAATGGTGACATGTATTATAGGAGTGTATTTAGTGAAGCTCCGTTTTTATTGTGGTCACTTCTTGTGCGCCAAAAGATCGAGTTTTTGCTATTATCTGTTCGGCAGTGTATCTCTCTTATTTTATCGCATCTGACAGACCTAGAGATCTAGAGAGACCTCGATATAGTGAAAACACATTATTATATTCTCTGTGTTGATATGAAAAACATTAGTTCTGAATATCTCAAGCAATTTAAGTGTAGCGTGTAGTCTCCGAGTCCTTAGGGGCTCCCACCTTAATCCCTTTAAAAGTTGTGAGACACTATATGTTCCTATGTAGCAGTTTTTAACGAAGCATGCATCTTTTCTTTGTATTTTATTAATTTTTTTGGTTAAATCTATGTGACCAAATTCGCTTGTCCCAAATTCGCTGCGTATTCGAAGTGTGGCCAAACCGGAACGAAGTATCATCTCTCTTTCACGTTTTCATCCGAGGACCTTCCAATTATACGCTTAAAAAACTTAGTTTCTTTAATGCTGTGCCGCATAAGTTTTGCATGTGTAATCCCCACGGTTTATCATTAGTGAAGGTAATTCCAAGGTATTTTACTGTATCTGAAGATATTATGTTTACTCCACCCACAGCATAGGTATGGCAATTGTGTGATGACTTTTGCAGGAAGTGAACTGTAATGCATTTGCTGATATTTAATTCTAACCTCCACTCCTGGCACCTAGAATGAACGTTGTTAAGGCCCGATGACAGAACTTCTAAGTCCGCGTCTTCACTTATTTCACAGTAGATAACTGTATCGTCGGTAAATAATTTTAATTTACTGCAAACTCGAGAACTTACGTCATTTATATAAATAATGAAATATAGAGGACTGATCACGCTTCCTTGAGGCACCCCGGATGTGACTTCGACCATATCAGAGCTAAAGCCTGCAATAACTACTTTTTTTTCGATCACTGAGTAAGTCTCATCCAATTCACTACTTTTCTATTAACTCCGCAAGATTGAAATTTATATACGAGTTTTTTTGTGAGGAACCTTATCGAATGCCTCCTTGAAATCAAGGAATATCGCGTTGACTTGCATTTTCCATTTATCTGATTGAAAGATATCATGAAGGAAGAGCGCTAGCTGTGTTTCGCAGGACCTGCCCGAACGTATGCCGTGCTGACTGCCATGTAAGATGTTACGATTATCCAGGAATGTCATAGTATCGCTAACGACAATGTGTTAGAGAATCTAGCATAAAAGTGATGTCAACGATACCATTCCATTCATTTATATTAGAGTCACGAGATAAAAATAAAAATGCATCATTTTATTCACCAAACATAACATTTCCCTAAACCGAATGCCGATCTGATCATTCCTGTTATTGATTGTTCATAGATTTTCTGCGAACTAGTAGTCGACTTTGATCTCAGATTAGCGAATTGATGCCCATTCACTCATCTTCAATCAACGAGATGCAGATAAAACCAGGCTTATAGATAGATTTTGGAGCTACAATTGATGGACTCATTAAGGTAAATGACAGTTTTAAATTTAGGACATAGTTTTAATAAAATACGTATTTGTCACGAAACTCTATTGAAGTTTGACTCAAGCCCCTTGAGGACAACTAAATGATATGCAAGAGCCAAGCCGCCAAGGAAAGCCGCACGCTCCGTAAAAAACCATTACAAGCGAGCAGAAAGTCAAGCAGTTGATGGAAGAGTCAGGAAAAAAGCCGTCATTGGCTCGTTAACTTAGCTTATATTACTTGTAAAATCAATATCAGGATAGGTTTAGTAGACACGGAGGGTATTATTTTGAATCCGAGCCACATCAATCCATATAGACTCAGAAAATATCTCAGGAGGCAATGTTAGTGACAAAATAATATTAATACTTAGGAGAACTGAAAGGCATGAAAAATCCCTCTTTTCTCGTACCAGTAGCGATTAAAAAGAAACAGCGTAACAATAAACATAAGATGCACCGTTGACAGGCAATTTATTCCTGTCCTCTCCAATTTCATTGCCTTATTCCCCCCTTTGATGGCTGGTGCTCGAATACTGCCTGTTCCACACCCAAATGGTGACTCAGAGGGTATTCTGTAATTGTGCACGTTCTAATGAAGCATTAAAAGCGATAAATTTAAAGTATTTCAACAACAATATAAAGTTACTCTTTATCAGGATTGGAAAAAATTTTGGCCCAGCAATGGCCCCAAGAATGATATATATCAGGATTTTGAGATCAGCAAGACGTAAAGATTGTTTTATCTACAAGTTATCAGCACATAGTATTGACTAATATTTGTTGCGTCAGGCACACCTCAGCAAAACAAAAATAATGCATATACTATCTACAAGTTATCAACACATATTATAGACTAATTTTCTCCGCGAGAAATTCTCGTAACAACTGTCCAAGACAATTTTTCTAGTCTCCGGTCACTTACAACATTTTATATCTAAATTGTGCTGGCAATACAACTCAAATAATAACAACCAAATAACTCCATTTTTATACAAAATTAACATAATTTTTATAATAATGAATTACAATATGCAATACAATAACACAAACATTCGTTGTGCCACGATGATATCTCCGAAACCTCAGCCATTTTTAACTCTTTGCACTATACACATAATTGAACAATCAATTTTAACGACGATGGGTTTCTTATCCAGAGTTATTGCGCAAGCCGTGCGTACAGATATTAAATCTTACATTTAAGTGAAACAAAAAAATATGCTAATTTGCATAAAACAATTCTTCCAGCTCCCCCGATCGGAAACAAAAAAGCCTGCAGTACGTGATTTACTATGTTCACCACAAGTGACTACCACTATCTCAAGGAACTGAGTACCATGCATATGGTTTAGAAATAACTTCAAAGTTTAGACGACACTTAATGACATCAAAAGCATCCGACATACTCCAACGGTAGTTCTGCTGTTTGTTAGTGAAAATGGAGAACCTTTTAATGCATATGAGTACTAATTCCTGCCACACAAAAAACTTGCTAGCCAATAAGTTTTCAATCATAGTACGCACAATCCTTTGATGACAATATTTCATTTCGAGGAGAGATGTATGACAGTACTTGTCACTAAAAGTATTTTACAGCCATTAATTTAAATCATAATCAATTTTATGCACGGAAACAAATAACATAGGGGAACATTGGAATGAACTGTTATGCTAGATAAATTATCAATCATTATATATATATTACCAATCAGGCCACATATATGAGCTAAGATATTTTCCAAATAAAGAAACCTACATATTCTATGAAATTTATTTATACAATATTGATGCTTTTTAAATAAAGAAAACATGGTTATTCATGTGATAAGGATATAATATGATAATTCGTCATCTCATTTGCAATTTTCTGAGGCGATAAGTTACCACAACGCACAATTTTATGATAGTATGATTGGTAACTTGCAGGGCATGCACTTGGCGGCAATCAGACATATCCGTCTTTCGGTTAGATTCAACTACCGAGTCAAAAACAACTTTATATAAAGGCAATATATTTTTCTTCCGGGTATGACAAACAAAATCAAATTTAATCAGCAAAGTCATAACAAAAATTATGCTGTATGGTTGAAAAAGTAATATCAGTTTTCTTCTTGATGAGCGATGCTCCATCTGACATATTAATTTACTTATTAGCCGGAAAGGTATCATATTTCTGGAAAAAATAGCAACCTCAGCAAATGAGGATATGAGATATGAGAAGGGCATTCAGCTCCGAGTGCGTATTGATATGAAAACTCTCCTCCGCCCGAGGATTTCTTCCCCGGAGCACCAAACTGGGGCAGACGGCGACTAAAGTGCATTGGGAACGGCTGAGTTTTTCTCGCAAGCTATCCTTTTGTTCATTTTTTTCATTTCCTTCATTTCGCCCCAACTAACCGGTGGGCGAAAGAAAACGGCAAACATATAAGAGTATTTTGCCTCCGATATTGATTTCCAACTCCTTTCGGCTGCCACGGACTGAGTGTGTCCCGATTCCCAACTAGCGTGAAGCAAGAAATTAGAGAAGTTTCTCCTCTCGACTTTTGCGGAAATTGCCCACAAGAAGGAAGTACGCCATTAGGACTCTCAAAAGCATCCTTTTCTCCCTCCAGATTCCTCGAGGATCGGCATCTAAAGAATATTTATCTATTTATCTGTGGAATGCACTCTCTAGAATGCGGATATTCGTGCGGATAAAATTTCAAAGCAAAGGCTCATATTACACGAGCGGCAACTAATGAGTGGTCACCTCTATAGTCGTCATGAGGTTCTCTTCTGCTAACTCATCAAGAATAGCTAATGAACCTACGGTCATATTCGCCTTACACTGGAGGGGTATATTAAAAATAATAGAATGAATTCATAAATTCACTCGATTAGTTACCTTTGAGTGAAATAACTTTTAGGCTGGATTTACGTAAATAAAGATCTCAATGATATTGAAACTTAAAAGGGACAACATGCGAGAATTAAGCTAAAAATGATAAATATTGTCATATCACTCAGATGAAGGATTTCTCCACGCGCGCGCAAAATTTCTGCACTTGTAGCATTTGTGGCGGCATAGCGGCAACATTTGTAATACTTAACACAACACTGCAGCGATATTTCCGGGTATTTTAATACCATATTGTGCAGAGTAACGTTTTGAAAAAATGGCACTGCAATGATATAACAGTGGATATACGTGAAATTGTTTTGTAAAATTGTATTTCATGCCCCTATAGTTGAGGTTTTTAGAAAGATGAAGACAAATTACATTCATGCATAACTGTCATTCATGACCACAATAAAAGAGGTATAGTTGTAATGCAATCAATATTTATTGCCTTAAAATCGAACTGAACTTTTAATGAACTTCCAATTAAACATAAAATTCACCAGAGACTGCTTTAGTTGGATTGTTAGACGGCAGTTAGGAAGTTGACCCAAATTTAAGCCATTAGAGGTCATTTATAGTGTGTTGGAGTGGAGCTTATTTTAACGAAATAAAACCAGTTGTCGTTATGCAAAGGAGAATCAAAAGAATTATTGCACATAAATTTGAATCTTGAATCTCGTTTTCATTATTTGTTTACTTAAAATTGCTATCACTAAGATATTTATATATTCACAAAGTGCCTGGGCTATTTTAAGATAGAAGTAAACACAAACAGTTTCTACCTTCGCGAAGATCACTTTATACTTGACGAGATAAACTGGTCATTAATTTTTTGTAAACAGACAAAACTTTATATAAAACATGTTTTTTATACGTGGGTTCTGAAGTATACAACTTACTACTAGTCAAATCAAAATAAAAAGCATTACTTTAATCCAAACGGCTGTTCAATGGCTATTTACTCAGTAAGATGTGGAATATTTATGTAATAATATTATGTAAATTTATTTTTTTCGATTTTGGATCAGAATAAAAATTTTATTCTCAAATGTGAAATGCATTAATTGTTGTATATATCTTTTAAACTATGTGCAACAATACTTCCTTTTTGTAAAGCAGCATAAACACACTTATTCTTCGATGCTACTTAAAGCATTTCAAATTTTTGCAGAAAGAAATTGATGTTTATTACTTCCAACAACAGAAAAGAAAAAATTACACAACTTCTTTTGAACATAAATAATGGAAGCTTTAGGTAGTCTTAAAGTTAATACATATGTAAAGGCTACCATTAAGATAGCCACGCGTGGCCAACAGCTAGATGATCAACAAGTGGTCATGCAAAAAATATTCATACACCAACGATCTTCAACAATAGTTTTACTATTCCCATAAATGGAAAAAAGTGTATTTACAATTAAATGCATAATACAATGCTTAATTTATACTTTTGTGTCAAACAGAGTTTCAATATGGTATTGAGTAAACAGCCATATTTCACTAAATGAGGACAATTTTTGAGAACTTTTTTTCTTAACTGTGGTTAACTGACGGAGGAGAAAGGCACTTCAATGCTACCAATTTTAGACTAGCGGGCATGTGGAGTATTTATTCAAATAGGGAAGCATTTTACCTGAGGTTGACATTCAGAGTCATAATTCGTGGGTCAAACGAGTAAAAAGCGGTCAATAGCCAACAAGAGCACGCAATTGGAAAACAAAAACCTTCCCGACATGACAAGTGATTTATTTTATACAATGCCTTGAATACTAATTCCATCGAGTCGCATTCGGAAAACTCACGGCCACAGGACTGAAGAGATTTCCAAAAAGGGGAATCGGACAGTACACATAAAATATTTCCCTTCTCAAAGATCGATAAATTTTATCGCAGTAAACAAAGCTTTAACTTCCGTGTCCTTCGTCCGCGGAGCGATACGGACATGCCGTGACGATCCTTCAGGGGGTCCATTCACAAAACTGCCCTTTTTATATATATATATTTTCAATTGAGACACGGCAGTGCCATTAACTATTTAGATTGAGGGAATAAGCATCGCAATTATATTCCGAGTGGGTCGCAGTTGGGTGGCGTGTGATGGGAGGGGAAATGGTGGATTGGTGGAAAGAGGGGGGAATTGAGGGGAGGGAGAAGGAGGGGCGGGAGAACAATCGAGAGATGGCTTGCGTGATTCATCAGCGTTTTATATCTGGCGCACCGAAGCTAAAATAAAAGATGGAAGGCAAAATTAAAAAAAAAGGAAAAAAATATAATTTTGGCCGAGGGATTACGTAAAGGGGTAGATATAGAAAAAAACGTCAGATTCGTGGAGCAGATTTGAAAAGTGTTGTCGCGGTGGAAACCAGGGGCGAGAATCAAACAAAATCTTTCGAAATTAAATGGCGATGAGCGCCGCAGATACGGAATGAAATTTGGAAATTTCGAACGGGATATATCAATTCATCAAACTAATCGATTACTTTTCGTCCGCTCATTGAACAAAAAGTGTTACAAGAAGATATAGGGGTAACAAACGTACGTTGGACAAATTGTTCAAAAATTAAACTCAATAGATTGCATCACTATTTCACATCCACTAATAACTTAATTTTAGCGCCATTTATTCATTAACTAAATACCATCACTGTTTAAAATGCTTGTATTTTCTCATACAAAAATCAAAGAAATATATCCTATGCCAAGTAATAGATTGTAGAACAAAGAATGCAAGATTTTTCATCGGCATAAATGACAAGAGTGTAATTTACTATCATATTTAAACTATGATACGACAGATAACCATACTGGAAAAGCTAAAACAATTACAAGCAGTAAGAGCACTTCACGAATTACTTAAAAAATCCGACGCCGTTGCCAAAAGAAAAGTCACAGTATGTAATACAATACAATATGTACTTGCTACACTATAATGCGTTTCCCTAATTCTTTTCAAATAAATGGCTATTACCAATGGAGAAGTACAATAAAGTTTCACACTAAAGCCCTAACACTTATCTCCGTACTTAGTATGCTGAGGTGGCCAGCAGGATCTTTTACTCATATTTTTACTAACTCTAAAGCAACTATAGATGGTGTATTAATTTCACATATAACATCATACGGTTCCGGTACAGTTGAACCAAGGGTAGCTTATCATGAAAGGGTATTTTGTGGAAGACCTGAATATATTTTTATACAAAATGACTTAACTTTCAGGTTTACCGCCAGGCAGACGTTATTTTTCGAGCATTCACTCTGAGAAAATTCAGTTCGAAGTTCCTCACGTATTTGGTCTACTTTCCTCAAAGATGAATTCTTCAAGGTTGATTATGACCGAAAACTACAAGCTTCATTATTTAAAATGAAAATCAAAACTCACACCGTTTTTCAGTGAACTGTAAAGGCTTACGAATTAGAAAAATTATATCACATCTTGAGTAATACTGAATGCTCCATTCGCAGACCCTCTTAAAGTCTTTAATCGACTGAAACCAAAATAATATGATCCATTTCGTGACACCGCATCAAAATCAGAAATATTCTATTGCATTTTGGAAAACTGACAAACTTCAATTCTTAAAATGGTGTTGTTTAATTGAATTCTGCAATGGATATAAGATTTGTCATGCTCCCACCTTGTTCTAGAGGAAATAAACTCATTCCCGGGAATGTACATAGGCATGGTGTAATAATTTAAAAATTAGCAGATCTGGATGAATAATACACGATTGTCACGTGCGAGAAAGTTATAAAAGTTTTCTGAAATGAAATAGACCCAAATAATACTATAAACAGGGGCAAGACTTGAATCCTTCAACTCCTTTAATCCAAAGAAGTTCCACGATTTGTTGTTACCACTTATTGAAATTGGGTCACAAAATCGAAGAATTCACCAACGTTGATTAAATGCTTTCACAAGAGTTTAATTTCTTCTTCTGTCTGGCATGGACAGCAACAACCATTCTACATCTACAGAATACCTTACAAGCCGCCGCATGCGCGAGTGGCAGGGGGTATTAGGGCACCAGCCGTGTAAAGATGTAAGTTTTTGGGAGATGAAATGGTGACATGTATTATAGGAGTGTATTCAGTGGAGATCAATTTTTATTGTGGTCGCTTATTGCGCGCGGAAAGAATGAGTTTTTGTTCCTATTTGTTCGGCAGAGTATCTCTCTTATTTTATCCCTTCTGTTAAGCATAGAATTGAAGTGAAGTGTCATGATAATATTCTCTGTGTCGTTCTGAATATCATCAGTTCTGAATTCTTGTTCAGAAGTTCCCGGAGGCTAAACGCAGGGTTTAGGTTGTTTTAAGAATTCTATACGGGTGTGTTCCAATGTGACACAGAGGGTAAAATTTTAACGCCCCACTACAAATCTAGATCCAATGAAAGCGATAAAATACATTTCCAAACAGATAGATACAAAATTTCGTTTATCCAAAGCACCATAAAAGACTGAATAGATAACTGAGCACAGATCCAAACACTCAACGATTCCAAGATTCACTTCACCATCTCACCTCCCTGTAACCATCTCCATTGCACCTTTACCTGGCTTCGGTACTATCACCCCCAGCCAAACGTCTACACTGCGGCTCACTGGGAAGTATGTAGGTGTAGCACTCATAAATGAAGCTACTTTTTTAATTTTATTCAATTCGCGAATCGTTTCTTTCTGTGCAGAGTCCTAAAAGATCACGGTATATTCCATATATGGACCATACAGTGCGATTAAACAAGATTGCTTCTTCTTCCGAGCTTTGAGTGCTCTGCGAGTCCTTTTAAATTTATATTCTTTGGAATTCATTTTAGGAAACAACCGATACTGATTCATATTCATTAATAATGGCTATATCGTTATGTCAATATGTACACGTACTATTAAAATGAAACATTCAAATTTAGCGAGATAATTAATGATTGTTTGCAGCCCCCAAAAGAGTTGTGCCCAATATTTGATTAAATTTTTATTACTGTTTTTCCATGTCAATTTAATGTGAACTCGTATTATTTAAAATGAGACTGCGACCATATTCAATTGTAGTAACGTAACAGATTATCGTTCGCAGCTCTCAAAATAGCAAAATGTCTTAATTATAATGGTAAATGTGACCGAGAAAAATTAAAAAATGATTCCACAAAGGGACATACAAATGCAGCGGTCAAAGAAGGCAAAACAAAATATAGAGAGGAGGCTTATAGGTTCTCGTAACATATTTACGGCAATAAAAAGAATTAAATAATTCGTTGAAAATAACTAAATTTGAACGGTGCGAGAAGTGATTCGTATCAACATCTGCAAGTCGCACATAAACACTACTAGTATTTTACTATTTCATCACTATGCAAATTAACAGAACAACGGGTGTTAAGTAATGCGACAAAGGAAATTAAAAGGGAATTGCAAGTCAACTAGAGGAAGACGAAGCCATAATATAAGACGAGAGAGAAGCCATGGAGAGGAGATTTAATAGACAACAAAAAGAGGACAGTGAAAATGCCGCCTCAAATGTAGCACTGTAAATCGTCTACGCGGAGAACCGTCAGTCACATTAGAACCGTTGACAGCGCAAGAAATTAGAAATACGGCATTTTCTGATGCAGAGGTGATGAGATCATTTGTTTAAAACAAGCATTGGAATCTGATGTTATTGCGACCAGAGACCGGTACGGGCAAAATACGCCATACTGGTACCGGTAACCGGCTATGGGAAAGGCATAAAAGTGCTAGCTAGAAGATAAAGAAGTGAATCGCAATTGATGAGTGAAAAAAGTAACAGGAAGAAAAAATAACAAAAATGAGTGGAGAATTTGGATTACTCGTTAATTTAATACTCGAATAAAATACTGTACAACAAATAGTCACACGAAAATCAAAATAGCACCGATTAACCCCCACGTTTAAAGCCTTTGTGGTGTGTCGTTAGGTGTCTATCCTTGAGTAAATTTATGAAGAAAATCTCAGCAAGTAAGGGTTTACAAGGGCTATTGTAAGATCTAATATTTGCCTTTTAAAGGGTAATTTGTTGAAAGCGGAATGCTTTTATACTCCCAGGCCCGAGATATTTCTCCGAAATATGTGGAGATGTATGATAAAGCACTTCACCCTCTGCGATATCCCTCCATTCCGGGAATATTCTGAGTTCTGAGTCACACAGATTGTTATCAACGAAAATAACATTTGATATCCGAATGTGGCCTTATCTCACCTCATGCACTTTCTCTTTCTGGAGACTATGCGGTTATGAAACGTAAACGTTGGTTAAACTTCCGGTGAAAAAGCAATATAAGGCAATAATAACAGCCTCGAAAATAAACCTCTTAGAGTCAGTGATACTAGGCAACCACTTGGCTCGAGAATAAAGCTCATAAGAGAATTTAAACACAGTTGCTTAACTGAAATTGGAGTCTTTAATTGCATTAAAGTTTAAAGCACTGTCTCAGACATAAGACAGGAAGAGTAAAGAAAGGTAAAGATATGGCATGAATAAAGATAGTCTCACTATGAAATATGATTCCCAGAACGGCTAGAGCGAAAACATACTTAATGGTATATTTGGCGAGTTAGGTATCCCCTTATATATTTGTTGACTAAATCAATTAGGATTTGATTAATATTTATTATTTTTAAATATCATTAATATTAATATATCAGGTTTGGTATAATAACGATATTTTTGAAAATTTTGATGGTAAGTTTTGCAAATCCATGGACGACGCAGTATTGAACAGAAGAATCTGTAAAAATAAGGATAAGACAAGAAAAACCCTCAAAATCAAAAGAGGTGCAGTGCGTGGCAGAAGAAATAAAATATGAAAAATATGTGCTGAAATGAACGTCTGGAGAAGGAAAAAATTCCCTCATTACAACTACTGTATGCAGATTACCCAATTAATTCAGTTGAAAATTCAATTGTAAAAATATGAAGTACCTCGAAGCTAAACTAACCAATGATTTCTCGAGGGGCAAACATATTCAGGAAATAATTAGTAAAGCCAATCGTTATTAGGGATTAATTAAAAAATACTTGGTAGTTGCGACAATTAATTCAGATAAATCAACAGCTTCTCCCTTGCTAGACCCGACTTGGGATAAACTGCCAGTATTTGGGGTTCTTATGAGGTCGGCATAAGGACAAAGTGAGGACGTGGAAAGAGATCAGCAAGTTACGTAAAAGACCGTTACGATAACCTGTTTAGTGATACTGACCTTCAGCAGCAACTGGGATGGGAACCGCTTTCAGGTTCTCAATTAAAAATTAAACTTAATCACTTATTAAACTTCAAATCCAATGTATATCCTGACGAAGCTATTAATATCTTACAAACTCCAACATTCCATGGTAGATAAGAACGAGAGAATAAAATTGTGGATATAATCTACACAACCGACTGGTTATAAATGCTGTTTTCCCGCGATAAACAAGAGAGACTAATGGCTGCAAATGAGACGTGGAAGTAGGTTAGCCGACTAGCAGTGTAGCTGATTTGTATATTTTCTCCCATACACCTGTTTCTCAATCTGACACGTACTCACATCACGTTTCGTATGATCCCTGCATCACTCTTGCATCTCTTTGCGAAGTAGCAACATATAGCAAAAAATCTACAAATGTTAAGTTTTTTGAATAAAATTTGACGTAAATTCATTATTTAAAGTCTTAACTGCAACTTCTTTGATTTTAATATCCTTCTTTACGTAATTTACTCCTGTTTTTTACTTTATTTTATCCATTTTTTTAAGTAAACCTATCAATTTCATCCCCATCCAGGGTGGTTAGTGGAGTTGTTGCTGAGGGCTATTTTGAAACTTTAGTGATTAAATGTAAACGAATGCATGGATTTTGTTTTATAAGGATAAGATTTTTAAAATATGTGCATTAATCTGCCTAAACAAAGAGGTTTTGCGCAGTGTTCGAAAATTCCACCCAAGTCCACCGCGCATCTATATCTTACCATAGAAATGCCCAAGGCTCCAAGGTCTCCCCTCATACTCGTATCTTTTATTAATGGAAATTTTCTTCGATGAATTTAACAAATTTGCTATGTAATTAATGTACACTTGGTTACTACTGGAAATAATTATGTATTTGTCTAATTCCAAAGATATAACCAGATTCAATGTTTCTTTTTTTTTTAAGGAATCTGTCTTCTGACAGGTTTCAACTCGATGCCCTGCATTGCAGTCGGTCCTGAGCATCTTCTTTCATTTGCCTGTAACTTCGTCCATTTTTTATGTCATCGAGCATTCCCATTCTTCTTCTTCCCCTTCCACACTTTCCTTCTATTTTTCCTTCAACAATTCTCCAAAAAAGACAATTTTGGCGTAATATGTGTCCCATCCAAGCTGTCTTCCTCTTTTTTATTTCCTTCAGCAGTTTTCTTTCTCCTCCTACTGCCATTAGTACTTCCTCATTTCTCATTTTATCCATCCACTTTACCTTTCTCATTTTTCTCCACAGCCACATTTCGAAACTTTAAAGTACATTTCATCTTTCTTATTGACCGTCCATGTTTCGCGGCCGTAAGTCACCACACTCCATATAAAACATTTAGCAAATCTCTTTCTCAGTTCTATTGGTATGCTAAATGCTGTCAAAAGTTCTTTTACCTTCTCAAATGCTTTTTTACCCATAGCTATCCTCTGTCTTACTTCCAGCGTACAGCTTCCATTCTCAGTCCCTAAACTTCCCAAGTACTGAAATGAATTCACTTGCTCAACAACTTTTCCTTCTACGGATATATTAATGATTGCTTCATTCTTACTTACACTCAACACTTTTGTCTTTTCAACATTTACTTTCATTCTGTATTCTTTCCCCACTCTTACAATACTCTCCATCATATACTGTAGCTCCTATTCTGATTCCGCCAGTACTCCTTGATCATCTGCATACTTCAGTCTTCATTTTATCCTCCTACTACTACACCTCTTGCTTTTTCTAATGCTTTTTTGGTTAGCTCTTCAGCGTGAATATTGAAGAGAGATGTGGACAATAGAGGTGTGTCGTTCATGAATGAATCGTTCAGAATGAACGATTCAATGGCATGAACCGAATGAATTGAATCTACGCTTTCCACTCGAATCGTTCAAAATGAACGATTTGATGGAAGATTCAAATCCGCCGAATCCAAATCGTTCAATATGAACGATTTGTGTGGAAGATTCTGCTAGCAAATCTCCGAATCCGCCAAATCCAAATCGTTCAATAAGAACCCTGTAAATACCCTTGAAACACCTTGCCAAATGTCTTGTGTTTCCGAATTGGAGCATCACATTTCACCTTTTTGTTTGTTATTTCGCACACTAATATTTGAAATGCAGTAATTCGACAGATTCACATGGATTCGAGGTTCACATGGATTCGAGATTCACACGGATTCGAGATTCACTCGTGGATTTGGTTCATTCGGTTCATTATGAACGATTTAAAGAACCGAATCATTGCCACGAATCTAATCCCATGAACCGAAATTCCCACCTCTAGTGGACATGCAACATCCTTGTCTACTCCATTCCCAATATCCATCTCATCTGTCTCATCATTTCCTACTCTTATCAAAACACTGTATTGTATACATCTCTTTTATTACTCTTCCATCCTTCCAGTCTATGCCAATATTTTGGATAAACCTCAGTAGCCCAACACAAATGATTCAATAAAGTCCTTTAGAAAAGTCCTACAAACAAAATTTATTTTCTTTAAATACCTATTTTTTACGGATACTTTTCAACGTTTCACATTTATTTTAGCTTAACAGCAGATATAACATTGAAAACTCTATTTCAGGATGCATCCAAATTCATATGTATTCAATACTCAAGGCTAGGAAACAAGGTGAGATATCAAAGTTTGAGTTTGGATATTCTCGTTTAAGGTGCTACCATCTATGAAACAAAATTGCAACAAGAAATATATGAAGACGATAAAACAAGAATTATGCAAAATTCCGCTACATCCTCCTAGGTCATGTAGCTGAAGAGATTTAGCCGCGCTGAGAGCCAAAAGTTGCAATCACTTGGGGATTAAGCTTATTCATCTCTCAAAAGTTGCAAACATTTCGGTTTGTCACGTATTGAGATATTTCTAAGAGTTCTAAAAGGGTAATCATTTTCTTTAGAAGTTGGTTTACTTATCTCATTTCACCTTGAATATGCAGAGTTTTAATCTATTTACCGTTGAAATATTTCAGATAACTGTGTATTAGGTTCACTTTTCATTTGTGTCTATATTCCTCAATTCCTTTTCTTCCTCTAAGGATCTTTCATCAAATTTTAGTTAGCATTTTTGTTTTAGCATCAAAAGTTAGCATTTTTGTTTTAACAATCTTTTTACCTTTTATAATTTAATATTTAATATAGTACAGCTTCAAGTGTAAAATATACCGGAAAAACTACAGCTTTAATTGATTAAATTCAGGGAAAGCTTAAAAGATGCTCAAATCAATAAAAACACACATAACTACGCATATAAAAACTCGTGTTAGAAAATTTGTCATCAACTCCATCATTTACAAAGCTTTTCTTTGACTTTTATCCTATTTAAGAATTATCTTTTCTAGCTATTTTTCATTTGTCGAGTTTTATTCGATAAAATTTCTCGTTTCCTTTCCTTTTAGATCATTTCTTCTTACTAAAATGACATACGTACACCGCAATGTAAAATTTCAAGGATGGAGCTTAATAAGAATCGAATTAAGAAAATATATATAATGAAGATGCCGGGTGTGTTTTAAAAACCAACAGACCTACCTTTATACTTTCAAAGATAATATTATCCAAACAGGGCTGTCTTTTTCATTCCTATACACAAAACATTTAACCACCAATATATCAGCCCCTGATACAGAAAACATTATCAAAAGCAGAAGGCAAAGACCTGATCACCTACTATTTAGCGAAAACAAAATTCGTTAGCATGTAATAATGCATTACACAAAATCTACAATCTGTACTAAATTCTCCTTATCAAATGTAGTTGCTCATTAAACAAATGCAAAACGTGCTCCGTGTCCCAGTCCAAAATGGCGTTCCAAGGACTTGTGGAAGTGAGCACGCAACGTATACTAGATAAATGTGCCGTCGCACGTATGTGAAACAAGAATATCCACCATATATTTGAACTTTATGGCAAGTAACTCTTAAAACAAATATTGGTTACTTATTGCTATGGGTTATACTCGGTTTCACGATAGTTATCGCCAGGAATGCGGATAATTATTTATTTGGGTACATAAATAACTTTATGTTAGGCAAATGCATATTAAATAAGTTCATGCTGTTTTCTAATAAGTTATCGATGGAAAACATCTCAAAATTGCAAAATTAGTACGTCAGCCCGGAGGAACTAATGGTAAATCGGAGGTAACAATGATGTCAGACAGGCCACGCCCATATTTCAGCTATTAGCATTGGCCGCCATACAACCTGCTCTATCTACCTCAATATTTTGAGCCTTACGAGAAGGTTTCGCACGCATACTGAATTTGTATTGAGGATAAAGCGGTGTTATTGTTCGTTTCTATGGCCCTAAATAAGTCGAAAGATTTTCTGGAATAAGTGTACCTGAAGCTAGAACCATTTTCACACATCGAAGTGTAAGAGAAACCTGCGAGGTTACTGGGTGTACGCTCCACGTGCCAAGGTGCCTTCACTCTGGAAACAACCGCTGAGAAAGTTTCGAGATAGGTAACTCCGCTGAAGGGGCGAAGCAATGGAAAGGGAAAGTGAGAGATGAGAAGTAAGCCACCTCCCAAGTCCTCGAGGATGAAGTGTTTGTTGAATAGCTTCCCACTGTGGGGAGAATACAGAGAAAAGAAAGAGCAGAGGAAGATGAATAAGAACCAAGGCGATCGGCCTTTGTCGTCTTAAAAAACAATCCCCTCACGAAAATCATCCCGTCCTTCACAGCTTTTTCCCTTTAAGGCGGTTACACCGTAGAAGGACATACATTTCATTCAATGCACATTTTAGGTACTTAAATAAAAACATGTCTCATATGAAAAACAAAATTTTACCTTTCCACGCTAATTTTATTTGAAAATTGCACTCAAAATCACATGACTGTCAATGAGATAACGAGAAATATATGGGTAAATCGTGTCATTTTCCAATATTTTCGATATTAAAAGGAGAAGGATGGAGAAGGTGAGGTGATCGGAGAGGAAGAGTAACGAGGAGGTGCTTGAGTCAGTGGGCGAGGAAAGCAAACTTCTAATTGAAATCCAGGATGGCCAGGGTAGGTGGCCAGAGGATGTAATAAAGGGCGAGAAGAAAGAGGAGAACAGGTTTCATGGACGGGATGAAGAAGGATAGATCGTTTGCTGAGGCGATAAAGGAAATACTAGTTCATTAGGCTCCTGAGAGTTGAGAAAACCGGAAGATTCTCTGACTTTCATCAAATCCTACCTTTACCAGTAAAATACTTTTTTTAAATCTTCACAGAAAACTGTTTAGATACCCGATAAATTAAATAAAAATTATTTTGTATGCATCTTACCGTCTCTGTGTTGGATTTTCTAGCTAATTACCTTGATGACTGAAGTCAAAATGAGATCTTCCCAAACAGATGGAGCTACGATTGACTTGTATTATTTTCCGGTCCGGTTTAAACTACGGTTTCCCTGTCCAGTTTGCACCAGCGGTAGTGTGTCCAATTCCCATTCTGTAGGTCACCGGTTCGAGACCACGTCACGGAAAATGTATTTACACTCAACTCGCACTGATACCACTACTGAGAGGCAGCAGTCTCAGCAAAAGGTATTGACGACGCAGATCAAGAAGATCGGACCTATATCAACAGCCATAGCTTTGAAGGATGGTGAAGTTCACGTAATAGGTAAATGTACTGCGATGTAAAAGGCAAAGTCATATTTTCCTTTGTATACTTTATATACACTTTAAGTGAAATTATGCATTCGAGTAATTGATGTACATATGTATAAAAGTGAACAATTACACTCTACAACATTTTTTCTCGACATTTTAATGCTATCGTAATGTTTGACATTCATTTATAAGTAAGCCATGACATATGCACATATTTTACCATAAACACGATATAATTCATTTTTCATCATTTGTTATGCGTCAAACTTATATAAATGCATCATGCTGAGTGAAAAATAAGAATTTAATAAGATATATGCTTAAATTTCGACTCCTGCACAGTAAAACCTGAAATATATATGATTACAATTCTTCGTACAAGTACACTGTGCAAAAGTTATTAAAAATGCTAACCTTAAGACGAAATTTTTAAGATATTCTCCTACTTCGTCCACGCTACTCCATGCAAATTAATTTCCTCCGAATATATGCACGTATTGCTGTAAAATGTGGTCTAAGAATGTTTTTTCAAATTACTTTCAATTCAATTGCGGACTCTCGATGACTCACGATAACCGCCCCAGCTGCCTTAAGCACTCCCCCCCTCCCCTACAACAGGAGAAGGAAGAGGAGGGGTTGGATATTTAGTGGCGTGATTATGAAGACGAGACTTTCACCCCAGCGGCCCTCATATGTCGACACACCCCTCTACCTCGAGACAGACCCACTTCCCTCTCCCCACAGACTCCCCTCTCAGGTCCTCACATCCCTTTTCCTTTCCCCGATAAATAAGAAGGAGAATTGGGATCCATCCACAAGGTCCCTTCGGCGGCGGCGAACGAAAGGCGATCTTTCGGGACGGCTGTAACGAGACGCGTACGATTTCTGCTGGTGATTGGGGAAACATCAGTCTCGAACGAAAGAGAAAGTCAATGAATTTATCAGTAGCCTGGCTCCGGGTGTACTGTAATACAAATAGTGTAATATCCTTTCCCGCCGAATGTCGACTATAGCCGATGAGGATTTCCTACGCGAAAGAACGTATGTGTACATGGTCTATCACCATTTGTTTTAAATTTCCCTATCTAATTGTGGTGTTTATTATATTGTTTCCTATATTTCAAACAGGGAAATTATTGCTTGGATTATATTTCCATTTCCTGCAATCAATAAAATAAAATTCATGGTTGATTTGAGTAGAGTTACCACTGCATTTGAACTAAGGCCAACATATTCCCGAACACGAGAAGAAATCGAAACCAATTTAACGCCGCCTTTCAACCGATTAACCCGAGAGGGCCTTAAATCTCATTTGTCTATATCGACATCCACATGCAACCATAACAGCCGACTTATTGATATGCGGTAGAGGGTGTTGGCAAACCGTCCACGTAAAAACGTTAAGCAGAAGGTAAAAGGGAAGTGAAATGGTGAAGTAAATTTTGGGAATCTTTTGAGTGGAGCTCAGTTTTTATTAAGGTCAACGATAATGCACGGAAAGAAAATATTTGGGTACTAATCTATTCGGTTATGTATCCCTAATATCGATCGCTTCCTTCAAATCAAAATATGTGGTGCAACGTATAAGTGATATTCTCTATGCCATATCTGTTCTTAATTTCTCAATCAATCTTAGCCATGCGTGTCGCCTTCGAGTCTCTTGTAGTTCCCAATCTAATCCAACTAAAAGATGTTTGAAACTCTATCATTGCTCGTTGAAGTTTTCAACGAAGCGCACAACTTTTCTATATATTTAACCTATTAGTTATTTACAAGTTCAACGTAGTTTTAAGAGCCCAGGCATATCCCTAGACTTTAAACTAATTTCGTGAGATTTGCCTTGAGCTACTCCTGCCCGCTCCTAACTCTACCTACCGAATGATTAACCCTGATGTGACGACCCTGACCTTTTGAATTCCATTAAAGAAGGGGTTTGAGCGCAGAGGAGGGGAATATAGGTTGGTGGTGACCCTGAGCGAAACAAAAAAGAGAATAATTAAAATACCTTGTAATTTTTTTCGTTCTACTAAACCCCACAACAAAAAAGTTAAGACCGCTAAAAAAATATCTCTGCCACAAAAATTTTCTCATCTACGCATTTCTCAGGAAGCAGATTTTTCCTCCTGACATCCATAATTTTTATTTTTTCCGCTTATCCACTACTCCTCCACCCATTTCCCTCGAACCTTCGTTTTTTTTTAACCACTCGAATGCTTAGATTGGGCAGATTACCGCATGCGCTACTCGAGCGATATTTCAATTTTTACGAGGAAGCAGTTTGCCAAGGAGTTCCGACGAATTGAAGTCGGAAGAAGCTGTTTAGCCGCGTTTCTCAGGCGACGGATTCGCTCGGGATTTTATTCCATTACTAGAGAGCCAAGCTCATCCGGTGGCCCAGGAGAGAATTCATCCGGTCTTCGGTTGACGGGGGCTAAGCGAATTAATGTGGTTGGAGCGATTTATATTTTTGAAAACAGATTTGCGTGAAACTTCGCTACAGCGTACGTAAATAGAAATAGATTAAAGTGAAAAAAGTTGCAAGTAACCGATTTGGTCTCTTAGTATTTAATGCTATTTTAACCTTGGCTTATCGCACCTACAATATATTTCTAAATAATTATATTACTCATGCAAAGAATTTTCGATAGCCTGGCGTATTTAAATGAAATTTTGTCTACGTTTTGAATAGCACGCTGAAAGCTTGTAAAAACACGCATTAATTCAGGAAATATACAAAAAATATAATGCTTCCATCGTTTTAATCACAGCCTATTTGGAAAGTTCTACCGCTAAAACACTTTAAAAGAATATGTGGGCGTAATTTTGTTTGCAAACCTATGAATTATTAAAAGGTGTATTCCATAACTCACGATTATCTTCCAGCCACCAAAGTTCTCACCCCGTGAACTATTTAAGGTCATATACTGTACTGGCAATTGAGAGGTATTATTCAATACATTCTATTTCGTAAAGCGGTATAAAAGAAACACATTGTATTTCATTTTATCGCAGAGACACCAGGGAATGTGAAGCAAGGCATAAATCGTAAAGTCGAATGATTAGATATTTGCGCATAAATGCGATTTAAGACAAGAGCAGGGTACGAAAACGGTAAATATTGATTAAAAAAGAGTTCATTTTGTTGCATCAATAAACTTTCGTAATAGCAACAGACTATACGGAATAATCTATGCACTTGTATATTTCGAGCATTTGAGCCACAACCTCTACGAACCACCAGTGTAGGCTTTCGGGATACAGTATAAAGTTTCCGTAAGAATATTATTATTAAACCTTTCGGTCAAATATTTCATCTAAGTGGCCATCAGAGTTAACTATCTGGAATAGAAAATTTTCCTTGAAGCCAATTTTGAAGTAAGCTCTTAGCATATTAGCATTAGCATTAGCCGCAACTTCACTCAGTTTATACTCTCAAAAAAAATCCCAAATTTTCTACTGCTTTATCTACACGTAAAAGTTACCCTTCAATCTGCCTCAAATATGAATGGCAGGGGGTTGGCCATCAACGACATAGATTTCAATCTACCCTATTAACCTTCAAAAATCACTTTAAATTATGTTTCAACATGAAGCCACATTTTTTTCCCCACTGAAGAGTGGCGTCTTTTTGAAATACCCTACATTCAACACATAAGCAATCGACTACACCTGAGATGGCTTTAGCCTCAAGGTAACTTATTCCTGAACTTTTGGAAACTTAAATGTAGCATCTTTGAAGCGCGTTTTAGCGAGTAACATGGGATTGTATAATAAAGCGGATTTCTAGGCTATATTGTAGTTTAGCCTGGAGAAAGGAGATTTTAACTTGTACTCTTAATGAGATTACTCAAATGACAGAAGAAAAGAATTAATTCGAACGAGAAGGCATATTTATGCTTGTATTTAAATCTGTTTGCGACAAGCCAAATGCACTATAAATAGGATAAAAATAAAAATTAGGAACCATAGAATATATTTCTTAAATATATTAACGAATAACTGCCAAAATTGACGTCAAAATGCGGTAATATTCTAAAAAACGCGTACCCTATGACTGGAAAGATTCTGTCATTAAAAAATATATTTGTGCAATAACCTGCAGAATTTGAACCTTTATTTAGGTTTTCTCTAAGTATATCATTTTATGAAAAACGCACGATTTTGCAAGCCAAATAACTCCCTTATCTATCGTCTTTCCTTAGAATAGCACGGATTAAAGAAGACATTACAGCAGTCATAAAAAAGCAAGAATATATTTACCTCTCGTTGAATATTTAAGATTACTAACATGGAAAACATGCATTATTTCATCGTAGGTAGTAATTGTGAGAGACTTAACAATAGTTTTGCGCGTGGGAGTAATGGTTATAACACTTCTGCCAGTAGCCATCTTTACCCAGACTGGGATTGAGGCACAACATGAAATAACACGACATAATTGCATGTGCCATGTGCCAAAAAAATGACACCAAGGATTAAAATCCGCCTAAAAAATACTTAACATGACCGGGATTTGAACCCCAGCAAATGAATATCTGTATTTAAATGTTTCGTCTCATTTAGCTAGGCCAGAGCCACCATAAACACACACACAAGCCAACAATTCAGGAGGGAGCAAAGAACCCGTGGCTCAAATACAAGAGGAAAGCTATTGTATGGCCCAAGGTGCCAGTAGGAGTGCCAAGGACGTAACGCTGGTGATGATGGGCGTATAGGGAGGGGGTAAGGACACTGACAGGAACGGAAGGGCGAGTAGGGTGGCGATACTTGAAGATAAAATAAATGCGGCCCAAAGGCAGTGCTGCTAATCAGCAGGTCTGTATAAAAGTGTAATTGCAAATATATGTTAAATAGGGCTGGTGGCTGGCAGTAACCTTATCTGACACACTTCCTATTGCGATCACGTCAGTCAACCTCTTTCTCATTCTTAAACTGACTTTCTGAAAGAGATACAGGTCTTTCATTAGCTCTCCTCCCTTTCCATTCAATTCCATGCTTTTTCAGAGTCAATATTAGTTTATTCCATCTAAATCTATCAAATGCTTTCTGTAAGCAGTACACAGTATGTACTTTTTTATTTTTCTCTCTTCTTTCACAAAATACTCGCAACAGACCGATTACATCAATTGTCCCTACACCTCGTCTGAATCCATATCATTCTTCTCCGATCACTTTGTTTAGTTTCAAATAAAATCTTCAATGGATCGTTCATAAAATTCGCGGCAATAATTAAACCAACATACTTATGTCAGCACTGGTAACAATGAATAATAGGCATTTCTAACAAAAATTTTGCAATAAATTATCGTCTGAACTTTTCTCAGGCAGTTTCACGTTTAGGTGAAGACCTTTGGAGCAATTTAATCATGATTGTTGGATTTTTCACACGTATTGATTGTAAGCTTCCATTCCCGTATTGAAGAAATGATACGATTAACACGCATTCCAAAAGCGTACTTTTATATTTATTTAGTAAACTCCGGTAAGCAAGAGGCCCACGATAGCATTCATAACAAAAGTATTTAAACAAGATTAAATAGGCTTAAATTAAAAATAATTTTAGTCACATGGAATATCAGGCACAGGCTTATGTTCCTCACATTTTATGGGATTTTTCTACTTTTCTATTAGAACGAATTCAATTTCCTTGAAGCCATTACCTTATTAGTACCTCTACTAACGCAAATTTCTTAATTATTTATTTCCTTTCCAATTGAGTGATTTTCATTGTTCCGCTTGAAATTGTGTCCACTCCTGTTGCTTTGCCTTTTCTCATCTGTTGCATAGATGCTTCTATTTCACTTTCAACCTCACTGCGACAAGGTGAAGACTCATAGGGGGCATGCTAAGTAGGGCATAAGAAATGGTGGGAGAATTCCTTGGAGGGTATTGAATGATTGTTGAAGAGTATGATGGAGGGGTGAATGTTGGGTACGAGAGGAAGAGGAGATGTGAATGGGAACGGGGTGGAATTACTGGACCCTAAAAAAGAGACCACGAGACATCTCACCGGCCGAGAAAGGCGAGGTATCTGGGAATATAATCCTACTTTGTCTCTCCTTCTTCTTCACCTTTATCTTCTCCTCTCCTCTGCCACTCCGCTCGTTCCTCCTATTTCTCTTTGTGTGCTCCGCTCTCGCCTGCTCTCTTCACCGCCTCCTTCTACTCCTTCCCCCTCATCTTCTTCTCCTCCTTCTCTGGTCCATCCGGAGAGACAAGTGCGAGTGCTCATTGATCTCCTACAGCATCCCCATTCACTCTCTCTCGCACCTCTCCTCCTTTGGAATGCGTTCCACGTGAAGAGGGTCCTCCTCCGAACACGCCCACCCACCGCGAGACCCTAGTACCCTGACACCTCCTCATCCCTCGCTCTCACCCACGCGACCCTCCCACGCGCAACACGAGTAGAGGGCTCTCTTTGGCCGCGTGGGACGGTGGCGCTCTCTTCACCTTCTCGATGCCTCGTGTGCCACGGAAGCCTTATTATGGTAATTGGCGCGATCTTCTTAAACGTGCAAATTTGGGCGAAACTTTTCAAACATATTAAACTTATTAATTATACGTTCAAATAAAATCTAAAATATATACAACGACCGATATCTCTGGCATCATATGTACGTTACCTGTGAGGACAACTTGCTCTTTAAGCTCCCATGAGATACACCATGGAAGAGGACGCCTGGGTAGCTTAATTGGTTACAGCACTCAGTGCGATATCGAGGGATCTGGGTCCGATTCCCAGTACAGGCGATTGATTTTTCCACTGTAAATTTCACTCAACTGTGTGATCACTAGCGGGTGACTCCGTTGAATTAACTGCACGGCTAGTTCCGTGGTTGTTTGTCGCATAATATATAGCCCGATGGAGTATTTTTCCATGAACTTTAAAAAATATACAAGTCAGAACTAACCCTAAATTAACTCGTTAGAGTAAATTTTGTTAATCATAAGAAAACAGTACTTCGAGGCGCAGGTTTCCTCTTAATTAATACCAATCGATTTCCAGATTCTACAAGTATTTATTATCTGCTTCACTCTTAATTACACTCTATCCTCTTTGGTTCTCCTGTTCTTATATGTGGTCGGTTGTTTTAAGGATTCCCGAGAGCGTGGCTGTTTACAGTTGAATGCTGATCTGTTGTAATCATGCATGGACATATCTTCTTTTCAATTTCCCGCGAAGAAAGTACCGCTCTCGATGAAACGAAGCTTAATACGTCCACCCTTGTCTTTCAAAAATCGACATCATGGTAAATAAAAGTCGCGGAAGGTAAGAGATATTTCTGCTAATCATTGCTTAATAAGGTAAAAATTGTTCATTCAACGACGGAAAATGCCTATTTAAATATCATCTACCACAGTTAGCTTGTGATTTGCGACGTAATTATTTTTTACCTGTGAGTAAATTTTCAATTAATCAGGGTACTAATATGTGGACCAAATAAAGTAAAGAACAACGATGGGAATATGCTTTACTGTTCGCGCCGAATATGATTTAGGCGATATTTTAGGCCTGCAGCGTCTGGCTTGCTTATTAAGCGTGACTATAAATAAATTTAACGTTTATCACGAGAATCTTACTATTATTTTAGAAATCGATAATAATTTTCATATACATTCGTAAAAACCACCACGAAAAATAACCGCAGCACATTTCAACGGAAAATTAATGTTTGTTTACTCTACATTTGTCACTAGCTATAGTTCTCTTTACATATATTTCCAAACCTCATACCTCTTGTTTCTATTGTTGTTTCAAAAGTCAGGACTTCCTCTGAGCCATTTGGCTCTGGAGACTCGGGAGAAAGGATTTATTAAGACCCGGCATTGATCCAATGGATATATAAGGTAAAGGGAGACCTCTTGGAACCGTACCACATTCAAGTCTAACACACAACCAAGAAACGAAGTTAACGCAAATAGAAGTGTAGTCATTCAATGAAAACCCTTTGAAAGCAAAATTATCCTGCAGACTACTTTTGAGTATATTTCTTTTCGCTTCGTTTTTTTGCGGCAAGCGATATATGCTATGCTGAGCGTAAGCACAATCCATACGAAGCATTCCAATTGTAGCTATAATAGAATCAAGTGATTCGCCAAAACGCCAGGACCTACAATTTGCTTAAAAATAAGGCTTTCCTCATTTGGTATCAAGACTACTTTCAAAATTGTGTTGAATTAGATGATTACAATCATCGCACATTGGTAGAAGATGAAGTTTCGCACAAGAGACTCAATTGCTTCCCCTCATCCACCAGAATATGTGGATTTCTTGAAGCTGAACTACCAAATCCAAAGCTCGCCTGGTTTGGAACCACGTGACTGAAAAATCTTTCGCCACACACGGTTACTAACTTTCACACGTTACCCGTACTGACCACACCACGGGGAGACAGCATTTTCAACAGAAGGCATTGATGGCGAAAATCAAGATGACCAGGCCGGTATCAACAGCCAGAACTTCGGGTAGGAGAGAAGTTCGCGGAATGGTTGGCCGGGGTACTGCGATGTGGAAGGCATAGATAAACATTTGTATACAGATTTGTGTAAAATTTTGCATTATAGTAATTATTGCTATTATAAAAGTGACACTTTACCCATATTTCATCTACATCTACATACTACCCTGCGAGTCGACGCATGGGGCGAGCGGCAGGTGGTGTTAGGTAACCAGCCGTATAAAGATGTAAGGTTTTGGGTGGCGTGTATTATGGGAAAGTAAATAGTGGAGCTCAGATTTTATCGTGGTCACTTATTTTGCGCGGAAAGAACAAATTTATATACCTATCTGTTCGGTAGCGTATCTTTCATATGTAATCGCCCCTGTCAGACCTAGAGATGTAGTGAGGCGTCGTGATAATATTCTCTGTGTCGCTCTGAAACACAACAGTTCTGAATTTCTCAAGCAAGTTAAGTCTAGCGTGTATATTTTGAGTCTCTAGGGGCTTCCACCTTAATCCCTCTGAAAGTTGTGAAACAGTAGAATTTGTGATATGTATATTTTAGTAGCATACTTCATTCGACTACTTATGAACAGATTTTTTCATGAACGCGAAACAACTCGTTTTTATATAATATTTATAGTATTTCACGAATATCAATGGGTCATGCCGAAAGAAACAAACTTACATACGATTTATGATAAAATTTCGAATCCGGCGTATTAAAACTTGCACTATATCATCACCATTCAAGGATAATGTGCAATAGCCTTTAAAATGCTCTCTTTAAGATGAAATTTTCAAAATGTTACTCTTACATCATCGTTTATAATACTTTATGCAATGTGTTACATTTGATTAATACAATCATGGGACAATAGTAGCAGATAAGGTTTCGCTCATGAAAATCAATCGATTCGCCTCATTCACCAGAATTTGCGAATTTCTCGAAGCTGAACTTCCGATACGATCGATTACGTACATCCTCTTCCGAGTGTCCTAAGACCTTTCGGGCCTCGTCCAATATCCTTGCAGTTGGCCGCCATAATGCCCGTCCTTGACTCGGGACGAATGACAAAAGGACTCATTACTACATACTTTCTCTCCGACTCTCATCATCCCCCCTTCAAATGCCACTGCCGTCCATTCAAAGAAGGAATCAAGAGAGGAAGAGAGGGACGTCGATAGCCCTTTCCCTTAACCCTTTTCCCTCCGGCTGCTCACTTTAGTCGTGAGAGAAGTGATTTCGCACATTCGAGGGGACGAAGACAACCCAAGAGAAAAATGACTATCACGGAGAGAATCCTATATGGGTGAGACCGGGGCATGTTGGCGAGATTTAGGTGACATGATTTTTAATTATTTTATAAAATTCTATAAAACATTAAAAATCAGACCATAAAGTAATAGAAGCTTTCGAAACTTGCAGTTAAAGGAGGGTAATGAAGACCAAATAAACGGATAAAATAAGAAATAAATAAATATCTAGATCTACATGCTACTCAGCGAGCCGTCGTATGGGCGTGTGGCAGAGGGTTTTAGGACACCAGCTGTGTAAGGATGAAAGGGGTAAGATTTTGGGAGGTGAAATGGTGACGTGTAAATGGGAGTGTATTTAGTGGATCTCAATTTTTATTGTGGTCACTAATTATGCGCGAAAAGAAGCAGTTTTAATACCTATCTGTTCGGTAATGTATCTCTCTTATTATATCGCCTCTGTCAGACCGAGAGATGCAGTGAGGCGTCATGATAATAATCTCTGCGTCGTTCTGAAACACACCAGTTCTGAATTACTTAATCAACCTAAGCTTATCGTGTAGCCTCCGAGTCTCTAGAGGTTCCCATCTTCATCCCTCTAAAAGTTTTGTATACACTGAGAGAACAGGTTTGGATGCTACTCCCTAAACTCTTTTGGGCGGGGAGGTTTGGATGCGCCATCAAGAATGATACGACGTCAGAACTAATTATTTGGATGTGAGAACCAAAGGCAAAGAGTATCACACCAAACACGTCTAGTCGACGTCCTTTGGATGGGAGACACAAAGTTGTAGGTGGTGCGGTCTACCGATTTAGGTGCGAAATCAAAATCTATAGTTGCGCGCTCTGGTGGCAGTCTCAGGAAGCTCTAGCACCCGCCATTCCGTGTTCAGCTGTGCAAGCCGTCGACACGTGTGGACTTGTTCTGGGCGAAACAGGCGAACTTCGTTGTGACCCTTCTGCCGCGTCTGCTTTATTGTTTTCCTGCTGCTTGAAGAGATATGGACGAGGGGACGAAGGCATTCCTATTGAAGTCTGAACTTGGAGCCTAAATCCAGGTGTTCGCCAGTAAGTAGCACTAAAATTGCGCGGCCATTACGTGTTAATTCTCATGCCTACATATCCAGCCATTGCTTATGAGTTCCCTTTCAGATTCCCACTGTTATCTCTATGTGCTTATTACAATCCAAGTTCTCTCTGGGACCATATTTTGTATTATGTTATGATTGTATTCTAATAATATTTTTATGTTGTTGACATAACATTTTTGATAATTGTGTTAATTGGTAATGTTTTGGATATTTTATGCATTATTTGTAATAAGTTGACGAATTATGTGATAATAGATACCTATCATAACAACCACAGAGCCCAGTTTTATCGTTTTTCTAGTTGCACCGTCTTACTACCCTATTTTCAGAGGGGTTGAAAAATAAAAATATTTGGGCAGTGTAGTTTAAGGGGGGAGGGAGTGGCAGGGGCACATGCCTTTAGGCTGGTCATCTAAAGTTTTCATTCGGTATCCAAACGTTTTTCTGATGAGCCACCCAACACTTTGTTTCTCACACCCAAAGTCCATCTTCCTTTGGATGCAGCACCCAAAGGAGTAGGAGGCACATCCAACTCCTCATCACCAATGCCGTTTGGATGACACATCCAAATGTATGGGCAAGTCCTTTCCTTTACCTCAGGTTTGGTTGTGACATCCAAACCTATGATAATCATATCCAAAGTGTTTTCTCAGTGTAGAATATACAGAGGAGTACAGAAGGAACATTTTAGAGAACGGAAGAATCAGATTGATTGGGCACACCCTGAGGCACAACGAAGTTGATAAGTATATACCTGAAGAGAAAATTGAGGGAAAAGTCCCCAGAGGAAGAAAAGCTACCAGGAAGTAATGGGACTATCATTAGAGAGGGAAGGATGGAGGGCTGCAGTCAACCAATCTTGAGACTGAACGACCCATAAATGATGAACAGCAGAGCCCCGCTCAACGGAAACCGGCTAAATGGTAATTCAGGTCAACCGAAACTATCAGCAAACACTGTATAATCAATAAGATAGCAATCTGCATCTTGTACAAGAGAAGAACGGGCTGGATTTTGCCAGCAATAGGTACAAAGGAAGTATTTTTCAAACAACCCAACGATTTGTTAAGCATTAACCTAATTAAACGTCCTCCGGTGCTCTTTTAATCAATACATAGAGGGGTAAGGCTACTGCTAAGAAGAAAAGGTGTAGATGAAAATCTTTTACTGGTCCAAGAAATAGATTATTCGTGAAATGCAGTTTTTGACTTTGACGGTGTAGTCAAAGCAACACTGTAAAAAACAGATTATTATAGCACGTATATTCAACAAACTAACCTCTGAATATCAAACACTGATTATCCAAAAATAACTGATCACAGAAAACGATTCCGCCCCCTATATTTCGGATAATCGAAGCCCAAATGTATTTGAGGAAGACTTTTAGATCGTGAATATATTCTATAGGTGAACGATGACTTCCAGCTACACTATCCATATTTCAATTTTTCAAAAGTTTCAATATCCATATTGCTATCACAGAGGCTAAAACGATACATAGTTATGTGAGCCAACTTTCCCCAATCATGGGGGAGATGGGTTCACTCTATTACTTTAGCTAATTTAAAGATGACTGCAAGAATGGAGAATGGACAAGATTCATCGAACAATTACTTAATTACATATAAATCAAGGGAACGAAAAAACAGTATCTTGTTAGTATACTACATATTAATACTTTATAATGAAAATATTGTTGAATAGTTAACATACTACAGGACACGCATCGCGCAAGCAGAAGATAATTCGTTTCGAAGAACCTCTCTTATACAATAAAACCCTGGTCAGTTCATCTCTACCTAATCATCCAAGTTAAACTATATCTCAAATAAATTACGAATATCAAAGATAAAGGCATACTTTCTAGTTACTACGTGAACAACGATGATTTCTTTAATTCATTGCTCTGAAGATGGTTCATTCGTGACGTTGTCAGGCAGAACAATTCAATCCTTTCGATTTCTTTGTTTAAAAAACGGCCTTTCACATACAACTTGCCTAAGGTATCAAAATGCAAAGTAAAGGTAGAAAAATAAGAAAATAATACAAGTAGTATATTTTTAAAGGACACTATAAATATTCCAAAATTGGGGGCCGATCGTTGAGCCCTTCCTACTGGATTACCGCAATGAGACTTTAAATTGAGCAAATATATGATAACCGCTAAAAGGAGATACATCGAATTGCAAAAACCTTACTAATTATAGAGTTACCGAGCGTATTTTTTCTTGTCAACAGTTTTTCGCAAAGTTGTCATTTAAATAAGTTAGATAATTACTGATTTTTCTCCATGTTTTTTCGCACTAAAAACCGTGCCATTTCAAGTTTAGAACGTGAAAAAGATTAGCGTTGAAGAGTACGATTTAGCTGTTCGTGTCAACTAAGGGATTTTTTTTATTTATGTAGACATATGATGAATAAAACCATATTTAAGTCACATTACGGTTAACTACCTCGAAAAAAAATAAATTGCGAATTCATTTTTAAAAATAGCACCCAATCAAAGATGAATTCAGATAATTCAGCCCAAAGTAAGGAAAAATAATGTTCTTCAAGTTTAAATCTAAAAACCACTGTCGTGAAAGTATTTTTGCCATGACAAAACTAACACATGCTCTTCGTACTTTTCAATTTATATTTTGTCATTTTCATCCAAAAGGTGCCTTCTTCAATTACAATTAGTGGTAGGTTATATCCTTTTCCTATTTTTAACCGTAAATATCATTTGGGAGATTCGCGAGTTGATATAGGGATATGAAACTACGCCAGGGAAACGAATTTAGAAAACATATAAAAAGGCTTTTTGAACTTCAATTTGCATAAATTTTTTTGCCTGGAAAATTCTAGGCAGCGAGCTCTTTGCTTCCTAGTCTACCGGGGATATTCATTACCAAGAGTTTAATTACCTTAGTGCCAAGGCATTGAGATGCAAAAGTTTTTTACACAGATATATGAGACCATTTTATCATTCTATTCAAAGAATCGCTCTCATTTGCTTGTCATCTTAAAATGAATAAAAACAACAGCTTAAAATAAAAGTCTTAAAACTGTTAAGATTACTCAAAATGGCATCACTCTTTGAGTATTTGCATTATTCCTTCACAATATTCTTAATTCACTCCAAAACTTAAGATTAAAAGTTGGTAATTTTGGGCTGCGTTAAATATTACCTTCACAGCACTATTTTCATTGAGGCAATTTTCAGGGCAGTAACGGCCAATTTCAGCACACACATACCTGAAAGGCAATAAAAAAGAAGTACCGTTAGTGGTGTAAAGAACGATTAAACCACTTATCATTAAAAATAACAGTAATTGTGAGTTCTTCTTCAAAATAAATTTTATAATAGCTTATTTCGGTCGCCCCATGGAGGTATGACTGCTTTTATAGTTAAAAAGAAAAATATTTTTATCTGATGTAAAGCAGAATATGATTTAAGAGGCATTCAATAAGCCCGGGATTTGCTATATTACTTTGGCTAATTTAAGGATACCATGAAGATAGTGAATGTGAGTAAACATAAACCAATGACTATAAATACAAAAATAGTAAAATAGTAAATGATGATGAATCAAGGATAGATGAGGCCTAAGAAAAAGAAATGACTATTCCTGCTACACATAATACGAGTACTACTATAGATAGCATCCAGATTCTTCCACAAATAGTCGCATGACTATATATTAATTGTATTTCAATCACAGCCAAATATATGTATTTCTCTCACAGTCAACGTTTTGCCAAATTAATTTGTATCCTCAGGGCTTGGCAAGAATAAAAAACGAGACATTCAAAAACAAACAAAAACACAGGATTGTTTGAGGGTTCATCCTATCAAACCAATATGATTTCTACTAAGGTCATTAATTTCTGTTCTCTTATTACAAACATTAGTGTATTAATGACCTGTACTATTTCTTTGAAATACTACAACCGTATCCACACAAATCCACCCTGGGTACCACAATTGTCAGCCGATCAGCAAATTCGCATATTATGGAAATTACATTTATACACCATTAAATAAGTATTTTCTTCCAATATTTTTGCATCCATTCAAAGTCTAGAAATAAACTAAAAGGGATTGTCTAGGTAAGTATGGAAAGTTCAGTTCATAAACGTACAGTCAATAACTATGATCTGTAACGGGCGATTTATAATTCTCAAACAATTACTGTAGTTACAGAGCATTCATGAAAAACTTTTCTTCGTCAAAGATAACTATCAAAAAAGTAAAACTATTACTGGTACATATGATATTAATTTTTATAAAAACAAGACTAGAATATGTTGTCATTCGTGTATTTCAATCACAGCCAACGTTTCGACAAACTTTTTGGCATCCTCGGAATTTGTAACAACCAAAAAAAGAGACACAACCTGGTAATATTAACCAGGTAACCAGGTAAAAACCAGGCAACCACAAAAATAATAACACAAAAGTTGAATTATCATGTAATTATCTACAATTCAGTTTAATATGGAGCACCAACAGAGTAAACAACAACTCCAAACAGTAAATAAACATGTATGCAACAACAATTACATTAACACATAAACATTATATACATGAGGAGCAATGAAATTAAGAATTCATATTTTCGCGCATAGAAAAATATAAAAATCAACGTTTATCTTAGCACTGCTATATTTTTATCTATAAAAGCACAAAAAATGAACCCAGCATTCAATAAGGGTTCATTCTATCAACCCAACATAAATTCTGCTAACCTTATCTGCTAATCTCCTACCTCAAGCATTACTATTTCTACATGATCTGTACCGTTTACTTGAAGTCTTTACAACAAAAATTTAATATATAATTTTTTTAATTCAACAATCTGGATTAAAATTATAAGAAGTAATGCTAAAAATTTGATTTAGTATGGTACCGTATGCTCCACTGATTTTTTAATGGATGTTAGAAAATGTTCATCTTTTATTTAGCACTATAAATTAGTTTCCATATCAATCAATCGCCTATATTATCTTTTATTTAATCTACTAAGGACTTCATTGAATTTATTTCACATTACATGCATTCTGTTCATTAAAAAATCATACTAAAGCTTCACTCCTATTTCCTGCTTTTTTCATAATTTTCTCTGCCTATTGTTTTAAAATCTATTATGTAATTAATTAATTAGGGTATTTTTTATTATAGTTAAGTATTGAAATATTACCTTTTATTTTTGCAAATGAAGGTTTGTCTAATAAAGGTTTATATACCGAGGGAGAAGACATTAATGAAAAAATATATTATGTTCGATACATTTTTATTTTTTTACCAATATTCCTTTTCTATACGGATTGGCCACGATGCTACTCCCACAGCGGAGGAAAGGAGAATTTGGGGAAGGGACGGAGAGGCCTGACACGGGCAGCTTTGCATAGTATTGTATATTTCCCGTGCCGTCAAACAAAGGGAGAGTATTGGCACTGCGCTGATGGAAGGGCGGGTTAAACGGAGAGGCTGAAGTGGGGAGGAGAAACGAGGGGTCGGCCACCCTTTGGGTCGGAAGCACAAGTGAGCGAACATGGGACGGATTATACGCTTCGTCTTTTTTTCTCGAACAACAGAGCGACGAAAAACAAGGGAAAGCCAAGCCACGAGAAAAATCACAAGTCGGGTCATGGTATTAAGAACCGAAGAAGAATCGCTCTACAGTTCGACATCATGGGGACGAAAAAAAAACTACCGTGTTTGCCTTTCGCCTATTTGCGGCAGTTAGAGGGAGATTTTTCCCTAGTCACAATAGAGGCCAAATTCTTATTTTATTTTAGCAGCTGTAAGAAAAAAAAATAGTAAAATTAAGCGGCTCACGCGGTAAGTACGTTGATGCAAAAGTTATATCGCGGTAAAGAGTGACTTAAGGCAAGAAAGTTTTAGATTATATGCATAACCATTCAAGTGGTGGAAGTGTCACGCTCATCTATACTACAACCAATTTGAAAAAGAAGCAACCTCAGTTAACAATTGGGTTTCTCTGACAAATACTCTTGAGATGATTTCACCGTAGAAGTGCACACCGAAAAACCGGGGCTACTTAGAGAGTTTTCTGATATTGTCAATATAAGAGATGACTATAAAATTTTAAAACAATATAGTGTAACAGTTCAGAATTTTTACTCATATATTAATTACGGTGAGTCTAATAGCTAATATTTATTTGGACAGAGTATTTTACAAAATAACTGCCACAAAGTCACCCCTGCTTGTAGATAAACTTTGTGACAGTCAGATGTTCCTCAATACTTAGAAATATGTTAAAAGTTTGACCACAATGTGTTCATTTTATGATTCTAAAGGACAAAATCAAACATATGTTCCATAATTTAGGTAGAATTTGGGCTACTTTATTCTATATTAAAGAGCACACTGCCCAATATTTCTGGCTTATAATCAGGTTCTTTTTTCTTCTCAATAAGCTATCTCCAATTGTTTTGAATGGTTTACCCATTTTGGTAATCATTCTGGGCCATATACACCCAAATAACTACGATAAATAGACCCAAATATTTTTTATTCACCTCTGTAATCACACGTATAACATTGCCTTCTGTTACTGAGTCTGTTGCATATTTACTGTCACCTGATAATTCATATACAACAGACTCAGCATCGATTGCACATAAAGATTTTTAATAATTCCATCGAGAGTTCTTTTTGGCCATCATCTACATCTACATACTACCCTGTGAGACGCCGCAAGGGCATGTGGCAGGGAGTGTTAGGACACCAGCCATGAAAAGATGTCAGGGATAAGGTTTTGGGAGGTGAAATGGTGACGTGTATTATGGGAGTGTATGTAGTTGAGCTCATTTTCTATTGTGGTCGCTTATTGTGCACGGAAAGAACTATTTTTTTCACTTATCTCTACGGCAGTGCATTTCTCATATTTTATCGCTTCTGTTAGATCTGGGATGCAGTGAGGCGTCATGAAAGTATTCTCTCTGTCGGTCTGAAACACACCATTTCTAAATTTCTCAAGCAAGATAAGCATTGGATGCAGCCTACGAGTCTCTAAGGGCTCCTTCCTTAATCCCTGAAAAAGTTGTGAAACGTTATATTTTCTCTCGTAACAGTTTTTAATGATATGACTGGCAATGCAGTCAGCTTCTTTCGCTATTAATGTTCTATCTCTTTGTTCACATCAAACCCACCAATAAGCAACAATAACTCCATTAAAAAAGTTGCCACCCCTCTTATACCACAAGATCCCGACCCAACACCCTTTAGCGGCCACCGCATCTGTATTAATCCCGACCCCCTTGACTCACTAACCTACACTTTTCTCTTCTCAAGGGAGGCTATCCCAAAGATATACTCGAAAAAATGTCCTTAAGCATTCGTAATCTCCCATATCACCTCCCAGAATTGACCATATCAACCTCTCTCTTTGTTCTATCGACTTTCCAGGCGTTTTCCTCAAATATATCCTTAAAAGCCTTTTTCCTCTCCTCTCTGACAATGTCACCACCACCCATATCTTCTCCAAATGCCCCTCCCTCACTTTCCGACGCCCCCTTAACCTTTCCAGCATACTCAAAACTACTAACCTCCTCTCTAAATCCAAATCTATTAATAACACTTACATTCTACCCTATCCCTGGTCTCGTCCCATATGCAAGACCTGTCCACTCGTCATCTCTAAACCCCTTTCTTTTCAAATTCCGCGCCTTCCCCCTCCCCCCCTATTCCCCTCCCTTCTGCACCACATCTAATGTTATGTACATTGTCCAACGTAATCTCTGTGAAGCCATTCATATGGAACTCACAATGGCGCACTCAATCTCCGAATTAACGGCCATATATCCTCCTGTAACCCTTCCTCCCAACATGCCTCTCTCCTTGTCCCCACTCACGCCTCCTTCCACAACCGTAAGTTCGATAAATGTTTCAACGTGGGCATCCTTGCGTCCTCTCTCCACTGCATCTAAAAAATCATGAGCAACCTTGTATTTTGCTCCTCAATGCCCTCTCCTTTCCGGGAATCAATCCAGCACTCTAATCCCTTTCTTAGCCCCTTACTTTTCCCTTCCCTTTCTCTCCCTTCTCCAATGTCCCCTTCTTCATGTCTTCACGAGTAACCTTTGTCGAGGCAGTCCTACAACTTTCATCATCTGAGAAAGACCACAGATATGGTCGATAATTTAAAATTTTACGTGCGAGTTTTTTTGTGATTTCCCTGTATAATTTCCACACCTGGTGGATTATACGTATTGTTTGCTCAGGCAGTAAATGGCAGCAGGCAGTAAATAAGGACATTAATGGCGGCCATGTGGTGAAAATGGTTGCGAAGACCCTTGCTGAAAGAGCTACGGACACATATTGAATCGAACGACTCTAGTATTTTGAAGTGAAAAACATACGTCCACCAAATTACCATTTCTCCATCAAATGATTTTCACTTTACACATTGATGATGAATTACGACCCAGCCCTCCCATCCACTACGGGACATAAATATCGCACTAAAAAAATGCAAAAGGAAGCTGTGCGCTTCGTTGAAAATTAGTGGAATAGTCAAAATTTTATGCACCTGAAAATTGGCTCTCAATTGCTGAATTAAAACATCTACCAAAGCAGGATATCTTTGACCAATAAAACACATACACAGTTGTAATAATAATACATGTTATGGCTCATACATTATTGGTGGAAACTTCGAACAGCGTAAAAAAGGACTGGGTTTCTGATACCGCAGACTTCAACCTGACGGCAAAGGTGAAAGTCTTAAACGCCATCTACGCGCAAAAGGGACGATAATCCAAACTTTTCCCGCAAAGGAGGGGGTCCAGAATGGCAAGGAGAGTTGGATAACATCCCGATATAGCTCGGATTACTTTCCCATGCAAAGGGGGAAAAGGGGGAATAATTGGAAAGTCTTAATCTGGCAATCTTTCAGAGTCCCCTTCCGCGAGGAGGAGACATTTCCACCGAGCTCTCGTATCTGCGACTCCGAGCGCAAATCTACATCTCATCGAACGCTTTCCAGCCAACCGCCGCATTTCCCACCCTGCCTCCTTTCCTCCCCATGGCGCATAGCGACCACTCCCACGTTATCAATGACATCCCTTCCATTCACATTACCACTTTTACTCTTTCGCCCATTCTTCACTCTTTGGCTGGATATCGGTACCTCCAGAATCTGTCGATTAAGGCGAACGGAGTGGTAATCGTGAGTCATTGAGCGAATATTTTAATAATCTATCACTTAAGTTGAAAACAATTTTTGGCCACATTTTATACGAGTATATCAGTTTTCTTGGTAAAAATCACCATGCATGTATTAATAAAAATGGTGACAATGTAATACTTTAAAATATTTGCCAAAAATAATGCCTTTTTATGAAACTCAAGTGAAAATCATGTATAAATACGAGTTTTTTGCTCGGTGTGATAACATGGTATTTTATTGGTCATCGTTATAATATGAGATGTATTTAATCACCTTTTGGAGAAAATCTGAACACAGAATCCAATTCTTTCGAAGCATATGTCATGTGGCAGAAGGATACATGTAACATAGAATTGAAATGTCAAGAAAACAGATCGTTTACTTCCAATTTTTTCAGTATTATCGATACATATTACTAATGAGTAAACGTTAGTAAAGTTGTACGCAAATTTCTACATTATCAAAAATCGCTCCGACCACTTCGACATGTGTAACTTTCTCGGGCTCGCCACTTCAGCAGTAGTTGAGCATAGCCTGAGTCGGGACCATAAGGTCATTTGGGATGACACGACTGTTCTTTGGCGATCCGGCCAATTTTGGGATCGCTTAACCAAAGAGGCGATAGAGATTAGGTTGGAGAGGAAGAATTTCAACCGGGATACTGGTTACACGATCAGCAGCTCTTGGAATAGAATTATGAGAAGAATTCAGAACGCCAGAGCTAAGTTCCCGCTGGTCAACGGTCCTCCACTACAACAATCGGGGCTCGACCAATCCCGCCCCGCCTAGCGCCAAATTAAACGGTCTTTTCACACTTGCATCAGTAGCCTTGAGAATGGGTAACAAGTCGGAACCCGAAACGTCGGCTGCCTATGAATTTCTTAACCAGTGGCGAGCCCGAGAAATTTACACAAAAGTTATTCGCCGGGAAAGTGTAACATCATACACTTCGACATCGTTTGGTTGCAAAACGAATGAATTATTATCCTTAAATATCTTTCTCGGGCTTCGCACCGGGTAATGTTTTCATAATCCGCCGACGTTTCGGAAAATGACTTGTTTTCCATTTTCAAGACACGTGTTATTTCCGCCGTGACCTCTATAACACAGTGTTACAGTGGTCACGGCGGAAATAACACGTGTCTTGAAAATGGAAAACTAGTCGTTTGCCGAAACGTCGGCGGATTATGAAAACATTACCCGGTGCGAAGCCCGAGAAAGATATTTAAATATAATACACCGGGAAAATCTTAAATCATTTATAATTGTCATCCTGATTACACTCATGGCCAGCAGCAGGAACGACACATATGCACTCAATAAAGTTATGAGACCCATATACTATGGAAATAATTCAATAATTGTAGCAGAGAAATCTAATCAGTTTCTTCATTTTCTAAATGATCTTCTCACTTATAGTATGGCGTTATGAGTACCATAAGTAGCCAAGAATTAAGAAGGGCAATAAGTCGCTTGGAGACAATTATTTTTAATAACAGTTATTATGTGACAAATGATGAGTTTTCTTCCTCTTGCTGACTAATTATTATGTACATTAGCAATCATGCATGGGAAAATTATCATAAAATTGATCCAGTAGAGTGGAGTAGTAGAGTGGAACAAACATTTAAAGCACGTAAAAAATTGATACAGATATATTACTTAAACCAGAAAATTTTTATTTCTATTTCTTAGTATACCATATAAAAATTGATGTCTTAGCTGAATTACATAGCAACAGGCATAAAAGAAGCTATCAATCTTCCAAAGCCATGAATGCTTGATAGGAAGCAGTAAAGCCAGATGAAGCTCTCATTCGACGATTTTAGAGAACAAAATATTCTCCCCATTTTCCCTACTTTGCACTAAATACTGGAATAGATTTTTTATCCAACCATTCCTCAAAACATAATTTCAATCCATTCACACGTAATCACGATTGATATGTACGGTTCTGGGGCAGTTCTTGACAAGATTCAGACAAGGTTCAGATTTAAAAAAATCTCATTTCACCCATTTTCATCAATCTACAGTGATGCCTTCATCGTATGGTAGTTAAGAAACAACCACATTTTTTGTCACCACCTTCCCCGTCCGTCTACCTTTAAAAGAACTGCCAAAGAATGGTTATTGGAAAAACAAGAAACATTAACAAAAACTAAGAAAAAGAAGATAAGATCCCATTTTTCTCCTGCATCTAAATGGAGAATTAAAAGGAAGCTCTTCGTTTGGAGACGAAGCGATTAAAAGGAGAAAGAAGAGGAGACCGTGGCTAACCGCATGCAATTAGGAACTTAATCTTCGCCTTCCCTTTCATTTCCGCGTCCTTTCCCATACATATCTCTTAAATATACATTAAAAGCAGTCAGAAGGCAAAGCAGTCGAGATATAGACGCATATATATCATGTTTTTGTCTCCAATCGTAATCGCCATTTCTCTCCACAGCTGTCTGCTAATCGTCCCGCCACATTTCATACGGGCCGGAAACGAACCTAATTCCATCTTTGAAACAGATACCCACTAATGAAGGCGTCCCATTACAGTAATCGGTTTCACGTCCGCTCGCAATCAACCAACTCGTAAATCACATCAAACCAACCTAACAAAATCGTACGTTAAGTAAAAGCAAAACAAGAGCTCAAGAGAAACTTGGCATTTGTCATAATTAAAATCAATGTGTACAGTGAAAAATCTCACTATCTTCTTTCGCTATTTCTCATTGTTTCAGATAACTTTCAGTTGAGAATTTCTTGGTAAGTAAAGTATGAATTTACGAAACAGCAAGTTCTGTCGTCTATATACGAACTACTGCGTTAGCAAACTGTTGATGTTTGGCTCTATTCGTTTTTGTAAGGTCGGTTTTGAGTTGCTTGTTCAACAACGACTATGGAACTCAGAAATGAACACCGTTGTAATGTCACAAATTTCAACTTTAGATAAACGTGACAATGAGCATATTACATGTACAAATATAACATCAAAACATAACTACAAAGTACTCTGGTCGAATTTTCTGCGACACCAGTGCTCTATATTCTAACTGGCATATGAGAGTCGTTACAGGAGGTTGATTTTGGATTAAATAAGTGATTAGGAGTTGCAATTTTACACATGATGAGTCAGAGCCTTTTGTAATCCAAATAAGATTTAGATGAGGAGTAATTAATTGATCATGTAGGCCTAATACTTTATACAGTCTACGACAGAATAGTCATGAGTATAAGTCACTACTCCAGTGGATTAATTAATACATAGAAAAGAAGACGTAATAACCAAGCAACCGCCTATCATATGACGCAAGTACTGAAATCTACTTCTACTTCAGAGCAATTACTGGATAATGAGAGGGCGTTAGAGGTACAGGTCTAAGGTTGGATATGACAGAAAATCCAACAACAAACAACAGCCTGATATCAAGCTCAAGCGATTTCTGTGATAACGAATGGTCTTTCCTGCAGGAATTATCCAACATTAGAAATACTACTTCCTGGTGAGACTCAAAAAATAAAATATCGCAAGAATATTTGTCGGATAACATATTACATTCAACCATAACCAGAATACTACGTCTGCTCTCAGTATTGATTGAAGAAACTAAGTAACTTCAAATGAAATTTTAAAAGCAATTATTTATTCAGTACAGATACTTAAACCTCAAAAACATCAAAGTCAACTATAAACAATTATATGGTACATATTGGCCGTGTAAATTTTTAAATTACATCTGGTGTTGTTTGGTAGATTAATTTACTTTTTCAAATAGGAGTACGGGTTACCCCTTTCCGGACATTCATTAAAACTACGATTTTGAGCTAGCAACGTAAGGACGCCAGGTGGTATGGTAGTAGAGTCAACGAGAAACCCCACTTTCGAGGCCAACTCTCCTACCGAGATCATTACACATCGATTGTATTCTTCCGTCGACACAGATTTTCTGATCGAAAACAGCTCCGCCATAAATGTGTTCATGTTGGTGTAGTCTCCATGAGCGTAGCAAAGGTTGTTCAATGTTTTCGTTGATTTGGCAGAGTATTTATATTTCATATGACGACTCAAGGCACATATTCGCATATTTCCATGGGTGTGCTAAGGCAGTAAATATACAGTAAGCATAAGGGTGGCGACCGTATGGTGGAAATGATTACGAAGACCCATATCGATTGAGCTATGAATACATATCCAATTGAACGACTGCGATATACATTAATGAAATCTCGATAGCCATCTGTTTGTGCACATCTGAATGACTACGCCTAGCAACTGGTAAATACGCACGCACGCATAGCCTTTCATATATTTTTCTATGAATTCAGTCTTTTTCTGTTCCTGTGGACATATTAGGTCCTTGGGAGAAAAAACCTAATTTCGTCACGGTCCTTTTTTTACATTTCATTATTTTTTTATTTTTTATTTTGATGGTGAATTCCAACCCTACCCTCCTATGAAACTTTTAACAATAAGAGAATATGGTGTTTTGGGGACCGTCAGTTTGCGAGGGCACAGATGCACCGTATCCGAGGATGGTGAAATTTACTATTGCCTCCCGGACAACCAGAGGCTTACAAGATGGGTGAGGAATACCCTAATGAGCTCATGACCAACCGTTTCAAGGTGGCCAACCATCATTCCATCTCTAGCACTGGTTACTTCAATGAGCGGTTTCATTTGGATCCCATTCTGAACTACAAAAAAACTTACCAAAGAAAAATGCATATAATACAATGAAATGTCTGCACTTCGCTGATAATTCTTATTATAGGAGCATACAGTGTTACATATCTTTCAAGAGGATTAGGCTGGGAGCCGCTAAATACATGGGGAGCTGCAAGCTATGCTTAGTTTGCTTGCGATATTCAGGAACAGGCGAGTTTCAGAGCGACACAAATAGCATTATTGGACGCCGCAAAACGTTTCTAGGTTCGACAGAAGCAATCCATTTCGGGGATACATTGCCAAACTAATAAGTAAGAAAAATTTCTATCCACGCAGTATAAGTGACCGATACAAAAACAGAGCATCGCTCAAAACACTGGTAAGATACACGTCAACACTTCATCTCCCTAAACCTTCTTTACTCATCTGGTGTCCCAACACCCCTTGCCAAATTCCCCTGCGGCGGCTAGGAGGGTAGTACGTAGATGTAAATTTAGACCTCCAGCTCCCTTTACCCGCCGTCATGCTCACTTAAATCAATTCCATTTACTCAACACGCGCTCCTGAGACTTCACTTGTTCTCTTTCTCTCTCTCTCCTTTCATGCACTCGCGCGAGAATCGTTGGAATGCACCCCATAGAAGGCGTAAAAAGGAAGAATCGGAGAAGGGGTGTGACTCAGTTAGATCGTGTGAGTGAGAGTATGCGAGCCCTGGCGACTGTTCTTTTTAACGGTATCCAAATGCCGACTCTGTGAGCGCATGCGCTGTAGTACACCTTCTTCCCCGAGTGGAGTGTATGGGCAGACGGGAGAAGGAGACGTGGAATCAGGACGCCGCCATCACTCCCCTCTGGTGTCACGAATCGATACTACAAGGCCTAACCTACCTCCCCTACTTTCCCCCATCTGCTCATCTGGGATATCCCACTGCCCCCGAAACATACACTTTTTTGCCTCACGGAGCATCCCCAGAGCCTACAGCATCGGCCAGATCTTTCAGCCAGACCAAAGGTAATAAATTCTCCACGAATAAAACACGAAAATAAATAAGGGGAGAAAACCATATTTCTCGAATGTGTAAAAAAGAAACTAAATAAATAAGTCACACTGAGAGGGGAGCAATCACAGCAAGTGGATTCCTTCACCGAACTCGGAAGTACCGTGAATTGTATCGGAAGAAGTATGACATATTTCAAGCAAAGAATAGCCCAAGCTAAGAGAGCGTTCATGGTGAAAAGAAAACAGCTGTGTTAAAAGAAGATAGGACAACAAACGAAGAAACAGTACGTCAAAACATTAGTGTGTATCATGGATTTCTATGGACCAGACGCATGGACTATTGGAAAGGCAGGTCAGAAAAGACGAGAAGCTTTCATAGCTCTGTGTTGGAGATGGACGCTAAAGATCAAATGGACGGATAAAATAAGAAATGAAGAAGTATGCAGAAGACTAGAAGAGGAAAGGGCTCCATGGAACGCTATAATGTAAAGAAGAACCAGATGAATTGGACACACCCTGAGGCATAATGGGTTTGTGAAGAACATGAATGAAGGAAAAAATAGATAAAAGGGTCCAGTTGTTGGCCAAGGGATTAATACTTAGACCAAAGAAAAAGGAAAGTACAGGAGAAGAGCTGCAAGGAAGTATGGGAACTAGCATTGGAGAGGGAACGATGGAGGGCTACACTCAACCAATTATTGGATAGAACGACCAATGAGAATGAAGAGGTTACAATGAACAATGACTGCATAACAGGAGAGCTGTGCGAAAGGTATGGGATGAAAACTTCACGAACACTGCATGCATCTCGTTGTTGTGACGACTTCCGCAAGAAATGTGCAGCAATGTATTTACTAAGAATTACTAAGTGAAAGCCCCCATTCCTGGCAAAACGAATTAGAGCTAATTCAGGCCCAATGATGGAAATTATAAGGCTGCATCTCCTTACCGCATCATCTGCAAAATATCTATTTTTTTTGTATTATTAAGGACTTGGGTCAATTATAAAAATAATAAATAAATTAGGTCATTCCTGCCTTGTGAGACGCTGGGTGTCTTTACAACCAAATCAAAGGCAATGGAATCATGAACTACTTTTTGCTTGCGTTTGCGTTGAGAAAGCGACGTATCTTATTCATTAATATTTTTGGTTTACCTCGCATGACTGAAATTTGATTATGTATTTTATGCCGGCGGTGACTTACCCCAAGCCACACACCCATGAGGTAGATTGAAGGGCATTATGTAGATGTAGATCTTGTATTAACATTATCCTTGTCTCTCTGAAGATAAGTAATGGACTATTTTCAGGCAGCCAAGAGGCTAAAGTCGAAGATGCTTGCATTTGTGCTGTAGGTATGGCATGAAAATTAACTAATAAAAGATGAAAGGATGGGAAACTCTTAATTAAAATGGCTGAGATGAATATACGAGTGAGAGAGCATAAAATAGAGTTGGGGCAGTAAAAAATATCAGGGTAGTATATTGGAGGAGAATCGGTTTAATAGTAGGGATATCGAATGTAGAACTGGCATTCCTATGGAAGCCTTTTCATAGAAAAGGGAATTGATAACGTTTGCAGGGTCTGGGAAGAGACGTTTATAAGAGCCTGGATATCAAAAAGTCTAGCAAAAAGCATGGCGATGAATGTGTCGGAAACTTGGTCGTTGCGAAGAGAAGGTAGAAGAAATACTGAGGCGTCAGAGGTGTGGCTTTGAAAACAAATAGAAAGTATGAGCAGGGTGGTGAGGAAGATGAACGAGTTATCGTAAAGAAGTGGTTGGGATACACTTATTAAAAAATACTAGTCGATAACTGTAAATGTAAACTCTTTAATTATGGCTCCACGCTCGAAAAGAAACCAATAATGTAATAAAAAAGCAGAATGTACACTCAAAATTATCTCGTAGAATCAAAAAAAATTGAAAAACGAAAAGAACGTCATGTACTTTGTGAACGTTCCAAATCTAAGAAAGTACACATTCTTTTATCTTCAACACGAAGAGGTATTGATATGGTTGGAAGAGGAGAGGAAGCTACAGACAGAGTTTTGGAGGAGGCAGGAGAGATGGATGGAGGACGTTTGGATGGAGGAAGAGAGGGAATGTGAAACAGGGTGATAGACGAGAGAACACTGGGAAACAATAAGAAGAGAGATACGATATGAGGAATTGAGGATGGATCTAATGGCGAGACATCTATAGGAGGGAAGGCGTGACGAATCAGTAGAATTTGGGATGTTAGGATAAGGACTGTCAAAAAACATATCACTCAGCTGGAAGATTTTTCTAATTGAAATACAGTTCCTTTCATATTGTATTCATTTTCATATAAATAATTGAAACATCTGCATATAAAATGACATTGGGCGGCAAAAATAGGCGACTTCTTTCCCCAATACACTAATTCAGTCTGAAGAATCTTTTGCTATGTTACACCGTCAAATAACTCAAAGCTAAGTCTCACCTATTTCTGTTATTGTTTTTACAAGTGCGACTAAATCAATAAAATTAATTACAATTTGTCCCTGAGCTGCTAAAAATTTCGTGTATAATATTCATTTTAACTTTTATATTTCATTCGCTAGTGAACAATTCTTTCTTCTCCAAACCATTATTTTGTTTCCCTTTTTCAGAGCAATTCTTCCTTCTCTAAACCAATTTATTTTTTCCTTTTTCAGCCAGCACTTCCACACTTCCATTAGGATAGAGGCCCTACGTAGTCTGATGGGGTCGAACAATTGGGAAAGTACGGTATTTGATAATTTCCAGCCCTATTTTATGCGTTTTAACATGTCCAGTTTTCATACCGATGTCAACACCAAAATGACACCTTATATAATATTAGCACGGGGACCAGTCAGATTAATTATAAAATAGCGTGCCGTATGGCTCATTATTTTTCATTTCTTGATGTAAGCAAATCTGACTAAGTTACGCCGCTCGTAATTGACTATAAGCTCAATGCTATACTGGGCTATACTGGGAGCAAATAACGGGAAATTTCACGAGAGCAACCAACAACGTATACAAAATGCAGTAAATCCCCTCTCAACGACCACTCCTATCTAGCGACCACCCCTCTCAACGACCACTTTTCAGCGGACCCGTCGGTGGTAGCTTAATTCAACTTTCACTGTATGTGTACATCAAATTATTATGAATTGAAATTTCCCGAAAGTAACGAAATGATGAGGAAATAAACACTATCCGCATAGGTTTTAACAAAACCGTCTGTTCTGATTTTTTTCATTTTTTTCAAATCAGAACCAAATTTTTGTTCTGACTGAACTGACTGAACAAACTGAACCCTTCTAACGAACACACATTTTAACAATCATTTTTCAGCAAAAAAATCGGTTGTCGCCTACTACAGGTTTATCTGTAGTAATTAAAAGAAATCACAACATTTTAAGAAAGAATACCACGTTTTAAATTTACTTCTTCTTTCTTTTAGATCTATCTTCAACCATAGAATTTTGTTTATTTATTATGCTAACTTACACAAATATACAACATAGTATGCAAGATGACCGTCTGATATGCCGTTTATTTGCGAAATAATTCACTGCATATTGATTAAATATCAATCAGCAACATTGATGACTTTTCGCACAAAGAACTGCTGGGAAGTCGCAAAAAAAGTTGATAATGCCGAAACTTTTGCGAAAGTGTATGAAAATGGCATCATTTGTTTTGCATAAGCTAAGTGCTGCAGTTTGGAGGACAAAACTTCTCTATTCTCTCGAAAGTTCCAAGGTTCCCCAACGCATAGTGCCTTCAAAACCTACAGCAATGACTTCATGGAGGCCATCAATGACTTAAATTACCAGTTGCTCTAAACCATGACATCACGGAGGAAGTACGAAAGCTTTCTGAAAATAAGACCATGATACCCTGATTTATCTGACAGCTATACCAAAATAATATTGTTTATGTTGACAAAAATATTTTTCTTAGAGTCCTGTACAATTTTTCTCCTACATGTCTTTAAGATCAAACATAAACCTCTGTCCCATTAAAAAAATCCCAACAATCTCTTTTCTTCAAATTATCTTTCGTTTGCAGCCAAAAAATCTTTTGCTTCTGCTTTCCATTTCACTCATCCAATTCATTTTTCAGCCTACCAGTATCACGTCAGATACTACTTTGCTTGTGTCTTCCCGCGGAGTCAAACAGAATTACGCTATGTGAGTATTATATAAGAATTAATTACAAATATATTCTCCTAGTTTTTAGTTGATGTTATTTAAATTACAGTAATATTGCTTAAAGTAGAACTGTATATGATTGAAAAAAAGGTTCCATAAAAAGAAAGTAGAACCTTCCGTGATAATGAAAATAAAATACGCTATTCATGTTTTTAGCTATTATAGATATCCAACAGTTATTCATAAAAAATTGGGTTAGTTCGATAAAATAGCCATGTGGTCCATTCTACTGGCGAAAAAACGATAAATAAATACATATATATTTTATGCAAGAGTACATACGTTATCCCTATTTCCATCTCGTAAAGATTAGTCATGTCGTTAGTAAAGGCAGTATTTTTATACATATTTATTGCAAATGATGGCAACCTGTGCGTGTTTCTATTGACTCACATAGTATGTAAATATATCATCCATAATGGAAACTTAATTTTTTTCACAAGTTATTTTTAAAATATTTTTTCACAGATTTCGAAGAATAAACGAATCCATAGAGATCATTGTTTAGTTTTAAGCTCCTCAAAATATACGTGCAACTGTGTGAGAATCACTTTTTTTTTGCTCTCTTTGAGGATGAAAGGTGCTTTTGCCTGCTTGCCGCCCGCGTTACCGCACGTGCTATCCCTGCCATTGTTCCCGTACACCGCTCCCATCCTTTCCCAACCCCTCAGACCACATCAAACTGGTTGCTCCGGCAACTGGTTTAAGAGTGATTTCCAGTAAACATTTCCCACCCCAGCAGAGCTATCTCCTGTGGTAAGCCTGTTAGGTACGTTTTTATATTAAGGTGGCTGGAGGGGTAATCGTGGGCCATTGAATGCACATTGCATTAACATTTCAAGGAAGCCGGGAAAAGTCTACGACAACGTTTAGCCTAGGTAAACCTGTTATTTCGCGGAAATAACATGCATGAAATAACATAAATGATGCCAAATTTATACTTAAAAATATTCGCCTTAATTAACGCATACATGACTCGCGTATCCGCTATGGAATTCCAAATTTATGTGCAAATCATTAGGAAATACATACTTTTTCCTGGGCATGATTCCTTAATATATTAAAGCCATCAGTAAAGTATCATGAAATGTATTATTTCGCGCTTATGTAAACATTTGTGCGTATGTAAACGAACTATCCCAAAATTTAGATACAATATATGCATATTTTTCCACTATATATTGTTAATTACCACATTTGCCCACCCATGCAGAGCCATTTGTATGGATTGGTCGTATTTACATTTCATTTACGACCGTGATTTACCAATAAATGTAAGATTTAAGCGGTTATATGCCTAATTTTTAATATGTTCTTTTTCCCAGGACTTTTCCCATTTTATACTGAGTAATAATTGAAAACATAAATATGCTTTCTCAGTCAAATGGAAGTTTTTCTGCTGTAATTTGCGCAATCTTTGAAATAGCACATGTTTAAATATACAACTTCCAGGCTGAATAACGAGAACACTCCCCAAGAACACCGAATTATTTTTCATCTCAGTTTAAGAAACGCACATGGCGATTAATGGGTCCTGTCTAAGAGGCATACTATCATAGATATTCCATAACTTACAACAACCCTCTCAGCTATTGCAACCACGGCGTTCCATGAAACTTACCTTCCTGGATAATGAATGAGTTATCAAAGCAGAATTATTGATAACCCGATGTTTAGCTTGGTGAGGATTTTATTCAATACTGCCGAAATCGGTGATGAAGATACGTAGAAATTGCCTCAGAAAATATGCTTTCTCGTTCTGATTGGCGTTTTTCGGTGGTATTCTGAGCAATTTCCATAAGGAATTTTCTCTGGTAAAAATATCCACATTTCAGAATTAATAACGGTATAACTAGCCTGGGAACCCTATTTTATTTTATCTCAGTTTATGAAACGTATTTCCATGACAATACACTTAAATTTCGATATTTCTGTGATTTTGTGAGTTATGCAAATTGTTTTCAATCAGTGAAACAATATTTCAGCAAGGAAAACAGATTTGCACTTCGTTTAATCCGCCCATTGAAGTTAGACCGACAATGTATCTCAAGTGACCACGTGCTCCCTCCCCTCCACTCTTCTTACCAACCACATAACCACTCATAATATCCCCTCTTCGACGTCACGTTTCACGCAGGCGGCTGCCACCAAGTTTTACGCCTTCGGTTGTGATCTCTCTCCCCCTCTCTTCGCACGCATCCAAGGGTCCTCCGCCATTTTGAATCACGTGACTCGACGCCGCGCCCACGTCATCGTCCCCTTTGGCCCTCCTCCCCTCCCCAGTGTGGTTGGATGGAAGGGAAACCCTTCCCCCCCTCATTCCCCCTCCCTCTCTCTCACGGAGACGTCACGTGACCCCATCCTGCGCCCCACCCCCCAAACTACCGACACGCTCACTCCATCCACCAGAGGGGGCGTCGAGCGGCGTCGTTATTGTAACCCAGTTTGTGGACGACGGCAAGGACGCCTGGGCGTCGGCGGCGCTGCAGCGGTTTTTACGATCCCAACGAAAGGGGGGGAGGGGTACCAGACACGGCGTCGGCGGGGGATGATGAAGGGGGGAACATTAAGGGGGGGGGGCGCACAAAACTCTCTCTTTCTTTCAGCGAGTCATTGCAAAAGCGATAGTCACCACCCACCTCCCTCTTATTCAGCTCCATTCGACATCTCCTACGGGTTAAGGCTGTTCCACCCGGACTACACGAATCAAAACAAATACTAAATTCCAACTGATTTTTAATAATCCTCATTACGCCGTTATTGTACGAAAGTTTTTGATGACCTAATTAAGTTACAGATCGTTACTATAATTTCCAAGATAAATTTTCACTGATAACAATTTTTTAAAGCCTCAAGAATCCTCTTCAGCACTATTTCTAAGGAATTATTTCAATTTAACTTCAGTTTTCGCAATAATAAGCTTCTGGCTCAAAAAGTAATACGCTAAGATGCAAACATTTTACTTTGAATCAATTTTCCTGGAGTTTTCGCAACTTAAAAACAGTTTCAGTGAAAATTTCATTAGTGTAAGGTAGAAAAATATAATTTTCCATCGCCCTTTTTTCATACTTGCATTGAACATAATGAAATGTCAAGTTTCATATGCAAGGAGAATAGCGTGTAAAGATTTTGCTATTCACATCCGTAGAAATGGAATTTAAACTTAGCAACGTTATGCATTGGGATATGGTAAAGATTCTTCGTCGCGGGAAATGCTAGGGAAAACTGACAAAAGAAACCATTGAAATTCAGTTAGGGAAGAGTAATTTCAACTTTTCGTTGAACTGGTTCAAGAAAATCCTGGTTTCTCCGTTAGAATATGTAAGTTATGGAAAACCTAAATTAAGTTACAGATCGTAACGATAATTCCAATAATACATTTTAAATTTCATTTCACTCTTATATATATGGTGCGAGAGAGAGAGGTAGGCCGAGAAAGTTGTGGTTGAGCAAATTCTTAGGAGGAGGAATATTAGTAGTCTTAAAAACAGGTGGGCGTGTATGAAGCAGTGTATGGGGGTAAATGAGGCAAAAGAGGTTTGCAAGGATAGGTCAGTATGGAGGAAATTATTAAAGCAGAGTTAGCTGTACATATATGTATTAATTAGAGAAACTGTGTGACTGTGCCTACCCCGGAAGGGAACGGCGTGATTGGTATATATGAATGTATGTACATTTTTAATTAGCACATTTTTTGTAGCCAAAATCATCCACCTCAGCACCATTTCTATGGAATTATTTCAATTTAACTTCAGTTTTCGTAATGATTAGCTTCTTGCTCAAAAGTAATGCGATAAGATGCATACACTTTACTTTCAATCAAATTCCCTGCATCTTCCGCGAGTTAATAAATAGTTTCTCTGAAAATGTCATTTGGATACGATTGAAAAATAATTTTCTCTCGTGCTTGTCACATTCACGTTGACCATCAAGTAATGTCAAGTTTAATTTACGAGGATAGTAGCGGGGAAAGGTATTGTTATTCACATCCGGGGGAGGGAACTCATACTTAACAACGCTATCCATTGGGACAGACAAAGTTTCTTTGCCGCGCGGAAATGCTAGTAGAGACTAACAAAAAAAGCCATTGGAATGCAGTTTAAGAAGAATAATTTTAACAGGAACTCAGGTTACCTTTAGAAACTCTGGGAAAACCGATACCGTATATTTTTATTTTTGTACAAGTGCATACATGCATTTTTGTACATGTGTATATATGTATATTTTGTATGAGCATATGTTTATACCTTTGTATGAATATGTATGTGTAATAAGGACATATAATATCCCAATGTATGAACATTAGCTATGTAAATCAATATTTAAATATTTTATCCTTCAATCTGAGGACATCATTATTTCTATAAATGTTATAGTTTCTAATGTATAGTATGATCTCGCCTTATTTTTTATTTGTAAGAGAACCAAAGTATAATAAGACACATTGTATACTTTTCCATAGGACACCAGTCCTAGAACAATTAAGTTCTATTCTAAATGAAATGAAAAATACTTAGGAAAATTCAAGGTGTAAGAAAAAGGCAGGAAAGAGTTGAACAAACAGACACCACTTGATCCATTCAGCCATGAAGCGTGAGGCATGTTTTTTGCTCGTAGAAGGCTTGGACGAAGTTCACGCTCTTACTTGCTATTCTTTTATTTCGCTCATTAATTTTTTTAAGTGGAGTAACATATGCTTACGATGTATTCGAGAAGACACCAAGCTAGAGAGTGTGGGCATTTTTCTTTCAATTTTTCTTATGAGCATCTTTCTCCTATTCTCATGATAAACCCCAGTCTCATTGGTTATCGACGATGATAGGCATTCCGCATGAGTCAAATCAGCATCTACAAAACTGATTCCCAAGTGTTAGCAATCTCTTTTCACTACAGTATAAATGAAGGTGTCACAGAGTTTTAATACCTTGATACTTAAGGGTATTTAAGTCAGGTCCTTATTCAAGAACGTCTCATAACATTTGGGCCACGAAAATATTGAGGGTGTGCCGTCATGGGGTTACTCCTCGAAGAGTTTTTAACAATTTAATCAGCATTACCAGGAATACATCGTCATAATTTCTTTACTACTGTGTCGAGCCCCTCCAAAATAAGATCCAAGAACAAGGTGAATCCAACACCACTTTTAGTCTGATATCGGTATCATCTTCCAATAAAAGAAGCAATAAGGAAAGAGTTATTTAACTTCTTCATTATGAAATGGTATTCAACTAAGCAATTCTCAATTATCGAGGTAGTATAGGGCTTCAAGAAAATGGAAACTTTATGTTTTATCTATAAAAGTAACCATATAAAAATCCAAAATAGGGTAAAAATGGTAACAAGTGTGGATTAGACCTTACAATTAAACGCAAAATTTGTAACACTTACTTGTGAAAGCTACTAAAAATTTTACTTAGTCATTATCCCTCTCATGCTATCAGACATATTTGAGGTAGTCTGGTCTCACCATTTTATTATCATACCCTTTATTACTACCACACATTTATAGTTGGACTACGCTATTTTACACCAGAGACTATTTTACTTCCACTGAGCCCACTTTTGACTCTTTTTACATCCACTTTAATCATATTCAATAGAAGAGTGAAATTATTTACAACTAAAATGGATACCAAGTAAAAAATCAATAAGTGTTTTCAATTTGAGCAACAGTCAATGCAAAGTTTTGCTTATATAGGTAAAATATACACTATTTATCTCAGTTTTTATCAAAAATCCAATTTTATCGGTGGAGTAATTAACAGTCTAATCACCATTATAGTTTCTTGCAGTTGCAATTAGCGACAATATTTTATTTTGATGACAACTACACGGCCTTAAATGTACTTTTCTATCAAACCTATCACTGGTATTTATTTCATCCAAGTTAATTTTACCAATTGATTTTACTATGGAAATTTAATTCTTTTTCGGCAGCATTGCCAAAAACAAGATAGCTATAACATCCATGGGAATATTTTTTTCTGGCCATCCGCAATAATAGTAAAGCCGCAGCCCAATATGATTGCTCAATGCATCAAGGAGCAATCCTCAAAGGAATTCGCGTGGTAGTAGTTAAGAATTCCAGCAGAGCAGGAGGCGAAAAATACGCCAGAGGTGATTAAAATGAAAATGGTGCAGTCTCCAGCGTAGGCACCGAATTTTTACGTCGGTCGGAAAAGTACTGCATGAGCGCACTGACGTCAAACGTCTTCCAGAGTCCGGCCCTAATCACGTTTTATGTGGAAATAACCGGATTCAGCTCACGGAATGCGCAATGGGGGGTAAAAATAAAAGATAAGCCGCCAATGCTTTATATACCCTTTAGGCGTCAGGTGAATTTCTTATCTTCATGCGTTCGCTTTTCCTTGGACTTAACAGAGAGGTGACTCTCCGGAGAAGTTCGAGACGGAGACTTCGCATTTGTAACTTAGTGTAGTTAGAGTGAGCTATCATATCCAATGGATATCAGTAAAATTGGTGCCATCTCAAGGAAAATATCTCACTCTTCTGAAAAAACCAAAATCTCTGCCACATTCTGCACTCATTTTCGAGATATTTTTCAAGAAATTATGGCCATTTTTCATAGAAAACGACACGGAAATGCAAAGAGGAATATTTATTTCATAATGTATACGTAAAAGGAATATTTAAAAAAAGAGGAATTTCTTGAACCTAGACCTCGTTATATATATAAAAGTCTAAAGATTGTAAGTTTTCCCACCTAATTTTTAAAATAAATCATAGGCCGACCGCATTATCATCGATAAAAATACTAACAAAACATTCCGTTGTGGAAGAGTTTTAAACGTACTACGTGATAAAATTAGTGAAGTTTATATTTTTTCTGATACATTTATTTAATTACTGAGAATCTCAATCAAAAAATATGCGATGGCACTACAAATATTACAATATTTCCTGAAATTAAAACATAAAATTCGAATATTAACTGCATTAAAACTAGGAAAATCTCTCGATGAAATAACTAAAAGCGTCTCCGGCCTATCTAAGTGAGTCCATTACCATGCCAAATTACTCATTTTTATCTATCCGATAGCAAGTGCATTCCTTCAGCTATCCAGGAAGTATCATCTCGTGGGACAGAATAATTACAATGAAAATCAAGCAAAGAATAGCCCAAGCAAAGTAGGTAAATATGCTTTGCTCAAAGAAGATGGTACTGCAAACCAGTAAATAGCATGTGAAAACATTCGTGTGGAGCGTGGCATTCTATGAATCAGTTGCGTGGACGATTTGAAAAGCTGACCAGATGAGAATCGAAGCCTTTAAAACCTGGTTCTGGAGGTGGATGGTGAAGATAAAAAGGAAGAACAAAATGAGAAATGGTGATATAGAAGAGTAAAAGAGGAAATGGCCATAGGAAAAGTGTAGAAAAGAGAAAAACCAGATGGATTCGACACGACCTGAGACACAATGGGTTTGTGACGAAGATAACTGAAGGTAAAATAGAGGAGAAGTCCCCAGGAGAAGACTCCGGAACAATTTCATGGATTAAATGAAAAGGGGAGTACATAGGAAGAGACACCAGAAGGTAAGGGAACTGGCATTAGATAGGGAAGAGTGGAGAGCTGTAGTCAACCAGTCTTAGGATTGAACGACTAATGTAATCGGCCCTTCAGTCCCAAAAAATATCGTTTTTTCTGGGCTATCCGATTAAAATTATCGTTAAAATACAAAATTTAAGCATACTGTTACAATGATAAATTTTAAATGACCAAATTTGTCCAGAAAAAGAAGTTGATTGCAGCGCCACTGGTATGGAATCATCCCCTGACTATAAAAGAATGATCAGCGGAATCATCCCTTGGTCATTCTTTTATAATCAACTTGTTCAAGAACAAAAAATAAGCTGTATGATGAAACATTATAATAAGACAAAATAAAAACGAGAATCTAATTAACGAATATGTAACAAAACATCACGATTATAGCCATTGTATGTGGTCAGCATTGTGCTAAGTTGGATGAACTGCAATGACTTACATTTCGAACTCATTAACTGCTTTATTCGTGAAATCTTCCAGCAGAATGCAATAAAGATAACAAAAAAGAAAGATAGAAGTTATGAAGGATCCTTTCTCTCCTTAACTAAATATGATGAAAGGAAATGTGATTGAATTCCACATGACAGAGGTCTGGGTCCTGATAAAATACGGAGAATGTTATATGAAGATTGGAGTTCATTATGGATCCTCGCTATCGCTGTTCCTATTTGCCAAGAACTTCAAGATACAGATAAGTTAAATTAAGGGCAATAGAAAGTGCAACGTGATTGCTTACGATGGGAGGACGAGAATACTTTAGGTTTTCACAAAGACTGTCTGTCCACAAAATAATGAAGGAGTATACTGAAGTTATTTCGTAGAGGAGAGTAAAATTGTATAAGCACATAACATAATCAATGAGCTATTTTGTTTTAATACTGAATAATTTTGCAGTCCTTTATTGTAACATGGGAATTATAATAATATCTCAATGACAAAGGAATATTCCCTAGGTAAAATATCCATAGAAAGTCGTGCTGTTCATTCGATCTCCTTAAATGAAAATTAAAAAGATCAGCATAAGTGATAATAAATTCATGTATGAGAGTTCACGTAAGAAACGATTGTTGTAGAACATTAAAAAGCAATTCCGAGCTATTGAAAGAAAGCCAAACCCTTTAAACTGAATGCCATCAGCGAATGAGAAGCAAAAAATAACTATTGAGCAAGGACAATACCAGTCCCATTGTAAAGAAAATTGTTGGTATGTATGCCACAGTCCGCAAGCGGCACGATAGTAAACGCAAAATGACGGCAGATACCGAAACACGCTAAAATATAACACCATTGCAATTGGATTGGAAATTGAAATAGAATTAGAAATTAGCAGTACAACTTGGGGGAATAAAAATGATATCTCACTAAATTCAAATATCACGAAGGAAATCAAGGGGTACTGACGAAGATGCAGGATGAAATCTTTGAACTTCAGAAGTTTATAAATTGAAATATATTTAGATGAAACTTTTATTACTTGACAAGGATGCAAAATTTCGAAGTAGTTTTGCGAGGGTGATTATAGGAGAATACAGTATAATGTTATAGTAGAAATAAATGTCACCAGGAAAATATAATTGGCGGTTTTGATCAAATACTGAAAGAACCTATTATATTGATTTGCCACGAGAAAAGTTCCTGATCATAAAAATAAGAGTTTGCTCTATCGAGAGTTGCGATTTAATGAAAGAAATTCAGACTACAATTGAGTGTATGCGTTTCAAAACCTGCCACTTGAAAGTTTCGGCGATGTAGGGATACGCATGCCATCCGCTTATCCTACCATGTTCTGCCGAGTGATCTTGTATTAGTCAACCAAATGAAGAAATACATGGATCTGAATAGTTGAGTGAGATTTCACAACCTACAACCTTAATACAACGATTTCTCTTCATCCGTTTTGAAACCTGCAACGTGTATTCATCATATGCAATTGAAAGTAACAGAATAAATAGAAAAATGGATACTGATGAAATGTGTGAAAAAGGCCAGCAGAAAGGTGTTAGAACACCGATTTTGAAAAAAAAAGTGCCCATGTAATAGATACCGAAACTTGCGCAACCGTTTGTTTCTTCTCTTTACTCATTCAGAAAAACTAAAGAATCTTGTTATTAACTATGTATATCGTGCTTACTCAAAGATTCTCAAATATTATATTTCATTGTCCCCTGTAATTTAATTTTCAAAACTGAAGAGGAGCATCTTTTTGACCTTATGAATTTAAGCAAATTTGATCTTTATTAATTTTGCAGTAAAGAAGTTGCAGGTTATTCTCATTTTTTTTTAATTTAACAAAATACGTGTCAGGTTTTGAAATTCACGCCCTCTTTTTTTCAAGCACTTTGCCGCGGTGGCAGCAACAGATTGCAATCTCACAGGCAGTCTAAATCTGATATTCGGTTCCCAAACAACTTGTGACAGTATGTGTTGGATATGGTCATCATTACAAGCCTTGGAAGCCGGCGAAGGGGAACGCAGGAAACTGTGATAAATAATTCCACCCCCGAGATGGGAGACCAGAGACAGGAATTGAATTTTCAATTAATCTCTTCCAAAGGAGGATGAGTGGACAGCGGCCGTCAACGACACGAGCTATTTTGGAGTCTTTTCCATTTGAAAAGCACCGAATGGTTTCATCAATTAACACAAGCATCCGAATTTCATCGATGAGCTCTCTGAGGAAATTAGGTTTTAGGGCTTCAAACTGCAAAAGTCACAACGCAGCTTTAAAAAAAATAGTCATTGCGAAAGTATTATTACGAGAATTGTGTCTCAATGCATGAGCTTACAAGAAAAAGCCCAATGCGTGAACCTCCATTAGACCTTAAAGAAAGAACTTAGATGAATCTAAAATTGGCATTTAATAACATGAAACCAATGAACTTAAGATAAAATATCTTAAATCGAATTTCAAAAAACCTCATTGAAATTAAATGAACAAAATTTTCTTTAGAGTTTAAGGAGTGTAGTCTCGTAGTTTCCCGCGACGTTTTGAATGCGATGATTTCTCCATCTTTCGGGTATTCGCCGCGTTGCCAAGCAACGCGGCGAATACCCGAAAGATGGAGAAATCATCGCATTTAAGGAGTGTATTTTAAATGGAAATCGATAAAATTGCCACAGATGAGAGATATGTATAAAAATAATTAATTTCTTATAAAGCTGCACATGAAAAATTAATATTTGAGAGAAAATTAGAGACGGATAGACTTCCCAGATGACACATTGTGCCACATAAGAACACTGCGTAAAGTACAGAGATATATGGACACATTCATGTCGAAGAAGATAATATGTGGTGTTCTGCACCGTATTGGGATGATATATTACACAGCATGAGTGAATTTGAAGCGGTTTGGCTTCTTAAAATGTACGAATTTGGTGGAAATTATCCAGTTACATGCTTGATGATATCACACAGAGACGGATGTATTAAAATCAAGTGTTTCCTTCCAGTAACATGTCATTACCTCAGTTTTATTCGAGTAAAAATACTTTTATGGCATCCCCTTTATTTATTTAGCTTTAATTATTCACACGTGGCTGTCACGAAAAAAAACATACGCTTTTCAAAGACACTATCAGTATGATGAAACGGGTCCTATTTATGTGTGCCCTTATTCTAAGAACCCAGATATGTGATTTACGGACGAGAAACTCCACACCTTCAACTGAATTATCAGCTTGGCTCTACTAAACTTCAAGAATTACTTTTTTCATATATACACTCTAGTGATGCGAAAAGCGTAGGTAAGCCGAATTCATCAGTTATCCTTGTGAGATGAAATTATCTTCCGCTACCCGACCGCACTCACCGTACTTAACCTGTTTCTTTTATTTCACGTATACGGCTTTGATGAATCATTAAATTTATGTTATTGTGCTCATAAAAAATGGGATACTACTATGTAAATGACTTCAACCGTTCTTGCGTCCCACCGTCTTGTCTCCGTTAATGTGTGAATATGAGGATACAGATTAAGGCACATTGTTAACGGCAACGCATCCGTTTGGGAACGGTATTCTAGCATCATAGTCTTAGAATTATTTTCCCTCTTATCCGCTGATCGAAAATGTCATTGCGCTAATTTAAAATGTTTGAGTCAATTATGGTAAAAGTACTCAATGATGAATTCCTGAAGTAAAAAACCCGAAGAGATATTATAATCAAAATATTCGGCGAAAAGTTACAAAAATCTAGATGCAAATAGTAAAATCTTCACTTGGTGGAAGGCTGACATTTAATACATTCACAAAAATCTCTCCAACTATCTTCCTTTATGATTCGTTGCGCTATTAGCACAGCGTTCCGTTCCCTACACCACAATTGAAGTAGCTAATGGTAACAACCTGGGGTTGACTCAAAAACAGCTGAACCTCAACCCAAAAAAGCCCATTATTACTACGTTAAAATAAACAAATAGCCTGTAAACTTTCAAACACATTGTTTTATTTATTTCACAATTAACACTAGAATGACGAACTAAGCCATTTTGGCAATTTACGAAATTTGTTCCGCTGCAATGCCCATAAATTTCGTTTAAAAATGTTAACTTTTCATTACTTAACACCCCTTATGAAGAGATTATTTTTGTAAATTCATAAATTTCCTGTGCGTAATTTTTACAAAATCATTTGGATACATCTTCAAATTGTTAGGAAATATTTATACCTAGAGCAACTAAGGTGGCCATTTTGGCTAACATTTTTACCATGAACATAATGGTGTTATAGTCATTTAATTTTTTTATTGTGATGAAAATGAAAAACAAAAAGATGAAAACATAAAAGAAAGAGATTAGACAGCGATGAAAACTTATTTACATGGATATAATCTTTTTATATTCCAATTTAGCGATCTATATCATTGAGAAAGAAGCGTGCAGTGAGCCCTTGTTTTTGTACAGATAAATAACAAATGAGTTTACTACACATTAACACTCGTGAATATTCAATTGGTCTGGAGCGTACCTTGTGTCGGCCGCGTGAACTATGACTGTGTTGATTTTCAAAAAGTAAAAATTGTCATCCAAGCACATCAGCAGAGCGCATAGACCGTAATATTGAACGACGAGGACGTCATTCTGGTCAAGGAGATGCAGATCTTGATAAGAACAGCGGAGATGTTGAAGATGCAGTAGATGAACTTGTTGCTCCTGATGGAATAACTTAGTGTAAATTTGATATTACTGAGCTCCAGTAGGCTGGAAGACGTGGTCAAGTAATTATCCTGTGATTAATCCTTGACCCTATGCCTAATTTTAAGAATAATGTCAGTAAAGATAGCGTTACTAGCGCTAAGCACCAATATTCTGATAAGACGATCTCTGATTATATAAAAATGCACTAAAATATAAGGATGTCGGCAACTCAACAATAAGAATCGATCATAGGAGGGAAGTGAATTTGATACCTAAATGGGACTGTTGGCGTGGCATCCAGGGATTGAGAAATTTCCGTTCCCGACTTGTAGTCGAGGGTTTTACCAATTTGCAAAGCTATTTTTCCGAAGAACAGATTCAAAGAAATTACACATTTTCCAATGTTTGACGTTTATTCATCAAGATCTGAATGCCTGAAAATAGATACATTTGCATCATTTTCTTGCGCAAGGAATAAACTTATAGAAAATTGCATTACTCTGCACAAACCTGGAGCTTAAATGTATATAGACATGAATTATTTTCATCTAAAGAGAGGAGCTCATTTGCAAAATTTATGCCAGCCTAATCTAAAAAGTATAGGGGCAAAAATATTTACTTGCTGGTTATGCTGACGATAAATATGCCGTTAATGCGTACAGTATCATGGGAAATGTGGAGAATGGGGATCCAAAGAAAGACTGTATTGTCGTGATGGTCGTTCAACTGTTTCCGGAAGGAGCAGGACCATTACTACCGACAGTTTTAATACATAGTTCCAGGTTTTAAGAGCTCTTTCTTCCCTCTATCCAATCCCTTCACCCCCTTCACGTCTTTCTACCCTCCTTGCCTCGCCGGTCAGCGCTAGGAACTTTTGCGTGAGCTGTACTATAACCTTAGGTAGCTCTTTAACACTAGCACGACGGTACTTAGGCTCTGACGAGAACGATGGACTGATCCATTTTGGTTATTTTGAGATTTTTGGATATCATGATATATTAAAGTTAACGAAACGATATCACATATAGTTTATGTTTAGTTCGGCCATTTAAAATGTGAAATAATTTCTCGCTGTGTACATTCCACTTTTATTTTTACCGACCATGATTCCGACACACAACGTCATTTCAAGGTTTTGGCATACAATGACAATGTAAGTTGAAACCATGGTTGGTCAAAATAAAAAAGTGTGGAATGTACAATACAAGAAATTATTTCATGTGTCGCCTTTCCTAAGAGTTAAGCCTGAAACTGTAAGTTATATTTAAAATGTGGTTGGGGAGCCACAGATAGAACCAAGAGAGAGTCTGGTAGGGAAACCAAACAACTTCGTGAAATAAGCTAAAAATCAATAAGGCTATTTAGCAAGTGGTTAAAATCATCCATCTCCGTGACTGTAATAAAAACCCCATCTTGAGGTCTCATTGTGAGTCTAGTCGAAACGAGACGACAGGTGGTCGTGAGCTATCCCAATTCTCGAAGCTTCTTTGATGGAAGCAGTTCTAAAAGCTCCACAACTAAAATATGCCACCCTGTCTTGCAGGACTCCGGAAGTTCATTAGCTCATCTCCGAAAAAGCAACTGCGCAGCGTTAGAACTTTTGCCAGTCATAGGCATCACATTTCGGTATATCCTAAATTGTAGGCAACACACGAGTATTTGCTCGTACTGCGGTGAAGTCTGCATCCAATATTCTTGTATGAAAAGTAAACGTGCACTGAGCGGAAATAAGCTGTTGCATCAAAGCATGTGCTCCACTGGGACTATTACGGTCTCTTGGCTGCGAGCTAAATCTAAATGAAAGTCAACAAGAAGACTACTGTTTAACTTCCCATTCTGCACGTGGAGTCCTGCATTTGAAGCATTCTAAAAACATCCATCTTAGGGGTCCGAATTCATCAGGGAAAATATCTACCTCCGACGGGATTTAAACCCAGGCATCAAGGTTTAGAATCAAGACCGAGCTTAATTTTATGAAAACATAGTTCTTCGTTTTATAAAATACTGTTAAAGAATGTTTTGGTACGATAAAACCGTAATTCATGAATTCTTACAATAAAAGACTCTCGTCAACTTACCATCTTCCTGATGGCACAAATCACAAAATATGAACCCTCAGCCGTTATTAAAAGTAAACGAAAAGTCTTTACCACTTTGAGGTAAATGTTAACAAGGAATAATAAAATAGGGCCTTTGAGAAGCGGAAAAAAGCAATTCTTTGAATTAATTCAGCAACGCGCTACAGAGATGTCACTAAAGCATGCAGGCTTCTCGTTTTGTATTCGTCAATTACCTTGGAAAGAAAATACATCCAGAGAAAGCCACACGGTAGAATCTCCAAGGAAACGAAGCCAAGGTCATTTAAAACATAAAATGCACCTTTTAGGTGCTTCATTCTCGCGTATAAGAGGAATTTGTCCATTTATCTACCTCTGGTTAGTTTACTAAAGTAGGAATGAATGCACGTGGCTTTCGTACTAATTAATCCTGGTGCCTCTGGATAAAAAGTACCTTGGAGCCATCCCAAGAGAAAACGACTACTCTTTTCACGCTTATTTTTAATTCAATGGATTTCTCAACTCCAATTCTGGAAAAAGAGGCCACAGATGATATTAAATTTGGAAATGTTGAATTTGAGTAAACGAATGCAATGGGATACACTTGGATTTCCTTCTCTAGGTGGTTCACCCCTCGTGTAAAGTTATTCTGAAAAACTATCATATCTGTTCCTTGTATCTTTAGCTAAGATTAAAAACAAATTCTTTTCCATTCCATTTTTGGCATTATTAATCCTTTGCAGTTGAGTGTCCTGATCCTGAGCAGCAATACCATGGGCTCTAGTAGAGACGGCACAGTTTACAGCAGAAAAACGACATTAAGGTGAGAAAACATGTATTATCTTTCAGTTAAACCTGTTTATAAGAACCGATAAATCTTAAGAAAAAATAATAAAAATTAGAATATAGGACCAATTTCATAAAGTCATTAGCAAATTTCTGCCACATTGAAGTCGAAATATGGTAATTCCATTACGAATGACGCTGCATTCGGCTCATACGGCTGGAAAAAATATGGCCATTAAAAATAAACTTGTAAAGTTCCTTGAGGTAACACATTTTATCCTTGAACGCCAACCTGTTAAAGCAAAATAAATAAAAATAAGTGATACAGCTCTATTTGTGTATGACTCAAGTAGTCGTGATGAAAACGTTTTCTTCTAAGGTGAATCTGTCCTCAAACAGGTTTCAATTGAACTGCTGCCTCCATGCTAGTCTATCCATTACTGCCTCCCCCAGCTCTCCGTAACTCCTCCCATTCATAATATTTGTCAACATATTATTTCCTCGTCTTCCTCTCCCTCTATTTTCCTCAATCTTCCCTTCTAACATCCATTTCATTAGGCAATTTTCCTCAGGAAGTTTTCCATCCAGTTGTCCTTCTTCATCTATTTGATCTCATAATATTCCTTTTCTCATTCATCCTTGTCAGAACGTCCACATTTCTACATCTAAATCGACGTAATACCCCGCGAGCCGCCGTATGGGCGTGTGGCAGGGGTGTTAGATCACCAGCCGTGTAAAGGTGTAAGTTTTTGGAGATGAAATGGTGACATGTATAATAGGAGTGTACTTGGTGGAGCTCAATTTTTATTGTGGTCGCATATTGTTCGCAGAAAGAACGAGTTTTTGAACCTATCTGTCCGGCAGTGTACCTCTCTTATTTTATCTCATCTGTCAGACCTAGAGATGTAGGTAGTGAGGAGTCATGATAATGATTCTCTATGTCCCTCTGATGGAATGAATAGGTGATTTCTCACCAAATAACTCCAATTTTATCTTTCGATTGTTTTCCATAGCCACATTTCTAAACACTCTAGATATTTCTCCTTTTTTCTCCTGACTTTCTGAGTTGGCTCCATTAAGGAGAATGTTTCAAGCAAAATATTTTTCTAAATCCTCTATATATTGCTTAGGCTGAAGTTAGTTGGTTGCTTATACTGAAGTCTGCCTTTCCCGGTGTTATTCTACTTCTTATTTCCTCCGTATAACTTCCCTTCCATCTAATGATACTTCTGAGGTATCAAATGGATAACGTTTGTTCTAACCTTTTTCCATCCATGGTGACATTTAGAACTCCTTCCTCTTTTCCTGCATTCATTATTTTAGTTTTTCCCAATTTAAGCTTGAACCACTTAAGCAAGTAACCAATTTCAGCTGGTCGTTTTACACTTGAGCTCGATGAAATTAGCATTTGATGAAAAATGTACCATTTCTGCTGATTCAGGGCACCCCAGCTCTCCCTGAATTATCTAGCAAAAACTAGAAACTTTTCCATTCGATAAGTTGAATATGACACAGGTCGAGAGAGCTTATGCGAGCCAACTTCAGATCCTGAGAACAATGAATGGAAGAATTTTCGAAGGAAGAACGCTCAAAAATAGAAAATTATCAGTGGATAAACCAATACGCATCAAAAATGGAATTTTGGTAAAATAATAAAAATTAATTAAACATTATATCTTTATCCATTAATGTAATTTACTTCATAAATAACGTGAACCTTCATTAAATAACCTCAATTTCATGCATGATATATTTATTAAACATGGCTTTATTAGGATTTAACAGATGCCCTCCTTGTTGATTTCTACAATTTAAATTGCTCAGTAGGCCAAAAACGTTAAGGATAAACCAGTAGAAAGAGAAAATTATATTTTTTACACAGCATTCTTTTTAAGTGGATTTAACATAATAAAACCTTTATAGTACTTATATAAAACATATTTTGCGTGATAAAGTAATTTAGTAGACAATTTTTCGTACTTTATTTAGTGATTGAATTAGTATAACAACCTCATTCTGACTAAATCAAAATTTCTGAACAATTCTTTAAACATCCATTCTAATTTCTGACTAGAAATGAAATTTATATCACATATAGCAGAAAATTTTTTTTAATTCTATCGATAGACATTTTGAAGAGCCATATTTTTTTATGATTCCTCTAAAATCATAATAAAATGTTCATAATTATGTAAATTCCATTACACATATTCATTATTGACCGTAAATTTATAAATTCAAGGATGGCCACTAAAATTGCCGTTCCTATGAGAGACGAATACTTAAAGCATATTTCTAGTTTCATATTGAATAAAAAATATTTTATGGATAATGAACACTTTTACAGGACAAACACGAAATTCGTCTTATACGAATAAGGTGATGCATGTAATGCCTACGACCTACTTCTTGATACACATTTATAAACTATTTAAAGCTAAGATCTTCATGGATAATTTCACTTACCAGAAAGTAGTTCAAAGCTTATCCATTTTTTTTCAATTCCAAATTATCATCGATATATTACGTATTTACGAAATACCAACGCTCAAAACACAATCGCGGATGTAGTTAACAGTTCTTAACTTCTGCACCACATTTGAACAAATTTTAAAAATGCTCCCCATACAGAACGTATATTTTACCAGTTTCATATATTCAATTATGCACATTACAGTTCACTTGCACGTCATCACATGACACACATAACTTTACGCAGAAATGAGCCAGGGATTCTCATTTCAAAAATCTCGAAGGAAAATCAATTCCTTAAGTGAATGTAGGCCATACAGCGCCACGTGTACAGGAAAACCCATTCAGTAATAAAACTCTTCGGCTGTAATCGATAGCACCACAACGCCGCAGCGTAGGCTACTGAAATTCATCTCCACTACATTAAGTGAGCACGATCCGAGAATTTGTAGACAAAGGCAACGTAACAAACGGATTTCCCCTAGAATTCATAACTCCACGAAGATACCGAGCCGGTAACGAGGACGAGCAAGTGTGCTACCATGGTATGCGTCCCAGATTCCATCACAAAAACCCTAGCACACCTAACCAAAACTGGCACATACCAACTTTACATGGCTGGAGGAAATTTATCCAAAATCAATTGAACAGAGTAGAAGAATGACATATCATTTAAGTTAATTAACAATATCCTCTCCATTAATCCATTACATTCTTAAAAAATAATCGGAACAATCAACGAGACGGTAACGCGGACAAAACCTTGTTTTAGTATTAGCTTTAATTATATTAAGCCTATTTACCATTGATTTTTGTGTTTTCTATGTCACAAGTCTGAAAAATATAATCCAAGCAAGATATTTCTCAAATATGCAAATCTAAATTCACCGTACAACTGATGTGTTGATAACAGCTTATTTAAAGCAAGTATTTTTTCTTTCAATGTGACCAATGTAAGCTAAAAAAACTGGATATTTGACCTTCTGTTTTCTTTTAAGTACCAATTAGTGCTGTCAACCGAAGCTAATTATGACGTAATTATAAAAATATAGTCCTTGCGTCATTTTACTACCACAAGCGAGGTGACCACCACCGTATTAACTTATGTATTTTAGTGAAATGAGGCCCAATATTTAATATTACAATTTACTTGAAAAGTTATGTAGACTCAATGACTCAAAAATTACCGTTCAAGCTGCTTTTAAGTTTTACCGGGACCGTAAGAGTCATAGAAAATATTGCATTCCACCTCTTCATTCCTACTGCTTAAAACATGTTGATGTCATTGATTACAGGCTCTTTAACCACACAATCATCGTCATCAGTTGAAACCCAGCCATTTTCACTGGAGCAACAAAGACGTGCGAATTTCTACCACTCTCTTCAGTAATTCGCAATTCTTAACCTTTATTATTTCTTTCGAGTCCATCAAAATTGCAGCCTTGGCCTCCCATCCCGCTTTTTTCTACTATCTTTCCCTTCAGAAGTTTCATGACCAATTTATTGTGCTTAATTACGGGTCCCAAAAAGTAAAAATTTTCCCGTTTTCCATTAATTTATGAGGCTTGTCTTCCTTTATCTCTTTCTTCTTTTCCTTTATTTCCTTCCCCACGTCCTCTCCTGAATAGTCTTCTATGACACGATATTTTTAAGGCCAGTCCATTTGTCCAACTTCCACGTCTGCACACTTTTACAAACATACATCTTTGAGATTTCATGTTGTGACGGCTCGAACAATGGCTGATCGAGTGTTGGTTCAAGGCGTTTTGAAATACAGTGCATTTGCCTGGTTGTGTGATGTTATCGTGTGAGTGTGTCAGGGTGAATGGTGACCGGTGTGGCGTCCTTAAGTTAACTAGGGCTACCTAGGGACCCACTTTATCCCCGGTATGTGAAAAGTAACCCCCTCTCACCGAAAACCCCATCCTTCGACGAGTGACTACCCCTCCCGAGGGATATAAAAACGCCCGGAGTGTGTGCTTCGCGAGGAGAAACATTAGGAGAAGTCCTACGATGAGCATAATAGCCTTCACCCTCTTGAGCAAACCAGATTTATGCTGGTGGAGGACGGGATAAGCAAGGAAAATTCTGGAGAAGCAGAGAGTGATGCGGACGAATGACGGCCGTGTTCTTCCCCGGTGCGGGAGAAGATTGTTTCCCGGTGCCGCGATTATGGGGATCCAAGCAGCGACTCCATTGACAGCTTCAACCATTCCTGCATCAACAGCAATCAGTAAGAACGTCGCTGTTTGCGACCCGTCCACCGTTCTGGTTATCCAGATAAACTCTCACTTTCCCAGTCACGAAATCAGAATCTATTTTCCCTTTGCCCCAGTGCATCTTGCCCTCAACAAACTTTCCATAAAGTGTTAAAAAGTATCAGACAGTGACCTATTCCAGTGATCAAGAAACTTTATTTAAGGGCACATGTGAAAGTTAGCCCAAAGTCATTTTTTTGTAACGCATCATTTTTGGAAGGGTGAAAAGTCTCATTGCATTCACCTTTTTTCTGTTTTATGTATGTATTTCACGCTGTCCATCTTCATTTGAATCCTCAAGTGTTGGAGGTTTCATTACCGTATATTCATCCTCATCAGGGTATTTTTTTTGTTAATTTTGTACGTCATCAGGCATTGTGAAATATATTTTGGTGGATTCAAATAGACCAATTTACTCGATCATTCCCTCACTCGGGACGGCTGGTGTTCCCCTCCTCCTACCACGTATATGATTAACGTGTTCCGTCATAATGTCTTGCGTTCAAGCTGATGTTGTTGGAGCACTTAAGTTTTTTCTTCTTTTTGTATGTTATTATACCCTATGTTATATTCATTTTATTGTCTTGTGTGCTTTTTTCATCTGGAATTACACAGGTACCCCAAGGAATATAATTTTGTTACTTGATCAATATAATCGAAAATTAACTTCACCTGCAATTCTAAACCATTTTAGAGCCTTATATTAACAAAAAGCTTCTTATTAATGCTTGGAATAACGCGAATTGCATGTTGAAAACACGTCAAAACATCATTTATAATTGAGGGCTGTAGAAGGATAATGTCACCTAGCCTACTACAGCTGACTTTTCACATTTGCTAATGAATTATATGGTATAAAGTGCCCACATTTGTGGTGACGGGAAAATAGCTCTCTTACTGTCCCTCATACAGAAAGTTCCCATGTTTAAGGTGGCAGAAGCGATTTAGGCATGAAAACTGCATACGTGTCTATATCAGTAATATGTACGGATAAAGTCTAAAAAACATGCATGTTGTCGATTTAGATTCATAGATATTTAATGCTTTTGAATACGCAGCTTTATGGCTTTTGATATACATATTGAAAAAATACGATACAAATTCAGTGCAGATATTCGTTAAAGCGCGAAACAATACATATTATACCCGCCAATAATTTTTTTGGTGGCTAAAAATATCATAGTATCGCACCGAGTAAAAAATGCGAAATAAAATAAAATATTTTATTCCATTTCAAATTCTGCGCCGCAAAACCATGACGAAATAATGCGTTAATGAAGGCCAATATTTAAAAAATGTAATTCATGAATAATTTATGTCACCACATACAAGGTTTATCTCCAACGTATAAACAAATGTACCTTAGTGAAGTGTAGCCTAAAATTTATTTTCCAACTAACTTGAAAGGCTGATAAAATGTGCACTCAATGGTTCACGATTATCGCTTCAGACACCTTAAATAGAAGGCGTGAGAGAGACTACCTCCGCTGCATGAAGCCTTTCCCAACCGCACTATGGGTCAATTTTTATACGCTTGATACACGGTCAACGTTTGATAAAGCTCACTGAAATCGCTGTGAAAAGGGAGAGTTTGGGCCCATGAAAAAGAGATAAGATGCCCGCGCGAAAAGATTATGAAAAACCCACCGTCGTCGGCCGGACTGAAAGGAAAAAGAAAAAAAGTTGACTGCTCCAAGGCGTCAAGAAGTGAATCTGGCGGGTGAGTGAAAGCAGAAAGGAGGGACATCTTTTGGCCATAGAGGACACCTCTTTACGAGGCTCTTAGGGACAAGTAATCTTCCTCACCCTCCAAACTCGCAGGAGGATCGCCCATCACTCTAAAAGGGTATGAATTTTATGAGAAGGATACAAACAAACACACCTTATACACTTAATTACGCATTAAAAATATTAACATGACGTATTTTATGACAACATTATCACCAGATGACACATCACAGAATTTCTCCTTCGAGAACCGGCTATACAGCAACCTTAGTTGAGCAAAATGTTAAGAGGATTCCAAGCCAACTGTATGAGTTGAAACAAATACCAAATTCCACCTATGGGTTTAATATAAATCGTCGCTTATAGTGCAAAGAATGAAGAAATATCTATTAATAACGTTTACATAAGGTATCTCTTTTACATTTCCGCTTGGCACATTTCGAAACATAAAGTATGGAGTTAAAATAATATTCTGCATGACTACTGAAACTCGTCCGTTCAGAAATTTTGAAGTAATTAATGCCTGGCGTACAGCTATCTCCTCAAAACCGTGTCATTCCATCGAAAGCATTACAAAATCTGTTCATTTGTTGCTACTTTTAGCAAAGTGTGCTGATTTCCCATATCTGTTGGATTTTTTTAACAAATTAAATCTCTCTGCATCCGAAGTGCTAAGGGTGCATTGAAAATATGTCCTAGTTAGAGTAAAATATTTGGACTTTCCATTAAAAGTGCTGAAGTATGTAAGTGCAATGAATGAATGACTGAAAATGAGCAATCTTGAGAGCAATCACGATTGACATCATTGGGGTTGCTATTGCCTGAACCATCACTGAACGTTGCAGCTACTGGTATTGGCGCACAGCATCACACTTTCACGTGTGGCGGGAAACTTTAAGGTGGCTGGAGAGATTTATATTTACGCACTGACTTTCATGAAACTGTGCTTACGAGTTCCCTTAATCAATATTTCTACAGATGTTATAAAAATAACATGTCACGGATTTAGTTTCTGGGCAATTAAATGATCTTTTATGAAGTAACCCAATAGAAACTCACATCTCAATATAATTATAATATATATTGATGTTAATTATAATATGATAGCACCTCGTATACACCGCGAGCATTTGGAACCCTGATCATAAAGACTTAACGAAAAACATTAATAAAATACAAAGGAAAGCAGTGCGTCCCGTTATAAACCGCTACGAGCGTACATATAGTGTCTCACAACTTTGAGAGGGACTAAGGTGGGAGCCATTAGAGACTTAAAGGCTAAACGCTAGGCTTAAGTTACTTGATAAATTCAGAACTGATATTTTTCAGAGCGACACAGAGAATTTTATCATGACTCCTCACTACATCTCTAGGTCTGACAAGATGCGACAAAACATAAGGAATACACTGCCGAACATATTGGTACACAAAATTGTTTTTTCCGGCGACATTAAGTGACCACAATGAAAACTGAGCTCCAATAAATACACTCCTATAGTACATGTCACCATTTTACCTCCCAAAAACTTACATCATTTCATGGCTGGTGACCCAATACCCACTGCCACACGCCCATACGGTGGCTCGCAGGGTATTATGTAGATAATTCGATTGCATACGCGAAGAGTTTCACTAAAACGAGTAACAATACGTTTTATATTTGGATAATGATTCATAATAAACAATAAAGCAGCATGCCGAGTATAAACACGTATTTACACATGGTTTTTAGTAATGATTACGATTTAGCGATGACAAATCTTTCATAAGGAGTAAAAACCCGAAAAAGTCGTAACAATGCTTTAATTTATGCAAACCTTTCAAAATATCACTATATCATTGTTTATAAAGCTAGATACATGGTACTTTCCACCGAATAAATACCATTAAGCCCATTGAGCGAAAAAACTTTAAGATTTTTGCGGTTTACATGAAAAGTAATTAGAATGTGCAATCAATGACTCACGATTACCGCTCAAGCCACCTTAAAGGAAGGCACGTGGAGCGGGGGGCGTTAGCGCCCGAGACAGGAGTGGGCGAAAAGGAAGTTTTTTTTCGGGAGGGAGGTAGAGGTGATCTAAAAAAGATTGTTTTTTCTGGGGAGGGGTTGGGGAGGCTAAAGGGGTAGGGGGACCGAAGAGTGGGGGAGACGGGTGGGGCGGGGGACACCGGTTGCGGAATATCGCCCTTTCTCGAAGAGGAGATTTTCGAGAACCAAAGGGAGTCGTTCGATATCGATTATCGCAAATGCGACCGCCATTTGAGCGTCATTTGCACCGACAGATCTTACACATCGTGCCGACGGCAGAAAGACTAAATATGTTTCTTTATGAAGACAACCCGACAGGATAGGCTAAAGTATTGGTGAGATTGCCAAACAGTAATGAATTAATGAAATTTAAAAAATAGAAATTCATGTGAACTTTTTTTTCATTTTCACGAAAAAAATGTATGTATTGCAAAAAGTGCAAAAAAAATCAAATTTAGTGCAAAATGTTTCTTTGTAGACAACTTATTCGGTGAGGGACGCGAAGTTTTTGGGAACCAGTGTCCCTGTTGATTAGTGTATTATTAAAAATGCAAACTCCCGCTCCATAGGCCAGTTAGTGGATAGCCAATTTGAGAGCTTGCTTGGCACCTATTGCCGCACATCTTAATCACTAGCAGCCATATTCAAAGATTCCTTAGTGAGCTACTATCGGCTTAGTAGCGCACTAACTAGTCGCCAGCTAAAAATATCGTATTCATAGACAGCTACTAAGCTCAGCAGCGCCAAGTGAGCCACTATTTTAGTAGCTGATTCTTAAACACTCCCTCACCTTGTTTAGAGGCTCCACTAAATATGGCGGTCTGTCACAAGTGGTTCACCTCGGGCAATAACCTGAAGCCACAACGGAGATTTTAGGCGAAAATACCAAAGATACTGGTGATACTGGTGGAATTGCTTTTCTCAAGTCTGGCGGATGCAACGTGTAGTACTGTTCCTGGATCAAACTGAGCATTTTAATTATTTACTCTTAGTCTACGACACCGTGTTGTGGTACTCCGTAGTGCTTCATGAGTGTTTCATTCAACGAAAAAGGAAGAGTTAGTGAGATGATTACAGTGGTTTCGTGCGTCGTAATGTGATAATCATCTCCTCTTCGTCCCATTTCATCAGTGATGCGCCTCACAGCATTATAAAGTGCATAAATCTTTGTGTTTGTATCGACTGTTTTGAGGGTAATAGATGCATTTTTAAATTCTTCGGGCCTGAGTGCTGTTTATTTGTTTATTTGGACGATTACTTTACGAGAATACAGCCCATTTAACGGATGTGTCGAGGAGAAAACTTCGTAAACAAATTAAAAGTACATATTAGTTTTCTTGACTACTGCATCAAGTGAGGTGCTTCAGAGTAATTAACTCGAGCATGTTACTGTTGTGTTTTCATAGAAATATGTATTAAATTGATGTAAAGAGGTACAATTGTTATCTTATTAAATTACAATGATTTTGCACAGGTAATAATTGTCATTGCGAGTCTGTTTACATCATAGCGCCGATCGGTTTACATTCTGCCGTAAATTTCTATTTCTTTTCGCTTTTGTTTTTGTAACACAATGTTGTTATGGATCACACAGTGAAAAAACTTTTATTCCAGTACTTTAGCAGTTTATCGTATCATATTTCATGTTTTATCTTCTAAGCGGATGAGTGAAATCAGTTTCATTTTATTTAATGCTCAGAAATGATCCATAAAGGGACAAATAGGTATTCAGATTAAATTGTGACAATGTCTGCTGTACCGTGTGCATGTTCGTTTTTCGTTTACAAATGATAGTAAGTGTGTGAATGTGAGTATTGTTACATTTTCTATGTAAATGACAGTTATTATCTATTAACTAAAGGCAAACATTTTCCATTTTGAGTGTTTTTATATTGACGGAACGGAGACTACGTCAAGAAAGTTCTGTGTTTGTTGAGTATAACTGATACCTTAATTTGGTGCGATTGGATGGAGTAAGTTAAACTTTGATGTGGTGAAACTGCAGTGTGGTCAAATGATTTTATGAACGATCTGTGCAAGTTTGTGGTGTATTACTACGTGTGTCAAAAAATAAAGTTTATGACAAGAATGTATTCCAGATTTTTCAATGCAATCACAATCAATGTTTGTATAAGATTTGTCGGAATTATTATGGTAACACTAAATATGTGGAAATTAGAGTTTTTAACGCAAGCTCTATCGTAGCAATATTGAAGCGTGACATACAAATTCGCGTACAATGAAGCCAGTGGCAGTGTTGCCAAGCGTTGCTTCATTGTTTCTAGGGCAGTCGCTACCTACAATTATGTATTCTGCTACAATAGTGGCGATAGTAGCATTCTAGGTTAGTAGCTCCTAGTAGCTCACTGGAAAGGATATATGAATACCGTTTTTTAGTATGCGACTAAGTACTCTTAGTAGCTGACTATGTTAGTCGCCTACTAGCGCATTTTAGTTGAAATCTATGAATACCTGCGTAAGCCTTTTAACTTAGCCATACGTTCGTCAGCGAAGGGTTTTATATGTTTCTGTGAATTCATTCTCGTTTCTGATCGAGTGAAAATATTCGAAAAAATAGGAGCACCACAGAAAATGTTTTACATATTCAGTGATATTCGGGTAAAAAGAGCATAAGAATTAGAATGGAACTTATCTACGCCGGTAGGAATCAGGCAGCATATTTAAAACCACTATTTATTACGGACTTTATTTAAGAGGCGAACACCTGATGTGTTTTGTTGAAATAGTTAATTCTAAAAGTAAAATTTAAATAATTATTTTAAATAAAGCTCCGTTTTACTCACAATCAAAATTAAAATGATGAGATGAGCTCTTAAGGCTGGACAAATAACAAAACAAAAGGGAGTCTCCTCTCATTTTTTACGGCTATTGGAGACTCCCTTTATTTTCTTATCACAATCAAAAACTTTTGTCATTCCATCTATGGTCTCTTCAATGCATTCAAATGCATCACATCCTCTATGTTGAGATAAAATTGTCTGTTAATTTAAAATTTTTATAAAGTAATGTGATAAAATTAAGAGATTAAATAAGATAAAGAGGTTAAATATTATTTTAAAATAATATTTAACCTCTTTACTGAACCGGGACCACATACCTTAAAAACCAAAACATGATAGTCATATTTAATGGTAACTTTTACTAAACGACAAAAAACACAACCCGGGTTTCAATATTTTAGTATCATCATCAGGTGCCAGATACTGTATTGAAACCTGGGTCGTGTATTTGCATGTGTTTCTAGTGGTTTAGTAAAAGTTGCCATTAAATATATCTATGGAATCACCTTCCTTCAAGATTATAAAAATAGTTTTATTTGTCCATAAATAGATCACCAATGAACTGCAGTAAAAATAAGAATTTTAAGATCGTCAACTATTTAAAACAAAAATATGGAATATTTTTCGGAATATGTCATTAAAATTTTCAATGAAGTTTGCTCAAAGTTGAAAGAAAAAATCGTTTCACCCTTCCTAGTGCCACCAGATAATCCACCTGCATGAGGAACAAGTTCAATCATTTTCGAATTTTGTAATATCCTTAGAGCATTAAGGAGAGTAAAGATTTTACGTCTCCGTGCGCTTGCGGAGCATGAATGTATTCACAGAAGAGGTGTTCACATTTTATTGAACAACTAAAATTTCTCCACTAGAATACACTCATTGAAATATAAGAAGTTCTTAAATGTAGGACAGTCAACTCAAAGTGTCACAACAAAAATGTTTCTGATTTCCAGCATTCCATTAGCCTTACGGAAATATATGTTCCGCCAAAATAAGGAATTAAAAGCGAGACATATACTCTGCAAAACGGGCTAAAATACATCGTTTGACAAAGAAAATTATGTGGAATTTAGCGTTTCAATTGTAGTTGCAAAAATAAACGACTCTCTCTCTCGACAGAGGTTGAATTGGAAAAGAATAGTTCTCCTCTTGGATATCAAACAAGGGGACTAACTGAAAATTTGCGAGGACTATGGTAGTGAGAATGGAGAAAGGAAACTATGAATGATTTCATAAAAAAGTACTTAAAAATTGATCCTACCTTCAGCAGAAATAAAGAAGCACTAGCGATGAAAAGAGTAGGAAAAGGTCTGGGTTTAGAGAGGTGGAAGTAAGAAGCTTTGCATGCATGGATAAGAAACGACTACAGCGGTCTTTTTGATGGAATCATTCATGAAATGGCTCATGAAAACCTAGCTGATGGAGAACATTCAATATGGAAGTGAAAGGTCGACGTTCAAAACAACATTCCAAAGATTCCGGCCCGTTCAGAAAGTAGGGACTGCTCTATGTTATGAAAGACAACGATAAAAGTACTAGGAAGAGCCAGCGGCCATATTGAACCAGTAAACCTAAAATGCTATAAAAACGAATCAAACAGCTGAAAACGAGTGTCACAAACATGTTTACGAAACGAAAGGATTAACTTCTTGAAACGCATCACGCATGAATATATCTTAAATGATAGCCTACGCTTCACCGAAGAGGCATCATCATCAGGTGGGAAATTGAGGGTTTATATATATATTCGGTTGTTTTTCCACCGATGCTATCAATACTGTCTGTCAGACCTTTTTGTTCCCCCGATGAACTATCCCTACAATACCAGCTGCTGCCGTTTTCCTTTATCAGTCTATCAAAATCCTCTTACAATCTACTCCACTTTCCAATGCCCTAGTTTTTCGTGACCCCCTACCGCCAAAAAAGCACTTCACACTCTAAGAGAAAGCATTTAGTCACACTTTATTGCCTTACCATGTACCTACATCTAAAACTATGTCGAATTTGTGGTGGTTTGAACGAGACTATGTTTTACCTAGTAATCAATGAATTTCGCCTCATTAAAAAATATCTTACCCTTTCAAATATACTTAGATATTACCCAATTACCGCGCAACTTTTCGAGATATTAGTCAAAAACATTCCAGCCGTTTTCCTTGCAATAAAGTAAGCATTCAGGCTCCAAAGAAGCTTTAGTCATAAAAAAGGAATTTCCAACACCTTTATCATGCAAGAAATTAAACAAATAGAAATCTTTAAGTTTCCATATTTATTTTTAAACGTAAATCTTATTCTCGCCACAGTACATTTTTCAAATTTACAAAAAAACCTAACATTGTGAAGAAATTTTCAACATTCCGCGTGAAAATTGAGTGAAGTTTACAACGTTCGTAGATATATTTATTTATTTACTGATAAAATTAGACACCGAAAAGTATGTGACAACAATTACTTCATAGTTCCTTAAGTTGCTGCAATTAAAATGTAACATGTAAATGTGGTATTCAATGACTAGGATAAAAACTTAGTACAAAAAAACCTTATGTTTTGCTGACTGTAGGAAAATAGCTAACAGTTTACATTCCGTCTTCACGTCTAAATTCCACACCATATTGCTTGAATCCTTAGAAACTGTATGCAAGGAAAGATCATCATTAAAGTATTCAACCAGTTAAAGGTAGGTTTTATCGAAAGCATTAGAAAATTCTCCTTATTTTCTGCACTTGTAAGGCCCCATCTACCACTAGTATTTCCTTCTTCCCCTCAGCGTACCTTCTACCTACCTCTTACCCTACCCTGCCTTCTCATGATCTCATCCAGAAGAGTTATTTCTTCGTCCGCAATGCCCAGCACTTCCTTGTTTGCCTTCCTTTCCGTCCTTTGCATCTTTCCCATCCTCCTTCACACCCAGAACTCTAAAACTAGTAGTCTTTCCTTGTCCTTCTTTCTCAGAGTCCAGGTGTCTGCTCCAAACTACGCTTAACTCCACATCAATTTCTTCACCAGCCTTTTTTTTATATTCTTACCGGAGGTCCCCATCATCAGCTCCCACCTAGTACTAAACGCTACCTTCGCTAACGCTATTCTCTTTATTCACAATGTTTCAAAAGCTATGAATTAATCTCATTATTCACAAGGAAAAGCAACACACGAATGAATACATAGCCTGAGTCTTAGTCTTCACCTTGTTCATGAAAGATTTTTGACCACATGAGCTTTTTCCTGCGCACGGGAATTTAGGTAATCATTTGGGAATCAGGCTAACATTCGCAAAATTGCTAAACGAGAGAAGATTTCCGTATAAATCGTAAATTATAGAGCCATGCATTCACAAATGATCTACTCCAAAAAAAATCGTTTCGGATATAAGCAAGGCATATTATCAGGATAGATGCGATACCCGCAGTCTCAACCGATGCCTTTAAATGAGATCAAAATACGAGGTTCCATATGAATCGCTGCATTCAAATCTTTGCTTTTATCCTTTACTGACGTACATTTTCCTCTATTAATTTTCGTTTTCCATGCATGTTTCTCATTTTCACGTCACCAAAGAGCCACCAAAACTGCTTCTTCCAATTTGTAGAGCATTTACAGCGACGTTTAAAAACACTGCCTTCTTTATCTCCTCCACAAAAAATTAGCCAATTTTCCCTAAACATAAAAAAACGTAGGGAAATTCCAAGTCATAGTTACTCCATTAAGCATTTTTTAATATTACGAGGTACTAAATCAAATAACTAGGTGGTCATAGCAGAGGGTGAAGAGGCATTACAAAGAATGGTACAGGAACAAAAAAGGAAAAGAGCTAGAATTGAAAATAAATATTGACAAATCTAAGTTATGAGGATCTCTTAAGGAACCCTAAGTGATAAAAATGAAGTTAAAAGGCCAGGAAATCGATCAAGTGATGTCATTCAAGTACTATAGAAGCATAATGGATTCTGTGCACAAAAACTATGAGTAGGATTGCTGAGTAAAAAATTGCATTTAATTTTAAATTTAGTGAAAATTAAAAGTCTAAAAAAGTAGTCTAAAAATTCTACGTCTAAGAAAGTCTAAAAGTTTAGGGAAATCCTAGCAACTCAGAGGATCAAAATGTATTTAATGAAAATGTTTTACAAGGTGTATGGTCTTGTATGGATCGGAACGGTGGACAATGAAGATAAGTGAAGAAAAATGTTAATAATGTTTTGATATGCTGCAATGGAGAAATATGGAGAATATACGATAGACAAATATGGATAAAAATGAGAAAGTACTAAGAAGGATTGAAGAGGACAAAAATGTATCTTGTAAAGTGTAAAAAAGATAAAGGCAAATGGGATAATTCATATATTACGAAGAGGTTGCTTGCAGAGAACCTTAAAAAAGGAAAAGATAAACGGAAAGAGAGGATGAGAAAGGAAGGGATTTGGTGAAACGACATATATGATGAGAGGAGGAAAGTACAGGGCAATGAAGAGCTTCGCCCAAAACAGAAATAAATGTGTGGAGACAATAGTTCCATTGTGACCTGTCAATAAACTGATACGAGGTTTCCCCAAAATGTTACTCCCCACATTTTTTTCAACTCTCATATAACAGGAATGGAATGGCTTTCGAGAAATGCATCTCCATTAGTTGCAAAGCTCTGCAAAGGTTGCTACAAAGATCAGTTTTAAGTAATGACACTGTCTACATTTTCACGCATATACTTCGAATGACGAATAGGTGATTTTATGCAATTAAAATCTGGCTCCGTAAGTAGAGTAGGGACTGGTAGAGACGGGGCATGCACGTCTTAATGAATTTCTGGAGGATGGCAACAGAACTTCAAGGAGATTATGTGGAAAAATATAGTGAGCAGATATAAACAATTCTTTCACATGTGTAAATTTATGTTTTGTAGATGAATATATTAGATAAATATTTTTGAGAAAATAAAATATGGGACATTATTTTTGTGTAGGCAACAACCGTACACAAAATGAAACAGAAATATGTATGTTGGCTCCTCATAAAAAATTACTCTACCCTTCTAGTCATGAAATAAGGCATTTTATAGTCAACATTTTCCCTTGGTCATCATTATTGGTCGTTCAATGCTAAAATTAGTTGACTGCAGTCCTACATCCTTCCCTATATAATGCTAGCTCCTCCTGGTATCTCTTTCTATGTACATTCCTCTTTATTTGGTCCATAAACTTATTCCAGGGCCGTCCTCTGGGAACTTTTCCCTCTATTTTACCTTTAATTATGCTCCTCACAAACATTGTGTCGCAATGTGTGCCCAATCCATCTGGTTCTTCTTTTCTGTACAGTGTTCCATATGGATTCTGTATGGTTTCTTCTTCTACTCCTCTGTACACTTCATCATTTCTTATTTTATCCGTCCATTTTATCTTCAGCATCCTCCTCCAGCACCAGGTTTAAAAGGCTATTCTGGTCATCTTTTACAATGGTCCATGCTTCCAATTTATAGAGTGCTACGCTCCACACGAATGTCTTCACATACTATTTCCTTGCTTGTAGTCCTATCTTCTTTGAGCACAGCAGTTGTCTTTTTCCCAATGAACTCCTTCTTAGCTTGGGCTATTCTTCGCTTGATGTCCGTTGTACTTCTACCATCCCACGTGATGGTGCTTCCGAGGTAGGTGAAGGAATTCATTTGCTCTAATTTCTCTCCTCTCAGGGTGACTTCTGCATTCATCTTCTCTCTTCTGCATACTAGGATTTTAGTCTTCATCTTACTGATTTTCATGTTGTATTCTTGAAGAACTTGGTCCATGTCGTTTAGGAATCTTTGTAGACTCTTCATGATTTCCAGCTATGACTACGATTTCATCGGCGAAGCGGAGCATATTTATTTCCTATCCGTTAATTTTTATTCCGCTCAGTCCAGTTTCTTGCACTTCTCGTATGTTCTCCTCCAAGTACATGTTGAACAGTACTGGTGAGAGGTTGCATCCTAGTCTTACTCATTTGTTAATTTTAGCTTCTATCTGGCTTCCATCTGCCATACGCATTGTGACAACTTGCTTTATGTATAGTTGGTTCCCTTGTTATTCACTTGTAATTATTCTGAAACTTATTCATCGATTCATGAGTAATGTACCATATGAGAGCGGCCTGATTAAACCTGTTGTAATTTTTAAAGTTGTAAAGCAAGGATGCGTAATGTCTCCATGGCTGTTTTATGTATTTACGGATAAATGTTTTAGAGACGCATGTAGTGAAAACGACGATGTTTGATTGGAAATATAAACGTGCGATTTCTTCATGCGGATGATGCTGTTTTGATCTCAGACAGTCAAAAGGGATTACAGAAGCTCCTAGATACATTTTGTGAATCAACGGCGAGAATTGAATTGAAGATAAATGCGTGAAAGACTAAAGTAGTATTAGTTTTTGATAAGGAGAATGGGGAGAATAACTGTATGATGAGGGCGAATGGTAAATTAATTGAACAGGTGGATGATTTTGTGTACTTAGGTAAGATGTATGCAAAAGATGGAAGAATAGATGAGGAGATAAAGAGACGTGCGAATGCTGGAAGGAATGTGGTAGGTAGCATGTGGAGCATATCAAGGAATGAGTGCTAGTCTAAGGAAGCGAAAATTGCCGTGTACAAAAGTGTACTTCTCCCCACTTTGCTATATGGTAGACAAACATGGGTGTGTCAGGATAGACATAAGAGTAGACTAAACTCCGTGGGTATGAGTTATCTGAGGAGTATTTGCGGAAAAAGTAGGATGGATAGGGTCAGGAATGAGTGGGTCATGAAATGTTGTTAAATGCTCCAGTAATGGATGTGTACGAAAGGAGTGTGCTTCGTTGGTTTGGCCATGTGGAGAGAATGGATGTGAGTCGAATAACGAAACAGATATATGAGAGTAGAATGAATGGTGTGAGAAGTAGAGGTAGGCCGAGAAAGTTGTTGAATGTGGTTGAGGAAATTCTTAGGAGGAGGAATATTAGGAGTTTTATAAACAGGAGGGCGTGTATGAAACAGTGTATGGGGGTAAATGAGGCAAAAAAGGTTTGCAAGGATAGGTCACTATGAAGGAAATTATTGAAGCAGAGTTAGGTGTACAATTATGTGTTAATGAGTGAAACATTTTGACTGTGCCTACCCCGGAAGGGAACGGCGTGATGGGTATGTATGCACGTAATTTTTAACTATGACATTAGCACCAGGTATGATCTTATTGATGTAATCATCCTCTAAATCTGGTATTCTGTTGCGAAATACCACATATGATATGAAGATTTCCAGGCCTGTGATTTTGAGTACATCTATTCGGGTAGACACGGGGTAAGAGGTTCCATCTTTGTTTACGTTTCAATGGCGGAGTGGTCCATCGTCTCATTTAGCCCCGAAAAAGAAGGATTACCATGAAACCTCTAAGTCGGTGGACTTTTCGAATAGAAATACCCAAGTACTACATACCTTTACCGATGCCATGAACCTTAATTTCCATGCTTTCATTTAATACGTTATACTGGTATAAATGACATTATTATTACTTACTGATTTATCTATTTTATTATTTATGTAATAATACCTAGAAATATACTCTGAAACCCATCAAGCTTAAAATATCATGTCTGTATGCTAATTATAAATATAACTTGTTGACTTTGCGTAATTCAGAAAGCAGTTAGCTGCGAGAATTTGGTGCTTGCTAGACTCATCCGACTCAGATGAAATAAATCAAAAATCCATCAATTAATGGTAATTTATAATCACCTAATGATGACGATAAATCGTCAAACCGTGGTCTAGCGTTTGAATTTTAAAGTGATATCGTGAAAGTTTACCTTTAAATACTATTCAGTTTGGAATACCACTAAGTCACTCAGGAAAGAGTTTTATTGTTTTACTCTGTTTATGCAGTTATAAATCCCCCGCACGCAAAGTTCGGTCACCAGTAATAGCAATGATCAATGATCTTTCAATGTCTTTTGAAGAAATAACGTGGGCCTCAGAAATAGTGCTGGCATACGATTCGTGAAAACTCTCAACCGGCATCTTCAGAAGAGAAAAAAAATAAGACTTTTACACATCTATACTTTATTAACATCCGACCGTGATCGTAAAACGTGATGCCTTAATTATTGTTTATCGTGCCAAACCATTATCGGGTATAAGTAAAGTGTGTAAGTGTACAAGTCATTTTTTCGTCTCAATATTTTTTCCCTTTTAAAGATCCAATATCTACTTCGATCGAATAATTGATTTGCTTGAAAATATTCCTGCCTAGTTAACGCTACCTTCCTTTAATTGGCGCTTTAATTAGACAATGGGCACTGATAACCAACCAGCTGTAATAAAAGACTGAGACAAGTGTTTATTTTTTTCTAATAGAATGTTTTCCAAATCCTCACTTTCTGTTATTGGATCCCCACGGAAAATTCTCGAGCGTCCCAATGACGCACTCAAATAAACTGGGAAACATGCGAGATGCAATCCCTTAAAAATGAACGGATATAGGTTTCCAAAGGGAGGACTGAAAAACATGTCTTATTTCCCCCTTTCTGGGAAATTCCGAGTCGGATTCCGCAGGTCCCTTTCTCTTGCGCTAGAACAGCGCCTTCCCGTCTTTACCAATGTGTGCGAAGAGACGTAGGATGAGGTGGAGGGGGGTTGAGGGGAAAAGGAGGTGGAGAGAGGGGATACGTGGGAGGGCAGAGGAGGACTGACAGGACGTACCTTTTGGAGGACTTACACATGGTAGTTGCCGTCTATGGAAGAAGCGAGATAAGCAACATCACGATTCGTCACTCTCCTTGCAGGGAATTGTGCTCTTTACGCATAAATTTCGATATTCCCCAAAGAAAAGGTGACTGAAGAAAAAAGTGAATACAATAATTTTGAATATTGTCCAAATTTGGCATAAATTTCGTTCGAATATCGCTGTTTGAGTCGCACAGACATTTCAAGTCTTAATAAATTTGTATACATTACATTGCTTGTGCATTAATACAGTGTATCAAGTATGAAAATTGTGATGATAATTATTACTCCCTTATAATGAAAAAGTCAAAATGCTTACCTCGAAGTTATTTAGAATTTTAAATATTTTAAATAAAAAAATAATGACATATGGAACAATTTGTCCTCCTCCTGCTCAATGTTTCGTTGATCGCGTTTTTAATATCCGTTTACAGTCATATGACCAAGATTTAGCCTTATGCGATGCAATTTTATCGTTGAGTTGATACACCACTAACAGGTAAATTAGAATCCTGTCAATTGTCCTTATAAGTGCGAACCTCGGTCAATTTTAAAATATTACTAACAGTGTTGCCAGTCTCCACATCCATTTGAGTAACTCCAGTTCTTTCGGAAAAAATATATTTAAATAAATATTTCAGAAAATGTGTATAAATGTTATACGTTAGTTACTAAGGAGTTGTCCCTAATACTACCATCAACCCCTGATACTGCCATCGAAGTCCGAGTTTACACACAGAAGTTTCACCAGCAAGCAACTTGAGAGGATACTGTCGTGAAAGTGACTTCCATGTGCATAGCCGTATTTCCAGGCGAAGGAGCGCAGGGGGATGGAGGTGGTTGCTAGGAGAGAATCCTGGGACGAAATGACAAAATGAATGATCTGGGATCTGGGTGGGAATGGCGGCCTCTGCCAACTCCTCCTTTCATCCTACTCCTTCCCTTTATCCCTGCCGGAATTCCCGGGGGTCCCGGTATCCCGGAGTTGAACCCGGCAACTCACTTTCCCCTGTAGCTCTCCCCTTTCTCACGCTGGTCCCTACCATTCCAATCCATTCAAGTCCACGTACACTGCTTTCCGAAAGGGTGCGGACACCGTTCGAGGGAACATTGAAGGGGACTTGTAAGACAGGAGCCGATCAAATCACCACTCCAAAAAATTGCTTCGTTTCTATAGAGCCTTCCAATTTTTTACAGCATGTGCCTAACGGAGAGCGCAGTTGCCAAACTGACAACTTGATCAACCATTTTTGAGGGACGAAGTCACTTAATATGTCGCATTAATAATATCTAATACTAATATCGCACAACAACTTAAGAGAGAATAATTTAGGAAATAATACACGCTTATTTAAAAACCCTTAGATGCACAGATAGTGTCTTATATAACAGCTCGATGTTAAGTTTTCCTGCAGCTATTGGAAAAATTGCAACTAGGGCCATATTGAAATTTGCCAGAACCACAATTTAATACGACTATGAACTCAGCAATAAAGCTATGGGTTGGGAATGATGACGGTTTATCGCCAGAGATCTCTGAAGATGGTGGCCCAAAACAGATTTTTACCTCTCATGGTATTAACAATCATTAGGAAGAGAGCTAAGGGAACTTAAACATGACGAAATGTTGACGATAGTTCAATCTTCAATTTCCAAAAGAAATCGACGGTCAGCAATCTATTGATAATGTAAGAAATTCAAATTAACGCTAAAATGAATCATTTTAGCACGTAAATGAGAATATTTTTCTCAACCTAGGTTGCATTGTGTTGAGAACATCTTTAAGCCGCAATGAAAGCGAATGCTATAAATCACGTAAACTTCTTTCATTGTATGATTTTACACTTTCCCGGCGAATTAAATTAGTGTAAATTTCTCGGGCTCGCCACCGGGTAAGATTTTTATAGACAGCCGACGTTTCGGGTTCCGACTCGTCACCCATTCTCAAGGCTAATGATGCTTGTTTAAAAAAGATTGTTTAATTTGGCGCTAGGCGGGGCGGGATTGGTCGAGCCCCGATTGTTGTATTGGAGGACCGTTGACCAGCGGGGACTTAGCTCTGGCGTTCTGAATTCTTCTCAGAATTCTATTCCAAGAGCTGCTGATCGTATAACCAGTATCCCGGTTGAAATTCTTCCTCTCCAACCTTATCTCTATCGCCTCTTTGGTTAAGCGATCCCAAAATTGGCCGGATCGCCAAAGAACAGTCGTGTCATCCCAAATGATCTTATGGTCCCGACTCAGGCTATGCTCAACTACTGCTGATTTTTCCGGTTGACCAAGCCGGAAATGCCTACGGTGTTCCTTCAGACGAGTGGATATAGTTCGCCCAGTCTCTCCCACGTAGACTTCACCACATTCACATGGGATTTTATATACCCCCGGAGTCATGAGGCCAACTGGGTCCTTAGCCCTCACAAGGCGGTCTCTTAAATTGGCCATAGGTCTATGGATGCTCTCGATATTGTACCTCTTCAGAACCCTCGAAATTCTCCCTGATATGGTAGATACGTAGGGCAAAAAGGCCCTGGATGTAGGTTTAGGCCGGTCAACCTCCAAATCCGATGTTTGTGAATTTTCACGGGACTTTTTGAAGGCCATCGAAATTTGCCGCTCTCCGTATCCATTCTGCCGGAAGGTTTTCCGAAGGTGGTCCAATTCCACAGGAAGACTCTCTGCGTCAGATATTGATCTCGCACGATGTATGAGAGTGGAGAGGACAGCACTGCGTTGAGAGGGGTGATGGTGACTAAGGCCATTCAGGTACAAATCTGTATGCGTCGCCTTCCGATAAACGCTATGCCCCAGTTTGCCATTTTCTTTTCGGGTGATAAGGACGTCGAGGAATGCGATTCTATTATTTTTCTCCATCTCCATAGTGAACTGTATGTTGGGATGTTGGTTGTTCATATGGTCTAAAAATATTTTAAGAGCGTCCGGTCCATGAGGCCATATAATAAACGTGTCATCCACGTATCTGAGGAAACACTTCGGACGTAACGGAGCTGTTGAAAGGGCTTTTTCCTCAAAGTCCTGCATATAAAAGTTGGCAATGGCTGGTGACAGAGGGGATCCCATCGCAACTCCATCTGCCATTTCATAGTATCCACCGTTGTACTTGAAAAACGTGGATGTAAGCGTATGATGGAAAAGCTTCACCGTCCCGCTGTCAAATTTATCCTCCAGCAGCTTAAAGGTTTCAGCGAGAGGAACCCGCGTGAAAAGAGAAACAACATCGAAACTAACCATAATATCGGTCGTCTCCACTCTAAGGTTTTCCAGGATATCCACAAATTCTGAAGAGTTTTTAATGTGATGTTCACAACCACCCACGTATGGAGATAAAATTCCCGTAAGGTATTTGGCCAAGTTGTAAGTGGGAGATCCGATGGCACTCACAATCGGTCGGAGAGGAACACCTTCCTTATGAATTTTAGGTAAACCGTACAGTCTAGGAGGTGCCGGAGCCTGAGGGTAGATATTCTTGGCTACTTCTTCTGACACACCAGACTTCTTAATTAAAGAGATCGTTTTCCTCGTAACGGATTCCGTTGGATCACCATTTAACTTTCGGTACGCTCGATCTTTAAGAATTTCTTCAATTTTTTTGTTGGTATTCCGAAGTATTCATAAGAACAGTGGCGTTTCCTTTGTCAGCTGGTAAAATTGTAATCGCCCTGTTTTCGCGCAAAGCTCGAAGTGCAGATAGCTCATCTCTCGAGATGTTGGGTTTTGGGATGACGGCCTTCTTCAGAATCATGGATACTTCGTCCCTCACCTCTTCCGCTAAATCTCTTGGAAGTTTTCGAACAGCTTGTTCTATTCCACCAATGAATTCTACAAATAGGATGGATTTCGGTGTTGGTGTAAAATTCAGTCCTTTAGACAGAACCAAAAAAGTAGGTTCGTCAAATCTCTCACTGGTCAAATTGATCACTACCCGCTTGCGATCCAAGGGAGCGGCGGAAGATTTCGAAGATGATAGTCGATTGTACTTACTCTTCTGTCTTTCGGTTTCTTTCCTGAGAAGCACCTCTCCCATGGCAGAAGTTATGCAATCAATGAACTCCCAATCCAGAGGTGAGAGTAGAGAAGCGAGGTGAAGATGGAGGGCATATAACCTCTTGGCGTTCACATCGAGTGATCTCCTCTTGTCGTGAATCCTCTCACGAATTAAAGCCACACTCGTCCGTCTTAAAATCCGGTTCACAGCTGGTGATTTTACTGATGACCTGACTCGCGCAAAGGTAGGGATGATATCCTCGTCGCGACATCTTTGTAGAAAGGCAAGAGAGCTGAGGAGTCTCGCCTTCTCCTTTCGCAGTCCTTCTAATTTACGTATACTGCGGTGCACATCCTCCCCGTAGAGGCTTGTAATGTATGATTTTACACTTTCCCGGCGAATTAAATTAGTGTAAATTTCTCGGGCTCGCCACCGGGTAAGATTTTTATAGACAGCCGACGTTTCGGGTTCCGACTCGTCACCCATTCTCAAGGCTAATGATGCTTGTTTAAAAAAGCAAGTTCGGGACAGAAGCGGATGGAGACGACAGTGGTGTACGAGACCTGTCAGCAGACAAAACACCAGATGATGATGATGATGAATATCTGGATCCGTTTTGCGTTTTGTTTCGACTTACGTCGTCCTTCTTCAACACGCACCTCCGACGTAAACATAACTTCTTTCATTGTACTAACGCTAAAAATCTTTATTGCATGCTAGCAATGGCATTACCTAGTACAGGTCACAATGCGTTGCGCATACTCAGTAACAGTGAGTCCTCGGTATGCAACGTTTCAATTTATGTCTGATTCGATGTTACGTCCATGTTGACAAGGGTCGTCGGAAAAGTTTTCCACGCTTTATGCTAATAAAACAGACCGTATGTGCATATGCTTGCGTTTTTTGACAACTGAAACATAATCATCCTTTCCGAAATAGCTAATTTTCTTGGATAAAGGCAAAAAACGAATTTTAAAATTAATCACTTGACTTATCGCGGGATTTAAGTGGGCACGAATATCTGAAAGACAAAGGTGATGCCAGTAAACTGAGAAAATTATACGACTGTGAAAATAAATGAAGGTGTAATAGGAAAAGTGAAAAGCTACCGGTACCTAGGAACGATGGTGACAGACGACTGGAGAAGTATTGCAGAAATAAAAGCAAGGATAGCAATGGCAAAAGAGGCCTTCAGCCAGAAGAAAAACTTGCTATGCAATAAAAGTCTGGATCTGGAGCTGAGAAAGAGACTAGCTAAGTGTTATTCATGGAGCGTTTTCATGTATGGATGTGAAGCGTGGACATTAGCTAAGAGGGAAAGGAATAGAAGAGAAGCTTATGAAATGTGGGTGTGGAGAAGGATGGAAAAAGTAAAAGAAGGAAGATCGCTTCTAAAGGAAATATGGAAAAGGAAAGGAAACTGGCTGGGCCATGTGATGAGAGGGAAAAGTATTATAACTGTGGCACTTGAAGGCTCAATTGAAGAAAAGAAAAAGAGAGGAAGGAGAAGAATTAAATTGGTGGATCAGGTGAAGAACATCAGCTACGATGAAGCAAAGAAGCAAGTTCGGGACAGAAGCGGATGGAGACGACAGTGGTGTACGAGACCTGTCAGCAGACAAAACACCAGATGATGATGATGATGAATATCTGGATCCGTTTTGCGTTTTGTTTCGACTTACGTCGTCCTTCTTCAACACGCACCTCCGACGTAAATCGAGGAATTACTGTACTCTTATGAACGAACGCAATTAATCAAGTTAACTTCCTTCCATGTCCCGCTTTAGTCCTTACCTACTAAGGGAGTCAGAATATAAGGCAATTGAGAACGCATCCTCTGCCCCAGTGTGCGGCATTGGAGGATATGTTTATGCAAGGGGATGTTTAAGCACTGAACGGATCATTCAAGTCGCTCCGTTGAACCCTTTTAGGGAACTTGGGCTTGAATCGTTTGAGTGTATACAGACCACATAACTAAGGTATCAAGTGATACAACAACGAACGAATCAAGATTTAGGTGAGTTTTCCCCACTCTGAAAGATAACTTTAATGGCTTATTCATTGTTTACCGCATCTCTAATTACATTATTCCCTTCGAAATACTGAAATAACTCGATATAATATAAAAATACTCACCTGCAAAAGAGAACCAAGGAAGAATTTTAAACGTGGAGAAAGTTCCTCTCCATAAGGTGCTTAGAGTGATTTTTGTTTATACACAGATTTGGGTGACATAAGTGAACTTTATGTTTGGATAAAATTGAATTAGAAATTGCTTATTACCGACTTGGTTTCGAGGCAATTTAATGCCACTCAATAACTTGCCTCATGGTTCTAGACACAGATTTCTCAATCATTTGGTTCTATACGCACAATTATACATTATTTATTATACAAATATGAAGTTACATACAAATATGAAGTTATCATATTATCAAGTTATCATGCAAGTAAAAAATACGTTTTTATATATAAAGTTCACTTAAATTCAGAATTCTACACCAAAAAATCCAGCCATAACATAGCAAGAGCGCTAAAGGTTTCAAATATAATCATTGAAATATATACACTACAAAATGCATGGTGATTTCTGCCGTATTAATCAATTAACTCTAGAGAAGTTAAGTACGTGAATTTACCAGGAGAAATTTTCAGCGCGGATAGATTTCTAATTCGATAAAAGGAAAGAGGCGAAGAAGCTGTTTGATAGCAAAATTTCTTACGACTAATTACTAAGAATAACAAAAGCATAGCATCTCACGTCTTACAAAGAAGTCTAGAATTATAATAAATAAGCAGTAGAAATAAAAAATATCACGGTTATACACCCTGTATACCGACGTTAATATACCAATACACTGTGAGAACTGTCATCACGCAGGAGTTTTCACTTCATCATCTGTGGGGATAATTGACAATAAACATTCATGGTGGTTCGATTACTACTAGAACTACTAAAAGGAAGCACATTAATTTGCAACCGGCAATTGACTGATTTAAAAAATCGCACGATCTGGTCGTGAAATCGTCCTATCTGCGATAGGCACATATAACTGAAATTTGGTTGACCCAGGTCACCCTATCAGCGATAAACCGACCTCAATCAGGAAATCCTGCTCCTTCCACAGAACATAATTGACAACAGCAGAGCATGGCATTAAGACGCTCAACATAAAATTTCCATTTTTTAAATAAAATTTCATCCCCTTTCTTTCCTAGTTCCTGTTAACTTTCATATTCAAGATTTCGTCGAGCACCATTACCATTGGTCTTTATTTGGTATGAATTGCGAGGAAGATTGTTCATCAGGTCTCCGACGTCAGGATTGAAGAGACTCTCCATCTAGATCTATGACATACTGTGTTAGTCACCACTAGGATGAGTGGCACGGGGTGATATTACACCAGGCATGAAGCATTCATTCCTAATTGAATCAGACCGCGCATGTTCCCCTGGATGCCACGTGAAGGCCAGAAGCAATCAGGATAATAGTGCACGATCAGAAACTAGGAAAGTGCAACGTAGACGAACATGCTGCCATGTTGTATTATACTTAAGACACGACTACTGATTATAATTAATGCGACAAAGAAATAGTACTTCAAGGTACTAAATCATGCAATAGCTAAATCATGCCGGAAATTGCATGTAAACTTAGTAGCTAATAATAATTTGAACATATATAGTACAAGTGCAAAAACCTATTTTTCCTAGTCAGGGTCAAAGTATCATATGAGTGATCTATCGCAAGGATTATAGTTATTTACTGTGCGTGGAAAAAATGACATTTTAAATATAACGGTTCTGCAGTCTATTTCCTTAATCTTATGCCTGTAATCGCTTCTACTATAACAGCTTGGCTCTCACAAAATATGTTGAACTTCGGGAAAAAAAGTCTACATCAAGCTTACGTAAAAGGTGATAATCTATATTTTTCTCTTCGATTGGATAGAGGTTCCCACCCTAATTCCCTCAAGAAGACATCATCTTCCGGGCTTCTTTACATCCGATGTCTTGTCTGAAGATGTTATCGATTACTGAGTTTCTCTATCGGTTCACATAATTATTCGTTAATATGATGAAAGATTTCAATTCCAGAGTGGATGTTGGACACACACGGGTCGGATTAAAAGCACGCGGCTCCCGGGGCCAAAGTCACGATGGGTCCTTTGCCGTACAGGATATTCATCCTTATTTTCATCCGTCTCAATCGCTCTCCCTTTGGAAAGTTAGGGATAAGGGTTAAAGCCCCCTTCCAGTCCAGGCCTGAAATGAACATACGTTAAAGAGCATGTTTACTGTTGAACTTATGAGCAAAACAATAGTTTCTTCCTTCACGAAAACCACACTTAAAATATATTGGGAAATTGACCATGAATGTCCATTCCTAATGCTGTTTGTAATCAAGCAGTATCAAATAAATGATCATTTTGTGAAACTTAGCAGAGAACAGGAGAATCTCAGCAGAGTGTGAAGGTGGATTATAAGAGCTGCAGATAAGAACAGGTCGAGCGGCAAGCCACGCAAATGCGCTGTCTAAAGGAAAGGGGCTAGAAGAGAAAGAGAATCGGGAGGAAAAAGGAGAGGAAAAGAAGGGGAGTAGAAGAAGGAGATAGAAAGACAGGAATGCGAGGACATCCGTCTCAATCGCTCTCCTCCCATGTCCCAAACGCCCTCCAGCCAACACCCTCAAGACCAGCCCCTCCAAACAGACTCCTACCCCACAGATCGGAGAGGGGGTCGCGATAAGGGTTTGTACGTCGAGACGGGGGTGTTTCCATCCCACTCTCCCATCCTTTAAGAGTTGTCTGAGTGACGAGAGACAGGCGACGGTCGGCATCAATCGTGCGGATACAGGGCGGAGTGAATCCCAGTAGCAATGTGAGAGTGAAGATGAAAATCAGCGGTGGCCAGGTTAGTTGAAGTTTTCACACTGCTCTCAATTGCTTTTCATTTTAATTATGTGTATTCTCGCTATGGTAGGTTTAAATGGAGGTAATCAAGTAAAATTCCACCAGACTTTGGCCGGTGCGAGGCTATGTCCATACATATTCCCTTTTCAATTTTGTGAACTTCCCACCCTTCTTTATTCCATTCATAAAACCTGTCCGCTTTTTTCCGTTTTCTGGTCACCTGAAATTCTTCCCTCCATCATGGCCTTGAGCAACCCTACGATCTTCATTATTCCTTTCAAAATACGTATCAAACCATTCCGAATGATATTTCATACCACTGTACACATCAACAGTTTTCAAAAAATTAATGAATGATACAGTGTCCTGATATGGAATATTGATGCACTTTTTTAAAGGGGAAAATATTTTTGATAGAGGAAGTCGTATATTACAATTTTCTCAGGTCTAGGACCACCAACCCCACGAAAATTGGCTTATCGAGTTAGTTAATAGCTTGATAGTCAATCGATAAATACTTCATTGATGTCAATTTATAAATAGTCGATTAATGATTTATTATTGGTTGTGCACGGTCTATTGAGTGACAAACGAGTGGTTTAATCTATATTTACAATATTAATCTACTATCGATTGATTGTTTATATGTTATTGATATATTATTAGTTATCGATTGATTGATTGATTATTCATAAAAGGAAATAACGGAGTATTGGATAATAAATGCTAAAATAGCCGTATTCAATGATAATTTTGTCATTTTTATACCCACATTCCATTTTCTGAAGGTTAAGCCTCCTAATCTCATCCAGAAGTTTCCTTCTCTCACCAGCCATACATGGAAATTCTTTGCCTCTCTCCCTTCTCGCCCACCGCATCTTTTCCATCTACCATACACACATCTCGAAAGCCTGCAACCTACACATGTCCTCCTTTTCTGAGTCTACGTTTCGACCCCATACAACGCGACACCCAAAATCAAGCTCTTCACCAGTGCAATCGTTTGTGCAATTCATTTTCGATGAACTAGAAAACACTCAACTGACTGATATGCAGCAAAACAGCTCTTACAAAATGATAGAAATTTTACTGGGATGAGATAAATATGAAAATCTGCACATGGCCAATCCGTTGGGCATAAATATGCAAAGGAAAATTTACCGTTCTAATTTCTTTCTCTTATTCGAGAGATGCTTTGGTCTCGCTTTTCTTCACTAGTTAAATTCCTAACTCTATCCCGTTTGGGATCCTTGTCTTCACTTATGGTACCAGTTGAAAATATTTAGTTTCGATTCAGCCTTTCAGAACGACCATCAGATACAAAAAATGAGAATGATTTGAAAATTTGAAAAGCTACCAAAGTGTTCGTGATCAACGACTCACAATTATCACTCCAGCCATCTTCTTCCGGAATACATCGCATAAGTTTAAAATTCAATGGTATATTGCGAAACATGATAGAATTCCTTCCTCTTCGTTCATGAAGGGAATGTACTGGCGTTCACGAAACAAGTAAACGCTAGTCAATACGATACTTAAACAAATACGGGAATTGTAAAAAAAATATTCACGCAAGATTTATTTCTCTATTTGTTTGGTTATTTAACTGTATTCACAGATATATATATGTGAAGAGCGATCCACTTTTCCTTTAAACTAAATGAATACTCAATTTAAAATTAACAAAATGTACGTGCACCCACAAAGAATTACCGCTTCAGCCACCTTAAATTCAATATCACTAACCAGACGGCGTATTTATTACGTGAGGGGGGCAAGTAGGGGAAGCAGGGGGTAATTGGAAAGGTCGTGCTGAGTGAGGAAGGGGCAATTGAGGGGAAAAAGGGATTATTTAGAGTGCTTGTTTGTGTTCCGTTATCCGTTGCTAAGCCTTTGGAGGACCTGCCTCCTCCCTCTCCTTTCCATCGGAGTGACGAAGACCACGCGTCTCGCGTCTCCGCCCGGGGCATTGTATTCATGGTCAGCCAGAGTTCAGCCCTCTTTCAAGTGAACATCGTGACGCCTGCGGATCATCAACTACAAAACAGGGCTGTCAACCGTCCTCATTTCAAAACCGTACATTCCTCTCCCGCACCGTCAATGCCGGATGAGCAAACGTGCTACTGAGCTAATGTAAATTTCTCCAAAGCCTTTCTTCATTAAGGAAATGGAGGAAAGATGTGAAAGTTTAACCCTTGAGTACGGTTACTTGGCTGTTTAACCCTCAGAGGGATTTAAAAAATGCTATATTTTTTATTTCGTCCATATTATGAAATTCATATATCTAGTAGCTGAGTTTTAAGTCGTTTTTACTTGATTGAACTTAATGTTTGGTTGACTTATTTCTTTTCTGTTATAATAAAGACATTTGTTGCAGATCTAGGTGCCCGGCACTCACCAACCGTTAGTGATGGGTCGTTCATGATCGATTCGTTCAAAATGATTGAATCACCAAGTGAGTCAAATGACTCATGATTCATTTCGGGAAAATGATTCGATCATTCAATCATTTTGTGTTTCCGTCTGCCGTGTGATTGAATGTGATATTAAGAGGAAAAATATTCACATGTACGTTATCCGTTATGTCTAGTCATGAAATTTCAGAGAGATATCTTCATGGGCATAAATTCATAAATATTTGGTCAGTGAGTTTATGTATGTATAGCATAGTTAGAGACAAGGCGCTCATTTTAAAAACGATGAAATTAACCCTTGTTACAATACCAGCGCATCATTACAGTTGGTAAACTTGATAAGAATTTTAATTACCTGCTCAGTTGAAAGCTCCTAATTGAATGTAATTCAATACTGCAGATCAGAATACATTCATGCACATTAATTTGTGTAGTCTGAGCTAGTGATTTAATTTTCATGTACATAGTTTGACGTTATTCTTCTTGAATTCAGAGTTTGTGACAGTTTTGCTTCTTTAAATATTTTCGTGACTATAGTACTTGGAAATCTCCAATTTAATGCGGATCCAAAATTTGTGGAATATGGAAATCAATCAGCCCTCCTAAATTACTAAGCACGATAGTAATTATTCGAAATCAATTATTCAAATAGATTGATGGCATCAATTAGCATCATTCGAGTTTTTGAGTCTCTTCAATCTTGATTTATTCGAGTCTTTCGATTCACGTGAGTCTCGTGATTTATCTAATCAATCTGACTTACGAGTCATAATGAATCAAATGATTGAAACAGTTGATTGAATCTTTTAAGTGATTCGAATCAAAATGATTGAATCACTAAATTGATCGACTGAGCCCATCTCTACCAACCGTCATGGTGTGACAAACTTTGTCCCCTATTTATCCGTGGCCTCGTGGTCTCCTCTGAGAGTCTAGATGCAATAAATATATTGTGGCTCGCCCGCTAGATGAGGAAAACTTCGTGACTTGTACTTCGTATTTTTTTTCTGTATAGAGACAAAGTATGCACCAGGACTTGAGGTATTACAATTGCCAACCTAAACAGGAATTAAATCTGAACACAAAGTTGAGGCTTACTATAGATTTTTGGTTCCAAGCCAACCGACGTCTATCTAAGTAATGTGATACATGTGACTTCGTGTCTGTATTTGCAGTGGATGCAAGCATTCCTTGGCATAGCACTCGGTAAATATGATTAACTACTCGTATTTAATTCATCACAAACATATTTTTCTATTCGATGTAAAATCCAACTTGATTTTTATATTCCTCAATTTGATACAGTCACATTTTTAGTAATCCATTGCAGGGTAATAAAACATTTAAATTTTAGTTTGTTATTAAAGTTTAGTGCTTTTAATGAAAGAAAAAAACGCAATCCTTGGAAGTTCTGAGGGGAGAAAAGTAAATTTTTGGGCGATATTCCTGATACAGATGACATAGATATCCAGGAGGACATTGAATGCGACAAAAGAATTACATAACCGTAAAGGGTAGAGTAAAATATTTTTTGTACGCTTAATACAATATATAAAGTTAGTACGCATGAAAAAATACTGCTAAGACTTTATTTGAGCTCATTAAATAACAAATATAATATCCTGAGTGTCCTACACCCAGGTCCTGAATCTCGTATGTGGCATAGGCGACCGTACTGAAGGGTTAAATATCACTTGTGAGCAATACGCATAACAGGGAATATTATCGGATTGAGAGGGTATCGCAGTTTCATGATTAAGAGAAAAATTTAGGGGCATAACTCTATAGATCCCCTTGATTTGTATCACTAATAACTCAAAATTGTTGAACGTTCCTTTATGAACTATCGTGTCCTTCGTCGTAATGTTTGTGCCTTATATAGTAAAGTTCCTTTATGAAGTTTCAAATAACCTAAAAACAAATACATATCAAACTTAAAATCACATGTTTAAGTATTCCATACTTTCCTTCTTGGATTATTGGATTTAATTCCAATATTAGAGCCTATGAAAAATATTGCTATACCTGTTAGCAATAAAATCCGAATAATTTATAGGAGTACACTCGTCATGATAGTGTATAAAAACACGCAGCATAGAAAGGTAAAGTGTTTAAGGGAGGACAGCCAAACACAAAATTAAATAATATACATACCTACCAATCACGCCGTTCCCTTCCGGGGTAGGCACAGTCGCAAAGTTTCACTCATAAATACATATTTGTACACCTGACTCTGCTTCAATAATTTCCTCCATTCTGACCTATCCTGGCAAATCACTTTTGCATCACTTACCCCACACTGCTTCGTACACGCTCTCCTGTTTTTAAGACTCCTAATATTCCTCCTCTTAGAATTTCCTCAATCACATCCAACCACAACTTTCTCGGCCTACCTTCCCCTCTCGCACCATTCATTTTACTCTCATATATCTGTCTCGTTATTCGACTCTCATCCATTCTTTCAACATGGCCAAACCATAACCATGATTAATAGTTCACGACGCGATTTCTACAATTACTAGAAGGAATGTTCCCAGAAAATTTATTTCCTTGGTCACAAAAGTGTCTCATCTCAAGAGACTCATATACAGCATAATAATAATAATAATAATTAATAATAGCATACACTCCGGAAAATGTTCAACAGAAATAAGTTCGTGCAGTAAGCAAACCCTAGTAGTAACTAAAGCCTAGTTAGAGTAATGGATTTGAGGGTAAATGATTCAATGACTGCTGAAGTAGTTTCTACTAATTAAAACAATAAGAATGATTGTAAAATAGGGTAAATGATGACCTGATTTAAAGACACAGGTAAGACGATTCTGCGTACAATTCCGAATGTCTCAGAAAGATTAAAGGATGGAAAAGCAGATTATAAGACGTGCGAATGCTATGAAAGAAGTCGTGGGTAGTATGTGGGGCATATCTAGTAATGAGTGTTTATCTAGGGATGCAACGCTCGTAGTGTTTAGTGGTCTCATCCCAATATTGTAACATGGTATTTAAACATGGATGCATCACTATGACCATAAAAGTAGTCTAAATGCGGTGGAAAGAGGAAACCTGAAAAATGCTTGCAGGAAAATATGATAGATAAAAGTAGCAGTTAGTGTAGATGGAAGACAGCTGGTTCGAGTCTCTTCGCAGGGTTAAAAATCTACCCCCCAATCTGAAACTCTCGATCATCACCGGGATGGGTGGAAGGAAAGGGTAAAAAGGGATGGGTGGAAGGAAAGGGTAAAAGGAATGGGAAGGGTTGGCGAAGTACAGCCACTAGGAGGCCAACACCATGAGACGGATTGCCGTCAACAGGACGACAACGTGCCCCGCCTCCAGCTAGTCCTCGTAGCTGTTGGGTTTCCCCAGCAACTTTATCTGAGTCACAGCCAGTCTCGCTTGCGCGAAGACTTCCCACACATCCTTTGAGAGCCAGCGAAGCCCACTGCCCAAATTTTTGGGATAGGGTGTCCTCTGTCTCCCTTTTTTTTGGTATACGTCATGTGGTCTGCCGGAGGTTTGTCAACGGATCGGGGCCCCACCGGAGTCCCTTCACGTCAAAAACTCCCCGTTTGTAGATGGAAGACAGCGGTTTCGATGCACAAGTTCTAAATCTACATACTGCCCTACGAGCTACCACTTGGGCGCATGGCAGGGGGTGTTAGGGCACCAAATGTAGAAAGATATAAGGAAATAGTTTTGGGCGGTGAAATGGTGACACGTATTATGGGAGTACATTTAGTGGAGACCAGTTTTTATTCTGGTCGCATATTGTGCGCGGAAAGAACGAGTTTTTGTACCTATCTGTCCGGCAATGTATCTCTCTAATTTTATCACTTCTGTTAGACCTAGAGATGTAGTGTGACATCATGTTTATATTCTCGGTGTCGCTGTGTGACACACTAGTTCTGAATTTATCAAGCAAACTAAGCCTAGCGTGTCCTACGAGTCTCTAGGGGCTCCCACCATAATCCCTCTAAAAGTTGTGAAACAACCTCGTTGTTCGCTCGTACCAGTATTAAACGAAGCGCGTAGCCTTCCTTAGTATTTTATTAATTTTTTGGTTAAATCTTTTGGTCCGGAGTCCCAAATGTTCACGGCGTATTCCTGGTGGCCTAACCAGAGCGAAGTAGCATCTCCCTTTTACTTCTTCATCCGAGGACCTTCCCATAATATCATTAACAAATCCTCGACTCTTTACTGCTGTGCCGTATATGTTATTTATGTGCGTTCCCCACGATATATCAGAAGTTGAAGCAATTCCAAGATATTTAACATTATCTGAAGGCTTATGTTTACTCCACCCACAGTGTGGGAATGGCATTTGTGAGAAGAAGTAAACTGTGATCCTTTTTCTAAGATTATATCTAGCCCCCACTCCTGGCATCACGAATGAACGTTGTTAAGGTCTGATTATAGATATTCCAAGTTTGCGTCTTCACTTAGTTTGCAGTAGATGGCCGTATCGTCCGCAAATTATCTCCATTACTTTAGTTGTGGACATGATGTGAAAGGAGCGTGCTTCGTTGGTTTGGTCGTTTCGAGAGAATAGATGACGGTCGAATAACGAAACGGACAATTGATAGTAGATCAAATGGAGTGAGAGAAAGAGGTTAATGGTGCAAGCTCTGGGTGAATGTGGTAGAAAAAGGGCTAATTAACTGGAATATTGGGTGTCCTAAGAATTGGAGAGGGCGTGGATGAAACAATATATGAATATATAGGAACCGAAGGTGGACAGAAATGATAGGACATAATTAGACGACCTAATTAAAAGTGAGCCAGTATTCTAGGTCAACATACTACTCAGCAAGTAACCTCAAGAGTATGTGGCAAGGGATGAGTTATTACCAGCTTGTACCAAAATGTACTCAAATTAAGCTAACGAAACTACAGCTACCTAGATCTCACAATAAAAAATACTTTGCGAAGTGACTATGCCAGAAATAAGATTGTAAGAGAAATCCGAGATGAGTTGAATGAAAATTATGTGTAAATTTAAAAAAGTATTTGTTTATTAATTTAACTGTATCATGCTAGACTTGGTGTATAATGTCTTCATTTATGCGGGATAGGATACACTAGGTAATCTTCCACAGATTGCCACAGTCAAATCTTTGGAAGATTACCGAGTGTATTTTGTTCAACATGAAAGTGTCTGTAGTTTTGAGATCATGATGGTGAAATTACATAACCACATAAATAGCCGGGTTCGATGATTAATTATCAAGAAACTACAATTAATAATGCAAAAGTAAACATGAACAAAATCTTGATAAAGGGGGAATTCGCGAACATGCCCTAAACTATAAGAATGGTACCAAGGCTACGGCTGTTTTTTGTTTTAATGTAAAGCGCCAACTACAAAGACGTTCATAGATACAATAGTCATGCAGGAATTAAGCGAAACGTGGTGTTAGAGCTGTGTTGTTTAAAAATCAGGCATCAGAAAGCAAGACAACGAATCAGCTACTCGACCTGTCGACTAATACTCGTAAATTATCGCCGTATTTCCGACATCTACAAAATATCACGATCCACCTCATGTGTGTGTGGTAGGGGCTTAGCTCTCAGCAGCATGAATTCACTACATTTCGCAAACGTTAACGAATGTATGACTGTTAATGTATTTGCAAAACTTGTAATTACTTTTCCAAAGGGAAACTTTCACCAACACGCCCTACACCAGTGCCATGCTACCAATACAGTAGAAACTAATGTATTATTGCATCTCGCAACTAAATAAACGATCAGAGATAACAAGGGTCACGAAGGAAGAATGTGAACCATGATGCCACGTGGCAGATTAGGATACAAGCTTTGGTGAGCAAATCAATTACTAAGCTACAGTGCCTGTAGACTAACACGCTTCAAATGTCTCACTAGCAGCAATTATAATCTCTTATTGATCGCAAGAAAAAGGACACTTCAAACCTTTCTGTTTTGCAGTACAATTCCTCTATTCTCACAGTATGATCTGCTGTAGTATGCCGGGTTTCGTAAAATTTTATTAGCATTGCAAGAAAATAAATTGGTCTTGGATTTGCATCAAAGACTAGGTCTAAACTTCAATTTTTGAATCCATATTTAAATAATTCTTGTGCTTTTTCACAACTATTTATTAACGTACAACGCGTTTCGCAGCTTACTGAATCTTCAGGTTGCATTGTTTATAAAAACATATTTATATATTTTTATATATTTATATAAACAATTGTACCTGAAAATGCAGAAAGCTGCAAAACACGTAGTACGTTAATAAATAGTCGTGGAAAAGTACAAGGATTGTTTTAATATGGATTCAAATATAAAATACTTCCAAGAAGTAACGCCTAAAGGTGTAAAGTTTACTCAGTTTTAGTTAGTTTAATTTTAATCGACGGCATAGTTATATTCTTTGATTTTGTGAACTCCGATAAAGAAAGACTTGTCGGGTCGATATAAAAAGGCATGTGCGTATTACTTGATATGCGTAGAGCTTCACGCAGTGAAAAATCCTTCATTCGCATTCCGCAGTGTCTTCGTGGGCTTGGAGCTTGCTTCCGTCACGGTTTCTAGGGTCGCGCGAACCTTGACTTTAAAAGCCGGTCTCATAGACGGAGCAGAATATTGATCACTGGCGGGAAGAGAGAGAGTCAAGTCAGCTGGACCTGAGTTTAGCCTTTTCAACTCGGAATTTACGGGTCGAGTTTTATGGACTCGTCCGAGGAACTTTCCAAAAGGGGAAGAAGGAACGGAAAACCAGGCAGTTTGGAGTCAGAGCCGCTGTCCCGGAATATTCCGCCACTAAAACGTAAAGGCAAAGATGTCATCAGCGAAATATTTTCCCGGTAGTGTGAAAGGGTGGAGCGAAAAATGTGTCCCGAGCAGTGAAAGTGAGGATTTATTGGATATTTGTTTCCGTCGAGCGTCGTCGTTCTCGGGTTGGAACCAGTTTATCCGTCTAAGCCGCCGGCACCCAAGCGTAGGGAACGGAGCGAACGGCCAGCAGGCAATCAAAGCAAGCATGCCTTTAAGACACTTCTCAAACGACTATTAGAAACTCAAAACAAACACATAATAACTAATTTGTATTTGTTTTTGCTAAAATATCCTACTGTCGCTATTGAAATGGGTTTATGTATTATTAACCAATATTTATATACCGGATACGCAGACTATTCCACGAACAATTTTTTATCACCGCATTTTTCTACCCATAGGAGCCGATTACAGATTCGTTGAACGAACGCGTTTTGACCTCAATCACGGCAGTTATTCGGTAATAACTCTGAGAATTAGGTGTGACCTTCTAATATTTTGTCTTTAATCCAGTTTCTCAGAACGTTTCTCTTCTTATAAACACTTTAAATAAAAGCTATAAAATTTGAGTGCTGGCCATTTTCTTTTCTTTTGCTGCAGAAGTGTTGACTAGATTTTTCTAGCTACAAGGAATTTGTGTGAATTACCCCGTCAAACATAGGCAAACGCTAATTATATACTCTTTTAGGTCATAACTTAATTACAGTCAAATGGTAACTCAAATAAAGGTCATTATTTTTAACATAGTGTCTATTTTATACGAGATAAATAATTGTCACAGTTCTAAAGAACGTAATATTTCGTAGCCAGCAGTTCTGGGGAAATTTACCGCAATGTAATATTACGTCATCAGCACATCATGGGTTAATATATGTTCTTTTGTTCAAACTGAAGTTTTCTGTTGTCATCTGAACTCTCTCTATAAGAACCCATGTTTCAAGATGCTATATTTACGTGATCGAGATTATCTCGGGCTGATCAAATACAACCCCTTTGGATTTTTAACACCATTTAAAAAGTTGGAATGTAGCACTTTTCGTGATTCACATAGACCAATGTTTCTCATAGAATAAATGGTATTGCATTATTTATCGCCTATTTTCAAAGGGAATCAGATACTCAAGTCCAATAGATGCTTCACTGACACCCATTGCGTGGACCCCACGGTCTATCAATTTCAACCTTTCCCTTTCGACGCTCGTCTCAACTCATAATCATAAAAAACGCTCATTCGGACAGCCTACCCCTTTCATCACATTTATAAATGCGCTCATAAACTTTAAATATAGGAATTTCAAAATAATAGTTAGTTTACCAGCAGTAGAAATACCTTACGGAGTAAAAGAACAAGTTTAGCACCACATACAAGGAGTTCATAATGCAGTAAAACCTGGATACTCGAAAGAAAATTGAAATTGAAAGCCAGACCTTATAATTTTGCGTGGCTTCCACCATCCGTTGATGTTGACTACAGACGTTTCCCTATCGACGCTCGTCTCAACTTATGCCTATATACAACACTCATTTGGACAGTCTGTCCCTTCCATGTATTCATAGATGCCCTATTGAACTTTAAAGGTAGGCATTTTTAATAACAGTTAGTTTACCAGCCGCAAAAATTCTTTACGGAGGTACAGAATGAGTTAATCAGCACACACCAGTAGCTCATTATGCAATAAAATCTTGATCCTTGAAAAAACAATGAAATTGAAAGTCATAAATTCTAGTTTTAGATATAGTTAATAAGACTTTGGTGATCATGAAAGCAACTGATAAAATTTTTATTTTATTCTCCATTTTTGTTCAAAAAAGTTTCACGGTTACTTATAAGCGCTCTTCTCAAGGCTTTTAAGCAGCGATATAGTTTCCACTCGATAATCATAACCACGGCTGGAATTTGAAACAAAGACCACGATAAGGGAAGGCAATGCTTTGAAAGAGCCACAAAAACACATTCCAAATCAAAGTCAACGAGGTGGCATGCTGGTTAACGTAACATTATTGTCATAAAATTTTATATGCTCGATAGATACCTAGGAATAATTTCTTAGTGTGTTTGACAGAGCAATGATGGAAACGCATTTGACTAACGTATTTGCCAGTAACATTCTGGCCACACCTTTCCTCACCAATAAACCCTCAATTAAGGATTAGCTTCACGATTTATCACGCCCAATTAAAAAATATATCAAATGAACAATCAAGCCTAACATGTAAAAAAAACTAGTATATAACTTCCAGAATTCTTTATTATATATTTAGTTAAGCTTAGAGTTAAAAACTGAAGTTGGAGAAGGATGCTGAACCCCCAATGAAAAAAGAAATGAAGACTTAAACAGAAGGAATAGATGAGGAAAGGATCCAATAAAACACAATACAGAAAAGAAGAACCAGATGAGTCGACACACCCTTGGGCACAATAAGTTGGTGGAGGAACGGTTGATAAATGGTTTTTGGTTGGTAAGGAATGTAATTGAAGGAAATTAGAGGGTATATTCCAAGAGGAAGGTCAAGGGATTAAAACGTCGAACCAATATTGAAGAAAGTACACAAGATCTGCCAAGAAGCAGGAAAACCAGAATTAGATAGATAAAGATGGAGGACTGTAGTAAACAGGTCTTATGATTGAATTATCAATGGTAATGATGATATACTAGGCTTGCCAGTGAAACATGTCAATGGGTAAATATGACACATAGTACTCTCTTGAATTTTTAACACTTCGAAACTTCGATAGTTTCGGGTTCTCTGCAGCGTGGAATGTTGCTCTTAACAGTTCGACACTTTTGAAGATTCCTATCCTATATTTAGATTTTAAGGTGTACTGCAAGATTAAAAGGTTTGCAGCTTACTGAAGGTAATTCACGAGGAAAAAAACATAACATATGACATTTTCTATTTCTAACGAAAAGATTGATTTGAGAGAAGTAATTCATTAGGACATACACATGTCTTCCCCAATCGCTGAACAAGTCACAAAAAAGAATGACCCTTCGTAAATGTCCACTCCTAAATGTACCTATTTCACCAACCTAGGATTCCGCAACTTTTGCTAAAGGGGCATTGCAAAGGACTCACCCTAGTAATTGCAAAAGTTTCGGACCCATATGTCAGTGAAATAAGCTTGGTGCGAAAATTTACAAGGAACCATTCATTTTTTATGAAAATTTTATCTATCGCGCCTTGTCTAAAGTTGACTTAAATTGACAACAGCCTAAGATTGAAATATTTTCTATTTTAAGTGTCTCTCTCTCTCATGTAAATGCTTAACCGATTTGATTCACTGAAAGCTGTGTTCTCGTGTGAAGAAACGTACCCATTCAAATTAATCATAAGGAATCGTTCAGCTGTTTTAAGCAATATCGAATGGTGTCTATTTATTTCGATTCTTCCATAAATATCGTAGACAAGAATTTATTTTTTTCACCAGTATTAAATTTGGATTATAAATCCAGGTACTAGTCAGCCTTACTTGTGCGGAATGTCTGGAGCTATCGAGAAAATATTTAACACTGTCGCGAGGATGTGACCGATGAACAGTGAACAAAAATCACATCAAAATCACGTCCAAGCACGTTCGTTATGAACCTCTTCCAAAGTGTAGAAATTTGCGCCCATAAATGAAGGTTTTGTTATTTTTTGAGCATCAAGCACTTAACACTGCACTACAGTAGTTCACATTCCTGGATATGAAAGACGACATCCACCGATTATTATTTTTTTAAATTTCATTTCGCCCCTCTTATCATTGCACGGCGTGTCGTCGGATTCTACTCTCCTAGTCCACACGCAAGAGAGAGCTCTAGAAAGGATAAAAATCCTTTCGGCTGACCAAATCGACGTCCCAGCGCCGCCCCCCCCCTCTGCCCCTACCCCTTTTACTGGGAAACGACAGTCAAGGGGACAGAAAATAAAATGAAACAACCGAACGGCGCGCGCGATGGGACTTTGCAGCGAAGAAAAATATAAACGGCTCTCAATGAATTTAAAGAAAAAAGACATGAAATAGCGCTGGACAAGGATTCCGAGGAATATTCTGGCCGCAATCTCTACATATCGAGAGAACTGCGCTTTCAATGGGTTCAGCTCGCAACCGTCAACAACCCCAAAATAAACCAACCCCTCTCCCGCACTCCATTATACAGAGTATCTTCTTGTAATCCATTTCTCCCCTTCATACGAACGCTTTTTAAATTATTTTCCGCGCGGCGAAGATCCAAAAATATCACACATCTTCAAGTCCATTGGAGTGTGCCGCGTGGCCTGGTAAAAAAAAGATGTCGAGATGATTCTTTTTATGACCTGATATTCAGTTCAGTTAAGCATAATTGAGCAAAATGTATGACAAATCGGTCTGTAATTATTTGTGATTATAGCAAACCTAAAATTTTATTTTGGCATATAATAAAAACTAAAAATGAATTAAAATAGAGCAAAAATTAAAAATAAAGAAATAAACATCCTTAATCAAAATTAACCAAGATTTCTCTGAAGTAGTTAAAGTGAAAATCATCTTAAAATGCTTCCTAATCTAATTTTGTATTTTTGTATATAAATATCAAAGCAAAACTGCAACTTATTTTCAATATAGTCTTGATGATTATGTTCCATTTAAATGCAAAACGGCATTATGAAATTAAAAAAATAATTATCTATAACTTGACCTACACTCCAGAAAAGAAATAAAATACAAATCATACTTTAAAAAGGCATATTAATTTTTCCTCATCAAAATCTCGAACAGTAAAAAAGATGTTCACAGATAAAACATGCACCATGGGGATTATAAAGGATAACTATTGAATATTTCAACACGATCGTCACAGATATATTTGATGCCATCAATGTCTTAGTGTATTTATCTAAATACTTGAAATGCTAACAAATTTATCAACTAATGAAATCTTCCAAATTCACGAGCCTTCTCATGCAATCATGGCGGGCCTAAGGAATTTTATCATTTTCATTACAAAAATAATTAATATAACACTCTAGTAATGCGATTTATGAATTATTATTAATAAAGAGTCAGATAAATATTAATATCTTTGGTTATAATATAGAAATATTGAATTACAATATTGAAATATTTATTCAGTGATATTATATTACAACATTAAAATTTATATTCAGTAACATAATATTACAATATTGTAATATTCATTCGACCAATATTTTGATGTCTTTCATCATCATCAGGCTATCATCAAATCGAATTAAGTGACAGAGTGTTAGAAAAGACTATAAAGAAAGATTAGGAGAAAGCGAAGACGCCGGATTTCCGAAAGAGTAGCATTTTCCATGGTGATTCATAAAGATCAACGCCCAACAAATAAATTTGTTGGCATATTTTTAGTCGTATAAGTTAATACGCAAGGAATATCTCATTTTGATTCTTCCTAATTCAAAAAAGAAGCCATTTAAAAGTGAAGGAAGGTTTTCACGGGTCTTCCCCCAAGTAAAGTTATAGTTTTCAACGTCTGCAGTGGTACTGAGACGAACAAAAATACCTCATAATCCTTGATACAAGTTCAGTGATCGTAGAAAATCTTCAAGTAAGGCTCAAAATTATACAAGATCCAGTAACTTGTGCCAAGTAACGGCCATGATACTTGGCCTTGTGCAACTACAAATATCGTGTGACACATGCTTCTGCCTGGACTGTTGTAAATATTATAATTTCCGATAAATTAAAAAATAGCAGTGTTTCAAGGTTAGTTTTTCCGTAATTCAGCCTTGAAAGAAGAGACTAGAACGTTGGCTCAAATGGTGAATGAATGGCAACATAAATACATTGGTTTTATCAAGGAAACATAGAAGGGCTTTCCATTAAAAGTGATGATAACAAGCAAAAACTCCAAGAAAATTGAGTAAAAGTAAAATACGGGAATCTTACCTCATATTTCTTAAAGTTATGAGCCAATTACTTCTATTTTTTTCCAAGTATTGTGACAGTGAAGGTAGGTTTCAATTAAATTCAGAGTCTCCTCCCGGTTTTCTACATTTTCAGGGGCCTATCTCGCTTTTATTCCTTTTTCGCCTCAGCATACGATCTAACCTTCTTCATCCTGTCCACGAAACCAATTCCTTTACTTCCCCTTCCCCGCTTGCCCAACATCCTTCTCTCTATCACACTCTTGAGCAACCCATCGCTCCTTATTACATCCTCAAGCCTACTACCCTGCCGATCTAGAATTCCATTCAGAAGTTTCCTTTCCTCGCCCACCATCTCAAGCTTTTCCTCGTTAGTCCTACTTTCCGTCTACCTAACCATCTTCATCCTTCTCCATACTCTCATCTCAAGTGCCTGGAGCCTATTCTCGTCCTACTTTCGGAGAGTCCACATATCTGCCACGTACAAGGCTACGCTCCATATCAAGGTCTTCAACAGCCCCCTCTCCACACCCTTGCCTAAGGTCCCCGTCATCAGCTCCCTTCTATTACTAAACGCCTCCTTACCTAACGCTATTTTCTTCCATATGTTTTTGCTACTAAGCCCATTTTTTTCACGCGTACTGTCTAAGTAATTAAAATGTCCTACTTGCTCGAGCTTGTACCCTCCAACTTCAAGGAACAGCCTAAATACTGTTGTAGCTGAAGTATAACTGAAGTAGTTCCCAACACATGCCACTAAATTCCGCTCCTATGGCTAAACAAATGTGGTAATTAAAAATATATCGGTGGAATAAAACTGCATATTTCCAACCTTAAAATTATTTTTCAAAAGGTAAACCATTTCTTCAGCAAGAGCAAGATATTTCAAAACAAATCAATGGGAATGCGTAATATATTAATTGTTTTACTCACAAAGGCCAGAACCGCGTTAAAGACTTCCTTTTTGTCATTCTTTCAACTATTATCCCGCTTTACCATCCGTCAGAAGTTCCTCTTCTTAAACCCTTCTTTCACCCACTATTTCACGTCATATCGTCCCCCCTCTCTCTCCCTCTATACTCCCGCCCCATAGACCCCCTTTCTTCCATACCCCTCGACCGACTTACCCTACCCCCTCCCAAACCGGATCCACGCATAAATCCGCTTGCAGGACGTTCCCTCCCATGGAAGCCACCACACGCTTGAGTTGATGCGGGAATAAATCTCCCCATCCATTGTGCCGTCGTGGAAACGAGCGACTGACACGCCCCCCAAAGGAATAAAGAAGAAAGGCCTTTTTACCCTCCCTCCCCCCTCCTCCACTCTCCCCTTCCACTCTCTCTTTCCCTCCCCTCTCCTCTCCCTAGTACACGTCACATGCCAGCCGTCAAGTGGCCTGGCTCTTGCTTGTCTCTTAAAGGTAGTTAGCGCGACATTATTCCCAAATCATAGCGGGCAATATACACGAATTCAATTTCTAAAATTTCACAGCTGCCAGATGCATGAATTTAACACGAATGGCGATGAAATACAGTAATACTGAGGGAAATTTATTTGAAACTGAGAAACTAAATACTCTCATCGTATATTGAATCCTAAGATTGGATGGCTGCAGCCCTCCACCCTTCCCTATTTAATGCTAGTTCCCTCACCTCCTGGTATCTTTCCCTATGCACTGTCTTCTTTAATTGGTCATTCAACTTATTCCAGGGTCTTCTTTTGGGGACTTTTCCCTTTTGCCTTCAATTATGTTCTTCACAAACCCATTATGTCTCGGGGAGTGTCCAACCCATCTTGTTCTTCTTTTTTCTATAGTGTTCCATATGGTCCTTCCTCCTCTACTCTTCTGTTCACTTCATCATTTGTACTGCTACTTATACTGCTGAACACTTCATTGCTATATACATTAACTTATAACATCTTGGGTATATGCACTACTCAGCAGTACGCAAGAAGGAAATGGGTATCCCAGCTAAGAAATTAGGAGTACATCGTTAGCAAGGGAAACATTTGGTAATAGAAGGGACCTGATGACTGGGAACTTGGGTAAGGATTTAAAGAAGAGGTTGGTGAAGATTTTGTGAAGAGGTGTAACGTTGCATGGGGCAGAAATGTGAGCTCTGACAAAGGGAGAACGGGATTAGGCTGAGGACGTTTATGATGAGGGTGTGGAGGAGGTTGGAGAAGATGCAATGGACGGAAAGGAAATCAAACGAGGAAGTGCTTGAGATGGTGGGCGAGGAAAGGAATCTTCAAGATGGCATTCGATGGAGACAAGTAAGTGACTGTAGGTAGCGAGGAGCAAAGAATTGCTTTTAGCAATGATAACGGAAGGATGATGACTGAGAGGGGAAGAGGAAGAAAGAGAATAGGTTTTACGGACGAGATGATTAGGGGTAGGACTTACCGAAGAGAGAAGAACTAGAGGGAGAAAAGGTCCTTTACTTGTGGAAGTCGGAAGGATTATCTTTGATTTTCAACTAAATATACCTTTGACCAGTAGATTACTTTAATGATAATGATAGTAGTCTTTGACTGGGCTCGTTAATTCTCTCAGCGGATAGTTAAAACGCCTTCAAAACATAAATTCCACTTTATCAGGTGAGATGTTGTAAAACAGCATATTAAAATGTACAGAACTGACATCGTACTATCTACTTAATTTACAAAACTCGTACTACACGTGTTTCGACTGAATTGAATATCAGTCATCATCAGGTACGACAGTACCTGACAGTCCGTCGACAAACATACACTCAGACAGGACAGTTGTCGACGATATTGGTCAGATTAGTTATGAAAATGAATCATCATACTTTGTACTGTTGAATAAATTATATCAGTTTTAGTCTAAGTACTCTTCATGTAAAATAAATTTGTTAAAAAACTGTGAAATGAAATTATTCAGAATATCACATCGTTTTAAATAGAATTCCGTTCCCATAGTTACATCTTCATGACTGAAATGCCCTTCCTGATTTAAAATGCGTTAAACAACTTCGGTGAATTAAATCAAAATATAAGCCATTATACTTTTTCGTTATCTCTTGTCACCATTAGTTCACAGTTTATTGCTTGATGAAGGTCTACACAACTTTAAAAAACTACATTATAGTTTCGTAATACACTCTTTATACAAAAACGTATCATATTTGTGCCGCGAAAGTTAAATTCCATTCAATATAACCTTCATAGACAGTATAGCGCATTCCATGCATCAGCGGTGATGGCAAAATTTCCTAGCAACGAAATTGAAAAAAGCTATAAAAGTGCATTATTTTTCTGTGTAAAATTCAAAATGTTCATTTTATCGATCGAAAAAGGAAAATAATTGCAAAAATTACAATTCTCAAAGCTTCGACCTCATTTGTTGCAAGAATCAATCTCTTAACTTAATTATTTCATATTTTAATAAATGAAAGAAAATTGTTTTATGCGAAGTTATTTGTTTCCTCTATCAAAACCCATTATAGAAATGATGAATGGACTCTAATCAAAGATAAAATATCGAATTTTAGATGTTATTTATCCTAACTTCTCTATTGAATCTTTCCAGAAAATCTTAGCCTCCTAGCTCGTTTTAAAATGCCCAGGAATTTGTATAAATCAATGAGTCAGTCAGTCAGTTTTGTAGCTTGAAATATAGTAATATGTAATAATAATATGAGAAGGTCAATATTTCTGTCCATTCTTTAATAACTGCAAAATTCGTGTCTAGTTCTCCACGGATCAAAAGCGTGGACCTTGGGGAAAGCTGACCAGGACAGACTAGAAACCTTCGAAGCCTGGTGCTGGAGGAGGATGCTGAGGATTAAATGGAAGGGCAAAATAAGAAATGATGAAGTGTACTGACGAGTATAATAGGAAATGACCCCATGAAAAATCATACAGAAAAGAAGAACAAGATGTATTGGACGCCTGCTGAGACAAAATGGGTTTGTGAATGACATAATTAAAGACAAAATAGAGAGAAAAGCCCCCAGAGGAAGACCCAGGAATAATTTCATGGACCGAATAAAGATAAAAGGAAGGAAGAGATACCAGGAGGTAAGGGAACTAGCATTAGACAGGGAAAAGTGGAGGGCTGCAGTCAACCAATCTTGAGGATTAAATGGATGATGATAAACTGCAACATTAATTCACAACTTCGTCAGTTGAATTTTCCTTATATTTTATTTTTATTGGCACTACTTCCCACGACTGATCTGATGAAATTTCATTTCACCGCACAGTCAATTGCTGACCGACGCTAAGGTTTTTTCTGAAGGAAAATATTTGTCCAAAAAGAACAATTACGACAAGAATTACTGAAAAACAAACGTTAAATTGAAAATTTTGCGGAGGAAAACCTTCAGGTAAAGGGTTGAACTTTGAGCACAACATGCTTCCAGTCTTTCATATACCAGTGCCTAGGCAATAAATTATGAGTCCTTCACACGTGGGGTACCGGTGAAATATAAAGCTCGGCTACTTGCGTTCTTTACCATGGGAACAATGTTTCCCAAAGTGTTCATTCACTTAAGGCTTCAAAGTCACCGTTCCATGAAACTTTGAACAAAATCTTCAAAAGAGTTCCGAGCAGTGCGAATAAATCATCTGCCGAGGAAGGCCCCCGAAAGTCCCAGCATTAAAAAAAATAAACTATTTATTTTCGGGTTTGTGAACGCTCTTAAAAATCGGGGAAACTTCGCGTTTTTGGGACGCAGACACAGGATTGTAAAAAATAAATACTAAAACGCCCTTCTCTCCAACTGTCCAGCAAGTCATGAAACTCTCACGTCATTCCGTTCAAGCGGCGCACATGACATAAGCACACAATCGTTCTCCTGGGGTGGAAGTAGGCCCAACAGATGTAACCAGGACTCAACAGTCAGACTAAAAGGTGAGCACCAAGGCACTCGGAACTCGGTCACAAAGATTCTTATTTATAGACGTGAAGTACTTCCCGGGCAAAAAAGCTAGACAAAAAAAGCTGGAAAAGTCTTAAGCCCCGAGTCCAGAAGCTGTGGGAACATTTTCCCATAGCGCGTGGAATAGCATAAAGTCAAAGATATACTATTCCATCTACGAAATACAACCGCAAAAGCATTGAGTCAAGAAGGCACTACTGACAAGAAATGATGAGCAAAGAGGTGAGCGTGACAATAATGTGCAATTTATAAATCATCCACGGAAAGAATGAACAATTTTTAACGAGTCTGAGTGATTGTAACAAAATAAAGGATGTAATTTTTTTATATTAAAAAATGTATTCTACCGGTAAAGGCAGTTTTGTTGAACGTCAGAGAATCTCTTCCCATTTTTCTACACATTCATGGGCCTATCTACCTCTAATATATCCTTTTTTGCCTCAACATACGATCTACCCTTCTTCATCTCGTCTATGAAACCCATTCTCTTTCTTCCCTTACCCCGCTTGTCCAACATCCTTCCCTCTATCACACTCTTCAGCAACCCATCACCCTTTATTACGTCCTTCGGCCATCTCCCCTGCCGATCTATAATTTCATACAGAAGTTTCCTTTCCTCGCCTACCATCTCAAGCACTTCCTCGTTAGTCTTCCTTTCCGTCCACCTAACCTTCTCCATCCTTCGCCACATCCACATTTCAAATTCCTGCAGTATATTATCGTCCTTTTTCTGAGAGCCCACGTTTCTGCCTCATACAACGCTACGCTCCATATCAAGCTCTTAACCAGCCTCTTATTCACATCCTTACCCAATGTCCCCGTCATCAACTCCCTTCTAATACTAACCGTCTCCTTAGCTAGCGCTATTATCTTCCGCATGTCTTTGATACTAAGTCCGTTTTCCCCTAGCGTGCTACCTAACTATATAATCTGTTGTACTAACTCGAGTTAGTGTCCTCCATTTTTAATCACAAGCTTCGTTTTCTTTGTCCTAGAGAATCTCATTACTTTTGTTTTCTTATGATTTTTCTTCTTTTTTTTATCTTCGATTTGAATATCCCGCACTGTATTTCTAAAGCATCTATCAAAGCTTGCAGTCCCTTTGATGATCTACTTACCAACGCCTGATCGTCCGCGAATCTAACTGATTTTATCAGATGCCCTTCGACTTTAACTCCAACCTCAAGTTCTTCCCATGCCTGTCTTACCATTTCCTCGGCTTGAATGTTGAAAATCAATGGCGACAACGGGCATTCTTGCCTTACCCCTCGACCTATAATTGCCCATCCTGATTCATCATCAGCCACACTCACCTGCGCCTTTTCAGTCATGAATAAGTTTCAGATTAAACTCCTGTCTCTCTAATGTATTCCCATTCTCTCAAGTATTTCTGCAAGTTTTTTCTAATTTACCTTGTCAAAGGCTTGAAGAATAAAGCATTTGAAAACGTTCTGGTTTTACTCTATGTTTCTCTCTATAAGTGTTCTCATCACCGTTTTTGCATCCCGAGTCGACCTTACCTTCCGGAACCCAAACTGGTCGTCGTCCAAGTAGCTTTTGACCTTACTCTTCAGCCTTCAATTGATAATTCGACATGAAATTTTGGCTGCGTGTAAGATCAAACTAATTTTTCTATAGTCCTCGCATTCTGGTGCATTCTTCTTTTTCGGGATAGGAATCAACACTGTTCTCATGAAGTCCTCTGGCTATTCTCCTTCCTCGTAGTTCAAAGCTCGAAGAAAGCTTGCCTACTTTTACTTCCTAAACTCTTTAGCAACTCCGAATGTATGTTGTCTACTCCTACAGCTTTTCTTGCCTTCATCTCTATCGATGCTTTCTCGATTTCACTGCGAGAATCTTTGGCCAGAGATAATCTTCATCTAGGGCTCCCTAATCCTCTATATCTACATTAGTAAGTCTACTATCGCTGTCATATGGCTTCTCCACATATTCTCGCCATCTTTCTTGAATATCCTCCTGCTCGATTAATATTCTACCTCTCTTGTCCTTAATATTTGTTACCGTTTCCCATTGCTTACCTCCCGATAGCAATTTTACCCTAGCGTATAACGCACCCACATCCCCTTCCTTTTGCAGTTTCTCCATTTCCTCGCATTGCTTTTTCCACCACTTTCCCTTCGCCCGATTGGTTATTCGACGTAGTTGATTATTGAGCTCCTTGTATTTCGCATTACCTGTCGGTGTTGACATTTTTCCAATTCCTTCTTCCCTCCATTTTCCTAATCATTTTTTCCGTTACCCACTGCTTCTTCACCTTCCTCATTTCCGCTGCTCCTATTGTTTTCTCGGCCGCTCTTACAATGCTTGTTTTAATATTCTGCCACTTCCTCGATTGTTCCTGCTTCTTTGGCTTCTTCTATATTCTCAACTATCTCTTGGTATACCCTGCTTTACTTTGCTTTCAACGCTTTCGGGTTCCACCACTTCATCCTCCTGCTTTTCTTTAGCTATTTCAATCTAACTTCACAATTCAACATTAATAAATTATGATCCGAGACTGCATCAGCCCCCGGATAGTTCCACGAGTTCTTCACACTGTTCCTAAATCTTTTTAACCATGTTATAGTCAATTTGATATCTTCCAGTGTCTCCCGGTATTTTCCATGAGAACCTCCTCTAGCGATGGTGTTTAAACCAAGTTTTTGTAACTACTTATTTATTTCTCCTACAAAATTCAATTGCCTTCCCTCCGCGATCATTTCTCGTTCCTAATCCAAACCCTCCCACTTCATACCCATCTCTCCCATTCCCCACTACTGCGTTCCAGCTGCCCATTACTATTAGCTTTTTCTTGCCCGGAACTTCCCTGTTTATCTTGTCCAGCTACTCTTACACCCCATCCACCTCTTCCCCCCTATGATTGCTTGTATGCATGTACACCTGGACCAATACGACATTTGTAGGGCGTGCTTTTATTTCTATCACTAGTTTCCTGTCGCTCACCTGTTCAATATTCACTACCCTCTTCCCCAATTTTGCTTTAAATACTGTAGCTACACCACGTTGACTCTCAACCCCATCACTATAGATTACCCTGTAACTATCACTCCAGTAGTCCCCGCTGTACTTACATCTCACCTCGCACAGTCCCAAGGCATCCATTTTCCCTCTATCCATTTCCCGTGTCATATTTTCCAGCTTCCCAGCCCTTGTCATTGTCCTAACTTCCCAAGTTCCTATTTTTATCGGTAATTTCCTTTTCTTCTTCCTTTTATCCTTACCTTCCTTGGTCCTTGTATCCTGTGATGACTCTGCTGTGCAAGGATTTCGTGTGATGATGACCTCTGGGACCTTGCCTCCCCCGATGTCGGGCCCGATACCCGCCATTCCAGCTCTAGGGGTCATTGGAACGCGCAAGCCCTTCCACCACGTCAAGGTTGTAGTCCGCGGATAAGGAAACGCGGTAATAACATTCTATATTTGCAGCAGGATCTTCCTCTTAGGGTAAAGTTCGGCAACCAATGGCACGCGAAAAAAGTACTTGCCGAATCCATTTACCATTTTTTGTGGACGCCTTTCAGAGGCCCGATAAACTGTATCGCCGATACAGTCCTAGCTGGCGCAAGGCAGCGTAATTCTAAAGAACACGAAGTAAAATTTTCATTTGGTGACAAAAGCGACTGCACCCATGGGGAGCAGTCAGTTGGCTTGAATTATCTAGTATTTTTCCCTTCTCATTCAGCTTTAACATAATATATATAATCATATTTCAATCAAACATCAAATAGTACTTGCTCAAAAAATAAGGTTGATACGAGGAAAGACTTGGTGCCAGAGTTTCAGACGATATTAGCAGGCACTATGAGTAAGGTAGCCCACCCGTATCTGGGAACATAATGAAGAAATAGGACTGAGACATTAACTATGTCGTATTTACTTAAGATAACTACGATTTAATGGCATGATTTATGCCACATTTTTACTGAAAAGTAGGGTGAATATTTATGTACTGGATTTAAAAGTAGAGCACCTATCACAATATTTTAAGACAATTTTTTCCAATGTAACTTTGCGAAGTATAGACATATCTTCGTCGTTTCTTATTTGCTTTAGGGAATTTTTCCCAATTTTTCGATCAGGATACGAAATACTGAGGAATAGACCTCAAGGGGTGGATGTAACAAGTTCACCCCGCGGGGAATAGCCAATTTATAAGGGATTGCTTTGAGAATCGAGTTTTTCCTTATTAGAGACTCCGGAAGACAGCAGAAGGATATTAATATCTCCCCAACACACAATGATATCATCTGTGACAGCTATTAGGCGCTGATTGAAAAAAAATACCCTCTATCTTCCAGGAAATAACACGTAAAAATACTGAGAACGTAAAATAATTGCGAAGTATGCCACTAAAGTATAAGTTTCACAAATTCTGAAGTGTTTCACAACTTTCAGAGGGATTAAGGTGGAAACCCCCAGAAACTCGAAGGATACACGCTAGGCTTAAATTCGAAGGCTGGAACGTATAGCACGCATGATGTATGGGCGAAAAAGAGTTTTTGGATGGACACCAGGTGGAAGTTGATCAAGAAGAAGACCCGGAAAAATATGTAAATATGATACCAAAGAAGATCTACGATAAATGGATATGGTTTAATGGAGAGAACTAGCATGAGATCGAGGAATATGGGCAGTGGTTGTTGAAGAGGCCAAAACACATGGTGGGTCGTAGGCTTCCCCCTCCCATACACTCTTAAGGTGGCTTGCATGGCAATGTGTAAATGTAGTCCCAAGTAGATGTAATGCCCAGAGAATAATATTAAGAATGACTAGATAAACGAAAAATGGGAAGCCCATTGTCTCATTCAGGCGAGACACTAAAAGTCCTCCAACAGCTTCTTGGCTAGTAAAGCCTCATTCATTTGAAACAAACATATTTGAACTTTGCTAAGGAAATATCAATGCTAGAGAAATTTTTCATCTTTAGAGACTTATCCAGCTATTAAAAGCATTCCATGCCTGTAGCAACCAAGACCAATTTGGGGATAAAAACGAATTCAAGACAGAGACTTAAAAAAGACTGAATCTCCTCTATGCGACATCGATATATTAACGTTCCTGAGTTTTTCCATAAACGCCGTAAATTGGAAATACCCCATACCTTTCTGAACCTCAAAATAAATTGTTATGAGCTATGCCAGTCATACTCGTCATCGCTGCAAATATCGAGGGGACTCAATTCGAAGGGCCTTGATTCCCTGTTATTGTCATCATTTTCGTAAACGGTTTTATATAATATATTCAATACATAAACAATAACCATCTAATAAATGACTTGTATCAATGATGATAATACAGGCCCCGAACCCCGCAACGCGGAAAGCCAGGTTACAGTAGCACAGCAAGACATAGAGAGATAAGGCTACCCGTCATTGTTGTGGAGAGGAAATGCACAAGTAAACTGTTATTAATTTCAAGAAATATTTTGTTTAATGTAAAGTTGTTAAAGTTGAAAATGTAAATAAGTTTACCTGAAAAATTACTGATGTATGTAATTTAACCAAAAAAACCTTAAGAATTAACTTATTCTCCCCACTTCAGGGTAATTCAAAAAATTTCCGCCCTCTTCGTTTAGTTTAAGCAAGGTTCTACTATATATCATCTCATTTTATGATAGTAATTACAGAAACTCAGAATGTTCAATCAAATTCCGGATGTTACAAACGCGGAAAAGGAATAATGACCCCTGAGGTGGCTGGACCGGTAATCGTGTATCATTGAGAGCTATCTTAAATTACTATTCAAGAAAGTGGAAAAAAATCTTTGACCACATTTCATTTATGTACATCATTTCATACGGGGGAAATAAGCATACATGTAGTGTTGTACATGCTGCATGAATCATATTCTTTTAATCTCATCTTAAATAAAGAATTATTATGACTTGGTTTTGTGGCTCAGCATCTGAATTTGAAAGAAGATCATGCATAAACATATGTTTATTAACTCTGCCTGCCTGCCTGCCTTTAGTGATACCTTGATATATATTGGCCACCAATATAACAATATGAAAATATCATTTCGCGAAAATGGACAATCCGAACGAATACAATCGAACTATTACGATTATCTGCCTAGTGCAAATTGGTTACTAATCAAAATAGCATTTAAAAGCTGACAAACTTATCGGTTACATAATTTTTTTCACTTATATCCATGCATATTATTAATAAATCTATTTATGCAAATTTTAACGTAAGTCCCCATATAAACGAAAATCGCCCCAACTAACTTAAAGGAGCGATGGATGGAGCGGATGAATATAGGGAAGATCAAAATGGTGGGAAGAAAAGGCAACTTCCGCAGCAGTTGGGCTCTTTTGTAACGGCCTGCAGTCATGCGACGGGACGTGGCGTGAAGGGGAAAATCACGGCTTGCCAAAGCACTAGGAAGGGATAATCGCTAAGAGCTCGCTTTAAGCTGAGGAAAGGGGCCCTTTTTAGGAGGTGGAATGAGCCCTCCAACTTCCCCCCCTAAAAACACACTCGCGCACGCCGTGCCGCCTTATTAAAATTGGAACCAAACCTCTCCCAATGCCCAAATTCCCTAAACCTGCTTCATCTTCTTGGCTTCGACCCAATTTCATTCATCACTTAGGATCGCCTTCCCGATCCACGCCACCACCGAATGCCCCACGCGGCTCCTCCGTCTACCTACGAACGCAGCCATCTTTATTCTTTCACCAGAAGATAATACTGCGAAAGCAGACTTGAATATAGAAAAATAGCCAAAAATGTAACCAATCTACCTCTAAATCTAACTAATCTATTACTCAAAGGCTACGTGTACGTACGTAATATCAGTAGCAAGGTGAAACGATTGAGATATGCACCAATAGTAAACAATGCGAGCGCCCATATACGTTCCCCACTAGTTGACATGTGGTGCAGCCGCATGTATTTTTCAAAATACACTTGTACAAAGAAATTTACGATACTTTAGTATAATATGTTGCATGTCATAATTATATTAAGTTTGTCGGTCAGGCATAAAGTGAAATAAGGTATAAAGGTAACAAATAAGCAGAGAGAGACAATGGTGGTGCGAGGGTGGAACGATTGCAGAACTTATATTGTTTTTCGTAATTAACCAAACATTTTTGTATTTGTTATTTTTTATTGATGACAGTTTGGCTATTTGGCAAATATTTTAGCTGGTTTCTACAGGATTTTCAACAAGTAAAGAAATCACAAAATAATGAGTGGTTTGTTAGCATTTTCTGACATTATTATATTACGTAACTATTGCAAGTAATGTCAAAAATGTCTTGAAACATTTTTGGCAAAGTAGGCAAAGTAGTTTTCATTGTCACGGGGCCGCTTAAAAAATACGCACGTCCGCTCCACGTGTCAACTAGTTGAGAACGTATATGGGAGCTCTCCTGCCAACTATTTGCACCCATCTAAATAACTACAGCTAGCAACTGAATCATGCGTACATACGCTTAGCCATTTATGTAGTAAATGCCTCCCTTTCGAGTGATTCGGCATCTACTCGCCCTCTACTTAAAATCTCAGTCCCACCACTTCAACCAATATAGATCCAGCCAAGCTTCAAGAGATTTTCTTACCTTTGAAAAATTTTCTCCCTTCCTCTACTTAAAATCTCAGTCCCACCACTTCAACCAATATAGATCCAGCCAAGCTTCAAGAGATTTTCTTACCTTTGAAAAATTTTCTCCCTTCATATACATTTTTCTCCAGCTACACACCCTTGTTTTGGCTCACAGGGTAAAGTAAATTGAAATGTACATTAGAGACGTAGACCTCTTCGCTTGAAAATCAGAGAGTAATGATAATATTACGAGATGTTTAAAATCAAATGTTTTAGCAAAAGCATTTCTTATCGTTGATATAAAATTACGCCATGCATTAGTTTTGTCAGCAATACAGAGTTTGACATTTAGTCGACACTATGAACTTTTATAGCGATTCTTGTTCTTTATAAGCCTCCAAAAGACTGGAGGTGCAATTTTGTCAATAGTTGTACTGCTACTAGATCTCATATCGTAAGTGGCAATACCCTAACCACACATCTAGGAGCCTCCCAACATCGAAATGTCGGTATCCCACAGGAGAAGGCTACGGATGGAAGTTTTGTACAGAGTTCTCCATTATTTCTCCATACTGCCAATCTAAAACTGAACGATCATATAATAGGAATTTCCAGCAAACTACTGGAATGTATTCCATAGCGAAGCTTATACTCCATCGAGTAGAAAAGAAGTCGGTCTTTTTGGCTCAGTCACCGGAAAGAAAACAATATACTTGATTTTCATCCACCGTTTGAAAAATCAAGCCTATTATTATAAAGAATATTAAACTTTACACGATACAAGGAGAAAACATCATGGATGTTGCCGTTGGGCACTTCAAAGGGTACATATTTGTCAGAGAAAGATCTAAAATGTCATGCCTATGCGACAGAAAATTTGTGCACTTGACAATAACGGGGAAAAGAAATAAAATCAAAAGCAAGTACGTTAAAAAATAGCAGAATTACTCAAATGTTGAACATAGAAAATTCAAAGGAAGAAAACTGATTGAAACTTTTTAATGGGAAAGAAAAATTCAAGCGAAAGAAAAATCTGAGATATTTCCCAGAATAGCACCAGCTAATTAAAAATGCTAGAGGACGAAAGCGCAAAAAATATATGCCTCGAAAACAAAGAATACTTCATCTAGGTGCATATGAAGTGGAATATCTTTCTTCTCTAACAGCAGGACGTGGACAGTAGCTGCGGGAGATAAAACACGCCTGCAGGTAATTAAAAATTGCTGCTTTGGAAGAGAATGATGAGGATAAAATGAATAGTCTTAGTTCCTTACTAATGCATTCCGTGAAAATAAAATAGCAAAAGATAGTGATGCATAATAAAATGATAATGGGTTTATCCTACAATTTTATCACTAAACAACGCCATCCACAGGATATACCAGCGGAGACGTTTAATAGCATAGAGTCACCCTCCGAGGCACAAGTTATAAAACAATGGCATCAATGATAAAACAGTGGTGTCAGTGGTGTGAACTGACAGCGTTTCAGTTCTCCCGTGTTCTCTCACACTTCGAGAAATTTCTTAATTTTCGTTTCTTACTAATCGCCGTCAAATTTTACTCGAATGACTTTGGCTAAAACCACATTATCAGCACTACTCAACCTTAACCAACCTGGACCAAATGAAAATGACTTTGTTAACTCCACTAGAGGTTTATTGGCACGACCCGGGTTTCGACACTTGGTGTCATCTTCAGCCTACAACCACTTCATTTGTCATAACCAATCTCTTGAAATTACCCTTCCTTTCAACGAGCTTTCAACAAGTACATGCTCGCAGCTTTTTTTAGCAACTCATCAATTTCGGTACTATTTTAAAGAATATTATAAGGCTTATAGTGTCAATTGGCCAATCATCGTCAGTAGGCTTTAAATGGATGATTTCAATTGTTTCTTAAACATTGAATTATTCCAACACGACCGGTTTTCAACCAGAATGTCATCTTCATATACAGTATTATGTTAAAATCAATTAAATTATGATGTATTTAACTAAATGAACGTAGTCCAATGGTCAAAAATCCCATGGCCAAGGTGAGTTATGAACAAGGATTTTATTCTCTGGTGAAATAAATCCGACTTTAGGTAAATTAACCGAAAGTTAGCCAATGAAATGGTGTGAGGGAAGGAATCATTTTTATGCTGATATAAAGTTTAACCAGAGGTTATAAAAGCCAGGTCATAGAAGAACTTTGAATATTTTTCACAAAATGCACAGGCACGCAATAAATGCCAATGTAATCCTGTAGGTCAACTCCCAGCTGGTAAATCTTTTCTATTCAATTCTACCAAAGTTATGAATCATCTTATGTTCCAACAAATAAATAATTCTCCTCTTATTGGTTGATACATATCTTACCTCTTAGTAATAAAATGGTATCAATGAGTACGCTCAAATAAAAGTCTAATGCCATTCTGGACAAACAGACATGGCTTGGGTTCCTTCACAATTCTATAAATAGGCACAACAGCACCCATTGGCAAATACAGGATAGCTATCAATGATAGGATTGATTGCAATACTTCGGCAGTGATTTATTTTAAACCAATTTCATTAGTGAGGATAGGATAGTTAAGAAAAAATCTGAGTAAAACAAAGAAGTCTACAGCGTGACTCGATGAAACATTTAACAACAGAATAAAGCGTAAATTGCAGGAATTTTTCAAAGGAATTTTTGTGTAGTTGTCAATAGCTTTACTTCAAGTGTCCAAAAAATTATTTTTAAAACTTTAAAAATATGTTACGCGATTTATAAAATATACGAATATAAGTAATGACAATTAAATATTTCAATTGTTTCTCAAATGTTACACGAGATACGCAACATATATCACCCATTGTCACGCAGCGACATATTAACACCACCGTATTGCCATCATTAAGTAACAATACTCGAAAGGCATCGAAAGCTCTTTTGAGTGAGCAGATCACAGGGTTTAGAAAAAAATGAGAATTTTTTATTAAGGGGAGATGTACAAAGAGGCATAAATTATCATCACAAACGGTAAAAATCATCCAATTGCTGATCAGGGAGATAGTGGAAACACGACGCAGGTAATTGAGACAATATTGCAAAAAGTAATCTTCAAAGTAAAATTGAAATAAGATTACGTATCTTATAAATCCGAAGGGTTATTTGCTTTGAAAACGACCGTGATCAGTATTTCCATTTAGGCTTGAATAGTATTACACTGGGAAATACATGCGATTATTTTCTGATCCACTGTCTCCGCTAGATAAGTGGATTTCGTGATGTAGAACACCGAGTTTATTTACCTCACTCAGCTTTCTTCATGAAAACCAATCGGAATCGTTGTTCGTATCCCATATCCTTTGGATAACAACCGAGTAGGTACCCTTCCGTCGATCCGTTTGTCCCTTCCGTTGATCATGGGTTTCAGCCATAATTTTGAAATTCCTAATGTCCGTGTTTCATTTTTATGCTCATTCAATGCATATATTAGCCGAAAAAGATATACTGATGACAGCCAATAATAAACTGCTAACAAAAAACTTATGTACGAGTGCCTCCGCTCAAAACTTACGTAATGTAAACTATACAGCAATATAGAGGGAAGGAATTTGTTTCACACAGCGCTTGAAATTCGAAAATTTAATAAATTCTAAAAGATCTAAAAATATTTTTATCATGGCAATTTCTTCAAAAAATTCACCCGCCATGTTTGAATTTCAAATGGCTAAGCCCGGAATTTGTGCTGGTGAAGGATACTGACTCTTGGTTGTGGCTTCTTTGAAGTCCTCTTCTCCCTTGCGTTGCCGTCTTTGATGGACCGCATGGGCTTAAGATCTAGTTGCCTTGTATCCACCAAAATTGCCGTGGAAAATAGGAAGCCTGGATAGCGTAGTGGTTTGCGCATTGGTCCGGCAAACCAAAGGTCCTTGGTTCGATTCCCGGTCTAGGCCAAATTTGTCACACAGCGCTTGTTAACGCACATTGGTACGTTGGGTTTGATTAGAGTGTCACCATATCACAGAAACGACACTTTACGAAACTACCGTTTAACGGAGTGAGAAATATTTGAAAAGCGCTCCAACTTTTTAATCGAATACGAAATTTGTCCAGCATAAAAAGGAAGTTTAACTGTGCTTTTTAACACTAGATTACAGTTTACGGCGTCATTTTATAATTCATTGATAAATGTTTAAAAGCACAATTGGAACAGACTGACATTTATAATTGAATCATTGCTTTAATGAATTTTCTCACAAATTTACGATAGGAAGGCACAGTTCTGAAAGTTTTATTAGTTGTTCCATCTGGCAGGCATACTCTGCTGTTGTTAGTTTGGGAGTTTAAAAACGCTTCTAGGTCGCCTTCCTGGAGGTAGTAGGTAGTTTTGTTGTACTTCATGGCGGTAAATATTTCCTAGGGGCGACCAGCGAGGGAATAAGCGGTCACAACTGGTGCTCCTCGAAATGGATAGGCGCGGAACAAGATGCACCGGGCTTACGTTTCACCGATCCCACGAGAGCAGTTGCAGGCAACTGCTTGCGCGAAATTTATATTTTTTTCGATTTCACCTTTTCCCTGAAAGCAATACACTCAACGAAAAGTTTACAGCAATGATTTCTTTCCATGCTCATGTTTTCATGACCCGATAATTCGTTGCAAATCTTCTGGGAAATTATACTCATCAAACAGGCTTAGTTTATAATAGGATTAGTGAAGTCGGAGAATTCAAACGAGTTCGTACAAAAAAGACATTACAACACCATCCTTGGTTACAACCTTATCATTTACAATGCTACTCTTAACTACCCACTGACGGATTTTTTATAATAAATACTCCAGTTTGTGATTTAATTACGAACAATTTAGTAAACTTAATTCAAAATAAGATACACCTATGTTTTTCTTATTTAATTCTGCATTACCCTATGCAAGACAACTTTTAAAAATTTGTCTTGTATAGCCAAACGTAAATTTTTTAAGTTTTGTGGTTATTTTTGTTTGTGATTTTAATAGAACATTTCCCAGCTTTTGGCTCTTTTTCAACGAAATTGGTTACTTTAATACTTTTCACTAGATAATTATTTATTTGATGTTGATGAGATATTTATATATTTGTTGCATTATACATCGTATCATATTGTTCTTTAGAGCAGAGAAAACTTCTTCGCGATATTCTGAAAAATATTAAGTTATCTTCTACATCAATATTAATCTCCTCCAACAGTCCTTGATAAGTGAATACTGAGGTCAAACGTCATGGATATTAACCAGGCTCACATTTTGAAGTGTTTACTGTGAAACACAATTCAACATGGATACGGAAGCGCACCAAAAACTAAGTTCCGAATAGCACGTCATCTTTTTTTATGGATAATCTAAAGGCCCGGATTCGCTCGAAAAGCTTGGAGTTTTTTTTACGGCCAATTATACGAGAAGGAACCTAATTGTAGTGTAGCGTATTGCGTTTTCTTTGGTAAATGTTGACTTTTGCATTTTTCATGAAAAAAGCAATACTTTATTCAAAATTTGTGGATGGTCCGGCCCTATCACCTGAGCTTTTGGGCTTTCAGTTCTAATCAATGATTTAATGCGCATGGCTCCATCAGAATGAAAAATCTACGTTTAGCAACATTCTAACAGTCCAGACGTCCCGTGATATAAGTGGCCCTTTAAATTCCAGGGGTCATTGGAGCAGGTTTCTTCATGTTTTTTCCAGTGTTACCGTCTTCTTTCCAATAACATTTCAACATGATCTTCTCATTGGTATTTGCTTTGTGAGGTGCTAGAGAACCAAACATATTTTCAAATGTGTGTATTACCAAGGTTCTTGGAAAGCTAAGGAATTTGCAACTAAATCAGCCGTGAAATATAATATAGTCGCCAAACAATCTATTTATATAAATTTTCTGGCCATTATTAAAATTTCTCACCAGAGATATCCACCGTGACAAATTCAAAAATTAACAATGGTTGTAAAAAACCATCCTAAGTAGTTATTCACCGCTCTCCTTAGGTTTCCCAATTTTTCAGTGGAATAATAGGTGAAAATTAATACTCTGATAAGTCGAGAGGCATCGTAGTCCATTCTGAAATATGGCATACAGAGGCGCAGTTTTGCAAAAAATTCCTCGATGAAATAGGAGGACATCTTTCTTTATGCTTAGCATAAGGTCACATTAAACGCTTTCATAAAGTTGAAAACATAACCCATTGTAATTTAAATGATAGGGTTAAAAAATGGACGGAAAAGGTGAAAGCTAAAAAAATATCCAGGTTCTGTATTGAAATCTCTAGACTTTTTCAAGTTTTTTCTTGACCATTTTTAAATTTCCTGCCTCTCCCCGGTTCTCTCAGTTTTTCATATCTGTGTCAATCCTGTGAAAGTGTTTTATACTTCACTATAAGTTCTTACAGGCGATGGAAGCCATACTTTGAAACTTAACTCCCTATATGAAATAAAAAGTCACATTTAAGATGGTAATCCGAACTTCAAATAGGCAGGGAATAGCGTATTGTCGGAAAAGATATTATCCCTTAATAAATTCTATTTAGCAGAAAATCGTTTTTCAGAATCGACCGAATAACATACGGTTGTGAAAAAATCCTTGCATCTAATTTTGCGTGCTTCTTATGTTGAGATCCATTAAATAGGTCGCATCCGCTGCATATGACTGTCTGTTATGCGTTGGTGCTGTGAAATGGAGAAACTAATCAACGATCTGATTCACATTACCCATTGAGGGCTAACTTAAAACTTTAAAGAGATACAGATTTATTCATCGTCTTTGAGCTTAAGACACACAGAAGAATCAATGATAACTAATAAAAAATAATAGACTGCAGATGACTGATGAATTCGTGGCTATTTAAAATAATTCTACTCTTTATTCCGACTAAAGTAACTTCCGCAACTTAATATAAAATAGGATTCATCCTGGTGATGATATTAGTCCGTCCTATATAACATTTCTGTTGAAATAAATTGATTTGTAATATAAACAAATGAACGATAGGCGACTTATTTCAGGATTGTCTGATTAAAAAAAAATAATTCTTCGGTTACTAGAATTTCTTCCCCAAACGACAATCGACGTCTTAAATCATTGACTGCATTCCAATCTGTCAACTATTAATTGAGCTATCATCTTGGATGAAATTTATCGCTCTGACGCCAGATCTTTTCATACCTTGAGGAACTTTTGTATTCACAAACAAACTTGAGATATTGTTATGGAAGGATGGCAACCATTGACCTCCGATCAGGAGGAAAAGAATGCGCTGGCTATGGATTCTCACCCTAAACATTCCTGCACCCGCTCAATTAAACGGTGATAAGCGGGATTCACGTCACACAATTTCTCCCTTTGCTACTCTTCTTTCTAAACGATTTATCTTCGTCAATCAGGCAAATGAAACGAATAAATAATCTAGACATGTCTCATCGAATATAAAACACTTAACAAAGGCAAACAAAAAACATCCCAATGACAAGGAGATACACTAATATGTTAAAATATCGACGGCACATAACTCAAAACGCGGAAAATGTATTGAAAAAAACTGAAGAGATGCAAAATGATGAATACAAAAGGAGAAGATATGTGGCGAGGAAAATGTTTCAATTCTTTTCGTCTTCCCATACAAAATACAGGGTATGAGTTTTATTTGTAGATCACTTCAACTGTAGATGTTTCATTCAATTTAAACTTTAAATATTGGTAATTTTTTTTATAAATTACGGTCTTGAAATATGACAACTATTTCCTTATGCGATATACGACAGGAAGGTTTGTCAAACATTTTCCCGTGGATAATAAATACTAAATTCAGTCCTGTAGTGATTAAATTGTTCTCAGGTATACCACCGAGTCAAAATTTGAACAGTACAGACGCTGTGTTGGACGACTCGACCAACGTCATCGGGATACGTAAATACCGTTGAGGGTATAAACTTAACAAAAAGTACACAGCCTCGACGAAATTTGCTTACCCTGGCGACAATAAACGAGTCGTTTAACGCAACGTCGGAACCCGAGAATAACCCGATGGAATACCCGAGAAAAAATTACCTAAAGCATTCGCTAAAAAGCATTTAGTCTTACAATGTCCTGTCGTATTCACATTCTTGCATTGAATACATAATAATCATTACCTGGCAATCAAGGTCTCTGGCGTCATTAACGGTGAATAAAAGAGTTCAGATGAACTAAAAGCCATCTACTCTAGGGTAAACCTCATGGGATATTCTTTCGCTTAGCGAAAATAATTCAGGAGTGCCAAGGTTAGAGACGAAAGCATAGATACAAACAAACAAACCTCTCGTAAACTCACTCCTGGGAAAGATCTTCGTCTTTTCCTACAAACTTTCCCCTTTCGGAAGAATACAAATAAATTATGGCTAAAAGCGGGCGTATCCCATTATTCTCTCTTTACCACTCTCTTAAACGCACTTCCCTTCCCTCCATTCAGCACAGCCACCCTCGCTGGACCACTGAGCTCGACTGCCAAATCATAAACCCTTTCCATCCCCCCTGCCGACTCAGAGCGACGCCCACAGAATTTACCCCACAAATTCAACCCACTAGAGCTCTCCCGTATCCATCCGTCATATCTCCAGCCTTCCTCATACATTTCCATCCGCACACATTTCCCGGGACAAATATCTCCTAATTGTGTACATTTGAAAAGGAAAATGACAAAACATACCTACCAACTTGCGAAACGAGAGCGAATAGGAAACAGTTTTATTTATTATTTTTTTAAAGGTGGCTCGAGAGTCACTGAAGGCACATTTTTATAACATTACAAGTAAGTTGAAAATGAATGAAAGACCGAAATTCACCTAAATACATTTGTATACATGGTAAAAATCACCAAGCTCCTACTAATATAAATGATTCCAAAACTTACACCGTTAAATTTTCGTTTCACTTGAACTGCGTTATAAATTACGTTTACGCTGAGTAGTTTGAAATTTAAGCTTAATTATGCACAATTTTTAAAAATTTATTTATTAGACCTGGTATCTTAATATTTTAAACACCATTGTAAATATGAGTAATATTTCGTGGTTATTGGAGAATGTGAACATATTATAGCAAGTTATTACGATGTATATGAAGTGACATACGGTTACGTGTAAAAATTGTATTAAATTGCCAAGAAATTTAATCGGTACAATGCAACATTTTTCATTTTTATCTGTACACATAATTATTAAGGATCCATGTACTAACAAAAAGTTTTACGACAATTTTACGGATAAACAAAAATCACTTTAACCATCATTGGTGTACTCTTTAAAGTGTTACTAATATTCTTAAAATCTAATCAGCACATGTACCTTACACTTATGTCTTATCAAACAGATGAGACAGTAACTGAGTAATCTTACTTTTCAACCCTTAAATCTTTCACTTGGTTAATGTGAAACCTTACTTATGACAACATTTGCGTGGTTTTTGACTCTCCATGGATTGCAAATACGGACTATTAGAGAAAAAATAAAAAAAAATATTAGATGCATTCGAAACCTGGCATTGGAGGAAGATGCTGAAGATAAATTAGAAAAAATAAGAAATGGAAAAGTATGCAGAAGAGTAGATGGGAAAAGGACCACAAGATACAATGCAGAAAAAATATGCAAATGTTTGGGCCAAATACTGAGGCAAAATTATGTTGTGAAGAACATAATTAAAGGAAAATGGAACAAAAGTTCCTAGAGGAAGGCCAAAGAGTCTCTAGAGGAAGGCCAAAAACACGAGCAAAAGCGAGGTAAGCACACAAGAAGAACTACCGTGGAGTAAGGGAACTAGCATCAGATATGCAAGCATGGAGGGCTGCAGTCAGGCGATCTTAGTATTGCATGATCAATGATTAAATTGTCACTACATTTCATTAGTTTTATTTCAATTTTCATCATTCGGCATTCATACCCGATAATAAATAGGTGCCCTTAACACCGTTATTTCGAATGGCAATCACACAAGAATGAGATGTAAAAGTTTCCATTTACAATAAATAACATACCAGGGTAAAATTTTATCGCTTGTGGTACCAGGCATTTGACTTTCCATAGCGGACGTTACGACGATCAGCTTGGATACTGTCCTCAGGATGAGATATTATCTCAATACGATCAAAATTTACGCCACACCCGAGAAGAGTTCATTTATATCATTAACTGGGAAAGAACGCGGCGCTTCATAAATAACTCACTCAGTTTTCACATAGGAGAACTCATGATACTATTGTGACATCAACCTCAGTTCACTCCCTGTCGCCATTGTGACCATTTTGATGTGTCGCTATTCACCCTTTCCATCTGTTATAAAGATCACTTATTATAAAGTCGGCATCACATTTTACATTTGCAATGTTTTTTGATTGCCGCGACTTGGAGCTTCAAAATAAGATCAAGTTTCTTTTTGATCCTCTTTCCTATATTCAGAAATAGTTTGATTAGAAAAATTCCTCCCAATTTTATTTAATCAAGTAAAAGTGTGCAACTTAAGTTTACACCACAAATTTTTGTGCATGTAATTTGAAAAAAATTCACTACAAGCAAACTGATGATTTCCTAGAAAGTTCCTAGTTACTAGAAAATTGGCCAAAAACCGGGGCTTTTTTACTATAATGGTACAGAAAAATAATAATAAAAAATTTTTCATTTGTCTAACCGCCTATCACACAATTATACAAGAACCCTGTTTTAACTCCTTTTGCAATGAGCATATTGGCTCATTTGTTATAGATAATCGATTTTCCAAAGGATAAAATTCGACAGAAGTTCCTTCACTCCACTTTATGAGAAACTCAGCATCATTAAGTACGGAACACAAAAGAAAAAAGCTTGACTTTCAACAAATATATTTCTCAGAAAAATTACGTTCATTACAAAGCAACTGTTATCCTCTCGGATCATTACGGATGACGGCTAGCAATTTGATAAAGTGACGGATCTAGAATGATAGCGTCATTTAAATTATTGAAAATCTAAATTACTCTAGTCAAATCTTTCCCTATCTCCATTCTCTCACTTTATCATTCCCTACTGCCTATCTACATTCCATCACTTTTTTCTCTGCTCATTCAGCAGAATGGTGCAAATTTCTTCAAAGCATAGAATGATACTAAAGAGTATTATATACCCTTCTGACTTGAGATCCCTTTAAAGGAACGAGAATGATACAAGCATTGTTTATCCGTTCAATAATGCGAAGAACGTGTTTACTTCATTTTTTTATGAAGTTCTCTGCCAAGTCATGTTGTTTATTGTTGTGCAAAAAACTGTCGCGGCGCTTCTTCTCATGAATTCCGCAGAAATTAATCAGCTACTGCGACATATCTGAGAATGACTCGGCTATTTCTGTGAAAGTGTTCTTAATATTCTACTAGAAATATAAATTCAGCTCAAATCACCCCCACGACTCAGTGGGCTGATAAAATAATGTCTTGTTTAAGCTTACACTAACGTGTGCCACAATAAAATTTAGCTTTCAAGATTATAACTGTGCCGCTGATACTTATTTAAACAATTGTAAAGGTAATTTAAGAGAAACAATTGCACTTTTCTACAAATTTCTTTAATGCGTACAGCGCGTTTCGGCTCACAGAGCCATCATCAGGTACAAGACAAAGTTGTATGAGAGTACATCACATATATATATCTTATCAGAGGAGGGGGGGGGGGGTAGTGGGAGGAGACAAAAGGAGGAGTGGGAAGGAGGAGGTAGTGGCGGAAGAAAACTGGGAGAAATTAGGAAAAACCAAGGGAGGAAAGGGGGGGAACGGACTAAACCGTGAGAGAAAGGGCAAGAAATGGCAAAAGGGGAGAAAAATGTAGGGAGGGGGAAGAAGGCAGGGAATAGAACGTAGGGAAGCGGCGTTAGGGAAAAAGAGGGGGAAGAATGCACCTGAGGGTAATTAGGAAAGGGGGTATGAATAGGAAGGGATAAGGTGGGCACCGCCCGGTTAAGGGTGGAGGGCCTGGGTGAGTGGATGGGAAAACCATCAAGGGGAGGGGGGAGTCGGTTGGGGGAGGGTGAGTGGGAGTTTGGCTGTTTCTTTTAGGAAGGGGAATCTTGAGGAGAGGAGTCCCACTCCTCCTCTAGTCTCCTTCCACTACCCCCCCCCTCCTCTGAAAAGATATATATATATATATATATATATATATATATATATATATATATATATATATATATATATATATATATATATATATATATATATATATATATATATATATATAACTGCACTTAGGATCACTTAAGTGACGAATATATAAAAGTTTGCCAGAGGAAGGCAGACGACAAACACAGAAAACAAAAAAATGATGAACACACTTACAAAGTTTCTTGATATTTCGGTGCCACTAGCACCTTGGTCGCAAGAGCGAAGACTCCGAACGAAGAGTCTTCGCTCTTGCGACCAAGGTGCTAGTGGCACCGAAATATCAAGAAACTTTGTAAGTGTGTTCATCATTTTTTTGTTTTCTGTGTTTGTCGTCTGCCTTCCTCTGGCAAACTTTTATATATATATATATATATATATATATATATATATATATATGTGATGTACTCTCTTACAACTTTGTCTTGTACCTGATGATGTACCTCTGTGAGCTGAAACGCGTTGTACGCATTAAAGCAATTTGTGGAAAAGTGCAATTGTTTCTCTTACATTATGAAGAACTTCCACGATATCTCGCCTGAATCTGTTGAATTTAATTGTAAAGGTAACTCAATTTAGGAAATATACTGGTTTACGTCAATTTACCCATAAAAACGTAATTAATAAATAAAAAATAGCTGTTTGATTTGGAAAAAAAAATTAAAAGATCTGAAAAAGTTAGAGGCATCTATAGGAAGCCACCCATCCATCAAATACATAATGACATAGCACGTTAACGTCAATCATGCTGAAGACATTAATTACTCATTTATTTCAGTCTGAAAGTTATTAACCTTTGCAATGTAAACAGAAATAATTGACATTAGCTATCATTTATAAAGTACTGAACAATTAATCTATACCTCCATGAGGGTATAAAATGTCAATTATTGAATAGACGCCGGCCCCGGGGTCGAGTGACCCTACTCATGAATGGTTCCTCACCCATTCATGAGTAGAGTTTTCTTCATCCTGGTATTGGTCTAATTCTGTAGTTTTTGCCCTGAGGAAACTTATTAATAAACCAAAGGTGGCTTATTGGGAACTCAAAGGCATACGGACCACAAGGATTGCTATGCATGAAGAAACATTCCGGTAATTTGAAAAGTTTGATGCCATGTAAGTCTTATTCTGTTCTGAAAGATAGTGTTTCTCATCAGATTTCCTCCAACTCTTGGCTTGTCATCCGATATATAAATCTTTATATCATCTATACACTTCATTTCATGATTTTTTCTCAAGTCCTGTTCCTTTCTCTAATTTTCTGCATCCTTTTTCTCAAAAACCTCCTGCCAAAAAATATTCTCTCTTATAAATGGCTAAACCACGGAACCGCCAATAATAGTTCCAATTCTCGTTGAGATTGCATTCACTCTTTCGCACCGCATTTTATAAAAGTTCCCGGCTTCAGTTCGCTCTTTTCTCAACGTGATTTAACTTGCTTATATTTCTTACCTTGGTCTTTCGCTCCGCATAACTTTACTTATAACTCTTGAGTTATTTATCTAACCTCCAGAGTAATATAGCATATTTTAAATGCTATTGCTACAATCACCAGCAAGATGCTATTGCACAATAATTTGTTAGCTTTTCACAAACAAATGATAAAGATGAAGACGATAATAGAAACAGTGTGGTATAGTGATGAGTGTTGATAAAAAAACACATGCTTGCTCAGCCAAAATGAAATTGTAGAACATCCGATACCATTTTAAGTAAGGTTTTGCGTCAGGGATATATTTAATTTTTACAATATTAATGAGAATTTATAGCGGCATCGCTTCAATATTTCATTTATTAGCTGCATTTTTTACGCATTAACTGCCAAGAAAACTCAATACGAACAACACACTTCATTATCTCGACTTCAGTAATATTACGTAAAACCTCGATTTACAACTTCGTCCACATAATTATTTAATCCGACGGTGAGCATTATTTAGGATGATGATTTAACCAACCATTTTGAATAAGAGTCCACGTCATAAGTAAGGCTTTCCGTTGTTATCACAATTAATTTACCATAAAATTATTATTGAAGCTCATTTTAAGTTCGCAGTATATCCGCTGCTATCCAAATGGCTTCTCATATCTCATAACAATTCCTAAAAAGGCATTGAACGAGTAATTTACCCGATTTCACTCACTCCTCTCCATCGCACTCTTTATATAGCATCATGTAAGCATAACTTAAATCAATAAAGTGAATAAATTTGAATAGAAAACTGCCCAGAGGCAAATAAACCATATAATAAGAGAACTGAGGCATAATGTCGTCGCAAAGCTGATGGAATAACAAGTTGGATGAATAGCTGTAGATTCACTTCTTTGAGAAATTATAGTGTTTATCCCTTAAAAATAGCTATTTTAAGGCAATGAAACCTCACAATAGTTAAAACCCAAAGTGGATCGATCAAATATTACGCTTTGTTTAGTAAGGGGGATTCAGGGCATTCTAACATTTTAATACGCTGGGAGTGGGTTTGAGGATTCAAAGAGATTTTAGAGTTCCTCATGGAATCTAGTATCGGGGACACAACGGGAATATTTTCCCCACGAAAAAGATATGTACACCATTGAAAAAGTGCGTATCTTTTTCTCCTCGGTAGCTGTCTCCCGTGACTCATCACCACTTTAAAGCCTCAGCACTCACGTTTGCCTCACTGCTAAAATGAAAACACTCAACACCTATTTGTTAGATATTCCAATGGGAGGCCAAAGTTATGCAAAACATCGTCCATTGAAACATGTGGACTATTTCCCTTTTATTTTAATGCACATATCACCTCAAGTTGATACAAAATCGGAGTTACTTTTCATATGTTTGATACCCTATGCACTAGCAGGCGGCGAATTTCAAAACAGACAGGGGGAAAACTTGATTTTTCTGCGAAAAAAACTACTTCGAAAATTACACCAGCGATTTTTTCTTTATGCGATTAAATTTAGAAAAGACCTTAGACACGGGTAGTGGTAACAATCTCATTAAATCTGAGAGTAAAACCTTTCGAATACGCAAATTTACTACAAAGCATTCGGCCGTGTCCATTGCACATCTACAGAATAGCATCTACCGACAGAGAGATTACCCAATGTTTTACCTAAGCATATCTTTCCATATAGCGCCATTTGTATGGGTTGGTTTGTTCTGAGTATTGTTTTTAACGCCTTTTATCGGACGATCCATTTATGTGAGTACTTTATACAAAAACAGTGCGAAACCTTACAGGAGAGGTAGCTCTTTAATGGCGACCGTGTGGTGGATATGGTTGCAGAGAGTAGCGGATATATTGAATCGAACGGAAGAAAGTGATGGAAACCGCCCAAGATTAAGAAGTTCACATACATTGTTTCAAGAATGGTATAAATAGTTCATGGAAAATGGTAAAAATGGTATAAGGTTTCCCCTAATTGGTAAAAAGAATTTCCGGTAAACCAGTCACTTATCAAAACAATATCTTCTCTCTCCTGAATGGAAATTTAATGCTCAGCATATCAAATGGTTTGTTAAAGGAATTCTAGCCATAGGCACAAAGTGACTTGTAAAACAATATCCGTAATATAGCATAAGTCAGTGAGGCGTTGTAAGCTAGGGAAGATGGTTAACAGTTGTTCATGAAACCTTACGTAGTCTAACATGAAGGCGTGAGGTTAAAATAAGTGGTCACTATCATCTTCAGTACGACTCAAACGCCTTCAAAGGATCTATATAGGACACCACCGGCCTCGCTTCGCTACTGACGCAAAGGAGAAGCTGTCAATGTCGCGGGGATTCCTTTTCGGGGCAATCAATCACTCCTCAAAGACTCCTTCCCGACATTCCCTTCCACTCACTCCTTTAATTCTTTTTTTTTTCATTCCGACCCGTCGTTCCCGAGTCTCGATCGTTCGCGGGGTTTATTTGAGCAGCCAATGGATGGAGGGAGTTGACAGGGAGAGGCGGAAATTTATTAATGGCCTGATAAGAGAAATGAATGGACGAAATGGCTTTCTTGTTCTTTCCGAAAATAAAGGAACATAAATATACATAAGAGGCGAAGAAATATATTTTGACAGTTAGCGAATTAACTCGGCGTAAAAAGAATGAGATAAAAATAGGAGACCGTGAAATGAAACAGGGAGGAGGAAATGGAGTTTTACGACGAGTGTCAATTGGAGGAAATTTTATTTCCGATTTTTTTTATTGTATCGAGGTTATGTCTAAACGTTTTATAACGCATGACACGAGCGAAAAATTTAATTTTTATGGTTTCATATTTAGACAGCAATCAACACCAATTCAGGCATTTCCATTGGATTAACTATACATTGACAACGGTGTGAACAATGGAAAATGCGCAGCATCTTTAATGAGAAGAGTAACTTTGTTCATAAATTTGCATGAACGTCTGTGGAATTTCAAATTTTCGTTATTTCTATAATTGTTCTATTCTATTTATGTTCTAATTTCAAAATACCCACGAAAGTGTAATGTGTTAGAACATAGAGAATTGAATGATCACTGAACAACAAGCCACTTTCATCAATTTTATTCTGCATATGAAGCATTCGTTAAGACTAAGGGAATGAAAGAAGACGAAGAATTTTTCATCTTAATTATTTCTTGTGGTTGTTTCGCTATTTTAAAAAGTAATGTATATAAAAATTGAGAACGGGTGCATCATATGACGTGTGGAGTGCATCTTAGTTATATATTGTTAAAGAAAATAGATTTTACATGGTTAGAGAACGATAGGTTCGTCAAATGATTACATAAATGTTAGAAAGAAAACACTTTTTACAAGACACAAACCTGCGCAAATATTGTATTAAAACATGAGAATCTTTGGATATTTCCACATGTCGGAACTGTGTGTTCCTAAAAATGTTGACGCGAGATATTTGGACCCTTACCATGAATATGAAAACTCGGCACCCATATTAGCAACTAGTCCGGCAATAAAGCTCTCAGAAAATACTCTGTGTAAAGACTCGAGGATGGAATCCACCCATATGCCACCATTGATACAAACATGTGCGACTAACAGAGAATTAATTTAGAGCTTAGAGATGGCGTCGGGTCAGACGTCGCTTCTTATAACTAGCCCCGTTAAGTATCTTGGGACAAACCCGGGAGTCACGAGGATAATAAGTATCGGCTCTATCACTGGATTTCCCTCTCATGAACACATTAATTCTTTCTCAGTTCTTGAAAGGATGAGACCTCTCTATGGTGCGACATTAGAGGTTTGGGGCAATAAAATGCTTGATATGTATAAAAACCTACAAAGCTTTAAAACAAATGTCAACTCTTGGAAATTACCATCTATAGTACGGAAGATAATAAGCCCGGTCTTTATTTTCAAAAATGCAATAACCTGAAAGAAAATAAAGCTGCCTAAGGGAGTGCCGCTGCCTAAGGGAGTGATAAATTTCGCCAATGCAGTCTCATTGGTATCATGGAATTTAAATTCTACCCTTCAAGGATTCGCATTTAAGCTCTTCCCTTAATGTGATGACATTCTCTCATATTTCATTAAATAATTTTCAGGCAAAATCCTCGATTTTTATGCATACGAAAAATAATTGAATAACGGTAACTGATCCGAGTTGTTGCATAAAAATTCGCGTTTTTTTTCTTGGAACGTATTTTTAACGCTACATAAAGTTATTCATTCACCATCAAAGAGTGAAGTCAATTTTAATACTCAAACAATTTCGGAAAAGGTTGGATAAGAGAGAATAGTGAGCAAATGAAATTCCTGGTGGATAATGAAACTTTAAGATACCATTGGATTAATTGCTGATCTGATCAAGGACTCATTGGAAAATAATCATAAGAAAAACTCATTAGAATAAAAGCTTCCACCGAGCTGATCGTTCCAGCGGGAAGCATTTATATCATCGTATTCAGGCGACTCTGGCCTATATAATCCAAAACAAAAACTAATTTATACATTTTTTAATTATTTGGTTTAAAAACCATGCTTTGGCGGATAACATGGGTTACCCACTGAAAACCAAATTCAAGGAACAAATTTTACAGATTATTTCTCAATAATTCATTTTTAATTAACATATTTGCGTAGTCATTGGAGCCAACTGTGGCGCCATTTGTATGGAACTACCACAGTTACTAAAATTACGACAGCAATTCGCTAATAACTTTCAGACATACATATAAAGATTTCTATATTTTATTTGTATTAGATTTCCCAGTACTTTTCCCTTCAAAATAGTTTAAATTAAAATGTTTTATATGCTCTCTCGTTCAAATCGACGTTTTTCTGCCGTCTGCGCGCAATTCCCTCAAGGCGAAGCATCACAGTCGAATCACCGGTCGAATTTGTCAATATTTCCGACCGCAGATTTTTTGTGAAAGGCCGAAATCATCATAAATTTCCTCTGATTTGACCTATATGATTTCGTTCTTCATCTGTTCTATGCCCGTTTCACCTGCTCTACGCATAATCTTGCACCTCAACACGACTCACAAAGGGACCCTCTCATAAATGTTACCCTTCATCGGGTTTATTCATGCTATCAGTCTTTATTCGTGTTCGCAGATGTGAATGAAATAAACGAAAATTCGAAATATTGATCCTCAAAGTTCATAGCAGCTGCTGCTGAATTACGTTCTCTTTGGTCAAACTTATATCACATCGTAATCATAGGTTCTTAGCAACATTTAACATTTCAAATCCAGTGCTCGAAACTCTCAGACCGTATCAAAGGAAAGACTCGATCAATAGTTGTTTTCTCAAAATTAAACTAGCTTAAGGCCGAGATAAGGCGATAGAACACAGAGAATTCATTGGAAAAATATAGAAATTTCATTAGCAAATCTGATTTTAAAGTCAAATTCAATTACAAAGATTTTTATCTCTAATTATAACTAAAATTGCATCAAAATAGTCCACATGGTAACTTTTTTGAAGAGTAGTGAATTCAAAATAGATTAATTTAATGTAAATGGGCTATAAAATGATAAGATAATTAATCTCCGTATTAATTTCTTCGTTGAAAAACGGATAATCAATGAGAGATTATTGTTGGATAAGTAGGTGAGAAACAAACCATTTACAACATTTTTATTTACATACACAACAACCCACAAGATAACAATAATATGGAGAAACTGAGAGAGAAAAGAATAAAGGGATGCGTATTTTGTGAGGTTCCTTGTGTAAGTATGTATTTCACTTTTTGACTTTTTCGACTTTTGTGTGTATATATTTCACTTATTTGATTTTCACTCTGCAAATTGGACCGATAATGGCGGGGGACAACATTTGAAGCTCATACTTCGACCCTCATTTTTACAAAAAACATTCCCTCGATAACTCATTACTTAATCAAACAGTTGCTCTTTTTTCTTCATCTGAAATATTCAATTACAACTGTTCCCACGAAAAACAATTTCATTTTCAAAGGCGGTTTGTTTCGGGATTGCCTATCATGGTTGAGAACTTTTGCTTCTTTCTCCTTAATTTTGATAATTTTCTTTGTACGCACTAGCCCCGTCAACAGCAAGTTAGTTTACTCTAGCTTAATAAGGAAATAATGTAGAAGAATATTACTAACTGGCTCAAAAAACAAACAGAACAAGTTTTTTTGTCAAACGGAGGCAAGCAACCGACTGGCAATTTATCAAGTAAAGGTAGGTAGTGAGCGTCATACACAATTTAAGTTTACACTCACGCTCACTTAGTTGTCAAGTTAGCGCCAATGTACGAACGTACCCCGATACCCAACTTGTCTCTTCTACCACCTATCGACACGTTACAAAACGAATCGCTTGCGCACATATCGTTCCAATTAATGTCGCTCGTGTGCAAATAAGTGAACTGATGTGTTTCGATTCTTCACCTTCAACTCCTTGAATGTAATACATCCATTTGCTCCTTTGAATGCGTAGATTTTGAAGCGAGGAGCTAGTATTATTTCCTTGTGACAAAAACTTTAGCGCAATAAATGACATCCATTGCATTTAGCAGCACCTGTGGATGGGGTGCTCCTGATTTGGATTGTTTCAGCACCTCACTCTTGAGTAACCACAGGATAAAAGTTCTAAGAATTAACAAGATTTTCACTCTCCAAATTGGACCGATAATTGCGGGGGACAACATTTGAATCTCATACTTCGACCCTCATTTTTACAGAAAACATTCCCTCGATTACTCAAACCTTATTCAAACATTTGCTCCTTTTTCTTCATCTGAAACATCAAATTACAAATGTTTCTACGAAAAACAAAATTCTCACTAAACTGGTAAAACCTATTCCTTGTCTATTTAGGCGCGGCATTAAGAGGGTCTACTAAGCGCTGCTGATATCCCCGTTTATGGACAGCCGCATTCAAATTTCCGACTGCTCTAATTTTTCAAAACCTTTCAGTACCAAAATAAAAAACATGCTATCCATGTTTAAAAACTGCTTTAATTAGTTTTAATTCCTGCATTAGTCTCTTTCATCGTCCTTTTGGCGACAAAAATATTCCCGAAACTAAAAAAGCTTTGGTCCGGGTATTATTTGATATAAAGTGCGTTTTAATCACTAAATTTCTGCATTAATTTAATTTTTAATGGATTAGGTCATTGTTAATGATGGATAAAGCTTGTCTTTCCACTTTATGTAACACAGAAAATAAGGCCGCTGAATATTTCATGATAAAATAAAGTCGATGCAAGGAAAAAATAGACATCAAAGTCACTCATTACTTATAGTAACAAGATGATTACAAAGGCTTCACATTACAGTACAAACTTTCTATTTTTTTTCTTCTGTATTTTGAATATAATTTAGCTTCCGCTAAAATAAAAACTCTATGCAAAATCATCAATTTGTCTTACCACTTTATGTAACAAAGAAGCTAAGGCCGCAGAATATTTCACGGTAAAATAAAGTCGATGCAAGGAAAAAATAGACATCGAAGCCACTCATTACTTTTAGAAACAAGATGATTACAAAGGCTTCACATTACAGTACAAACTTTGTATTTTTTTCTTCTGTATTGTGAATATAATTTAGCTTCCACTAAAATAAAAACTATGCAAAATTTTCACTGATACAAAAAGAAAACTTGAGAGCTGAACTACAGCATTAATTAGATTTTACTAATAATTTATCCCAAATGTCTATTGAGCAGTATTGAGCCTCTATCACCTCTATACGCGTACCTATTTTATGACGTAGTCATATTTTTTAAGAAACCTTGAATTAGCTATTAAATTCCAGGTTTTGACTTAACAAATCTTCAGGAAAATTGTGTAATAGTGGCATTTTAAAAATTGATTCTGAAGTTTTCATGCACATGGATTCTTTTCGTTCGAAATGTTTTGAATTATTTTCATTATTTTCTTCGAAGGACCTTTACCTTCTGCTTAAAATACAAATTATCGAGGCAATATTTAAGTAATGCAATAATTAATGTACACAGGTTAATAAATATTAACGAGAAACGTCTTTTCACATTCCCTGTAAATATTCGTTTATTTCAGCGTATTCCAGTGTTTTGAATTGCCATCACTTAACTATTTTCCCTTTGACATGACTAAAAAGAGAGAACTCTTTTTAGTCATGTCAGTAGTGCCATTCCACAAAGTTACGCCTTCAACCACTAAGTTTATTTTCCCTTTATTAGTTGAACTCTCGCACATCCGACGACAATGTATTTTAAGGACTTTTAATCCATTCCAGTCGGATACACTTTCAATCGATACCCATTTCTAACAGTATAGATCAAGATAGTTATCAATAACGATTCTTGAGTTGTGGTTAAAAATGGTTCAAATTTCAATGCCAACATCTCACTGAATTTTTTTAGGTCTTCAGGGCCTTGAAATTAGCAAAATCCAAATAGTAAACAAAGCAAATGACGAATATACCAGCTCAATGAGCAGTAAGAAATAACGGCTCAGATGGCTCTGATTTCGAGCAGCTCGTGGGGCTACCGATTTATAATAAATGAAATTAGAACGTGTTTAAGTTTATGGTATTCGATGTTAATCAACAAAAATGTTAACTTTTACAATACAAACAAGATAAAAGTATCAAAACATAGGTAGCCAAGATTTTATACAACAAATATGATAACTTTTACAATACAATCAAGATCAAAATATCAAAACATAAGTAGCAACAAATAGTCGAAAAATTAACTTCTCCATCAGGATTCTAAGACAAATGCATCATCATCGGGTGCATGATGATGATCGTTCATTCAATCCGTATTGTTCATATTATTTTTGACCATTGCAGACATTTAAAAGTTCCGATATCTAACAAATAATAGTACTTATTTCCAACAATACCAATATTCATTAAACAAATTACCTGTTAGAACCGAGTACCAGTATATTTTCCCATCCCTACCGCAGTCAACAAATCTGAGAACGACACTAGAGCAAACCTTTGAACGATCAATGATATTGGTACCATGTCGAGTTGGGCACGTCAAAGTTTAATGATTAAAATAGGCGGTTTGGTAGTCGCATAGCCAGGGGGCACGTGTAGCGGAGGAGTGGAGGAATGAGAATTGGAGGGGAGGGGAGTTGGAAAGTAGAGGGGGAGGGTAGGAGTGGTAGAAGCGGGTTTGGAGGAGTGGTGGTGGAAAGGGTTGTAATCTGGAAGTGAAAGGCGTGCACGCGGGGATGCGGGAATTGATTGAGTTATGGGCGAGAAGGAAGGAAGGAAAGAGGGAGGAAAAATGATGGCGCAGGGGAGAAGGGGAAGAGAGGAAGGAGGATAGAGAGAGGGAGAGGAAGTGTTTTTTTCGGGAAAAGAGGAGTTGTTAGGAATTAGAAAAGAGGGTGGGGGTAGAGAAGTGGATTGGAGGAAGGGGAAAAAATGGGCAAAATGATGGAAAGAGGATTGAATGATAAATAAGGGCAAAAGAGAGAGAAAAGGAGAGGGGGTGAAGAAGGGAGCGAAACGCGGAAGAAAAGTGGGGCGCGGGCTGCCAATCGGGGCGGCGTTTAGTGGAAGCGGAGATTGAGTGAAGGACGTTAGAGTGGATTTCATTTACGCACAAATGCGTTAAACTTTGCATGCGTGTACCAATCAGTAATATTTATTATTATTATTATTTCGTATATTTCTGTGAGCCACTGGCCCATGAGGAAATTAAAAATTAACCCAATAGTCGAGAAAAATAATTACACAATATAACTACATTTAAAAAGAAAGAAAAAAAGAACTTATAAGCAAGAACATTGAGTGTGGACGGTTAAAGGATGTAACTAAATAAGGTATTGCATGGAATTTCATACAGTAAATCGACACAGTTCATTAGTCCACCATAAAAATATATACAGAGCATTACACAATGCAAAGAATAGGAAGTTCAATGATACATAAGTATTTAAGGACATTGTAAAATCTTGAGCAGTCATTTTTTCTCTATAGTTATTACGTGTAAGATCATCCTTTTTAAGTAGCTTATATACAATGTTTTTAGATTGATTATGAGTTTTTACGTGTCTTATTTGAACAGGCAGAGAATTCCAAACTCGAGAGGCGGTTATTACAAAGGATTTACTCAAGTGGGAGGTGCGGTGCTTAGGGATAGGGAGGTCAATGATATGGTTTCGGTTGGATATGTTGTTCAGCTCTGATTTTCTTATAAACCTGTCATATAGGTAAGGTGGATTAACAGTGGTTAGGATTTTGAAAGCCAAAGTTATTGAAAGATAGATACGACACTCCTTACATTTAAGCCAGTTTAAGCGAGTATAAGAGTGGCTTACATGGTCCCATGTTTTTTAGATCACATATGAATTTATGGATTAACCCATTAAATCCCAAGCACCTTAATAACTTAAAAATGCCAAATTTTTTGATGAATTAGCGATGGAACAAACTTAAATAAGGGAATTTATCGACTTCTATATTTTTATTGCTTTTAGTTTACCGTTGGTGAAACGTTGCGTATACGCAACATTGGGAGTTCTCCGGTTCAAATGAGTCAAAATCTCTTTTTTTTTCATAACTGTTTTATTTGCTCAAAGCCTATTGTTTTTTGCAACACAAATATATAACTTACACAAAGTATTAAATAAAAATTTTTTTATTCGTGAAATTGGGAAAAACAATCCGTATGTAAATGAACATTGCACTTTTGACAAACATAAATAGCTTGGCTGCTACACACTCGGCATCGTCGTCTTGAATTTTTTTCATCACGCACAATTATGTGGCCAACCTTGTCTTTTCTAATAGCGTTTGGCAAACTGTTTTTTTCCGAAATGTCCCTTGTTATGGCACTTTTCACTCGCTGTAGGTGCACCTTCGCTTTCGTCTTCCTTCTTGAGGAGACATAACACAATTTCAGACCGAAAATCTACCTGGCTGATGGTTGATCCCGTAGCAACTTTGTAAATCTTCCAGGCATTTACTAATACACTATCAAGGCCATTTGCAAATAAAGGCCACCACCACTTTTTGCCTCTAATTCTAATTCTATAATTAGCGATTGCATTATCGTGCAGATCGACTCCACCCATTCCCTGGTTGTATTGATTCACTGTGTTGGGCTGAGGAACCATTTCATGTTTTTTATTCTTTGCGATTGTACCTTTTCACATTTTCCAATGGGCCCAATGTACCGAAATTTGTCGCTACAGTCACAACTGAATTATCGTGCCAACGCACAAAGAATAATTCATTCTTTTTTTCAAACATGTAGTCAAAACAACCTTTCTTTTCTTTCGACAGTTCCTTTAGACTGCGAAGAGGGCAGTTTGCAATCCTGTTTTCCCTCACAGTACCAGTGGCAAAAAATCCCATTTCTGATAAAAGAACCAATAGAGAATGACTTGTGAAAAAATTGTCGAAATACAATAAGTGATTTTTTGGAGTTTCGATAACTTTCGTCAGGCCAACTACTACTCTTTCCCCTAAACTCAAAGAGTTATCAGTTTTTTGTGATGCTCCCCCATAAGGAGAAAATTGAAATAAATACCCTGAGGAAGATGTAATGCACCACAATTTAAAACCAAACCTTACTGGTTTACCTCTAATAAACATTTTAGCAGAATGGCGGCCAAAATAAGGCACCATCTCCTCGTCAATTGATAATTTGTGAGAAAACACACCAAAACGAAGGAATCTTTGGTTTAGTTCGTCAAAGTATGGACGTATCTTAGCAAACTTATCCCCCTTGTCCAAATTGTTGTTATCTGACAGGTGTAAGAACTTTTTAATTTCAACAAAACGGTTCCGGGACATCGTTTGACGCACGATCGGAACGCCCTTATCAACGTCTTTACTCCAGTAATATTTTGTTTGAGGTAAGGTGTGATAGCCACTAAAAAACAGAATGCCAATAAACTTCCTCAAGTCCGTTCTTTTGAAAGAAAAGTTATGCACATTCTTGCTTAAGGCATATTTTAACGAAAATTCTACTATCATATCCAGAAATACATCGTCAATAAAATACTCAAAAATTTCAATTGGTGTATAGCCACCATAAACAGTTTTTATCTGCTCTACTTTCTCTTTTTCTAAATTGAATGGATATTTGCTATAGTATGGAGCTGATTTTACCCATTCTGTACCAACATTTTTTTTCTTCCTTGGATGCTCACCAGAAATATTTTTTTTGCTTCGAGCAGAAGAGTCAACGATTGAATTGGTGTGAAGTTCAAATGTTCCTACCACATCTGAGTGAAGGTTTCCTCCGACATCACAGATCACGATTTCGTCATCTTCTATATCCTCCTCATCGGTCAGCTCATCTACATTTGGCGGCAAAATAACTGCGTCAATCTCTGTTGCGTCGATGTCCTCAATTGCAGCTTGAATTTCCTCCGCCGTGCGATATATTCGACCATCACAACTCATTTCTGTAATGTAAAAAACAACTATTAACAAAAACAATTTTTTAAATGTAATACTGCAAGTTTAAACCGTAAAATCATTATGAATTAAAAATGCTGGCATAAGGGTAATAAACTTACTTTTTGATAATCAGCCTTGAAGAATGGAAACCGTATTCAACACTGTTACTTGATAAGGTCTGGCGTAATTGTAGATCAGGTACCTCTGCGCAAGAATGTGTGCAGACTTGACGTTCGGAATTTCAAAATAGTGCTCTTCATAACTTTTCACAGAGTGGTATACTAAAGGAGTTGCAATCAGGTCACAGCATTATATGTGTTAAAACCTGGTGGGTGGGGTTAGTGGGGTGGAAAGGGATAGGGGTGGACGTCGTTGCGAGGTGTGTTAGGGTTCGAACCTGAGAGGGACGGAAAAAGGTCTAGTCCTGCTGGGCAGGGATATCCCAGCGCATATGGCTCTCCGCTCGCAGCGGGGAGGCTGGGCAGGGGGTTAACGAGTAAGGAAATAGGATGGGAGGATTAGTGAAGGCCACATTATCACAATATTTTCTGAGAATTTTACGCACTCTGGTTACTGACGATAGTGAGCAACTTAGGCTGCAAATGTGGGTTCAGGCCATTTGGAGGGAACAATTGTTCAACAGACAACCGCAGATAAAGGAATAACAGATGGAAAATAACGTTCCCCTTTCTCTATACAGTAATTCCCAGTACTCAAGCTATCCCTTTACCCATTACCAACCATTACCTGAGTCAATTTACCAAGAAATAGTTTTCTTGGAATCCCATTGCTTTCATTGTCACTCATAGTTCTTAAGAAATTTCTCTACAAATTACCTGGGCTATCATTTGAAGCCTGCGTCAGTGACCAGTGCGCATGAAGTTCTCAGAATATACTGCGATAATGTGATCCCTCCAATTTCTGCATTCTTTTTCCTCACTTGCCAACCCCCGCTGTGCGCCGAGACCCATCGGCGCCGGGTTATCCCTGCCCAGCCTAACTCTGCCTTATTCCCTCCCACCCCCTTCCCTTGGAATCCAAATCAACAACACCTCCCAATTACGATTTTGCCTGTCCTAACCCTCATATTCTCATCCACTTGCTTTTAGATACCTTTCAACTGTAATAAACATATCTTTCTTACCTTAGGATGCCACTTCATCTTTGAACTGGAGACATTTTCAGAAATCATTGTATTTTCTGGATGTCTCTATGGTATAGTTTTAAAACATTCTTTATGTTTTGGTCAAAGTAAATAATCACTATAGCATAAGTAAACATTGCATTTATATTGCTTGATACGTGAAGTTAAAAATATCAAATTTAATCAACACTCGCTGAAAATTCACCACCTGCCAACATCCTTGTAAAGACACTACAGCTCCTATGTAGATGTAAATGCAAGACTAAAATATTGTATAACTACCTTTTTTGGTTAAAGTTAAATTTTCGCCATAAAAATGTAACGTATTCTTGAATAACGTTCTATAGTTGAGTCCTGAAAGGAATGCTCGTAACGAAATCCGCCGTTCCTCTAGTTTACTGGAGTCCTCCCAACGTTGCTTGAACGCTTCGTTTATTCTTGAATAATTTCAAAACCGCTATATAAATTTCGCCCAATTTGTTGCAGTGGCCTATAATACAGATGCATAACTGCATATTTAGAAAGATTTACTCACTACGGGCCTAGGATTTTACATAATTGGTAACATAAGAAGGTGTCCTGATATCACTACTTACAAGTACATGTAAAGGTCATTACAAAAACAAAACTATTTGAATGACATCAATGAAAAAAATCAAATTATGTGAAAAAGCATTGAACTACGCATGCAAAAAAATTGAACTGCGTATTATTAACAGATATGGAGAAAAAAAATCGCAAAGTATGCGTTGCGTTCACGCAACATTGGGAAGCAATGGGTTAAAGCGAATAAACGCATGTTACTGACTTGGTTTCTTGGCTATTTAATGCTATTTTAACACGGAAGCCTTGACATACACATATTTTGAAACAAAAAATCGATGACATACGCACAGCTTTTCTTGTAAACGCAAAAATATACATTTAATATCATTACAATGGTTCCTTAAATATAACAATTAAGTATGGAAAATAAAAAATATGTACATACCAAAATATAGATTTTGGCTAAAATTCCAAATTTTGTGCCGTACAATCAAAGTCATAACAGTACTTCCACTGTGACGAAAATTTTTTAAATGTTATCCTAGTATCAATTACATTACATATAAGGGTAATTCCAACATATAAGCAGTAGTATATAAGTGAAACAAAGTCCAAAAATGTTTATTCTCCTAACTTAAAAAATTAATTAATGTTAAGGAAAGTAAGTAAGTAAATTTATTGCTTTCAACAACAACAACTAGAAACGTTGGATTTACATTTTATCCACATAAAATCTAGGTTGCCTCTAAGGAATACCTTTGCTAAGTCAACCCTCATCAAAAACATATATATTGCCACATATAACTTGAAAAGTAACATAAAAGTTTAGATAATCATCAGATAAATCATAAAAATGTCATAGAATTAATAATTCAATAACGATACGTGCAATCATTGATTCACAGTTTGCGCTCCAACAACCTTAAGTGACGTAGGGCAAATTGTGGGACATGAGTGTTGTGGCGCTGGGGTCAAGTGGGCGGTGAGTGGAGAGGGGAAGTGTCGACACCACAATGAATTGCCACGCTAGCGAGGACGAATAGGTGTAGGGGGCATTTACCATCCGTGATAAACAGGCCTACCAAAAACATTTTTGCGATGGTGGGCAAAGTTGAGCGGTTTCATGTAAACTAACGAACTTTTTCATGGCTTTGCGTCAAGATACACATATTTCGCAGTCGGCGACAAATTTACACCCGTAGTTGCCATGAACCTTCTTTAATTCCCAGATGGAACAAATTTTCAAATTTACAAGCGAACCATACGGGCGGCCAGGACTCTTGTCCCAGCAGAGGAGGATATTTTTCAGAGAAAACCCGAACCATACTCGAGTGTCTTGTGGAGGGCACTTCAAGGACAAAACTCCGTCTGACTGATGAGAAATTAAACTTTGGTCCCCTAGGCGATTTTCGTTAAGGCTAATGCCGACGCCGGATTTCTATCCACCCTTCCTCCCTTACCTGTCCCCTATGGCGCAAATAACCATATCTGCCGGTCGCCCCCATAAATATCCAATCCTATCCAAATTTTCAAATTGCCGTTCACATTACTATTTAATTTATCTTGTTAATGTAATATGGCACGTTCGAATATTTGTTATATTTTCCTTGTCATTGAGAAATATAGACTTATATACGGCACTAGTATTAAGTGGCCACGACTGGAACTGTGAAATAATGGCCGCTTAAGGAGGGGAACTCTGAAGGGGGAAAATGTACCTTGCCTTCGTGGGAAATTCACTTCATCCGTTCCCAAAAATCGACCGATTAGGGAGGTGACCGCTTTAGAGAGGTGGCCGCTAATGAAAGTTTCAATAGTAGACACTGAGGCGTTCGTGTGATATTTTCCTAAGAACTTTGACAGAACATATGTGATGCCCTGAGCATGAAAATTTGAGTAAAATTTTCCTCGAGGTGTCCTTTGCGTCATTCAATGTGACGTGCTAAATGCAGACAGTATGTAAACGCCGTAAAGGGCATATGGGGAGGTTGGGGAATGAAATATTCCAAATGATATCTCGATGAAATGCGCAAACATTAATCAAACATTAACACTTAACGTTATCTATATAAGGCCAGACGTTATATCCCACTTAGGTTCATTTCTAAGATGAAAACGTAATATGTTGTTGAAAACGGAGAAAAATTGATATTTATTGAATCTAAAACGTTATTTTTATGTAAAACGAAGCGTATTACAAAAAGCAACCGAGGACAAAATTGTGAAATGAATATTGCACAGAGTATGCAGGATGGAGAATGGGATAAGTAAAAGAAATGGAGAGGAAGAAATGTAAATAGACGAAAACGGAACTAGGAAAGAGGTATAAGATCTTAAGACAGGGTTAGGAGCAATGGAGAGGATTTAATTGGACGCGGCAGAGTATCTTAAAAGTGCCTCAAACTTCGAGATTTCACATAAATTGAGTCTTTGATAGTAATGGAAGTCATGCGTGGAGCTTTTAAGGCAAATTTTTTTTAGATTTCCGCATATTCGCCGATAAGCGCGGTTAAAGAGCTCCACGGCGCTAGATGAGTAAATTTTTCGGTGGATAGCCCCTTTTTGTAATATTGAATAAACCCACTCAAGTAAGCTTTAGTTCGAGAAAATATACGCATTAAGTAACGCCAACACTACGAATTAAAGCGATGAAATGAATATGCTTTGCAAGATATTTCAGCGGAGTGTGTTAAAAGATAACAGTCATACACGGAGAGTTAAAAATTGCTCAAAATGCTTGCATTTGACTAAGATAAGTCCAACTCCAGGAAACACGCTTAATTCCTTTCTGGGGTAACTGAAACGTTTACCCGAGTTTCTCGCTTGCACGGGTCGGATGGATAAAATAAGAAATAAAGAAAGACACAGGAGAGTAAATGGGGAAGGAACATTTTACTATTTGACTATTCACTTGCTCCCGTAATGTGTTACTGTCTAGTTGTATCGCTTACCATCCAATAAATGGTAACACCCTGATGCATTTATTTTCTTCCACATTGTCCCATCGCCACCCCTCTACACAATCATTTTTTTTACGCGGTACGTCAAAACTCCTTCACAACAGAGGGTGTTTTGCAATTCTGAAAACATAGCTACGGTGAATATATGATTTAGTTTCAAAAATAGTCGAGAAAACACACAAACTACACATTTTTTTATTTTTTTACGATAACTAGGTGTTAGATATTCCTCATTCAATAAAAAAGGTCGCCCTGGATTGCATACACAAACCATTTCACACGTAAAAATGTCTGGTATTATTTGTGAAAAATCTCGGAAAAATTAGCAGTAAGGGGCTGATATTTTCGTATCTTTGTAAGAGTAAAATATTTTTCTTTAAAATGAGGCCAAATTCCGCGACTTCTAGGAAAAATGATATCACGCTCAATCTACCTTGAAGGTTCATGTGTTGACCGTCACTTGGAGCTGAATGCGTTGGACGGTGAAGAGGATTTGAGAAGGGCTGTGAAGTTTGGTGGAGATCTTTGCACCCATTAACGAGTAGCAGAGACAAGGGGATGCCTCTGATCCTGCCGTTTGGTTGTTTGACCACAATTCTTTTCGCCAGTGTATACTAAATTCTAACTTACGTTAAAAATGTTTTTGGAAACACTTTTAACGTAACAACTCTCACTGATAACATATCTTATCTGTTGGAGAACAAAAATAAGGTTAAAAAATGTAAATGAGTCGATGAACAAATTTGCACTGTTTAAACAAATAGGGGCCGATTTATTCCCGATGAGGTGAGGATTTCTGTGAGGGGGATATGAATTTCAACGTAGTGACTCCTGGTAGATATAAATTTCAATTAGAAATGACGTAAGGACGCTCGAGGACCTACAGAGACCCTGGTCCTGAGAACAATACCTTGGGGAGGATAGAGGATCTCGACGAGATGGAACACTAATTAGAAGATCTGGTATCACCTGCCCCGTCGGAATAGACTGTAGCACGCAAGCAGAAGTGCTGAAAATATCACCAGGAGCGGACGAGGTACCAGAAATGAAATTTAGGGTGATATTGAATGAATATTTCTTTTCCAAGTGACTCTTTCGAACGGTTAGGGTGGGTTACCAGAGGATACTATTTTAAAAGTAAGGCAGTTGAGGGGATACAGGAGACATTGTTTATATTTTAACTACTTTAAGCGGGCATATGAGCCCGCTTTTTGGGTTTAAATAACAAAAACATGATGAAAAGGAGCCGACATCGCTGGTTCTCAGGTTTCCGTTGAGTTGAACCACGGGCCTCCTCTTCGCCGTGTGCATTGACTTAGGTCAACAAAATTTTCGCTCACATACCGACAAGGGTATTTAAGTCAAAGGCATCTGCCTGCGATCTACTAAGTGAACGCGCGCAGTAAAAACCCGGAAAATGCTGATAAGGAGCTAACAATCTATCACCAATAAATTGCAAGGAAAATGCTTTTCGTGTATATCTTTTCGCAATAATATAAGTTTAATTGGGTATAAATTATTATTTTTCCTCCATGTTTACCTATTAAAGAATTTTTACAAGTCACTTCAAGTCGGTTTTGTAAACAAATAGGGTGATATTGTTGACGATATCGCTGTCAATATCAACCATTTCTCTCAGAGTACCCGGAATATGAATAGATAAAGTCACATTATGGTGGAACGGGAACAAAAGTAATAACTTTCTCCAGGACATAGAAATCGAGGCTGGTTAATAGGGAAGTCACTAACTGGAGCAAGTAGAGCATTCAATTACTTTGGCATTGCGCTAGAAGAGGATGGGCATAGAGGAAAAGACAATAGGAGGAGAATGGCGTTAGAAAAGAAGCGTTTAGCAACGGAGGTGAACTGATTCCAGGGGCCCAGTGCAAAGATATAAAGAAGAGACTGGTAAGGAGTTTGATAAGGAGTAGAGAGCTGCATGGAGCAGAGTACGAGGTCTCTGAAAAAGGAGGGGAAAAAAGGGTGCAGGCTTTCGAGATGTGAGTGAGGAGAAGGATGGACTAGCAACTCCAGGAAGTAGAACATTTTATTTAGACAGTTTGCTTGAAAAAAATGTGCATAGTAGCACAGACATAAAAAGCAGATTAGCGTTAGCTAAGGTGGTGTTTAGTAATAGAAGGGACCTGGAGTAAGAATATGTAGAAGAGGCTGGTGTAGAGCTTGACTTGGAGCGTAGCGTTGCATGGGGCAGAAACGTGGACCCTCAGAAAGGAGACCGGGAATAGGCTGCAGGCATTAGAAATGTGGGTGTGGAGAAGGATGGAGGAGTTTCGGTATGCGGAAAGGAAGACAAACGAGGAAGTGCTTGGCATGGTGGGTGAGGAATGGAAACTTTTGGATTAGATCAGGACGAGGCAGATCATGTCGCTGGAAGGACTGATGAGGGACGATGGGTTGCCAAAGACTGATACATGAAAGAATGTAGGCCAAAAGAAGAAAGGAAGAAGAACAATGAGTTTTATGAAAGGGATGAAAAAGGGTTGGACAATCGCGGAGGTGTGAAGAGAAATGATGGAAGTAAATAAGGTCCTTCATATGTATTAAATCTGGAGTATTAACTTGACTTTCGACCACGTCAAGTGTAGCCCAGCTCGTCTCGTTCTCGTAAGGGAGAAGGGTGCAATAGTGGAAATAGGGTAAGAGTTTTGTGAAGATTGCAGGAAGACGAGAAGAAAGTGGTTGAGGAATGAATAGTTGAAATAATAATGAAAAGCATGAGTCAGAACTACATAGTAGTAGAGCTACATTGAACTACAGAGTAGATCATTAGGGAGGTGAACGTACGGGGATAATTACCACACGTTTGATTACGGATGGGAGGGAACTCCTTTTACTTCACCAGAGGATCCAAGAGATTAAAGAAGAACAATAATTGAATGGGAAATACACGGGAACTTCACTGTATTTGACTTGGGAAAGGTTAGGGGAATCGTCTTTGGAGTAACGGAGCGCTAGTTGCTTCAGAAGATAGTACAAAACTGCAGATAAGCTCGTTAGCTTCAGGGTTATTCCACTATTATGCTGCAAAACCCTTTATCCTCAATGGCCTCTAACTCCTAATTAAGATAAATGAAAGAGACGACACAATCTATTACGCTGTATGTAGAAGTGTTCCTTGCATAAAACAAGTACGGTATCGTACATAAACACATAACCTGCCTAGTAAAATAGATGTCTCCTTCCAATGATCCATAAGTAGTCGGGTTCCTCACCCAGAAGCTGTCATACGACGTGAGAAGGGACAATACATAAAATTATAGGCTTAACTGCTCGTTCTTGAGCAGGAAAATGGCTGACGATACTTCAAATACCTCCAAATATTTCCCTATATCCTGCATTTAAGGCCAATCTTTGACAACTTCGGAGCGAAAAAAAGGCGGTAACTAACGGACCAATCACGGGACACCTGACCGTATGCCAAACGATATATATTCTGGACCAGTTGGCGATGAAAAACATGCCCTGATGACGATGGACGACTTCATCGAAACGCCGGCCAAGTTGGAGAGTTTGACCCGGTGGAAATCCAGAGTAACCTTTAACGATATTTTTTGTCCTTATCACCAATCGCCCAATTTTTCGCTTATCAATGCTATATGTCGGTAATACTTTTGGGACATTTTTCTCCAATACATATTGCAATAATTTTATGTAAGCATATGCTAAATAAATGTAAGGATCAAATTATATTATCCCCTGGTTAATATCGCTCGCGCATTCTGATGACATGAGCACTGCACAAATTGAAAGCCCTCGTAATGAAATGAAGTCACACTTCAAAAAGCCACAAATTCATGGTCTTTCAGAAACACAGGTCAGGGTATTATAACAAATTGAAAAGATGTCATTACATTTGGATGAAAATAATAATAATTTAGTCTACATGTCTTTACATTGCCGCCTTCCTTGCGGTCATCATTCGCCATTATTTAGGGTTATTCTAAATTTGGGAAAGAGTATTTTTCCCATCAAAAAGCGGTGGACAATTTCAAGGAATACTATGAGTCTGCAAGCAAGAATAACATGACCAAAGAACGAAGCATGACCTAACATTAATATGCATGAGATCAGGTGTGTTGTGAATTAAAAGACTGACGCACTTCATCACTGTCTTGTAAAACAGATTGTCAAAAATACTCAGAGAAAGGAAGTCGTTTAAAAAAGACATGGGCCAAATTCCGCCTAAAATTACTGTAAATGCAATATAATTATTCATAAATGAGAGATAAACCCGGCGTTGCAACATTTCCTGGATCTGAGTTGAAAATTAAATCAAACGGTACACGCATAGGGGTAGGTAAATCCCGTTTGCTGTCATAAGCCTATTAAAGAGAAACATTAATGCAAAGTGGAAACCTTAAAAGACATCACTTAGAAACAATAAACCAGAATAAATATATTAGTTATTAAAATTAACCTGGTTTAATCGACACTAGAAAGTGAAATATGTCTTAGTTGCAATGGGTGAATTTAAATATACTGTATTCTCAATTATGACTCCCGATACCCAGCAACTGCAAACAGTAGCGTAATTCAATCGACAAACATATTTAAATTACACTTAACCGTTAGCTGTATATTCCAACAAAAATCTTCCAAGCAATATAAAAATTAAATGACTTTGAAAGTTCTTGTTGAGGGCTCTCCGTCAAAAACAATCTCTGCATTATATTCAATTCTGCCAGTTTTAATACATAGATTAGACCCTCCATTCGTTGGATTCATGGAATAAATGGCCATTAAATAGATAAACTGGCATATGGCTCCAATTTTATAGTTTGAAACCTGAACTTGGCGCTTAATACAATCAAATAGATGCGATAGGATTACTCAAAACGTTATAGCAGACCCACGCCTCAGTCAGTGAATTGTAGCAATTAATCTAATTTCCAAATGGACTCAAATTCAATTTTCTGACAAACATTTCTCCGAATTGAATTAAAAATAGACACCTCTCAAACTAACAAATCTGAGTCCTTGATTGATCACTGTTTTAACGTCGACATAAGAACGGCAGCTATTGTTTTCGCCACAATATTCATAAATGTAACGTTTTTGTGTTTTTTCGCTCTGGGTCATTCAACTTAGGTGAGGGAATGCATCTTAATTTACCTTCCTATTAAATCCAGATCTTTTTTCTTATAAAAAAGAGAGCCTCCAATTCGTGATCTGAGTGGATTTAAAACCTCCAGGTCTCTCTTCTCGCAGTTTTTTTCATGTCGCAGTCGGAGACATGAAGAGCAAACGGGCAACCATATGATCGCAATTATTTTAAATTAAAAATTTGATTTGGAGTGCGAGTGTGACGCATAAAAAGAAGCTTTATTTAAGACTATCAGTGAAGTTCAAAGTTGCTAGTCTGAATATCTACTTTAACAGCCGTTGCCTTAAATTGGGGGTCACCCCATGTTACGTGAATATCTCAACCAAGTCTTCGTCGGAAGCGGCGAAATATTCTATCCGGAAAGAAGAGAGAGCTTGGGTTCAAAGATAATTGAAGATCTGGTATGGCAGAAGAGATTACATCTCCCACTACCTGCAGTTCCTTTATGAAGAAATCACCAGCTCCCTCCACAGGACCCAGTGGCTGTTCCTGGATGAGTATGCGAGACAACGCGTGAGTGACATCACCTCCAAACAGCTTGCTGTCATCCGCAAGAAACTTACCAAAATTTGTGAGACCAAGAACCACCACCCACAACCGAATCCCGACCCTAACCCTGGCTTCCATCCACGAGTGGTGAACCTATCCTCGCACACGTTCTCCGATCAATAAATACAATTACTAAACAAAGGTCTTAAATACTCTCCCAGACCCCATTTATCATCCAAACTCCTTAATGAAGTTGTGATCGACTGCGAAACCTCCCTCCGGAACGAAACTATCACCCTTAAATACTCACTGACCTCTACCATCTCCAAGTGTGCTTTCCTAGTCACGAGAAAACAGACCCGTGATAGCTCCTTAAAATCTACATCCGACGAGATAAAAAGAATTAAAGAATCTTCCAAACGAGAGAACTTTACTATCACCCGAAGTGACAAAGGCAATAGTTTAGTTATTCTTAACCGTACTGATTTGTATTTGTAACCGTGTAGTGATTTTATTTATAATAACAACTGTGAAATGTTACTAAGAGACCCCACACCTGTTTATCAACAAAAAATGAAAGACCTCCTTAAAAATTGTAGCTTCCTTTTAACTGAGAAAGAAATATTTCCCCTCATCAACATGAATCCCCTGCCGCCCAGATTCTATGGTGGTAAAAATTTTGGTGGATTCCCTGGTACAAATTCATGAGGTCAATAGTCCACTTAGACCGGTGGTATCACATATCTCGTCACCCTCGCACAAGTTGGCTTATAAGTTAAGTATCCTCTACCGTAACATGTCCATTTACTCCCGCAGATATGGCATCAAAAACTCCATCGAGCTGGCACGAAATCTTGAACCCATTCAACTTCCCAGTAATTCAAAACTGGAATCATTTGATGTGGCTAATCTGTTTGCTTGGGTACCAGTCAACGAAGCACTCGAAGCAGCAGAAGAATTTCTAGACACTTCGGAGGCTGCCATAAAACTCTTTGAAACTAATGCAGTTGTGAACTGGTCAAAACTATTTTTTTATTTAAAACACTAGTGTTCCGTCAGAATGAGGGACTAGCTACGGGTTGCCCTCTTTCACCTCTTTTAGCAGATATTAATATGAATGACTGGGAGGAAATACTTTTTAACTCTGTAAATGTTTAACTCAATAATATTTTATATTGGTTCAGATACTTTGATGATATTTTATGTGTATGGATGGTCAGCAAGCGACAACTTGATTGTTTTTTAACCTTTTTAAATAGCCACCATCAAAAAATAAAACTAACAGCCGAAATTGGTAGATCATCTTTGAATTTTTTAGGCTTAAATATCTCCATTCAAAACAATAGACATAATTTTTCAATCTACAGAAAACCAACCCATACGGATGTAGTCATACCTAAAGATTCATGCCACCTCCATTTTCATAAGCATGCTCCCTTTCATTCCTTGATCCACCGCCTTATAAACATCCCCTTATCTACCGCAGGTTTTAACCGTGAACTTGTTATAATCAGACAGATTGCCCGTAATAATGGGTATGACGACCTTTTAATGTCCAAGATTTTAAATAATAAATTAAAACGTCTTGCGCCTACAACTTCCAGTTCCTTGCTACCCGTCCAACCAAGACGCAAATTAAAATGATTTAAAATTCCCTTCATAGGCCCGATCTCATATTCTATTTCAAATACTATCCCGAGTGATGTTTTTAGTGTATGTTTTTATAACTTTAATACCCTGTGACGATTGTTAATGAATTCAAAAGATATAATTGAACCTGGTTTTAAAAGTGGTGTATATAAACTTGCATGTCATGATTGTATGGGATTTTATATTGGTCAAACGGGGAGAAGTTTCCAGTTAAGAGCCAAGGAACATAAGGCGTGTTGTAAAAACTAACAAGACGACTCATGGGCCTTCGCCCGACACATGCTGGAGTTGGGGCACCGAAGTGACTTTAAACCTGAAATATTGTATTGTGTGGAAAATAGATGGAAGATGGACGCGTACGAACAGCGGTCAATTGTCCTTGCAAGTGAATCTAAATGGCATCTCAATGGCATCATCTTCTCCAACCCACTACCCCCCCTCCAACCTCCACGCCTTTCACTTACCCCTCTCCCCTAAAAAGTCTGGACTAAATATACTGGCTGTATAGAGATTATTTGTACCTGAAGATGGCTTAACAGCCGAAACCGGTCGTCTGTCAATAAAAACTCTGCGGAAGTAACAAAGTGTGTCAGCTGTTATTAATCATGGCAGCCTTCCACAAAATAAGAGCTTCTTCTTTCAATTTGAGAATGTAAATATTTTATTTTGCTCTTTGCAATATCTTCTAACTGTGCTCCCGATTATAGTTATTAATGTAATAATATGTACGTAAGAAGGATGTTTTTAACATGCATGATATGTACATACATTATGAAGCTCAAAACTGTTGAATTTTAACTTCATGGGATTAAAATATATATTTTTTTAAACTGTTATTTTATTTCTATTTTTTTTATTTTTATACTTTTCTTATTTTTTGTATAATATCCCAATGTAATATCCATGTAAAATATCTCATGAAGGAATAAAAAATCTCATCCCAGATAGGCCCACGATAATAAATTAATTGAATAGAACTTTCCGTAATGGTTGTAAATATTAGGTCTTGTGCCGGGTCAAATATCATGTGATGCGTTTCAGAAAATTATCAAAGCCATTCATGTAAATGATACATTTTTGTTTATAGTACTTCAATTATTCATCACTTTGTTAGAATTACAATACATATATAGAGATAATTTACGTATCAAATTGTTTTTCGGTAAATATTATTATTTATCCTTGAGAAATCTTCACCCCTTTTGCAAGCCAACAATTACCCCTATAAAGCTCCATCTATCACTACATTTACCAATCGAACACAGATGGATAGGAACTCGGACCGATCTGAACATTCTAAGCCTGCCGACTCGGATCGCCTGATTTACCAATGCGAAATCTATTGAAATATCGATTTGAATCGCTTCATATTGATCTGAAATCTCAGACGCAGAGAAAGCGGTCCGAGTTAGCACGTTACTAATATAGATCCAACTAGACCGTTGGGTTTACCCTACCGAACTGAACCGGCCAAATCGATCAGATTTCAATTGCTATACGTAGTGTATGAGCATTGGACCTCGGCATGGTGGGAAGAATTCCAACCGATAGAAGGTAATCCTGATCACGGTAACGAAGGAGACACGTGCTTGAACATCAGAAGGCTCGTTACTTTCGTGAGTTTTACCCATACGGATAGATAACTTTACTCATCTGATACATAGTCCATTTCGTCTTTAATTGCCATATCCAACTCCGCCTACAGTATTCTCGCGAAACATTCTCGATCGGGAGGGCTGGGTGAGGTTTTTATGGGTGGTTTCGACACATCAAAATCTTGAACTTCTCGTCATTGAGCCACGTGAATTCTTAAGGTTGAATTACACATGGAAGTTGATTTCTATGGCAGTGACGAGTATATCGATATCTCGAATTTTATCGCCACTTGCAGGGCATCGTTCTGCATTTACATTAATTTCGTCTTTTCCCAAGCATAAAAAAATGGATAAAGGATGAAACAATGAATATGGTAACTACAAATATCACCTAAATTTGACGAAATTGGCGTTTGCATACAGCTGTTCTTAGTTAGTCCTATAGGAATACGTAGATTCAATAAATTTGTATCAATTATATTAAATGTGCAGTATTACATCATATCAATTATGAGAAATATAACAATCATTATAACTATCAAATACGAGTTATAAAGCATACCTTAAGGATTCTTTGGGATTTATAACATTTCAAGAACAAATAAATATTTACATAGTACCAATGAGTCCTCCTCCTACAAAGTCATCCGTCGTTTACATTTCTGATCCCCGTTTGCTGTCCTGTGACCAAGATTACAACGGATGCGATGCGATTCTATTGCAGAATCGATATGCCACATGCAGGTAATATATGAACCAGTCTTTTTTCCTTGCCAGTAACAACCGCGGTCGATTACCACCACAATCAACCCCTACTTCCATCAAAGTGCATGCTTAAACATCGAAGTGTCACATGCACGTGACTTCCAAGGCTATTGTCATGGAAGTGACTTCGACCTTCTGATATATCGAGGGGATTACACATACAAAACATACATGGCACAGCATTAAAAAAGCAAGGTTTTGTTAAACGTATAATTGGAAGGCCCTTGGAGGAAAAAGTAGGTGTAAAAACTCTCTCGGTCTTTCTGCGGACAATAAGTGACCACGATAAAAGTTGAACTCCACTAAACACACTCCTATAATACATGTCACCATTTCATCTCCCAAAAAATTACATATTTTCACGGCTGGTGACCTAACACTCCCTGCCACACGCCCATGCGGCGGCTTGCAGGGTATTATATAGATGTATGTGTAAACCTGTCTTTAGTTACCGGATCGTAATTATCTCGAACTATGCAAACACAACCCTCCTGCCACGATGAAAACACTATTTCCCGATCAGTTACCGAACTTATACGCTGTAGGGCTCGGCTCAAATTAGAAAGAACGATCCTCCAGTTCGCCCTAATTTGTAACCCCTGTCAGCATGAGGAATACAGCATGTGCGAAATGACTTTAGCCTCCCAAGCAAGTTAACTAAATTACAACCAAGTTACATCTTCCATGAGCGTTCCAAGACATCTAGCATTGCTACAAATGTTCAAAGAGACAAGACATCTTCCAAGTTTCGGCGGTAGGGCACACTGTCCTAAATTTATTCCTCGACGTGTTTTTCAGAACTTCAATATCGCGCACAAGAGTACGCCAGCCTCGTTAAATCAGCTCCAAACTCTCATTCCATAAAGGAAGCATCCTCAGTAGTTTACTTGTGGCTGGCAAGCATGTCTCGCCATCCTAATAACTCTGGCAAACATGCCTTTGCATTTTCACACCTTAAAGGACACACTCCTCCAAATCCGAGAGGATTTATTTTGAAATCCAACGCAAAAATTTGAGCACAAATTTAGCATTTCAGCTTCTAAACAAGTAAAGCTTGAGGTAAAACAACATTAGCTAGCACAGAATCTTAAATGAATGTCAAATATCCTGAACCCATCAAAGAAAGTACTTCATGTGGCCTTGAAGTTACTGCGCTGAGATAATTACCTCTAGATTAGTGGCAACTGTTGTGAGGCTGAAAAACTGTATGTAGTTACTCGTGTCAAAAAAATAAAATTTTGCGATTCAGTCATGAAAAAGCATCAAATAGATTAAATGCCAATAAAAGGTCCTAAGGTAGAATGAAATATCACAACAAGTGTTGGTATGAATGTGATAAAAATGTATAACTACACCCATTTGATTCTTTAAAATTCCGAATAATAATTTTAACTACTGGCTTTAGTAGGGCCTGCGAAGGAATAAATAATAATTACTCAGATAGCCTCCAAAAAGGACATTGAAGGGAGAAGGGATCGGAGCATTTGACATGAGGGGAAGCCTCCATCACAAGAAGTTAAACCGTATAAATACTGTGTTGTGAGTGCATCGCCACTCCTAGCTATAGAGTAATGATTGCTGACGATGAAGTCAAGTAAATTTTAATTAATAATCATATACAAATGAGTTGCATACATGTTTTCAATTCGAATTTAGATTCAACGTTTTATTGAACACGATAGGTATATAAATTTATAAGACTTCATGGAAAAAAGCTCTATGAAGGGTGCAAAATGTTTGCCGAAGAATAGGTATCCAACACAATTTATATTGAGCTATCGAAAGTGTGAGGTATTTCGAAATAAAAAGTATTTACTTACTCGGAGACTTACTCGAAGAGAGATTGGAGGCTGGATTCTTACCTGTAATAAGGAAGAAAATCTTTTATTAGTGAGGATTAAATAAAAACTACATAGAATATTTTACCATTAGAATATGTAGTACAATATGAAAGACATAGCTGGTTTCAAAATCATGCTAATTTGCTAAGCAACCAATTTACTCCAATGAAAATAGAGAGAGGTAGACAGTGGAATGTGGAACCCACCTACTTGACGAAAGTAGGTAGAATGGAAGGTTGTTACCCAAGTGGTTATAGTCACCCGTCACATTAGTAATACGTACCCAATCCTGGGGTCTCATACACTACGTTTACCAGTCAAACACAGATCGATATGAACTCGAACCCATCTAAACACGCTAAGCCAGCCGACTCGGATCGCCTTGTTTACCAATGCGCAATCGATTGAAATGTAGATTTGAATTGGATCATATCGGTTTGAAATCTCAAACTGGCAGACAAAACGGGCCGAGTTAGCCCGCTTCTCATATCGATCCCACTAGCTCGTTGCATTTACCATACCGATCTGAACCGGCCAAATCGATCCTAGTTTGATTGGTTAACGTAGAGACTGTCAGACAAGTCCAACCGGGATGGCAGGTGGTTGTGAATGATCCTATTTCTCCAAGCGCTAGTATAGGCCGCAATTAGAAAGTCTCAACATTGGAAAACCATCCGCTTACGCTTTGCATGACTTTGAAAGTTCAGCAGCTCATGTCCCAAAGTTAGTTACTACACAGTGACATGAACTTCCCCTGAAGCTATAGATGGCATTGTTACCTCGTCGCAAACATTACGTATTCGTTCCGGCTTACAAGATGCTTCGTGTCAAAAGTGACCGGATGTCGGAATAATTAGCGAGGGCAATATTTTTACATCACCGTCATTTCAAGATGTAAACAAGAGAGAGCCGATCAACTGCAAATTTTCGCATAGACACAAAATTCCGCAGAGCGCTGGCTCTTCGCTTTGGGGTCGTCATCGTCAAGTGGTTCGCCAGCGACGAAGTTTCGGAGACTTCCGGAATAATGCAAGATTGGCGATAGTGGCGGGATGAAGGTGGCCGAACTGTTCGTTTGCAGTGGGGGAGAACCAAGGCCTAAACGACCAAGTCTAGCTTACTCTGCACACAATAGCTGCTAGACAAATTCCCGAATAAACTAACATAGTTGGAGTAATATTTTTCTCCATCCGTAACTAAGGACATAATCTGTTTTCTTTAAGATCGAATATTGTAATAATCATGAAGTGAATGTAAAAATATATATCATGCAAAAATGTTGGTTTATAGTTTTAAAACAGGACTCCAAAGATGAATTTCACCTTTGAAAACCCATCCTCACTGTCATTCGAACATGGCAGTTAACCTATCAGGATTCAATTCAGAAAATTCAAAAAATGTATAACTTTTGAACTACTTTGACTACGCTTCCGATTTTGCCAATATTTCTATTCGTTATTACCACTAATTTTATTGTTATAGCTGGATCAAATAAATTAATTAAATGCATGAATATCTTCCCCAGGATAACACAAAGGGGACAATTTTGTTTCCCATGGTACCCACAGTATTGCCAGGATTATGGAATTAAGATTTCAGCTTTATGAATGGGACACACCACCAGAAAAAAAGAGTTGAGAAAATAGGTTTTTTTTAGGGCAAAGATTTCCAAGCATCATTATCATCATTGGTCGTTCAATCCTTTGATTTGTTCACTGCAGCCATCTACTCCTCCCTATCTAATGCTAATTCTCTTCCTCCTGGTATCTCTTCCCATGTAGTTTTCTCTATATTTGGTCCATGAGCATATTCCTGGGTCTTGTTCTGGGGAATTTTCTCTCTATTTTACCTTAAAATTATGTTCTTTATAAACCCTCCTCTTCTACTCTTCTTTAAACTTCGTCATTTAATATTCTGTCCGTCTATCTCATCTTCATCATCCTCCATTTTATCCTCCTCCAGAGTCTGTTTTCGAAGGTTTTGAGTCTGTTCTGGTCAGCAATTCCAATGGTCGTCGCTTCTGATCCATAGAATGCCACGCTACACACAATTGTTTTAACATAAATCTTCTTTTCGATGGCCTTCAAAAAGTCCCGTGAAAATTCACAAAAATCGGATTTGGAGGTTGACCGGCCTAAACCTACGGCCAGGGCCTTTTTTCCCTATGTATCTACCATATCCGGGAGAATTTCGAGGGTTCTGAAGAGGTACAACATCGAAAGCATCCATAGACCTATGGCCAACTTAAGAGGCCGCCTTGTGAGGGCAAAGGACCCAGTTCGCCTCATGCCTCCGGGGGTATATAGAATCCCATGCGAATGTGGTGAAGTCTACGTGGGAGAGACTGGGCGAACTATATCCACTCGTCTAAAGGAACACCGTAGGCATTTCCGGCTTGGTCAACCGGAAAAATCAGCAGTATTTGAGCATAGCCTGAGTCGGGACCATAAGATCATTTGGGATGACACGGCTGCTCTTTGGCAATCCGGCCAATTTTGGGATCGCTTAACCAAAGAGGCGATATAGATAAGGTTGGAGAGGAAGAATTTCAACCGGGATACTGGTTACACGATCAGCAGCTATTGGAATAGAATTATGAGTAGAATTCAGAACGCCAGAGCTAAGTTCCCGCTGGTCAACGGTCCTCCACCACAACAATCGGGACTCGACCAATCCCGCCCAGCCTAGCGCCAAATTAACCAGTCTTTTCAAGCTCGCATCAGTAGCCTTGAGAATGGGTAACGAGTCGGAACCCGAAACGTCGGCTGCCTATGAATGTCTTACCCGATGGCGAGCCCGAGAAATTTACACAAATGTTAATCGCCGGGAAAGTGTTAAATCATACATAAATCTTCTTGGTTTACAGTCCTATCTTCTTTGAGCTCAGCAGTTGTCTTTTCCCCGTGAACGTCTTCTTAGCTGGGGCTATTCTCCGCTTGATGGCCGTTGTACTTCATCCGTCCCACATGACGGTACTTCCGAGATAGGTGAAGGAATCCACTTGCTCTTATTTCTCTCTTCTTAGTGTGACTTCTGAATGCAGCATCTCTCTTCTTGCATACTGGGATTTTAGTCTTCGTTTTATTAATTTAATGCTGTATTTTGGAGAACTTGGTCCATTACGTTTAACAACCGTTGAAGATCATTGCAATTTCAGCTATGACTGCGATATCATCTGCAAATCGGAGCTTGTTTATTTCTTCTTCATTTATTCTCATTTCACGTAGTCCAATTTCTTCTGCCCATGCGCTAATATCGCATCAATGAAGAAACCTACCATTAATGAATGAGGAAACATCGCAAATCACCAAGAATAAAGAGAAAAGAAAGTAAGTACGGGAGTACAGTCTCTATAGAGCTTGAAGACCCGAGCGAAGATATATTTCTGGGGATCCTCGCAATTATTTGGGAACAGCACTAAAACTGAAACGGCCGCTTTCGGTAATTAATTGAGAGGGAGTCGTGTTCAAGCCATCTCGGCGAATCGCTTGATGTTCTTCTGGCGGAGATGAACGGCGCCAAATGATCTGTAAACGCTTGAGATACAGTAATTATCCTCTCTGCTCGCCTTAGGGAGGAAGAGAAGGAGGGAACAAATCGCCCGAATTGCTACAAGAAGGAGCAATCAATTAAAGTCGACCGACCGACTAAAATGTTTAACTCATTACCCGCAAGGGGCGGGTCGTAGCCTTTCTTTGTTAAAGAGACCACGGTAGGCATTGGATACTTCCAAAAAGGTACCAATACATTACCGAAGAGTATTTATAAGCACCACTAGTACCAGGCCAGTGGTATAGACGCAATTTACCGTTATACCGGTAATTTAAAATGTCTATTTATATTTTCAACAAATCAACGTAAATATGACTTAGTAACTAGGGTATTTCCGTAACCTGTTGCAAATAGACTCCAGGGCAGTAAATAATTTCGCAAAGTTAATCACAAATTATTTTTAATTAACATTACTGGCAAATAAAACAGTATCTATGTTTACTTGGTGGTATGTTACCATAGTCTCATTTAATGGTAGCTTTTACTAAACCGCAAAAAATACACTCTAAAACACGACCCGGGTTTCAATACATAAGTATCATCATCAGTTGCAGAACAAGTTCGGAAACTCACTAATATATATATGGGAAAAATGAGAGAAGGGGGAGGTGATGATGGGGGGTGGAAGAAAGGAGTAAAAGGGGGGGATGGAGAGAGGTGGTAGGTATCAACGTGCAACTGCTTCAAGGATAGGCGAGGGGGAAGGGAACAAACATTAATTGACAACACACACCTCAGGGTCAAGCATTTTTCTCAGAATTTCTAATTGCTCGAGGGAACTGAGCTCACGTCAGTAGCTGGAGAATGATCTTTGAACCGTCGCGAGAGACGTTTTTCGAACTAGTATTACGAGACCAACATGTTATAAAAAGATATAATATCATATTTAATGAATAATAATATTTTTATGGCAGTACTCTCACAAGTACTTGTATTTAGAAATTGATATTGAAGTGGGCATTTGAAATATGGTTATTGTGGCAAAATCTTTAGAGAATTTGCAATACTATTTTCATGAACATGTACTTGTTGCTTAAATGGAGTGTTTGATCAATGTAGTATTTAGCTAAAAACATTAATAAACGGTTATAAAATACTGTTTTTACATTCCCAGGAAATATCTGTTTATTTCGTCATCTTCCAGTATTACGCATAGCCATCATATAACTATCGTCCCATAGCAGTCGAACGCTTGTAAACCAGCTACTTGAGTGACTTACATTTAATACAGGTACATTGGGAAGAACCAATTTTGAATAGCACTGAAATTGTGAAAAATATTACCCCGTAGTGACGAATATCCGTATCTTTTGTCCATCTCTATACCATAGAGGTTCGTGCGTATATGCGCGTGTGTGAGCATACGAAAAAGAGAGGGAATGAAGGATGAAACGGGCCATTGAATGAGATTACCTGTACACAATACACTTATGGCCACATCAAGGGTGTGCGGTAGGTGTTGAGTTTTCACTTACAAGCATAAAACTAATACTTTATTAAAATAAACGCAACAGAGACAACTGGTGCGTCAAAAAATCCTATTAAAACATGCCAACAGCCAAAATTTTACAAAGATGAGCAGCCTCATCAAGTTGCTACTGATGAAAGATATCTCACTTAAATTTTTTTAAACCAACACAAATGCTTAGTACAAAGGGAAAAAGTCAATTACAAACCTTTCAGTTCTGCAGTCTATTTCTCTGGTTTTATGTACTCATGATCTTATATACCGTAGAACGCTGGAGAACGCATAGTGATTTCAACGTAAGAGTAGGAGAGCCAATTCAGGAGGTCAGAAAATTCAACTTGCCTACACCCACCCCTCCATAATCGCCTACATCACTCCCAGCCCACAGCTGTACCCACGGTCCGCCTTGCAATTAACGCAAAATTACAATCCAGAGACGCATATTTCGGTCATCTACGTCAACGTCGCCGGCGAAAGAGACCCCTTTTGCTACAAAGCGAGGGCAATCCACTGCTAATAACATACCTCCTCAATTAACCGCGAACTTTGAGCTAAGCTTCGGCGTTTAGTCCATCCGAAAGACTTAAACTGCCCAATAGTAGTTTGACCTGGTTCTTCCCCCAGTCATCATTGAGGCCCCGTTCTAATTTTACCTTTTTTCATTTCGGCAGCTGTAAGAATTATGAAATAAATATTTAATACCCATGGTACAAAATGATTGTTTTATTCGAATTCTCAGTAATTAACTAAACTGAAATGCAAAGGCTATAGATTTGACTAATTTTTTTACGCCGTTTGGGGAAAAATCCTCCGCATCGGAAGGTGTTTTTGTTTTACAATTCTGTGAATATATCGGCGGTGAGTGACTAACTAATTTTTAAGCATAGTTGAGAAAACAAAAAAGGTGCCTACAGATTATTTCTAATGAGATCTATCTGTAGGAAACTTTTTTTATTGAGCCCCTTAGAAGTATATACCCGTATCATTTCTCATACAAAATTGCTGGTATTTGCAAGCAAAATTTCTCGAAAATTTAAAGTTAGGGTCACATAATTTTGTGATACTGAGATATTCTTCCAAGATAAGACCAAAGAAATTAATTTTAAATAAAAAAATAAAAGTTTTACCTCGCTCAAACTATCTTCAACTGCCTCAATCCTCATATCCATCCCGTTTGAATCATAACTGTAGTCTGCATTTTGCAGTCGGAGGGCTCGAGTGATGAAAATAATTTTAGTACACTTTAGGAGTTTTGATATGTAACCATTTGTAATTAAATCGATCAAAAATACCCATATGTTGGAAACACGGAGAAATAGATGAGAACGAAAACATTTTGATTACTTTTATACAAATTGAGAAAGATAGTAAAAGCAAACTGATAAGATTGAGGCGTTCGAAAAGATTGGGCCATTTACATTTCAAGAAAATGAAACAGCTAAATGATAATTCTAGAGAAGGCTTTCCGCAATGGCTTGAAGAAATGTATTACATGACTAGAGGTTATATTGGATGCTTTAGGATTCCTTTTGACGTTTCTTTTTATGGACATAAGGATGGTACTTGCTATGCCGGCCAATGCTAGAATCTGAAGTCAATCTACCATATTCGTTGACCTTCATATTTCTATAGCGCTTGCGGGCCAGCGCATTAATTTTGCAATGTTACAATGTTTTCCAACGATAACTTTATAGAAACCAGCATGGATTTACTTATTTAATGTGCATTTATCTTGCATGTATTTTTTATTTATTTAAATAAATTATAATCCGCATTCCCGCGGAAAACTTGGGTAAAATCGAGTAGAATCGATAGCATTAAGATACTCCAAGCTAGATAGTTCCCTAGTCATAATAGAGACCATATTCGAATTATGCCTTTTAATTTCACCAGCTCTAGGACACATGAATTAAATATTGCATTATTAATTATGCAAAAATATAGATTTATATGACAGACATGGTAAGTAATTAAATGAAAATTACGAAATAAGTATTTAACTAGACTCTTTTTTTCGCGCGGTGCGTTTGAAACTACTTAAAAACGGAAGGTTTTTTGTGATGTGATTTTGTGAACAGTTCATAAAACATACAGACTACACGCTGTTAGTTATTTTAAGACAACGAAGTGTTAGAAATTCCTCATTTTGTAAATAATGTCTCTCAGGAGTGCATAAACGTACCATTTCCCATGTAAAATGGCTGGATTTTTTTGGTAAATATCTTCGAAAGTAATGTGGTAAGGGGTTATATTTTTTGTGTCATTTGAAGGTAGCGATATTTTTCTTTAAAATGAGACCAAATCCATTGAATTCTATGTAAAATGATATTTTGCTCATCCTACCTTAAGTAACCAATGAATGTTTGATGAGATAATTGTCATATATTTCAAACAGATGTTTGAAATTCTTGATTTACACACGTTAATTAGACCATTTCGTCACGCTATCTATAGGAAATTAAGGAAAGATTAGGGGTAAACAATATGGTTGTCACCTTGGCTGTCAGGCTTCAGTTTGATGACGTAGTGCCCTTTCCAAACATCTCAATGGACGTTTCCTTTTGCTGGAGATTGCCTAAATTTAGAACTTGAACCTAAAGTTAGGAGACATAAAAAATGGTAACTGAATGCAATGAGTCTCGGCATTTTCGAGGCATATAATAGTGAGGAGTCGTAAAATATTTTTGAAGTGTATGAAGAAGTATAATAAAAGTTTTCTAAATATCATCAGGCTTTGGACTATATAAAAGACGAATTTAAGATGAAATAATGTCATTTTTGTCGAGCCAACTAACTTTAAAAATCTATTTTCTCCCTATTTGATATATAAACTGCTTTTAGTGAGGCAAATTCAATGAGAATAATTTCTAAGCTGACTTAACACTGAAATATTGACATAATGAACCGATAAGAGCTTCCACTGACTTTTTAGCGAGAATTAATATCAAGACTAAGTTTTATGCTATGAGTTGCATTTGAATCTACCCTTATTTTTTTACAGAGTCACATTGAAAGGTTTTAGGGGTACTTAATTGACTTATTTTATTAATTATTTTTTTATTTATTACCCCGGCCCCAGTGGCGGAGGGGTAAAGTCCTCGCCTGCTAAACCGAGGGTCGCGGGTTCGAGTCCCGCCTGGGTGGGTTTTTCACCACCCAGGGCACGGGTGCATGTCAAGTTCTGTTGGTCTGGTCCCTGGAGAACCTGATGACAGGCTCAGCAACCTATCGGGATTCCGGGGATCTACAGTATCGGGATTCCGGGGATAACAGATTCGTCCGGCAGCAAAAAAAATATATATATCTCTCATCACCACATCAAATAGTCCAATATTCAAAATTCATATTTACGTAATTTGGATGGTATTGATCCTTATTGAACTTCAATGACTTGATCGACTTTTTCAAGGTGAGAATGAAAAAGATGAAAAATAGGGGGAAATGAAAAGCATTGGAATAAATTAAACTCCAAAATGAGTATTTATCCTTTTCCACATCAGTTTTTCAGCACAAATTGATGAGAAATTATTTTTAAAAAACGAAGGACACGTTCTCAATAAAATAGTGAATTCCACAGTTAATATGGAAAAATAAACAGACTTATGGAAATAGCTATTTAATGATGGAACAATTACCCTAAAAGTGATTACTAGGCAAATTATTTTACTTCTATTAGTACATTATTATACGCTTTTATTTTTTAAAAACTTCCACATTTGGGAAAAGGGAATTTAAGCACGGTATTTCTTAAGAAATATTAATATTCCGCTAACATCGTGAGAATGAAGTGGCATCAAAATAATAAACAGGAACGTAAGTTAAATTGACCAAGTTGCGTAAAATATGAATGCTAAATACACTATACAATATCAACTTAATACTTATGAATAAGAAATTCAGGAAATACTTTAGAATGATAGAAAATAGGAAAACTAAACGAGAATTCTTGCTGCTATGCGAACCACAATTACTTAGAAAATAACATTAAAAAATCATCACGATTTAATGTTGGAGATTGATAGACGCTGTTTATTTGTTACAGGGAGTAAAACAAATGATCTTCACTTACACATTCTTCGTTATTTTGTTTCTCCAAGATATAGATTTTCTATGCTCCAAAAACCCCTTCCCTCTATCTGCATTAACTTACGTATTTATAGCCCTTGGAAAACATTTTCAATTGATAAAATATTAATCACGAATATTTAATTTATTTTCAGAAGGTCCTGCTAAATCACGATGACGTATTTTTTGCGTGCAGTAGTCTCGGTTATGAATTATTCAGGACGTATCCATCATCTCATCATTTAAATTTCTAATTGGACATTTTTTGAGGAATGGCTGAGACATTTCTCGGGAACGCATATTGAGAAATGGCCCGATCAAACTTTTAAGTATTCACCCAGGAGTTATTTCGGTGACTCACGACCCTCCCTCACGTAGCTTCCATTCCGATTATACCGCTCAATAGTAATAAATGACAATCTTGTTTGCCTTACCCAACTCAATACACCATCTTCCTTAACATGAAAGATCGAATCTCATAACCAGAAATTTTCGATTGACCTCTTTTAATGTTAATTCGTGCATTACAGAGAGGATGATAACAGATTACGTAATACTTCCGTGCAAGTTGATGGCAAATAACTACCATGTTAAAAATAATATTCATGTCATCTTATTTAATAGTAATAAAATAGTGGAAGTTAGAGAGCTTTGCCCTAGCAGTTTGTCCGTTACGGAGCTTTTGAATCTGAGACTTAAATTGCAGCTACGGATATCATGAGACGAGTCTGGTAGACATTAAAAGAAAATCTGAGCATGAAAAAGCAACTGCTCTAATACATTTGGAAATGTTTGGATATTGAGAAGAAATTGATTTTGAGGAAAAAAATAATGATAATATGTAAAGTTGAGATAGAATATGAATGGTAATTTAGTATTTTTGTCTGAATAAAGGAGGCCCGTCATTACACTCCATCTTTGACTAGTTTTCTACTAGTCACTTTGACTAATTTTCGACTAGACATCAAAGACTAGTTTTAGTATACCGAGTAATTAAATCAAATCCATAGCAATGTAAGTCATTTATGTGCCTCCAAGGGTACACATATTGAACTTCATGTTCTAAAGGTTATAGCAAGATCCAATTTATATTTGTTCAGTCAGTAAGAGGGATCTGACGCACCTCAATATTTCAAACTGCCCTTGAATTAAAAACTAACGATAGACCCGGAGCCCCTAACATCTGCAAAGTTATGTGCATTCAGGATTACAATACCAACTCCCGCGATAAACATACTTGAATTACTCTTAGGAGACATATTTTAACAGAATGCTTGAATGTTAAAAGTCAAATATGGTAATATCAGATTATATTGTATTTACCCCAGGTCTTAGACAGAAAATACATCATATCATAGTATTTGCGAGCATTACTTGCTGTTTTATCGTATTTTATGTACCCTTCTTTAAAAATGATTTTAATGTCTATCATTAATTAGAACCAGTCCGTCTTAAGCCATAAATAACATATAAGATTTATCTTGAGACGTTGCGCGCGTCGCGGAAAGATATACACAGTGGTGACAAAATTTTGCGAAGAAAAAATCATTCAACTTGCGCGGAATACGATCCCTGGTCACCCAATTGAAGGTTACATGTGTCAATTGGTGTTAAAACTAGCTAGCAAACCTGAACGGAAATTGGTAGATCCGGGTTTTAATCCTGGATTAGTCGAATGATTTTTTATGCCATTTAAGTCAAAAGATATGTCATATGCATTTTTTTTTAGCCCAGGAGTGCGTTCCGGAAACTTGTTCGTACCATCCCCTTAAAGAGCCGTTCTCGTTCGCAGGGTCGACCGCTCTCATTGATTCCGTCCGTTCTCTGTTGAGGGTTACCCCTTACCCCTCGTTTCGTCCATCCCACCCTCCCACTACTGCACTCCCACCCCCTCATCCTCACCCTAAGTCCTGCCTAAAGTGAGTTCCTAAGCTTCCCAATCCAACCTCACCGACGGTCACTCGCATCTCCGAATGTCTTGCGCATTAGTTCCTGACACGGACCTGCGTGAAGCAGGAAGAGTACGTAAAAATAGTTCGCAGGAAAAGAGAGGGAGGCAACGACAGACAGAAGCAGGGAAACCATAAAAGAACGATTCTCTGAGACACAATGCCAGTGGTAAAATCATCGAGAACTATAACTTTATTTAGCATCTTATTTTGAAGTCTCACTTAGAGAAGAATCGAAACGGGACAACTTGTGTTAGTAAGTCAACATACTTCTCTAAAGGCCTCCACACACCTAAGCGGCCGCGGTGGCGACATAGGCCGCGCGGCCGCTGCTGTGCACCTAAGCGGTCGCGGCCACGGAAATGCTGTATTGTTGGTGTGAGCGACAAACCGATGAACCTTGACTATCCTTGCGGCAGATCTACATTCACGAAGGCATAATTGCAATGGAAGTAAGTAATGTTTCTGATAAAAAATATTTCGACACTTTCTCATTCCCAATGCCCATTTTCGTCGGGCAACCCCTTGAGGAAGTTGAAAATTGCTTGGCGGAAGCCGCCGCGGCCTGCGGGCAAACTCGACCGGTCGCATTTGGCCGCCACCCCAGCGGCCTACCGCTGCACAGGCCGCGGCCATGGCCACCTGGCCGCTCTGGAGAGAGATAGACAGCAGCATGCATGCAAGCATAGCAGCAGTAAAACAAGTCGCTAAGGATTTAAATGATCACGATAATCAGCTTTTGTTCATTCTCATAACGGTTATTATTTTACTTTTCCGTGAGATAATAATTAGCTTCGCTATTTTTCCCATATGTTAGTAATTTTTTTATGATTTTCGCATCTGAAGAGTAATTTGTAAGTTATTTTCCACCATTAAAAATCAATATCTCACCGCAGAAATTTTTATAGAATTGGAAAAAAAACCTACTGTGAAGGCATTTTCCCGGTGAGACGAGAGAAAAATGCAAAAAGCTAAATATTACAACAGAGACAACAAATGCACTTTTCCACTTGATAAATTGTGGAAAAGTGCAATGTTGTTTCTGTTATAATATGACAGACTTCCACGATTTATCGCCTGATTCTGTTGTAATTAAAAAGCTAAATATTCATAAAAATTTATGCATTCAATTACTGAGGATTCCATTCGTATTAAACTACATTTTTGCATCAACCATTACAATGTTTGATTCATGCTTCTTTAGGCTGATGGGATACAAAAATAAAATCCGAAAATGGTCTTTGTTATGGATTGATAAACATTTCGTTAAAACTACCTTAAGCCTCCTAAACTACATATCCCTCCTAAACTACATTAAATGCTAAAGCCAGTACTGACGACGAAGCAATTAAATTATATCGCTTACTCTCCATCGATTAAGTCGCAAAATATCGTGCAGAGAGCTCTCCTCCCTCCATTCCCACCCCTCCTCATCATCCCCCCTTCGAATATACACCAGCCAGCGTATCCTTTTCGATTCACAAGAATCTAGACTCGAAATCCTCCGCGGCCGCGTTCAATTTTTTCCCTTCCCGCTTTCCAGCCTTTTTTCCCCTTCTCCCCCCCTTCGTCATCATGTCGATACTGCGCATGCGTAGGGGAGGAGGAGGCCAGCAGTGTGCTTCGCCATGCACTCATCCCCCTACGTCCCAATCAGCTGTTTCCCTCCCCTCCGTACCCAACCTACCCCCACCACCCTCATCCCATCCCACCCTCCTCTCCCTCAACGCTCAACACCAGCCCTTTCACCAATCGGAGCACAAAACGAAATGAAACGTACAATTCCGAAAACGGCATCACGCACGAATAACCCTGGCCGCGTGTTCCCTCGTGAGAAGACCGCTCCCGCTTCGCCCACCTACACTTCCACACAATGCCCTGCGAGCCAGCACAAGGTTGTGTAACGGGGTGGGTTATCACCAACACCTGGCGAGTGTTCTCCCCGATAGTAACAATTCTACAACTAAAAATCTACTGTATTTCATTACAAGCCAAAGCCGGTTTCACTGCTCATTGAAGTTCCAGTAAGAAACATTAACTCATGACCAAGTCCCTTCACACTTTGATGATTCGTGCTTATAGTTATATTCTGCAAAACATTAATCCAAATAAATTAAGCGATTATTTTTATATCCTTCTACACATAATCTCTTCCTGCCGC